>CM048747.1:545313004-546563004 GCA_026315105.1 Locusta migratoria | reverse complement strand
CGCCGCTGCCGACTGGCGCCAGTGACGGCTCCCGCGACCGCAGGGATCAGTGTCTGGGCCTCCGCAACTGAAGATATGATGCCTCACCAGCGTAGACATTTCTGTGATACATCCGTAAAGCAAGTAGACACAAAGCTGGTTTATTTACGAGAAAGACATGTACATTACGACGAATCGTTTGAAATTGCATAGTAAATATTTACAAGTCTTTGGTAAATGAAGCTTACAGACTTTAAATCAAGTTTTTCAGTCTCAACTGCTATTAGTCATAGTAAGGCAGATTACACCCGCCCCCCTTTCCCCTCAGGCCAATGCAGCGATATATAAAGAAAATATACTAAGATTATTTCTGTGACTTTTAGCTCTTTCGTATCTTTCCCGAACTCTACTTTCCCTTCCGAAGGTCAGGTTCAGGTTTTTTTTTTTTTTTTTTTTTTCCCCTCTGGCTTGGAGAAACAACGGAAGCGCTCATCCTCTTATGTTTAAACCACAATACTGAACGATTGTTCTTCCTTTCGACAATGGAAATGTAAGTGTGAACTCCACTTACTTTTATTTTGATAAACCCTTTTATTTCAAATATTTGAATTCAAAATACACTTTTCCTATTCCTATTACATTTTACTCATTGTTTTTCGAAAGTTGCGTTCAATCGCGAAGAGATGCCTGGTCTTTTTTAAGATTCGCTTTGCGATCGCCTAGGCTTAGTTCGAACTCGACTTTTTCTACCTATTGTGACAGTAACTTATCGCAGTCATGAAACACTGTTACGCGAAGCGTGAAATAACCAAGCATAGACATAAGGTGGAAAGTTAAATTACCAATACTGTTCAACCACAAAATAAATTACTACAGCTGATCCATCCGGCATGTAAAGGTAATTTTCCGACAACTTTCTTTTGTGGTGGCGCTTTTAGGTGTTGCCTTAGCAACTACTTTTTAATGTCGGTATGACATGCTCCGTTTCCACTTAGTCTTTAAAAATTTAATCTTTATAGCTATTCCAAAACTGATGTCTTTCCATAGCGGTACTTAATACAAATATTTGAAATACCAAATCAAAAATGAAAGCAACGTTACAACGGAATACCCAGATGCGTTCCCTTTCCAACCAAGCTGCAGTATTTCCTTCTGTATTTCCGTCAGGCACAACGTGGTTTACAATTAAGAACCAAGGCGTCTGTTCTTCAGGAACAAACTCCGCAATTCTTAAATGTCGCTTGGTTCACGTTTGTCCTCCCATGAAAGTTTATTTCAGACGGCAAGAGCAACATGATTTCAACAAGTAATTTGGAATGGTTTATAAAGTACCAGTAGATGTGTTACGTTTCAGGATAGAACAGGTTCAGGAGGTGAACCGTGATGAGGAAAGTTGTGGATATGGATCTGCAAATAAAAGAATTAATTATGAAAAGTGTAGGTGTGTAGGTGTATTTCTTTGACAGGGATCGAGGCAGAGGACGTTAAATGAGATGTTTGGTGGGTATTTAGAACAGGGAATTACGGACAGTTCCAGCTGACCCCGAATAATTATCTGAATCATTAATGTTGTTTAATTAATACAGTTCTTATTGAATTATGCTGATAGAATAATTTTCAGTGATCAATAATTGGATTGGCCCTGTGAAGCAACCTTGTATCATCTCCAGTCCTACAGACTTTTACATCTATAAGTTTAATACAACAACACAATATCGGTATTATTCCACAGAGATAACTTAAATATCTCAAAAGTAAAAAAAAGTCAGCCAACCAGTTGCATAAAAATGGTTTATATAACTAAACCTTGACCCAGTTTACGGCAAACAAATATTGTCTTCTTCAGAAGAATTTCATTAATAAAACAGTTGTTAAATTAAGTGGCCATATGTGGCTGACTCCTACGCCTCTAACGGTACGCAGTGCTCACTCGACCTGTGTTTGGCCGTGCTCCACAATTTTATGTTGCTGATATTAGTTTTAAATTCTACTTATTATTCCATGATATGGAGTCAGCCACATTTGGCCACTTGACTTTATTTAACAACTACTTCAATGTGAGTTGAATGAAATTCTTCTGAAGAAGGTAAAATTACTGTTGCCGAAACCTGGGTCAAGGTTTATGTATATAAACCAATTTTATGCAACTGCTTGTCTGAAATTTTGTTCAGTTTTGGATCGTGTTCCACCGTTGCTGAACTGCAGCCAAGTTTAAAATTTTCAAATATCTCAATTAAAAGTAGACATTAATATTCATACATATTCGATATAAAATAAATTTACTACTGATTCACGGATCAAAATTTTCCGTATTGGAAGACGATAAACTTTGTAACAGAAATATACGTACAAATTCGTAGACGTAACGAATTACTCCGAGCAGGGTAGATTTATCAACAACACTTTCCCTTTAGACTGGTGAACCTGATACAGCTTGCCCCTTGCTGCTGCAAGCCATACGTTACCCCGGTCGACGAACTGCAGTGTGATTTCACTGAGTCGTTGTGGTGTGGGCACCTGGCAGTATACAAGCCGAAACGTATGTGACCACAAAATAAAATCTCTCTCCGTTATTCGGAAACTGTACTGGCTAACATCAGCCACTGTGCTCTCGGTAGTACACAGTGCCTACGACCTCAACCAGTTCTGCCAAGTCTGGACCACTTCAGTTAGCACAGACAATTACTGAAAGCCTAAAATTCTCCAGGTAGCTATGTAGTAATTAGTCCCTCGGTGCATCTAATTATGACTGGTTGACCTTGTTCTCACCGAACAAGAACTATCAGTAAGAGGTCAAATCTCAGGACGCACTCTGAAGTTTGCACAACTTCCTAAGTCCAAGAATCGGCTAAATAAGAAAATCTCTACGTCCTTACCCACGGAGAGCACGAAGCGAAGTCCATGAAAACACAGTCTGCCGCGGAAAACCGCCCGCAAGAACGCCATTTTTTCAGATAGCCAATCAGATTCAAGCTTCATAGCACAGGCCAGTAAAATTTCACTTTTCGCTGGCCGATTTCTAAAATCTCTGCCCAGCAGCTAATAAGAGACGGCTACCCCATCCCTTAACTCTTTTTTGCTCGATTCTCACGGTTTCCGTAACCATCCACCAGACTCGCTCCCACCTTCGCCTTGAAGGAATTTTTCCGTTAGCAAAAGCCGTCATGACCTCACTCCGCGGCCTACCTCCTACAGCTGTCGTTATTTTAGGTAACACTATTTGAACGCTCGTCCCTCGAGAGAACAGAGGGGACGTCCCGACGTGTCATCTTTTCTCAAAATCAGCGAGAACGGCTCATTAGGAGCTCACACAATTCTCGCATTCCTCCTCCCTCAATTTGGAAAGCGCGGTGGACGATTTGACAAGCCCTCGGCCCACAGCTTCTGCTATATCTTGGCAACCCTCTGACCCCTGGGGGCAGCGAGCCAGTAGGTAAAGAAACGCCGCAGTCGGCCCGACTCAAGAATTCCACCCACCGGGCCTTCCTCCTTCACCAACATAGTCAAACAACTCTAGATTCTCCTATAAAACTGCTCTGCTCCAATATTCCATCAAGAACAACAGCAAATTCCGCGTAATGAACTACGTAAATGACTTTTCTTATGTTAAATTACTCAATAAAAATGAGAGATGGATTGCCACCTCTCAATTGGCCCACATATAATTTTATTACAGATAAAATGAATACTTTACTTTGCTGTGCTTGTGATGGTACAAAGTCTTCCTAATACACAGTTCTGCGAGGTAATATCAAACTGTTCAGCTTGTGCTAAGACTAACTCCTGCCTCTCCTACACTACCTGGAGGATAACAACTTTGTGAGGTGTAATAAAAGGTGGAAAGCTTACTTCATGCTTTGCGGTTCGGCGTGCTGCATGTTTTTGGCAGAATTTCAAATATGAGCAGTTTCATCACCCAGCATACTGCCCTGATGGTTCTCCGACTGACTTCCACCGCATCTGTACTCCGGTTAACGTTTGGACAACGACGAAGAGCTCAAAACGACTTTCACGCGCTGGTTACAATCATAGGCGGCGGATTTCTACAACACGATTATAAGAGACACTATTGTGCCTTTTGCCAAAAAGGTATTACCTGTACCTATTTTTTTTTTTTTTTTTTTTTTTTTTTTTTTTTTTTTTTTTTTTTTTTTTTTTTTAATTAGGAGAACTATATTTCTGGATGCGATTTGAAATTATGTTTAGTGCTCCATACTTGGACAACGATTCTTCTTCACTGGAGTGGAATGTTGTGGCTCCCCAACCGACAAACATTATGCCTCCACACGTGTGTTTTTATTACTTTCACTTTATAACCAAGTATCGTCACCAATGCATACGCAAAGTTGAGCGTATAAGTCACCAGACATTCCACTGAGCACTCACGCATTATCTCTAACGCGTCATCTGCCACAAGATATGCACAACTCAGAAGAGCACTAAGAGGTAACAGCTGTCACTCTACATTCGCCGAACATCTTATGGACATGAACCACAGTCAAACAGATATCGGCCCACATCAAAAAATCCTCAAATTCAGCAACAGAGTCTCACAAAAACTAATAACTCAGGAAAACTACAGAATACATTGAGCCATAGTTGAAGGAAAACAAAAACTATATTAATAGACAGCTCTCTGAAATGGAACATTTTCTCTGCCCTCATAGAACTGGTAGGCAACACCAATCTATAAATACACACACACAAAATAAATACGTAATAAACAAGTCAATAAATACTACCCATAAGCCAACCACACCTACATACGATTATACACACTCAAATAAGAACAACAGCGTTACAAAATTTATCGATACCAAGAATCCAGCTGTATGACAGACAGACAGACACGCTCAGTCTCAAACATGATCAATATTCGAACGTCCCAGTCCAACAAGGTCAACTCTTAACTCCATCTGCCATCTTGCCACGAATCAAACTTCCCACTCAAAACACAGTTTGCTGACTATTCCATACGCCAATTGTGTTCACAATTCACAAACAGGAACAATTAACACTGAAATAGTGCTCCTTTCCTCCACTATTTCCGTAATGAAGACATCAACACATAAGCTGTAGATAGTAAAGCTTAAACTCTCTCTCTCTCTCTCTCTCTCTCTCTCTCTCACACACACACACACACACACACACACACGGAAAGAGAGAGAGAGAGAGAGAGAGAGAGAGAGAGAGAGAGAGAGAGAGAGAGATTCCATTCACGTAAAATTAAGCGACACCAGACGTAAGCAGAAGAATAAAGTAAAAGGCAAACAAAGACGTACACAGATAATATAGGAAATCTGTAAATACTACAACATGTAACACTAAGTATATATACATACATTAAATTCTTATATAATTTTCTAATGAACAGTACAAACTTACAATAAACTGTAAAAAGATATATCCTTAGTTCAATTTAAAGGATTTAATAGACCCACTGAAGATGCTACAACTTTAGCGATTCATTTATGAGTGTATTAAAAAAAATAAAGAAAAACATTTTTTGCTCAAGACAGACACTCATAGACAAGCAACTAACTGTTTATACTGCAAATACACATCAAAAATGGCTTATCACGAAAATCATTATTTCATAGCCCTACCTGGTATTTCCAAGCAGGCTCTATAACAATTTCGGCAACACTTCAAGGCAAGTACACAATTTTAATTTTTTTTATAACGTTATAACTATATACATATCAGTGTAAACAGTATGTCACTTGCAGTTCACCAAGCCAAGCACAGATCCAAAATATGGGTCTGAAACAAGAAATTAACCACATACATACAATGAAATAAGGACAAAATATACGACTGTTCAAAATTCATCTAGGCCTAGTAAATGAAATTAAAATCTCTGAAATATTTAATGACATCATGCACACAGCCAAAGAAAGTATAGAAACACTCCAGGAAAAAAATGGGAAAATCAACAACAAAAAGAAACCACTCTTTTTAAAGACAATTATTCCACACCGTTAACAAATGACTAATTAACTTTATTGAGATACAAATGTCTCAACAAGAAATAAATTTTCTTGGAAAAGGACCAAAGTATAATATTTACACAAACATTACAAAAATATCAATAGAGAACCTAATCACAGAAAGTGAATAAATAATTGAACCAGGCGAAAGAAACAGTTACAAGAGAATTAGTTACAGAAGGAATAAGGAATTTCATAAAAGAAAACAAAACTAATATACTAACTGCAACAAAAACAGATGACGGAAAGTCATCCACAAAGTTAAAGAAAATACTTGCCAACTATGGGACGCTCCTAATGAAACCCGACTAGGACAATACAATGATAATAGTAAAGGAACAGGAGTATAAAAAGACAACCCTGATATTCCTAGATGACAATATTATACCACAATTAAGCTGTGACTCAAGACAAAGATACGAGAAAAGTACGCAAACATTATTAAAAACCATCTAACAAGTTTTCACAAAACATAAAATTGAATTAAGATTACCTGACATAGTGGGGTCTGGAGGCGATCTAATCGTTTTATAGTTATCAAAATGAGAAGCCAAGATCGCACGCTAACTGGAAAGCAGACATTCTGTGCTATCTGTTGGATGCTTCAGAAAGCAAGGCATATGCATCCTAAGGTAGTGGTACGTTGCTGAACCAAGTATCACGGTATTAGGTGTATCATGGAATAAGGTATCTTTATCCTATTCGTCGGTCTCCCTCTATAATTTTTGCTCCATGCACTTTCTTCTAATGCAACGTTGCCGATTGCTCTATCCACTCATTTTTTCATCGACGTGTAACATGCAGCGCTTACAGTCGACTATTTTGCGTTTTGTAATAAACGATTATAGTGTAGCCATCAGGTTAACCGACAATTGAACTGCAGGTTCGCAAATGTCTCGCGAAGTTAATAAAAGTGCGCATCAGAAAGCGTAGTGTAGCATTTCATTTAATATTAGCTAATAACAGAGTTACTTCTCTCCTTTTAATAGGTATCGTATTTGAATTTGAATTCCGAGAGCAAACGGCAGTCGGATGTTTAATTTTTACGGCGAGCAAATTATTACACGAGAGAAGGTTTCTTCTTTAGAACGTTATTCCCATGCAATAACTGTAAAATAGAGCGTTTATTGTGCCATCATCATGTAGAATCGTACCTTCATGTACCAGACGTAAAAGAGGCAGAAAAAGTAGTTAACGAAGTTGCTAGTGAAATTGAGTTTTATGAGCTGCAGTAAACAGCATTCGCAGGCAATGGCGAAACCTGAGTACTGTGCACTATCTCTGCCATAGGCTCTGCAAGCCATAATCTGACTCCATTGCGCAAAACGTGCTTTGCTAATGGCTCCAAAGTTTTAACCACGGTGTATATGGGCATGACGGACTTGGGAGACAACAGTGTACTGAAGCTTGGTCGAGTAGCACATGGCAGCTTCGTCACCGGTCATTTATAAGATTCGTATTGGAACCTACCCTCAAGAACAATATTTTTATTATATGTTTTAAAATTGTAAATGACTTTTAAATTAAATTCATTACCTAAAGTGTTAACGATTAGAGCACAGATAATTTAACTTGGATTCTGTAATAGCTGCCTCATGTACTTAAAATAAAAATTTCGCTTACTTTTATCTTTTAGTAAGTTGAATAATTTTCAAGTAATTGTAGGTAAATTAATTATCTCTCTCATGAACTTCGGGTTGGAAATTTCGTGTTTATTTGTCTATTTTGTATTTTATGTGCAAGTACCACAATGATAATTGTCATAAAAACATAGACGAAACAAATATATTTTGGCATCTTGCACAACTAATGCGGTACGATTCTTTACAGGAAAAAGGTATTTCAAAACATCCGAGGAAAAACATACTTCGCTCACAATCCTGAAAAGTTCTTCCTGATTGTTTGCCAGTTTCTATACAAACAGCAAGGCAACAGCTATTACTCTGATATTCCGTGGCGAAACTGATCCCACGAATTTAAAACGGATGTTTATAATCTTTACACAGCTTCCAATATAGACTTTTGAGATTTGATTCCATTTCCATATTACTAACGTTGTAATAAAATTTTATTGACATTAATATTTATCACTTCAATCTCCTACATTAACTGTGTAATGCTTTTTGAATTATTTGTTTTTAAAGAGTAATTAAATTTTTAATTAGCTGCAGCTATCATTTCATAAATTAAATAAAATACTTTTTGATGTAACAGTTAATATTTTATATTGTTAATTTTATTAGGAACTAATTATAAAATATGACCCCACATAGCATCGAACTCTGACCATAAACGTGACAGTCAAGCACAGTACAGCCTAGACTTTTTCGGGACATTATGGCAGTTCACTCGCTGACTAGTATACGCGATGTGTCTGCGTTGCACTTTGGATACATTTTTCTCGGAAATTTCTGGATAGTAAGCTTAAAATTACTATGAGAGACACCCTTGACGTATACTACTAAGATGCGAAGTTTCATTACAAACTGAATTTCCTAGACTTGAAGGCCTCCTAGTTAGAGTGGTACGTCCGCAATATGAAGTTGCTGTCAATTCACAACTTCATACGGAGAAATGTCACGCCTCGAATATTATAGCGGCAATTTTACTTCAACTGCTAGCTCCTGCGTGTAATATTATGCTACCGGCAATTCTCAAACGGAAAATGAACACTTGTAGTACACGTATCAGCCCGTTGGACATGTCAAGGAGCATTTCTATTCGCTCATGCAGATTTTGGTTGCAATCCTTCATCCAGTTGCACCATTCAGAGAAGAACTATTTAAAATCAAATATTATTTGGGGAAATTTAATATACCTTACCTGTGTTTATAGATACATTAACTCCACCAACCATATAAACACATTTTACATAACGTGCAAAAACTCAGGTTTGATTGAGGTAATGACAAAGTTATGAAACAAGTCACCATAAATGACATGTGTGGTGGGACAAGAACCTACATCTCGTCACAAGCCCTTTATAAGCTCAATTTGTCAGGTAGTCGTCAAAAATGATAATTTAAAAGTTTGTTATTTGTTTCTCTGTTTCATGTCTCTTCGAGAGCGTCACAACGCGGTCAGCAGAGTCCTTCTAGCCGGAACCAAAGACGTGATTGCTGACCACCAACCGTCGCGAGTCGACGGCCATGCAGTGTAAGGAGAAACTGCAGTCCGTTGTTGTGTCGTGATCGAAGAAGACATTTACTTAGAAATTAATGGGTTTTCTCTTTGTAAAAAGTTATGGAGAAATTCTTTGAAAAAGTGTTCCGATTGTCCTGTTAAACTGTTCAGATCATGTAAATGTGAAAGTTTGTATAAATATATTGCTACATATGAATTTTATTGAAGTGTATAGACGTTTAAATGGAAGTGAATGTTATTTACCACTGTTATTCTATGAAGAGTACACTTCAGAAATGTTATACACACACACACATATATATATTTCAATGGAACTTTACGTTTATGTGAACTGCGAAGTTGTCAGAGTTTAATTAGATGTCATCGTTGGTTATTTAAATTGAAAGGTAACCAACTTTTGAAACTCTTGCAATAACTTACGTGAATTTTTACTTGGTGGAAAATCTTGAAGGTGAAACTTTATGAAATCATCTGTGACGCCTGGGTCTTGTGCACATGGACCTAAGACAGTGTTAAACGAAACTGAAATACTCTTTAAAATGTGGGAACTTCTTAGAGAGGAAGAACTTAATGATATTTTGTTGTGTGTTAGTGGGTGGCAAATCTGAAACGAAGTCTATCCACGGTTAAGCAAAGTGTAGGTTTGTGGGACTGCCATAAACAACTTTTATGTCGTTATAGTGAGAACCGTAATTTGCTTAGCAGTAAAAAGAATTAACAGTTTTTCAAGCAGCCTCTTACCCAATCATGCTTGGAGTAACAGGAATTCATGAAATAATAATAATTTCGTGTTGCTCATTGGCCTGGTGAAAGTCTTTCAACTGGACGCCACTCCGCCACTTGCGTGTCCCTAGCCTACCCCAGTTATCCTACCGGGGAATGGGAACCTACGGCTTAACGTGGAATCCAAACCACGTGTAGTTTCTGGCAACTTTTCACATCGTTCAGACTGAAAAATTCCAAGGTTCGAGCGGGTTTCGAACCTGCGGCCCTTCAGTTTCCAGTCGAGCGCTTTACCAAAAGACCATCGAGGCCGACAGGAATTCATATATGAGACGGTGGTGTGCGTCGTTGCCATGCAAAACGTTGCGTTGTACGTAACAGAGAAAAAGCATTTTAACAGAGAAAAGCAAAGTAACAAGCCGGCAATACCGTACGCGGGAAATTACATACAATTCAATAACGTCGGTGTATCATTACATATTCAATCAACATCGCCAAAAACTCTCTGCTTGAATTATACACATATACAGCAGTACCGTACCAAACATCTGAAACTACTTATATTAGTCCTCAATCTGCAGATACGGGATTTCGATGAAGTGCTTAAAAGAAATTGGTAGAGAACAACGGGCATACGTCACCAGAGCCACGTTATCATATTCCAAATCACTTTCCATTCACTGTGACTTTACTGTTCCTGTTGCTCTGGACATGAATGTCGTGTACCGCTTGAAGAGCCGCCTTCAGCTTCAGGTTCCTTTTGTCCTTCACATTCCTTATACTTCTCCAGCGTTCTTCTGTGTCGTCGCCATCATATTTCTTGAATTATCCGCGAACTTTATAGCCTCGGCCACAATGTCATTTCCATATTCAGCATGTCGCAGCTTGCACTCACGTGCGTAGAATTAATTCTCTTCGTCACATAACTGCACTGCACACAGTTAACACAGTAATTCGCTTGCGAACACTGCAAGTAACAAACACGTGCTGCAGCTAAACCACTCACTCAATTGATGCACTGGTTGGTGCAGCTATACTATGGCACCAACCAGTGGCGCTAGCAGACAAGTGCGGCCTTTTGCATCGAAATGACGATCACCACTGGTTTATTTATAACTGATTGTTATTCCACGCTCGGTTAGCCGTGTGGTCTAACGCATAGCTTTCCGAGACGGGGAAGCGTACCGGCCTCGGTTCGAATCAGCCCGGCGGATTAACGAAATGGGCCAGACTGCCGGCCAGCCTGGAAGTGGTGTAATATAGGGGAATTATGTAGGAATTTCTCAAACGATGATCAGGTAGTTATAGTGGGTCGACCGGGAATACTGATAGGGACGGGGAATGTGATATATGAGGTGATCTGGAAAGGATAGCAACTCAAACTTGTGGCACAAATGTGAATTCGTGCGGCTGTTTCAGCGTCATGATAGGCCTTGTCTTAATACGGCTGTCAGCTGTGTTAACATGGGGCCAGAGGAGGCGCTGATGACGGAGGGCATGGATCACATTGCAGTGGTGCCAGTTGAGACTATACAGAGGTCGGATTTCACTAGGCACGGTCTGCACCTCAATAGGTATTGGAAGGGGAGGTTGGCAAAGCTCATAGGTGACAGTGTAGTAGGGGGTGGGGGTGTCACTCGTGGAAAATTTCCTGTAGTAGTTGGTGTTAGGACTGCGCCTATTTTAGGCTGAAGACAGCTGATAGGCATTTCTGCTTAAAGGAAGTCCCTCTAAGAAAGGAACCACCTTTGACAAACAATCTATGTAATAAGAAAATTACTATTTTTCATCGAAATATACAGGGTATCAGATATAAAGTTAATGGACTGGATACTGATATTGATTCTGAATTATTGGTATTACAGAGCACTTTTTTAAAGAAGTGACAATTTAGAGACTTCATTTGCCAGGATACAAGTTAGCTGCCTTCTACTCTAGTAGTTCCTTGCAGTATCGGGGAGTGGCCATGTATGTAAAAAACGATTTTTCATTGGAGTCAATCGATTTTTCTAAACACTGCATAGAAAAGATATTAGAATGTTGTGCAGGTGTAGTTAATCTTAATGGAACTAAACTAGTAATTGTTGTTATTTATAGGTCCCCTGACTCAGATTTTAAAATGTTTCTGCCCAAGCTGGATTTGGTTCTGGGTTCACTGTATCCCCCTAGGTGAATACCGGGCAGGTCCCCAAGTCACGCCTCAGTTACACGGTTTGTTCCATTGGACCCAATTGAGAAGTGAGACTCCATGGTCATGGATCAAGTCAGTACATGAATTTTTACACAGGAATGGTAATAGAAAAAAATTAAATAGTCCTATGCACACGACAATCTTACGACAAAGTAAAAAGAATTAATAAAGAGCAAAATGAATTAGCTTAATTGTTTAATTTTTCTAGGAGTTCCTCTACAGAATCAAAGGAGTGAGCCATGAGGTAACTCTTCAAATTAGATTTGAAAGCGTGTGGGCTAGTGCTAAGATTCTTTAGTTCTTGTGGCAGATTATTGAAAATGGATGCTGCAGAATACGGTACACCTTTCTGCACAAGTGTCAAGGTGGTGTGATGCAAATATAGATTCGACTTCTGTTTGGTATTCACCGAGTGAAAGCTACTAACTCGTGGGAATAAGTTGGTATTATTAACGACAAACGACATTAATGGAAAAACGCCAGTGTCACAATTCCCAGACTAATGAAAAGGGGTCGACATGACGTTCTTGAACTTACACCACATATTGCTCGAACCGTCCCTTTTTGAGCCAGAAATATCCTTTTTTGCATCGGGCTAGTTACCCAAAAAAAAAAAAATATATATATATATATATATATATATATATATATATATATATATATATATATATATATATATATATATATATGCTGTACGTCATAAGTCAGTGAAAGTAAGCGTAATAGACTACTTTTCGTGTTGAAAAATCACTTACTTCAGATTTTGTTCTAATCCTGGACATGGGCTTTCCACGATAGCTTACTGTCTATCTGAACACCTAGATATTGGAACTGTTCAGTCTCACTTATCATATGCCCATTATGTGTAATCAATGTGTCAGCTTAAGTCAAATTATGTGTTACAAATTGTAAAACCTGGATTTTACTGTGATTTAACATCAACTTGTTTTCTACAAGCCATGAACTTATCTCTTGAACTGCATTATTTGATACAGTGTCAATATTATGAGCAACATCCTTCACTACCAATCTGGTATCATCAGCGAACAAAAATACTTTATTGTCACCTGTTATACTCGAAGGCATATCATTTATATAAATAAGAAACAGCAATGGTCCCAAAGCAAACCCCTGGGGAACCTCACACTTCATTGTGCCCCATTGCGATTGTACGTCATAGCCATTTTCTTCACTGCGGATAATACTCCATCATATCTACAAGAGTCCTTAGTCTTTAGATATTTAATTATTGACTGAATCTCCCCTATGGAAGTATAATGAAGGACCATTCCAAGTACCAGACTCGGAAAGGCATTTTCTAAAAATGTTATGTGAATACCTGTAGAAAATAGGGTTTTGTTTAGTTCATCTAGCCTATTCAGAAAGTGATTATTGAATATTGCACATATATCTAACTTATCACTAACAGAAACATTTCTACTACGCACTGACATTGTATCTTCTACTTGCTGCTGCTGACCAGACACATCCTTTACGACTGACCAGATAGTTTTAACTTTATCCTGAGAGTTTGCTGTTCTCTTTGCATACCACATAATTTTTGCATTCTAAATGACATTTTTCAGAGCCTTACAGTACTGTTTGTAATGAGCTACTGCATCTTCATTCTGACTGCTTCTACGATTTTGATACAATTCCGCTCAGTTCTACACGATACTCTTATCCCCTTTGTCAGCCACCCTGGCTGTCAGTTACTGGAAGTACCGTGTTTTGAGCGTTTTACCGGAAAGCAACTTTCAAATAGCATAATAAATGTGTTCTGAAAAGCATTATATTTCCCATCTGCATTACCAGGACTATAAACATCCTGCCATTCTTGTCCGTTAATTAGGCTTAAAAAGGTCTCAATTGCAACTGGATTAACGTTTCTGAGTAGTTGATATTTATGTTTAACATTTGTTTGAGAACAAATACTTTTTACATATTTATTCGTGTTTTGGCCTCTTTTTCCGCAGTTCCAGTTACCAAACTTGTATAAGACGGTCCCATAACATATACAAATAATTTTTTAATTTTTTATTTTGGCATGGTTGCCTGATAGGCCATTTACTATTCTTCTGACAGAGTGCCCCTCTAATAATGAAGAATGAACAAAAATATTTTCAATTGTAGAACTGCTATTTCCTTGCACTCTAGTTGGAAAAAATACTGTTTGCAACATGTTGTAACAATTAAATAGATCTAACAGTTGGCGTTTTCTTGAGCTATCACCTACACAATTAATGTTGAAATCTCCATACACCATTAAATTGTAATACTTTTCTGAATTTAAATTATGCATTGAAATTAACAAACTCTTGAAAAATATCTGTCTAAGTCCCATTTCTGCTGTAAGTAATTATTTGAATTGACCGCGTTTATTTATTTATATGGAATCTTTGGAATAACAGATGCAGGTTCGTATAGAGAAGAAAAAAACCACAGTATTTATCGAAATAATATTACAGTTCTTACTTGATGATTATGCTACACTTCGTGGCGTAGTCGACGATTTTTCTGTATATCTTCAACCAAATTCTTTCGTGAGAAAAGACGAAATCGATTGTAGCTGTTTGTTCGATTTTTTCATCAGTCGAAATATTGTCAATTGTAAAATATTCACTTAGAACGTCCACGAAAGTTTACTAAATGTCTTTTAGGAAGTATCCTTTCCACATAAAATAATTTCAAGTGTCTTATAAATATCATATACCACGTAAAACAGTTCCGGGAACAATACCTCGGAAATATTTCATTAGGCCACAATTACTTTCTTTAACGACACACATACTAATATGTCAATAATGAAAAGGGCCTTTATAATAAGTTTTTGAAACACCAGTTTTAAGATAACTTCTCAAATATATCCTCACCTTAGATTTTTGATACAACAAAATACACATCAGCAAGACAGGATCACTAAAAAACAAAAGCACAGAATAAAAAACAATGGCAGAACGCTTTTTTTTAATGAGAGCATAGGATTTCTATATCCTAAGAACAGTAACACTACGTATTACTTGTACAGTCTTTACTACACTATTTATTTATTAATTCTTATAAAATGGCAAATGAATGAATAATGTTCTTGTTTCTATTTTCTTATCAAGAAAAACGTTCAATTACCTAGTTCGCATAATATTTAATTTATCCAAAGAAATTAGCTTTTAGATCTGTTCCAAAGTGTGTGTGTATTATATGGCCCCCCAAAATTGGAGTTCTGGAGCCTTACATGCTCTAAGAAGTCCAATTTTCCACAGTCACACACATTATTAGTCCACACACTCAATGTATGCACAGTACATTTTGTAAGAAGTGTCATTCATTCTATTAAAAAAAATGTTGATACATTCACAAATGTTATTAAAAAAATTAAGTCTTCAGCCTCGATCAATAAATATTCAGAGTTTGTCTGATTCCATAATATTATTTAAAAGCTCTGTTTATATATATATATGACAAAGCGAATCAGTGTGCTCATTAAAAAATAACGTTATTCAGTGACTAAGAGTATTCACAAGTTCCTATATATAATAAGTCACCAATTTCTGTTTAAAAAAAAATTAATCATCTGACATTTGATTTACATGTACACATATATTAAAACTAGAAGGCGAGAATAGCAATATCATCTAATAAACATCGAGTGTATAAAAACTTTGTATTGGTTTTGATGTTACATATATGGGAAAAGAGAAGATTCCGATCTCCTGGATAAGACCCTTGCTCCCCCATTTGGGCATAGCTCGTACAAAAAAAAAAAAAAAAAAAAAAAAAAAAAACAGGAAAAATTACCACACCAGAGAGCTTAATCTTCGCTTCTCTGTGTAGGTGCTCAAAATATAGCACATTATGTTTATTTTGGTGTAATGATATGACAAAATATGTAGTACAAACTTTGAACATATTCAGAAACAGAAATTTAACATTTTTTTCTTACAGCTCATATTCTGACGATGCATAATTTCGACGCACTGAAACTGACTTGGCACTGCACTTTATACAGCACACACATTGATAACACATGGGTCAGGAGGTATTCCAGCTCTCACTGGCTGTCCAGCAGCGATGACTGACAACAGTTGTGGTTTGTCTCAATGATATGCTGGTAGATGGGTGACAGGTTCTTGGTTTCCCCCCTTGCCTGCCATCTATTCCCACAAACGGTATAAGCTCGGTTTATTTTTTGCAGATGTGGTGCATGAAACAGATCGAAAAAATGGAATCAGTCTCATATTATGTAAAATATGTCTTTGCCCCCCACATATGAAAGCAACAAACACTGGTCTTTTAAGTGTTTCGATGCATTAAACAAATGGAGTGGCAAATGTTAATACCAAAACCTATGAAAATGTTATCAAAGTTCCTTAATAATTATTTATCAGTGCGTCTTACCAGAAATCAGTACTTGTGTTGCAGTACTTGACATTCAAATCTACTAACAGTCCCACATCAGATTGAATCTGAGTGTAGACACTGGTTGACATTTGTGACATTTCTTAAATAGACTAACATTGGTGAGTAGAGTTCTGACGATGCATAAACTTGCTTCACCAGGTTCCAGTAGTCACAGATTTGAAAATATTCACTTGAGAAGCAAACTCTGTGATGTATATTAATACCGTCACAGAACTGACACATATATTAAACTTTGCTGGAAACACTGAAACACCAAGGCAATATGGTTTCTGTCCATGATGTACAGGTTTAAACCATAGTTTGGATCAAATCGCTGGTACACTGATGCAGTTTGATGACCGTCCCCAGTGCACAGGATGGAACAAGGTAAGTCAAAATCTAGCTATGATCTTCACAAGATGTGTCACTGAACTGAGTGTTCAGCATCTTGTACACACACACCATGTTACATAACACTTGCACGTATCTGTAAGATCATGCACAGTGAAGGATTTTGTTTTATTAAAAGACTTTTGAATAAGAGACACCACACACTAATAATCGTTTATAATGCCTGGTACACATTTTATAGTAAGTCAGAAAACATTGATTCAATCTTCCAATGAAGTTTTGAATCCAGAATCACTCGCTATTGAAGACAGTCCGTGATTCATGTTGGCACTATATCTAATTATTTGCACTAAACTTTTATCTACTTGAATGACAATGCATTTTTGCAGTTGAAAATCACAAGAATGATACATAGTTAACACTGAGTAACAATTATGCAGTTGAAAATAACTATAGAAAAGTACACACATAATTAGCAATGTTATTGAAAATTATAGGGTTGTTTAAGAAGTGACAGATGTGTTCACCCCTACCCCAGAGAAAAAAAAAATCTAAGATCATGGGAAAAATGTGTAAAAATCCTAACCTTATCTAACCACGGCAAAAAAAAAATGTAGTAAGCAAATCTACCTTAAGCTGATGTTGAGCATTAATTACTATTGAAACATAGAAATTACAAGAGAGAAAAATAAAAACCTTAACCTAAGCATAGACATGACATGACACATAATACATGCTGAAAAGAAAAGAAATTACATGAAACACTTATATGACATAAGACATTACACATCATACAAAATAAGAAACATTAGCTTAATACTTTTACTTACAATAAGGGAAAACACAAATCTCCCTACACTAAATTCTTCACACTGCTAATGTGCTTTTCACGAACTGTAAGGCAGTGGAATTTTCCTGCTCCTAATGCCTACCTCTTTTCTCTCTTTTAGGAATCTTGATGCATCTATATTCACATCTTCCTCATTCCCTTATGTGATTAAAATTCTCTTCTTCATGACTTTTCTGCTTCCAAAATCCTGTAAGTAAATTCTGAATTTCTTTCTTCTTTCTTCCTGCTACTTTTCCCCTTCACAATTATTTATTACTCTTCATATAATATTTTCTTAAATCTGAGTGAGTGTATAATCCTCTTGGTCTCAGAGATTTAGGATAACTTAGAAAATAACACCCTGGGTGAGGTATGTTAGTGATCACAAATGGCCCTATATATAGGTGTTGCCATTTACTGTTAAGCTTCTTAAGTAGAGATGATTTGGGATGATTCCTCAAAAGAACTTTTTCTCCAAGCTGGAACCTCTGGATTTTCTTGAGGTGGGAATCGAACTTCATTTTCCTTAACCTGGCTTTATGTTGGAGGTTTTCATGTGCTCGGTCCAGTTTTTGCTGATGAGGCATACCAGTAGATGGATTCTTCGGAATCGCTTTAACCCATTCATTGTCTTCCTGCTTATTTAATAACAGCTCAGTGGGTGTGAAGTTGGTGGTGGTATGTGGCAAGTTGTTAACTATCTTTTGGTATGGACTAATTAAATCGAACCACTTAGTTTGTTTATGGGCTACATAAGTTCTCACAAAACGGTTAAAGTCTCTGAAGCTTCTTTCTATAGGATTAGCACTGGGATGAAATCTGCTGATCAGTATGTGTTGTATATTATTTTGTTGGATAAATTCTTTCCACACATTTCCAGTGAAGTATGAGGCATTATCGGTTAGTATAGCTGTGGGTTTTCCTACTGCTGGTAGGTAATCCTGTACTAGCTTCTTTACAATAGCTTTAGCTGAAGTAGACTTGATGGCATATAACTTTAAATATTTTGTAAAAATGTCTATTATTCCCACGAGGTATTTGACTCCTGCACGAGATTTCGGATATGGGCCACTGACGTCAAGGTTGACTATTCTCAGAGGTTTATCTGGAATTATGGGATGTAGTTCTGAAAGATTGGTTTGGTTCAGGTGCTTAGTCCTTTGGCATAAGCTGCATGTATGAGGAACTTTAGCAACATATTTCCGGAGGTTTGGAAAATAAAAATATTGTTTTAATTTCGCTGTGCATTTGCTGGTACCAAAGTGACCCCATACTTTGTGAGTGTGCAATATTAAAGTTTCCAAGCTATCTTCTGGTATACACAGCTTCCATTCCTCAGAATCTAGATGTGGTATGTAATATAATATTTGATTGTTGAGCCGAAAATGTTGTGTGAGATTTTGATTGTTATCTGTTAAAAGCTTCTGTCTAATTTCAGTCCATCGCTGTCTTGTTTCTGAAGCCTAACTATATTCTTGCAGAGTGTAAGAAATTTCTTCCTATTTCCTTCGTTTTTCATTATCATAATTTTGAAGTCCAAGTGTTGGTCTATTACTTTCGTGTAATTCCTGTGGTAGACGTGAAAGCATATCAGCTACTATATTGTCTTGCCCTTTAATATAGATTATCTCAAAACTGTATTCCTGAATGGACAAGACCCATCTTGCGAGGCGTTCGTGTACTAGCTTGCATGTTAAGAGGAAACTGAGTGCCTGATGATCACAGTAAATCTTCACATGTTTGCCGAAAACGTAGTAGTGAAATTTCTTTAAAGACCATACAATTGCTAATGCTTCAAGTTCTGTTGTAGAATATGAACGCTCACAGGAGGTAAGAACTCTGCTGGCAAAACCTATTATCCTGATTTCATTGTTTATATTTTGAAACAAACATGCTCCCAAACCATAATTAGAGGCGTCTGTTGTCAGGCAGAAGTTTTCTTTCATATCGGGATGTGCAAAAATTGGTGAATCGAGTAAAGCTTGTTTAATATTGTTAAAGTTTTCTGTACATTGCAATGTCCAGATCCATGGTCGATTCTTTCTAAGTAAATTTAGCAGTGACTCACTATTGAGTAGAGGTTTGGCTAGGAACCGGCGAAAGAACGAAATCCCTCCAAGAAACGATTTTAACTGTTTTTTGTTCGTGGGTATCGGGATGTTCTTAATAGCCTCTAATTTCTCCGGGTCAGGTCGTACCCCTTCGTACGATATGATGTGGCCTAAGAACTTGACTGATGTTCGGCCAAATTTTGACTTTTGTAGATTGACAGTGACACCATGCGATTCAAATTTTTCTAAAACTCTATTGATTAAGTCCAAATGTTCCTCCCAAGTTTATGTGGCTATTAGAAGATCATCAACATACAGAATTACCTTTGAAAGAAGATCAGGTCCTAAAACGTAGTCTAATGCAGTTATAAATACACCAGCACTGACGTTTAATCCAAAGGGTAGCACCTTGAATTGATAAGTTCTTCCGGCGAATATGAAAGCAGTGTACTTGCGGCTATCTTCATGCAATCTAACCTGCCAGTATGAGTCTCTTAAATCAAGGCTAGAAAGATAGTATACTCCGTAGAATCTCTGAATTAGTTCTTCAATGCTCTCAGGGTGTGTTCGAACTGGAACTATGATTTTATTGATTTGTCTGGCATCAAGTACTAGTCGGACATTATTGTCTGCCTTAACCACCGGGAGTAGTGGATTACAGTAGGGCGATAATGAAGTTTCTATTATTCCCCAGTCCAGCATTCGGTTAATTTCCTTGAATACAACCTCACGCTTCGACCACGGAATGGCATAAGCATTTTGGACATACACTTGGTGGGGGTACACATCTACACGATAAGTGAATCCCTTTATTACTCCAGGCTGAGCTACAAAGACTAACTCGTACCTCAGTAATAAATTATTCAACTGATCTTGCTGATGACTATTTAATACTTCTGATACTGGTAAAGAGAAAATTTCTTTCTTCAGGTCTGTGTAACAACTAGATGAAGTTGGCTTGGTCTCTATATTATACAATCTCATTTGTGAATCCAGGGCTCTTCGATTGAAATATTGTCTATTGAAGCATATCTTCCTGCAATATATATCATGGTTGGCTAAGGTCTTGTTTAGCTGCACAACATTCTCCTTACCATCTTGTATAAAGTAACAGGCGCCCCTAACAAAGTCGAGGGTTGCTAGGTTTTTCCTTAGAAAGTCTAGCCCCAATATGCAAGTAATTGACAGGTTTTTTATCACTAGGAATGGGTATGTGTATTCCTCATTTCCTGCGTTAAACAATATCAATACCTGTTCCTTAACCAATTGAGCCTGATAACTGATTGCACCTGTCACCCTACAATTGCTAATTGGCAATGTAGGCAGCTTGATTTTTTTTTCTAATGGTCTTGACCAAATTATCATTAATTACACTTATTGATACTCCTGTGTCAATCAATACTTCTACATCGATACCATACATGTTGACTTGAATAGTGGCCTGTATTTCTTCATTAGTTTGGTTCGTACACTTCCTGTTTCCATTTTGTAATTCCTTGCCGTGCTGGCCGTCATTGTATCGAATCAGTGTGATATGAGGCGTATTTCTGTTTAAAGCCTGGTTTGGTATAGTGTTCTGTTTGCTGTGATTGTAATCAGTCCGCCCCCTTGTCCATTCCACGGCCAAAGTTCGGAGGCCCACCCTGACCGTGTTTAGTTTTCCACTTGCTGGTTGTCGATATTTGGGGTTATATCCACAATCATTACTCCACTATGCGAAGTTGCGTTCGAATCGGGCGTTTGACTATTTGCATTCATCGGCGGTCCCGTTTGCGTCGATGTACCTTGAACCCTTATCATTTGTACTGGTTGGTCCTGAATTTCATTTCCCCACTTCCGATACTGGTTGTTAGGTTGGTAATAGCTTGGTCCGGGCTGGCTTGATGGCTGCGCGCCGCTACCGTAATTCTGATTGTTGGATCGGTTGTTGTTATTCCAATTACTATTATTATTGCGATTTCCGTTGTATCCGGGATGAAATCGGTTTCTATTTCTATCATGCCTGTTAAACTGAAGTCCGGAATTGTTTCTGTTGTTATTGTTATGGTTATTCGGATTATTGTGCTGTTGTGAGTTATGTTGGTATAACGGCACCTGTCCTCCGCTGTTCGAACGGTTTTGGTTGTCATTGCCGTTCGAACAGGCGTCATTATTTCCCTGTGTACGGCTCTCTTCGTTGTGCAGCATATCCATTCGGTCAAGGGGCCGCATAAATTTGTCTGCATCATTTAAAGTTGCGTACATGAGCTCCTTTTTAAGCGGGAAAGGCAGTTTGCTCATTACAAGTGGAATTACTTCTTTCGGAGGCAGGGGATCGTCTAAATACCGAGTCTTGTCTATATATGATTCAAAATATTTTCTAAACGTGCCCTTTTTAAACGAAAATGGTTTAGGGTTGTGGATCATATTTATTGTTTTCTCTTGCATACTTTCACTCCAGAATTTTTCCAGGAACGCTCTTTCAAACTGTGCAAATGTTTTAAACTTCTCGCCCGCTTCCGAGGCCCAATCGGTTGCATCTCCGTGAATGTACGCGGCGGTAAAGACAATTTTTTCTCTATCAGTCCAATTAGACGGTAAAGCCGACTTTATCCCCTTAATGAAACTCACGGGATGTGGCTGCTTTCTCTCTGGGGAAAAAGTTTGAAAAGGCTTATTGCGAATCAGGTTATCAGCTGCGGATCGCACAAGTCCACGTGACACTATTCGGTTATCCTGATCTCGTTCACCTTCCTCCGAGCTGTCTGATAAGTCAAATTTGGAAGTATCTGTACATCTCGATCTAGCCACTAGTTTCTGACGCTTGACATTAGCTAATTCTTGTCGTATTGCGTCGATTTCATTTCTCACGATTGATGTATTTTCTTTCTTCTCACCGACTATCTGTTCGCTAACTTGCTTTATTACTTTTGGCAATTCTGCCTCTAAAGTTTCCGAGATCTGATGGTCCTTGTCCGAGATCCATATGTTAAATGTGTCAACTACTGCCTGTTCCTGTTCTCTGAATTTCTCTTGAATAATATTTTCCCTCTCCAGGTTAACTTTCTGTATCCGATCAGCCAAATGGGATACAGTCGATTCTAATCCTGTCTGAGCTGATTGCAAAGTTTGTAAATTCGCTTCTACAGTTGCTAATGTTTGCGGTACGCTACAGTAAATTTGTTGAATTTGTTCTACAGCTGACTGCACATGTTGGTTTTGTTGTTTTTGTAGCTTTTCTAGACTGTTCTGTATGCGTTCGTCTATGGTGCGTTCCCAATGTCTGTTTCGTTCCTCAAGCTGTAATTTTATTGCTTCCTGCTGTGATTGTAACTGTGTAAATCTATTATAAAAATCTGTATATTGTCTCTGAAGGTCAGCTTTAATTTCCTCGTGGTGTTGTAAAAATTTTTGTTCGATGGTGTTTTGTAAATCTTTTTGTTGCTGCTCAAGTTTTCTCTGCAGTGTGTTTACTAAACTGTCTTGCAAAGAGACCTGTTGTTCAGAGAACAATTTAAACTGAGTGCCCATTTGAGATTCAAACTGTGCCTGAAGAGCTTTAAATTGATTCTGCTGATGTTCCATCAAATTCAAAATTTTTGAAAGTGGGTCCAGATCCGAAAGATTAGTAGCCATTGTGGTAGTGGTTGCTGTAGATAGCCTATCTTGAACTATTGTGGTTACTGGCGTTGCTGGTTCATATGAATGTACAGCTTCAGCCACCTCTACATTTCCTGATTCAGAAGACATTTCAGTTTCGTTTATGTTTTCTTCACGATTCATAGCTCTGGCTTGGTTACGCGTAATCATATTTCTAACCACGTCACACGTTATGGCACAATTCACTTCATAAATACTACACCAAAGTCTACAACACTGTCCAAAATTACGAAAAGATGAAAAAAATAATGATTGTGCGACTGAATGTGTTTTCGTCTCTGTGCCTTACAGTTTCCAATTATTGTAACAGTACTGGGAAAATTATTTGCTCTAACTCAAAATCAAAAGAAGTAACTAAATTTCGTAAATCTGGTCAGATTTGCTTA
Organism: Locusta migratoria; assembly: GCA_026315105.1. Classification (NCBI taxonomy): domain Eukaryota; kingdom Metazoa; phylum Arthropoda; class Insecta; order Orthoptera; family Acrididae; genus Locusta; species Locusta migratoria. The sequence goes on along the minus strand of CM048747.1, from coordinate 546,539,323 downwards.
CTATGCACGTGAGACTATAACACAGTCTGTCGACAATCCTATAATTTTCAATACCTCTTGTCCAGTCAGCATTTCAGTACATGCAGCGTCATAGGTTGGCAGCACAGTATATCAGTCCATTCCAGTTTACGGGTCCCCGTTTTCACCAAAATCCAACAGTTGTGATATGAAACAAAAATTACACTTGTATTACTAAAATGCTGTGGCTTCTCGTCCTGTCACGGTCGCCAGTTTAATAATTAATAAAAAATAATTATTACATATTATTGTGCCTCTTTTTTTTTTTTAGAAAGTCAGAAATAAATGATCTCTGAATTTAAATTATGCATTGAAATTAACAAACTCTTGAAAAATATCTGTCTAAGTCCCATTTCTGCTGTAAGTTATTATTTGAATTGACCGCGTTTATTTATTTATATGGAATCTTTGGAATAACAGATGAAGGTTCGTATAGAGAAGAAAAAAACCACAGTATTTATCGAAATAATATTACTGTTCTTACTTGATGATTATGCTACACTTCGTGGCGTAGCCGACGATTTTTCTGTATATCTTCAACCAAATTCTTTCGTGAGAAAAGACGAAATCGATTGTAGCTGTTTGTTCAATTTTTTCATCAGTCGAAATATTGTCAATTGTAAAATATTCACTTAGAACGTCCACGAAAGTTTACTAAATGCCTTTTAGGAAGTATCCTTTCCACATAAATTAATTTCAAGTGTCTTATAAATATCATATACCACGTAAAACAGTTACGGGAACAATACCTCGGAAATATTTCATTAGGCCACAATTACTTTCTTTAGCGACACACATACTAATATGTCAATAATGAAAAGAGCCTTTATAATAAGTTTTTGAAACAACAGTTTTAAGATAACTTCTCAAATATATCCTCACCTTAGATATTTGATACAACAAAATACACATCAGCAAGACAGGATCACTAAAAAACAAAAGCACAGAATAAAAAACAATGGCAGAACGCTTTTTTTAATGAGAGCATAGGATTTCTATATCCTAAGAATAGTAACACTACGTATTACTTGTACAGTCTTTACTACACTATTTATTTATTAATTCTTATAAAATGGCAAATGAATGAATAATGTTCTTGTTTCAATTTTTTTTATCAAGAAAAACGTTCAATTACCTAGTTCGCATAATATTTAATTTATCCAAAGAAATTAGCTTTTAGATCTGTTCCAAAGTGTGTGTGTATTATAGCTTCACTATGCTGGTGACCTGGTACTCACTCGAATGTACTTCCTTCAACTGTTGGCCAACACCTCTGCCATGAGAACTGCCTAAAAGCAGAACCTTTTTCTTCCTAAGAGACCTCTCTACAGATTTCGGCTTCCTAACAGCTGAGGACTGCTGCGTACTTCCTACACCTACAGCTACAGAAGGTTCATCTCCACTAATCTCTGACGGTCAAACCTATGTGCAACTTGGGACGTTAAGCTATCTGAATACTTCCTCCTAGCTACCTTCTTGCCAACTGCCAGATCCCATTCCCCAGCCCCCCTTCCCCTCCTCAACCTACCTAGTTCCTCTTCAGCGATTTTCAACTGCATCTGAATGGCGCAGATCAAACGCTCCTGCTCCTCTTTCATCTTATTCCTGCTGCAAATCCTAAAATTCCGAGAGAGAATCTCACCACAATGACCACTGGCTTCCCTACCGCATCACCCCCCCCCGCCCCCCTTGTAAATACTTACTACAAATCCCACACTGCAGCCCACTACGCATGACCCTACGACAGAGCCCACAGTTTTCACACATGGCAAAATTTCACAATTATTTGTTAAGTAAAACTAGACAATTACGTTATGTAAGTTACGTTTCTACAAAAGAACGAGGAAGTACCTCTTAACTATGCGATAAACAAATCTCAGTAACAACAACAACTAATACTACAACTACTAGTATCAGAAAAGAGCAAATAACACTACCAAAAAACTTTACACTGTTGCTTGTATAAACAAGTTGAAATTCAAGCGTCACTAATAAACTACCTAAACACAGTGAGAGTACAAGAGTTATCAAATATATATATTAACCCATGCTAAATCCGCGCTTAACACAATGCCGACCCTGCATGTGCGGGAAAAGGGCCAAAGAGATAGATAGATAGATTCTGCAGTATCAAATAATGCAGTTAAAGAGAAAAGTTCATGGCATGTAGAAAACAATTTGATGTTAAATCAAAGTAAAATCCAGGTTTTACAATTTCTAACACATAATTTGACGAAATCTGACATTCTGATAACACATAATGGGTATGTGATAAGCGAGACTGAACAGTTCAAATTTCTAGGTGTTCATATTGACAGTAAGCTGTCATGGAAAGCCCATGTTCAGGATCTTGTTCCAAAACTAAATTCTGCTATATTTACCATTAGAACAATATTTGATATAAGTGATTTATCAACACAAAAAGTAGTCTATTACGCTTACTTTCACTCACTTATGACGTACGGCATTGTTTTTGGGGTAACTTGCCTGATCCAAAAAGGATATTTCTGGCTCAAAAACGGGCGGTTCGAGCAATATCTGGTGTAAGTCCGCGAGCTTCATGTCGACCCCTTTTCAGTGGTCTGGAAATTTTGACTCTGGCGTCACAATACGTTTTTTCTTTAATGTCGTTTGTTGTTAATAATATCAGCTTATTCCCACGAGTTAGTAACTTTCACTCGGTGAATACTAGACAGAAGTCGAATCTACATTTGCATCACACCACCTTCACACTCGTGCAAAAAGGGGTACAGTATTCTGCGGCGTCTATTTTCAATAAGCTGCCACAAAAGCTAAAGAATCTTAGCACTAATTCACAAGATTTCAAATCTAAATTGAAGAGATACCTTAAGGCTCACACCGTTTATTCTGTCGAGGATTGATTCTTTTAACTTTGTCTTAAGATTGTCGTGTGCAAAGGACTATTTAAAATTTTCCAGTGCCATTTTTGTGTAACAATTAATGTATTGACTTGTTCCATGACCATGGAGTCTCACTCCTCAATTGGGTCCTAAGGAACAGAAAAAACGAATAAAAACAAAATAAATACTCGTGGAATTTATCCGGTTACGAGCGTTCGAGGCCAAAAGTGTCCCTTGTAAATGTTATTACAGTCTCAAGGAAACGTATTTATGATAATTACTAAATCTGTTCAACGTGGGGTAAAGGTCAGCTCAATTGTTCCAGCCGATTCACTTTTATTTCTGACTAGATGACCCGGTGAACTTCGTATCACGTACATATTAATAAAAACCAGACTATTTCAAATCAAATGTATTTTAGACCAAGTAGCTTTATAAAGGCATCATCATATAGTCTAAGTATCGGATCGATAATGGGCGGAAAGCATGGGCAAATCATGCACACGTGACCAGGATAATGTTCATGGTACATTCGTCGAAGTTCAGGAAACGTGATAAAATTTGGAAAACTTGCGGGGAAAATTTAGATTTAAAACTTGTAAAATAATGACTTGATTGTTGTGTTGGGTGCGTTCAGAAATATACTTTGAACGAGCAAAGTTCGTTTTACACGATATGAACTGACAAAGATAAAAATGAATTGCTGTTCGTTAGTCTCGCTAAAAGTCGAGATCGGCTGAACCGATTTCGCTATACGTATATCATTACACATACCACTGAATCTATTGTGATGAAGTCTGGTGTGGAGATAGCTTGAGCGCTTAAGTACCCGATAATACACTTTAGAAAGTGTGTAATTCAAGTTATTTCTTGATTTCATGTATATAAAGCGAAATATCGAAAAATAATTACTCTCTGGTAAAGCTGATTATTCTTTTACTACTTAACTGTTTTTCAGAGGTTATAATAAATTTCTAAAATGCATTGTTTCCTTTTGTAAAAGTGGATAGAACGGGAAAACAACAAAAGGACCTGTCAGTTTTCCAAAAAATTTACTACTTTCTCGCTAACTATTCCAAACTTTTACTTCACTCAAACCATCCTCTCGCTTGAACGTCGAATGTGCAAATTTTATCGTAAGCAGATGAATGGTATTAATATTTCATAGAAAAATCTCTTTTAATTTTTTCTACACTTTCCAATCTTCCGGGTAAATTTTCCAAATTTTTATTTGATAAGAATGTTACTCTTGCTCAAAACAAAAAGGAATAGTCCTTCTCCGTCGTGCGAATTTAGTTATAGTGCGGAATTCAATCCAAAACACATTGAAAAAACGCACTTTCAGTTTTATCAAATTTTCCAATTTTCTGGTAAATTTTCTAAAAAATTTATTTCATACAAAACTTGTCCTGTCAATCCGTACTCAAGTGAAGCTCTTACAACCATGCGACAATTGATTTTTATTCATAGAAAAAAAATCGCTGGCGATTTTTTCTAAATGTTCCTACTTTACGTGCGACTTTTCCAAATTTTTATTTGATGCCAACCTTCCTCTTGCTTTCAACATCAAATGTACAAAATTTAATCGTAATTGGACGAACGGTATTGATAGATCACTGGAAAAAGCTGTTTCAGTTTTTTTCCGATTTTCCTCTTTTCCGGACAACTTTTCCACACTTTATCACAGTTTAAACCTTCCCTGGACAAATATTTCAAGACAAAATTAGCCCAATCGGTTCAGCCCTTCTCGAGCTTTAGCGAGACTACCGAACAGCAATATATGAGAGAGAGATTATGTGAAACAAAAATTTCGCATTAAGATGGAAATTTTCAGAAACCTTCTCAATGAAAATATATAAATCGGCAGACTTTCGTGGCAACTTCATGGTAATGTCATCTATTTTGGATTAAAAACGTAGATTTTGTCATGTAAAGTAACCTTCGCCGTCACCGTACTAAATTTGTCACGATCATGGATTTTGTAAGCGTCCGTAAGTTCAGTACCCTGTGCAATTCACCGAACAAAAATTTATGCCCGCGGTGGAGCGGCCGAGTGCATTAAGGTGCTATTGTACGATGCACGAGGTCGTTCCCCGTCGTGGGTGCGAATCCCACCCCCCCCCCCCTCTGGCATGGATGTTTGTGCCGTCTTTAGTATAAGGTAGTTCATAAGTAGTTTGTAAGTTTAGGGAGTGATGACCTCACAGTTTAGTCCCTTAAGCTTAACAAACATTTGAAAATTTTTGAAATTTTATCTAGACAGAGAGCTTGCACCTGCTTTATAGGTCGGGTCTACAAAATTTGATGCAATACAAACACACACTTTTCGACTGATTTCTTAATAATTTTATTTCATGCTAAACTTATCCTGCTAATTAAGAACGCAACAAGAAAACCACCAGACAAATCAGCCGAGCTGTTGTCAAGTTATGTTCAAATTTTTGTTAAGCTTAAGGGACTTAACTGCTGGGTCATCAGTCCCTAAACTTACAAACTACTTATGAACCACCAGAATGAAACTTCACTCTGCAGCGGAGTGTGCACTGATATGAACCTTCCTGGCAGATTAAAATTGTGTGCCGGAACCGGGACTCGAACCTGGGACCTTTGCCTTTCGCGGGTAAGCGCACTACCGACTGTGCTATCCCGACACGACTCACGATGCCGCCTCACAACTCTACTTCCGCCAGTAACTCGTCTCCTACTTTCCAAACTTCACAGAAGCTCTCCTGCAAACACGCAAGACTAGCACTCCTGGAAGAAAGGATATGGTGGAGACATGGCTTAGCCACAGCCTAAGGGGTGTTTCCAGATTAAAACTTCACTCTGCAGCGGAGTGTGCGCTGATATGAAACGTCCTAACAGATTAAAATTGCGTGCCGAAACCGTGAGTCGAGAGTGGGAGCCTTGCCTTTCTCGGGAAGCGCTCTACCGACTGAGCTATCCCGACACGACTCACGATGCCGCGTCATAACTTTACTTCCGCCAGTACCTCGCCTCCTACTTTCCAAACATCTGTGAAGTTGTGAGGTGGCATCGTGAGTCGTGCCAGGATAGCTCAGTCGGTAGAGCGCTTGCCCGTGAAAGGCAAAGGTCCCAGGTTCGAGTCCAGGTTCCGGCACGCAATTTTAATCTGTCAGGAAGTTTCAACAACAAAGTACTTTGGATAATGTAGGATGTAGCTATCATTGCTGGTCTTTTCACTCCCAACAATTTATGGGAAACTCCGTTGGTTCACGCATAATCACATCCACTAAAGTCGAAACATTAAAAAAATGCAAACTTGGAGGTCAGCTGCACGACCACAATGCTCGATATAAATACTCATGCAAGCTCTTTTACGTCCTGGATCGCTTCAACATCCGTAAGAAGTAGGCTGCTCCAAAACTGACTCTTAGGAAAATAAACATCTTCAGTAATTATTATTGATTTAGGAATTGTTAGATTCTAGTGTGAGTGAGGTATAAATGTGGAGTAAAAACTAGTACACTGGTTTGTAAAGTAATTGCTTAAAAGAAGTTAGTAATTATATTTCTCCAATATATAGTACTGTCGAAAGTTGGTATTTCTAAGTAGTTTATTTGGTGAACGTGGAAATATTTGTATTCACTATTTATCTTGAAGTTTTATGTATTCAAGATTACAATCGTAAGGAAATGCTTTGAACTAAAATTTGTCCTACGGCTAGGATTTGAACCCAGAACCTTCTGCTTACAAAGCAAGTGGTATACCAAAAAGCCAAGGTGACTTCATGGGTACATGACTGCGCGGATTGCTTTACGACACGTCTCTCTCCACAACACAAACATTAATTCTGCGTCATGTTCACCTATTCAAGGCTCCCCAATAGCAAAATAGCACCACAGCAATTATCTAGAAATATAGGTCTATTATGCTTGGTCACTCAAGGACACTAAAAGAAGCACTTTCTCTGAATGCAAGATGATTATCTACACATTTTCTCAAGAAGCATAATATGCGCTATTTCCCCCCCCCCCCCAAGTAGTTATTGGATTCAGCTATCTTCAGATGGCATATAAATTTGAGCTCTGAGGTATCGGTGATCTCGCGGTAAACGGTAAATCGGAAAACCGCGTAATGTTAACAAATGTTTTTTGGCGGCTATGGAATGAAAACATGTGAGCTGTCGTTTAACGAACACTTTAATTCCGCCTGGCATGTTGTGTAATTCGTTGCCGACAACTGTGTTCGATTTACACGGTATTCAAGTGAGCATTCGAACTGAATATGGGTGTGGATTTCGGTAACACTTTAAATCTATCGTAAGGTCGCCACTTGAGTGACTATTATGTGCGTGAGTGATAAGGAGTGCAGTAAGAGAACCGTCTTGACAGAGGCATGTGTTTTAATAGTGTGTCAGTAGTAACGTTTTCCTCAATTAACTCTGCTATCATTCCGTGTCGTAATCACCAAACCCTGCTTGGAAAAAAAAAAAAATATTTCTGAGCTTTCTGATGCGGACTGCAAAATGTATACTGCGGATACCTCATCCATGGAACATTTATACATTTTCTGGCAGAGCTGATGTGGTTCTGACTGCTGATAGAAGATTTGCAGCACGAGTTAAGTGGACATTAGGTTTCAGTGCAAAAGTATGGAGCTTTGAGTGAATGCTCCAAGAGATGGAAGTTGCGTACAAAGCAAGTAACGCAGGAGAGCCAGGTAACGAGCGAAGGAACAATTACCAGCTGAAAAATACTCCACTCGGAGCACAAAAAGGGAGATGTGTTCGTCATTAAAAGACTCTGACAGAAGAGTGGGGAGCCATCTACCACTGTACTCATTCCGCATTCCTCCGTAAAAAATTTTGCCATGCGAACCTATTCGCTCTCTTTTATCACAAAACTGGCAAAACCCTTTTATTCGATCTCTCACCGAAATGAGGCTTCCAAGCACAGCGCCCCCATTTCACTGCTACTGTTTACATGTTCCTCTCTCCCAATGTTTCCTATATTTCGCAAAAGAATAATCTCCTGTCTGCATCTCTTATTATCACCGTTTTCATCCGTATCCCTCGATCTACGTTACCACTCCCGGTCGGTCAGTGTCTATGTTCCGCTCTTTTTCACTATCTTACTATTCAGTAACCATTTTCTCCTCTCTACACATGTCATTCCAGATGGTGTGATCGGGATTACAAACCCTAGACGGAAAAGCTTTAACAAGTGGATAAAGGAAATGGAAGAAAGTGGAATTTTTTTCTTGTTACAGTTTGCTGGTCTTTATGAACTATCAGAAACGTTTGTATGGAGTCCATTCATCCCTCTTTCATCAATAAACTATTTCTTCTACTCTTTTGCTCCCTTGCTACTATATCTAACCATTCACCTCTTTTTACTGCCACTATATCTCTTCCGTGACATCGGCTCTCGCTTTCTTTCCCACTAGTACTCTATCCTCTCCCTTCCAACGTCACTGAAAGGTAATCGCTTTCAGCACGAAAATCCGCGATTCTGTTCGGATGCCAATTGTTTCGCTTAGGAAAGCAGATTGAAGTCTGAGACAGACAATCTTCTGTTACAGTCTTTTAAAGAGGAACATATTTCGCTACTTTGGCTCGGACACGAGTATTTATTCAGCTGGTTCTCTTCTTTCCATTGCTTCACTATAATATGTTGTACATAAAATACAAATTCTGTAGATATATAAAGAAGGAAGATTAGAACGAGCATCCTGTCATAAACATTTCGTTAGAAACGGAGCACGAGCATGAATTGCTTTCATAAGAATAGGGAAGGAAACCGATGCATCGTTTGAAAGAAGCCTACAGCAAAATTTGGATGGCCTGAGGCGGATCTGATATTGCTTCCTCCCGAACGCAAGTCCATTCTGCATCAGCAAAGATTTCATATATGTAATGGGTGTTACGAAAAGGTACGGTCAAACTTTCAGGAAACATGCGTCACACACAAAAAAAGAAAATATGTTATTTGGAACGCTCTATTCCATGTTAGAGCTCATTTTAGTATATCTCTTTAAATGTAAACTGAAATAATTCGTGCAGACAATTGTCAAAATATCCAATTGTTTCTTTAGTATGTACTGTACTTCCTCGATTCACCGCCAGTTGGCCCAATTGAAGAAAGGTTATGTTGTCTTCAGTGCTTGTGTTCATGTTCTTCCACCTACGCTCACTGGAGCAGCTTATCATGATTTCATAAGGGATACTCTACCTGTGCTGCTAGAACATGTGCCTTTACAAGTACAACACAACATGTGATTCATGCACGATGGAGCTCCTGCACATTTCAGTCGACGTGTTCGTACGCTTCTCAACAACAGATTCGGTGACCGATGGATTGGTAGGGGCGGACCAATTCCATGGCCTGCACAATCTCCTGACCTCAACCCTCTTGACTTTCATTTATGGGGGCATTTGAAAGCTCTTTTCTAAGCAACACCGCTACCAAATGTAACATTCTTCGAGCTCGTATTGTGGACGGCTGCGATACAATATGCCATTCACCAGTGCTGCATGAGCGCATCAGGGATTCCATGCGACGGAGGGTAGATGCATGTATCCTCGAACGGAGGACATTTTGAACATTTCCTGTAACAAAGTGTTTGAAGACAGGCTGGTACGTTCTGTTGCTATGTGTTTCCATTCCATGATTAATGTGATTTGAAGAGAAGTAATAAAATGAGCTCTGACATGGAAATTAAGCGTTACCGGACACATTTCTACATAACATAATTTCTTTCTTTGTGTGAGAGGAATGTTTCCTGAAAGTTTGGCCGTACCTTTTTGTAACACCCTGTATATAGGGTGTCCCAGCTTTCTTGTCCACCCAAAATATCTCTGGAACAATAACAGATACCGGAAAACGACATTCACCGGTATCAATATACGGAAATATTCTATTGTTTCAGAGATATTTTGGATGGACAAGATAGCTGGGACACCCTGTATATAAATGCTATGACGAATAACAAAAACTGCGAGTTATATTCTAACGTTTGTTGCATACAGTGCAATAATAATAGACCGCAACAGTTTAGTAGTGGATGGTTGTTCTCTGCAGGACAGAAGTAATTTAAGAGAAATTATACGGACGAATTTACTGTTATCTACATCTGCATACATACTCCGCAATTCACCGTAAGGTGTGTGGCGGAGGGTACACTGTACCACTACTAGGCATTTCCTTTTTTATTCCACTCCCAAATTGAACGAGGAAAAAAAGAATGCCTATATGCCTCCGTACGAGCCCTAATTTCTCTTATCTTGTCTTTGTGATCTTTACGCGAAATGTAAGTAGGCGGCAGAAAGATCGTACTACACTCAGCTTCAAATTCCGGCCCTCTAAATTTAATTAACAAAAATTCACGAAAAAAACGTCGTCTTTCTTCCAGAGATCTCCAATTGAGTTGCCGGAGCATTTCCGTGACACTCGCGCATTGGTCGAACCTACCGGTAACAAATCTAGCTGCTCGCCTCTGAACCGCCTCTATGTATTCCTTCAAACCGATCTGCTGCGGATCCCAAATACTTGAGCAATACTCAAGACGTGGTCGTACAAGCGTTTTATACGCGGTCTCCTTTACAGGTGAAGTACATCTTCCCAAAATTCTCCCAATAAACCGAAGTCGGCTGTCTGCCTGTTATAAGCCAGCACACTACTGAAGAAAATGTTCAATTATTTGTAAATCGTTGGGTCTTCTTTGGTTGTTAGTACCCAGGCTGCGGAACTAAAACTAAGTTCACCTAACCTTTTATACACAGAATTCCAGAGCTTCCACAAAACTGTTAAAACCATTTATACAGTATTTACATACATAATTAAGAAAAACTATAGCTTCAGTCAATATGCTCAGGACAGGAGCAGATTAGGTGTGGGCATCCATGTGAAATAGTGTTGTTGAAATGAAGTCGGGAAGACAGTTGAATTGCGGCCGAAGCCACTTAATTATTGAAGAGATCTCATGTCACATAGTGGGATACATCGAGTGGAAGTTGAAAGCGCCATGGATGCCCCCGACAGGTTAGAGACTTGGGAGCGAGGAGGGGGCACGTCCGTCCGGACTGAAGGCTGCCTGGAAAGAAAGCGATCGACTCTTGCTAGCCCGCGCAAGAGCCGTCGCGTGTCCCCACATCGTCTCCTGACTGGTCGGTTAGCAGGTAGTCTTGCGCAGCCACAGTGGGTGGGGAGGCGTCCCCTCTGGAGCAGGACTGCCTCCAGCCTTCTGGTGGGTGCTGACTGGTAAATGCCAGAGCACATCCGCTTAGACCGGGCCCGCTGCCGCCTGAGTGTGGTAAATAAAAAATGTTCAAATGTTTGTAGAGTCTATGGGACTTAACTACGGGGTCATCATTCCCTAAATTTACAAACTATTTATGAACCAGCTAAGACTAAGGACGGCACAAATATCCATGCCCGAGGGGCGATTCGAACCCCCGACCGTAGTGGCCGTGCAGACCGTGACTGACGCGCCGCAGTCCCCTCGGCCACCGCGACCGGCTGAGTGTGGTACACTGGCCGTGTATTAAGAAGGAAATAAAAATTTTCATTCTTGACAATATGAACTGTCGGTCCACCATGTACAAATCTGACTCATCTACATTTACATCTACACGGAATACTCTGTAAATTACATTTAAGTGCCTGGCAGAGGCTTCATCCAACCAACGTTATACTATTTATATCTCCCATTCCATTCTAGAATAGCGCGCGGGAAGAAAGAACATCTGAACCTCTCGGTTGCTCTGATTTCTCGTATTTTACTCTGTCTATCATTTCTGCATATGTAAGTGGGAGTCAACAATATATTTTCGCATTCGGAGGAGAATGTTGGCGATTGGAGCATCGTAAGTAATGCACGCAGCAGTGATAAGCCCATTGACTATACAGGGTGTCCCACTCAACTTTTTCACCCCAGATATCCCTGAAACTACAAGACACATTGGAAAACGACCTTCACGGTCATGAACGTAATGTAGTGGCTTAAGAAAGTAGGTACTATGAGACAGTCTAAAACGTAATGAAATATTATTTTCAACTCTAACTTATGTTTTTTTTAATAGATACCCTATATTATTTCTTTAGCTATCAATAGACTGAAAAATCACTTAAAGATTGGCGTTGGCTTCATCGCAATCCGTCACATCCGGAGAAACTGCGAAGCGACGTATACGTTTGAAACACATGAGGCGTGGTGCTAGCGCGTGTCCGAGGCTCAATCGTGAGTCTCGCTTGAGTCTCGGGAAGCGTTAGCTGTGCACATCATGTGTTTCACACGTCAACTTCGCTTCGCAGTTTCTTCGGATGTAATTGACGGATTGTGATGCAACCAACGACATTCTTTTTCTGATTTTTCTTTCTATTGATTACTTACGAAATAATATTCGGTATCCTTTAAAAACATAAGATTGAGTTGAAAATAATATTTCTTTACGTTTCAGACTGTCTCATAGTACCTACTTTCTTAAGCCGTTCATCACCATGAAAGTCGTTTCTCAATACCTATTGTACTTCCAAAGATATCTGGGATGAAACAGTTGAGTTTGGAACCCTGTTTATAAAATGTACAGATTATCAATGTAAGGAGACAACGCACATACACACACATAGCCGAGAGGTCTCGCACCTCCGTCGGCGAGCAACCGCGCGCTCAGCAGCAAGGCGCCTTAGATCGCTTCGGCCACTCCACGGCGGCAGCACACTGTTGATACAGTGATATGGCCACCCACGATCCACTGAGCTATAGCAGCAATGGAAATAGACTAGATTCTTCGTATTTCGATATGAGTCATTTGTGATAGAAGTTATTAAAGCGCGATATCCACCACAAGGCAGACTTGAGTACACGGGAACCAATGTAGTATATTCAGAAACATATGTATAGTGCTTTGTGTCAATGAAAAGTGCTGTCACTCATTTATTGTACAGGTACTTTAGTTGATCTATAATTAAATTGGATGGTAGACACTTGAATTTATACTTTGATGACAAGAAATTTTTGTGGCTGTTCAAGTTTGAAGGAGCATCCAGAGAATCAAATGTTCAAATGTTTGTATAGCTTATGGCACGTAACTACGGGGCATCAGTCCCTAAACTTACAAACTACTTATGAACTAGCTAATACTAAGGACGGCACAAATATCCATGCCCGAGGGGGGACTGGAACCCCCTACCGTAGTGACCGTGCGTACCATGACTGGAGCGCCTCAGTCCTCTCGGCCACCGCGGCTGGCTCCAGAGAAAAGAGTTACTTATGCGGTCCACGTAGAACAATTAAACGATTTTAATCAGTCGATAAATGATTTAATTTTTCTTTTAGCATCTGCCCACAACTCATTTATCAGTGAACGATTCGTTGTTATATCGTTCTTTTTTCTTATCCCGTTTTCTAAGTCATCACTATTTTTCTCGTGCATCAAAAAGAGTTAGAAAATAATGAGAGTAACTGCCAAAAGATCGGGCCGGCGTGTATTAGAAGTTTACTTCATTATATTTTTGTGTAGGATATCGGATTAGACGGCTACGTGTTTAAGGTACCATTCTGCACACTGGGCGCTCGTTCCTGTAGGAGGTTGGACTCCTCCATCGGGCCTTTGTATGCGTCTCTCTCTCTCTCTCTCTCTCTCTCTGTGTTTGTGTGTGTGTGTGTGTGTGTGTGTGTTTGTATGTACTCAGTGTAAGTTAAAGTAGTTCTAAATCAAGCGATTGATGACAATAACAGTTTGGTTCAATACTTTTACAAACATTTAAACATTCTGAATATATAGATAATTACTTTTATATTCATAGGATATATGACATCAACTGCGCATGGGCAAAGCTGAAAATGTGTACCCACCCGGGATTCAAACCCGGTTCTTCTTCTTTCTAGGCAGTTGCGCTGACCACTACAGCGCTTCTGCCTGGAAAGCAGGTGACCGGGTTCGAATCCCGAGTGGGTACACAATTTCGTCTTTCCCCATGCGCAGTTGATGTCATATATTCCGTTGATATGGAAGAATAACAAGTGCAGGATCAGAAGTGACGTCTGTTCTTTCGGAATAGACGCCTCAGGTATATATTAATTACTTGTGTTATGACGGTGACCACATAGTTACAAATTGCCCATCAGTGAACGAGCAGCCTACAGTTTGTCCTACCAGTGTTCAATGTGAGCACCCTTCGTCACACAGCACACACTAAAGCGACCGCGGAGTCGTCCCAAACCTTGCTCAGTGTGTCTGGTGTAACTGATGCAACTGCAGTTGCCGCCTTGTAACTTAGGTCGTTTAGATCAACTGGTAATACAGGCTCATACTCCAGGACCTTTACAAACGCTTATGGTAACAACGACAAAGCGTCAGATGCGGTGAGGGTTTGAGACCATGCATAACCATCTTTGTCATTCGACACCTTGCGACCATTTCAGCGGCGGGGAATTACTTTAACTAACCGACGACGAAGGTACTCTGCTTGTACATCTGTTCGGTTAAAACATTTAATTTATGGGACTCTCATTCAATCTGTACCATCTCTTGGGCATTTACAGACCCCCAAAAACGTATTCACAAATCCACTTAGGTGAAATTTCGATTTATCTCTGAGGATGACCTTGCCAGGAAAATTATCATCGGTATGCAGCAACTTATGGTTTGCAAAGCCAGCACGTGTACCGTAGTCTGTATGTTTCACAGCGTATAACAACTGCAGGCCATAAGGACGTAAATATCCGCATACAGGCGCCACTGGAATTGGTAGTTCATGACTAGCCCTCCGATCTGCTTTCTTGTAGGTATGTGGAATAGAATCTTTCGCTAGTATGACATGTTCTTCAATCGCTATTAATCGTCCGCTACTCATCCCTTTGCAAAGATAGCCTGTTTCTTCCAACCGATGATTCCGGAAACTGATGTTATCACTTGGAAGAGTACAATGGAAGGTAACATGGGACGCGCGTTGCACTGTAATTACAGAGTTATTCCTTACAAACTGAAAATACACACAAAACTGTCTGCTCCCCAGTTGTCACATAGGCTAGTACTGCTTCTAACGGAAGACCAAAGAACCACAGCCTGTGAACGTCGGTGGAAATTTTGGTAGATATCGTTTGAGTTTCTCGTTCAATTCGTGTATAAATTGTAATTTTAAGGTCAGCGTAAAAAAATACATAAATAAATAACTAAAATAAATCTACAAATTTTCCGTTCTCAGATACTCATTTTGGCGCGCACTGTATAACTTCGTATCTCTCTGCACAGAAAAACCGAGATATGGTGCCACACCATGATCATAGAGTGTTCCCGGGACAGTGGTGCAGGACACGTGTTCCACTTGACCAAGCTTCAAGGGTCACGTGGTGCTCGTAACGTGAAGCCATCTTTCAGGGAACCGGGTTTTCCGGGAACTTCTCCGCTTTGGTGTCCGCGAATTGTAGCTGCAGAAGGTATCTGCTAAACTAATCAGCATACTCGGTTGTGGTGCCTTTGTCAGCAGAGCGCTTCACTAGAGAAGAGGCAGCTACGGCAATGAGAAGCACCATCACCTAGTCCCCTCCCAGGAACCAACATATACTGTTCCACCCAATACGTATTCTGTGTACACTCCTGTGGCATACCAGGAAATTGGAACCGAGACGCCGCGGCGGAGTGGTCAAGCCAAAGAGCTTAAATTTCATAGAGTGGCTAACACACGAGTTACAGCGCTCTTTGCGGCAACTTCTGTAAACTAGGTCGCCATATTTTTGGTGGTCAGTACACTTGAGAAGAGAATGTCTATCGCGTGTTGTTGTTGAGCTTGAAGTGTTGTATTTGTTTTATGTAATTAGTGTGTATTGCCTATAAAAGTATTGTTCATGTAAAATTCATAATGTGTGTTCAGCATTTATATGCACAAATCAAAGTGATAGAACGACAAATACTTCGTCGAAGAACACCAAATGTTTTTCCTTGTTTATTCTCTGTCTGTCTATACTCAAACAAAATTCCTGATTGATGGCACTTAGCTGCCTTCATAATGAAGCTTCAGATGACCTATCCTGCAATTCCCTTGAAGTACATGCCATGAAAATATGCTCAGTGACCTACCTAAAGTAGTTTGAGATATTTCTTTTTCTGTCGCTCCTGTGGTTGACAAAACCACACGTTTCAGTCTCTACACCTTCGTTAAAAGTATTTTAATTTGTTGTCGACAATACTTGATCGAGCAAGGTTTATGTGCAACTAGTGCATATTGTGGAAGCAGGAGATACAGCCAGAATTTTTTCACTTTTATATGTCTGTGTTATTTGCAACAAATTGTATTTATTTCAGTGCTAAAAAAACGAAAGGTATTAATCATACTTTATTGCGGTGTGGAAAGCTTTCGTTACAACAGTCCCAGGAGCATTTTTATTGCAATATTCTATTCCAATTTTCGCCTTTGTAGTCAGACTTCAGGCACCAGAAGTTACTTGTTTCAGCAAAGAAACAATGAAACGTATTATCGACATTTTATTTTGACGTGCAATGCTTGTATGGCATTTTTAACTGCAATATTCGTCTTTGTACGCAAATTTCGTCCACCAAAGTTCACATGTAAACACTTTAACAGCAATTTTACAAGTTTGTAGACGTAATAGGTTTAGTAAACAGAATATCAATGTATATAGACTTTTATTAAAACAGTTATTAAAACACATTAACAACAACTGCAAATCCATGGTCATGATTCTCCGTCATAACGAGTACTACTCAATTCGTTTAGACAATGTGCTGGCATTAAAATCTACACAAATATTCTCACAGCGGCACTTTCGTTGTTATTACAAACGGCATCTAGCTGTTATACTTTGAACTGGATCTGTAATACTGACAGGTTCGTTTTATATCATATCGCATTTTTAGGAAATGTACTACCAGGCTCGACAATTCGCCGCTTCGAGGAAGTCTGACGGAACTTGACGCACATCCGTATTCTATAGTCAATCTCTATTTAAAACATGAACTGTGGATAGGTACAAATCTTGCGTATGGCATACGAGCAGTCAGCCGATACCAAAAATAACATGTC
This sequence comes from Locusta migratoria, assembly GCA_026315105.1. Taxonomy (NCBI): domain Eukaryota; kingdom Metazoa; phylum Arthropoda; class Insecta; order Orthoptera; family Acrididae; genus Locusta; species Locusta migratoria. The sequence continues at coordinate 546,522,438 of CM048747.1, read as the reverse complement.
GGACGCCGGTTCAATTTGCCTGAGACATGGTGGATATATCGCCACTGTATGAAATTTAAGCTCTTGGGTCAAGCGCATTCAGGCGCTATGCTGCGATGCGCGAGGTCGTTCCTCGTTGGGGGCTCTAATCCCCTCCTCGGGCGTGGGTGTTTGTTCTGTCTTTAGTATACGGTAGTTCATAAGCATGTAAGTTTAGAGACTGATAACCACGCAGTTATGTCCTATAAGCTTCACAGACATCTGAATATGTGAATTTTGGGACCGAGACGCCACTCCAGTTTTACACCAAATGTTCAAATGTTTGTAAAGTCTATGAGACTTAACTACGGGGTCATCAGTCCCTAAACTTACAAACTACTTATGAATTACTTGCGAACTAGGACGGCACAAATATCCATGCCCGACGGGGGATTCGAACCCCCGACCGTAGTGGCCGTGAAGACTGTGACTGGAGCGCCTTAGTCCCCTCGGCCACCACGGCCGGCTTTTACACCTCCATAGAGGATTAAACGAACCGCCACCCTTATGACAAACAACAGAAACTGAGCAACTCACTAGAAGTGTTTTATCCATTACAGCAACTGTCAAGATTATAAATAAATGAAATGCAGCAACCAGTTGCTTGTTGCTGCTTGTTGCAACTGGTTGCTGCATTTCATTTATTTATAACTCACTAGAACCTAATTACCACATAAGACGCACCAACGGAGACAAATGCAGTATTGTGTCACGTATGAGGAAAACTTCCCTGAACTTCGCATGTAAAGAACATTGGTAACTGCAGGTTGGCACTGTTCTAGGAAGAGGCCAATTTTAGTGGCAGTCTCATGAAACTCATGAAACCAGCTCTTATGCAAAGCCTCGCGAGTCGCTGCCGCCAACGATAGCAGAGAATCCGAATTTAGCACCGTAATGAAACATTCACGTTTGTTAGGGCACCTACAACCAAATCACAGTTTGTTCTTATGTACTTGTTTGTGTACCAGAAGCAAATAGTGCCACATTTCAGACATTTCGTGATTACATGAGTGTGACAGAACCTACAGTGTAAGATTATATACATGTTGTTTTCACGAGACCACCATTGGACGTGCGACCAAATAGTTGAATACCTCTTGTTTGAATATTTTGTCATTACTAATAACAACACATTACTAATTTTGTAAAATTAGTTTCTTACTTATGTTGACGGGAGTATTTCTTTTTCCCAAGTGTACACAAGCTTCAAAGAGATGTATGTACGCTACAAGATATTAATCGGATTTTGTCTACAAACACAAAGATGATGTGTATACATTCCCATTAATTACTAGAAAATTTTGTCATTATTTATAGTACTAAGTTACTCAACTCTTACATAACTAGTTGACTTACATATAATGACAAAACAGCACTCTTTTATTTCCTTTCTGTAGTCTATCTACAGAGGTATACAATTTGTTACCAGCTGAAATAAGATCCTGTCGGAGCACAGAAAAGAAAGGTGGGGAATTACCTGCCTTAGTTGTCTGTCCGTCTTCTTAGCCATGCTGAATTCACTGGCTTGCAGATTATAAAAATCAAAGTTTTACCGTAATCGGATGTACGGTATGGCCGTACATAAAATACGAACAAAAAGATAAACAAACACACATTGTTGTTGTTATGGTCTTCAGTCCGGAGACTGGTTTGATGCAGCTCTCCACCCTACTCTATCCTGAGCAAGCCTTTTCACCTCCTCATAAGAACGGCAACCCACATCCACTTGAATCTGCTTACTATACGCGTCTCTTGGTCTCCCTCTGCGATTTTTACCCGACACACTTCCCTCCAACGCTAAATTTACGATTCCCCGTAGTCTAAGAATTTGTCCTACCAAGCGATCCCTTCATTTCTCCAGGGTATGCCAAACTTTTCTCACCAATTCTGTTCAGAACTTCTTCATTGGTTATGCGATCTACCTACCTAATCTTCAGCATTCTTCTGTAACACCACATTTCAAAAGCCTCTATTCTCTTCCTGTCCGCACTGCTTATCGTCCCTGTTTCACTCCCATACAATTCAATACTCCACACAAATGCCTTCAGAAAAGACTTCCTTACACTTAAATTAATATTCGATGTTAGCAAATTTCTCTTTTTCAAAAATGCTTTTCTTCCCATTGCCATTCTGCATTTTATATCCTCAGTGCTGAGACCATCACATGTTATTTTACTACCCAAGTAACAAAACTCATCTACCACCTTCAGTGTTTCGCTACCTAATCTAATTCCTTCAGCATCGCCTGATTTTCTAAGACCGCAATCCATTATTTTTGTTTTGCTCTTGTTAATGTTCATTTTATACGCTTTCTTCAACTCACTGTCCATTCCATTCAACTGCTCTTCCAGGTCCTTTGCTGTCTCTGACAGAATTACAATGTCATCAGCAAAACGCAAGGTTTTTATTTCTTCCCCCTGTACTTTAATCCCTATTCCAAATTTTTCCTTTCTTTCCTTCACCGCCTGCTCGATGTACAAATTGAATAACATCGGAGAAAGGCTGTCTTACTCCCTTCCCAACTGATGCTTGCCTTTCATGCCCTTCGAGTCTAATAACTGCGGTCTGGCTTTTGTACAAGTTATAAATAACTCTCCTTTCCCTATATTTTACCCCTGCTGACTTCAGAATTTGAAAGAGTGTATTCCAGTCAACATTGTCAAATGCTTTCTCCAAATCTACAAAAGCTAAAAATGTGGGTTTACCTTTCCTTAATCTATCTTCTAAGATAAGACGTAAAGTGAGTATTGGCTCCCGGGTTCCTATGTTCCTCCTGAATCGAAACTGATCTTCCCCGAGGTCAGCTTCTACCAGCTTTTCCATTCTCCTGTAGATAATTCGTGTTAAAATTTTGCAACCATGACTTATCAAACTAATGGTTCTGTAATTTTCACACCTGTCTGCGCCTGATTTCTTTGGAATGGGGATTATTACATTTTTCTTAAAGTCTGTGGGTATTTCGACTGTCTGATAAATCCTACACAGCAGTTCGAATAGTCTTGTCATGGCTGGCTCTCCCAGAGGCTTTAGTAGCTCTGAGGGTACGTAATCTACTCATGGGGCCTTGTTCCGACCTAGGTCTTTCAAGGCTCTGTCAAATTCATCTCTCAGTATAGTATCTCCTATTTCATCTTGATCTACTTCCTCTTCCCTTCCTACAACATCGTCTCTCAGTTCATTTTCTTTGTAGAGCTGCTCTATGTACTCTTTCCACCTTTCAGCTTCCCCTTCTTTGCTGAGAACTGGTTTCCCGTCTGAGTTCTTGATATTCGTAGAGATGCTTTTCTTGTCCCCAAATGTCTCTTTTATTTTCCTGTAGGCGGTATCTACTTTTCCCCTTGCTATACATTCTTCTACAGATTTGCATTTGGCTTCCAGCCACTCCTGCTTAGCCATTTTGCACTTCCTGTCAATCTCATTTTTTAGTCGTCTGTACTCCATTTTGCCTGATTCATTTACTGCATTTTTATATTTTCTCCTTTCATCAATTAAATTGAGTATTTCCTGTGATATCCAAGGATTTTTTGTAGGTCTTGCCTTTCTACCTATTTTGTCGTCTGCTGCCTTCACTATTTCATCTCTCAATGTTACCCATTCCTCTTCTACTGTTTTATTTCCCCCTGTTTCTGTCAGTTGTTGCCTAAATCTCCCTCTGAAATTCGCCAGAACTTCACTTTCCTTCAATTTATCTAAGTCGCATCTCCTTATTTTCCTACCTTTCTGCAGTTTTTTTCAGTTTCAGCCTACAGTTCATGACTAAAAAGTTATGGTCAGAGTCTATATCTGCCCCTGAGTACGTCTTGCAGTTTATAACCTGGGTCCGGAATCTATGTCTTACCATTATAAAATCTATCTGATACCTTCCGGTGTCTCCTGGTCTCTTCCATGTATACAACATTCTTTTGTGATTCATAAACCAGGTGTTTGTTACGATTAAATCATGTTCCGTGCAAAATTCTACCAGGCGACTTCCTCTTTGATTCCTCCTGCCCAGTCCATATTCACCTACTATTTTTTCTTCTCTTCCTTTTCCTACTACCGAATTCCAGTCTCCCATCACAATTAAGTTTTCCTCTCCCATAATTGTCTGAATAATTTCCTTTAGCTCCTCATATATTCTTCGATCTCTTCATCATCGGCAGAGCTAGTTGGCATATAAACCTGTACTACTGTTGTCGGTGTTGGCTTCGTATCTATCTTTACAATGATAATGCGATCACTGTGCTGCTCATAGTAGTTTACCCGCATTCCTATTTTCTCATTCATTATCAGTCCTACTCCTGTGATACCCCCAACTGATTTTGTATTTATAATCCTGTACTCACCTGACCAGAAATCCTGCTGATCTTGCCACCGAACTTCACTAATCCCCATTATATCGAACTTCAACCTATCCATTTCCCTTTTTAAATTTCCTAATTTTCCTACCCGATTAAGGGATCTAACATTCCACGTAGAATGCCAGTAGAATGCCAGTATTGCCTTTCCTGATGACAACATCCTCCTGAATAGCCCCCGCCCGGAGATCCGAATGGGGGACTATTTTACCTCCGGAATATTTTACCCCAGGAGGATGCCATCATCATATGTTCATACAGTAGAGCTGCATGTCCTCGGGAAAAGTAACGGCTGTAGTTTCCCCTTGCTTTCAGTCGTTCGCAGTAGCAGTATGGCAAAGCCACATTCGCTGATGTTACAAGGCCAGCTCAGTCAATCATCCAGACTGTTGCCCCTGTAACTACTGAAAAGGCTGCTGCCCCTCTTCAGGAGCCACACGTTTGTCTGGCCTCTCCACTGATACCCCTCCGCTGTGGTTGCACCTACGGTACGGCTATCTGCATCGTTGAGGCACGCAAGCCACCCCACCTCGGCAATGTTATTTTTTTATATATATGGTTACATAGGCGTGGGATCGAGACGAGAATTCTTCTGTTTGAAATGGAAACAAAATGTACAGAATACAATGATATATCATTGTGCTCTCAGTTATAAATAAAATTTCCATATCTCCTCTGAATTTGATACCATGTAATCTATAAGAAAAAATGAAACATTGCGTAAACCCTACCCATTGAGTTTTTACCTCGGCAAACTCTTTAAAATAAGTTGCAATACTTTATTTCATTAGATGCTGCATAATTTGTGTGACAAATAACGAAAATGAAATTAAGACGAGCAAAGATATCGAAGCTGACAAATACTTTTTCAGAGAGTAGATTTGTTAAATCCTACAATGAGATTCATAGTGTCTGGTGGAACAGCTGATACTTCCTTCAGATTATAATGGAATTGTGTATTCAGGAGTAAATTTCTTCAGTGTGATTTAGTCGGACTTCGACCCTGGTCATTTCACTACTCTCGAATTAATAAAAATCTTCATTCATAGGAAAAAAAGTCTTTTAAATATTTGCTGCTAGGTTCTTGTGCAAGACAATAGAAAAATAAAACTGTTCCAAAAAAATACTGTAAAAGTTCAAAATATGGTACGCACTTTCGTTGAATACTCTAAAAAATGTCTTGTTCAAGATTTCCTAAGATAATCTTTTACTATCACAGATGTTGCTCACTGAATCAGTCGTAAAATATATCGATTCATAAAACTTGATCTCACTATTTTCCAGTTAATAAAATTATTGCTGAGTCCCTACACTGGTATCAAATCGGAGAAATTCTGTTATAAGTTCCTGAAATATCAATTCAGTTCAGTAGGTAAATATCTTCTCTTCGTATTCAGTGCAAAAATTATTTTTCACACACTGGTAGTGGAAGTAAGAATTTACGGTATATTTCGTAAGTTATAAGTCCACGAATATATGACATACAACAGATCTTGCTCGTAAGGACTCAACATCAGGACAAACTGTTTTTAACATAAAAGACTTTTTATTACAATGCATTTTTTTCAATTTTTCTTGTTTATATGATTCTGAGGGTTGGCAACGGATGTACTCCAGCAGGATCTTCTCTGAGCATGTGGCTGTCGACCTGCGACGATCGGTGGCCAGGTACATCATCTTTGGCTTCAGCAGAGAAAATGCTGTTTTTGTAGGTTGCGCACATGAAACATAAAAAACAACACATATTTCCTTTGAGAATGAAATACAACCTATTAAGACTAAACATTAATACCAACAAAATATATAAACATCTTCTTTTACTTGCGAAACTGAGCTGACGTAAAGGTAGTAGCAGGGGATAATACTTCGTCCCACTACAAGCGGTCGGAAAGTACCGAAGCATCAGTGTCGGATCAATGCCGATGAAGTATTAAAAATTTCGGAAAAGTTTGGGGCATTTGTTGAAGGCCGGGGGTGAAGTTTCTTGGAAAACCTAGTTTTGCACCATTGCTGCGCAAATGATCCAGGTGGACTTAAAATGAAATGAAGATGATAAGGATTACCTAAAGAAGCACTAACAAATATCTTTTCTTTTCTTGACTTTTCTGTTCTTTTCTTTTATTTTATTCCTCTTCTTTCAATCTCTTTCTTTGAAAGTGTGTTTGTGCGATGTGAGTGTGTGTGTGGGTGGGTGCACGGGTGGGTAGATGGGTGCTACGTGTTTTTATGTGTATGTATGTCTTTTTACGTTGTGATTGTTCAGTTGAAGAACGCACGTTTACACATCACACACACATACACACACACACACCAGTCAATAGAACAAATTTGCATTATCAATATTGCTAGTTTTACATAGAAAAAACCACGAACCAACGGTCAACAAAATAAAGTGCTATTGTCTATTGTTGCTGTGATCTTCAGTCCGCAGACTGGTTTTATACAGCTCTCCACGTCACCCTGTCCTGAGCAAGGTTCTCCATCTGAGAATACGTACGGCAAGCTACATCCTTTTGGATCTGCCAACTGTATTCGTCCAGCAGTCTCCGTCTAAGATTTTTACCCCACAAACTTCCTTCTAAGACTGTTCACGATTCTTTGATGTCGTCGAATGAGTGTCACCAACGCTTCACTTCTCTTAATCAAGATAAGCCAGAAACTCCTTTTCAGCCCAATTATTTTAAGCACTCCTCATTTCTTACGTGATCTACTCATCTAATCTTCATCATCCGTCTGTAGCACCACATTTCGGAAACTTCTATCATCTTTTTGTCTGAACTTCTTATTGTCCACGTTTCAGTCCCATACAATGCTACACTCCATACAAATGCTTTCGAGGGCCTAAGTTCATTCGGATAAACAACCACTGGCAGACACTAATTCAAACACAAATGACTGCATCTGCATCTCATCAATAAAAGTTTTGCACAAATATTCATCACACCTTCAACACAATAAACAGAGGCCGCACGAAACGGCACTTCATCAATTTGTGCTTGAGCAGCCACAACTAGCGGCCACAAATGTACAAAAGGTTATTCTTCAAATGAAGTAAGGCCCTCGAAGAACACTGGGCCCTTTTCTCCTGACAAGACATAGCGATTACTATCGACGCCATGATCTCTAGACCCCAGGCAACAAGACGAGCGAAGCACGCCCTGACAAATAGAAACACGCAGCCACTTAGTACTTCCAGACCAAGCTCCCGATCGCGAGTACTCCCCTTTTCACACCATCCGTCAGGGCGCAAGATATCGTTGCCAAAAAAGTCACAAAACCAAAGATAAACTACTCCCGACAAATCGAGATATCGAACAGACGGTTCAAGAATCCATCGCCAAGGTCTCTCACGTAATCCTTTCAAAAGATCTGAAAATTTTTGCGTACAAGCAGTGGCTGATTCTAATTATAATTTTTGTCAATGAAATAGTACCTTTATGTTTTGAGCACTGGTCTCCTAATTATATGACCTCTTTACATAATTATTGTCCGCCTCCGTAGCTCAATGGCAGTGTCGCTGACTACCATGCAGGGGGCCCGGGTTCGATTCCCGGCAGGGGACTGGGTGTTATGTGTTATCCTAATCATAATCATCTCATCATCAGCAGCACTAAGTTGCCCAAGCGGCGTCAAATAAAAAGACTTACACTCAGGCGGCCTAGCAATCCCTTAAGGGTTCTCCCGGCCAAGAATGCAATACGCTCATTTCATAATTTATGAAGTAGGGGATCGTAGTGTCACTTTCGAGATTATCTTTACGACCCAACTATTAAGACTGCAGAAAAATAGCTTTTTTGTAGAGTTAATAAAAGCACAGTCCTATACTATTAATAATGGGAGGCTAAGATATACCGTAATATTTCTTAGATAATAATATTCATTCAGTAATCGTCAATAAGTTTCTTTTATTAAAATTGCTTACAGAATAAAAATTTCGGCTCCAAATTTGCCGCCCCTAATATCTGCCGCATTAGTCTCGTGTCCACTCCGCTTACTGCTAAATGCGCAAACTTGCACAATAATTAAAGCCAGTACACCATAGAAGGACGTCGATTTCTGCAAGGGGTGTTGTTTTGACAACCGGAGAACAAGAAATTCACAAATGTTATCAGATGAGGCGTACCTCACTGGATACGTCAATATGCGGAACTGCATAATTTGGGGGTAACGAAAATTCGCAACAAGAATGCACAACTGACTAGTGTTGTTAATTACAAAGAAATAAATTTTTGCTGGTTGGCGGGATTGAACCGGCGACCTTCTGCACCGCAGTCCCTGACGCTATCCCCTGCGCCACGCCGGCAGTCGGTATTCGTGGTCTCTCGCCGCATTGCTCCCTCTCCCGGAGTAACAGCGACCCGCTGTTATGTTCCCTGTGAAGCCAGCTGCAATGTCCTACATCTTGACCGTGTCATGGGTCCTCTGTATGACAGTTCAAGAGAATCCTTCCATTCTTCACGATTATCGACGACAGACGTTCCTGTCATATCTTCATCAGGAACATTACCGTCCTTAGAGTCCGTGAACAAGAAGCCATTGTCGTCTACCTACTCTTCAGGATCGTAGTAAGGATTCATGCGCAGGTCATGAAACATGTCTCTTAGTTTTTGACTTTTCGACGACGGCACATAATCCTCAACTTCGTATGTGACGTCTGAAAGGCGGCGTATGACACGATACGGATCAAAGTATCGCTTCAATAACTTTTCTGACAGTCCAAGCTTCCGTACAGGGGAAAAAAAACCCTGTACACAACAGGTCGGTGCTTCAAATGTTCAAATGTTTGTAAAGCTTATGGGACTTAACTACGGGGTCATCAGTCCCTAAACTTACAAACTACTTATGAACTACTTACGAACTAGGACGACACAAATATCCATGCCCGAGGGGGTATTCGAACACCCGACCGTAGTGGCCGTGCAGACCGTGACTGAAGCGCCTGAGTCCCCTCGACCACCGCGGCCGGCGGTCGGTGCTTGTCGTTATACCGCTGACGGTCCTTCTCCTGTGCGTACAGTGTCCGTATGCGAGCCAGCTGTCTTGCTTCTTCGACCCTTCGGCAACATTTTTAAATATATTGGTTGATATTTCTAAGATGTGATCATTAAGTAATGTGCATGTGTCGTTTGGAACGTGGATAAGATAATTAACTCTGAGTTATATAATGCCTCCTGATTGATTACAGATTTAAGGAACACTGACACCCATTGCTGGAAACTTACGAACTGTAAGTATCGTAAGAGCTCCTTGGTGTATTTTTAAAACTGTGTGCACTTAATATTTGAACTTACATTGGGTGCCTCATTTTGTGTCCCAGAATGGTCGCCGCTTTTGTGTCTCGTTCCCGCCGGTATGTTGTAGGTGTCGGTGGCCGAGTAGAAAGAGACCGACACAGAAATAAAGGATGCACGCGTGTGCAGGTACGGAGGTGACCAGCCAGTGAGACAGCAGAAACTAGAACCCTAGAGTAAATTATAACGAGATATATACTTCATAGAAACTTAGTAATACTTAACTTTTACATAGTTCTTGACTGCCGAATGCTGATACATAGTTTATATAGAGGCCTGCTAACTGATGATTCCTAGTACCTATACGATAGCCAAGTCTTAAGTGGTGCCTATCTCAGTCCCAAGTGCTAACTGGTTCCTATCTCAGTCCCAAGTGAACGATGCAGCAGTCGTGCTCACGAGCGGCAGCAGAGGGCGCTCGTGGCTGACGTAAGAACACCGCACCGTGCATGCATGGCGGCGCGAGGCGTAAGTACGTGGCGCGCACTTCATACTTGTGCGACACCACACCTCCGATCTTCTGGTTTCTTCTCTTCAATCTCCGCCGCTGCCTTACATCTGGTGGTGCTAATCCTATGAGTGGGAAATATTACAGACGGTATTGGTCTTAAGCATCCTGTGACTATGCGGCCGTTTCGGCAACTGTCGCCTTTCTCAGTTATGGCAGCACCCTTATTGTTTCTGAGAAAGTACTGGATGATAACCGCACCCTGTTCGGAACCCTCAAGACACAGTCTTGCATTGTGGATGAATCTCACCTGCCACAGTCATTCATGGAATTTGCTACCCAAGGTCCTGCAGCTCTCGTTATTGACGTACCCGCGAAGTGCACCTCATCTGAGAAATTCATTCTTTTTTGAGAACTCGTCCGCTTGTGGAGCGAACTCCCATTGAGAAAATGATGATCCGCAGACTTCATCTCTTGTACAGTTTGAACCTAGTACTCATGTATTTTCACACTTTTCAAAGAATTTCAAAGGAGAGCTTAGTGATGAATTCAGTTCTTGAGCTCGTCTGCGTGCCGATATTCTGCGACTGACGGCCACATTCTCACTATTCCAGCAGAACGCGGTTGTCCGGTTAATTAAAATTTGAAACAGAACTCGCGGTGTTTCAGTTGGAGCATCCTTATGTCAAGGTGTCACAAGCAATTCACGAACGCTAGCGGTGGGGCCTCAACTAATTTTTGTAATAATTTTTTATCCCTTCCAGATGTTGATCGCTTGTCAAGTGCTCCATGACAAAAATAGGCATCAAACAATGATGGTCACCACATAAAAACCATTAGGTTACTGATAGGAGCCAATCCTTGCAGCTGTATTACAGTGTTTGCGGGCGGCTGATGCTGTCATATATCGGTTAGCAAAGTCACCAGAAAATGAAAAGAAATTGATAAATTATGTAGATAACATATCTGCTTTGTGAAAAATTTAGCAATTCACCCTAAAACAATTAACAGTGTGAAGTCATACATATGAGCACCAAACTAAATCTGAAAAACTTCATTTACACGATAAATCACTGAAATCTACAGGCCGTAATTTCAACTAAATGACCAGGAATTACAATTACGAACATCTTAAACTGGAAAAAAAAAACACATAGTAGATATTGTAGGCAAGGAATAAGAGGCTACGTTTAACTGGCAGAACACTTATAAGATGCAACAGTTGTACTAAAAAAACTGCCTTCACTACTCTTGTGCGCTATGTTTTGGACTATTGTTGCGCCTCCGCCCCCCCCCCCCCCCCACCTCACACCACCTCGCAATCAAATATACAAATCGAATCGTAAATTCACTAAAATAACTAGAGATTATAATGACGAACAACTGAAACTGGAGAAAACCCAAAGGAAATATTGTAGGGAATTCGAGTGAACCAGATGCAATGCTTGATGGGTAGAGCACTTAGCAGATGCACCATTTGTACTAAGGAAACTGCGTAGTCTACAACTGTTCGTCATATATTGTAATATTGTTGCCCATTGTCGGATCCCCACAAAGTGGGACTGAGGGAAGATTTAGAAAACGTTCGGAGAAGGGCAGTACGTTTTGTATTATCGCGCTGTAGGGGAAAGAATATCACGGGATATCTATGAGTTAGTATGGAAATCATTAAGTGAAAGGTGTAAGATTTATTTGTAAATTTTCTTTCACTATCTTTCTCTTTCGAATGCGAACTTATTTTGTTAGCACCCACCTAAATGGAGAGACGTGATCATCGTAATAAAGTCAGAGAAACCAGGTGGATAACAATAATATTTAGGTATTACATTTTGCAACGTGCTATTAGAGAGTGTAACGGTAGACAGTTGTGGAGTATTTATGTAAATGTGGATCGCAGGCAGCAAAAATGACATCTGACAAAATGGTGCAAAATTTCAATTCCCTACATTCCGAGAATCTCTAACAACATCCTGTTGAGAAAAATAAAAAAACACCTTAGAGATCAAGTGGACCCTTAAGGAAAGCGCCACTCTTCTCGTGAAAACAGATATCGCTCAACATGCTACGAGGTATTTCGAGAACCAAGCGTCTACAGACAAAGGACAACAAATATTTGCGCAGGTCAAACAGAAAATCCTGTAATGTTTCAGACCATTCTGTGATACTATCTTTGGTGTTTTTTTGTAAATTCTAACACATAATGACGTCACAGAATAGTTGTGCCTATAGCGGCGTAAGCCCCACCACATCACTTTTGATTTTTGTTGTTGAATATCTTTGTTGTTGAATATTTCGTATATGTGCGCAGTTGTAAACTTATTTTCACACCAACAAGGGTACATGAGGTTTGAAAACGGATAAATATTCAGAAACAGCTACTTCTTTAATAGTTTCAAAACCACGTTTACAGGGGCAAGAAAACTGTGATAGTCGAAAACCGCTTTAAGAATCGGATTCCCCGAATAGATTTGGAGCGTTTATGTGAACAACGATAATAATAATGACTGCTGTTTTAGGGCGCTAATTGGCTAGGACATCAGCGCCCAACATGAACATCCAAGAGCAGAATTTTAAAATCAATTTATAATTCCGTTTCTGGGAGCCCATGTTATTGGATACTGACATTTCGACAAACACCATAGCTGATCCACAGTCCATCCGTTCAATTTTGACACAATTTCCAACGGACTTCTGTCTAGTAGGTTCACGCATATGTGGCTGGGAACGTGTGTCGAATAAACATTGACCGTATAAATTTAAAATATGGGTATAACATGCAGCGGTAAAAGTTTGCCGACATTCTTTAACTCTGTGCAATTTTCAGAGCGTACGAAATTTTGACGGCACGCCTGTCATTTCACGGATGCGTGTTCGCAGATAGGCAGCGGAATTATTCAGCTTTGTTTGTGTCAGAATTTTTCGCTGCTGCTGGCAGTGTCCATCACGACGCGTGCTTTATTTAAGCGGTCGCGCGCTATCAGACGTAGTTTTGCGCATACAAAGGAACGTGGCCCCGTGCTGCGTGCCCGAGAAATGCAGCGGGAGTTTTGTATCCAGTCAGTCACACGTTTTTTTCATAAGTAATACATGGGGAATTTATGAAAAATGCATTCGAAAAACAGGTTATCGGGAACTACGGTTCAAAGAACAATTATTTCTCGCGCTGTTCGCTGAGATGTAGCACAGCAATATTGCAAAAGAAATTACGCGCACGTGTTCGACCTTTAACTAAAACGGAAAGTAAACGTATCGCAGCATAAAGAAATGCTGATATGTGCTGTTCAAAGCCAAACATTATACAATGATAGGCAGATTTGGAATAATGTGCCTGCTTCTGAAACATTTTGGGGAAAAATATCTTGACATATTATCCCATTTTTAAGGGTCAACATCAACTCGCTATCATCTCAAAAGACCAAACAAGCAATGTGTCACAGTGGTAATAAACTGAATTCGCATTAAATGCAAACGTAGGCTTCCGCGGCTGTTGTCACTACCAATAAAATTCTTCTGGGTATGAAACCGCGTCGTCATTTTATAAATTCCACCGACGTATCGGCCACTGTTGCAGGCGGCCTTCATCAGGGTCTGTGTCAGACACAGACCCTGCAACAGTGGCCGATACGTCGGTGGAATTTATAAAATGACGACGCGGTTTCATACCCAGAAGAAATTTATTGATAGTGAATTTGCATTCTGGAGGAAGGTGGTACAATTCCAACTCCGGCCACACTGTTTTAGGATATCCGAAAAATTCCATAAATTGCTCCTGGCTAATTCCTATGATCTGGCTAGTCCTAATGCCTTCACAATCCTTAGGCAAACAATCCAATCGTGAGGTTCATCTGAAATAAACTTTAAGTTTCTTCCTTCCAAATTTCCCAGCGCTGTGGGCCCTCGAAGGATGGGGTGAGATGATTACATCTCCTCCTGTGAGGAGAGATGCGTTCATCCTGGACATGGGGCCAGTGATTCTTATTCAAATGCATTCTACGGGAGGGCGTTTTCCAGCTCTCCGTCGTACGCGCAAACGAGCATTAGTTGAGTGCAGAAGGAATCTTCTCATCATAGAAGATCATGGTCCGCTACTTAAGCTTGCAAGTGACGCTCCGAAAGTAACGATAAAATTGTCACATGGATGATTGTCTAGAAATAAACACGGGCTGGAGGTGTGTTGATAGTTGTAGGCTCACAAACCCTCTTACGTGTGCTGTGATTGCCGTACGAACTGACACAGGACTCCTGACTATACGACGGTATTGCTAGACATTTGTGCAGCTCGGACGTCTTTCAAATTCCGAATGTAGCAGAGGTAAAACATATGGAGCGAAGAGTAACATTCGACTTGTACAGAAATAGGGCGGCACTTATTAGAGTTGCAGGGCACGAAAGGGTCGCAGTGGTTGAGAAGGGAGTAATACAGTGTTGTAGCCTTTCTCCAATCCCGTTCAATCTGTACGTTGAGCAAGCTGTGAAGGAATGCAAGGAGAAAAATTAAAGTCCATAGTAATTCTGTCAGACAGCAAATGACCTAGAAGAGTAATTAAATGGAATGTACAGTGTCTTGAATGGAAGAGGTAAGGTGAGCATAAACAAGAGTAAAGCGAGGGTAATTAAATGGAATGTGGTGTCAGAAAATCAGTCGATGCTGAAGGAATTAGATTAGGTAGTATATAACTTTTGTTATTGGGATAGCAAGAAAAAGTCCGATGTACGAAGTAAATGTTCAAATGTTCAAATGTTTGTATAGCTTATGGGAGTTAACTACGGAGCGCCGGCCGCGGTGGCCGGGGGGACTGAGGCGCTCCAGTCACGGTCTGCACGGCCACTACGGTCGGGGGTTCGAATCACCTCTCGGGCATGGATATTTGTGCCGTCATAGTCTGTAAGTAGTTCATAAGTAGTTTGTAAGTTTAGGGACTGATGACCCCGTAGTTAAGTCCCATAAGCTTAACAAACATTTTAACATTTTGAACTACGGGGCAATCAGTCCCTAAACTTACAAACTACTTGTGAACTAGCTAATACTAAGGACGACACAAATATCCATGCCCGAGGGGGGATTCGAACCCCCGACCGTAGTGGCCGTGCAGACCGTGACTGGAGCGCTTCAGTCCCCTCGGCCACCGCGGCCGGCGATGTACGAAGTAAAGAAAATATAATATGCAGAATGGCTACAGAAAGAAACTTGTGAAGACGAGAAATTTGTTGATATCCGGTATTAGTTTAAATGTTATTAACTCTTTTCTGAAATCATTTGTCTGGAGTGTAGCATTGCGTGGGAGTGAAACGTGGACAATATTACAAGTTTTGAAATGTTATGCTACAGACGAATGATGAAGATTAGATGGATAGATCACGTAACTTACTAGTAGGGGCTTAACAGAACTGTGGAGAAAAAGAGTTTCTGCGCTTTCCTGATTAAGATACCAGAAGATGATGTCTGTACAAGGAAAGGCGAGTTATTTACAACTTGTACAAAAGCCAGACCGCAGTTATTAGACTAGAAGGGCATGAAAGGGAAGCATCAGTTGGGGAGGGAGTGAGACAGGGTTGTAGCCTTTCTCCGATGTTATTCAATTTGAACATCGAGCAAGCGGTGAAGGAAAGCAAGGAAAAATTTGGTGAAGGAATTAAAGTTCAGGGGGAAGAAATAAAAACATTGCGTTTTGCTGATGACATTGTAATTCTGTCAGAGACAGCAAAGGACCTGGAAGATCAGTTGAATGGAATGGGCAGTGTGTTGAAGAGAGCGTATAAAATGAACATTAACAAGAGCAAAACAAAAATAATGGGATGCGGTCATAGAAAATCAGGCGATGCTGAAGGAATTAGATTAGGTAACGAAACAATGAAGGTGGTAGATGAGTTTTGTTACATGGGAAGTAAAATAACATGCGATGGTCGCAGTACAGAGGATATAAAATGCAGAATGGCAATGGGAAGAAAAGCATTTTTGAAAAAGAGAAATTTGCTAACATCGAATATTAATTTAAGGGTAAGGTTGTCTTTTCTGAAGGCATTTGTGTGGAGTGTTGCCTTGTACGGGAGTGAAACATGGACGATAAGCAGTGCAGACAGGAAGAGAACAGAGGCTTTCGAAATGTGGTGCTACAGAAGAATGCTGAAGATTAGGTGGGTAGATCGCATAACTAATGAAGAGGTACTGAACAGAATTGGTGAGAAAAGGAATTTTTGCCATACTCTGACTAAAAGAAGGGATTGCTTGGTAGGACACATTCTTAGACATCAGGGAATCGGAAATTTAGCATTGGAGGGAAGTGTGTGGGGTAAAAATCGCAGAGGGAGACCAAGAGACTCGTATAGTAAGCAGATTCAAGTGGATGTGGGTTGCCGTTCTTATGAGGAGATGAAAAGGCTTGCTCAGGATAGGGTAGCGTGGAGAGCTGCATCAAACCAGTCTCCGGACTGAAGACCATAACAACAACGATGTCTGTGTACATCGAAACCGGTCGTCTTTTACAAATAAAGACGAAATACCGCGATATTGGTATTTCATTAATCACAAAATACATTTATAAGATCGCTCCCTGCCACTGAGCAAATTGTACCTTTTTTATATTCTGGTATCCTGGCCGATGAGTTTGAAGCCCGCCAGACCACATGGATTTCGGCAGCGGCCGTTAGGCGGCGCGCACAACCCGTGAGCGCTGCCCTCGCCCCTGGAGCGCTGCGCACAGTGACGCGCCTACCGCGCAGGCCATCTGCGTAGCCAGCCGCGCTATTTAGGGCCCGGAGCCGCAGCCCGCTCTTGTGTCACAAATGCGCTGCGTATACTTTCGTGGTACTACATTGTTGTCTGGCTTCGTACTCTGATACTTCACGGTCTCGATTTGTTTACGCTTTGATCTGTCAGTTTCATTTAGTTGCCATCATTGTTTGTCACCTGTGGTTGTCTCGTTAAGTGTTGAGTATTAACGGCGACTCTCTGTCGAATACCTCGTTCGGTAGGTCGTTCTCTAGTAGGTCCGTCGCGTCGGTCGCAATTCTGCCGAAGCCCTCAGTCGGTCGGTCGTTCGCGAGGCGCTCCTGACCCTGTCCGAACTTGGGTTTCAATATATATCATCAAACAACCTCACTAAAAAACCTATTGTTAACTGAGTCAAATAAATTAATGACAGTGGGACATTAACTTAATTTTCCATCGGTGCCAACTAGAATATGATAACAATATCAAAAAGGAACAACTTCCTGATGTTCTGCAAAACTTATTTATTCGTCACAAACCAGCTTTCGGCTACTCAAGATATCATCAGGTGACAAGTGATTGTAGTATACATGTTTTCAAAGATGCTACAATTTACAAAGATGATATCACAGAAAATTGACTAGTTGACAGAAATATCGGTCTTACAAGTTGCCGACACAGAAGTGGAGAAGTTTTAGTATATACTATTGACAGTGCATGACTTTCTTCTTACTTTCACGTGTAGTTTTCCATAATTTTCTACATGGGGTTCAAATGTTGTAAATGTGACTTATGAAGCACGCATGAAATGACAGCGTATATAAGAAACGATGTAAAGTATCGTATCTTACGAGATATAATTTAAAATGTTCGCGTAGACTTTCCCGGCGTAATAACTGATAATATTCATCTCAGGTTTGCAGCCGGATAACGTCGTCAACTGAACACAATATTTCGCAGACCAACTGGCTGCCATCTTCAGGTGAGTGCGTTGATACACAAAGTCGCCGGAAACTGAGGCAGAACAGAAACAGCGGCCCCTTTATACACCGATAACGACCCACCGCGCGTGGGATGGAGGTTGAAAAAGATGGGAAACTTCCTTTTCTGGATGTTTTAATTCTAAAGGACAGTGATGCGACCTTAGGACATGGAGTGTATCGCTAGCATCACCAACGCCACTCCAACGTATGGGTGTCTTGTATACTCTGGGAAAGAGGGTACGCCATCTCTGATGCTGAACATCTGGGTAAAGAACTGGAGCATCTCAAAGTTGCCTTTAAACAGAATGGGTACACTGCTCAACAAATTTGTCGTGCGTTTCAATTTGGCCCAAAACGAGAACCATTAGAGGACAATTACAAGTCTATTGTCTTTTTGCCTTTCGTCGGGAATAATTCTTCAGAAATTTCAAGAATTTACAGAAGATTTGACATTAAAAGTGATTTTATGCCCCCACCGAAGATCATCAAAGACGATTTAGGACTGAGGAAACCAGCTGTTTATAGAATTCCATGTTATTGTGGCAAGACTTACATCGGCCAAACGATCTGCATAGATGAGGATCAGTGTGTGGAACATCACCGTCGTACTCGTTTACATCAACCTGAAAAGTCAGCTGTTTCTGAACACTGTCTGAATGAGGGACACAAGATGTTATATGATGAAACTAAACTGATTGATCCTGCTTCCCGCTACTGGGTATGTATTCTTAAAGAATCCATAGAAATTCGTATGGCCGATAATATTATTAATAGGGATAAGGGCTACCCTCTAAGTAAAACTTGGAACCAAATCTTATCTGATATTAAGCAACAACGGTCTTCATTTCGACCTGCTGTTTCTTTGAATTATTCTTGTTTCGACCCATCGTTTTGTCGATTTTCTCCACCCCCGCGCTACTAATTCCATTGCGCCTAGAGGGCCTCCACTTTGGTTTCGCGCACGAGTGGAGGGTCTTCAGAGGGCCTCCACTTTGGTTTCGCGCACGAGTGGAGGGTCGTCAGCGGTGTATAAAGGGGCCGCTGTTTCAGTTCTGCCTCAGTTTCCGGCGAGTAAGTGTAATCAGCGCACTCACCTGAAGATGGCAGCCAGTTGGTCCGCCGAAATATCGTGTTTAGTTGACGACGGTATGCAGCTGCATACCCGAGATGAAAATTATAATTTAAAATGCTATACGAGCAATGACACTATTCAGGAAACCAGATGGATATCGAATTTTAGAATATTTTTTATACATATGGTACGTGACGTTCAGAATTTAGATAACAATTAGTTAAACCCATTCGACACAACTCTCAAAATTTGTCGCGAAATTTTCTTTTAAGTTTTGCAGGTTCATGTAAGTACTAACAATTCAAACAGTTGCATCATCTGTCGGTGTAACTGGTGGTACCGTTCTGACCTTACAAAAATAGGTTCGGTGATTCGAATCACGACGAGAGACTTTCTTTCGTTGTGTTCGAATACTTCCGCAATTTCCACATCTAATGATAATTTTTACGAAAAATGCACATACCAGTTAATTCATAATTTTCTACGTTATATAATGTTTACCATCTTGGAGAATGTGATTACATATACAGTATTTCAAATTCAGTTCATAAAATATTTTGTGATCTCTATTTCCACGTTGTGCGTCAGTTTTTGTTTTTGTTTTTAGCTGCTTAGAAAGCTATTAGTACCTATGGTGAAGACTTTCTAAACACATCGTCGTTGCTCTTCATTAACTGAACAATAAAAGACGTCCGTCGCCAACTAAGAGTGAAACTAATACTGTAAAACGTTTTGCTTATGTTTTTTTTTATCGAATCCGCCATCATTATCAACCTTCCGTTGATTAAAGAAAATTACGAATCAACGAAAGTACGTGCATTTTTCGTAATAATACAATTAGAAATGAAAATTGTGTAAGTATTATAACACAACGAATTAAAAAAAATAAACAAAAGAAAAGAACAAATCAAAAAGCAAAATAAAGAACTGTCACAGCGGATTAGAACCAGCGGTTGTAAGGCCGAAACGGTACCACCTGAACAACACCGACAGATGCAACATCTGTTTTTCACATTGGTATTTACATATACTTGCAAAACTTCAAAGACGATTTTCTTGCGAATTGTTTAGAGTTGCGCTTTCGCAGCTAATTAATAAAAAAATATTTGTACAGTCTATTGGACTTAACTACGGGGTTATCAGTCCCTAAACTTACAAACTACTTATGAACTACTTACGAACTTGGACGGCACAAATATCCAAGCCCGAGGGGGGATTCGAACCCCCGACCGTAGTGGCCATGCAGTCCGTGACTGGAGCGCCTTAGTCCCTTCGGCCACCGCGGCCGGTGCTTATTAATATTCAGAACTTCACGTACTATAAATATTTTAAAAAATTCTAAAATTCGACACCCATGTATTCTCCTTGTAAGATATTAATATGTTTGAAGACATCATCTTTTTTTACTTTTGTTTAAATGATTTTGAAGCTACCAGGTAAGTCAAGAAACAGCTTCTACACCTTTTACATTCCAGCGTTCTGCAAGACAATGTTTCCCGCCAGAACTTTAGAATTTACAAGAAGTGGATGTCTTGAGTGCAATCGATGTCAATACCATTTCTCATACCGTGAATAGGATGTTGCGGGTTGTCTTGTATTATTATTATCATTATTATTGTATTCTCTGAAAGCGCCTGTTCTCTTCGCAAGTGAAGTGGCAGTATGTGTCTCGATATAGGTAAGCAGTGATTTTACTGTAAAAGTCGACCACTGTACGTAACAAGAGCATTGATTTATCACTAAAATTAGTAAATGAAGTCCGTCTGAACTACGGGATACTCCCTGTTATAAAGCCTTGTTCCCTGGCCCAAACTGAGAACTGATGCGTTTCAAATTACTTCAATAACAGGACGTTAATACTACAGTGGTCAATATACATAGCATCTCACGCGTTATTACACAAAGACCTTAATAAGCAAGCCACCACAATTAAAGTTATCTTAGGAAGGTGGCTAAGAAACCATTTATGGCACAACGGAATTTAGACATAAGAAAAATTGCATCTGAGCTTTTTCTCAGTACTTGTGAAGAACAATTCAAACGATACTGTAGTATCATTCCATTAAATCCTTGTATACTACAGTGTACGTTACTTTCATCTGATTATCATTTCGTAAAAGTGTGCTTGGCCTTTAGTGCCACTATAATGGGAGATGTACTAGGTGGAGACGAGAATGCTCTATTATTTATTAAAATTGTTATTGCAGGACAAATAAGTGAGCGCCGCTCACATAAGGAGCTCCGCTCCACAGTACCCAACTCATCTTATACCTTATGTGATTCTGTGTGCGAGGGTCTGTAAGTGTGCATGAAGCCGCGGCTGGGAAGCCAGAGATGCAGAACACTCGGTAGGTTTGCCAACTTTAGTTCTGGGGTGTGGCAGAGAGGTTTCCTTGGGGATGAGATGGTAAAGTGGCTGAGACTTGCGAGTTCCTTCAGAATTCGGAGGTTGGCAGAAGATCCCGTTAGATCACAAGCCAATGAGGGCGCGGCTACTCGCGAACGGGAATGGGGGGATCGGTTAGGACGGGGAGCGGCCACGGAGAAGAGAGAACGTTTCCGGGTGACGAAGAGGAAGGATGTGAGTATGGTGGCCTCCGTGGTAAAGTATGAGGAACTGTGTTGGTTGTTAATTCTGACTCTATTTCAGGGGGAAATGATTTTGTCTAATGGGAATGTTGTGCATAGCTACGTGGGTGCAGTATGAGAGAGTAAAGAATGTACGGTATGAATGTAAGGTTACGATCCTTGTCTCAATCCATTGGTGATACATTTAGTGAATGAATATTTTGTATTTTGGCTTTAAAATGATGATAGGGAGACATACAGTGAATTTAATAAACTTGTGTAAATAGTATACATTTCGTCCCTAGTTGTTTTTTTTTTTTTTTTTTTTTTTTTTTTTTTTTTTTTTTTTTTTTTTAATGAAATTCTGAGTCCCAATTTTGCTTAATGATTAAATGGGGGAATTTCATCTAGTAAGGGAACTGCCACCGGCATGCTATCAATTGCTGCAGTCTTTTGTGTGTAAAAAAAAGTCGTTATCCGTTGCAATACAATTTTATCAGGGCAATAACATCTGCTTTTAACACCGAAAATAATCACTGAGCAAGGCGGCAACTGGTAAGAAGCGGAGGGTGGTTAACTTACACATGGTGAACCCTGCCAAGATGTCTGTAATTTTTGGACTTCTGGGAAGCGGTTTGAATGCTTTTTAGGGTGTTAATAATCCTTATTTAATATGTGTTTGTTTTCAGGAAGTGTTTTTGTGTTTATTGTCTTGTTGTTGATGTGGTTTTCGGCGTTGAAGTGAATTTTGGTTGTCGTCGATATTTTATGGGGCTATTCTGTGGTTTTACATTATTGTGTCTTCTTTATTTGTGATTCGTATGTAATTTGGTAACGAAAATATTGAGATAGGCGCGTGTGTTGGGTATTTGTAGTATTCCTTTATGTTTACGCGGTCGAAGGCGAAGGCACGGCTCACAATGGGCGATAACAGTGTGGTTTCTGGCGAAACTGTAGAGAGTAGGAGTAGTGAAAGGTTGCCTGACGAAGATAATCCCTCGGCAGGGCAACTAGGAGCTGCGGGAACGACGTGCACTAACTGCTGTAGGGCCGGAACAGCACGTGGCACAAACGGAAGGATCGGGTGCACAACATGTTGCGCCGAATCCTGTGTCTGTACTTGATTTATCGGCACAAATAAACATGATATTTATGAGCTTAAATAAAAGATTCGATGATTCAGAGAAAAGATTAGAAGAGAATAAGAGACATACGGAAGAATTGTTTAATCACCAACGAGATGCCATTAGGAATATGCTCGGGGAGCATGAAAGAAAGATTGATTTGATAATTGGGGAACAAGACAAGAAAATCGATGAGGCAGTCCGCGAAATAAAAGTGGTTGAAGTGGCCGTATTGAATGAGGTAGAAAAGATTCGCGAGGAAGTTAAGGAAGTGGCACAGTCGAAGAAAAATGTACTATCCACTGTGGCTGATATAAAGGAAGTAAATACTCGTGCGCAGGAAAAGTTAGACGGGAGGCTCAGCGTGGTAGAGAAAAACTTAGATCAGCACACCAAAGGTGTAAATGCAGAGGCGGAAGCTATAGGCGCAACGGTAGGGGAGGCCGTAAAGTCGGTGGAGGACCGTGTAGCGGCACAAGAAAGACGTATTGACAGCCTCTCCTCGGCGGTAGAACAGTTGTCGGTGAGAAATGTAAGCGTTTCTAATGATACTGTGGCAGCTGGAAGCAGTGAATCTAGGGTAGTTGAGCCCCTCTTAAACCTTGAGGAGTCCAAGAAAAATGTTAACGAGCAGAATTCCGAAACGCTCCGGGACTTGGTGGAAGGGCGAGACGGGCCATTGTATAGAGGCGGGCAGGTAGCAGATCTGCGAGAGCCACCGCGCCGGTGTTTGGCGGAAAGCGAGGAGAAAGGGTACCGCGACAACCAAGGCAGTCTTTGCGAACTCCAGGCGAGGCTATGTAAGCTAAGAGATGATTCTCTTCCACGTGCGAGTCCGACACAAAGACAACGTTTAGACGAACATGAAGATGATAGCCGTAGGCATTTCGTTTCTGTGCAAAATTACAGCACATATCCAAGTCCGAATAACGAGCAGCACCCATGCGCTTTCATTAGGCAATTCGATTGTGCGCTGCCACTATCGTGGAGCGCGAGGCTAAAAATTAATTTTGTTAGTAATTATTTGCGAGAGGAAGCGACAGAACAAATGCGGACATATGTTGAGGAATGCGACAGTTATGAGGAATTCAAGGAGGCATTTCTCGCAGAGTTCTGGCCACGGAGCCTACAGGACAAGGTCAAATGGGTATACTGATGTCGCCACACTACAATAAGACGAGCTTTAGAGACCCCATTGCTTTTGTTAAAGATCTTGTGAGGCGAAACCAGTACTTGTATGCCCCGTACAATTCAAGTGAGCTAGTAGGGATAGCAATATCGAAACTTCCTGACCGGCTGCGCCGCGAAATTAACATTGCGGGCAGAGGAACCGGGGACATGAAGTCGTTTATTGCACTGTTACAAGAAATTGAGTGCGATTACCCAGAATCCGGGTATGTACGTGAACAGAAAGGTCATCAGAGTAACGGTCAGCCACCCCCTCACAATGGTAGGAACAATGGGCAGTGGCAGACACAGAATAGTGGGAGACGAAACGGGAGCTGGGAATCCTACCAGAACCGTAAGCGCAGGCATGGGGGAAGTAGTGAGAATAGTGGAGGCAGTAGTAACACGTCAAGTAGTAGTTCGACGCCACAGGGGGTAGAAATTAGAGGCCCAGATCCACGACACAATAAAAGAAATGAATCGGGAACGGCTGCAGGCAAGAACTGACGCCACGCCTGCGCCGCTAATTGTGACCGAAATGGTCTGTCGGAAATTACTACCCGGGACCATCTCGCCCTCATTGTTGATTATGCCAGCATTAGGGAACTGTTGGTTTTAGAGGAGGGGGAAGACACAACTAGTGCGGCGTACCCGGTTCTTTATATAAGTGTAGAAGGAATTATCATACCATGCCTTATTGACACTGGGTGTCAGGTGTCGGTTATGAAGCATATTTAGACGTTGCAGTAATAAAAGAGAGTGGCCTGTGCTGCCACTAGTTAAGACGAATTTGAGTGGTGCTATTCCAGGCAAGAGAGTACCTATCAAAATTCAGACCGAGGTAGAGTTTTTGTGCCAAGGGCATTATATGAGGGCAAATTTTTTAGTGACTCCTGTACTAGCGATAGAAGCAATAATAGGATTAGATTTTATATCACGTCACAAGGGGATATTAGATATAGGTAGAAATTGTATGACTCTCCTTGATGATTGTAAAGTAGAATTTGACTTTGATGAATGTTTAATAGAAGAGAGACTGCCAAGCAATAATGTAGGTATGTACATCCACTCAGACGTGACTACAGAGGGTAGTAGTGACGTCTGCTGTCCGTTCGACCCGCTGTCCGAATATGAAGGGGAAACAATGCAAGTTATTGACGAAGATGTGCTTTGTGAAAATAATGAGTGGATCAATTTATCGAACGACATATTGGATGATCAGCCTGAGATGTGGATGTACTGTCACTATGTAGATCGTAAGGAGGTGGCGGAAGTAGAACACATGAGCGATATGGAGATCCAGAATTTAATTGTCGAAAAAACGCGGCAGATAGCCGACCCGCGTGACCGCGATGACCTTCAGCATATTCTTAGGTCATTCGCGGATGTCTTCCGATGCAAAACAGGAACCATAAAAGATTTTCTTTACCGGTTTAAGGTTAAAGAACACAAACCGTTCTTTGTAAAACCTTTCGGTATACCATGGGCACTGTGAGGAAAAGTACATGACGAAATCAAAGACATGTTAGAGCAGGGAGTCATAGAGCCGGCAGTCAGCACCTACAACAGTCCGTTGTTGTGTATAATCAAGAAGGACGGGTCGATCCGGTTGGTGCTAGATAGTCGTCAAATAAATACAATTATAGAGCCTGAAACGGACCGACCGGAAACGCTCGACTGTTTGTTCCAAAAGTTTCATGGTGTTAAAGTGTTGTCATCGGTTGATCTGAAATCCAGCTTCTGGCAAATTGAGCTCCATCCCGAGTGCGGAAAATTCACTGCGTTCATCTGTTTCGGTCGTTGTTACCAATTTAAAAAATTGCCTTTTGGTCTCAACGTCTCGTCATCAGCATTTATCCGTGGGTTCGACTCCATAATTCCGGCTGAACTGAAGGCGCGTATCACAATGTACGTAGGCGATATTCTTGTTGCTGAACCCACGTGGGATGACCACAATTCTGGGTTAGCAGAGCTGCTGTGAGTTTTTAGAGAAAAGGGAATCTCGGTAAATCTTTCGAAATCAGAGTTTGGCAAAAGAGAACTGAAATTTTTAGGACACTTAGTGTCAGCAGAAGGGATTAAGCCTGACCCTGAAAAGCTTACGGCAATCAGTGAATTCCCTACGCCCTTGAATAAAAGACAATTACGACAATATCTCGGTTTAATTAATTTTTATAAAAAATTTGTGCAGCTGCCGAGTATTGTGGCCACTAGGTTGTGTACACTCTTTGACAAAAAACCTGGCCGCCGGCCGGCCGGCGCTGAGCCTAAGTCATGGGACAATAAACATGGCCGCGCTGATTCGCTCTAAGTCCAGCTATCTGCACAGTCTGGCAACACTGCAGACTGCGGCAGTTCATACAG
The DNA here is from genome assembly GCA_026315105.1 of Locusta migratoria. NCBI lineage: Eukaryota > Metazoa > Arthropoda > Insecta > Orthoptera > Acrididae > Locusta > Locusta migratoria. The sequence continues at coordinate 546,496,357 of CM048747.1, read as the reverse complement.
TACTGCTTGTGTGCAGTTAGTAGACAACTACGTCAGCTACATCCGTGGTCTTGCGGTAAAGGGCCTGACTTACGTGCCAGTCTTTGCGATCGAAACCGACTGTTGACAAAAATTTTTAATTCACATCCCTCATGCATGCTGATGCCACATGTGTAAGGGGAGCATATGCGTAACGTATTTCATTTTCTGATACACTGGTAATAACATTTCGGCCCCATAATATCACTGCCTCTGGCCGCAGCACTTGGCAGAGCTCTCCGCGGCCCACTCGCCGGCAGCAGCGGTGGCGGCGCTACACAGCGCTGCCTAGCCCGCTGCCCACAGCGCCTGCTGCCGCTCATCGCCCTGGATACGTAAAATGCTGTAGTGTTGCTAAGTGGTGATCCACAAAAAAGGTTGCGATTCGTATTTTAGACACGATGTGAACGGAGCAGACAACCCATTTTGAATGATGAGCATATTATAGAGAGGCAAAATATTGTCATAGTCGTTGATTCAATCCAATGGCACTCTACGATGGTTAACACTTATTTGTGGTTTAAATCTCGATCCTTTTCCTTTCAGAAAAGTCCTTCATGTAATTTGTTATTGTTATCAGTTCATATGTTTTCATCAAGACACAATGCGTAACTCACTAAAATGTTTTAGTGTCGTTGTTTCATTCCTTACGGTAAATGTATGAGGTAAATTATGTGAAGACGTTTCAGTGCACGTTCTAAAGAAACACAGGCACACTGCAAGGTTCGTGTCTTCATGTCTCATTTCTACAAAGATATTTCGCATCAATGGAGGTCAATCCGAAATTCTTCAAAGGCGTTTGTATGGTGAAGCAAAGAAGACATCTAATACCATTTCCATAATTTGGAGTCGACCTTGCTGAATGACTTATTGTATAAAGCTTTTCTTCTGATTCCATTAAAGAGTTTCTTCTTGCAATCTGCAGCGTAAAAGTAAAATAAAACGAACTAAAATGAAATTCCACCCCGAAACGCACTTTCTCCAACCAGGATTAGAACTGCCGACTCACACAGGGCTGCATCACAAGACACAAGCTGAACCGCACAGCCAACCACACACTGTGGCGTTGTGCCCTCAGTCTCTCACATATTCAATGCTGAGCCTCTAACGCATCGCGAAAGATAACCTGAAAGTCACCTACACGAATAACTGCATTCCTTAAGTGCAAAAGTTAAATTTCTGTTTCTCATATCTCGTGGGCATTATACAGCTTGAGTCATGAAAGTAGAAGGGGAATGTCAAGTGAACTTAGCGAGACAATTCAGTACTACTTGCGCAAGTAACTGCACTGTCACAGTGTTGCCAAATATCAGCAACGATGTTGCCAGTTCTTAGCTGTACTAGGAAGACCTGTGTAGCGATAAGCGACGCGAAATCGCGCTCGTCTCATACGGGCTTCTAGAGGGGAGTCGCGCAGTTCGGTTAATATGCGGCGCTATCTTCTGATAGATTCCATCGTCACATTTAGGATGCAGATATTTAACTCGTCGAATGAGGCCGAAACCAGTCATTAAATTGTATGAAGCTTTACAGCATTATGATATATTTTCAGCAAATGACTAGAGCAGTTAAAAATACTGATAATGTGCCTGCAACATACGGTAGCTCAAAGACTGAGATACATAAACATCCATTACGATTACAGTTTCACCCCCCTCCGTCCCAAGAAAAAGACTAAACAATTACTTTGTTAGGTTGTGACAATTTTTTAATTTTTTTCCCATGAAAAGCTACTGGAAATGAACGTTGCCCCATCTATCACAGTAAGGTATCAAACACTTCGCATCTTGAAAGCGACAGTTCACAATATCCTCAATGCTACAAGCATCTTGCTTCAACTGGCTTTTAGCCATGCTGTGCTACCAAATGGCATCATAAGGAAAGGCTTCGGTGCGATAGCAAGCAGACAACAGGATTGAGAAATACTGATGAATTGTTAACTTACCCTCACCAACTTTCAGTGAGAGCTTTTTTTTAAGAAAACTAAAAGGTAATGCGAACTATCATATTCTGCAATGATACTAGGTACTGACATTCAAGGAATATTACCTAAATTAGCAGCTATTATGGAGATATACCCAAAGCATCGATGGAGTTGAGTATTATAATCATGTTTACAGAAGCAAGTTTTGAATTTAGTCCTCGTGAAGCTGAAACAAAACAGAGAATGTGGGTGGTTGTGCATATCCGTAAATTTTTTTACCTTGCCGTAATACTTGATGGAAAGATGAACAAAATACAAATCCATCATCTGTCGGTTTCTTCGATTCTTTGGACAGTCTTCTTTGGTTTTTACTCCTTCACTTCGTCGGCGATGTACTGGTTTCATGGAGAATACAGTAATCAAAATTACGCGACTATTTCTCCCACATTTTAACGTTCTAGGTTTTTATACTGAATGACAGTGATAATTTCTGTTTGACTGGTTCAATACGTCCAGGCCTTATTAATGAAATTTTATTCCCATGACAGATGAAAGCAATTAGAACCTTGGGTCACTATAATGAATTTTTATACGAAAAAAAGAAATTAACACCTGAAGATGGGTCTTTAAAAAATGTTAAAACGGTAAAGCAACGATCTTAATAAAAAAAAAATAAAAAAAAAAACAGCTGATGTTTCAGAATTTATTATATACTTTATGGGATGACAACATTTGAAGTAATTTACAAATAAGTTGTTTTATCCATATTTACCATCATTTTAGAAGAATTGATAATTTCATTTAAGAACATGTTGTTTCGTTTTGTTTGTGATGTCACTTGATATTCCTGATGTAGGTGACTATGGCATCTGCTATGAGTTTACCAGGAGACAGTTGGCACGGATGGCTTTGTTTGACAGTATGCGGATAAATTAAAGACGTAACGAGACGAAATGATGAGATCCAGCTTTTGCAACAAAACTGATTCGATTTCGAAATGAGCTAGGTTTTTAGAAAGTTTCTATTATACAGCTAGACATTACTGCTGTAAACCCCAGCTCACTGATTTACTCACAGCTGAGGCAGATTGCTCGCAACGTGAAAGAGAGTAGGTGGAGTTAATGTATGAAATGACCTTCTTGAACACAAATTCAGTTAACTACTACAATGTGCATATTATGATGATAATTTTTCAAAATAATGCAGGTGAGAAGACATTCTCCGTTGTCTCCAGATGGATGATACTTTGTCTCTGCCGGTCCCAGATTTGACGTCGAAAGGTAACATGTGCTCCACATCATTCATTTCACAGGAGGCAGTCGTATTTTTGCCGTTGGTTATTTACTTGTACGAATATTGTTCGTAACTGTAAACAGTTTGCTCTTGCTGTTCGTCTCCTTAATACTGTTAAATACATATTTTCGCTATAATTTTCCTCGCTAAGTAGTTGAACTGCTATGCTTTATTATTATTAGTACCATTAGTTTTTATATCAAGTCGATCTTTGAATTTGTATTTTTATTACCGTTACATTTATTTGTTTAATGTGTTTCACAATATTGAAGATCTACAAGTTCTCATATCCATTAACAAAAGCTAGTTAGAGCTAATGTATAACGGTCATTTTTGTCTTGTTTCATCCGTAAAAGTTCCTCTGAAAATGTGGAACACTTATTTTAACACCCTTCATTTGAAACTGATATGTAGGATGGGACATTCATGGATTACTTATTTATTAACTTCATTCATAATGATAATTTGAATCAAATTTATTTACAAATTTTGTACTCAGTCCATTTAATTTTTATAATAGCAGTAAAATTGCAGCCTTGCGCATTCGACATCTGTTCAAAATCAATGAATAAGAGATACGTCAATACGTTTATTTACTATCTTTTAACAAGCAACAGTGAAATTGCTTTCCTTAATACTGTTTTAAACCATGGCACAATTCATCGATCAATTTTAATCGTTGTAATACGTGTTTATTAGGTTGCTTTATTGACTATTGTGTGCTTGTTACAAATTTTACAATTGATTTTATACTAACAATAGGCCAGATACTTAATTAAGGTAACTTAGAAACGCGTGACAATTCAATATTTACTCGCATTCGTTTTTTCTACAGAGCGAGTTGGTGCAGTGGTAACACACTCGACTCATATTCGGCTGCACAGCGCATTGAACTGGCCTTCGGCCATTTGGGTTTGAGTTTTGCATGATTTTCCTAAATCAGTCTAGGCAAATGCCGGAATGGTCCCTGCGGCAGGGCACAGCCGTATTCCTTCCACATCCTTATCATAACAATCCGAACTTCTGCTTCACTCTAATAACCCCCTTGTCCAGGAGACGTTAAATCGAAACCCTCCTTCTTTCTTTCGTGTCTCGTGTGTAATAGAACTTACTTCATTTCTTTCCGTGTGTTGGTACAAATTTTACAGTTCACTTCAAACCAACTTCCCCATGAACAAGAAACCTTAAACTTTCAATTTAACTTAGAACTGGATGACACTGATTCATTAAGGCCAATTCTTAATTGGTGTGTGGTGGAGGGCACTTTTTATACAACTGCTGTTTCCGCCTGTTTCTCTTCCAGTCGTGAATGTTTCGCCGTCAAAACTATTTCTGGTAAGACTTAGTGTGAGTTCATATCGCCCTATCTTTTACCTTCGCGATATTTCCGTGACTAATACGTAAGAGGGGTCAGGTGAAATAGAAATAAAAGAAATGTATCGAATGTCTCTGTTGTATTCTCATGAAAACGTTTGAAATTGAATGAAAAATTTCACATATACAAAATTTGAAATGTGTAAAATAATCATTCAAATGGAAAATGCACACAAACGTGACTAAGACGTATAAAGTAACTTTTGTCCACTCGAAAATTGCTACAGTGTTAAAGGTAGTTCACAAAAAAATTTCGAATTTTTAATAGCTTTGTCAGGCATCATAGTAACACTGGAACATAAAGTGTTCTTGCTTCATGAGTAATGCTAGCAGTAGCGTTTAGTTGCCACCGACTTGAAGGATAATTTATTTCATTAACTTTCTGAAGTCGATAAGAGGTATGACGCGCTGGCGGCAGCGATGGTCGTTTTGGTAAATGCGGCACAACGAGCGAGCGAAGGCGCGCGCGTCTGGAAACGGAGAAGGCGGAGCGCGCCTGCTGGAGGGAAAGGATAGTTGTCTTCCTGAATAGACGAAGCCATCAAACGGAGTCTAACAGATGTTCCATAAACCTCCCCGAACTTTCGCGTTTTGACTGTAACATAAGAAATTAATGAAATTCACGAATTGCATTGAACATTGCAATGGTTAATACATTAATGTCGTCCGCTATCTGTGACGATACCGATCGAATGATAATCTATCGACGTGAGATACCAGGCACCTAAAAGTCGCCATTAAGTTTGTACTCTGAAACCTATCACCGTGCTGTAATGAGCAAATTGCAATTAAAACTATATCTGCAACGCATCCGGCCATGAGACTCCGTAACATTTTATGAAATCAACGAGGCAGGCAACAAACACAGGCCCGGAATCTATTGAGCACGTCACCAAGGATCGTGCACAAAATTAGTGTTGGATTCAAATGGAACGCTATTTAATGTAGCTATTTAATGTAGCAATAACAGGTCGCTTGTAATTTCCATATTGACCTGCGGACATATAATTTTATCAGGAAGAAAATTGGAAGGAAACTGGACAAAATTTGATTTGAGTATTTATGAAGACTTTTCTGCGACAAATTGTGAGTCTTTTTGTTAGTTAATGGAGTGAAGAAAACATAACGATAAGGCCTACCTAGGAATCAACCATAAACCGAGAAACAAAACTGGTTATACGCTCAATGAGGTATTCATTGACTTTTTTTCTCTCTCTTTAAAATATATAAGTAATTTGGAGAGTACAGTATATCGAGCCTCAGTGGAATTATGGAACCTGTCATGCACGACGCCAGCTAGAATAACTCTTTCTTTAGGCCACCAATGTAATCAAGATTTTCCAAAGTCGTAGTAGGGCCTATTGTTTCGCAACTTCGGCATCATGTGCATCATGTAGATGTGAGTCTGATGCATAATTCTGCAGTCATTTGAATTTTTCTTGTCACCTGCATTATTTTGAAAAATTAACATCATAATATGCACATTGTAGTAGTTAACTGAATTTGTGTTCAAGAAGGTCATTTCATACATTAACTCCACCTACTCTCTTTCACGTTGCGAGCAACCTGCCTCAGCTGTGAGTAAATCAATGAGCTGGGGTTTACAGCAGTATAATAGTCACTTTCTAAAATCCTAGCTCATTTCAAAATCGAATCAGTTTTGTTGCAAAAGCTGGATCTCATCATTTCGTCTCGTTACGTCTTTAATTTATCCGCATACTGTCAAACAAAGCCATCCGTGCCAACTGTCTCCTGGTAAACGCATAGCACATGCCATAGCCACCTACATCAGGAATATCAAGTGACATCACAAACAAAACGAAACAACATGTTCTTAAATGAAATTATCAATTCTTCTAAAATGATGGTAAATATGGATAAAACAACTTATTTGTAAATTACTTCAAATGTTGTCATCCCATAAAGTATATAATAAATTCTGAAGCATCAGCTGTTTTTTTTTATTTTATTTTTTTAATTTTTTTATTAAGATCGTTGCTTTACCGTTTTCACATTTTAAAGACCCATCTTCAGGTGTTAATTTCTTTTTTTTCGTATGAAAATTCATTATAGTGACCCAAGGTTCTAATTGCTTTCATCTGTCATGGGAATAAAATCTCATTAATAAGGCCTGGACGTATGGAACCAGTCAAACAGAAATTATCACTGTCATTCAGTATAAAAACCTAGGACGTTAAAATGTGGGAGAAATAGTCGCGTAATTTTGATTACTGTATTCTCCATGAAACCAGTATATCGCCGACGAAGTGAAGGAGTAAAACCCAAAGAAGACTGTCCAAAGACTCGAAGAAACCGACAGATGATGGATTTGTATTTTGTTCATCTTTCCATCAAGTATTACGGCAAGGTAAAAAAAATTACGAATATGCACAACCACCCACATTCTCTGTTTTGTTTCAGCTTCACGAGGACTAAATTCAAAACTTGCTTCTGTAAACATGATTATAATACTCAACTCCATCGATGCTTTGGGTATATCTCCATAATAGCTGCTAATTTAGGTAATATTCCTTGAATGTCAGTACCTAGTATCATTGCAGAATATGATAGTTCGCATTACCTTTTAGTTTTCTTTAAAAAAAAGCTCTCACTGAAAGTTGGTGAGGGTAAGTTATCAATTCATCAGTATTTCTCAATCCTGTTGTCTGCTTGCTATCGCACCGAAGCCTTTCCTTATGATGCCATTTGGTAGCACAGCATGGCTAAAAGCCAGTTGAAGCAAGATGCTTGTAGCATTGAGAATATTGTCAACTGTCGCTTTCAAGATGCGAAGTGTTTGATACCTTACTGTGATAGATGGGGCAACGTTCATTTCCAGTAGCTTTTCATGGGAAAAAAAGTAAAAAATTGTCACAACCTAACAAAGTAATTGTTTAGTCTTTTTCTTGGGAGGGAGGGGGGTGAAACTGTAATCGTAATGGATGTTTATGTATCTCAGTCTTTGAGCTACCGTATGTTGCAGGCACATTATCAGTATTTTTAACTGCTCTAGTCATTTGCTGAAAATATATGATAATGCTGTAAAGCTTCATACAATTTAATGACTGGTTTCGGCCTCATTCGACGAGTTAAATATCTGCATCCTAAATGTGACGATGGAATCTATCAGAAGATAGCGCCGCATATTAACCGAACTGCGCGATTCCCCTCCAGAAGCCCGTATGAGACGAGCGCGATTTCGCGTCGCTTATCGCTACACAGGTGTTCCTAGTACAGCTAAGAACTGGCAACATCGTTGTTGGTATTTGGCAACACTGTGACAGTGCAGTTACTTGCGCAAGTAGTACTGAATTGTCTCGCTAAGTTCACTTGACATTCCTCTTCTACTTTCATGACTCAAGCTGTATAATGCCCACGAGATATGAGAAACAGAAATTTAACTTTTGCACTTAAGGAATGCTGTTATTCGTGTAGGTGACTTTCAGGTTATATTTCGCGATGCGTTAGAGGCTCAGCATTGAATATGTGAGAGACTAAGGGCACAACGCCACAGTGTGTGGTTTCCTGTGTGGTTCTGCTTTTGTCTTGTGATGCAGCCCTGTGTGAGTCGGCAGTTCTAATCCTGGTTGGAGAAAGTGCGTTTCGGGATGGAATTTCATTTTAGTTCGTTTTATTTTACTTTTGCGCTGCAGATTGGAAGAAGAAACTCTTTAATGGAATCAGAAGACAAGCTTTATACAATAAGTCTTTCAGAAAGTTCGACTCCAAATTATGGAACTGGTATTAGATGTCTTCTTTGCTTCAACATACAAAAGCCTTTGATGAAATTCGAATTGACCTCCATTGATGCGAAATATCTTTGTAGAAATGAGACATGAAGATACGAACCTTGCAGTGTGCCTGTGTTTCTCTAGAACGTGCACTGAAACGTCTTCACATAATTTACCTCATACATTTACCGTAAGGAATGAAACAACGACACTAAAACATTTTAGTGAGTTACGCATTGTGTCTTGATGAAAACATATGAACTGATAACAATAACAAATTACATGAAGGACTTTTCTGAAAGGAAAAGGATCGAGATTTAAACCACAAATAAGTGTTAACCATCGTAGAGTGCCATTGGATTGAATCAACGACTATGATAATATTTTGCCTCTCTATAATATGCTCATCATTCAAAATGGGTTGTCTGCTCCGTTCATATCGCGTCTAAAATACGAATCGCAACCTTTTTTGTGAATCACCACTCAGCAACACTAGAGCATGTTACATATCCAGGGCGATGAGCGGCAGCAGGCGCTGTGGGCAGAGGGCGAGGCAGCGCTGTGTAGCGCCGCCACCGCTGCTGCCGGCGAGTGGGCCGCGGAGAGCTCTGCCAAGTGCTGCTGCCAGAGGCAGTGATGTTATGGGGCCGAAATGTTATTACCAGTGTATCAGAAAATGAAATACGTTGCACATATGCTCCCCTTACACATGTGGCATCAGCATGCATGAGGGACGTGAATTAAAATATTTTGTCAACAGTCGGTTTCGATCGCAAAGACTGGCACGTAAGTCAGGCACTTTACCGCAAGACCACGGATGTAGCTGACCTAGTTGTCTACTAACTGCACACAAGCAGTACTGTATGAACTCCCGCAGTCTACAGTGTTGCCAGATTGTGCAGAAAGCCGGACTTAGAGCGAATCAGCGCGGCCATGTTTATTGTCCCATGTCGCGATCGGCCCGGACTTAGGCTCAGCGGCGGCTGGCCGGCGGCCAGGTTTTTTGTCAAAGAGTGTACCTTAACGGGGAAGAATGCCCGATAGGACTGGGATGAGGATGCTGAGCGAGAGTTTATCGAATTGAAGGAAGCACTCCTTGCTGTTCCGTTACTGGTACATCCAGACCTGAGCAAAGAATTTTGCATGTACACCGACAGTTCGCGGGTAGGGCTTGGAGTTACACTCTTCCAGGAATATGAGGAGGATGGGAAAGTTGTTCCCAAGCCGATAGCTTTCGCAAGCAGAGTGTTAAACAAAGCAGAGAGGAATTATACCGTCACCGAACTTGAGGCGCTGGCAGTCGTGTACGGGTTTACCAAATACCGGTATTTCCTCTACGGAAGGGAAACCAAGGTATACACGGACCACCGGGCGTTGTAATTCCTGATAACAGCTCAGCTGACGCATGGAAGGTTAGCTAGGTGGTCCCTGCTTCTGCAAGAGTACAAGTTCCGGATTGTTTACATCCCTGGGCATTTATATGTCTTTGTGACGCACTTTCGCGTTCTCCTTTTGGCCTCACTCACAGCGGAAATACGCCTCAAGATGACAACGTTTTTACGGCTGTGTACCTGCGGCAAGTGCCGTTTGATAACTTCATGTCGACGGCGTTTCTGAATATTGCTAAGGAGCAAATAAAGGATGACGTGTGGAGAAGTATTAAGGAAAGGTGGAGGGACCCGCAGGAGACAAATATTAGGCAGTTTTACCTTGTTAAGGACGATGTATTGTTTTTCCTCAGAAATCCCACGTTAGATGCATGGGTGGTATGCGTTCCTAACGAGCTAGTTAACAAGCTGATTTGGTACACTCATTTCAGCTATGGCCATTATGGAGCGAGTAAATGCGTGAAGCAGTTAAGGCACGATGTGTATTTGAACAACATGGAGAGGCGTGTGAGGCGGGTGTTGGCAATGTGCAAGGTCTGTCAGAAGACAAAGCCGGCTACGGTGAGTCGCCGAGCGCCGCTCTACCCCATTCTGTCGGAGAAACTAAAAGATTTGGCAGCTGTGGACCTGTACGGTCCCGCCCCTCGGACGAGGCAGGGTTTTCAATACATCCTTGTGTGTATTGAACTAACCTCTAAATACGTGACACTCACTCCGCTGCGCAATGCCACGGGAAGATCTGTGGCGAGGGCATTTCGCAAAGGATTCTTACGCGAAGTGGGTCACGTAGTAAAGGTTCTGTCTGACAATGGTCCGCAATTTAGGTCAAGGCAGTGGAAGGACATGTTAGCACAGCAGAAGATTAAGCCTATTTACATATCGAGGTTTCACCCGAGCTCCAATCCTGCGGAACGGGTCATGAAAGAGATGGGATGTGCCGTGTCTATTGCTCTAAGGAACATCGGGAGTGGGATAACCACCTGAAAGACTTTCAGGATATTATGAATGAGTTGCCACACGGGACCACTGGTCTTGCCCCGTGCAGGTCCTGAAAAATCTGGTTGTCCCCAGCAAAATCAGAGAAGTAGTCAAATTTCCGTCATGTAGGAGAGAACGTTGGCAAGAACTTGTTAAAGAAGCGTTAGAGAAGATCAAGAGTGCAGGGGAGAAAAGGAAAAAGATGTTCGAGAAATACACAGTGAGACGGTTCGAAGTGGGGCAGAGAATTCTTGTGAAGGCACACAGATTGTCTAATAAGGGCAGATTTATTAGCAGAAAGTTCTACCCTGTGTACCGTGGCCCATACCGTGTCAAAAGGATTTGCCACCCCAATGCGGTGGAAATCGAGACATTACGACCACGTCGCTCAAAGGGAGTGCACCATGTGTCTAATTTAAAACATTTTGTGTGTTAGAGTTAATGTAGGCCACATTTCACCGTTAATTTTATATTTCTCTTGGTCAGCCCACTTTTGGTTTGTTTTCGTCCATTTTGTGTATTCCTTTATGTTGTAATTGTAATTGGTTTTGGGAGGTATTTTAAGTTAGTTTTCGTGTGCGTCTGTTAGGAACCAACATCGAAATTATTTTATGTTGTTTGATGTGGAGATATTGAGGAAGACAGTGATAACGGAGGTCACTTCTCAGTAGAATTCAATCATGATATGTCTGTGCTGCTGAAATTCCGTTGCTGAAATTTGGAGAGGGTACGCGGTGAATTTAGGTTCGGGAGAGGAAGCGCAACCTTTGTAATTACTGACGCCGGGCGAGGGGAAGCGCAGCGCAATAATTACTTGCAGCCGGGCGGTGTGTGTTGAACCGCGCAGCATTTTATGGGCTGGTAGATGGGAGAGTGCCATGCCTTTCACCGGGCGTACGTATGTATAGATGAAAGGAAGGACAGCGCACAGGCCGATCAGATTGTCATCCGCATGGGAAAGTGAGAACCGTGGCTGCGACTTGCGAGTTCCTTCAGAATTCGGAGGTTGGCAGAAGATCCCGTTAGATCACTAGCCAATGAGGGCGCGGCTACTCGCGAACGGGAATGGGGGGATCGGTTAGGACGGGGAGCGGCCACGGAGAAGGGAGAACGTTTCCGGGTGACGAAGAGGAAGGATGTGAGTATGGTGGCCTCCGTGGTAAAGTATGAGGAACTGTGTTGGTTGTTAATTCTGTCTCTATTTCAGCGGGGAAATGATTTTGTCTAATGGGAATGCTGTGCATAGCTACGTGGGTGCAGTATGAGAGAGTAAAGAATGTACGGTATGAATGTAAGGTTACGATCCTTGTCTCAATCCATTGGTGATACATTTAGTGAATGAATATTTTGTATTTTGGCTTTAAAATGATGATAGGGAGATATACAGTGAATTTAATAAACTTGTGTAAATAGTATACATTTTGTCCCTAGTTTTTTTTAATGAAATTCTGAGTCCCAATTTTGCTTAATGATTAAATGGGGGAATTTCATCTAGTAAGGGAACTGCCACCGGCATGCTATCAATTGCTGCAGTCTTTTGTGTGTAAAAAAAAAGTCGTTATCCGTTGCAATACAATTTTATCAGGGCAGTAACATCTGCTTTTAACACCGAAAAATAATCACTGAGCAAGGCGGCAACTGGTAGGAAGCGGAGGGTGGTTAACTTACACAATATTAAATAAAAGAGGGAAGGTGCTCTAAAACTACAGTTTATGTGCAATTTACGGATTACGCAGAACTTAAACTTGTTCATTCATATAGAAAACAAGCAATATGGGGAACCAATTTTGTTAATACAATAAAAATGCATATCTTACATGGATTATTGTGGACAGTGCCCGGCCTAAATTATACATGATTTACTGGGGGGAAGGATTCACAAACAACACTCATTCTCTCACACACACGCAATGCCACAGCGAAACTCAAGTCGGAGGTAGCGCAAAACACAATATGCACAAAACACATTGAAGCTGGCTCTGGTCTGTCGTGCCTGTTTTGAAATGGTGAGTGTGTATAGCAAGTTAAATTACATCTGAGTTGGACAGCAGCAAACACGCTAACGGCGACACACGGCTACGTTATACGAACGCACTCCACTGAAGGTGAGATGGTTGAAAGTCGGATTCATTATACAAAATCACGGTGCATTCTTAAACTGCAGTCTGTCAGCAATTGATATAGGTACTGGTTTTATAAGAGAAGTTGCGTGAATACAGCCGACTAGCTGCTAACCCCGGGAGGCGGAACTCGGACCCACGTGGTTCCGAAAACCGATAAAATTGAATAAATTCAGTTTCCGAAAATTAAAGAAAATTTATTACGGCATGTAACCCATAGAAATGCTTAGAATTACATAGAAGCAAATGAAATACAGCTACACGCGGTAGGGAGCGTTTAGAAGAGACGGATGAAGTCCCGTATCAAAAAATCGTAAAAGTGAAACAATTACAAAGTCGGAAAATTAAAAATAAGAATTACAAAATGTGACCCATAGAAACGTTTAGAATTAAATAACGAAGCTATTAGGCTGTACAAGGCTCAGAGAAAATTACAGACACAGACAGAGTTCGCACTAAAGTCGGAGAGGAAACAGCAACACTATAATAGGCGGGCAGAGAAGATCGCGAAATAAAAGTGTAAATCAGAAAGATACCCACTTAGTTACTTGCCTGATGGGCATAGAACAAACAAGAGTGGAAGCTGAAGGCTCTGTTCTATGAACCAACCACGTGGAACACATATCACTCACGGAAGGAAACGATGAGAAGACTTTTACATGCACTATATAAAATGAACATATCACCTATTAGAAATAGGGCCCTACAAAGCTAGAAATTATTTACACAGAGTTCATACACCGCCATATAAACACATGAGGTTTTTAACATATAAGGCTGTTATCAAACTGCAACTATAATCACACATACCTCGTTTATCTATTGGAAATCACTGAATTGAAAAACGAGAAAACATTTCCGCACACGATCGGAGAAAATATTCCATAAAAATGATTCTAAGTTCACGAATCTAAGTTAAACTTGTTAGTCAATGAAACGCTACCATCTCCAGAAACAAGATCAGAACCAAACTTAACTCACCAGACGATAAGAGCAGAGGGATCAGCCGAGCAGCCACCGGTGATAGCGTGGGAAGCCACCGGAAGCCGGAAAGTCCCTGATAATAGCGGTGGTGGAGACGGACATCCAGACTCGTGCCGACTGAATTGTATCCGAAGGGTGTAGAAACCTCTTTGGTAGTAACAGCAGCTATCGATACTGAACCAGAGAGAACGATTAAAAGCGAGCTATCACTCCTCACATTCAGACAGCCATAGATCCTCACACCCACTTAAAAGCAAAACAACTGCGTACAGGGACAGTAGCGTAGCGGAGAATCCGTACTTATGCCACATTTATTAATATAATAATAAATTATTCACAAAACAAAATATAAAACTAGCAATATTAACTAATATTTTAACACATGAAATAAAGCTACTATTCCTTAAGTCTCGAAAAGAGTGAGGTTCAAGTTTTAACAAAATGATAATCTAGCGACATTAAATAAATTATAACTTTCTAGAAATATACAAAAAATATATGGAAGACGACAGACGGTCGTCTTTCAACTGTATCTTCATAAATTGGTTCAGTACTATACCCACCATGTTGGTGATTCGCTGTTTAGCCAATCAGAGGACCATTACTCTGCCTCAGAATAAATAAGTCCCAAAGCAGAACAACGAAGGGCAGAGGCGTTGGAGCCCCTGCTGGCACCACATAGTTTCTGTAAGATATTGTGCCTTGTACGGATGATTGCAGCGGTGTTGTTTATAACTCACAGTTATAGCGATGCCAGGACTGATCCTTGGGGCAAGCCATGATTATGCATCATCATTTTGCTCCTCGTTGATGAGGACAGCATTTTCAAACATGGCAGGATGCGGAGTACTCTGAAAATCAGACAGTAACATACGGCGCTGCCATGTCTCTAAATACCACTGAAGTTTTTTCATGGTGATTTTCAAATCACTATGTCTTATAGAACACTAGCTGAAAACCCGGCGTTGCCCGGGTATTTATTTATTTATTCGAACCTGGAATTAGTACTTTTCCTATTCACTCTCTCTCTCTGTCCATTTCTTTATTCTAAAAGCATGTTCTATTTATCATAGAATATATAATAAATCAAGGTAAAAATGCACTCATTTCGAAGAAATAATCACGAAATTCAACAATAATGATTGTAAAAATATCACAGATTGATCACATGATGTAATGCGCGAAACTTTTTTTAAAAGAGATGTATTAAAAGAAATTTCTTTTTTACTGCTTTATTTATTTATTTTTATAGTTCCTTATTCGTAAGCTTATCCTTACAGAGAAAGAGCTGAAGACATTGGAGCACGCATAGACCAAAGATATGGCCTGTGGCATCACGTTTCGCTGTACGTAACCTCCTTGCTATAGAGTCGCAAACGTCATCGCTGGCCTTCAGTCGGAATTTTTTTAAAATAATTTGACAATTTTCGACCACCATACCTTCCACGCCCTTACAGCTGTAGGCATCGAACTGTTATGGTCTACAGCGGGAGACTTCGGACAACAATTACACACACACCATTCGTTTGCGTTCTGTAGTTTTCGTTGCAGAGCAAAATATTAACACACACACGTAGAATTTTATAAATACCGATAACTTTCCATCCCAATATACTCCACCCTTTTATGATTATCAGCCCTCAAGCAACAATGCAACCAATAAAACCATTTTCAAAGAGTAAATATAATTTTCAAATGATCATTATTGTTCTTCATTTCGCGTTATATTCTTCAAATTACTAAATATCTATCAGATCGTTATAAAACCGTGCCTAAGACCTTCCTCAGGTATAAATTAGTAACTGTACAAATATTTAAGTCTCTGCGTCTTGTCGTTATATATATATATATATATATATATATATATATATATATATATATATATATATATATATATATATATATATATAGCTATCAGATCGCCATAAAACCGTGCCTAAAGCCTTCACCCGTTAGACATTAGTAACTGTACTAATTTTTAGCTCTTGTGGTTCAGACGTGATAAACGTACACCGAACAGACATTCACATTTATAGATATAGACTACCATTGAATAACGATTGTCTACAGCCACAGGGCGCAGTGCGATATCAACATGTGAATCAAGCTACGTTCATCTCGCAACCTATAGACGATGTTCTGGACGTCCACTTAGCACAGAGGCATGCCTAGAAGGGAGATTGACAGGTCGTACCGCTACCAAATTAAATATTATGTGAGCAAAGAAGTGTCAACAATAACTGGTTCCATCCGGTTACTAGCAGTGGGACTACGGCCTGTGTGAGGGTGTGTTTATACTTCTACCTTGAAGCTGGCTGCTCGCAGCTGGCAGCTCGCTTTTCGCCGGCAGCCTTGTTGCATGCAAGCTGCAGGCACCTCGCTGCCTCCTGTTCGCCGTGTGTATAATCCTGCAGTTGTTACGTTACAGCTGAGTGCACAACTGCAGTGGCGTGAAGTGCGAAACATGTTGTGCATATCGTCTGACGACAGTGAGAGTGATTTGTTGGCTACAAAAATGTTATTGCAAAGGAAAAGGAAGAGGAGGTATCTAGTGCATCCTCTGAATGCTGAACGTCATCACAACGAATACTTTCACAAGTACTACAAAAAGCTCAAAAACTATCCAAATCGCTTATTCAGACATAACAATCATCTGCTTCAGATCGTCACACATTGTTGCCTGTACTGAAACTACCTCTAACAAACAATATTGTGCACGATGGGAAGATAGTTTCACGCACACAACAATCAAACCGCCGCTCTGCTAGAGTGACCTTGAAGCAAGCAATCACTGTGCAAGTTTCGGCTGGGCGGCGATGGTCATAGCGCAAAACACAAACCAGTTTGATATATCGTCTGGCGAGGATCGTAGCCATGTCGGTGAGAAGTGAGCAGCGAGGTGGCAGCATAAACCCTTACATTCGCGATGCGGCATCGATGAGCACGGCTCGCCGCGGCAGAGCGGCCGAGCGCATTGAGGCGCTATGCTACGACGCGCAAGGTCGTCGGGGGTTCGAATCCCTCCTCGGGCATGGATATTTGTGTTGTCTTTACATAAGGTAGTTCATTAGTAGTTTGTGAGTTTAGGGATTGATGACCCCATAGTTAAGTCCCTTAAATTGGTGCCATCCCGTCACAACACTTGATCTTCAGCAATGAAAGGCGATTCTGTCCACACGTGATGGGCATATCTACGTATGATGTAGAGCTTGAGAGCACTGTCTCTTATAGTGCTTTCGTCCAAGAGATAGTGAAATTCATGGTCTGAGATCCGATAACCTACAACACTGATCACACTTTGGTGTTTTGTGGAGGAAACAGGAATCAGTACTCCTCCATAAATGTGCTCTACAAAAGGTCCAGCATCTTTCCCGGCCAGAACGGTCTCCGAACTTGTCTCCAATCGAACACTTGTGGCATATGACACGAGCAACTCGTCAACTTACATCTAAGAAGTACAGGGGTGAACAGTTCGATAAGGTGTCAAATATTGTATCGGAAGACAATATTTTCTGCCTGTATGTTCGAATGAATGCCATAATAAGTCTGGCCTCATGGGCTATACCACGTACTATAGTTTCCGTCATATAGGAAGGTGATACCGCGCGTAGAGGCGAAGCGATATGGAAGCACTGAGTGGGAGGTGCTACGGCCAACAGTTGAGCGGCCAGCCACGCGCCTGGAGAATGAATATTTTTGGCTGCCACTGGGGTAATGGAGGGGGATGCGCAGAAGGGCTGAAAACTGGGGCGACCTCGTACGTGACACCGACTATAATCTGCACATCGATCCGCAACTGGTACCTCAGCTCTTTGTCTGTAAATGACATTGTTTTATTTGCTGCCTATGCTCTGTTTCACCAATAAATCTTGTTTATCACTTGGTTCATGAAATCTTACATTATGTGCACAAGCGAGCATATTGGCATGCATGAATATTTTTAAGTCTCGTTCTCAATTTGCTTTATTTCACATGACACGTTTCGAGTACATCATCATCAGATAGAAATTTATAAAAACGATGGGAATTACAAACATCTTAGTATAGATGCTTGATTAAAACCTAACACACCATCGTGGACGTGTAGTGACGGCGTTGAACAAGGTTGGGCATATGAGTCTAGTTCAACACCGTAACCTCACGTCCACGATGGTGTGTTAAGTTTTAATCAAGCAGCTATACTAAGATGTTTGTAATTCCCATCGTTTATTCTTAAATTTTTATCTCATGATGATGTACTCGAAACGCGTCATGTGAAATAAAGCATATTGCGAGCGAGAATTTTCAAAAAATCATGCAGTGAAGGCTTTCACGACCGGCTGAAATAATCGCTGTTGAATCTTCCGGGTTATGTGGACGTGGTCGAAGAAACATATTTGCTCCTGACGTTTCGTCCAGAGCTGCGCTGGACATCCTCAGAGGTGCTACTGGTAGCGGTGAGTCTTGCCGACTGACGAGTCGGGCGTCGGAGAGCGGTAAAAATACTGTACAAAAGGGGGCGTGGTCAAGTGTTCACGTGCGCAGCTGAGATAAGCCTTGTCAAAGATAAAACATAACTTTCGATAGTCGATGGTCAAAGATAAAAGCGTAACTACCTACTCTGAAGAGCCACAGTCCATATGTCATTAAGTTTCATTGCTTCTTCCTTTCTATTAAAATTATCCCCATGTTTGTATATTTCGATTGCTTCTCTGTACAGTTGTGGATAATAGTTCGTCGTTGTAGATAAAATTTCTGTTTCGGAAAGCTTCATTTCATAATTTCCTGATTGGAAAACATGTTCAGCTACAGCTGATTTCTCAATTCTACCCAGTCGGCAAAGACTTTTGTGTTCTTTCAGTCTTTTATTCACACTCCTTTTTGTAGTACCAATATACACTTTTCCCCAAGAACACGGAATTTTGTACACCCCACTAGATGATAGAGGAGGGCGTTTGTTCTTAACAGATCGGAGTGCTTGACTTATCTTTTTTGTTGGATTAAAAACTGGTCTGATAACGTGTTAGCGTAAAATATTTCCTATCTGATCTGTAACTGTTTTAATGAAGGGGAGAGAAATGGTTTTCTTCCACCGTTGTGCTTTGTTGCTGTCCTTTTGTTTACCTTTCCTTGGTCGCAGAACCCTATTTACTTCTTTCCGTGTATATCCATTTTTTCTCAAAAGCCTGCATCAGATGCTGTAACTCGGCATTTAGGTGTTCTGGCGTACAAATTCGTTCAGCTCTGTCAGTAAGATTTTTAATGACCCCTCTCTTTTGCTGAGGATGATGGTTGGAATCCTTGTGCAAGTATCTGTCCGTATGTGTGACTTTTCGGAAAACCTTATGCTTCAAACTTCCATTCGTCTGTTGCACAACTACGGTCGGGGGTTCGAATCTCCCCCTCGGGCATGGATATTTGTGCCGTCCTAGTTCGTAAGTAGTTTGTAAGTTTAGGGACTGATGACCCCGTAGTTAAGTCCCATTAGATGTACAAACATTTGAACATTTTGAATTTTGTCGCATAACTGAAACATCCAAGAAAGATATTTCATTGTCATTTTCCATCTCCATAGTGAATTGGATCTTTGTATTTACACTATTCAGATAATTATCTCTGATAGAGCTGAATTATTTTTGCTTTAAATTGTTTTTCAAAAGCTATTAATTATCTTCATATGGTTGTGCAAGATCGTTATAAGGTTGTTTTTTTTTTCTCAAAATCGAGCCATTAGTTTTGCCATACTGCCCTTATTTCGGGAAGGACGTCAAAGTGAATGTTTTAGGATTTCAATCTGGTGAATAATAATTATTAAAACATCATTTAAAATGAAATATATACATATAAATGTCGCAAAAAATAAAGACTGTTCAAGAAACACCAACTCAACTATGAGATAGACTTCAATATCTTCTGCGTGAACCTCAACTCCGAAGCGGTATCCCACCACTTTGAAATCAACAATATAAGCTAAAATTGATCTGCAATGCGAGCAGGCTACTCAAAGAAATAAAATACGACACTGTGCATGAATTCTTAAATACAAGAATGAAAAAGTATGTTGGCGTTGTCGTCCTCCTGGAAGGACGTCAGTCCTATCTGGGTTAAAGAAGTCTTCTAATGCTGTTTTACCGTGATACCAAACGACAAATGTGTCATCCACATATCGAAACCAACGATTCGGTTTCCTATCTGCTTTCTCATAGCTTCGAATCTTTCCATGTAAAAATTAGCGATTGCAGGACCTAATGGGTTACCCATTGCGACACCGTCAATTTGCTCATAAAACTCATCATCCCATTGGAACTGACTCGAAGTAAGGCAGTGTCGAAAAAGAGCGGTCAAATCTCCTGGGAAAAGATCCGTTATATAAATCATAACTTCGTTGATAGGAATCATTGTGAACAACGAAACTAAAAAAAACTTACAAGAATGTCCCCAATTTTCTCAATAAAATGACGAGAGTCTCTTATATAAGAGTCAGTCTTACCAATGTATGGTTGTAGACGAGTTGCCAGATATCATGCTACTTCGTATGTTTGTGAATTGATAGCACTGACGATCGGTCTCAGAGGAAAATCAGTTTTGTGTATCTCGGGTAGCCCATAAAGTCTGGGTCACATTGCTTCAGATTTCAATAGGGCTTTCTTATCCTCTTTCTGAATCGAAGTGGATGACTTTATCAGTGAGTTTGTTTTCTTCAGTACGCTGGATGTATGGTCCTTCTTCAGTTTTTTGTAGTGTCCTGAGGTTAAATGGATCAATGTTTTGCTACGATAATCCTCCTTATTTAAAACAACAGTAGCGTTGCCCTTGTCAGCGGGAAGAACTACTATCTCTTCATCTGTATTTAAATCCTTTAGAGCCTTTCTCTCTCCTTTCGTTAAATTACTGTTCAAAGGTTTCATTAAAACAGTTACAGATCAGATAGGAAAGATTTTACGCAATCACGTTATCAGACCGGTTTTTAAACCAACAAAAAGGTAAGTCAGGCTCTCCCATCTGTTAAGAACAAACGCCCTCCTCTATCATCTAGTGGGGTAAAGACTGAAAGAACACAAAAATCTTCGCCGACTAGGTAGAACTGAGAAATTAGCTGCAGCTGAACATGTTTTCCAATCAGGAAATCATGAAGTGAAGTTTTCCGAAACAGAAATTTTATCTACAACGACGAACTATTATCCACGACTGTAAAGAGAAGCAATCGAATATACCAACATGGGGATAATTTTAATTGAAAGAAAGCAGATATGTTTCTTCGACCACGACCACATAACCCGGAAGATTCAACAGCAACCATGCAAATATTAAATGAATTGGAAAACTGTAAGTGGGTGTACTAATTTTCATTTTCGGCAGTCACTAGGTTGTATCATTAATGTTGGGCTTCAAAATACTATTCTCATCAAGTGCAAAGTCCACGTAGTATTGTTAGGGGTTAATCACTCCCCCAGAAATCCTGTGGGGTTATAGGACTAATGTTTGTTGTAATGTCAACTGTGTAAACTGTGACTGATTGCTTTTCCGATTTTCTATTAGTACACAATATTTCCGGCTTTGTAGTATTTTATGATTGAACATTACTCAAGTTTTTAAAGTTACTTTTAAAACTAAATATCTTATCACTGTTGCTGTGGCTAATGGATATGCTGGTGCCTTTACCCGGTTATTAGGACTACTAAACACAGAAAAAGAAGACATAACGGACAGCAAACCAATACCGAAAAAAATCTCATTATCCAGAACGAATATACCGGTATCGGAATTTACCAGTCGCCGGTTATGATCTCTATGAGGCGCCCTTGACGTGCTGAACGTAAGGACGTGCATCCCTCGAGTTGGTGGCCACTCCAGGGGCTGGAATCGCGGCCCATCGACCACAGGCGTATTTCCGGAGCCTCCAGAGGGGCCGCCTGGAGTCCAGTGGGAGCGCTGGAGTGGGGAGCCGCCCCTGGGGAGCCCTGGGCGGAAGATAAGCCCTGGAGGCCGTTCTGGCGCGCGGTCCAGCTGCACAGCTGCTCAGCCTCCCTGCCGTTTCCGCAAAGTGGCCGCCGGCTGCGCCGCCCGGTTGCCTGCCCGCTAGGGGCTGCTCTGCCTCAGCCGCTGCCGCTGCCACTGCCACTGTTCTGGCGCAGGTGCGGCCGTCCAGCCGGCACGAGAGGGCTAAGTGGGGCCGAGGGCACCGCTGCTCCACCCTCTCCACCAGTCAGTCCTCTAATACAAGTCTAATGACCTCTACTACCCCAGGTAATGGCCCTTTCTTTCAAGTGCTGTTTGCCATTTCTGAAGTCTTTACATAAACTAAAACAAATATATGTATGTACGTATGCGTGCGTGTGTGTTTGTGTGTGTGCATTCCACATATTCTCATAAACTACTGGACCAATTATAAACAAATTATTTACGCCTCGTTAAAATATAGCAAATAGTTACATAACTGAATACAGGGAATCTCTGATCTCTGAGGTCGCGTGGACAAGAGCACCATCTTGCGGATCGCGCGACCTCCAGCGTCGGAGGTTCCAATCCTCCCTCGGGCATGGGTCTGTGTAATTTACCCTTAGGTTAATGTAACCACGTTTAAGTACTTTGTAAGCGTAGGGGAGTAATGACCACATTGGTTTGGTCACATAGAATTACAAACTTTTGCACAGTTTTTATTATTATTATTATTATTATTTTTTTTTTTTTTTTTTTCGTTTTCTGTGCCCCCCAGTGTTCAGTATGTATGTCTTTGAGGGACTTGTTCAATAACACAATAATTATAATTTATTTATACACTGGTTTCAACTTTTCATTATTCACAATTAGTTCATTTCAGCCTTAGGACATCTTTAGTTGTTCTGTAAATACAGTGAGTAATGTGGAGGGGGTGTTACATACATACTTACAACATAATTACGTAATATACATTTTCCAAAGTTTTTCTTTTCGTACTTGCTACCCAATTGATTTATTTCTAAAGCTGAGGTTATGATTGTTTATTGGTGGTGCTCCAGCACTGATTATAATGAGGGGACTACACCGCGTTTCAGGTCGAAAACAATCGATTTTCCGTTTTCATCACACTTCGATAGATTAAGGTTGTATTAAAGTACTCTGAAATTGATGTGGCTGATCCTTTTTTTTTTTTTTTTTTTTTTTTTTTTTTTTTTTTTTTTTTTTTTTTTGACATTTAAAAAAGAATTTTCCTACAACGTGTGTTTATGTGTGACGCCCAGATTCCTGTCATCCACTTTTCTACATACATTTTAGATCTTCACATCTCCTCAGTCAGTCCTCTAATACAAGTCTAATGACTTCTGCTACCCCAGGTAATGGCCCTTTCTTTCAAGTGCTGTTTCCCACTTTAAAGACGAAGTGAAGTTATAATTTATTTAATGTCGCTAGATTATCATTTTGTCAAAACTTAAATCGCACTCTTTTCAAGGCTTGAGGAATAGCATTTTTAATTCATGAGTTAAAATATTAGTTAATATTTATAGGTTTCTCTTATTTTGTTACGTTAATAACTTATTATTATATTAATTAATGTG
Source organism: Locusta migratoria (assembly GCA_026315105.1). NCBI lineage: Eukaryota > Metazoa > Arthropoda > Insecta > Orthoptera > Acrididae > Locusta > Locusta migratoria. The sequence goes on along the minus strand of CM048747.1, from coordinate 546,473,032 downwards.
GCATAAGCACGGCTTCTCCGATATGCCACTCTCCCTGTGAGATTGTGCAGTTGTTTTACTTTTAACTGGATGTGAAAGAATCTATGGGTGTCTGAATGTGGGGAGTGATAGCTCGCTTTGCATCGTTCTCTCTGGCTCAGTCGCGATGGATGCTGATACTACCAAAGAGGTTTCTACACTTGGTTACAAGCTAGTTGGCGAGCCCTCCCCAGCGAGGTTTTGCTTTCCGTCCCCACCACCGCTGTTTTTTGGGCTTTTCAGTTTCCGGTAGCTTTTCGCGCTCTCGTGGCCGCTCGGCTGTTCATTCTATACCGGGCGTCTGGCGAGGTAATGTTCGTTCTCCTCTGGCGTCCGCGAGATGATAGCGTTTCATTGTCTAGCAGGTTTAACTTAAGAGAGTCGTGAACTACATTTTTTGGAATATTTTCTCCGATCGTGTGGGAAAATGTGTTCTCGTTTTTCAATTAAGTAATTTCCAATAGATAAACGCGGTGTTTGTGATTCCAGTTGATGTTTGATAACGGCCTGGTATGTTAAAATGTTTTGTGATCATGTAGCGGTGTATGAACTCTGTGTAAATACTCTCTAACTGTGGGTCCTGATTTCTAATAGGTGATATGTTCATTTCTGTACAGTGCATATAAAAATATTCTCATCGTTTCCTTCTATGAGTGATATGTGTTCCACGTGGTTGGTACATAAAACAAAGCCTTCAGCTTCCACTCTTGTTTGTTCCATGCCCATCAGGCCAGTAACTATAAGGGTATCTTCTTTTTCCCACAAATATTTTGCGGTCTTCTCTCTCCGCCTATTTTAATTTTGCTGTTTCTTCTCCAAATTGTAGTATGCACTATGTCTTTGTCAGTAATTCTCCCTGATCCTTGTACAAACAGCTTCAATAGCTTCCTTACGTAATTCTAAACATTTCTATAGGTTCCATGCTGTAAATCTTAATTTTATTTTTTCGACTTTGTAATTATTTCACTTCTAAGAGTTTTCTTGAGACTGGACTTCATCCGTCTCTTTAAGCGCTCCCTATCGCGTGATCGCATGTAGCTGCATTCTTTCGCTTCTTCATATAATTATACGCATTTCTAGGGGTTGCATGCTGTAATTCTAATTTTAAATTTTCCGACATTTTAATTATTTCGTTTTTGTGGTTTTTCTGAGACATGACCTGATCTGCCCCCTATCGGGTGTACCTGTATTTCCTTCGCTTCCTTATATAATTGCCGGCCGCGGTGGCCGAGGAGACTGAGGCGCTTCAGTCACGGTCTGCACGGCCACTACGGTCGGGGGTTCGAATCCCCCCTCGGGCATGGATATTTGTGCCGTCCTTAGTTGTAGGTAGTTCATAAGTAGTTTGTAAGTTTAGGGACTGATAACCCCGTAGTTAAGTCCCTTAAGCTTAACAAACATTTGAACACATTTTCTTATATAATTCTAAGCATTTCTGTGGGTTCTATGCTATAGTTAATTTTCTTTATTTTTCGGAAACTGAATTTATTCATATTTATCGGTTTTCGGATCGACTTGGTCCGAGTTCCGACTTCCGAAGTTTACAGCTAGTCGGCTGAGTTCACGCCAATTCTCATATAAAACCAGTACCTAGCTCGATTTCCAACTGACTGCAACTTAAGAATCAACCGCGATTTTGTATAATGCATCCGATTTTCAATCACCTTCAGTGGGGTGCGTTCATGTAACGTAGCCGTGCGTCGCCGTTAGCGTATTTGCTCGCAATGCACTTCAGATGTAATTTAACTTGCTATACACGCGCACCATCTTAAAACAGGCACGACAGACCAGAAACAGCTTCAAAGTGTTTGTATATTGTGTTTTGTGCTACCTCCGACTTGCTGAATTTCGCCTACTATAGCGGCGCCTGGTTCCGCCTCGTCTCAGAACGCTGATTTTGGTGAGTTTTGCTGTGGCATTTCGTGTATGTGAGATATGAGTGTTGTTTGTGAATCCTTCACCCAGTAGCTTTAAATCATGGATAATTTAGGCTGGGCACCGTCCGCTTTAATCCATGTAAGAGATGCTTTTTTATTGTATTAACAAAATTGGTTCCCCATTTTGATTGTTTTCTATCTGAATAGACAAGTTTAAGTTCAGCATAATCCGTAAGTTGCCTGTTGCCTTTAAATTGTAGTTTTAGAGCACCTTCCCTCTTTTATTTAATATTGTTCTTCACAAGTGCTGAGAACAATCTCAGATGCAATTTTTCTTATGTCTAAATTCCGTTGCGCCATAAATGTTTCCTTAGCCACCTTTCTAAAATAATTTTAATTGTTGTGGCTTGTGTGTAATAACGTGTGAGCTGCTGTATATATTGACCACTGTAGTATTAACTTCCTGTTATTGAAGTAATTTTAAATGAGTCAGTTCTCAATTTGGGCCAGGGAGCAAGGTTTTGTAGCAGGGAGTAACCCGTAGTTCACACGGACCTTATTTGCTAATTTTAGTGATAAAAGAAAGCTCTTGCTACGTACTGTGGTCCACTTTTACACTTCCGAAATCTACACATAAATTAACAAATATATGTATGTACGTATGTATACGTGTGTGTGTTTGTATGTGTGTGAGAGAGAGAGAGAGAAAGAGGGAGAGAGTTACACATCTCCTCTTAAAGAACTGGACCAATTATAACCAAATTATTTACATCTTGTTAAAAATTTAGCAAATAGTTACATAACTGAATATCAGGAAACTCCATTCTCTGTGGCCACGTGGTTTGGTACGCCACTTTACGGATCGCGTGACCTCCCGATTCGGAGGTTGGAATCCTCCCTCGGGAATGGATGTGTCTGTTTTGTCCTTAGGTTAATTGAACTTATTTTAAGTAGTTGTTAAACCTAGGTGAAAAATGATCATAGTAGTTTGGTCTCATAGAATTACAGGTATTTTAAATATTTTTTTTTCGTTCACTGGGGCCCCAGTGTACAGTATGTCTTTGAGGGACATGTTTAATAACACAATAATTATAAATTATTTTCGCACTGCTTTTGAAGTTTTCGTTATTTCACAATTAGCTTATTTCGACCTTAGGCCATCATCAGGTGTTTTTAAAATGCAATGAGTAATGTAGAGGGCTTTTCTACATCTACATATACATGGGACACTCTGCAAATCAAATTTAAGTGCCTGGCAGAGGGTTCATCCGGCCCCCGTTGAACTATTTATCTCCCATTCCATTCTCGTATAGTGCGTGGGGAAGAAACAACACCTGAATCTCTCCGTTCGAGCCCTGATTTCTCGTATTTTATTTTGATGATCATTTCTACCTATGTAAGTCGGAGTCAACAACATACTTAAGCATTCGGAGGAGAATGTTGGCGGTAAGTGCCGTTGTTGTAATGATTCCCATCCCAGATCCTGTATCATTTCCGTACGCTGTCTCCTCTATATCGTGACAATACGAAACGAGCGCCGCGGTGGAGTAGCTGAGCGGTCTAAAGCCTCTCGCTGCGGAGCGCGCGGTTGCTCGCTGCGGCATGGGTGTGTGTGTTGTCCTTAGGTTAGTTTACCTAGGTTTAAGTAGTTTGTAAGCTACGGACTGATTACCACGCAGTTTGGTCCGATAGATTTACAAACATTTGAACATTTGACCGAAACGAGCTGCTCTTCTCTGGACTCATTCGATGTCTTCCGTCTAACCCACCTGATAAGGATCCCACACTGAGCAGGAATACTCCCAAAAGGGTGAACAAGAGTAGTGTATGTTGTTACATACATATTTATGATTACGTAATATACCTTTTCCAACATTTTACTTTCGTTACTTGCTGGCCAATTGATTTCTTTTTAAAGATGAGGTTGTGCTTGTTGATTGGTGGTGCTGCAGCCGTGACCCTTTATTTGGCAATATTGCTCTTAAGCAACACAAAAATTGAGCGTGGTTTTCTGAAACATGTTTTACGTTTCATCCTTGGATGGGCAACAGTGCTTGAAACTAAAATTTAAACTCTCCAATACAGTGATCTTTCGTTGTCTTTTGCGAAAAGTTTAGCAATAAACTGAATCCTTAGCGGACATTCCAAGTATACGTCACGAAGGTACATTTTTGTTTCAATTTTGTGAGGATATGTTTCGTGACACGTGGAAAACTGCTTACAAATAGGGAAAGAACAAGATTGAAGTTCAATTATTATGGAAGAGTGTTGACAAGTTTTTATATTGGAGATTGATAATGGACTGTATTGGGAAGAGGAGGTCCGGTAAACCACTACAAAATGGGCACAAGGAATTCGGGTTTTCTCATCAGGGATACTTGACTGTAGAATGTGGAAATAATGGTACTGTTCTGAACGTTGCACCATAAACGACTTGTTTTCACCCGTTTCACATGAAGTAGTCCAAAATAAAATAATTTCTACAGTCATGAGAACGACACTGTAGTACTGATAATGAACAACCATGCGAAGTTTTTAGGCAATGTTACTTACAAACCAGTTACTACATTTTGAAAAAAAGGTCGTAAAAATTAGTTGACATGGCCCTACACATTTAAGTAACATTATACTTTTTCTTCTCGTGATTTCTGTATGTGGCAAATAAAGGGTAAAGGCGATACAGTGTGATCGAAATAGATTGTAGATCTTTACATCCCCTACATTGCACGTTAAGGATTTTGTTTCTTTTTTGTGCTCCCAAGTGTATTGACTATCCTCGGAATGCAATGCAACAGTCGGCATTCTTTTGTTACTGCTGTTTGTAAACAACACGCTTTGAAACACGCAGTTAGTTTTGCTCAATTGTGATTGCGACTAGTTGTTATACTTACGTCTGCAGTGCTTCTTTACGTGTGTTTTGTTGTCTTCACTGAAGATGACGAAACGTAAAGGTGTTTTCAAGAAACGAACGTTTAGTGGAAACAGGTTTAGAAAGCTTTCTGTACAATACGTTATGTCGCCTGGCAACTATGTTTCTAACTGTAATTCTTCAACAAGTGCATCATCAAAGAAGCTCTCAGCATTTCAAGAGTGTTACAACGAATATACTGTAAGTGACAAGGTGTGCAGTAACATTATTATAAATTTGGGGATATCAGATGTAAACACTAAAATTGTACTATGTACATAGTGTGGTGAGTCACAGAGTGTGTAACCGCCTTTGTAAAACTGTATCTGTAGGCATTCTTTTAATAAAATTAGGAGTTCATGATGTTATTACATTCAGTTGTGGTAATATTAGAAACTAGTGGGTACTGAAAAACCTGGGACTTAATCCTGGTGAAATTTTGATCACTGGGCTGCAACATTGCGATAAAATGAGGATAGTCGATGCAGACAGGTTTGCATCTAACATGGCATAGAAAGGAAGACAAACATCCAGGAAGGTGAAAAAGAAGCTGGATTTCTTTAAAGTCAATTTCCCGCAAACTAACATTTTCGGTACATATGCCCCTTTATATCAGAAACGATCATAGATAAATGAATGAAAATTTCAGAGACTCTGCATAACATACAAAGCCACGTCTGCTACTACATTCATTAATATTCCCCCATAAGGAATTTCACAAAAAATATTTTCTGTAGAAACAACTTAATATTATTTTCAATAAATTTTAAAAGTATTTCTTAAAAACTATAAAATGGATAAAGTAGATTTTAGTACAGTTGACTCTAATAGCATCAAGTAACATACAATAAAAATATATTTCTGTCCTGCATCAAATAGTTTTTTCAGAAATACTTGCCTAAATTAGCATGGCTAGATAAGCAGGGTGTTGCCCCCTTAATCAATTTTTATAATGGCAGCGCAGCCTAGCATAGACTGGGGTGGCAATATTTCAACGATATTATAAGTTCACATAGCTGCCAGTATATATAGACTAATATCTTGGTTTATTTATTGTCTTTGTTTATGAAGTGTTTACTATGGATTTGGAGTTTATGAATCTTTTGTGTTTATCCACGCTCTTGTCTCTTTATATGCTGGATAAAATTTTCGATGTATTTTTTATGTTTCAGCTCCGTTTGTTAATATATCGTTTTGGTTGTTTTGTATGTTGAATGGAGTACGATTTATTCGACAATATTCAATTTTGGCCCTTTCTTTATCCTGACATTTTTACACAATATTACGTGTAACACCTTTCAAAAATCAAACAAAGGCCAAACTGGCTGAAATTTCCACACTAGATATAAAGAACAAACAAGAGACAGAGAAAATAGTCTCTCTACTTTCTATAAACAGCAAATCACTAATAAACACGACGTACAACCAATAGAAGAAGCATTAAATTAAACAAAAATTTTACACATTATACAGAAAGCGCCAGAAATGAATATTGGAAAATGTACATTACGTAATTATCTTATATATATATATATATATATATATATATATATATATATATATATATATATATATATATATATATATATATATATATATAACAACCCCTCGACATTACTCATTGTATTTACAGAACAGCTGAAGCCGAAACAAGCTTATTGTGATGTAATAATAAGTTAAAAAGCACTATAAATATAATTTAGAATTATTGTGTTATTAAATATGAATATCAGCGTTCCCCATTTAATCTATACCGGCCGATATCTCTGAGGTGGTACAATTTCGCACTAGTAAAAGTTATAAGATTCTAAGAGGTTGATGGAAAGCTCATCTCTGAATGATCTTGAACTCTGTTTTAAAGGTCAAACATAGTTCAAGTAATTTTTTTGTACATTTCATTCCATTCCATGATGGGGGTGCCGGCCGCGGTGGCCGAGGGGACTGAGGCGCTTCAGTCACGGTCTGCACGGCCACTACGGTCGGGGGTTCGAATCCCCCCTCGGGCATGGATATTTGTGCCGTCCTAGTACGTAAGTAGTTCATAAGTAGTTTGTAAGTTTAGGGACTGATGACCCCTTAGTTAAGTCCCATAAGAATTACAAACATTTGAACATTTTTTTTATGGTGGTGGTGGCGGCTGGTGCAGCTACAGTGATGAACTATTAAATAATTCTCAGTCTCTGTTGCAAACATTTTCATTCTCCAATAAGTACTGCAACAGAGACTGAAATTACTTAATAATTTTTTATTTTAATAACCCCCTACTTTTATTCCATATTCGTATTCTACATGAAAAAATACGCTCTGTTGTGGACCATTTCTCAAAGAATCGATGATTTATCGCCATTTAATTACAAGTTTCCCAGGTTACCAGTATTTAGAGAATGGAGCGAGATCGGGAGAGAAATTTGAATGGAAACAGTCTTTGGTTTCGTAACTGTGCCGACTGTTGAAAATTTCGTGAGTTCAGGAACCATACACGATTTTCATTCTGAGATTTTTCCGATCTCGAGATACTGATGAACTGGGAAACATACAATAAAGTGCCCCTTAGCGACAAACCCTTATGTTTCGAAAAAAATCTCTATTTTTTTACGTATAATAGGAATATGGAATAGAAAGAGGTGATATCGTTTGATTTATCGTTCTTGATTTATCCTTGTAAAACAGGGTTCAATATCATTTCGAAATAGCCTTTCCACTTTCACTCGAGACTCTTTTTAAACAATACTGCTATTCCTGAGATATCGCTCGGCATGGATTGAAATGTGTCAGTCTGTATATAGGTTGGATGTCATTTATTACAAAAGTGGATATTAATAAAAATTTTAATGTTTGTTTGTACAAAACCGTTGTTCTTTAATGTTTTTGAAATATTGCTTTGAAATTTTGGCAAAAAATTGCATATCAATACAGTAATCTTTTTAAATACCTATTTCTTAAATATATGTCTATAAAAGTCGATTTATGTATATATGACCCCTATGGACTCAAAGACGGCTGGAAGAATTTTGATTTATTCTTCTGCAAATCTTTAAGTCAGTCCAGCGGATAATACGATCGTATCAAGATAATTATTGATTTGCCTAATACAACGCCAAATACGCAACAATAATTTCTATGTACGCTTTCGTTTTTTAACTATATCATATACAGATCTTTCATTGACTTTAATGTTCCGCAAAACATTATTCAACATAATAAATACCACGCTTATACAATCCTCATCACCTTCAAATCATATTTATATACTCATATAACAGTTTAATGAATGTTGAAACGTTTACTTTTAGCGTTTTGGATCGACAAGAGCAGCCTCAGGCGTGAAAGATCCAACGTTATAATCAGTATCAATTAACGGCAGGAAAACAAGAGCAGCCATGGGAAGGTGAGATGGCGCTATTTTCACCCAAAGTAGTCCGTTAGTAGGCAGTAACTCTCGCTGGGTATCGATTTCTCTTGCCGATTTTACACTTGTGTGCATTTTTCTAATATATTATATATCTACAAGCGTCATATATGTAAAATTTTTCGATGCTTTGTAACAACGTTTTCCCCGTTATAAAAAGTATAAATTCATTTATGACGAATGATGTAAGAATTAAGAATATAAAATACACGTATTTTTAACAATTCAGTACGGCGTAAATTTGAAATCATTTGGTCAATAACTTTCGGAAGTATAAGATTTTGAACATAACAGTAAACAGCGCTCCAAATTAAAGAGGGAGGAAACTGACGTAGAGATGGGGGAAGGAGGAGATGAATAGAGGGAGGAAGCAAAGTTGCAAAGAAAGAGGACGAAGGGGAATGAGATGGACGAAAAGAAGGGTGAGAAAATGGGGAATGGGGCAGATGGACAGTGAATGGGGTAAGATGGAGATGTACAGAGAGAGGATGGATGTGGACGAAGAGAGGGACAGAGAGAGGGGAAAATACTTATATTCTGAAGTGACGTAGCTCTTTGTTTTGAATTTAAGCTTTTACAATTTTAGTCGTATAGAGGAAACATAATCAATCAGCTGACTAAAAAAGGTCAAGTAGTTATAAATGTTTTAAGAAATAAAGGGCAAAAGTTTACAAATAATGAATTGGCGTGTATGATGGATTCAAGACAAACACTTTTCTTTATTTTTAATTTTTTGACTCCTTTTCCGCGGTTGAAGTTATACAGTTCTTATGTGTCGGTAACTTAAGCTATACAAACATTATAATTAGACTATTCCGTATTATGTGAACTTGCTATGGGAAGGAAACTAGTAGAAATAAATTACTTCACCGTACTTTAGAACGTGAAATCGCGCTCTATTTCGATAGGAAGAGTGCTCCGTAGTGTATATCATCCTTTGTGACAGTTTTGGATGTGATGATGCAGGACTGGATACAGCGTCAAAATTTTTTTCACGTTAGTTTTTGGTGTTCCCATATGCTACATTTAAAAAATGGAGCAACCTCACTGATACTCTAATTTTGAAAAGTTAATCAATCGATATTCAAACCGTTAATTCCTATTTTTACTATTCATAAAGGTACTTAGATTATTGTCAGTTAAATGTGTCGAAATGCCCACCACGTTATTGCAGAGTATTTAAGGAAGAATACCAAAATTTTTGCAATATATTAATAATCTTTGTCTTATGCAACACCGACTTGAAATTTATGCAAAAAAATTCTAAATATATAACCTTAGAGGCGTATATCTATTTATAATCCGTTAACATTAAAATGTTATCGATTAAGGCCGTTACGACTTTAATAATTTAGGAGACGTACACTATCGAAGTTAGACCTACCGCTATTCAAGCACAATGCGCATAGGGTATTATTTAGGGCATCAGATACATGATCGCAGGTAGGTCGTGTTTCTTGACTTCTGTCAGGCGTTCGATATCGTTCCGCACCGTCGCAAAATGACCAAAGTGCGAACATATGGAACATCAGAGCAACAGTTTGGATAGAGGCGGTCTAGCTAACAGTTATTAGCATGCCATTATCCACAAACGGAAGTCTTAAGACAATGTCTTGAGAGGGGTACCCTAGGAGAGTGTTATAGGACAGTTGATTTTCACAATATATCTTAAATACGTCTTAGATCACATCGGAAGTTAAATGAACCTTTTTGCGGATGATCCTGCAGTTTGTGGAGAAGTCGCAACACTGGTAAAGGTTGCAGAAATGCAGGATGATTGCAGCGTTTTGACGCAAGTTCTAGGGAATGGCAACTGAGCCTCAACAGAAACATGTGTGAAATTCAGCCTTAATATGGGAACAAAGATCACTATCTATTTAACAATTCCACAGCAGGACAAACAATGGAAGCATTTACTCCCAAAATATATCTGTGAGTAGAGAAAAGGGGCAATTTGAAATGCAACTATAATCTAAAATCAGTCCTGGGTTAGGCAGGCGCCTGACATATTCATTGGAAGAATCCTCAGGATATGTAGGCTGTTAACAAAGGAAGTAGGTTGCATGATTCTCTTTCTTCAGCAAATAAGTATTCCTCACCAGTGTGGGATCTGTGACAGGCGTGGTTGATATAAGAAATAGATATCCAACGGAGTGCAGCATGCTTCGTTACGAGACCATTTAGTGAGCGCTGTAGCGTCACAGAGATGATCAGGAAACTCCTTTGGCAGACGCTGCAAGAGAGACATTGTGCACTGCCCTACGGGCTTCTGACAAAGTACCGAAGGCGTATATATCAAGCAGAGTCATCCAGTATATTGCTTCCTCCTACGTATAACTCGCGAACTGACCACAAGGATAATATCAGAGAGATTACAACCCACACGAAGGCGTACAGGCAGTCATTCTTTTCCGCGGACGATACTCGAGTGGAATAGCAGGAGGTGACAATGATGCGAAACGTACTCTCCGCCACGCACCCTGAGGTGTGTTGCGGAGTATGGATGTATGTGTAGATGTAGGACTACGATGTGCAGTATCCGTAAGACACTTTGATTGCTTGCATAGATAGTCACAGGCACTGCACATCTCATTCAAAGGGCGAATCAAAGTTTGCGACAATTATAACAAACGTCTCTCCCTGTTTGATACTTAGATAGTGGAATGTACGACTACTCATGGGCTGTACACAATGTAAGGTAAACGGAAGTTTTGGTCGATCCGGAAAACGTGCACTGGTGACGTCAAGGTTAACGCGGCCGCTCGCGAAAAGCGGGAAATCCAGTTCCGAATCCCGGTTATGCACAAATATTTATATTTTACAAATAAATAGGCAGCTAATGCATGTACATACACTATTGTAAACAGTTACAGAATTAGTTTTCTTAGTATAGACGCTGGGTAAGTAACTGCTAACTTCAGTAGGTGATGACACAGGAGTTATGTGATGAAACATCACATAATGGGGAAAATTATTGGTGGATGCATCTCATTACGAAACTTGACAACTCGCTCACGTCTGAATTAATTGCTGTTCGTTTAAGGAAGTCTTTATTAATGCAAGAAATAATGCACTGATTTTGATTTGCACCGTAGTTATGGTTGCCTTCAATATCAACAACTCAAGAAAAAAATTTGATATAAAATAATATTATCACTAGGCTTCGCTTGTCTAGGTGTTGATTAGTTTTTCACTAGGTTCTAGATAATTGAAATAATTAAAATGACACTGCATGCCTGCTACATCTAACATTATTTTCAAGAGTATCACCATCATTCGTACATGCCACTGCTAGCAAACCAAAACTCAGACTGTATCACACATACACAATAAATAAATAAATAAATAATGCAATACATCCAGATATATAGCAACATCTCACTCTGGAAGGCACTAATGTTTTCGAGGAACGAAAATTTAATCGAGTAAAATATTTATTTTAAAATATCACTCATTTGTACAATTGTGTATGTTTAGTTTACACTAAAAATGTGAAGACAAAATTTATATACATACATTATTTTGTGAAAATACAACAATTTTGCTCAGAGAAATGAACATCGAAGTGACTAATAATCTTACAAAAAAAAGTTTGTAGTGTTATTTAAGTAATAAATAATTCAAAGAACGGGTTTTTAGGTTTAATGGTGACTAATTATCCAGACGTTTGTGCTGGGATATACGTCTTTTCATATTCTACAGTTCTATTTAAAATTCTGATTTGTAATGTATGATAATATGACTTTCGGAATAAACTCGATTTGGAATTCGATAAAATACCAACAGCTGATAATCGTAAAACACGAAACCATAGCATAAAAGTAAATTAAAACCAAAATTCCTTCTTACCTGACTTATAAAATGCACAGGTATTAGTGTCCTATATTACAAAACATTAAGTGTGTCGACTGCTATGAGTTTGAGAAGTATAGTTTATAAAGGAGGCTCCTTACAATCTCAGTCATCAAATAGATCATGTGTGCAGACGAAACGTACTCAAATATATGGGTGGATACGACGTTCTGTACTTGAAAATATTAGCCACTAGATGACCCGGTGAACTTCGTATTACTTACCTCTTTATATAATTCATACTAATTAAAATAATATGTACTTTAGACCCAGTAGGTTTATAAGGGCATTTGCTTTGAATGTCAAATGTGCGAAATTTTATCGCAATCATACGAATGATATTGATATCCCAAAGAAAAGAGCTCTTTCAGTTTTCCACAAATTTTCCTATTTTATGGCCAGCTATACTTCAATCAAACCTTACTCTCGCTCTGGACGTCGAATGTGCAAAATTTTATCGCAATCAGATTGATGGTCTCGATATTTCAAAGAAAAACCTCTTTCTAGTTTTTCTGTATTTTGCAGCTTTCTGAGAAGCTTTTCAAAATTTTTCTTTCACAAGAACGTTACTCTTGCTTTGAACGTGAAATATGCAAACTTTATTGCAACCAAACAAATGATATTGATATCCCATTGAGAAAAGCTCTTTCAGATTCTCGCGAATTTCTAAATTTTTCGGTTAACTTTCCCGAAATTTTAGTTCATAAGAACGTTCATCTTTCGTTGAACGTCAAATGATCAAAATTTTATCGCAAGCGGATAAACGGTTCTCAACTTATAGTATTGAGTACATTTAGAAACACATAAAAAACATGGTTAAAATTTTGCAAGTTTCTTTTTTAACTGTCAAATTTTAGTGAGAACATTTCCAAGACCATAATAAACAAAACAACAAAAGAATTATCCCTCTCCGTCGTGCGAATAGTCAGTTATAGTGCTGAATTCAATCAGAAACACATTGAAAAATGCACTTTCAGTTTTTTTTTAATTTTCTAATTTTCCGGTAGATTTTCCAAAGAAAATTACTTCATAGAAACCTCGTCCTATCAAGCCGTACTCAGAGTGATGCTCTTACAATAATGTTGCAATTTATTTTTATTCATTGAGAAAAATTCGCTTTCGGTTTTTCCTAAATTTTCGAAAAACTTTTCCAAATTCATCTTGCTGTCAACATGAAATGTACAAAATTTTATTGCAATTGGACGAATAGTATTGATAGATCACTGGAAAAAGCTGTTTCAGTTTTTCCAGATTTTCCTGTTTTCTGGAAAACTTTTCGATATTTTATCACCGGTTAAACCTCCCCTGGACTTACACGAATATTTCAAGACTAAAATTAGTCAAATCGGTTCACCCGTTCTCGAGTTTTAGCGAGACTAACGAACAGCAATTCATGTTTATATACAGGGTGCTCACTAAGTGTGTTTGCCTCTGTAACTTATAAAATAATAGGTGACGGGAAATTTTAATGCGGTAGGTCAACACAAGAAATGTTGCACTTTCTGCGGACATATGAACATAGTTTATTGTATCATTTTCCAAAGAGTTACAGTACAAAAAATATTTTTTTTAAAATGGAACAATAGTTTTTTCTATCGTGTATTGGATTCGTTTAAATCAGCTGCGTCCAAATCAATTTAAACTACATTCCTATCACCGTTAGTTTGGGAGCAACAACCCTTCAAAGTTCCGGGGGCGGAGGCTGCAATAGCGTAGCTAACTGGCCGAGTGGCTATCCCCTGGGGCACGGCCCACTGTCTTATGACTACCAGCCAGTTAGCTACGCTGTCGTAGCCTCCGCCCATTAAACTTTGAAGGGTTGTAGCTCCCAAGCTAACAGTGATAGGAATATAGTTTTAATTGATTTGGACGCAGCTGGTTTCAACGAATCCAATTCACGATGGGAAAAAGTATTGTTCCATTGAAAAAATTATATCTTTGTGCTGTAACTCTTTGGAAAATGATGCAAGGAACTATGTTCATAGCTCCACAGAAAGTGTAACATTTCTTGTGTTGACCTACCACATTAAAACTTCCCGTCAACTATTATTTTATAAGTGACAGAGGCAAACACACTTAGTGAAACACCCTGTATATAGATGTGAGTGGGTAGCTGAATGTAGAAGTCCAGACCGCAGAGAAAATCGAACCAAGCAGTCGCGGTAGCAGTTACAATAGAGCACGCTATGACGCGTTGCCTACGGCTTCACAACGCATCGAGGCGTGGGCGGCAAGTGCTAGGAGCGGCTGTTTAGCAGCGCGCTGACGTCAGAGCGAGGCCCACGCAGCGTTGCTGCGGCTTCGGCGGGCGGCGCTGTGTCGTAGCCGGCTGCGGCTGCTGCGGTGTGAAGCCCGGCCAACCGCCGCCTGACCTTTCCTGTCCATCGGCGCTCCGGCGGCGCGCGGAACTCCCATCACTGACAGGAACCACATTAGCGTTGCAGTCATAGTGCTCTGACGCTCTCTTGCAGCCCGAAATGTTTAGTACTCCTCGCGAATGTATAGCATTTTCAATTGATCTGTGTAATAAGGGGCGAAAAATACCAGCAACCTTTTCGTGTATACAGAGATAATATTAAAAACCACCCCTCGTCTCGATTTCCTTGTTTAACATTCAGATTCTCATCACAGGTGTAACCGCGTAATTCAGTGCAATCAAAAGTAACGGCCATTTGTTGATGTTAACACACTGACCTACGGAATACATCACGTTGATCTAGAAACTTTGAAAGTAATTTGTTGGCTATGGAGCAGACCTGCGAAACATTAAATTGTCCGCCCCCCACCCCCACCCTCAAAAGGGTCCACGCTTCTTTCGTCACTACGTGCGTGGCGAGCAAGGAGCCCCAATCTAATGCAGTCTTTTTTAATTCTTTCCTCCCTGAACTGTATTTCCTTTCCCCTCTCCGTCCTCTCCTTTTCTCACACTTTCCCCTCTCCACCTTCCACAGGGGGACCTATAACTTGAGCAGTTTGGTACCCCTATCCCAAACAACCATTCAATTATGATGCAATACGCATATATTAAAAAAATAGAAAACGGATGACTTACCCAAAGGACCGGCTCGTCGATAGGCACAAATTAAATCACACACAAACCCACATACAAGCTTTCGCAACCGTTGGTCGCTTCGTTAGGAAAAGAGGAAGAAAGGAGAGGAGAAATGGAAGTATATGGGTTTTAAGTAAGTGGAAAAGGAGTCGTTCCAATCCCAGGAGTGGATGGACTTACCTTAGGGTAAAATCGAAGGTAAACAAATACACACACATATCAAAACACACTCACACATATCCATAGATATGTGTGAGTGTGCGTGTATTTGTTTACCTTCCTGTTTTACCCTAAGGTAAGTCCTTCCACTCCTGGGATTGGAACGACTCCTTTTCCACTTCCTTAAAACCCATATCCTTCCCTTTCTCCTCTCCTTTCTTCCTCTTTTCCTAACGAAGCGACCAACGGTTGCGAAAGCTTGTATGTGGGTTTGTGTGTGATTTAATTTGTGCCTATCGATGAGCCGGTCCTTTGGGTAAGTCATTCGTTTTCTATTTTTTATATTTGTTTATCGCACGAGGAAAGTTTTCTTTCCGCTTCTGCTATCAGATTTTTTTTAATCATAAGTTTGAGCAGTCACAGCACCATACTCCAAGATATAAATTTACATTCATACTCGGCCAACCAACTCACGATGTGTCACACAGAGAACTGTGTGTTTCTGCCTCCACTGAACATTCCTAATCAATTCTGTGACGCTTTCGCGCTTGTTAAATGAGTCGTTAATGAAACGTGCTGCCCTCCGTTGGATCTCTATGTCTTCATTAACGCTACCTGGTGCGTATCCCACATTGATGAACACTGGCTGAACGAAAGTCATGTAGCCCATTTTGTTAATGGACTGAGGATTCTTCAATTGAATCTCAGTCTATCATTTGCCTTACCCACGACTGATTTTATACGATCGCTCCCTTTCAAATCGCCCCTTATGACTACACCAGTTATTTTTTTTGGAAGTAACTACTTCCAGTGTTTTTTCTGCTATTGCATAGATATATACTAAAGGATTTACACCATTTTATGTTGAGGCTCAGGTGACATTCTCTAACTGTTTTTTTTTTTTTTCAACCTGTGGGTAGAGGGTCGCCGTCACAAGAGGAGTTCATTAACACAAAAAATATCCGTAACTGAGGCTTATTTAATATTAAAATTACAGAGTTTCTTGTGTATACTATAAATTAAATAGATCATAAATTGCTTCATAATACGGTGACTTAATGATGAATAAGCGGAAAGCCTGCAAAATGTATTCAGTCGATAGGCAAAAATCCATGATACAATCAGTAACTCTGAAAAATTCGAAAGAAACGTAAACACTTAACACACTTACTTCCGCCAAGATCCCTAGTTATTTGCTTTCTTTTTTTTTTTTTTTTTTTTTTTTTCGATTAACCATGTCATAGTTTCGTTACATATATGGAGAAGGAGATCGCCAAATAGTTTTATTCGGAAGGGAGTGGCCAGAATATTTTTACTTGGAAGAGGGCTGCATACCCGTAAAGTTTAAAAAACACTGCCCTACACCGGACATCGATGTACTGTATACCATGCATCATTTTGCTACCTATTCCCATAGTTGTGACTTCTCGATAAACTATCGCATCATCCGCGACGACTCTCACTGAACTTATCTATTATGTTATTTATATTTGTTGTGTAAAGCCACGGCACTAGAAAGTCCCGTGGAACACAAGTGAAATCTCTTCAACGTTTGAACACTTCACTTCGTTGAGAATTAAAAGCTGCATTTTGATAGCTAGAAACGCCAAAGTCCAGGCAAACAGTATGATATGAAACTTCCTGGCAGATTAAAATTGTCTGCCGGAACCGGGACTCGAACCTGGGAACTTTGCCATTCGCGGTCAAGCGCTCTACCACCGAGGTATCCGGAAACAACTCACGTCCCGTTCCCACAACTTTAGTTCTGTAAGTACCTCGCCTCCTACTTTCCAAACTTCACAGAAGTTCTCCTGCGAACCTTGTAAGACTAGCACTCCTAAAAGAAAGGATACGGTGGAGACATGGCTTCTAATGAAATTGCGTGCTTATGGAATATCTTCCCAATTGTGCGATTGGATTCACGATTTCCTATCAGAAATGTCAAAGTTCGTTGTAAGTGACGGTAAGTCATCGAGTAAAACTGAAGTGATATCTGGCGTTCCACAGGAAAGCGTTATAGTTCCCCTACTCTTCCTCGTGTTTGTAAACGATTTAGGAGACAATCTGAATAGCTCCCTTAGACTGTTCGCGGATGATGCTGTCGTTTATCGGTTAGTGAGGTCAACAGAGGATCAAAAGCAACTGCAAAGCGATTTAGACAAAATTTCTACTTGGTGCGAAAATTGGCAATTGACACTAAATAAAGAAAAGTGTGAAGTAATACACATGATCACTAAAAGAAATCCACTGAACTTCAATTACACGATAAATCAGTCAAATCTTAAGGTCGTAAATTCTACCAAATACCTAGGAGTTACAATTACGAACAACTTTGACTGGAGAGAACACATAGAAAATATTGTGGGGAAGGCGAATCAAAGGTTACGTTTCATTGGCAGAACGCTTCGAAGCTGCACCAGCTCCACCAAAGAGACTGCCTACAGCACACTTGTGCGTCCTCTCCTGGAGTACTGTTGCACCTTGTGGGACCCTCACCAGGTGGGACTGAAGGAAGATATTGAGAAGGTTCAGAGAAGGGAAGCTCTATTGTTTTTTTTTTTTTTTTTTTTTTTTTTTTTTTTTTTTAAATCACATTACGTGGGGGAAAGCGTCACGGAAATGTTGCACGAATTGGGGTGGAAATCATTAAAAGAAAGACGTTATACGTTATTCATTGCGGCGTGATCTGTTTGCGAAGTTTCAATCACCGACTTTTACTTATGAATGTGAAAATATTTTGCTAGCACCAACCAACGTAGGGAGACATGACCATCCCAATAAAATAAGAGAAATCAGATCGAAAACGGAACGATTTAGGTGTTCTTTCTTCCCGGGCGCTATTAGAGAATGGAACGGTAGAGAAAAGTTATGAAAGTGGTTAATGAACCCTCTGCCAGGCATTTAAATGTGATTTGCAGAGTATCTATGTAGATGTAGATGTAGCCACAGCCTAAGGGACGTTTCCAGAATGAAATTTTCACTCTAGAGCGGAGTGTGCGATAATATGAAACTTCCTTTTGCCCGCGAAAGGCAAAGGTCCCGGTTCCGAGTCCCGGTTCCGAGTCCCGGTTCCGACACAAAATTTTAATCTGCATTTTACATCTTCATTTCTTTGGCTATCATAAGTTATCTTGCCACTCGAATAACAAACCTGATCTACTACTTATATTGTCTCATTACCTAATCTAAATCCTTCAGCATCGCCTGACTTTCATACTACATTTCATTACCCTTGTTTTACTCTTCTTGATGTTTATCTTAGACACTTTCTTCATGACAATGTGCTTTCCATTTAGCTGCTCTTCCAGATCCTTTGCGGTCTCTGACAGAATTACTATATTATCGGCAAACTGCAAAGCTTTTATTTCTTCTCCCTGAACTTTGATCTCGTCTCCTAATTTCTCCTTGCATTCCTTCACTGCTTGCTCAATACACTGGTTGAGCAACAATTGGGGAAAGGCTACAACCGTATCTCACTCCCTTCTCAACCTCTGCGTCCCTTTCATAGCCGTCGACTATAACAGCTGTGTGATTTTTGTATAAGTTGAATATAACACTTCAGTCCCTTCATTTTTCTCCTGTTACTTTCAGAATTTGAAAGAGGTTATTCCAGTTAATATTGTCAAAATCTTTCTCCAAATCTGCAAATGCTAAAAACGTAGGTTTGCCTTTCCTTAGCCTATCTTCTAAGATAAGTCGTAATGCATTGCATCTCGTGTTCCTACATTTCTCCTAAATCAAAACTGATCTTCATCAAGGTCGGATTCCACCAGTTTTTCCATTCCTCTGTACATAATTCGTGTTAGTATTTTGCAATCATGACTTATTATACTAATCACTATATTCTTCCTTAAGCCTGGGGATATTTGCCATGTCTCATACATCTGGCATACCAGGTGGAACAATTTCTTTATGACTGACTCTCCTAACGATAATAGCAGACGGGACATTATCTACTCCAGCGGCTATGTTTTTACTCAGATCTTATATATGCATAAAATGTTCGAGTTTTATAAGTTGCGTTTACGTTTCCAGAGAATACATAGGCATAGATGTTCCGTTACCTGTTAGATTATTTAAGGATTTTAATTGTATTGAGCCTAACCTTTTCAAAAGTTTAATGAATTTTTTAAAATAATTTTGATGTGTAAGGTCCGTTTTTCATTCAATACGTTTCATGGATAGTTTCGTATATGTACATAGACTTCAATTCATTCAAGAATGCTCATGGCAGGGCTTTCCGGAATTTTATGGAGTATCTGAAGTGCGTGTTCAATGGTATTAACTATGTACCGACGTTCTTTTACCCGAAGAAAAATTTTAAATTGATTTTTTTTTTTTTTTTTTTTTTTTTTTTTTTTTTTTTTTTTTTTGTATTTCTAATATGTCCTTTAAATCTTGTGTGGGAATTTTGCGCAATCTCGCCAATGTAAAAATTCTGGCATTCGACACATGTGATTAAATACGTACCTTCGTTATCATAGATGCGAGTTTATGTTTTACGTGATCGTAATTTCAGTTTAAGATTGTTCGTGGTGTGCAAAGCGAAACGTACATTTGTGGTTCTAAATAAAGCGTTGATTTTGTCGGATATTGGACGTATATAAGTAGTTGGTGTGTATTTTATTTTCTTTCTCGTTGCTGTCATTGCTTAGTCGTATTTCATTATGTACTGTGTTTGTTTTAGATATGTTCAAATGTTTGTTAAGCTTAGGGGACTTAACTACGGGCTCATCAGTCCTTAAACTTACAAACTACTTTTGAACTACCTTATATTAAAGACGACACAAACATCCATGCCTGAGGGGGCATTCGAACCTTCGACCGTAGCGGCCGTGCAGACTGTGACTGGCGCGCCGCAGACCGCTCGGCCCCTGCTGCCGACTTGTTAGTTTTAGGTGGCCGCGGTGGAGTAGCCGAGCGGTCTAAAGCGTCTCGCTGCGGAGTGCGCGGTTGCTCGCCGTAGAGGTTCGAGTCCTCCCTGGGGAATGGGTGTGTGTGTGTTTGTCCTTAGGTTAGTTTACCTAGGTTTAAGTAGTTTGTAAGCTATGGACTGATGACCACGCAGTTCTGTCCGATAGATTTACAAACATTTGAAAAAATTTTTAGTTTTAGGTGCCGTGTATTTATTGTATAATTTAGTGACAATGTCACAATCATAATTGTGTTTACGTGCTATATGTTGGAGTGTATTTAGTTCTGTCTGGGTTATGTGTGATTATAATGGTATATTTTGTAATCTGTTGATAGTGGAGCGAAAATAAGCAATCTTTTGTGGGAAAAGGGTGACTTAAATCTGCATTTCTGATATTGCCTGTTGAGATGGGTTTTCTATAAATGTCAAATATGTGGAGATCCATCTTTTTTTTATTGATTGTAAGATCTGAATATTTCATAGCATTATCTGTTAATGTTTCCAGCTTGAATGTAATTTTTGGTGGAGGTTGTTTAAGGCCAGGTGGGTTTAAGAACATCTATGTCTATACCTGTTATCAGCATAATTGTGTCGTCCACATACCGATAATAATATACGATGTTTTTACTTTAGGCCACATACAGCTAAAAATGTTTTCTTCAAGGTGATTGAAGAAAATATTTGCGATCGTTCCCTCTATGTTAATACCCATTGCCACTCTATCTGATTGGGGATAAGATTTTATTATAAGATTAAATGTAATTTTGAGACAATGCGACTGCTAACAGGGATATAAATTCTGGTGTTGCTATAGCTGATGGTTTCTTGTACTGTAATAGCTTAATTTCGATAAGTTGTATTGTTTCTTTTACTGGAACATTCTTATTTAATTTGGCGATGTCAAAGAATACGAATTTCGCATTTGGTGCTGTTTTGATGTCTTTTATTTTCTTCGTCACGATGCGTGATTTTTTTTATTCCAAATTCGTTTGTAAATGTAAATAGTTTGGTGAGCATCATATTGAGTTTATAGCTTAGTAGGTAAGTTGCACTATCGGTCGTATTGTTACCAAAGACTTATTTGTCTTAGGCTGTGCATGCAGTGTAGGTCTACATGGGTTCACAACTATACGAGATTTTCTCTCATAATCTGACGAACAGCATTACAGGATTTGATGACCTTCTTTGTCTTCACTGCAAATTCGTTAGTTGGATCATGATTCAGTTCAGTAATGTTATTATATTATTAACGTATTCTTCCGTCACTTCTTCGTAGGACGCCTCCATATTTAATGTTGAAAATGAACAAACTGTCTGTTCTACTAACTTTTGCTCATTATAAGCCGAAAACTATATCTAAACAAAAAATTAGTAGAACAGAAACAGTTTATTTGTTTTCAACCTTAAAAATGTTATTATCTTTACAGAACGTCATATCTTTAGCAATGTAATTATCTTGATTGATAAAGACAATGTTAAATGTTGATTAATTAGTAAACAATAAGCACCCAGCTTCAACGCAACCAGAAATCTCAGCTAACATCACCATTTTATTTAGCGATTGCTCCGCAGATATTAAAGAAACAGCAACTACAAAGAAAAGAAAATACACACCATTTACTTATGTAAGTCCAATATCAGACAAAATTAACGCTGTATTCAAACCACAAAATTACATTTTCCTTTCCAGACCATGGACAATCTTAAACTGAAATTACAATCAGGTAACACAAAAATTCCCATCTTTGATCACCGAGTTATATATAAAATCACATGTGACGATTGCAAGAATTTTTACATTGGCCAGACTGGGTGAAATTCCCACAAAAGATTTAAAGAACGCATTAGGAATCCAGAAAATAACGAATCTAATTTTCTCGTAGCCTAAAGGAACATCGGCCCACAGTTAACACCATTGAACATGCACATCAGATATTCCGTTAAATTCCGAAAGGCCCTATCATGAGCATTCTTGAATAAATACACGAAACAATCCACAAAACGTATTGAATGAAGAAACCGACCTTACACATGAAAATTATTTTTTAAAAAATTATTACATATTTCGACGATGAAACAGTTTGGATAAATTCAATGAAAATGCAAGCTAAAAGTTAATTTTACATTTACGCCTATGTATTCTCTGGAAACTTAAATACAATATAGAAAAATCGAATATAACAGAAAAACATTCAGTTTTATTATATGCGCATAAGACAATAAACCCGCGTTCATGTTCTTAGCACCTAGCACGCAAAATACTTTCAAAGATTATACAAATTCTAATAACGTAAATTCGACGTTATCTTGCATTGTAATTTGGCTGTAATTGCCAAAATAACAAATCAGAATTAAAAGTACAAACAGTTAATAAACAGACGCCTAAAATGTTTTATGTATGTCAGACCATCTAGAACGTAATCGTAAATGAATTTTAAGTCCTATATTGCAATTCTACACTATAACGTTATAATTTATTCAACCTAAATGCCATCATATTTCTACCTCAGGACACTTGAAAATGGCAGTTAAGCCGAAAACAGGACCGTCGTATTGCAAATAAGTAATACTAAATAGCAGCGTTGTGGTTAATTATTATTATTTCCGTATATAATCTTTTTATTCTATAAGAGCAGGTACAGGAATATTGGTCACAAGTACATTACTGGTTCCAACTGATTGTGGTATGTTATTTGTTTCACATTGCAATAATTGTAGAACTGTTTTGGTTGACATTCTGATATGAGGAATTACGTCAGAAAATAAATACTTGAAACTTCAGTCAAGTGCAAATTAGATATATAGTGTCCCTTGCCATTATTGATAGATTTTAATCTAGGAATTTATGCAGATATAAATTGATATTAAAAATAGAGTCAATCGAAGTAACTGAAGGGTCAGCAACGCTTATCCTTTTACATTCAGATCTACAGGACACCAAATTTTCATCCCTTCCAATAAGGCTTCCCATTCCCTCACACTGTCATTATATTCCGTATAAAATGAAACTGGTATTCCATCAGGTACTCTGTTCAGCGAGTTCAATCCTTCTTTATCCATCTGACACTTATTCAGTATTTGACATTTTGTAGATCTTCCTCTGTGTAACAGCTTCGGAGAAGGCCTTTTGCTTCAGTACCATTATGGTCATCCGGTTACGGATTTAAGTTAGGACCGAATTATTTTACAGTATCCTGCCTAGGAGACTAAACTGCTGTCGTCAGCGGCATCTAGACATAAAAACTACTTAAACTAAGTAAAAATAACCCATGTTAAGAAGACACACATACGTGACCAAGGGAGAAATCGAACCACAGGCTGCATTCACAAAACATAGCCCTCGAAGTCGTTGAACGCCCCTCGCATAACAGCCCCTACGGTATTACTGGCATAAAGTAACTTTTGCTCTCTGCAAAACTGTGAATATGTTTGTATTTACACTTAAGTTATCTTTGCTTTCGTAACAATTTCCTTACTCGGTTGTTGAACCTATCTCACGTAATTTTACTTATCCTCGCGTATTCACATATACACTACTGGCCATTAAAATTGCTACACCAAGAAGAAATGCAGATGATAAACGGGTATTCATTGGACAAATATATTATACTAGAACTGACATGGGATTACATTTTCACGTTTCACGCAATCTGGGTGCGTAGATCCTGAGAAATCAGTACCACCTCTCGCCGTAATAACAACCTTGATACCTTGCCTGGGCATTGAGTCAAACAGAGCTTGGATGGCGTGTAGAGGTACAGATGCCAATGCAGCTTCAAAACGATACCACAGTTCATCAATAGTAGTGGCTGGCGCATTGTGACGAGCCAGGTGTTCGGCCACCATTGAACAGACGTTATCAGTTGGTGAGAGATCTGGAGAATGTGCTGGCCAGGGCAGCAGTCGAACATTTTCCGTATCCAGAAAGGTTCTTACAGGACCAGCAACATGTGGTCGTGCATTATCCTCCTGAAATGTAGGGATCCATTGAAGGGTAGAGCCACGGGTCGTAACACATTTGAAATGTAACGGCCACTGTTCAAAGTGTCGTCGATGCGAACAAGAGGTGACCGAGACGTATAACCAATGGCACCCCATACCATGACGCCGGGTGATACGTCAGTATGGCGATGACGAATATATGCTTCCACTGTGCGTTTACGAATGGGACCATCATGATAGAACCTGGATTCGTCCGAAAAAATTTGCCATTCGTGCACCCATCGTACACCATCGCAGGCGCTCCTGTCTCTGATGCAGCTTCAAGGGTCACCGCAGTCACGGTCTCCGAGCAGATAGTTCATGCTGCTGCAAACGTCGTCGAACTGTTCGTGCAGATGGCTCTTGCCTTGCAAATTTCTCCATCTGTTGGCTCAGGGATCGTGACGTGGCTGCACAATCCGTTACAGCCTTGCGGATAAGGTGCCTTTCATCTCGAATGCTAGTGATACGAAGCTGTTGGGAACCAGAACGGCGTTCCATATTGCCCTTCTGAACCCACCGACTCCATATTCTGCTGTCATTGGATCGCGACCAACGGGAGCAGCAATGTCGCGAAACTATAAACCGCAATCACGATAGGCTACAATTCGATCTCTATCAAAGTCTGAAACGTGATGGTATGCATTTCTCCTCCTTACACGAGGTATCACAACAACATTTCACAAGGTAACGCCGTTCAAATGCTGTTTGTGTATGAGAAATCGGTTGGAAACTTTCCTCATGCCAGCACATTGTAAGTGTTGCCACCTGCGCCAACCTTGTGTGAATGCTCTGAAAGGCTAATCATTTACATATCACAGCATCTTCTTCCTGTCGGTTAAATTTCGCGGCTGTAGCTACCTCTAGGAAACTCCGATATGTTTAGTGTCTTCAAATGTTTGTAATCATAGAAGACTAAACTGCTGGCGTTATCAGTCCCATTGAGTTACAGGCTACTGAAACTAACTTAAAATAAGCCATGCCAAGAACAATAGACACACCTATGTCCTAAGGATAACTCGAACCAACGGCTGGATCGTCCGCGTACTCGGCCCTATGATGCATAAGACCGCTCTGCCATCTTAACGCTGCTTGATAAAATAAAGCTTGTATTTCGGTTCGGGGCACGTTCAGGTTACCTATGAAAACTATACGAAAATTCGACAACTCACCTTGCATATTAGCATTTGGAAAATCATAAACAAGCATACAGCACGGTTTTTGATAAATTACGCCTTTTTTCGTGGTACGAGTTTCATGAAATAAGGCCTATATGCTGCCGAAACGGCGCATAAGCGATCTGTATGAAAATTCGTTTGGTACTTTCGGAGATAAGACTACCAGGTCTGTTCAAAAAATTCAGATTCTTTCTCCGCAATAGTTTTTACGCTTACGTTTTACTAATTGAGTATGATCTCCTTCGAAAGACTCTACAATCGATACACCGCTCTCAACGCAGTGTCTACCTGTGGAAGCAGCATATTTTCGTCTCTTCCTGGACCGCGGAAAGCGCCGGCTACAAATTTTATCTCGTCCTTTATCCTTCTTTTCAACTTTGGAAATGAAATTAGTCCACCGGGGGCAGGTCCAGATTGTATGGAGAATGAAAAAGCACGTGAGTTTCTATGTCGTGCTACAGGCGGTCGTCTTCTGGTTTTGGTTTATGATCCGTGGCTCGAACTTGGCGTTAGCAAGATGTATTACGAGATTCTGTCAGGATTTCACGTAATGATCCAACTAAATGTCACGTTTTCTTGCAATATCATTACTCGGACAGTCAGTGTTCGATTGGCACACAAAAATTCGTTGACGTAGCAGACACGAGAGTCGTCGGTAGATGTCAATGGATATCCTGAACGTGAGTCATCTCTAACTTTCGTCAGGCCATTTCTGAACAGCGTCAACTATACGTAACACCGATTACGACTTACGCACGCAGCACTGTAGGCATCCTGCAACATTTTTTGTAATTACTGATTGTTCGTTTTGGACGTTTCCGAGACACATTATGAATAATTTTAAATGTGCCCACAACAGGTAATGGGGATGCATTCATACACTCTGTCTCTTGCGGCAATACAGTATAGCGAGAAAGAGCAACGAATGGGTAGGTGGCACTGTCATCGTAGCGTGCTACAAGTCGAGAGTTTGGGTTGGAAGGACAGCGTGCCTCGATACCCTAACTGGTCAGGCGCCGTGCCTCGGCCTCTGTAATAATAATAAGCTGAACCATAAACTCATCGAACAACAATGAACAAACACGATCAACGACCGTAAGAAAGAGAACTACCCATAGAACAAAAAGAAGAAAAAATAAAAAATAAATATTGGTTAAGGTGATCGCTGGCCCGAAGCAGAAACTGCACGACACAGAACACTGCAGAACACTGCAGTTCAGAGACGAGGAGCTACGTTTGTTACTGGTAGGTTCGACCAATGCGCGAGTGTCACGGAAATGCTCCGGCATCTCAATTGGGGAGCGCTGGAGGAAAGACGATGTTCTTTTCGTGAATTTCTGTTAAGGAAATTTAGAGGGCCGGAATTTGAAGATGTATGTAGTACGATCTTGCTGCTGCCTACTTACATTTCGCGTGGTGATCACAAAGACACGAGAAATTAGGGGTCGTACGGAGGCATATAGGCATTCTTCTTTCCCTCGTTCCATTTGGGAGTGGAATAGGAAAGGAAATGCCTATTAGTGGTACAGTGTACCCTCCGCCCCGCACCTTACGGTGAATTGCGGAATATGTATGTAGATGTAGATACAGATATTACGAAATTGTCTGTGAAATGTGCTACGAATGGAGTTTGTAGAGGTCGGTTGAGCCAGATTTCAATGCATTTACTTGTTTCTGACGTCATAGCATGTGAAATGTATGTCGTACTATAATTTCCGAGGTACATTAACTAGTGCAAGCTTCAACACTAAATATAGGTAAACAAAATCAGAACGATCCAGCATACAACACAGTCGAATCAGAACGCCCCAGCTGCGGAGCGGCCAGAGATCACTACCTGCCCCAACGCGGTTCACATAAGCCTGGTGTACGTACCCTATTACACCTGTTGGAAGTAGTTTAGAGCGTTGATTCTGAACTGCGAAAAGTACAATGAACGAGCAAAGAATCATCTGAATCCTTTGTTTTCAGTTTGGCAAGGAAATCTCCATATCAAACTACCAGCGACCGCCGTACTTCACGAAAACATAAGGAACGTGAGGACATTAATGGCGACAATCAGCGGATGAACTGCAGATTAATCGTGAATCTGTGTGACAAGTCATTACACATAAGTTCGTCTTGTGCCACATTACTTGACTGATGATCAGAAGCAGGCAGGTTTACAGGCTTTGCAGGATTCTGACGTAACGGGGGATGCGACACACAATTTCATCAACTTATTGAAACTGTGGATGAAACCTTTAGTGTCCAACATGACACGACAAGGCACAGAATGGCACAGAATGACGATACATCGTCGGAAAAAGGTGAGAGCCTAAACATCACGCGCGGAAAAGATGCTCGTCACCTTTTCTGTTTGGCATTATCCAAAAGGAATTTCTGCCTGAGGGGAGAACGTTGAACGCTGCAAGGTACGTTGAAAATTTGTCCCAGTCAACAATCCGAAGATTGGTTTGAACACCACAGTGCTTTACTAGGCATGGTCCTGTTTGGAGGTGATATGCCGTTGCCTTCCTCCGACCTTCGAACTGACTTACCCAGCCAGTTATAGGAGGACCTACAGTTTAACGTGGGTTCCGAACTACGGTGCTACTCGGTATTTTTCACATGAGCAATACTGCCAGAGATGAAAGATAAAAATCCTAGGACCTGGCGGGGATCGGACCCAGGACCTTCGGATTTATAGTCTGGCACTCTACCACTGTGCAACCGAGGCAGACGTCCACAGTATGCACAACAAAATTCCTGGTCTATTCATCACACAGCCAATGAAGTGACACAGTTCCTGACAAGGGGTGCAATTTGAACACCCACCTTTCTCACCGGATATTAGACGAAGCTTCTGACATCCAAGGAAATGTAACGAGGGTTTAAAAGACTATCCCAAATGGAGACTTCGTGTAAAGTTTCCAGAACATGTATCACAGGGCACCTAGTTATGGGCGGTGACTATTTTGAAGGAAATTAGTTCGTCTATGTTAACGTTACAGGAGTGTTCATCGAACCTTATTGACAGAGCTCGTATATGTGTAGGCTGTCTGTAAAATAGGTCGCAATAAGAGTGTGTAGTATAGAGGTAATATATCGAGATCGTGTTTTATGGCACAGTATTTCATGAATCTTATTCTTTAAGACTATATATCTCACGAAGTATATGGCTTACTGAGATATAATTTCGGATGTACATTCAGTAATCTATCTGTATACCAACAGTAAAATTTTCTGCGAATATAATTGAGTAGAGGCAATAAACTGTAACATCATGTGGAATACCGAAACGCACGAACAATGAAAGGTAGCAAGCATTCATCGTATTGCTAGAGTTTCTTATATGTTTGAAATTACATGTAAAGCCTGTTGTAAGGCTGTAGGTGGTCTCTTTCCCAGATAGTGGATAAATTAAGTTACGTCAAATGATGCGGCACTATCTTGCGAATTTCATTGATTAAGTTGCCATATGTCATAGACTGTGTTCTAGGTGTTTCTTACAACCACAACGACTTTCCACTAATAGTAAGGAATACTACGCTACGTTCAAATTGGTCCCATAACTTAGAGATTAAGTGAAACATACATACACGCATAGGCTACATCCATTTATGTAATCTACATACTTTAGTAGTAGAGTAGAATAAATAAAAGTTTCCCTTCAAGAGGAATGCTTTGATTTATCATAGAATTCTTATTTACTTATGAAATTATGGAAGGGTAGATTATGGGTAACCGTGCCATTGAGGTTGAGATTAATGTTGACCGACTTCTTCGAAATAGAAATAGCAGTGCTTAGTAGAAAATTGGCGAGAAACGCTGAAGACAGCAGTTGGTCTATTGACTCAGGAAGCGAGCGCTGTACCTTCACTGCGAGCCATGTGAATGCAAACGACCGCGCCTATGTTACGCTACGAGGAGTTAGGCTGAGACATCACCATTTATCCAGAGATCTTCGTGGCTCTTCCATTTGTCTTGCGCAGCGCACTGTGCAAATAACGGCTGCTGCTTCTTCTCCTGCCCTTAATTGTCTCAGCAAACCGCGACAGCTGCTTTAAACACGCAAAATAGCTTGTAATTCGAGCAGGAATCTAGCGTCCGAAGTTTTCGGCATCTCTTCTATCACTGTCCTTTAGAATTACTACTGCCGCAGCACTTAAATTACTGCAGTACTTGGCCTACATTTATTTTATCACATTGAAATAAGTAGTCACCAGACATTCACTAGATACAAAAAAGAGCAGATTGTTGTGCAGCCGCTGAAGACACTATCACCAAATTGCCAGTTTAAATAGGCCACAATGATAGCCTAATCCTTACACTTCATTAATGTTTTTGCAAATTATTATTATTTTTTTTTTTTTTTTTTGTTAATGAGGAGAAAGAAGAGGGATTAGGAAAGAAAGCACTGAAATTACACGCATTGAAATTATGCAATGGAGAAAAATGAGTATGTGAGCATCTTCGGGAAACGAACTCGGATTTTCTGCTTCCTGAACGTCTGAAACTTGCACTAGTCCTATTGTAACGTTTCAGTTCTTCCTACATTTAAAATACGGTAGATGCACAGTTAAAGTACACAGGAAGGACTAGCCTATGGTATTTTCAGCGGAACAAAATTTGCTCAAATATTTATGTCTATTAACTAATGAAAATATTAAATGTTGATTAATTAATAAACAAAAACACCTTTCTTCAGGGCGAGCACAAATCTTAGTAAACATCACATTTTTATACAACGTTTGCTTGGTAGATATTAAAACAAGCATAGTTTAAGATTTTACCATTAGCAAGAATATTAAAATATAAGAAAACTTACATCCCCTAAATTTATTTCATTATTAACAGTTATGAATGACGTTTAAATATTTCTCAAAAACAAATTTTCACCAAACCAAATTTTGTTAAACTTCTGCCGGAGACTCTGTGATCGGGAAAACCAACTGATTGACAAAATTATTCACGACAAAGATCATGGGCAATTTCAGAATTAACCAAGCTTGTTATACTAAAAAGAACAGACTTCGTCAAAGCCATGGCTGCGAATATAAAGCGTATTGTGCCGAGCCAGTTGCTCGGCTATCATTGACAAGACGATTTCAGTTAGCGACCATCATGATGCTGTAAACAAAACCTGGATTCATCCGAAAAGGTGACGTTTTGGCATTCGTGCATCCGGGTTCGTCGTTGCGAACACCATCGCAAGCGCTCCTGTCGAGGATGCAGCATCAAGGATAACCGCAGCCATGGTCTCCGAGTTGATAGTCCATGCTGCAGCAAACGTCGTCGAATTGTTCATGCAGATGGTTGTTGTCTTGGAAACGTCCCCCGTCTGTTGACTCAGGGATCGAGACGTCGCTGCACGATCCGTTACATCTATGCGGGTAAGATGCCTGTCATCTCGACTGCTAGTGATACGAAGCCGTTGGGATCCAGTACGGCGTTCCCTATTGCCCTCCTGAATCCACCAATTCCATATTCTGCTCACAGTTACCGACATGTATCAAAGTCAGAAACTTGAGGGTACGCATTTCTCCTCATTAAACGAGGCATCACAACAACGTTTCACCAGGCAACGCCGGTTAACTGCTGTTTGTGTATGAGAAATCGGCAGGAAACTTTCCTCATGTCAGCATGTTGTAGGTGTCACCACCGGCGCCAACCTTGTGTGAATGCTCTCAAAAGCTCATCATTTGCATATCACAGCATCTTCTTCCTATCGGTTAAATTTCGCGTCGCGTCTGTCGCACGTTATCTTTGTGGTGTATCAATTTCAATTTCCAGGAGTGTAGTTCATTGTCCATGGCAGAAGGTTTTAGTCAACTGTTTGTTATTACAATAAATAAATAAGAAAAATAATGAAATAAGTAATAATAAAAAAACAGGCATCAGTATAATAGCTTTTAAAATGATTTTATTGGAACAGTTTCTGGTATTTATTGCCCTTCTTCGAACATTTATTAGCAACCTTGGTGTCCTTCAGTCGTGTTCAGACTGAACGTATACGGGTGTCAGTTAATGTCTGAAGAACGCACAATAAAACCATTTTAATTAGAGCTAGTTACTGCTTGTTCGAAAAATCAGGAAAATAATAGTTCATACTTTTTTTTAATCCAGCCCTTTTATAAATCAAAGAAGAAATCACGGAAATATAAGAAATATGTGGAAATTCTGGGTGATATTAACACCGTAATCCTCAGTGGAACAGAGGAAGAATTACGCCGTCTGCTTAATGTATTGAATAGTTTAATGACTACAGAATGTCAATTGAAAAAAAAAAATACCGCATGAAGAATTCCGTAATGGGATGTATCAGAAATAAAAATATTGACAAACGTATCAAAATTGATGTTCAGAAAGTCGATTAATTTAAGTAACATTGCTACCTTGGATGCAAAATACGGACAAAGCACGGAGGAAATAGAGAGTAGACTGAAAAGGGTTAAGGGAGAATTAATGGTGAAGAGCAGTCTTTTGTGTCACAATAGCAGGTTTAAAATCTAATAAACGCAACCTGATTAGCTTTCATTAGCGTCGCCATACTCACACGTTACCTAGATTTTTAAATTTGATCAAAACCTATTCCAGGCGCTGGGGAAAGGAACACTCGTATTTAAATGACAGTTGGGTATTCAAACTTACTAATGTCCCACAGCTAACTCTGCTGATAACATCTGAAGAGTCGACAGCCACGACTCTTTGAAACGCCTGAAGCCGGTGCGACGAGGGCGTGGCGCTAGCAGACTAGCCCAGACGAAACCAACTTCACGCGGTGTGACGTATGAGCAGGAAGAGCAAGGCTGTCAGTTCATGTGACTTCAGGCAAGAGCCATGTTGGCAATGTTGCCCAGATACACTGGGCTGTGAGTACGGGGCTCGAGGGCTTAGTCATAAAAGCGCTCTCGACAACAATCACATGGTGAATACGAGCCAAGCGGAGCAACCAGTTTTTCTTTCTGTGAGGCAAAGTGAGTCAAAGTTTCAAATTTTGAAAATACTGTGTTTTGTGTTTCACCTCTTTGCAACACCGTTTTCAGTGGATGTTAACAATGTCTCTACCAGGTTTCAAATGGAACTGATAAATGAAGGACAAATATGAACAAAATGAAGGCTTGGCAGATTTTTATGAGAATGTTTCTCAAAACAGATTTTCGAGGCTTCTCGGATATTGTGTATTCTCGATTCGACTGGTGTGTGTGTGAGCAACTCTTTTCTATTATCATATTGGCAAAATCGCAAAATAAAAACACATTTTCTGATCACAACCTAACACGCAATATTCGATTAAAAATATCTCAAACATCACAACCTAACACTGAAAAACTAACCAAAGAAAAACTAAATGGAAAATGTCGGATAATTTCAACTTAATTGTACTGTACAGCTTTCCTCTAAATTGTAGCGAAAATTGTATTATGTTCCATTCTCTTTATAACAGTGCTATCCTTACGTTAAATTACCCCTACATTATAACTTTCTCATGGTATAGAGAGGAGATACAAATGTCTGTAATCGGTGTCAATTAATTAAAACACTATGTTTTGAAATTAGGATATCGTAGACTTCACTGTATTCTTCACAGGAGATCTGTTCCGTCTTTCCTAAATTGCCGCACTCCAGATGCTGCATTCTATTTCCCCGCGGCAGCAGTACAGAACTTTTGACGTCACACGGTCATTCTCTTTTCTTGTGAGCCGCAGAGGCCTGGGCTGACGTCACGCCTGCGCTGCGTGACCTCCCCTGCCCTAGCCCAATAGTATACGTTAGCGGCGGAAAAATACCGCTTCCCTTTTGGAACAGAGACTATACACAGCACGGGTAGAATCTTTGGCACGATGTAATAGGCGCCATTTTTAATTCAGCTTATTCAGAAATGGTAAACTTTAGACTTGCAATAAGCCATTATGATACCTTTAAGAGTAATCACGAAAAGGCTTATCTTACAAATAAATAGTCATTTTGTCACAAATCAACATCATAACTATTCATGTTTAGGCATAGTTGTTCTTAATGTCTAATTGGACATACAGGATTGTAGCGTAGTGAAGAGCGTTGTGGATTTGTAATTTGTAACGTGTATGAGTGTTGGTTCGGATCCTCTCCTCTCATTTTATTTTTATTTCACCTTTATATTTTAATTTAATTTCTCTGAATGTATTAAAAGTTCTAGGCTTCTGTCTTTCATTTACATTTACAGCTGTTCGGAAAACAAATGCCGGAACAGTTATTTGGATAGTAATTTCCATTGATCTCTTTATAGAGATCACTTGTAATTTCCGAATATGTCACGATTTCAGAGTGCATGTTTAGGGGAATACTGTCCTAACAACAAACCATTGTAAATGTAATAATCTTACCGGTTCGGGAACGTCACTTAACAAAATACACTGAGAAGGATAAATATTTCTGTAGTTGAGACTTCACAGTAGACATTACTCATTGGTGGTGTCATTAATGAAGAAAACGTTGCTACCCTAACGCAGGTTTGTCAGAGTAATGTGATAATACAAGAATTTTAAAAGCAGCTTCTTCTCGTAAATGAACTACAGTAATTACGAATTGTGCATTAAAATGTCTTATTGCGGCTACAAAGTAGGTAAAATCCAAACAATCTATTTGTATCTGAAATTATAAGATAAATAACTGTCGCAGTTACTGGATCTTCAAGATACGGGAAATACAGATGTTGTAATGACGTGTCCCAAATTCTTATCTACTGTAAAGATTTTATGTCCATTTGTTGACACGTTGTCCGTTTTGTCGAAGTATAATGTTGTTAAGACGTTTCGTCGAATATGAGCTGCTGACATTGCCCAAGTTTTACCCACCAAGAGCAATGAAATATGAAACTTTAAAAGTGCTAGCCAATCTGAGCCTGAATTGGTGGTAGCGAAACATCAGTTGCAACGTCAAACAAACGTCGGCTGAAAACGTCAAGACAGAAGCCAACACGCTCTGTGTACAACAGATTGTAGCTCCGTACACAATTTAAAGAACGTCATTATTGAATATTTATTGAAAAAAAAAAAAAACAAGTAGTTGAATAGTCACTGACAGATCCGTGCCGTACTGTCTGTAAAACAGTTCTTTTTCACTCAGACAGTAAGTAATCAACAGACTGAGGTAAACACTAACCGAGTGTCAAGACAAAATAGCATGTTCGTCTGCTTTGTTTACATTCTGAGCTGTCACTTTGCATTGCATCGACTACGCAAAGATCGTGAAGACACAGATACTACAGACGCACTTCCAGTTGGTATTTTTCCGCTGCTAACGTGATGTTAGCCCAACACCACCTGGAGACAAGGCCTCACAACAGCCCGTACTACGTCATGCTGACCATGCCCGAGGCCAATGAGAAAGACAGACCGCAGCGCACACGTCATATCACGTGCTCAAGTGAGGCCTGTGCTGGCGCGATCGCTAGCGGATTGGCTAGCCATTATGAGAAAATGGGCTGTGCCCCAGCGGTCGGCCAATCTGCTATCGATCGCGCTGACACAGGCCTCGCTTGATCACGTGATATGACGTGCGCGTCTTTCTCGTTGGCCTCGGGCCTGGTCAGAGTGACGTAGTACGGGCTGTTGTCTCTGGGTGGTGTGGGATAGCCGCGGTCTCACCCATAGCTCCCAGCGGCCCGCGGCCCGTCGGGACTCACGGGGACAGCTGGCAGCTCTCGTGCCAGCGCCATCTGCCAGCCAGCAGAGCCGAGCAGCTGATTTACGTCAAATGTACCGCCACTCAGTTCTTCGCTGACTAACGACCTGTAATTTTGTCTCTCCTGTATGGCACTGGCTGCCTTATTCTTGTTACTTGTTGATGATACAGAAGCCTACTTACTTTACTTTGCTAATTCCTGTAGAGCAAGAGGCTCATTTATTTTGTACGTCAGCTCAGGAAATGTACCTGAAATATGGGGCAGAGCAGTTTATTTCATGTGTGTTACTAATTACCATCCTCTTGTCCAGCTCCTACGCCTGTGTCACCCTACTCGGACACTTCATTCAGACTGTATTCCTCACATCCTGAGGGACACAAGAAAAATTATGCAAAGCCAGGCTTCTATGCAACTTTGCCTTTCTCCATCAATGTCTGAACACTGTACTGGTTGAGACTGTCTAGTCTATTGAACAGTATATCGCCAGAGGAATATCTACTAGAACAAAGTCATTGAGACATTCTTCTTAGTCGCTCGGGAGAGGCCGTGCGTTCTGGAGCGTCATGTTGCGGTGCACGCGGTCGATCCCGTTGAAGGTTGGAGCCATCATTGGGGCATGTGAGTGTGTGTGTACTGTCGTTTACTTAAAATTTGTACGTGTAGGGACCGATAACCACAGCAGTTTGGTCCCTTAGGCCTACAAACATTTGATTTGAATTTGAGCACACTTCTCAACCGACTGCACGTATTTCGCCATTAGCTCATCAAGCAGAAGTAGAGAAGATAGAATGAGTTGACAGTATTATATACCTAGAATTACAACTTTACAATCAATTCGCTTGGGAGGAGTACTCCGCAAAGCAGCAGAAACTACTTAACTAATCCGTATTTGATTTAGAGTGTTATCAGACGAAGGAGATTTGATTTTAAAATGAAAAAAGCTTACATACTTTGCTTACTTTCATTCCATAAAGCTATATGGTATAATATTTTGGGGTAGGCCTTAAAGTGAAGCAAAACATTTCAGAGTTCAAATGCTTGTAATATGTATGAATTGTGGAATAAATGAAACGACATCCGGTAGAAGCATCTTCAAAGAACTGGTTATACGAACTTTAAAAAAAGGGGTCTACTACTCTGAAACATATATTTTCAATAATCTACTTGCAATCATAAAAAAATTAGCTACAAATAAAGACAATTTAATTTTTCCATGGTAGTACGGAGATCTCCTTACTTGAAGTATTAAAATGCCAAGATCGCAAATATTAATTTATTTTTCTGAGGACTGGTTTAGATACACTTAAGGTATCATCATCTGGTCACTGAAGAAATGGAGGTACATTCAATTACAGTTGTTTGAAATACAGTAATATCAAATACAGCAATAACTTTATATTATTATATTTCAAACAACTGTAATTGATTGTACCTCCCTTTCTTCAGTGATCAGGTGATGATACCGGTGGTCAGAAAAACAAATTATTTTATGCGATCTTGGCATCTTAATACTTAACATAAAGACGAGTTTAAGAGGAGCCTAAAGGACTTACTTGTGGCCAAATCCTTATATTGCACAGACGAATATTTTAACTGAACCAAATGATGTATTGTTCTGCATTCACACTTTTAATATATCTGTATAATATGTTCCGCATCCACGGGGACCTCAACATGGATCTAAGGAAATAACCAATCTAATCAACTCAAAGCGGAGACAAATATTGGCGCGTCAATTTGCGTAAGGCTGCTGTTCTCCTGCACAGGCGGTGTGAACTGCAGACTTGGATTTACCTACACGGTGGCCGATGTACTGCGTTCACAAACTCGTTCGTTCCAAGTTACTCGAGTACTGACACCGCTCACGATTCAAGACAGTCTGTTTCCACATTTGCCGTAAGCAGGCGTTTGCATGAAGTTCACTTCTGAGTCCATAGAAAGCTCGACAGAGAAGTGCATGTACGTTTCTCTCGTCACTGAGTAGCAAATCATACAGTGCACAGCACTGCACATTATTGGAAGGAAGCTTACGGTTTAACGTCCCGTCGACAGCATGGTCATTAGAGAATCAAAAATGTTCAAATGTTTTAGAGCTTATGGGACAGAACAACGGAGTCATCAGTCCATAAACTTAAAAACTACTTATGAACTAGCCAATACTAAGAACGGCACAGATATCCATACCCGAGGGGGGATTCGAACCCCCGACCGTAATGGCCGTGCAGACTGAGACTGGCGCGCCGCAGAACGCTCGACCAACGCGGCCGGCCATTAGAGAATTCGTTGGAAAATGACACGTGCGAAAATGCGATTTTTAGGAGTCCATAGCTCTGGTTATATCGATCACACAAGAAATGTTATATTCGTGTACTGTTTCTAAGCTACAGCGTCAAAATTTAAACATTCCACACTTTCTGCAGCACACACAAACGGCACAATGACAGTAGGGCTTGATGGCTAGAAGTAAAAGTTATGGTAAGACGAAGTATTGTCAGGAGTCTCGACTTAGACGGTATCGTACACGGAGTAAATAACAATCCTGTAAATACAAAAAAATAAATAAGTGAAAGAAATATACTGCGTTTAATAATGAATTGGGAGCTACATCCATTCAAAACTGGGATTGATAATTATGTATTTAGATTCATAGCGAAGAGCTTCCAGTACAAACTATGCTTAGAGTATTAACATACACGACAGTCAGAAACTAATACCGTGGCGGAGTGTCCAAGCGCATTCCGGCTCTATGCGCGAGGCCTTTCCACGTTGGGGGTTCGTATCCCCCCTTAGGCATGGATGTTTGTGCGGTCTTTAGTATAAGTTAGTTTGTAAGCTTAGGGACTGATTACCCCGCAAATAAGTCCCATAAGCTTAATCAAGATTTGCCCTGATGGACACAAGCTCTTCGTTGTTTATATGCGGACAAGTCTGGGCGGATTAGATCTTATTGACGTTGACGTCAGTAATATAAAATGTTACTAGACGGTAATATCTGAAATACCATCTAATGCTGCGTCTGAGCCTCTTAGGAAACTAAAAAAACGTGTAGGGACTGAGCTTTAAGAACATCCGTAGATGATGTTCAACAAATGCTACAAGAGACGAAAAGGAAGAGGACTACCTACCAATAGAAATCGCATAACAACGTACTCCTTGAATTAACTGCAAATGGGGTGTGATACTTTGGCGATTACATTGAGAAATGAAGATCTAAACATAGAAAGTGACTATTATAATTCAGTGAAAGAGTCAAGGTACAAGACAGAAAAAAAAAACACTAAAAATGAGCGAAGGGAAGTCACCCATATGAATGAAGAGAGAAAAATGTAATATGAAAGCACCGTGTGTGAAACATTCTTCAAAAGACTACCTTCAATGTAAATAGTATCAGAGTGTTGAACGGCCCTAGTACTGGACTGCCAAATTCAAATGTTGTGAAATGTAAGGTATTTAGGTTACGAAAACGTCACCATCTACTTCGGGGACACCATGCATTATTGTTTTCAAATTTGTTGATGACTTAATTGAGTCGTGAAAACAATTTCAAATAAAACTCATCGCTGATGCTACTACTGATGTTACACATGGAACATGCAGTGTATGAGCGTACGAACAGCTTTATAGAAATCACAAAGAATGGAGATTACTTGTAAGGTACAGGAATAACAGAAATAGAATTTACACACCAGATAGCGTCGTTTGCCAAATCGCGACCTACCTTGGAGTAGAATGAAATTATAAACGTCGAAACTTGGTTGGAAACTCTTCCAAAATGTCGTCACAGAAAATTCTCCTCTGAATTAAAGTGATTTTGTCTCGGAACTTCTTGCCGCATATGAACACAGAAGAAGGAATAAATACACACCTTCTTTAGGATGTGAAGCCAAGATCGCCAATAAAATAACATATATCTTATTCTCTTAACTGGTTTCGATTATTTATATAATCATTGTCAGAATGGTTTAAAACATTTTAACTTAGGAGAACATATAAAGTAAAGGGGTTTCTCATCGAGATGTAAAATGAGTAAAAATGTACGGTCAAAATTTTAAAATGTACGTCACCAAAATGTATCGTTATATGACATTAAAAGATAAAGCATGGCTGTTTCTCACGTAAGACGGACTGAGCAAAGAAATATATCTTTTCTCTTAACCGGATTCGATGATTTACGTCATCATCTGTAAGTCTACCCTATATTTACGTGATAAACAGTAATATTTTAACTTTTAATCTGACATAACAAATCATTTTAGTGACGTATAATTTAACATGTTGATCATGCATTTTTACTCATTTTACCCTTTATTTTACATGTTATCCTAAGTGAAGATGATTATATAAATCATCGAAAGTGGTTAAGAGACATAAACATACCTTATTGGCGTATTTTCATTAATATTATAAACAGATCGCTCTCCACAGGCGTAACATCCAGATAACTACAACAGACAAAAGAACTACGGATTCGATATTAAGGGTGAAGGTGTAATATTGCGTAAGACTTTCCTGAAATAGTTGTTTATTTGTATCTTACAGGAATGTGGGGACTGAAATACGGAACAAATGCAGCGTGCTCAATACTGTAAATTCACTAAACAATAATGTCAAAATGAAGTTGTCCAAAAATCACTGCAAACTGGAGCCCAGATGAAAATTAAAAAAAAAAAAAAAAACTTTTATTTGAGTAGTAATTATTTTCTCAGGCTTGATTTTTTTTTCAAGAAAGAACTTCATTTCTTGTTGTAATTCTCTTAAGTTATAGTTGTACTGATTGTAGGAGCAAGATTTATATCAGTATATGTATCGATTTTCGTACCCCACAATTGAGTGCACTGAAAAAGAAGGATTCGTTTGTATGGAATAAAATAACAATTTGAATTACTAAATTTTGTTGAAACAAATTGATAATTCAATAAATGCTTAATAATGACTACTACTTACAATTGCACAGGAAAATACACTTCCATGTATTCTGAAATTCACAAACAGCTACGGAATTACAGCACTAAACTTTTGATGCCTAAATATTAATCCCCCACTAGATGCAGTACTGTACATGATAAAAGTATTGAACAGTGACTATGTAATCGACTTTTCTGATTTCTCAAATATCGTTACATCAAAGCCTTTGAGAAAAACCTAAAGACAGGTAACGGCTTATAATAAAATCTTACAAAAAAAGTTTTTGTTGTACTGCCTCGGGCAGTATTATTCTATAATTTTTGTGTTTTCTAGTGTTATTTTTTGTTTTGATTCTATGTGTGTTTATTATATAGATGTCTTGTTTAATTTATTTTTTATTGTTTGTGTTACATTTATATTCTAAAGTTTTATTCTTGCTTATTTATTCACCTTTTCTTTATATTATATACAAGTTTTGTTTAACTAAATGTTCTATTTATTTATAGTAATTAAATTTAATTATAAAGTTATTATGGAATTAGTAATTGATTAAGTATTGGCATATTTCATTCCAGCTGCCGCAGTAATACGATTAATGCAAGTGAATATTTTTGGTTGATGTAGTTACAATTATTTTGAGTTTTAATAATTAATAATTAGGTGAATCTTTTTTTGCTCTTAATTTTGAATTTATGAAATTTATAAAATAGACTAGGATTAGATACTCTTATTATTTTAAACGTAAATTTTGTTTTACCTGGGTATTATTAATTAAGGTCTTTAAACCCAAAGAATTTGGCGGCATTTCATTCCATTCAGAGGAACCTATCTCATGATTGATAGTACACGATTTAATTTCTTAATTTATTTATTTGTGTATCTCCGTTATCAGAAAATTCTTTTGGAGAACAAATTTTCTTGTTTTTTTTTTTTATTAAAATTTATTTCAGGTCAAGGTGCAGCTTATAATTAAGAGTATGAAATGTACAAAAATGGAAGTCTTTTGGTGAATTTCTTCATATGTAAAATATTATGAGGTCTCATCCATAACCAAGTTGTTTGTTTTAGTTAGTGTTCATGGAACAATTTATTTAACATCTTTTCATAATTTTTTAAATTAATTAGTATTTATTTATAGTGGGTATACCAATACTAGATGTCTTTGTTTCTATAATGGATGTAGTGACTTGGAAATCACATGGCAATATTTGATGGTGCTTCATTTATGTGGTTATATAATGGAGTAAAAATTATTGTTATGTCATTATGTCACTGTGCAATTGCTAGATCATTATATTTATTCCTATGTTACTTTATTATGTTGTAATTTTAAAGTCATTATGTAGTATAAAAATAAACATGTATAATATTGATGTAGTTGCTATAAATGTTGTTAAATAACTAATTAGAAAATAGATTATGGCAAATAGTTGAACACGTTTCTCCACGAACATTAACTGAAATACCCTTCTTTGTTCCCCATTATATCCCACAACTTTTTACAATGGAAAAGTTTCGTCGGGGGACTTACATGTTTGCACAGTCTATGTTTTTATGCTAGTTTTTTCTGCTTTCGTTTTAGGGATGTAATGAGTTTCTTGTGTAGCTGAAGATGCTTTCTGTTGCTTATTCTAATTATTATCATGATTTCTTATATGGATGTATGTTTGCGATTGCGCATTCTTCTGTATTCAGCATATGTAGAGTGGTGTATTCCATAATTCTAGGCGCTAATATGTACCTTCAAACGATGTGCTGTTTCCCTTATACAGTTGTCATCTAGAGACAGTGAACAAGGGCGTACAAAGTCACAAATAGAATAGCCGATATTTTTAAAATACGGGGTGCGAACATACCACACGCAACAGAAAATCTATTCTGAATGCAAAACTGTCAAGAAACTCAAATATACAGCAAACAGCTTGAATATACCGCTTACAATATAGCAATTATGGTGGGAGGTATATACGGCAAACAGCAGAACATTTGAGGACGGATACAAGGAACACATTAGGGCCTGGAAGTATGGAACCCCTTTCTCTTTTGCCATGTCCCCTCACATGCAGGGCCGACTCTTCGTTATATTTGCATTTGGTATGTGTTAATATATATGGGGTGGCCGGATGCTCTTCCTGACGCCATCCCATACCGGGCCCCCTCTAGAAGGAAATGTGTACCCCAAATATATGTGTATAGTGTTATATGTGTCAATGAGTAAAGTGTTACGAAATGTCTGCCAATCGAGTAACTGCGGGAATTGGGGTTCTTCCCGGTTTTCACCTAGGGGGTTGTGGAAAACCGCCCAAAATCACATCTAGACTAGCAGGCACTCCGACCCCCATCGTTAATCCGCCGGGCGGATTATAACAGGGGCCTGTGCCCCTCCCCGTCTCGGAAAGAGGTGCGCTAGACCACACGGCGAACCGAGTGGGTCATTTGCTAAAATACCTAAGAACACAAAATTGCAAACCAAAGTCCAGAGAAGGTGACATGAAAATAATGAGAATATAGAACGAAAAGTACTTTCTATCTCTACACACTATATCACTAACAGAAGTGAAATATGAAAAATAAATAAATAGAATAATACGAGAAAAAGCGGTAGACAAGTTTACTTGCATATCTCATTAAGGCGACCTCTCCGAACTTGAACTGTTCATTTGAGCATTCCCTACGCCTTATTCAATTTCTTCTCCTTCTTACAGAACCATCTTTTCGTTAATGTAGAATCATCAGTGAGTACTC
This sequence comes from Locusta migratoria, assembly GCA_026315105.1. Taxonomy (NCBI): domain Eukaryota; kingdom Metazoa; phylum Arthropoda; class Insecta; order Orthoptera; family Acrididae; genus Locusta; species Locusta migratoria. The sequence goes on along the minus strand of CM048747.1, from coordinate 546,430,384 downwards.
CTTCAGAATTTATCACTGTAAATCTGTCATAAAAGTTTGTCATGTTTGGGGGAGTCGATCATTTCAACCAATTTATTAAGGACAACAGCCAAAATCCCTTTTTAAAATTTTTATTTAGGTAACCTACTTCGAAAGATTAACTGCCACCTTCAGATCTGCAAGCCGATGCAAAAAGCATATTCAAAATGCTGTAATAATATACGTCAGAGAAATACATATCATTAAGAATCCATATTCAGGACCCTCCTTTCATTTCATTCCTCAGATCGTCACAACTAAAATCTTTTAAAAACGCCGTTATGTGGCCAACACTATTGTTGTCTTGTCATCATATAAATAAAACTTCAAAACCATCATTCAGTTATAAGCTGAGGTTACTAACTTAAGAACAAAACTGACTAAATCAGCCATCCAACTCGCTAATTGGTACCAGATGGCGCAGTAGACACGACATTTCAGCATCACTTCCTGATCATGTACATATGCAACGACATTCACATTTATAGTATGGAAATAGTCAATCAAGATGTAACTTAATGTATTGTTTATTTATCATTGAAACTTCAAAAAAAGTGAACTAGGTGTCAGACAATACAGGTCATGCAAGTAAAACTATGGAAGATGACTATCTATAATAATTGTTGCCCATTAGGATGGTTACTTTACAAAGCACGAAATTGATGTACGTAATTATAGGTAACAATTATATAAATACAACTTTTTTAATATTTAGGTCAGTTATTTTAAAATTATAGTAAAATATGGGGAAGATATAATAAAAATGGTACAAAGTTTTATCTGCTTTGTAGCTCAAGACAAAATTTACACATTAGATATCAATAAACAGACCTAATGTTTCTATATTCGCATCGAGAAAAAAATTATATCTGACGTTTTATACAAAATTACATGCAGGGTGCCATTGTACAAATATCAGTTCAGGAGTTATGACGTCATCACAAATGGGTTTCATCGAAAAAGTGCTCCTGCTTAAAATAGCGCAAAAACTACGTATTTCTCGTATCGTCGGCCGGTGCTTTACCATGGTCTGCATTTTACTTCCTGGCACCCATATATCCTCTACTACTGACATATATTTCACCTCGCAAAAGCTCTTCACAGGGAATCGAGTGAGTATCAAATTTCAAAACGTATGAAATCTGCACTGTATGTAACGCTGTAATCTTCGGCGAGTACGCAAATCGGATTTTTCGCTTTAGGAAGCTACACCGCTTCCTTCCGCAGCTGAATATTCACACAACACGCTCATAAATCCAAATAATGCCGCATCTGTCGAGTACCGCAACAGGAGCCCACGTGTAGTACCACGGAATGTCCGGTTTGAGCTGGATCTGCAGTCGTAGTACGCGTTTCGCAGTTGGCTCACAACGCTTTCTGACGGGCTTTCCTATCCGCTTTAATTCCACACCTAAAAACCAGCAGTACGGATTAAAAGTTTGGGCTGAAATGTACACAGTATTTTTTTGACGCAGGCTGTTTGCTGGCGTCCGAACTTTTTTTCCCCTCTCTCTTTCTCTCTGTTGCGATGTCCAACACTGCACTGCGCAGTCACGGAGAAAGCCGGTCGCTGTACTGCCCGTCAGTGCCTCTCCTGTTAACGTCCGTCTGTAGTGTTCGAAAAATTTGGTCCATCTGCGCGAGTCTCTGAAATTATTCTTAATGCAGAGATTAATAGTGGTGAATACCAACCTGTACGAGACCGATAACCTCACATATCAATTGAGTACGACGGCGTTTCGGAAGTTTCCGAAGTTTCCAAGTTCCGATTTTGTAATCCATAAAACTCTTCTTTTACATACATCTACATATCTACAACTACATATATACTTCGCAGTCCACCGTAAAGTACATGGCGGAGGGTACTCTGTAACAGTACTATGCTTTTCCTTTCTTATTCCACTTCCAAATAGAACGAGGGGAAAAATAATGTCTATATGCCTCTGTACGAGCCTTAATTCTATTTTATTGTCTTTGTAATCTTAACGCGAAATGTAAGTAGGTAGCAGCAACATCTTCCTACAGTCAGCTACAAATTCCGACCCCATAAATTTACTCAACAGAATTTCTCGAAAAGAATATCGTCTTTCCTCCGGTGATTCCAGTTTGTGTTCGTAGAGTATTTCTGTGACACTCGCGCATTGGTCGAACCTACCAGGAACGAATCTAGCTTCTCGCCTCTAAACTGTTTCCATGTCTTCCTTTAAAATAATTTTCTGTGAGTTCCAAACAACTGAGTAATACTCAAGACGTAGTCGTACAAGCGTTTTATAAGCGGTCTCCTTTAGAGGTAAAGTACATCCTTACTCCTGCTGATGTGCATCACCTCACATTTTTCTACATTTAGAGCTAGCTGCCATTATTCACAGCAACTATAAATTGTGTCTATATCATATATGTATGCTATTACAATCCATTAATGACGACACCCTCCTATACACCACGACAGCATCAGCAAACAGCTGCAAATTAAAAGTCATTCTGTCCATAACATCATCTATATACCTATAATTCATTGACGGTCCTAACACACTTCCCTGGGGCACGCATGACACACTCGTCTCTGATGAACAACGAACTGCGTTCCAGTACTTAGGAAGTCTTCCAGTTAGTCAGAAATCTGTGTATTCATTGCATATGCTCGTAACTTCGTTAGCAGTCTGCAATGTATCGACGTGTCAAATGCCTTTTTTTAAATCCGGAAAGACATCTGTCTGTTGCCCCTTATCCAAAGCTCCCAAGTTGTTATGAGAGAAAACGCAAAGCCGAGTTTCACACCAACTATCTTTCCTAAACCCGTGTTGAATCATAGAAAGAAGCTTATCCGTTTCTAGAAATTTAACTACTTTCTTGACAACACACTTTTGCAACTGTTAAAAATTCTTTATTAAGAACACACGACCAGTATCGCAAAAATATGTCCATCATCAGGTGCTTAATTCATTCAGGTCATAACCATAAATGACATGGTGGTTGAACTAGCTGATCCCCATTATTAATCTCGAGGTGTAACCAAGTTATTCTTAATAAATTAATTTTTAACAGTCTTAGCAGTGTGTTGTCAAAAAATGAATCAATTCGACTGTTGTTGCCTGATGAATAAAGTATTGTGTTGAAATGTACTAAATTAGAGCTGAGAAATTGCTCCAAAAATTTACAGGAAACTGATTTCAATGATATTGGCCAGTAATTATATGGGTCAGCTCTTTTACCTTTCTTACAAACGGGCGTCACCTGCGCTTTTTTCCACTCACTAGGCATTCTGCACTGAATTAAAGATTCGCTTTAAATAGAAGCTAAGTAAGGGGCCGATGGCGCAGAATACTGTTTGTAAAACCGGACTGGTATTCCATCCGGACGGGACATTTATTTGTATTCAACCCTCTCAGATGCTTATCTATACCGGAAATACCTATTACTATTTCCTCCATTTGTAAGTTAGCGAGTTGATCAAATGATGGTACATTTGTGCGGTCCTCCTGCGTGAAAGATTTCGTAAAGGTTAAATTTAGAACTTCAGCTTTCCGGTTGCTTTCTTCTATTACTGCCCTGGAACGATCAACGAGTGACCGGATAGTGAGCTTTGACCCGATTATCGATTTTACATAGGACCGGAATTTTTTCGGGTTCTCGAAAAGAACTTCCGCTAAGGTAGGGCTGTGGTAATTATTGTATGCTTCGCGCATCGATCTTTTTATAGACGCACGAATCTCTACTAACTTTTGTCTGTCTTCGTTTTCGTGTTCTATGTTGAACGGCGAGTAGGTATCTAATATTATTATTATTATACCACTGGATCTTTTCCGTCCTTAATCGACTGTATAGGTACATACCAGCAACTGGTGCCCAACAGAATGACAGAAAAGTGATGCAGCTGAAACTCGTCTGAGAATTCCTCCTGCTAACCACTTCGCATTCTTTTAATAGTTTTAATGCATGCAAATAACCACTGAAAAATTTTGTGGATACTTGTGACCATAATTTAAGTTTCTGTGGATGTTAGAATGAGGTGGTGCTTAAGAGAATAGGGGAAAAAGGAGTTTCTAGCATATGCTAACTAACAGAAGGGCTACCTTGCTGGGACACATCCTGGGACAACAAGGAATCGTCAACTTATCGTTAGAAGGGAGGGAGTTATTTAAAAATCATATACTGAGACCGAAAGGCATATACAGTATGCAGTCTGAAAAGGATGTACGCTACTGCGCTTATTCGAAGATGAAGCGGCTTGCACAGGACAGGGTAGCGTGGAGAGCTGCATCAAACCAGTCTCCAAACTTAAGACAACGAGAACAATAAATTCACAATAGTGGTCCGAATAAAACCAAGATGATAGTGTGGAGACACAATTTCGAGAACGCTTCTTTGTAAATGTGCTCTATGGTTTGGTACAGAATCAGCTGATTGGGTCTGTCGTGTTACAGCATCGTCTTACATGATCCTGTTAGCAATACAATTTATTGCAAAGTATTAGTGACAGATATTCCTTTGGCTACAAGGCTGTGTATCGTTCTTGCGGTATGTGACGTTCCTGCACATTCTCGTACTCAGGTGAGATGTCTTTAAATGACATAGGTCTTTAGAAATGAGCATGATTCTTGGCCATCGAAGTCCCCGAATATTATCGCTTTGGATTTTTCCCTGTGGGGATGGTTGGAAGATGAAGTTGGTAAAAGTAAGCAGAAGAGTCGATTTGATACAAATAACGAGAGAGCAGCCCTCATGAAAAGACCGCAAAGACTACCTTAGAGGAGCCACAAGTGATGTTATTAAGAAAAGTGAATTGACGTTGATCCTAGGAAAGTTTTTAAAATAAACTTTGAACGTACTCATTCGCCTTTGCTTTGTGTTACATAATAAAAACTGAACTCATTTTACATGCCATGCTTTAGCGCAATTCATTCACACATTCTAAAGTATTTGATTCATGAAACACCATAAAAGTTACTGCTGGAGAACTCCATCTTTAATGGACATGTTGTAGACGGGAAGTTAAACCCTAAACATTACTTCCACCATTTTACTACTGGATAAATTTCACTGTGAATACGGGATGTGTTATAGCACGTCAACTTTGCTGTGGCCCGAATTTCGGCATTATTTTACGAAGTGATTCCACCCGTCCACTTTGACTAGGACGTCATCAATATGTCGAAAACCCGTATACGGGATAATATCTGAATATTAACGTATTATTAATAATAAATAATCTTTGGTTATACTCGTAAATTACAGATTACAACAACAAAATGTACCATCATTCACAGGTCTCAACCCACAAATTCGTGCCTTCGGCGCTCGTTTGCGAAAAAGATACAAACCTGCCTGTTAACCTATATCACATTGAGTGAAGCTACACATCACTTTTTAAACACAAAATCTTAATGTGTAATCTATATTGTCCTTGTAAACAAGCTACCGACCTTAACTCTGCCATCACATAATTATTCACACCACCTACAAACGCACTCGCTCCTCAAACCTACCGCTCAGGGATGACGTCACATACAACACATCGATGCCACGGGTTAAAACCGGAGGGTGGAATCGCGTCCTATAACTGACCCCTCAATTTTCCGCAAGAATATATATATATATATATATATATATATATATATATATATATATATACAGGTTGAAGAAAAGTTATGTCACGAAACATTAACCATGGATAGCTAATGCCAACACTAACAAAAATTACTAGTGTTGTGTGCGCCGAAAACACACCATTTTCAAACTACGGAACCTTGGCGTGACGAACTCCGATTGGCCATCCCCGGCAAGCAGAGCATTCGCGATCGTGCGATGTCCAGAGCATCCGGATAAAGGGTAATAGTGAAAATGATGCCAAATCTAGCATTGTTGTAATTTTTTATTGTGACGTAACTAGTTTCAGCTGTGTAGCTGCCATCTTTAGATGTTGTAGCTGCTACGTCCTCCGTTAATGGCACGAAAGTGGCAGCTAGACTGATAATTAGTCATGTAACACATAGCTATCCAAAAGATAAACGTTGTTAGAAAGGTATATTAAGAAGTGGTCCAACATTGTTAATTATTGACTAATTAGCTGAGAAAAGTGACAGTTTGAAAAATAAGTTACATGGTATTTGTTACAAAAAGAGGCGATAATTTGGAAAAGATAATAACATGACAATTGGTACACGGTTGTTTGATTTTAAAGGAAGGTTACAAAGAACAATTAGGACTATACAACGTCTGGTAACTTTTCGGAAAAGTGATAAAGATATTTGTCTCACTATAAGACTATTACAAAACTAATAGGATTACAACAATATATTTACAGGGTGAAAATATATGTAACTATACATATACTATACTATTTGTTTTGTAATAGTCACCTTATCGAAATGTTACCAAAGACACTATAGGCGTATTTGTTCAATGTAACGTTCCCTTACAACCAAACAACCGTGTATCAATTTCATATTATTAAGTTTTCCAAATTATCGTTAATTTTTTAACAAATACCATGTAATTTATTTTTCAAACTGTCAGTTACTTTTCTCAGCTTCTTATCCAATTCTGGACCACTTCTTAATATATCTCCCTAACAACGGTAATCTTCTGCTTATTTATGTGATGCACATAAATATTTGCATTGACATTTCCTTATAGTGACGTTTGTACCTGATGATGGCGCAACAAACGAAAACTAGATTGTAGCAAACAATAAAAATTGTGTAATATTGCAACACTGCCGTGGTTTTATTGATCATGTATCAAATATTCTACCAGGAACAAACGGAACATTCTATCAACGACATCGTTGACAGTTTAAAGCAACGTTATGCGTATATATGTGTTTTCCGTTTGAAGTACCGCTTGGCTTTCGCATACGAGCACTACCAGTGATAACAACTTGCAACAAATACAAAAAAGTCACTAAGTAACTCGCTTAAACAATGTTATATGCTGTCAATGGTTACAGCATTCCTAGCAGAGGGCTCAAAGCAATAGAGATGTGTGTAATAGTTGACGAAATAAAACGGATGTTATATACAGGGTGTTACAAAAAGGTACGGCCAAACATATAGGAAACATTCCTCACACACAAAGAAAGAAAATATGTTAGGTGGACATGTTTCCGGAAACGCTTAATTTCCATGTTAGAGCTCATTTTATTACTCCTCTTCAAATCACATTAATCATGGAATGGAAACACACGGTAACAGAATGTACCAGCGTGATTTCAACCACTTTGTTACAGGAAATGTTCAAAATGTCCTCCGTTAGCGAGGATACATGCATCCACCCTCCGTTGCATGGAATCCCTGATGCGCTGATGCAGCCCTGGAGAATGGCGTATTGTATCACAGCCGTCCACAATACGAGCACGAAGAGTCTTTACATTTGGTACCGGGGTTGCGTAGACAAGGGCTTTCAAATGCCCCCATAAATGAATGTCAAGAGGGTTGAGGTCAGGAGAGGGTGGAGGTCATGGAATTGATCCGCCTCTACCAATCCATCGGTCACCGAATCTGTTGTTGAGAAGCGTACGAACATGTCGACAGGAGCTCCATCGTGCATGTACCATATGTTGTGTCGTACTTGTAAAGGCACATGTTCTAGCAGCACAGGTAGAGTATCCCGTATGAAATCATGATAACGTGCTCCAGTGAGCGTAGGTGGAAAAACATGAACACAAGCACGGAAGTCAACATTACCTTCCTTCAACTGGGCCAACTGGCGGTGAATCGAGGAAGTACAGTACATACTAAGGAAACAATTGAGTATTTTGCCAATTGTCTGCATGAATTATTTCAATTTACATTTAAAGAGAGATACTAAAATGAGCTCTAACATGGAAATAAAGTGTTTCAGGACACATGTCCACGTAACATATTTTCTTTCTTTGTATGTGATAAATGTTTCCTGAAAGTTTGGCAGTACATTTTTGTAACACCCTATATGTGTGTGTGTGTGTGTGTGTGTGTGTGTGTGTGTGTGTGTGTGCAATGAAATCTTTGCTGATGCACAATGGACTCGCGTTCGGGAGGGAATCAATATGAGATCCGCCTCCGGCCATCCAAATTTAGCTGTAGGTTTCACTCACACCGGCAAATTACAATAAGATATAGGTTTAGTTTCAATCACCAACAAGTCCTGCCCACGCGTTCGCAGAAAATCTGTGTTGATGACGTGACTGCACAATTGCGTGCTGATTCTCGTCAGACCACATAAAATGATTGTGAAAATTTACAAGAAATTTTATCAATTTACATTTAAAGAGAAATATTAAATGAGCTCTAATAAGGAAATTAAGCGTCCACATAATATATTTTCTTTGATTGTGTGTGAGGAATGTTTCCTGAAAGTTTGGCCGTACTTTTTTTGTAACACCCTGTATAATAAACGAACAACAACAGATATCCGAAATTTCTGCATTACGGCAAGACGGCAAGAGAGCCGGCCGCGGTGGCCGACGGGACTGAGGCGCTCCAGTCACGGTCTGCACGGCCACTACATTCGGGGCCGTAGTTAAGTCCATAAGCCTTACAAACATTTGAACATTTTTGAACGGCAAGGGATTTCAGCCTCTGAACATCTATAACAGCGAAAGCGGTCGAGTTTTGTAGAGAAAGACGTGCCCGCCGCTGACTGACAGGGCGCTCAGCTGTGACGTAATCCTTTTATTGCGCCTGAGCGGGCCCTGTGCAGTGGCAGAAGGCCAGCACTCCCGGGCGAGCCACATGTCTGCAAGGCTTCTGCAGGCGGTGCGTCTCCCAGCCAACAGGTCGCCCAACACCTCACTCATCCAGATTCCGAATTACAAACAGAGCCCAGAAAGAGTAACGTAGAAGCAGATGTCATCGGACTACTGAAACAACTAAAATCTCTTAACAAGAACAAATATGCTGGTCCGAACTGTATACCCATTAGATTTGTATGTGATTATGCTGATGCGATAGCCCCAAGGGTATTCACTGGATATACACCACAGTGATTAGACCCAGGATCACCTATGGGGCGGTCGTTTGGTGACAAAATCAAGAATATAGCACAAGGTGCGTTGGACATTGTGCAAGACTGGTGCAGAAAACAGGATCTGTTGGTTAGTCCTAAGAAGACTATTGTTGTACCATCCACAAAGAAGCACATCCGATACTCAAGTTGGAATCTAAAGCTTTTCAATGAAACGCTACCAGTGAAGGGGACTGTGAAATATGTAGGGGTTACCCTAGATGAGAAACTGACATGGACCCCTCACATCAGGAGTATTTGCTCTAAGGCAAAAGGTACTCTTGTGAGTACCAGGAGAGCTTGTGGCAAAAATTGGGGCCTGTGCCCCAAGGGTATGCACTGGATACACACCACGGTGATTAGACCCAGGATCACCTATGGGGCGGTCGTGTGGAGGAAGAAGGTAGAACAGCAGGTTGCTGCTAAGAAGCTTGGTAAGGTGCAGAGATTAGCCTGCTTAGCCATAACAGGCGGAATTAGCAGCACACCAACTGCTGGGAAGGAAACCATGCTGGATATTCCCCCATTAAACCTTTGGGTCAAGATGGAGGCAGCGGCTGGTGCATACAGACTCAAAAATGGCAATAACTAGAACTCTTTGGGATATCCAGAAGCATACACTAAAATTTTGAGTGAGGTAAATATAGGAAAGATTGGGGAAATGACAGCCGACTATATTATAACCCCATACTGCTTCAACAAGCCTTTCAATATAACATTTGGAAGTAGGGAGCAATGGGAGAAAATAGTTCGACACCGTACAGGTGATATTGTTTGGTTCATTGACGGGTCAAAATCAGACCAAGGCGTTGGGGCTGGGGTATACGAGGTGCAGCCAAGACTGGAGGGCGTCATCTCTCTAGGGAAACTGGCCTCAGTATTCCAGGCCGAAATAACTGACATCATTGCGTGTGTGGAGGAGAATTTGCGTAGATGCTACAAAGACCGTAGCATCTATATCTATTCAGACAGTCAGGCAGCCCTGAGATCACTGGCAGCTCCTGCAAAAAGGTCTAAAATTGTTGCAGAAGGTCATAGGGTTCTGATGGAGCTAGGGGAAAGCAATAGAGTAAACCTATTGTGGGTCCCTTGCCACTTGGGGATCAGTTGCAACGAACATTCCTACAGATTAGTCAGAATGGGGGCAGAGACTCCATTTATTGGACCGGAAACTGTCCTGACAATCACCAAGGCAATGATCAAATCGGAGCTACGTAACTGGCTCAGAAGACAGCATGTAGAATATTGGACCAAAGTCCATCAACAAAAACATGGCAATTTAATTATGCCAAAGCCATGTTTTAAAAGAGGCTCTGCAATCCTGGGCCTAAACAGGAGTGAGATTAGACACATGGTTGGATTGCTGACAGGCTACAGAAATTTCAAAAAACACCTACATACAATGGGAATAACAGAAGAGGACCCAAAATGTAGAACCTGTGATGACGGTGATGAAACTATACCACATCTAATCTTCGAATGCATTGCATTGGAGAGTAAAAGGCACAGAACCTTTGGGACAACCAAACCCGAAGAAATTGTGTCTAATAAACAACTGGTACAGGGACTCCTTGCACTGTTCAAGGGCATTAGTTGGGACAACCAAACCCGATGAAATTGTGGCTAATAAACAATTGGTACAGGGACTCCTTGCACTGTTCAAGGGCATTAGTTGGCTTTACTAGATGTACAGGGAGCGATATCGCACAATAAACTTAGTTTCGGTGCGGGCAGTGGCGGATTGGACCAAGACTGTTTTGGCTTACCTGAGAAAATCAAATCAATGTTTATGCGATAGCTCCTTACAGCCATATACAACCGCTCTCTCAAAGTAGGATCTGTACCAAAAGATGGGAAAGTTGCAAAGTTGCGCCGACCGCGGTGGCCGAGGTGACTGAGGCGCTCCAGTCACGGTCAGCACGGCCACTACGGTCGGGGGTTCGAATCCCCCCACGGGCATGGATATTTGTGCCGTCCTAGTTCGTAAGTAGTTCATAAGTAGTTTGTAAGTTTAGGGACTGATGACCCCGTAGTTAAGTCCCATAAGCTTAACAAACATTTGAACATTTTTTTGCAAAGTTGCACAGGTCACACCTATATTCAAGAAAGGCAGTGGTCGTTACCCACTAAACTGCAGGCCTATTTCATTGAAGTCAATTTGCAGGAAGGTTTTGGAACATATCCTTTATTCAAATATTATGAATTAACTCCAACAGAATAATCTATTTACCCAAGGTCGACACAGATTTAGAAATTATTTTTATGTGAAACACAACTATCTCTTTACTCACACGACGTGATGAGTGCTATCGACAAGGGATCTCAATTTGATTCCGTATTTCTTGATTTCCAGAAGGCTTCTGACACCGTACCTCACAAGCAGATTTTAATCAAATTGCGTGGCTGTGGTATACTGCCCCAAATTTGCGACTGGATAGGTGATTTCCTGTCAGAGAGGATAGAGATTTCAGTAATCGATGGTAAAGCATCGACTAACACAGAGGTGACATCAGGCGTTCCACAGGGTTTGTTATTTACATATAGGATTTGGTATAAAATCTAAGTAGCTCTCTTAGGTTGTTTGCAGATGACGCCGTCATTTACCGTCTAATAAAATCATCTGAAGATCAAAACGAACTACAGAAAGGTCTACGATCTCAATAAGATATCACAATGGTGTAAAAATTAGCAATTCAATCTAAATAATGAGATGTGTGAAATCCGTTAAACTTATTTTACAAGATAAATCAATCAAAAGTGAAGGCCGTAAACTCCACAAAATACCTAGGAATTACTATTACTTCAGACTTAAACTGGAAATAATACATAGACAATATCGTGCGAAAGGCAGACCAGAGACTGCCTTTTGTTGGCAGAACCGTTAACCGATGCAACAGAACAATTAAAGACACTGTATACCCTACGCTTGTCCGTCTTCATTTGCAGTATTGCTGCCCAGTATAGGATCCTTATCAGATGTGTTTGTCGGAAGCCATCAAAATAGTCCAAATAAGAATGTTTGTATAGCTTATGGGACTTAACTACGGGGTCATCAGTCCCTAAACTTACAAACTACTTATCAGCTAGCTTAACCTAAGGACCGTAGTAGCCGTGCAGACTGTGACTGGAGCGCCTTAGTCCCCTCGGCCACCGCGGCCGGCAATCTAAGGGCAGCTCGTTTTCTATTCTCAGGGATACATGGGAGACAGCGATACGGAAATGATACTGGATCTGGGATGAGAATCATTACAACAACGGCGCTTATCGCTGCGGCGTGATCTACTTACGAAAGTCCAATCGCGAACATTCTCCTCCGAATACGAAAATATATTGTTGACTCCCACTTACATAGGTTGAAATGGCCATTAGAATAAAACAAGAGAAATCAGAGCTCGAACGGAGAGATTCAGATGTTCTTTCCTGCCACGCGCTATTCGAGAATGGAATGGAAGATGAGTAGTATAAAGGTGGTTCGATGAACCCTCTGACAGGCACTTAAAAGTGATTTGCAGAGTATTCCTCGCCATTCACATATCTTCACATGTTGCTCACCGACGAGCCAATGGTTAAGGGTCCTCCCGCCGCCACAGTAAACGCTCACCTGTTCGTGCCAGACCCACGATCATCACCTGGAAACTATCAATGTTCAAGCAGTCCTCTCATCAGCATCGACATCGCACTCAGCATCTAAGGCATCACCTACATCAAGATTGCCGCTTCTCATCATTCCACAAGCTGGGACAAGAAACTCTGGCAGCAGTTCGAACCACATACCGACTACATCTGGAGGGCACGGCTGTGCCATCGTTTTCTCGAAATTTAAAACAACTTCCTATAACTTTCCATACCGTAGCTTCACGTAAGTCACGTTGTTTTTGAATTGCACTACCTGCGTATTACACTATCTGAACGCAACTGATTATGCAGTTTGTTTGGTAGAGTAAACTAAACACCAATCCTCTCTGCACTAGCATCTCGGTTGCCATAATGTTGTTGTCATTACTCCCTAGTACCGACAGTAAGACGCCAAACCATTTTAGTTAATTCTAACGATGGGAATACTTCAGGTCTAAGATATTTCAACTGATCCCGTAATTGCTTTGACCAGTGAAGTTGATCTCAACTGTAATTTCATTTTTCACGCTCATACTGCAAAGAACTGGATAAACAAGCAGCTAACTAGTTACCTTGGTAAAGGAATCTTCTGATGACCGCATAAAGTTTAATTAAGATAATTAAAACCACAGAAACTGTAATGATTCAGCCGGTTTTCTGAAGCAAGCGCCTCATTGGCACACGGATACTGGAGAGCAGGAGGAAAAGTGGTGCGACCGTAGAATAGCCCGGAGGACGTAATCAGGGTTGCGAACACCGAGCCGGACCTCCGACAGTAAGAAGGAGGTTTCACCCATAGTGTCAGTATCGGGAGAAGTTACTTGCAGGTCTGCATGCGGTGGAATATTCTAGACAACAAGGACCCGTGCTAGGGAAAGCTGAAAAGGGAGCTCCCGCGGACCTAGAAAACCAGTATATAAGAGCGTTCTAAAGTATCAGTAGGCAGTCACAGAGGGCAGTCTCATCAGTCGCGGTCCCAACAAGCAGGAACAGTCGGCACAGACGTCAGGGGGAGCATCAGCAGACTAGGTACTCAGCCAACACCACCTAGAAGACAAGGCCTTACAACAGGCCGTGCCTACGTCACACCTAGAGGTCCCAGCCGCCACTTCACTGGCTGGCCGCTGAGGCACGCCCAACCCCGCGCAGGGGGCGGCCAGTCAGATGGCGGCCGGGGCCTCTAAGTGTGACGTAGGCACGGTCTGTTGTAAGGCCTTGTCTTCTAGGTGGTGTTGACTCAGCACTGTGCAGCCGGTGGAGGCCAGCAATTGCTACTGATGGGCAGATAACAGTCCGGCTACAAGAAGACGGTGGTACTCCGGTGCCAACAGCAGAAAAAGTTGGACACGTACAACTTTACATTTCTTTGGTATCGCCTTGAACAGAGATCGTCTGTTTAGAGTAGAGTCTCATTATTACGTAGTACAGCCAGCTGCGGTGGCCGAGGGGACTGCGGCGCGCCAGTCACGGTCTGCACGGTCACTATGGTCGGAGGTTCGAATCCCCACTCGGGCATGGATATTTGCGCCGTCCTTAGTGTTAGCTAGTTCGTAAGTAGTTTGTAAGTTTAGGGACTGATGACCCCGTATTTAAGTGCCATAAGCTATACAAACATTTTAAATTACGTAGGACAAGTCATTGTGCTATATTTGTCTCGTAAAAAATAGTATAATAGTTCCTCTAAGTAAAAATAAAAAAGTTAATACCTGAGAATCTGTCTGAGTCTACTGGATAGGAGTAGTTAATATAAGGGAAAGTCTCTGACACCACACGCGTCTTGTGTGATTAGTACAAGAAATTGATTTAAGGAAATCCTGACTTTATTTTCTTTAACCCTTTGTTTCCTGACATTAGAAAAAAATTACTTTTTATACATTTTCTTTGTAGAATTTATGCTGTTGTGACCTAAAAAGGCACTATGATTTTTGTAAAATTGTATTTTCAACTTCTTTCACTGCTGGTACTCAGAAGTACCGCAAGGCTCCATGGACAAAATCACAACATGCGCAGAAAAATGCACCAATTTGGAAAACTTGTACGTTATTCTACATAAAAATTAAACACATTTACATCAGAAAATTAATTATCAAAAAATGTGGTATTTATTTTTTTGCCCTTAAATCAGTGTGTGATTTTTACATATATATCACTTATTTAGTGATGTCTCGTGAAATTGTAAGAAACAGTTCGGAGTAGCCGGACATGATGATTTTGTGTGTGTGTATAGTTTTCTGACATTGCGTGAACGTATGTGTTTCTTTCTCTGACGAACGCCATTGCCGAAAATTTAAGTTGTGTGAATGCGATTATCTATTTTTGTGTCTGTCAGCAGCTCAGCGAGCCCCTTTACGGTGAGTTGTTACCTATCCTCCATTACTGACATTCCTATCGGATGTACCATTGCTTCAAACACACTTTACATGCACTACACTGTGAATGGATCTCGACTGAATTTTATTTTTTGCACACATTTCACATCTTCCTCTTTTACGCCTGAAGACTACAAAATTTACAAACATAAAAATTATCTTTCCTTCTCTTTGGGGCAGTTATTTCGTCTTTATTAGAGTTTCTCTTTTTGAGATTCGGCACTTGCTGGTCATTCATTAGCCCCAGTGCCACAGTACTCCTGAATTCCAGCATTCGCAGTGTCCCATGTAAATCACTGAAAATTACATAAATATTGACAAAAGCAATTACAATTGACCCTCAGAAGAAATGCTGCCAGCATTTCTTTGATCGCCTGTCAACACCATAAATTCATTATAATCTGTCTGCTAGAACTACCCCACCCATGTTTTTATTGTAATCACATACGATAACGGGACATGGTATACTCGTACTAGTCCCATCGTTCTGCTTCCTCAACAGTACACTCTGTTCAGTGGCAGTTTGACGCGAAATAACTACTTGCCCCTCCATGTCAGTATCTTCCGAAATATCAGAGTGAATGTCCTCATACAGAATTGCTTCAATCTCTGCAGCAGTCAGAGGTCGAAAATAGCCACGAATTTTCCGATTTTCATCCGTCTGTGTGATAAAAAGGGGACCGAACAACTAGAGAGCTGTAACGCATTGTAGCTACAATAATGTGTTCGCACCGCCTGACGGTACTAATAAGTCCGCTTTATAATTTCCACTTTATCTCACTTGCTTGTAATGTAATGATTCCAACTATTACCAAAATCAAAAGAGTGTATGTACTAACATAGGAAAACCAAACGCAAGTTTCAATAAATTTCTTGCGAATCCAGGTAAAAGGGTAGGAAAAAAAAATATACAATCTTCTGTTTTCACAACAGCACGGGAGAAACAATTACAAGCTCTGGCTGCTAGAGAGGTCTATATATCACGCAGTAACGTCTCTGAAACCATAGAGTAGAGGTACTGCTATGTCCCGTCATACTCTCAGATCACGAAACTAAAGTATTAGAAAATAATGAGAGTCAGAACTTACTGGTACTTTTAAGTACTGTCGGGCAACAAAGGGTTAAGTCTACCAACTCCTCTTATCCCCCTGTTTCTTATTCACTCCGCCTACACCCTCCCTTTAAATACGAAGCAGATTTTCTCCTTTTCATCTCCAATATAAAGGTTGTGTAAGGGACGCACCAACCCACTTTGTCTTTAACATTCTCACTGCACGACGCATGCCCAGTCAACCGTATATTGATAACGAGAACCTGTGCCTGACGCGACATTGTGACATCGTATAAGGAGTGCTCTGAAATTGTGATCTACATCTACATACATACTCTGGAATCCACCATAAGGTGCGTGGTGAAGGATACACAGTACCACTACTACGCATATCCTATTCTACTCCCAAATAGAACGAGGAAAAAAAGAATGACTACATGCGTCCGAACGAGCCATAATCTCACTACGCGATATGTAAGTAGCCGGCAGGAAGATCGTACTAAACTCAGTTTGAAATTCCGGCCCTCTAAATATCCTCAACAGAAATTCACGACAAGAACGTCGTCTTGCCTCCAGCGATCCCCAATGGAGTTCCCGGAGCATTTCCGTGACACTCGCTCATTGGTCGAACCTACCAGTAAAAAACCTACATGCTCTCCTCTGAACTGCTTCTATGTCTTCCTTTAAACTGATCTGCTGCGGGTCCCAAACACTCGAGCAATACTCAAGACGTGGTCGTACAAGCGTTTTATACGCGGACTCATTTACAGATGAAGTACATCTTCCCAAAATTCACCCAATAAACGGAAGCCGGCTGTCCGCCTTACTCACAACTGTTCTTACATGTTCGTTCCATTTCAAATCACCCGCGATGTTACGCCTAGATATATTGAATGACGCGACTGCATCAAGGAGATCACTACTAATGCTGTATTCGAACCAGAGGCGTGCAGCGGGCCTGCGCTACCCGCCCGGGCTCGTAGCCGCGCCTCCCGGGCGGGCCTGGCCACGCTCTGCTCGGCCTGCCGGCTCGAGCCGCAGCGGATGGCGGCGGGCAGCGCGGGTACCCGACTACCCGACTACCCGGCTACCCACCGAGTGCCAGTCCGCCCGGCCGCCCGTGCCGCTCTGCTGCTAGCCAGTAGCCGGGGCACGCGCCCGCCAGCCGCTACATTCTTAGCGGGAACTCCACTACTCCGATTTTCACACTGTAAAAACTGTTCACCTTACAAACGACAATCCCACATCAGTTTATTAACTTAGTATTTTCTTAAGAGCTTTTACTTTCCTTGGAAAAATAACATGTCTGCTTTTCATTCCGCGTGAGTTTTTAGGTTCATAATGCTTTTCACTCGATTCTAAAGAAACTATGGGGTTAAAACAATCTGATATTTGGACATCTGATAGTACAGCAACTTAGCTTTCTAACAAAGCATTCAACTTTTCATTTACAAATCATGTATTGAAAAAGTTAGGTAGCGGGCAGCTTACTGACCGATGCATTTTAGAACACACATTAACGCGAGTGTAATAGACCTGTCTCAAATCATGAGTAATTGCGAGTTAATGAGCAGCATCAGTGCTGCGATATCAAGTATACGCATTCAGCGTGTGTGCGAACAGCGTTTCTGTGGACATTTCGCTAAATTGCTTCATGTTTCCTTGCTGCTAAGAAAAAATAAGTAAATAAATATAAATAAGAATAACTGGTAGAATGTTGGAAGATACAGCTTACGCTTAACCACTCCAAGGGAAGTAAACTAATTACTGTTCCTCGATACAGGATACCATTGTTGTTGTTTTATTTTATTTTATATTTCCCCCTTTTCCCTCTGGCTGGGGGTAGCTGAAACCCCAAGGGAGTCACCACTATTCGAGAAGTGACATTCAAGGTCGCAGTTATCAGTTTTGTATCGCTGGACAGTCTTTCATGTATCTTGAAAACACTTGGGAATTTTCCTCGCTGACGGAATTGTCAGTGTACTATCAGTTGCGAGGAAAAAAAATTGACGTGCGCAGTAATGAACCTGGTAAAAGTAGAACGTTCAATTTTTGTGGTGCAGAAGCAAAACGGTAGCCGAATCGGCTCGCGCCGGAAACATTAAACATGTTGAAAGTCGTTGGCTTCGCGTTAGCCGGGTCCAGCAAATTTGTAGGTAGTTTTATACTTTGCTCAGCATTTACTTACACAGTGTTTCACTTCATATTAAACTAAGCGATGCCTCTAATATAAAGAACACGATTATTCCTTAAGTCTCTTGAGTTCCTAGTTGCTAGTAAGTCTACATATTTCATGTATGTAACAAAAAATTATATGCCCTACGATGATGTGATATTTAATTATGTTCAAGGTTGTCCAACTAATTATCTAGCTAAAATTCTGCCAAGGTGAACAGGAAATCTTTAAAAAGTCAGTAGTTTGTCGAACACGGTATTCGTCTGCTATTCTTTTTACATTCCTAGAAACTGTTGAAGGATGAGGAAGAACGTATTTGGCACATGCAGTGGGGTACTGTGCTAATATCCCCATCAGAGTCTGTGCGAGGTCTCGAAATCCTTCTCCCACAACTATGCTGAAGGGCCGCAAATCTATTGCACACATTCTTACACATTTCTCCAGCATAAAAGATTTTGCTGACCCTGGAATATTGCTACAACCGTTCAAATCAGTATTCAGATAAGCTTTGCAGCTATTCAGGTGCCGTAACAGCGTAGTGGTACTGCCCTCACGGAACGAAAATGATTTACGGCAGCCATTAGACTCTGCAAATCCCACAGGTTTATTTTCATTACCTATAATCAACATAAAACGCTCCCATGCAATGCTGTCTCCAGATATCTTTAAACGCTAGTAGATTCTCTCCGCGAGTTTCCTGGAAACGTCGTTTTCTTTTTCTTCCTCGGATCGTCTATTCCTTGCACGTTGGTACGATCTGCCCTTTTCGCTATTTACTTCAGACATAACGATCGGTAACTTATAATTGCAATGTAGGTAACATAAAAGGTGCGTGAAGCCTACGCTCTGATTATTACAACGTCTTGCCCAGAACTGTCTGTATTCCCCCACTCGCAGCGCCGTCTGTAGGGCTGTTGCACGGGCCCGGCGGGTACCCGCTCGCCCGGCAAGTGTCGGGACTCGACGGCGCACCGCAGCTCGCTCGCTGTGTACAGCGGTGCAGTGGGGCTCGACTACCCGCGGTGCGGGCAGCAGAGCGCAGTGGCCGGACGCCGGCGAGCTCGGGCGGGAAAATGAGGCGCGCTGCACGGCTCTGATTCGAACATTATGGGATTCTTTTTCCTACTCATGCGCATCACCTTATATTTTTTCTACATTAAGAGCTAGCTGCCATTCTTCGCACCAACTAGAGATTTTGTCTATGTCATCCTGTACGCTATTGCAGTCAACGACACCCACCCATACACCATAGCATCATTAGCAAATAGCCGCAAATTACAAGTTACTCCGCTCATCATATCACTTATATAGATAGAAAATAATAGCGGTCCTATCACGCGGTCCTGGGGCACGCCTGATGATACAGCCGTCTTATGAACACTCGTCGTCGAAAACAAATTACTGCTTTCTATTACGTAATAAGTCTTCCAGCCTGTGTACCTATTCCATAAGCTCGTTTCTTGGTTAGCAGTCTGCAGTGTGGCACCGCGTCAAACGCCTTTTTGAAGTGATGGCAGTGTGTAGTGCAGGGGTGTCCAACTAAATTTCGACGCGGGACATATTACCAACTTTTATTACTGTGGCGGGCCAGACTAAAGAAAATTGCAAAGGAAATAACTAATCCATTCGAAATTAAACACTGTTTTTCTAGGTAGGCGGGTAGGATGTATTTATAACATAACTTTATAAACTTCAAAGAAACATAATATTAATGAAAAAAATGAAAAAGGAAAACTAATAAGGCTTCTTTTCTCTTGTTCGTGGAGAGTTCCTCGATATTTGGGGATACTTCCATTGTAGAAATTCGTAAAATTCCACTCTGATGGCCATCTGTTATCGAAGATCTCGTTTTATATTTTACATTCTTCAGTTGTATTCTCGCAAGTCTTGTTGACCGTGCAAAAACCGCAGTTAAAATGTTGCTAAATTAATAGTGGAGAGGCGTATTCGGTATGTGAGAAACTTGAATTATAATAAAAATGAATTTTCTTCTAACCCTACTAGCGTCAGAGGGGAACAGATTTAAGTATAATTTGACATCAGTTAACAAGGTTACAGTGTTCTATCAACTTCCGAGCAAACCCAGAGATATTGGTAAAAGAAACCCAGCGATGCAGCTCGTGTACGGCCCCACTGTAAGTAGAAACACATTACAGTGGGTAGAAACAGAAATTCAACCGTATGTAACATGTTTTTCTGTGCAACTCTTAGTCCGTTTTGGTAGAACAAAAGATCCAAACCTACTTGAAATTGATTGAATTGGTGTGAGCTGGTTTGAAGTAAACTGGATCGTGGTGTAAAGCCTCCTTAATATGTCTCTCCCCCTCCCCCCGACTAATGAGATGGCATTACAAGTAAGATTGGATGGAAGAATCGTGTCATTCGCAGACTAGAAAATCATATAAGACGTCCACTACACTGGAGTATATGACTCCTACATTTTATTGAGCTGTACATGTCAATGTTAACTTCTCGATTGTTAGCACCAAAGATATTCTTGTATTGAAAACAACAATGTCAGAAGAGTCCGTTTCCACGCCTCCTGCTCTGGTTAAGGGCGTCTTTGTCCTATGTTATTCTTATAATGACAACAAACAAATGTTCCGTACTAAAACGTTTCGTAAAAATAAATAAATTGAACCCATCCTAATATCCACTTGCCCACACATACAGCCATCCACACACTACCACACGCGTGACTAGCCTGCGGAACTAGAGTGTTGACTGACTAAATTTATTAAGGCAAATAATGCACAGTTACGTACCTTCAATAAACCGCCCGCGAACAGTGTTCAGTAACGCCTAGCCACTGCAACAGCAGAGAATCTATTTACGTCTCACTGACAGTTCTAAGACAGTGAGTGACTGCGGAAGAGAAAGTTGTGACTCGTCTCCAGCACAGCCGGCGTGCATGCGCGTGACGAGTGTTTGCGAATCCTTCATAACGCCGCGGGTCGCCGTGAGAACGTCCCGTGTTGTGGCAATCCCAGCAGCCTGTTCAAGGCGGCCGCGTTCTGTTATGCCAAGTTTACACGACGATCGAAAGTTCACAAGAAAGATAACTGTCTGCTGCAGCGCTTCAAGCGTACTAACTCGGTACTAATGACGTGCGATCATACAGGCTTGGTTGCGTAAATACGATAAACTTCTATGTACACGTCTGATTACCACTAACAGCAGCGCCTGTGCGACAATAGGGATTATCACTGTTTTTATAGTGGGTTGTTCATGTTTGGTTGTTTGTCATAGCTGATAGTATTCAGCTTAAGAAGCTTACAATGTCGGGGGTTGCAAGAGCTGTGGCAGTGTTTGTTACAACAATCCACGTGAAGAAGAGATAGAAGTTGGATGTGTCCTTGGTTGAGAGTAAGACACGAAGAACAAGATGTGTACTGCATGCAGACAATGAAGTAACTCAAACCAGAGGACCTCATTGAATTCTTATTTATTTATTTATTTATTTTTTTTTTTTTTTTAAGATTTTACCTAGTGGATTTCGTTCGTCCAAGGACAAATCAAATGTTCAAATGTTTGTAAAGCTTATGGGACTTAACTACGGGGTCATCAGTCCCTAAAGTTACAAACTACTTATGAACTACCTAATACTAAGGACGGCACAAATATCCATGCCCGAGGGGGGATTCGAACCCCCGACCGTAGTGGCCGTGCTGACCGTGACTGAAGCGCCTCAGTCACCTCGGCCACCGCGGCCGGCCGTCCAAGGACAGAAATACGACGAAGAGAGAGTAACAGAGAGCGAGAGAGAGAGAGAGAGAGAGTATTTTGCCAAGCTGAATGTACGAAATACTTTTTACAGTTGAATTACATTTTCAGCTTTGTTAATGTGTGAGTTACTTCCTGTAATTGTTATTTTTTGCAGGTTCGCTATAACATTGCGGTTTCTGGCGACAGGAAAATCTTTCGAAAGCCTAGCCTTTGCACAAAGAATTAGTGTACCGACTCTTACAAATGTTGCTGTTGAAGTCTGCAAAGGAATTTGAATTTCCGATCCATAATGCGACCTCAGTCAACTAACTTTCTCTTTGCTTTTAGCATCACACTTTCGAGATTATGTTCAATTGACTTTCTAAATATTAGAGAATTTTAAAAATATGAAGTTAATCAACAAGACGTATTTAAAATTCATTTGAATGTTCACTTTTCTGTTATTTTCTTCATAAATAACAGTCATTGTACCTTCTTACAATAAAGAGGGTTTTCTGCAGTGACCCTATATGCCTCAACGAAAGCGGAATTCCTGCTCTGTTCCACTCTACTGATGCAAGACGTATCACTAAAACAAAGCAAGCAATTTCGGTAAGGACGCGGCTATTTCCACACATAAACATGAAAACCACACAACGAATTCACGTTTGCGCATGCGCACCAATTTCGCTACAAGGAAATTTAGAACCTATCCTAAAGCGTACTAGCTAGTACGAAACGCTGTCTGAGCTCACGGAATGGTAGTAGTTCCTCGTTATCGTCGCTAGATGGCGGGCAACGTAATCTGTTCATTACTAGCGCGATCATCGTGCAAACTGGGCTTTAGGCCCTGGCGGCATACGGCTGCCGAAGAAGAGCGAAATGGGGCGCTCTACTGGAGAACCGCGAGGCGGGAACAGTTGTAAAAGAGGGCAGCTAGTGGGTTAGCTGGCAGGCGACCCTCTTCTCGCCCCCACATGTTAATTTACGCTCGAGTCCAGTGACTATGCAGGTTAATTTCAAATCATTGTCCTCACTTAACATTTGCGCTGAAAATAAAAAAAATTAAATAATGAAACAACAAAGAAGCTCACAAATTCTTCTGTCTATGGCGGGCCGGATTTCACGTGGTCTTCGACCCTTAGTTGCACAGCCCAGGTGTAGTGACACCAAGGAGGTAAGAATCTCTGGAGATGCCCTAATACAGAAAAAGTGAAGCCAGCAAAGTGCTCATTCCGGCATATGTTTGTGCCCAAAACATTGGTCGAACTATGTGGTAAAGTACATCTAGTCGTTGAAGTGTATGTAATATCTAAGTAAACACTCTGATATGACTACCAATTTAGTGCTTTACGTAGAGAGGACAATATTCACAAAGGATTTTAAGTGAGAAATTCTTGTTTTGGGCACAAAAGCATGGCCCCCGTGGATTCAACCAGTGTCTGTTCTCAGCATAGATAACGCCACCTCCCTATATTCTAACCTCCTTGAGTGAGACATTCCGTAGCTGCGGCTGTGCGTCAGTCAAGGAGAGAAGCTCGGCAGAGTTTGCTCACCGGGCACCTGCGTGCGTCGACTTGCCGTGTACCGCGGCGCGCATTTCACGGCAGTTGGGCAGAGTGCTTACATCGGGCGCGCAACCGCAGTGACGTCGCCGCCACAGAGGGGAAAATGCCGGCCGGATGCCCCGCGGGCCGCCGCCTCGTTTTCCGCTCGGCAGGTGCGCTTGTTTGTGGAAATGCGCCGTGACCTGCACGGCGGATGCGTGTTCTCTGCCGCCACAGGTCTTTGGCCGGGGCTCTCTCGCCATTCGTGCAGGGCGTGTCCGCGGGATTGGCTGACGGTGGAACGCAAAGTAATTACGCTCCATACAGGACAGTGTTGCCAGGTCTCCCGTATTTCCTGGGTTTTAATCAGTTTTGACCTTACTTTTTCAGTCTCCAGTTTCAATACTATCTCGTTACGAAAAAATATTAGCGAAATGAAATGAAAATATAAGAAGTTGCAATGAATTAAAATTTGTGCTGTGGCTGGGATTCGAACCCAGGACCTCTTACTTACAAGGAATGCAATTTAGACCACCTACTTTTTTTTTGTTAATTCTCTTCGTTGCGGACGCTGATCGTTTTTGTTCGTTCTTGTTCGATGTGTTGTTGGCTCAGCTTTTTTATTACAGAGAGCGTTGAGCCCTCTGACCGGGCGCGCTGAGCCACGGCGCCCGGCTACCACTCAGCTAACACAGCATTGCAGCCAAAGCAACTACACGGACTGTCTTAAAGCACGCTCCCTCCACACCACATACTTTAATTCTGTCTCATGTTCCCTGTGAAATGCGTATCGAACTGCCAGGGCTCTCCTATATTGGAATAGCACCCCAGCAAAGAATGCGAATGGGAACAAACCCACCTTGTTCCTCAGGCCAAGGTGGTATAAATATGAGCAAGTAATACAATTCCTTGAGACAACATTGTCTCGTTATACCAAAGGTATTAAATATAAGGAGAGGCATTGACTTACAATTTGTGCTGTGGCCAGGATTCGAACCCGGGTACTTACTAGGTTGGCGCTTTAGACCACTCATCTAACACAGCGTTGCAGCCAAAGTAGGAGGTCCTGGCCACAGCACAAATCAAATTTTAATTCAATGCCTCTCCTTATATTTAATATCTTTGGTATAACGAGACAATGTTGTCGCAATGAATAATAAAGTTGAAGCTAAATCAAAGTTTTGAGAGAAACAATTAAAAATTAAGACTGTCAACTAAATCGAGTAATATTCCAATTCGGTGATGCATCATAAATTAATATTGTTGAATTTTAAAAACATTTGTTTAAGTTTGAAATTGAAAAGATTTATTCTGCAGACATTTAATTCATACCAACTTACACGAATAATTGTACCACCTACACTGCTCAACAATACTACACTGCTCAACAATACAACTGAGATATCAGTTGAGATATCTAGCTTCCAAAGTATTCTCATCAGCAGAATTAACTGAAACGGTTCCACAGAGTGGGGACAACAACAATACGGCAACTGAGATACTGGTAATAAAAGAAAGTTGCTGCAGACAGGGATGGTGTTGAGTTACCAGACGAATTACACAAGTAGTGAGCAAGAAGCGCAATACAACAACCACGTGGCCTAGATGAAGATATGACATGGAGAGCCATAGCAATGCTGGAATGGGGCAGACGTAGAGGGAAGTGGCTGCAGCTATTGGAGTATTTTCCGGGAAAAGAGCGCGATTTCTGACAACCGAAATGCAAGTCAAGGTCGGCCACAGATAGCATCAGTAAGAGCTTACGGTTATGTATGGATAAAACCCCATGGAGACGAAACGCAGAAAGCAACTGAACTGCAACGAAAGTAGTAGGGCAACACCAATTGATGCACAGTGAGATCCGCCCGTCTTTTTTTTGTTTGGCGGAAAATTTGAATTACCCCCCACCTCTCCTCCCTCGGCCAATTGCCGGACTGCAGATCAAAGGATGCTGCCACAAGATGATTGATAGGTCTTCCCAGAATGACAGGATGTTTACATTTAGGTGCTTTTGATTCGCTGCTTGTCCACACACTAATCAAAGGACCACCATAACGCACTTAAGGATGATTGACAGGTTGCAAGTAAACAACACCTCCTTCGACCACACATGATGCCCCCCTCCACACCTTGACGCCACCACCAGACAGGCAGCACCTCCGACAGTTCCAGACCTGTCCACCCGTCGACATGTCTGTGCTCACACTCTCCGCCACACACCTGGCCGAAACCGTGACTCCAACCCGCTCGGCCGATTGCCAGAACGCTTCTCAAAAGACGCCGCGGCGGCCTCCGCCGCCACCGCCGCCGCCGCCGCCACCGACAGATGCTACCCCATCCTCCTTCACACTTGCGACCGCTTGTCAATGGACGCCACCACCCGCCCTACCCGCAACAACAAACAATGCCGCGACAATTGTCTTGACTGCATCGACATCTCTAAACAACACCACCCCCGCCGGTAGACCCTGCGCCCAGGGCAGGGGTGTACTGAACTCTTTCTTACGGTGACCGCACCCCGCCAGGTCAGCAGCCAATTAAATTGCATATTTATTATATAGCACGCCGCAGCGATCCCTACGCCAGATCTCGATTTATGTAACAACAATTTCCGCCGTTAATTATTATTCTTGGAAATAATAAAGCTACCATAGTCTTCTTTGTATGTATTTTAACAAGAATTTCGGTTTATTGCTAAAAAAATAATTTAGAACAAAAATGCTTAGTTGGTCTCATATACTCCAACTTGTAGTAGTAAAATATTAAAACTTGTATGCAAAATTTGCAAGTAAGAATTTTTCGATGTGCAAAACACTCCCATCTTTCTCCGTGCTCTTTGCATAGACTACAGCCGACAGACGTGTTTAATAATAATAGCGCAGGTTATGGTAATAAACGCCACAAACTTACGTATCCATCTTAACATATACTCTTTAGATATACAAAAACAATTCTAACCAGAGCCAACTAACGAAAAGAAAAGAAATGGTCCATTTCGGAACTCGACCGCAACCTTAGATCTATAAATGTATCTCTTACTTTAGGTAGTGCAAGCAAGAGCCATCAAACGGAATGTAACTTGTATGCCAACCTCTCTTTCGACAACATAACAGCAGCAGCAGCAGAAGACGGCATATTGTTTATACAAAAATTCCAAATAACGAAAATCGGCAATGACATCTAGCACAACGTCTCTAAATATACATCTGCAAGCATCGTTAAACTCGTATGCAAAATTTGCAAGTAAGAATTTATCGATGTGCAATGGCTCCCATCTCTCTCCATGCTCTTCACTTAGACTACAAATACAACAGCCGACAGGAGTGTTTAATAATAATAGCGCAGGTTAGTTAATAAACGCCACAAACTTACGTATCCATCTTAACATATACTCTTTAGATATACAAAAACAATTCTAACCAGAGCCAACTAACGAAAAGAAATGAAATGGTCCATTTCGGAACTCGACCGCAACCTTAGATCTATAAATGTATCTCTTACCTTAGGTAGTGCAAGCAAGAGCCATCAAACGGAATGTAACTTGTATGCCAACCTCTCTTTCGACAACATAACAGCAGCAGCAGCAGAAGACGGCATATTGTTTATACAAAAATTCCAAATAACGAAAATCGGCAATGACATCTAGCACAACGTCTCTAAATATACATCTGCAAGCATCGTTAAACTCGTATGCAAAATTTGCAAGTAAGAATTTATCGATGTGCAATGGCTCCCATCTCTCTCCATGCTCTTCACTTAGACTACAAATACAACAGCCGACAGGAGTGTTTAATAATAATAGCGCAGGTTAGTTAATAAACGCCACAAACTTACGTATCCATCTTAACATATACTCTTTCGATATCCAAAAACAATTCTAACCAGAGCCAATTAACCAAAAGAAAAGAAATGGTCCGTTTTGGAACTCGACCACAACCTTAGACCTATAAATGTATTTCTTCATTTCGACGATGCAAGCAACAGCCATCGAACGGAATGTAACTTGTATGCCAACCACTCTTTCCAGAACAGCAACAGCAGCAGCAGAAGATGGCATATTGTTTATACAAAAAATTCCAAATAACGAAAATCGGCAATGACATCTAACACAACGTCTCTAAATATACATCTGCAAGCACCGTTAACAATCGTCCAGAACGCGGAGCGCTCTCCCGGCAGGCTACATAAAAGAAACATATGCTAAGTGTTTAAACAAAAACACCTAAGTTACATCTCCAAATGATCAAAACCTTCTACGTAGACGTACCACTCTGACAAGAATAGCTTGCAGTGCATTTATTTGAGGCAGCTGAGCCATGCCGATAGTTCCGAAATTTAACACACTCTCTCTCTTTAGCGATCTTGCCCTGTTGTGTTTCCTTCTTAGATCGTGGTATAGGTGCACCTTCCGAGAAATCGGGTACTTTAATTTTACCTTTTATATCCTTGCTACAGCAGTACAAATCCCATCTAAGGAATCTCTATGTCCTGTTACGATGCAAACTACATTTATCTGACACCAATATTTAGCGCCCCAGAAGACATTTAAATCCTATTGTGCAATGGAGAGTCAAAATAAAAGAAAAATACGTGGAATAATTTACCGATTTCCGACCGTCTACTCTAAAACTTTTCGAAATTATTGGCCTAACAACACCCTTATTTGACAATACAGCAACCACAGAACCGAGGTTACCTGCCCAATGCAACACCGATTTCCAGTTCGACCCGCCCTTCACCCACAAAATTCCTACTCCAAGTTCCTTTCTTATGCATTCCACTAATCCGAACTAAGATTTATTATTTTAATTACAAGTAGATGTCTACCGCAAACGAAGATGCTAACCTACACACCGTAAAAGATGATCCTATATAGGACATGAAATGATTACAATTTTTTTGTTACAGTAAAACTGAGTACATGCAACGTGGAGGGGGGCGTCGTGTGTGGCCAAGGGAGGTGTTGTTTACTTGCGAGCTGTCAATCATCCTTAAGTGCATTACGGCGGCGTCCTTTGATTAGTGGTCAGGCAAGTAGCGAATCAAAAGGACCTAAATGTAATCATCCTGTCCTTCCGATAAGACCTATCAATCATCCTGTCGCGGCGTCCTATGATCTGCAGTCCGGCAATTGGTCGAGGTAGGAGGGGTGGGGGGTGGGTAATTCAAATTTCCCACTAAAAAACAAAAGACGGGCGAATCTCACTGCATGTCAATCGGCGTTGCCCCACTACTAACGAACTCTCCAGGCAGCGCCACAAAAGGCAAGATCAACAGTAATAGTCTCCTCAATGAACTAAGGCCTATGGTGTGTGCCACATTAAAACCATGACACCGTTTAGCCCGTTTAGCGGAGGAACATCATGAGTCAAGATTTATGGTCCAGTTGGACAATCGTCTTTCCCTCATCTAACGTCAAAAAAATCCTGCTTATGTGCAGGAAACTTCACCATATAACGGTGTTGAACGACTGGTGTCGACAGGAGTCGGTATAGAAGTTCATACGGACCTATATTCGTTCAGAATGGCGATTTGGCTACTCTGAGGTATAGAGACCATTTGCCGTTTTGTTGTGCCCTACGTTGGTACCATAGGAGATGGATTCCTTCTCGTGGACGATAACGCTAAACTGGTGGACAACGTGTTTGAAGGTGAGAGAACTGAGCGAATTGACTTCATCTCACTTCAACCTGATTGATCGTGAGTGTGTTGGACCTGGCAAACGCATTGCAGCCAGACCAGCATGTCTCAGCATGTTGCAGAGCTGGATATTGCTCATGTAAGACAGGCCAAATATCAAGATATGATTTATGACTTCATACTGTCTATGCCATGCATATGTGCAACATTACTGTCTGTCCAAGAGGATCACACACCACATTACACGACAACGAAATGACTATTACGGTAGCTCCATGCTGCCTCACTCAACGGAAACGCCATGTAAAACTCAAGTAAAAAGTTGGAACAGCAAAATATCGTACTGTATCATACATAAATTATAGTTGTAGCCAACATGTGAATAAACACGTCACCATAGGTGTACTGTATATGATCCCTAATTGTTTTCAGCTGTGTATCATAATAGCAATCTTACACTGAGTTGCCTTCTGAACAACGTTACATAACTCTGGGTCACATACTTTACTCTAAAATCGACACTGTCGGAATATCGTCTTGAGTGGAGATCAGATGTGACGCTAATGCATGCTGCACGGTTTCCAGGGTGACATGAGACAGTCACGTCACATCCACTTTAACGGTCCTGGCAAGGAACTAATCGCCGTTGATATCGCCGCAGAAATGTCAGTGCTGCTCCAAAGCGTTTAGGTTTGTTCTCGGATGTAAAGTTTTCTAGCACCCACCTAGAAAACATTGTCTTGAAGCTAAAAATTTGTACAGTTACCCGGGAAAGGCTTTAGGCACGGTTTTATGACGATATTCGGTGTACGCTTATCACGTCCGAACGACAAGACACAGAGACTTAAATATTTGTACAGTTACTAATTTGTACCTGAGGAAGGTTTTAGGCACAGTTTTATAGCGATCTGACAGATATTCAGTAATTTGAAGAATATAATGCGAAATGCGGAACAATAACTACTCTTTGAAAATTATATAGGCTCTTTGAAAATGGTTTTATTGGTTGCATTGTTGCTTGAGGGTTGATAATGATAAAAGAGTGGAGTATATTGGGATGGAAAATTAACGGTGTATATAAAATTCTATGTGTGTGTTAATATTTCGCTCTGCAGCGAAAACTACAGAACACAAACGAATGGTCTGTGTGTAATTGTTGTCCGAAGTCTCCCGTTGTACACCATCGCAGTTCCATGCCGATAACTGTAAGGGGGTGGAAGATATGGCGCTTGAAAGTCGTCATATTATTAAAAAAATTTCTGACTGAAGGCCAGCGATGATGTTTGCGACTCTATAGCAAGGAGGTTACATACAGCGGAACATGATTTTACAGACCATATCTTTCGTCTATGCGTGCTACAATGTCTTCAGCTCATTCTCTGTAAGGATAAGCATACGAATAAGGAAATATAAGAATAAACAAATAGAGCAGTAAAAACGAAATTTATTTTAAATCATCTCTTTAAAAGAAATCGATTTGACGTTTCTCGCATTACATCAGGTGATCGATGTGTGATATTATTACTATAATTATTGTTGAATTTCGTGATTGGATTCTTCGAAACGAGTGCATTTTACGTGTGATTTGATCTACACTTCTTACTTTCCTGATAAACGGTAAGTGCATAGACTTCTGCTATGTGATAGGAATATTTTTCAATTCCGCTTTATCCGCAATTTTTTTTTCAAAAATGAGTGAAATCAATTACATTAATTGTTATTTCAACTTCGTAGATAAATGTGCATTGTGTTACTTAACACATATTACAACAGTAGGACCTACATTTACTTTTAATAAATCACTATTAGACAACATGCATCGGTAAAGAAAAGCGTCATTATCAAGAAACACTGTTGGAGCAAAACGTATTAAAATATCAAGAGCAAACGAAAATGAAGAACAGCGCGAGATAAGACTTTGACAAAGGAGGGACAAGAGGACAGCAATGGCGAACGTTAAATCACCATTACAACGTGACAATAGGTAACGTGAGGACCGAGAGAGCGCGGAGTCGCGGTTTGAAGCTAGTATATAAATAAATCCCACCATCATATTACAAAAGCAAATGTTTGTAGAGCTTATAAGACTTAACAACGGTGTCGTCCGTCTCTAAGCTTGCAAACTACTTATGAAGTAGCTAATACTAATGACGTCACAAATATCCATGCCCGAGGAGGGGGGATTCGAACCCCCGACTGTAGTGGCCGTGCAGACTGTGACTGGCATGCCGCAGACGGCTCGGCCACCGCCGCCGGCTATCACATTACATCTGACAGCCCATACACACAGACACACACACACACACACACACACACACACACACACACACACAAACACACACACGAATTATATATCTCTCCGAACACACACAACCAAACAAACACACAAAATGTCGCCAGTATCAAAACCTTTTAAAATCCCGCACTACATCACAGACACACCACACAAACAAATGAACACGATTCACCCACCACAAAACAAATGGCGACATAAACAGTGCCAGTTCACCACACAAATCGCACTAAACACCATAAAATATAAGATCACGCCACAAATAATCAAGCAGCAACCCCACAATTCGAATGTAAGTAAGGCACTAAACAGCCACATATAACGACGTTTCAATATAATTTCCAGGCGAATTTACAATACATAAATTAGTTTTCGTGAATAAAAACGTCTTGTTATTTGCAGATAACATGCTGTGGAAACTTTTAATTCCTCAATTAAATCAGATACAAATCCTGCGAATGACATAATGCCAGTAGCGTAATAAATTAAGCCTAATATGAAACAAAATCGTCAAATCAAACAATTCGTCTAAATGACTGCATAATCAAAAATCTCTAACATGTTATTCTTGAAACTAAAAGCCAAAAAAGCCCACTGAAGATGGCACAATAAGTCCCGAAACATGTTTGTGTGTTAAAACAAAACAAGGTGTCTTGCATAAGGAGGATTTAACCACACATCTAATACAGAAAACACGGTAGATACCGGTGCTGCACAATCACAAGATGATCAAATATTTATTATTTGTCTGCATTGCCACAATAGCCAAGAGCTAGCGGCCGTAGATACGTGAACGTTTTTATTTTAAAATTTTAATAATTTCATTCTGATAGCCCCGTGTAACAGAATCACGTAGTCGCGTTCTCGCACCAGCCGGAGCGAAGGCAAATTAGCAGTATGCAGGATTCAGATGATGTAAGTTTCCGGTAATGAACACATACAATTCCTGTGCTAAATGACATTCTTTTCCGCACTTAAAATAGTTTCATAGCAGCTTGAACCACCAATGCTGGAATATTACTTTCCAACAGCGGACCATACATTATTCAATAATTTTGTTATTGGTTTATTAAAAATTTTCGGTATGGCTAACATCAGGAAACATTTAAAGTTTTGTTTTTCAACGTTAAACCACTCTTCCCTTCTTTTCTGTCAGTGAATAAAAGCTGACGTCATAAAAAAGGAAGATGGATGATGGTTTAACGTCCAGTCGCCATTGTGATAGTTACAGGCGGAGCACAAACTGTTTAAGTCAAGGGTAAGGAAGGAAATCTGTGAAGTGCTTATGGACTTAAAATGAGCAACATACACAATTTTAATCTCTTGTTATAGGAACAGGTAAAGACTGGAGCTCCCTTCCGTTCAGACAGGATTTTTTTACATTGTTAAATACGCTTACTTACAATAATTATAAGCTGATTTCCAGATTAGAAAATTATTTTTCCAGACTTTGGTGTCTTGGAGCATTCCACAATAAACCTATGGTTTATTAATTGCCGGCCGCGGTGGCCGAGGGGACTGAGGCGCTCCAGTCACGGTCTGCACGGCCACTACGGTCGGGGGTTCGAATCCCCACTCGGGCATGGATATTTGTGCCGTCCTTAGGATTAGCAAGTTCATAAGTAGTTTGTAAGTTTAGGGACTGATGACCCCGTAGTTAAGTCCCATAAGCTATACAAACATTTGAACATTTTGTTCACCAGTTATGGAACAGAATTCAGTTTCCAATACCGCCAGAGTAACCAAATAAAGAACTTTGTGGGTCTTTCTGACGCCTGCGAATAATGCCAACGTAACGTCTCATTGCTCTAGGATCACATCCGAAGGACAAGCTGACAATTGCAAGCTAGTTGTGTTTAAGTGCGTTGCCAAGTACATAAAATAAAAATTATGTTACTGACTTCGATATTCAACAGACAATTTTTGGATATCGACTGTGAAGGCAGAGTTTTATAGCGAACATATTGCAAGTACTACTTCAAAATGTTTCAAATGTTTGTAATTCTATGGGACGAAACTACGTTTGTCATCAGTCGCTAGTCTTACAAACTACTTAAACTAGTTAAGCTAACCTAAGGACAACACACACGTTCATGCCCGAGGGATTAAGCTAACCTAAGGACAACACACACGTTCATGCCCGAGGGAGGATTCGTACCTCCGACGCGGGTGGCTTCGCGATCCGTAACGTGGCTCTCCAGACCACTCGGCTACTCAGCGCGGCAGGTACCACTTCAAGTCTGTAGCACGTCCTCTCGACTACTAATGTAAAAAAAAAAAAATAACAGTTGATTAGATAAAATAGAAAATTGTCCATTATATCAAAATGAGTTGACGAATTATGACACGTTCGCAGTGGTACCTCTTCTTGGTTAAATGTCTGCAGCATGGTATTGATAATACTGGTGTCCACAGTCGATTCCATGTTTCCCAAAATATAAAA
Organism: Locusta migratoria; assembly: GCA_026315105.1. Lineage (NCBI taxonomy): Eukaryota > Metazoa > Arthropoda > Insecta > Orthoptera > Acrididae > Locusta > Locusta migratoria. Next base: position 546,396,545 of record CM048747.1, on the reverse strand, counting down.
ATAATTATGCCCCAGTATGTGATGAGACGGATATTTCTCTACATCTGACAAAAGTGGGATGCAATATGAAGTTGAAATGTTGTTGCTCTTTTAAAAATTCATTATTTTGAATGTCAACTGAATGTTGTCCTTCATTTGAGTTCATTTACATTTTCTGCCAACTTTGCAGATATCTCATTAATATGCAAATGAATAAATTGTATTTAAATTAACCATCATCACAAAATAACCAAGTTATCCAAGGGTCGCCACTATTTTTTTATTATTATTATTTAAAAAAAAGAAAAAAAAATATTGAAAATATGAAACTGAGAATTTACTGTGCCTAACTGAAAGTAGTGGCGACCAGTAGTCTAATCTCACTTATTTATTTATTTTGGCAAAGTGCGTGTTTCCATACACTGTTGTTGAAAGCACACAAATCCTCTGACCTCCCTAACATAGACAGGAGATAACCCCTCCAAAACATATGAAAGGTGGTTGAAATCAGTTACACAATGTTCATAAATAGATACCGTATTTAAAAAAGGTGTATGTGCCAATTTATCAAAAACACGACATGCATGAAATAAATGTGTCAATTCCTTTAAAAAAAATCATACAAAAATAATGACTTGAAATAGCACAAACAAAATTATCTAATGATCGGAATACTTTTTACAGAATAAAGGACAAAATCTTTACACCAAAAGAGAAGGTACAAGTTCCACTGGCTAAAGTCATAAATTTGGTGTGTTAACCTATCAAAAATGTATTTAAAATGTCGGACACTCTCGATTAAAAATCGACTATGACGACCTTGCAAATTTACACCTACATCCCACCTATCAACCACCATTCAATAATCCTTTTCACTATTTATGCGTTGGTGCTACTTTACCATATACAGTTGAACAGTGTCACCGATGTCAATGGGCCGCTGATGAAAGAGCAGGCTGATGAATGTGATCACGAATGGGAAATTATCTACCCGATCGGCGCGGCAATTACTAAAGTATTCGAGCTACGAAAAAATACAGCAATTTTCCAACCCAATGGTGATGCTGTTATTCAAGAACAGTAAATTATCCTGACTATGAGTGAGCTTGTTCTAAAACTACACCCACTTCAGAATATTTACAAGTGAATGCAAACAGCAATCACACAGACACCATCTAACACTGCAATGGGCACAAAGTCCACCGACTCGCAAGGTCCGGAAACTTTGGAGTCCTTGCTGCCACTCCTCACTGCTACCAAGAGGTCCGAACCGTCCGGTGTCCTCCACGCTTCTCCAATTTCTCTCACTCACCCCACGCTCTCCTCACAAGAAAACTATCTTTGGTGCCCTCTCCCGTCATGAGAGCCCTCAGAAACCTATGCCTCGCCAACGTTGCACTGGCAAAAGTCGTAAAGTTTGGCGCCAGTCAACCGTGAGGGTCCCGGCAGCGTACACAATGCTGCCGGCCCCGCTTACCCTTCGACTCCCCGGAGCGACTGAGCGAGCCCGGGGCGCCTTTCTCTCCCCAACCACCGTGGCTGGGGCGACATCCTGTCCCGTATCTTCACACACCGCAGGCCACGAAACAAGGGCAGCATTCTCATCCACGTTTTTCGCTGGTGACAGCAAGTGCCTAAAAACAATTACCCAGGTGGCTTATTCCCAATGTACCAAAATCATGGAATAATCATTTCTATCATCTGGCATTAAGAATTTGGAGGAATTAGAATACAAAGAACCCAACATCCAATTAAATTGACAGACTAAATGAAATTGGAAAATATGAATATAAATACTATTACTACATCTCAAAGTAATTCAGCGAAGAAATGCTGACTTTGGAATGCGGTATGTTGGTCAACGACATATTACGTTCTGCAGAACGGCTGTAACCAAATGTATTTCACCAAATAAATAAAGAAATAAAATATACAAAAAGTTGGAAAATAGTAAAAATAAAAAACCTGGTACTGTCCCGCTGGCTGAGTGCATTGACGTAACGCTTTTTGTATTAGAAGAGGATAGTTTGGGTACATAGAAAAGTATCTAAATCTTTACTACAGAGTGTTCTTTATGTATGAAGTAACGAACGCAAAGAGCGCCTCGAATGTCTGTTTTCGAAATCAGTTCTGACAACTCTAAGTTTCTTTGTATTCATAGTTATAGTCTTGCAAACTTAATTTCTATTTGTGCTCTCGTTCCTTTATTTTTTCTTCCTTTTATAGATGAAATTGGCAAAGCTGACAGTGGGTAGATTTCTGCCCCTAGCAAATAACAGTTTCGACAACAACACAGATAAGCTGTACAAACTAAGGCCAGTCACAGATATGTTCAATCAAAAATTTAAGGAAGTGCATACAATGCAGTTACATATTCAGAGGGCGTCTGCACGACATGGGACTCAACCAGACGTAGTGCAACGCACTCTTAGCATGTGTCAGCGCCGGGAGTCGTAAGGCGCATCCTTATCCTGCAGCCACTTACGGCTCACGCTAACGGAACTTAAATCGTAAGGCAGAGGGTTAAAGCGTTCGGCCATTCGACCACGGCCCGTTGTATGTACCCTTCCCGCCATGAGGTTCTGTGACCGCCTAATTATTGTGCACTTTAGAAACTATAAACCTGCAGTTTACCCGTCAATTGCTTCATCAAGATATGCGCTGGCAGGAAGTGAAGAATCACAAATTCATTAATGCCTATTCTTATTTCTGACGGTTATAAGCGTGCGGCTATGGTGTGATATACGTGTTTCAAGGATCAAATCCAAGTAATAAACGTAGTCAAGGAAGGTCCGCACTAATAAAATCATTGTAAAATATTTTGCTTGGAATTAAATTTAGTAACGCTCTAACTGGGTTACGCATGAAAGACAAGTGGCGAAACTGCAGCATTTGTCCACACCACTCCTCAGAAAATGTTCAAATGTTTGTAGAGCTTATGGGACTTAACTACGGAGTCATCAATTCCTAAACTTACAAACTACTTATGAACTAGCTACTACTAAGGACAACACAAATATCCATGCCCGAGGAGGGATTCGAACCCCTGACCGTAGTGGCCAGTCCTCAGACAAAGAGAAAGGGGACTAAAGATATAATACTTCATTTCTGATCACAGATGCTAATTCCAAATTGACTTCTGAGCAAACCTATGACAAATCCCGACTAATTAATTAAATAATTTCCTTCAAACTTTATTGCATGATTAACACGATGTAATTAATTTTTTCAGCCGTACAAAAACTACCAATATACATAACGGAATATGAGTTGGAGGTGGCAAGATAAATTTTACATTTTTCATTTAATAGATTTACGAAACGCCCACCATGCGGACTCTAGTGCTGTTTCTTGGTTATTTCAAACTGGCGTTGGAAGCAAGCAATGGGGGAGGGAGACGAGTTTCCGAGTTGGACGAATTCGCGCCAGTCCAGGACAGCCAACCTGACGGAAGTGAGCCGCTGCCCGCAGACAAGAACAGCAGTGCTGGCATCCCATCCCTCCCGCTGTTAGGTTGGCTGCAAGGGACCTTCTCGCATAATGTGAAACTGCAAAGGAATCGGTTGACAGTGTCTTTCAACCTATATTTAACACACACAGAAATCACGATAAAAAAATCGCTATATTAATTAAATGTGTAGGGCCATGTAAATAGATTTATACGATTATTTTTCAAAATGTAGTTTCTGGTTTGGGTAAGTAACATTGCCCAAAATCTTTGCATGGTGGTACAGTATCAGTACTACAATGTTGTTCTTATGACTGTAGAATACGGGCATGTATTTTGGATTACTTCGTGTGAAACGTGTGAAAACGAGTCGTATTTGGTGCAATGTTCAGAACAGTCCCATGATTTCCACATTTTACGGTAAAGTATCCTTGAAGACAAAACTTTCAAATTCCTTTTGGCCCGTAATCTCTCAAGTGATAACATATTGTCATATCTGTCATTTCGTACATCACTGAGTGGTACAGGAGATGTTCTTTAGTTCTTCTTTAGGACGTATTGTCCATTTTGTTGAGATCTACGAGGCCTCCTCTTCATAATAAACGTAAGTCCATTTTCAGTCGCCTATTTAAGGACTCGTCAACAGTTTTCCGACGCGGTGGAGTAGCTGAGCGATCTAAAGCGTCTCGCTGCCTAGCGGAGCGTGCGGTTGCTCGCCGTCGGAGGTTCCAGTCCTCCCTCGGGCATGAATGTGTGTTTTGTCCTTAGCTTAGCTTAGTTTAGCTTAGTTTAGCTTAGTTTAAGTAGTTTGTAAGCTGCGGACTGCTGACCATGCAGTTTGGTCCGATGGATTTAAAAACATTTGAATATTTTTGAACAACAATTTTCCGTAATAATCGAAGTTCACGGCTTCTTCTTTCCCTTTTATAATCATATTTCCACGTATCACGGAGAATAGCGTCACAAATTGAAACAAACATATACCTAGGTAACGTAAGCTTGGAGCGTTCTCTAAATATTCAGTTTATTGCTAAACTTTTCGCAGAAGACAAAGGAACATCACATAATTGGAGAGCTTAAATGTTCGTTTCAAGCACTGTTGCCTGTCCAAGGATGAAATTTAAAACATGTTTAAGAAAAGCACGCGCGAGTTTGATGTTGCCTGAGAACAACATTGCCGATTGAAGGGTTAAGTTACCTCGTCAGCAGCTCTCAAACCTCATTCCTTTGCAGTTCCTAGAGATGTCAACATCGCGACAGCGGCGTGTTTCGGATTTCGTCATTGAATACCACAAGCTTCCCGTTACCTTGGTGGCTGTCTGTCCTAACCGTCTGAAAATGACTCGTACTGGGCTTCGATGCACTCTGTTATTGCGACGGTTATGACAGTGCTATCGTGCATTTACAAAGAGAGGTTCTCGTAATGCAGAACAATATGTCATGTGACAGTTATCTCCGAGCGACCCCAAGATTCTGTGATCGTTCGCATAACCCATGGCTAGTTCTATTTTTCCATGAATTCTCACTGATGAATTCATTCTCTTAATGTCCAACAGAAAGTCTACTCCTCACCCAGTGGTGGTAATCAGTGAGAAATTGTTGTGTTTATAAAAACTTATGACAAAGTTACCTCCAAAATATGTGCCTTTTTATCGAATACATTTTTCAACCAATTAACCTTTCATTTCTGTAGCCTCCATTACTATCCCTGTCTATAAATTAATCCTCTACTAGGCTTTGGAACACCAGCTAAAGAAACGAAGTCCTACCGCCTGGGACAGAAGATCTGCAAGGAACAATGTTAGTCGGAGGTTCTGGAAAGTCTTTAATTAATTCAGACTCGTAAAGCGAGAGATTGCAGCAACTGTTATTTCTATCAACATCCGCCAACTTCTAGCACTTAATTACTGGCAGAATTGTTCACAATCCTTCTCGAAGATAGTTTCTCGGAATGTTTGAGATAATAATCTTGATAAGTCACTGAGGCCGCAAAAAAGGAAACTTTAACGCTATATTGCAGAAATTTACTGAACAGTATAGTATAAGAGAACACTTCTAATACTTAATGCTACTTTAATGCTATTTTGTACTATCATAGGTCCTATGGTGTACTATCATAAAACACTTCCAAATATTAATGCTAATCGATTACTAGGTCCAGGCAGGAAAGGAAAAAAATCTTTAGTTGAAACACTTTTATATAGAAAGGTTTCCGTCAATACATATTTTATTTTAAGAAATTAAAAATCATCATCATGATTATCAGGCTGCGTATAATGGTGATAAAGAGATAATTTTGAAGTATGACTTCACAATATTGACATAATACCTTTCGTAACAAACTGAAATAAATTTGACATATTCCATAACCTCTCAGATAAACCAGACTTCGTGATATTGAAAAGAAAATCATATTCTTTAGCAATCAGAACAAAATGAACCTTTGTGTCACAGAGGAACATTATTGTAGGCGAATACTTTGTCCCTTTGGCCGTGAATCTTTCAGCACTTACCTCGTGGTTGGAGCCTCTCTCGAAAGTGCTTCAGCTGACAGCATAAGAACAGCACATAATTTAAATTAACTCTCATTGTAAGACAAAGGTAAGTTCTGATGCTTGTGGACTGTCTTGTTGAGCATATCTACTCTGACAATACAATGCATGATAAAAGTACTAGCAGATACCAAAAAAAAAAAAAAAAAAAAAAAAAATTGAAGAAGAACTATATGCCCACAGCATTGTGTACAGTCATGACAGTTTCGTTGGTGGGGTTGACTTACAAATTTTGTATAGCAACAAGCTTTAAATTTCCCAGCCACTACCTTCACAATAAAAATACAGTAACTACCTACAACTGACATACAATAAACAAAAATCTTTGTGGCAATGCGAATAAGAAGGAAACGAATAGGTTTTCCTCCTGAGGTCCTATCTCTGCGGTGATAACTCAGCCAGTAACTTATGATTATTACCAGCGTCGCAGCGCCAGCGATACTAATACAGACAGTTCTGCATCTCACATATATTATTACGCAAATGTTACAGTTCACATATTACAAATTCGTATTGACGTACAGGAACATTTCAAAATTACGAAATAAGGTAATACTTAAATTTTAATCTCTTACTGCTTTGATCTCTTATTATTAACCTTATTCTTGTTATTTGATTTTGAAAATAATTTGATAACTCCAAAATTGTATCAACATATAAAAGAAAACTTAAGCCAAATTAGTAATTATTGCTGGGCATTAAATGAATCTATGCAAATTCCGTGCAAATATTATTCCCGTTCTTATTTCACGTTTGATCCAAACAAATGCAAACTTTCACGACCTCTGTGTTGTGCCTCACTGTAGAGATCCGCAGTCTCATCTAATAGAGGATATAACAAGGGGAACCAAAGTTTTCTAGTTTCCTCTGTATCTCGTACAAAAGAAGTCGATGAAAGGCAAATAGTTCCAAACTAATCAGAATTCTTAGAAATACTTTATTTGTAATTTCTATCATACACTGATTACTTTACCACCAGTACACGCTCCTGTTCGTTCTGCCCTCTTCTGCGCTGTTTTGTAACTTTCACGCGTGACAGATGCATTCGTTGCAATCTTCCTCGGGATTACATTTCTTTCAGTTTGTCAAGCCGACACTTCCCAGCACACTCTGCATGCGGTATGTTGGTATTTTGTTACATAGTGACGCCGAACAATGGACTCTTCCTATAAATGGGAGCTACGTCGCTACTTATAACGCAGGTATTTCTACGACCCTGTGTTTCCACAACGGCATACTTCAATCTACATAACTCAATGAAAACGAGGACGTCGGAATAATGGGTAACGGCATTACCTTCACCGAGAAACGGCACTACTTGAAGCCAGGGAGCCAATGAAAAGGATTTCTCTCTTAAAACTCATTGTGTTGCCCTCTTTATTTGAAACCAGTAAACTGAGGTCGTAATAGTTTGCTTAAATATAATGTACAATTAAGCCACTGTACTTTCAATACACACAATGCCATCATTGTTTTAGCCATCAAAAATAATAGTAACAGAAATAAAAATAAACAAAGAATTTCAGAGTGCATTATTTAATGGTTTCTCTTTTTCACTGTCAGGTTGTGTTCAGAGATTGCTACCTCATCCACTGAAAATGCAAACCTTGCTACCCATTTTTGTTGACATTAAAAATGCAGCGAATAAAAATCATAGTGCCTGAAGCAAATATTCAAATGTTTGTTACGCTTAAGAGACTTAAATGCGGTGTCATCAGTCCCTAAACTTACAAACTACTTATGAACCACTTTATACTAAAGACGACACAAACATCCATGCCGGAGTGGGGGATTCGAAGTATTAGTATAGAGGGTGGTCCATTGACAGTGACCGGGCCAAATATCTCACGAAATAAGCACCAGACGATAAAACTACACAGAACAAAACTTTTCTAGCTTCAAGGGGGAAAACAGATGGCGCTATTATCCGCCCGCAAGATGGCGCTGTCATAGGTCAAACAGAAATCAAATGTATTTTTTAAAATAGGTACCCCCATTTTTAATATATATCCGGCTGGTATGTAAATAAATACGAAAATTTTAATTGGAACACTTTTGTCTCTGTGTGATAGATGGCGCTGTAATATTCACAAACATGTTACTCACAATTTTAGACGAACAGTGGGTAACAGATATGGTTTTTAAATTAAAACAGAACGTACGTACATTTGAAATTTATTTCCGTTGTTCCAATGCGATACATGTACCTCTGTGAAATTATCATACATTATGAGAACGCATGCTGTTACTGCGTGATTACCTGGAAGTACCTCATGACTTCAGTAAATACTCAAAATGATGTCCTTCAACTTCAGTGCATTTGGCAATACGCGTAGCGAAATTCCCCACATCAGCAAGTAGTTCGCCTTCAAATGTTCAAACGTTTATAAAGCTTATTGAACTTAAGTGCGGGGTCATCAGTCCTTAAACTTACAAACTACTTATGAACTGCATTATACTAAAGACGGCACTAATACCCATGACAGAAGGGGTGGGGGCGTCTAACCCCCGACGGGGAATGGCCTCACGCATCTTAGCATAGCGCCTCAATGCGCTCGGCAGCTCCACCGCGGCAGTTCGCCTTCAGTAATGTTCTCACATGCACTGACAATGCGCTGACGCATGTTTTCAGACGTTGTCGGTGAATCACGATAGCAAATACCCTTCAATTTTCCCCACAGAAAGAAATCTTGGAATGTAAGAACCGGTGAACGTACGAGCAATGGTTTGCTACCTCTACGACCAATACACCGGTCATTACATATTCCATTTAAGACCGCTTCAATTACACGCGAGCCACGTACCGGACATCCATCATGTAGAAAGTATATCTCCACTCTGTCTTGCTGTGCAACATCTTGTAGTAAAATCGGTAGAACATTACGTAAGAAATCAGCATATATTGCACCATTTAGATTGCCATTGATAAAATAGGGGCGGATTATCCTTCCTCCCATTATGCCGCACCATAAATTAACCCTCCAAGATCGCTGATGTTCCACTTGTCGCAGCCATTATGGATTTTCTGCTGCCCAGTGATGCATATTATACCGGTTTTCGTTACTACTGTTTGTAAATGACGCTTCGTCATTAAAAACAACACATGAAATAATATGTTATCATACTGTAATTAATTTATGCCCAATGGCTAAACTGTACATTACGTTCAAAGTCTTCGCCATGCAAATCCTGGTGCATAGAAATATGTTAAGGGTGAAATTTATGTTGATGTAGAATTTTCAACACCGATGTTTTGAGATTCCCGATGCTCGCTCAGTTAGTCTGCTACTGATGTGCGTATTAGCCGCAACTGCAGCTAAAACACTTGGGCATCATCATTTGTTGCAGGTCGTGGTTGACGCTTCACTTGTGGCTGAACACTTCCTGTCTCTTTAAATAACGTAACTATCCAACAAAAGGTCTGGTCACTTGTAAGATGTCTTTCAGGATAACGATCAGCATACATAGCACAGGCTTCTTCGGCATTTTGATCACAAAAGCCATACATAACACAATATCGACCTTTCTGAAATTGTTAAACGGTCCATTTTAAGACAAGTAATGTATCACGAAGCAAATACCGTCCACACTGGCGAAATGTTATGCGATACCACTTACTTATACATTTGTGACTATTACAGCGCCATCTATCACAAAGCGAAGAAAGTGTTGCAAAAAAAAAAAAAAAAAAAAAAAATCGCATAAAAAACATAAAATGTACAAAAATGCAAGTCTCGCGATGAATTCCTTTCACCCTAAGAAGTTGTGAGATCTTATGGGGAACCAAGTCTGTTATTTTAGTTAGTGTTCATGGAACCACCTATTCCACACCTTGTAATAATTTTTTTCTTATATAATTTGTTATTTACCAACGTCTGTAGTGACTATATCAAAATTATACATCTTTATTTCTATAATAATTGTAATGATTTGGCAATTGCATCATAATATAATGTAATAAGAATAAATATAATGATCTGGCTATTGCATATCGTTATAATGACATAACCATAATTTATATTCTTTTATGTAACCGAAGGTAATCACATAAGAATGAAGTACACTCATATGTGCATAAAGGTTTTTTTGGTATTAATGCATGTTGCCATGGGAAACCAAGTCGGTTATTATTAGTTAGTGCTCATAGAACCACATATTTATTATCTACCACTTATTTGTTATCTACCAACATTTGTGCTGACTATATTAGTATCATACACAACTTTAGTTCTATAATACATATAATAACTTCGCAATCTCACCGTAATATAATGACATCAGAGTACATAGAATAATTGGGCAATTAGACAACGACATATAAAATAATTTATATTCCACTATGTATCCAAAGTAAGAATGAAATACCTCATATCTGCGTAAAGTATTTTAAATATTACTTTACGGCGCCATGCGATTGACAAGTCATTATAGTTATTAGAAAATAAAAATGTATAATTTTGATATAGTCACTACAGATGTTGGTAGATAACTAATTACATAAAAAAAGTGACAATATGTTGAATAGGTGGTTCCATGAACACTAACTAATATAACCAACTTAGTTTCCCATAAGAACTCACAACTTTTTATGGTGAATGGAATTCATCGTGAGACGCATTTTTGTATATTTTATGTTCTTGATGGGATATCATTTCTTTTTGTAGATAGTCCTTTTCTGTAAACTTTTGTACATCAACCACGGATTTTCTTAAAATCCATTCTCTGTCTCTTTGGTCTGCTTTGGTTTCGTTTGGTTTGATGTAACAGTATTTGGTCCCTCTGCAGAAATTTTCTGTTGTTACCACTATCTCGGTTACCGAGATAATGGTCCAACAAAAGACATCCCACCATTTTACTTAAGTATGTCGGTGAGAATACTTAAGAACCTAGATATCTCTACTGATGCTCTAACTGTTCTGACCAGTGTTAACATGATTTGGTTGGATTTAGTGTACGTTTTGACTACATCTGGATGATGGTGCTCCGTGGTTTATTCCCCACAAGAATTACGATGGTGTCATCAAGAGTAATAACGTCAAATGTCACGAAACAACAGTAAATACGTACACACGAATATTTTAAGCGAGGGGGGGGGAAGAAGTTCTCCTGCAGTAGTATAGAACGATAGCCAGGCAATGGATTCGTAACTTGACTGCAGCAGAATTCAACGCTTTCTGAAGTGTGAAACTAGTGGCTTACGGTAGGGCGCAAACCAAACTTTACACAGTTATAAAGCATCGCAGTGTACATTTGAATACTGAAGTAAACGTTAATACGCGCAGCGACCGAGAACTAGCAAACCAGACCGTGCAAACAGTAAAAGCTATTTCAGTGTAACGAGCAGCTGAAGTAACACTTGCAGTAGTAAACTGGTCCACAGTAGAAGCAAACACACACCACACACACACACATGCATACATAGACACAGGATGCACAGCAGTATCTTACCGTCGTAGTGTGGACGATATTGTGTTTATTGCTTACGTTTCAAAACGGAACAGAGCGTAACAACTACACGTAACGACATACTAGTAATACTGTGTAAAGCGTTCATCTGTTATACGGACGCACTGTAGTAGCAGACTCTACAAAGAGACACTAAAACAAACGGTGAAGAGGGCTGGATCAGAGAGACTGACACCTTTTCACGCATCATGGTCTAATACGTAACAATGTTTGTAAATTATGTATTTCCGGCCTGTTGTTAATTTTGTGAATCAGAACCGTCTGATTTTCGCAGAAATGGTTGCTCATCGAGCAGAGGAGTGTTTATTTTGACTTATGCTGGAAGGGAGCGGAATAAATGACGCAGTTTTGACGGCAATGGAGATAAATCGAGAGTAAACAAGAATATAAAAGACGCTGAGTGTACACTGCTGTTCGCTCAACTTGAAACAGACTAAAGGAATCATCAAAATCAGCTGAAATTTACAACCACTGAAGCGGAATTGTTTAACCGCTTCATTAGTTTTTCTCATCATTTTATTGAATTTAATTAATGGAAACAGTATGGATGAGTCCTTTAATGTTTGTATAAGCTAAGGAGACGGTTTAGTTTTGTTGCATTTCAGGTTAGGGATACAGGACAGTGGATACGGAAATGCTATCAATGAAGAAAAGAACAAGGAGTCAGATCCATAGCTCCCATTTCTCCCTTATTGAATGAGTTGTGGCTGTATGTGTGTTTGTGTGTGTGTGTGTGTGTGTGTGTGTGTTTACCAGACGTGCTGTGTAAACAGAGTTGTTGACAGGAAAGCAGAAAGAGTTGGTCCTGTGAACGATAGCCTACCTATGCTTTCTGAATGATCACCAGTGAGGTTTCTTATATAACCAGCGAACGCTATCCGACAGTTTGCGAATCGTTCGGAGTAGTCAGGAGAGACCCGCCCTAAAACTTCAACGAAAAAGCGGTTGGAGCGAGAGGTCAGCCATGTTCGGCAGAGTTTGCTAGGCGCACGTGGCGACCAGACGTGAATATGGTGACGTCCATCAAGATTTTCAGAAATTTGACTATTTATTTGAATAATTGGATATATAATACTGTAATTATCGTCACTCATCCACGAGGTTTTAGAGGCAGAAATTCAGTATGATGAGGGACAGTCACAAGGTCTCAGGACAGATAGCATCTTAAGAAAGACACCGCGAGAAGCAAGAAGAGAGAAGAAACAGGCATATGTTCAAACGTTGAGTGTCATTGTATCTTCAGTCAATAAATCTTGTAATACTAATCTCAATAGAAATATTTTAGCTGACCATCCATTCCTGCACCAGTATCTTCTCTGACAACTAGAACGGGACGAGTACAAAACAAAGGTCAGAATGAATGATACAAAAAATGGTAATGAGGAAACAACAAATGGCGACGAGGACTACAACATCCCACATTGCGACGTGTTGTTAAATATCTAACCGCTGCACTATTAGTTTTGATTTCTTACAGGTCTCGGCGGAACCAGTAAATGATATTTTGATTTCTATTGCAGGACGTAGTGTCAAATTCTATAATTTTTGACAGCATGTTTGCACCATGCCTAATGCTACTAACACGGCCACTGCCAGTGCCACTGCGCCACAGCTTCCTTCGCTCGATGCGCAGTAGCTAATGCAAATGTTTCAGTTTTGGAGCCAACAAATTGCATCTCTACTGCAAACCGTGCAACAACTTCTGGCCACACCTGTGTCTCAAAATACGCAAATTCCACTGCAGCAGCTACCGCTACCAGTCATTCCACCATTTCGACAATATGACGAAAAAGAAAAGGAGTGGTCACACTTGTTACAACAGTTTGATGCCTACGCCACAGTGCACCGGATACAAGGTACTGTCAAATTTCATTTTCTGTTATCGTGTGCGGGCCCATCGCAGAACATTCAGAACTTTCTTATTATTCAGCGATAGGAATCCTAACGGCATATTATGAACAACAAATCAATGTTGTAGCCGCAAGGTATCAGTTCTTCAGAAGTAGGAAAAATCGGAACCAAACATACAGCAGTGGATAACAGATCTTCCAGGTCTCACTCGGAACTGTCAATTTCAATGTTTGTGTTGAGCTTTGTAATCAGATGTCATGTGGCGTGACGCAATTGTCTATAATAATCCTGACGGTAGGCTTAGGGAACAGATTCTAAAAATGTTAGGTCTTTCGTTAAACCACGTACAACAGATTTTGGAACAGTGTCATACAGGTGCCGTGGCAGCGGAAAACTTTGATTCAATTCCACTGTGGCCCACCGCGGTGGCAGAGGGGACTGAGGCGCTCCAGTCACGGTCTGCACGGCCACTACGGTCGGGGGTTCAAATTCCCCCTCTGGCATGGATATTAGTGCCGTCCTTAGGATTTGTTAGTTAATAAGTAGTTTGTAAGTTTATGGAATGATGATCCCGTAATTAAGTCCCATAAGCTATACAAACTTTTGAATATTTTGAATTCCACTCTGTACTATAGGTATGTCGCGCGCCGGCGAGGTAGATTGCCCTTAACTTCCTGCTGCCCGCTCTAAGTGTAAACAAGTTGGCAGACGCAGAGCACTGCCAAGTAACGAAGTCCTGCTCGCAATGTTTCTCATGGCACAAACGACAGAACTGTCCGTCCCGGTCAGCAAAATGCTATGCATGCTGCAAGAAAGGTCACATACAAGCAGTATGTTTACAGCAAAAGAAAAGAAATTTCTCCTTCCGTCCCAAACAATGATAAGAAAATAGTTATTCAATAAATACAGTATTTTCCAAACCAATGGCTGCCCCTCGTAATATAGAGGACACAGATGTAGCACAAGTTGTACGTCAGGTCAGAAAAATGTATCTCAGTTTGTGTGTGAATGACATTTCTGTGAAATTTCAACTAGACACAGGTCGCATCAGTCACATTGCTCAATCGCAAAACTTACGAACAGTCAGGTTTGCCGCAGCTTTCTCGCACTAAAACAAAGTTTACAGCGTACAATGGCAATGACATTCCTGTACTAGGACAGTATTCATACCTGCAGTGTACCGCTCGCAAATGCGCATGGTGACATTTCAGGTTCTCCAGTCTTATAAAGGAGATAATATTTTTGGTTTAGATTCTTTTGATCTTTTTGGTTTTATTATGAAGACGATGATGTTTTAGTTGTGAACAATTTTGATGCTAAAGACAATGTAGACAAGTTGCTGAAAGGCTTTCCAGATTTATTTTCTGCGGGACTAAGAAAAGCTGAAGATTTTACTTCACACATTACTCTCAAGGAAAATGCCAAACCAAAATTTTGGATCGCTCGTGATGTATCGCTCGCCTTACGTGACAAAATGTCACAATAACTTCGCAAATTGCAAAAAAAAATGGTGCAATTGAATCAATAAAAGTGAGTCAGTGAGTTATTTTGCCGTAGCCGTCAGGTAGCATTTGCATTTGTTTTGATTCCACAATTAGTTGTAGACAGTTGTCCTTTGCCAAGACCAGAAGATTTAATGGACAGATTAGGTGCAGGAATATATGTCTCAAAATTAGATTTAAGCAATGCCTACCTTCAGCTGCCAGTCTTCGAAGAATCACAGAGAATTTGTGTTGTCAGTACTCACCCGGGCTTGTTTAAATGTTTCCGTATACTTGTTGGCAGTGCATATGCGCCCACAATTTTTCAAAGATATTTGGAACAGTTTACTGCTTGGGTGCCATGATGTTCAAACTACTTGGACGACATAGTTGTGTTAGGCCGTACCCCAGAAGAACACATTGCAAAATAGAGGAAATTGTTTCAGGTTTTGACAGTCGCAGGTCTCGAGTGTCCCTTAAGTAAGTGTGACTTTTTGAAACCAGAACTGCAGTATCTAAGACACGTAATAAACAGTCAATGTGTGCACCCAAAGCAATGACATTTGCTTGCCATTCGCGAACTGCCTACACCAAAAGATGTGAAAGAATTACAGTCCATCTTGGAAAGTTAACGTAATATATTAGGTTTATTCCAAACGCTGCACAAATTACAGCCCCTTTGCATATACTACGTCGTAAAAATGTTCGTTTTCTTTGGACTGACGAATGCCAACGCGCATTTCAGCAGTTGAAAGATGCTTTGCTCAGTAATCGGTGGTTGATGCACTTCAATCCAGAAAAGCCAGTTCTTTTGCAAGTGGAAGCGTCATCGTTTGGTCTAGGAGCAGTACTGTCACATAGACATGGGGATACGAACTATCCGATAGCGTTGCGTCCAAACTTTTGACAGACACAGTGCCGTTCTCCTCCGATTGAGAAGGAAGCCTTAGTAATAGTGTACGATGTCACAAAATTCCATCACTTGTATGGGAGAAACTTCTATTTAGTAACTGACCACAAGCCTTTACAATAATTCTTTCATCCTGCCAAGCCAATTCCTAGGAGCACGGCACACAAATTGCAACGTTGGGCACTGACATTATCTCATTATTAATACGAGATTGTTCAAAATGTTCAAATGTTTGTATAGCTTATGGGATTTACTACGGGGTCATCAGTCCCTAAACTTACAAACTACTTATGACCTAACTAATACTAAGGACGGCACAAATATCCATGTCCTAGGGGTGATTCGAACCCCCGACCGTACTGGCCGTGCAGACCGTGACTGCAGCGCCTCAGTCCCCTCGGCCACCGCGGCCGGCTACGAGATTGTGTTAAGACCCACAACTCGCTATGGAAATGCCGATGCCCTTTCCTGTCTTCCGGCTGATCATGATAAAGATTTGACGCTTCTGAGATGTCTTGTTGTCAGATAGATGCACATGATGATAGTTTGTTGCAATCATTTCCCTTGGTCTATAGGAAAATTGCTCGGGCCACAGAAACAGACCCCAAATTACGGATTTTGCTGTGCTATTTTCGCACAGGATGGCCTCGTTCACAACGTGACATTCCAAATTCACTGGTGCGTCGCTATATTGCTAGGAGGAATGAACTTTCAGTGCATAGAGTGCTCATTCCAGTATAGAATGACAATGGACAATCGCGTGTGTTGATTCCGCAACGTTTGCAGAACGACGTATTCAACATACCTCATCAAGAACATTGGGCAATGGTTCACACTAAACAATAGGCACGACGACACTGTACTTGGCAGGGTATGGACGCCAAAGTAGAACAAATGACGTCACATTATTCAATGAGCGCTACCAATCAGTCAGCTCCACCCCATAAATGTTTTGTGTGGCCAAAAGCAAATTCACCATGTCAACGAATGCATATTGGCTATGCTGGTCCGTTCTGGCACACTAAGAGGCTTATTGAGGATGATTCTTTTAGTGGTTACCCTTTTGCAGTGCCAAGGTCTTCTACGACTTCTAGTAGCATGATTAGGGCGTTGTCTTCAATATTTTCTCTGGAAGGCTCCCTGAACTGAGTTGACAACGGCCCTCAGTTCACATCGCAAGAACTTCGCTCGTTTTTTGAACGCAATGGCGTTAAGCATTTTACCGGTGCACCGTTTCACCTGCACGCAAACGGCGCTGCGGAACGCTTCATCCGGACATTTAAGCAGCAGATGTCCAAACTCCGTTCGGAGCACTCATGGGAGGCGGTTCTGCAGCTGTTCCTCGCCTCCTATTGCCCGCATCCACGACAAGGATCATCGCCGGCCGAGCTTCTACACGGCCGCCACCACCGCACCATGCTCAATCTGCTCCACCCACCGCGCCGTCCGGAGCAGCAGCAGCCGACGACACGCAAGTATCATTTCGCTCCGCGTAACCACAGACAAATGTATGTTACTCTGTGGCATAACCCAGTCTTTTTCAGAGTTTTTGGCGGTCGCGAGATAATCCAGTGTAGCGGTGCTCACTTGTTTGAAATTTCAGGTCCCAATGGCATCGTACGCAGGCACCGCATCCAAATTCGCCCTTGTCATGTACCCTGTGGTCCTTCTGTGTTTCTCTTGGCATATTAAAACACCACGCAGACCGCGCGACCTCGGCGGTCGCCCCCGCCATGATCTTAAATGCACCGCGGCTCGACGTCATGGAGAAGAGCCCTCGCCGTCTCAACCACACCTGGACATCGCCATGGACATCGAGAAAGACACCACGCAGCATCCGACGTCGCCACCGACGTCACCATTTACGTCTTCTTAACTTGCGCCACAAGTCGTGGGCGTAGGCCCTTCGGAGGTTTTCACAGAAGACATTCCCTCTCGAAATCAGGCCAGATGGTGGGGCCTGGCCAGTAGTCTGACGTCCTCTGAAGCTACAGACTCCGGTAGATCCGTATGTCCACGAGACTGCCTCCTCCCCCGTTGTCGAGCTCCAGACACGACAACAGTTCGGAACTTCAGGGGTCAGGGTTGTTGTGGCGTACAGTCAGCGCCACACGCCAGATGTAATAGTACAATCGTGTAGAAGGCAGTGATCGACCGAATGTCAATTGCAAGCAGGCGCCGCTACCTGGAGGGAATAACCGAAGATGCGCGCCCTCTACAAGTGCCTTTATCTAGGCCAACATACGTCTGGACAGCCCGTCACCTAGCAGTTACTAGTCAGAACTCAGACAGTTACTAGGACAGAAGTCGGCTACGAACCAAACAGTCACTAGGTGTCAGCGCAGATAGCATCATATGTTCTAACGTTGAGTATCATTGCATCTTCAGTCAATAAATCTTGTAGAACTAATCTTCGATTCCTGCACCAGTACCTTTCCTGACAACTAGACCATGACGAGTACTCAACTAATGGCAGAAATAATGTTACAACAAATGGCGACGAGGTCACAACGTGCAGTGTGGGACATGCACTCTGCATTTGAGAGAGAGAGAGAGAGAGAGAGAGAGAGAGAGAGAGAGAGAGAGAGAGAGAGAGATTTAGTCAAAGGAAATTATGACCTCAGCATCTTGAAGCTCAAGATCCTGGATTCGCCGCCGTACCGAGGATAACGTAGGTACTTTTTTGTGTGACTGATGATGATGATTCGTGCAGTGGCCATGAGGAAACGCAGAGTGCATTGAAATGTCCCGCACTGCCGAGAGGCGAAGAACACTGCGGGGAGGGCAGGATGGGTTGTTTCTTTTGAACTAAAATTGAGACAGTTCGGCTACACAAAAGCTTCTTGACCTCAGCTCCCTGAAATCGGTAAATTTGTTACCTTCCAGTTTACAGAAATAGTAGGTACGCCACTGGACAACATTCAATGGAACAGCACACCATCTTTCAGCATGACAATGCACCATTCCACACCGCTGATACTGTTTGGGACCGCTTGGCAGGTACTGGAAAATCGACTGTACTCACTCGACATGGGCCCCTGTGATTGTGATTTCTTTGACAGAGTGAAAGTACCTCTGCGACGGATTGTGAGCAACACCAGATATAGCTTTATCCATGACATAGCGCTCTCAGTAGGGGACAGTGTCAAAAACAGAAGGGCACCTGTAACAGAACTTACAAAAACAAAGTTTGACGAATGAAGTCAGAACGGTCGATCGCAAAACAAAGGCGAATCACAATGCTGCTGCACCTGCGTAGCGGCCGATTTTGGTAACCTGTGACGCCGTTGTTCATTTGAGCATCGTGTGTGTTCCGTGTTAGACCTGCTGGACGAAATGGTTGTTCAGTACCTCGTTTCTGAACTGAGAACGGTTCAACGAACGACCGTTGGTTGAATTTAAAGGTTTCTTTTAAGCTTGTCAAGACACCTAAAGAAACACGTGCGATGCTGGTACGTGTTTATGGTGATCAAGCACTGTCCGTGAAGGGTGTGTACGAGTGGTTGCATCAAAACTAACGGCCAAGTACCGTATACGTCAAAAGTAAAGCAATACAGTCAAAGGTATTTCTCTTACCCCGGGTATTATTAGGTTAGCGAGAAACTATTCATACTCGTTTTCCGTGATTTTCATAGAAGTTGTTAAAGGGCAAGCGATATATGTAGAAGACACATTTGCCCCGTTTCGGCTCCCGGTCAATAAAAAACTCCCAGACGCCCTTGTGCTCCTTGACGTCACTGTGACGACACTGAACTGCTGTGCATTCATCAGAGCACTGACGTTAAAACGCTTCTTGCCAATAATCAGATGGGGTTATTTAATTGCGCCGTGACAAAATGCAGTACTACTTCTCGAGAGTCGACAAATGTAATTTACCGTGGTTTCCACAAAGATCAACACTTGAAAGGTGGATTGACATTTCTATGCAAAGGCACCGACAAACTGAATGTAAAAACTGCACCTCAGGTTAATGCTCGGTAACGTCGACGTCCTCGAAAGACATATCGGCTGCTAATCGTTCAGCCATGTTCAGGTTAATGTCTGCCACTGACAGTCACTGACGCTTACCTGAAGATGGCTGAACGACTGGCAGCCGAAATATCGGTCGAGGAGTTCGACGTTATCCGGCTGAAACTTCGCCGAGTGCTGCTAACGCCGTCAAACTCCAAGATATTCATCTGAGGGTTCGGTTCATTATCGACCTGACGATTTGATGAAGGAACTACGAAGTTAACCTTCAATAAAGAATCTACTACCAACAGCAATCTCCAGTTGAGAAACTCAGAAATAGCCTGAGGGACATGTATGAAAAAGCCAGGTTGCAAGAGGAAAGGCAGGAAATCAGTATATAATTTACAATGAAAATATTTATGACTCAAAAGTTCTATAAGATAAATTTTACCGTATTAGTAGCTTACTTGGATTTTGAGCTGTGTGTATCCTTTGTGCACAACTGGTTTCACAGTGAGGCCATCTTTAATTTAATGTCTCAAAGGCGATTCAGTGGCTGCTATGTAAAACCACCACAACACTGGAGTATACTATCCTCTGCTGTCAAGATATTCAACTCGCTACCAGATCGGGGTAATAAGCTTTTGCGAGAAATCGACATAAGCATTTAGTTGCACAGTGTGTTGCTGAGGATCGTGAGTTTACGTATATTGTTTTCCACTGTATTATCATCCGAGTTGGCATAGTTCTGGTAAGTTACAAAAGGTTACGAATTGTAAAGTAATTTCTATAAGTAGACCATTGTACGTAATTAAAGCATAATTCTGGTAGGAGGTACCCAGATAAGAGTTTACTGTTATAAAAAACCGTAATTTCGGCAGTAAAATTAGCAAAGGGTCCGTGGGAGCTACCGGCTACTCCCTGCTGCAGAAACCTTGTTCCCTGGCCCAAATTGAGAACTGACTTGGTTCAAATTACTGTAATAACAGGAAGATAACGATACAGTTGACAATATACCTTGCAGCTAATACGAAATTACACACAGACGTTAATGAAAAATCCACCACAAATAAAGTTATCTCATAAAAGTGGCTAAGAAAACGTTTAACGGAACTGAAACATAAAAATTGCATCTGAGCTTGTTCTCAGCACTGGTGAAAAACAATATTAAATGAAAGGGGGAAGGTGCTCGAATACTACTATTTATAGGCAAGTCAAAATTATACAGAAATTTACATGTTTATTCAGGTCCAACACAAGCAAAATGGGGAACGAATTTTCTTAATACATTAAAAATGCATCCCACTGAAATAATCTACTTAAGTTAACCTATCTTACACAGACGATGCCCAGCATTAGATTTAACATAAATTACACAGAAATTAAAGCTACTGGGGAAGGATTTACAAACAACACTTACTCGCTCACACACACGCAATGCAAGAGCGAAACACACCAAGATCAGCGTGCAGAAGCGAGGCAAAAACAGGCGCTGCTATCGTATGCAAAATTCAGAAAACACCTAGGTACCACACAACACAATAGACAATAAAACTGCTAAGATGGCTCTGGTCTGTCGTGCCTGTTTTGAGATGGTGTGGGAGTATAGCAAATTTAAGTTGCATTTAGATTACACCGCGAGAAAACACACTAACGGCAACACATAGCTGCGTTATATTATCGCGCTCCACTGTAGGTGAAGTGGTTAAAAATCGGATTCATTACATAAAATTACGGGATTCTCAAGTTGCAATCTGAGAGTAAACTATCTAGGCACTAGTTTTGTGATAACTAGCGTAAATTCAGGTGACTAGCTGCAAACCCCTGAAGTCGGAGTTCAGACCCACGTGGTTACGAACACCGATAAAAATGTATAAATTCAATTTCCGAAAAATAAAGGAAATTAACTACAGCATGCAACTCCTATAACTTCAAAGGAAGCTACTTATATGCAGCAAGATGCGATTGGGAGCATCCACAAAGACAGAACAAGTCCAGTTTCAAGACCCAGAAAAGTGCAATAACTACAAGGTCGGAAATATAAAAATAAAAACTACCACATGCAGCCCTTAGAAATACAAAGAATTTCGTAAGCAAGCTATTGAAGGGGATGTACAAGGCTGTAAGTGCATATTACACGTTCGGAAATTAAAATAGGCGGGAAGATAAGAACGCGAAATGTTAGAGGAAATCACAAGGATACACACATATTTGCTTGCCTGGGGGCATCGAACAAACAATAGTGGAAGCTGAAGGCTTTGTTCTAAGAACCAACCACAAGTAACACACATCACTCATGGAAGGAAACGATGAGAAAGTTTCATATGCACTCTACAAAAATGGACAAATCGTCGGGCCCCACAAAGCTACAAACAATTTACCAGTGTTCGTACACTGACACATAATCACAAAAGGTTTGAATATACCAGGCCCTAATCAAACTGCAACTGGTAACAAATACACTGCGTTTATCTGTTGGAAATCACTGATTTGAAAAACTAGAACACATTTCCGTGCACGATCGGAAGAAATATTCCAAAAAATGAATCTAATTTCAAAAGTCTAAGTTAAACATGCTAGACAACAAATCGCTACCATCTCCGTGGGCTCAAGAGCAGAACCAAATTTACCTCACTGTGGTGCGAGCACAAAGAAAAGATCTAGCGGCCAGGAGGTGCGGAAAAACTACCGGAAACTGGGGAAATCCATGGTAGCAGCGGTGGTGGGGAGAGAAGATCGTGAGACTCGGTCTGGAGAACGCTCGTCGACTAGCTTGTAACCAAAGAATGTAGAAACCTCTTTGGTCGCATCAGCAGCAACTATCGACCCTGAGCCAGAGAGAGCCATGCAAAGCAAACTATTACCACCCACATTCAGACTGCCATTAGATCCTCTCACATCCTCTTAAAAGTAAAACAAGTACACATTCTCACAGGGACAGTTACGTAGCGGAGAAGCCACACTTATTGCCACATTCATAACCAAATAATAAATTATTACAATAACAAAATCCTAGCAATATTAACTAACATTTCAGAAACTAATATTTTAAAACATGAAATAAAATACTATTCCTCATGCCTTAAAAAGAGTGGGGTTCTAGTTTTAACAAAATGCTAATCTAGCGACATCATATAAATTAAAATTTTATAAAAAAATTTGGAAGATTACAGACGGTCGTCTTTCAAGTTTGATCCATGTATTGCACAACTTAATGTAGTCAACCAGTGGTTTCACGACGTAATCATATGTTCTATAAAAATTGGTAAACACTCGAGTGTACGGTAATTATGCAAAATAAAATTGTGTCACAACTCAATTTTGTTCCTTCGGCCACAAAGAGCTCTAATTATTCAAATCTTTGTAAAAACACTGAAGTTATCTTAGAAACTACTTCACCTAACCTGAAACTAACCTAAGGCCAAAACACACGTACACACTTAATACATATGTTGCGATAGTCACTTTTAGTGTGCTTTTGATGTGGTATACATATAATATATATGGCCTTCTTATTATCTTTATCGTCTAGTTAGGAAATGAAAAATTTCATTATATGCTTCGGTACGTTGCTGAAGTTGTGATTTATGATGAAATTAACTTTGGTGTTAATTTCATCGTATCTTAGAATGAAATAATATTAGTACGTAACTGTGTACAATTATTATTTAGAAACCATTTATCAAGCAGGTTAAAGCTACAAGATAAGAGATTAATTTGACAACATAAACTAAAGTCAGAAGCAAAGAACTAGAGTTTTGATGTGCCATATCGTTATTTAATATGTCTGCAATATGAGGACTAGCGTTTCTCGCCGTCGCCTGTTAAATGTTCACCTGAAGATGTCCTAATAAGCAGAAAACTAATTCGTAGGTACAGATTTGTAGATGACACAATCTGTATGGTAGATGAATCTGTAGAGAGAATACAACAGCTCCACACAGACATAAACAGTATACACAGCAACATTCAATTCACAATGGAGAAAGAAACAAAGAGGCAAATACACTTTTTGGACATCACAATAAAGAGAAACAATGATAAGCACACATTCGACATCTTCAGATACAATCATACATGCCACTTCCAACCTCCTCCATAATCAAAATCTAGTAGCTCTAGGACACATGTTACATAGACTAAACAATGTCCCACTAAGCAAGGCAAACGATGAGAAAGAATTGAAAACAATACAACTTATAGCTGAAAACAAACAGTAGAAAGACTCAAAATCACAACTAATGAGAAATTCCAAGAAGCACAAAGTACAAACACGCAAAACTCTCACACACACAGACAAGGCAACACATACAGACACACAAAACACCAACACTCATGATACAATCAGCAAAAATAAATGGTACACCCTTACATACAAACACAAATCAACGCACAAAATAGCAAACACACTAAAGAAGCAAGGTTTACAAATTGCCTCTAGAACAAGAAACACACTTCTGTCACAGTTGGAAACAGCAGATAAACCAGTCAAATATGAAGGGCAGGTATATACCAGCTAGAATGCCAAGAATGTAACTCAGTATATCTTGTAATGGCAGGCAGAAACTTCAAAACCAGATATAAAGAACATTTAAGAAACTGGAAGTATGAAAATAGCCAGTCCACCTTTGCTGAACACTTGATAGAACACAGACACGAACCATCAACCATGGAACAGGATGTGAAAATTATCAGAAAAATCCTGACACTACAAGAAAACTTTCATATACAGGGAGCAATGAATAAAAAATGATAAATGATCAGATCATTATAAGTAACGACTCACTGATTAAGCTTGCCACAAAAACAGTGAAAAACGGTAATGAAACATGAAATGCCCTACCTCATCCCTCTCGCTCCCCTCCCCCCTCCCCCTACTCCCATATTCACAAAAAACTAACACAATTAACAACACACACACACACACACATATTCTCACACACAGTCTACACAGACACCAACACAAACAAAAAACTGCTGATTCACTCAGAGATACAAGAAACACAAACAAGAGACAGACGAAAAGCGACAATTGGCAACACTAAACATTGTAAACAAACGTTCAAAAACGAGTACACAGTGAAGTGGTGATGCAGGGGTATTCATCAAGAACGAAAATACCGTATTCAACTGAAGACCTCACAAACTTCTCCATGAAGACACACATGGAATAACACAGCACACCGTAAGTAAGGCCAAAAACTGGATAATTAAATTAACTTTGCAAAAGCTAGTGCTACAGAAGTTGTTTCTAACCTAGTAGATCCTAACTTTAGAAATTATAACAAGACTGCTAACTGTCATACTGTGAAAAATACATATAATATTATGACTGTGTGGTGTCGCACAAGTCCAAAGTGCGCGCCACCTACTTTCGCCGCGCGCCGCCATGCACGCACGGCGCGGCGTTCTTACGACGACAGCCACGAGCGCCCTCTGCGGCAACTCCGCTCGTGGCCACCAGTGAACGACATCGTTCACTTGGGACTGAGATAGCAACCAGTTAGGACCTTCGTAATCAGATAGGCACCAGTGAAGACTTGGCTATCAGTTAGGCACTAGGCAGGACTCTAGCTCAACTATGTATCAACATTCTGCAGTACTATGTAAAAGTTAAGTATTGTATAAATTCTGTGCAATATATATCTCGTTCTAATTTACTCTAGTGTTTCTAGTTTCTGGCTGCTCCCCTCCGTACCTGCACCAGCGTGCTATCTTTATTCCTGTGTCAGTCTCATTCCACTCGGCCACCGACACCTACGACGGAAAGTAGACACAAAAGCGGCGACGAGGCTGGGACACAAAAGTGGTGACGAGGATGGGATACAAAAGTGGCGACGAGGAGTGATAGACGAACCTTGGACCAGCAGCCAGACAGCAGCAGTCGGAGCACGCAGAAATTGCTCCCGCCCACCCACCCTTATTATAAGATTTTTGGGGGAACATTTTCAGTTACGTGTTTGTGGACTTTTTTGTTGCAGAGCGTCCTCTTTCATATTGCATTTGTGTTTTGTTATAATTTACTTGTATGCGCGGCGCCTAATCGGTCAGCATGGCCACTACCCCGAACCCAAACTTAATGGAAATTATTCAGTTACAGACGGCGCAAATAACACAACTCCTGCAGGCTGTGGCCCAGCTCACAGCGCAAGCAGCTAACCAACAACAGCCGCCGCTTCAGCAGCCCACACCTGCCGCCGCAACGCTTCCTACGTTTCGCCAGTACAACGAACGTGAGGAAGAATGGAGCGACTACTTCGCACAGTTTCAAGAACTCGTCGCGGCTCATCAAATTACAGGTCAGAAAGTGAAGCATCTGCTATTATCTGTGGTGGGCACCAACACCTTCATGTTACTGAAAAAACTTTTCCCCGACGTATCTCCTCGTGATGTAGACTTTGAACAAATAGTAGAGGCACTAAATGCTCATTATGAGAGAAAAGTTCTCGTAGCTGCGGCACGGTACCGATTTTTCAGACTTAAAAAATTACCGCAGCAGTCACACCAAGAGTGGATTACGGAATTGAAGGGCTTAACTCGCAAATGTAAATTTACTTGCTCTTGTGGACTTTCGTATAGTGACGTGATGTTAAGAGATGCGATTACGCAGAATATTCAGGACCCCAGAATTAGAGCAGCAATTCTGAAACAGTCTGACCCCTCATTAGACAGTGTACTGCAGCTTATAGATGCGCATGATACTTTTGACTTAGCAGATGTAGAAATGCAAAGCCATAGTGTAAATTCAGTGCGCCGCAACGGACGCTTACCTAGCCGTAGTTCTCACTGTAGCACTAGTGATTCTTATTTTTCTACTGGCCGTGCTGAACAGACAGTGAACAGTAGCCAGTGTAAAAGTGCGACACAAAGGTCGCCCCGTCGTGTTAGAAACAGTGATTTGAATAACGGGCGCCAACGCTCATTTCAGAAAAATGTACGTAAATCTTGCCCCCAGTGTGTGTTTCGCCACAAGCGTGCTCATTGCCCTAGTCGCAACGCAACCTGTTATCAATGTGGCAAATCAGGACATGTACAGTCTGTGTGTATGCAAATTAAAAACTCAAAGAACGGTACCGTTAGAAACAGTGCTTCGCAGAATGCGAGAACAGTTCATTCTGTAAATGTTATACGGGCTGTGGAATTGAACAGTGCTTTCCTTGGATCTCAATTGCAAGAAAGTAGTTCTGCGCCTATGGCAAAACTATATAGTGCACCACGTAGCAAGCGCCGACGAGCGCGTAAAACAGTGCAACGGAAAAGGGTTCGGGACCAGCAAAATGACTATGAACAGTGCATTCCTGTAGTGAAAATAGTGCCTTCTGCAACTGCTCCTTGTAATAGTGCCCAGTACTGTGTAGCTAGTGACAGTAGACATCAAGTAGCTACTCAAAAGTGTAGTGCAGTAGTTAGTACATCTGGAGTAGCTTCGCATGCTTGCGCGGACGCCGATCCGGCGGTAGTGCCATCTAGTGACAGTGTTGTTAATCCGCTGCGTGCCGAGTCTGCGCCGCTTACTTCACTACGCGGCCCGCGCAAGCGCAGTAAACAAACCGTAGCAGACGTTGCCCACATTCGCGCGCCTGTCGAGCGCCGCAAGCAAAAACTGTTTGTGACTCTCTTCATAGAAAATAAGACGGTGCAATTTCACCTTGATACTGGTTCCGCTGTCACATTAATAAATAAAGATACTTATGAACTTCTGGGTTCGCCAAAATTGTCGCCGTGTCAACAAGTGCTAACAGCGTACACAGGTCAAAATATTCCCGTGCTAGGAACGTGTAGCCTGCCCGCCTCTTTTCAAGGTGTAACAAAAACAGTTGCTTTTGTAGTTCTTCAGGCCAAATCGACACAGAACATTTTTGGACTAGATGCTTTTGACTTGTTTGGTTTATCAATTCAAAGAGATGTGCTTCAAATTTCGTCAATAGTGCCTCAGGATAAAATCAAGGCATTGTGTGACAAATATAGTGACTTGTTTTCGCCGGAACTAGGTTGTGCAAAAGACTTCGTGGCACATGTAACTTTAAAAGCATCTGCAGTTCCAAAATTTCGTAAAGATAGACCAGTGCCTATCGCCTTGCGTGATACAGTTGCCGAAGAACTTAAACGTTGGCAAGATAGTGGGGTGATTTCTCCTGTTTCTGCGAGTCAGTGGGCCTCGCCTATAGTAATTATACCCAAACCGTCAGGAAAACTTCGTCTCTGTGCGGACTTCAAATCAACAGTGAACAGTCAAACAATTGTAGACACTAATCCCCTGCCCAGACCTGACGAACTAATGGACAAATTAGGACAGTCTCGTTTCTTTTCTAAGATTGATTTAGCAGAGGCATACTTACAGATTCCACTTGATGACTAGTCAAAAAGTTTTTCGTCATAAATACTCACATGGGCCTTTTTCAATTTCAACGTCTACCCTTTGGCCGTTCTTCCGCTCCCGCTATTTTTCAGCGCTTTTTGGAACAGCTGACAGTTTCTGTACCGTGTTGCTCGAACTATTTAGATGATATTGTGGTATCCGGACGTACAGTTGAAGGACATTTATCAAACCTGGAGTGCCTTTTCAAAGTGTTGACTGCAGCAGGTCTACGTTGTAATAAAGCAAAGTGTTCGTTTTTTCAAACTGAAATAGAGTACCTAGGCCATGTGATTAATGCCCAAGGAATTCATCCCTTACAGTCACATCTTAGAGCAATCAAAGACTAGCCTCCTCCTAAGAATGTGCACGAATTGCAAGCAGTAATGGGAAAGCTTAACTACTATTTCAGGTTTATTCCCAATGCCTCTCAGATTGCAGCTCCACTGCATCGCTTACGTAGGAAGAATGTTCCTTTTGTATGGTCTAAAGATTGCCAAGTTGCCTTTGACAAATTAAAGACTGCACTACTCAGTGATGCATGTTTGATTCCCTTTGACCCACAGAAGCCTGTAGTGCTAGCAGTTGATGCCTCATCGTACGGTCTGGGTGCTGTTTTGTCACATCGCATTGGATCTCACGATCGTCCTATTGCCTTTGCATCCAAGCTACTGACGCCGACGCAACAGAATTACAGTCAGATAGAAAAGGAGGCCTTAGCAATCATTTAGGGCGTCACAAAGTTTCATCATTATCTCTATGGCAGAAAATTCTATTTGTTGACTGACCACAAGCCTCTCACGTCTTTGTTCTCACCCACAAAGCCAATTCCGCCACGAACGGCACAAAAGCTTCAGAGATGGTCCTTGATATTGTCAAATTATCAGTATGAGATTTTGTACCGACCTACCACTAAACATGACAACGCGGACACACTTTCCCGACTTCCGGTTGGCCAGGATGTATCATTTGATTCTTCACAAATGGCATGTTTTCAGATAGACTCCAGAGATGCTTCCACTGTCGCAGACTTTCCTTTGAACTCTCGTCGGGTTGCACAGGAAACAGCTGCGGATGCAGACCTAAGTGTGGTAGCACGTTTTGTTCGCTCAGGGGGGCCTGCCAGAGCCAAAGACATTGAGCGGCCTCTGGTTCGACGTTATTTTGCATTATCTTTAAGTCAGGATGTACTGTTGTTACATACCGACAACGACCAAGCAAGAGTGATTGTTCCTCGTTCCCTGCAACGAGAAGTGTTACGCCTCCTGCATCAAGGACATTGGGGCATTGTTAGGACAAAGCAACTGGCCAGACGTCATTGTACCTGGGTTGGTATGGACGCTCAGATAGAGAGCATGACGTCACAGTGTACTGTTTGTGCGGAGCATCAGGCGGCTCCTCCGCAACGTTTCTCAGACTGGCCACGCCCCAAGGGACCATGGCAACGTATACACATTGACTTTGCCGGACCTTTCTGGAATACGCGATGGTTAATCGTTGTAGACGCTTTCAGCAAGTTTCCTTTTGTGATTGCCATGAACTCAACGACGGCGTCTAGTACAATCAGTGCCTTAACATCAGTGTTTTGCATCGAAGGTTTGCCTGAAACTATCGTCAGTGACAATGGACCTCAGTTTGTTAGTGCGGAATTTCAACAGTTTTGTCGTGTGAATGGCATTCAGCATATTATTACTGCACCTTTTCACCCTCAGTCCAATGGTGAAGCAGAACGTTTCGTTCGAACATTCAAGTCTCACATGGAAAAGATGAAAGGTTAGCACTCCAGGCAGCAAGCTCTTCAAATTTTCCTGTCTACGTATCGGTGCATGCCACGTGACGGCCCGTCTCCTGCCGAGCTGCTACACGGCCGCCGTCACCGCACTCTCCTTCACCTGCTGCAGCCTCCCACCCACCGAGTCGGTTCGTATGGCGCTAAGCGTTTTCAGGTTTCTACGCCGGTGCTGTACAGGGTGTTTGCTGGTATGAAGAAGACATGGTTGCCAGGCACCATTCAGCGCGTGCTAGGTCGCAATATGTATGTTGTACGTTCTTCCACAGGGTCGGAGCTGCGGCGCCACGCAAACCAATTGCGCTTGCACAGGCCGCGCGATCCTGTCTCCGGTTTCTTGATTCCAGACCCAGTTCACCGCCAGGGAGCACAGCCACATCGCTCGCCGCCGGGCCCAGCTTCCCCGGGCTACGAGCTCCCGATGGATGTCGACGCGCCTCCTACGCAGTCGGCCCCTCCGCCTCCGTTGCCGCCGTAGATGACAGCGTCACCGAGAGGGACTCCGGGACCGTGCGGGCCCCCCCAGCTTGGGCCACGCACCTCAGAAGATGACCTGCTCCCTCTGGGCGGGGGTGTGCGCCCGTCCTCAGGTTTCGCCGGGTTTCCTGGAGGATCGCAAGGCGGATGCCGGGGCGCGGACGGCGTCTCGATCCCAGCCTCAGCTACGACGCCCGTACCACCAGTAACGCCCCCGCCCAGGCCCTCCTCCCAGTGCCGTCGCCGTGGCCCTCAGCCCTACGCCACGACGGCGCGGCGGTTTGGGGGGGAGGGGTGTCGTGTCGCACAAGTCCAAAGTGCGCGCCACCTGCTTTCGCCGCGCGCCGCCATGCACGCATGGCGCGGCGTTCTTACGACGACAGCCACGAGCGCCCTCTGCGGCAACTCCGCTCGTGGCCACCAGTGAACGACATCGTTCACTTGGGACTGAGATAGCAACCAGTTAGGACCTTCGTAATCAGATAGGCACCAGTGAAGGCTATCAGTTAGGCACTAGGCAGGACTCTAGCTCAACTATGTATCAACATTCTGCAGTACTATGTAAAAGTTAAGTATTGTATAAATTCTGTGCAATATATATCTCGTTCTAATTTACTCTAGTGTTACTAGTTTCTGGCTGCTCCCCTCCGTACCTGCACCAGCGTGCTATCTTTATTCCTGTGTCAGTCTCATTCCACTCGGCCACCGACACCTACGACGGAAAGTAGACACAAAAGTGGCGACGAGGCTGGGACACAAAAGTGGCGACGAGGATGGGATACAAAAGACTGTACTACAATATTAAACAAAAATAACACGTATTACAGGCAACTGATGATGCTTCACAATAAAGAAGCGAAACGCGTATGGCACACAAAAAACGCCTTTCATTTAGTTGCTAAAGACGGTAATACACCTCCACCAAAATAAAAATTACTAGAACAGAAACATATCCTTCGTTTTCACCCTTAAAAAAAGCTGATTTGTAGTGAACAATACACGTGCGTCAAACCTGGCAAGGTAGACTCCAACGTTTATGAAGCTAAAATCCCAGACTCGTGAGGTCATCTGTCCCTATTGTCTGTGACAGTACAGCCCCTGAACTAGCATTTAATTTTAAAACTTCTGCGCCGAGCGATATCGTGGCTGCCTGTGAGCGATATCGCTGTCGGGAGTCTGAACCACACACGTGGCTGTCAGCAGCAGGCCATACCAAGCGAATGGCAGATGCGATCTGACTGGAAAAAACAGCGATAGGAGTTGCCCGTGATTCCACTAAAATGGCGGATATCTGGGACACCGAGCGTTACTAAAATTACACAAACAAGCTAATTACTCGCAGACCAAGTGAGCTAATGGAAATCCAGTCCGTCAGGTTTAAGAAGATGTTGAAACGACTGAAATATACACTCCTGGCCATTAAAATCGCTGCAGCACGAAGATGATGTTGCTACAGACGCGAAATTTAAGCGACAGGAAGAAGATGCAGTGACATGCAAATGATTAGCTCTTCGGAGCATTCACTCATGTGTTGCCAGTGGTGACACCTACAACGTGCAGAAATGAGGAATGTTTCCAAACGATTTCTCATGCACATACAGCAGTTCACCGGCGTAGGTTGATGAAACGTTGTTGTAATGTCTCGCGTACCATCATGTTTCCGACTTTGATAATGGTGGGATTGTAGCCTATCACGGTTGCTGTTTATAGTATCGCAGACATTGTTGCTCGTGTTGGTCACGATCCAATGACTGTTAGCAGAATATGGAATCGGTGGGATCACGAGGGTAAAACGGAACGTTGTGCTAGATCCCAACAGTCTCGTATCACTAGCAGTCGAGATTACAGGCATCTTATCTGCATGGCTGTAACGATCGGGCATCAAAGTTTCGATCGCTTGACGATATATTACAGATGGTCTACGCAACGACGAACCTGGGTGCACGAATGGCAAAACGTCATATTTTCTGATGGATCCAGGTTCTGTTTACAGCACAATGATGGCCGCATCCGTGTTTGGCGACATCGCGGTGAACGTACACTCTTTGACAAAAAACCTGGCCGCCGGCCGGCCGCCGCTGAGCCTAAGTCCGAGCCGATCGCGACATGAGACAATATAAGTGGCCGCGCTGATTCGCTCTAAGTCCAGCTATCTGCACAATCTGGCAACACTGTAGACTGCGGAAGCTTGTACACTACTTCTTGTGTGCAGTTTGAAGACAATTAGGTTAGCTACGTCCGTGGTCTTGCGGTAAAGTGCATGACTTCTGTGCGAGTCTTTGCGATCGAAACCGACTCTTGACAAAAATTTTAACTTAAGTCCCTCGTGCATGCTGATGCCACATGTGTAAGGGGAGCATATGCGCAACGTATTTCATTTTTTGATATTCTGGTAATAACATTTCGGCCCAATAACATTGCCGCCTCTGGCCGCAGCACTTGGCAGAGCTCTCCGCGGCCCATACACCTCGCCGGCAGCAGCGGTGGCGGCGCTACACATCGCTGCCTCGCCCTCTGCCCACAGCGCCTGCCGCCGCTCATCGCCCTGGATATCTACAATGCTGTAGTGTTGCTGAATGGTGATCCACAAAAAAGGTTTCGATGTGTATTTCACACTCGATATAAAGGAACAGTCCACCTATTTTGAATGATGAGCATATTATTACACTAATACATAATACATTAGAGAGGCAAAAAATTGTCATAGTCGTTGATCCAATGATGGTTAACACTTATTTGTGGTTTAAATATCGATCCTGTTCCTTTCAGGAAAGCCTTTCATGTAATTTGTTATTGCCATTAGTTCATATGTTTTCTTCAAGACACAATGTGTAACTGACTCAAGTGTTTTCGTGTCGTTGTTTCATTCCTTACGGTAAATTTATGAGATAAATTATGTGAATACGTTTCAGGCACACTGCAAGGTTCGTGTCTTCATGTCTCATTTCTACAACAGATATTTCGCATCAATGGAGGTCATTTCGAATTTCTTGAAAGGCGTTTGTATGGTGCAGCAAAGAAGATATCTAATAGCATTTCCATAATTTGGAGTCGACCTTTCTGAAAGACTTATTGTATAAAGCTTCTCTTCTGATTCCGTTAAAGAGTTTCTTCTTGCAATCTGCAGCGTATAAAGTAAAATAAAACGAAGTAAAATGAAATTCCATCCCCAAACGCACTTTCTCGAACCAGGATTAGAACTGCCGACTCACACCAGCGTTGTATCACAAGACGCAAGCAGAACCGCACAGCCAACCACACGCTGTGGCAATGTCCCCTCAGTCTCGCAGATATTCAATGCTGAGCCTCTAACGCATCGCGAAAGATAACCTGAAAGTCACCTACACGAATAATTGCATTCCTTGAATGCAAAAGTTAAATTTCTGTCTCTCATATCACATGGTCATTATACAGCATGAGACATGAAAGTAGAAGAGGAATGTCAAGTGAACTTAGTGAGACAATTCAGTACCACTTGCGGAAGTAACTGCACTGTCACAGTGTTGCCAAATATCAGCAACGATGTTGCCATTTCTTAGCTGTACTAGGAAGACCTGTGTAGCGATAAGCGACGCGAAATCGCGCTCGTCTCATACGGGCTTCTAGAAGGGAGTCGCGCATTTCGGTTAATATGCGGCGCTATCTCCTCATAGATTCCATCGTCACATTTCAGATGCAGATATTTAATTCGTCCAATGAGGCCGAAACCAGCGTTTAAATTGTTTGAAGCTTTACAGCATTATATTTTCAGCAAATGACTAGAATAGTTAAAAATACTGATATTGTGCATGCAACATACGGCAGGCCAATGACTGAGATACGTAAACATCCATCACGATTACAGTTCCACACCCCTAAAAAAAAAAAAAAAAAAAAAAAAAAAAAAAAAGACTTAAACAATTACTTTCTTTGATTGTGACAAGTTTTTAAATATTTTTCCACGAAAAGTTACTGGAAATGAACGTTGCCCCATCCGTCACTAAACAGTAAGCTATCAAACACTTCGTATCTTGAAAGTGAGAGCCCACAATATCCTCAATCCTACAAGCATCTTGCCTCAATTGGCTTTTAGCCATGCCTCGCTAGCAAATGCCATCATAAGGAAAGGCTTCAGTCTGAAACCTGACAACGGGATTGAAGAATGCTAATGAATTGATAACTTTCAGTGAGAGCTTTTTGTATCAAAACTAAAAAGTAATGCGAACGATCATTTTCTGCAATGATACTAGGCACTGTTGTCCGAAGACGGACTGTATCTACGTTGAGTCTTGTCATAGGCGTCTCACATTCAAGGAATTTTACGTAAATGAGCAGCTATTATGGAAATATACCTAAAGCATCGATGCAGTTAAGTATTATAATCAAATCATGTTTACACAAGCATGTTTTAAATTAGTCCTCGTGAAGCTGAAACAAAACAGAGAATGTTTCTTTTTTTTTTCTTTACTTTGCCGTAATACTTATGTAAAGATGAACAAACTACAAATCCATCATCTATCGGTTTCTTCGATTCTTTAGAGAGTCTTCTTTGGTTTGTACTCCTCCCCTTCGTCGGCGACCTACTGGTTTCATGGGAAATACAGCAATCAAAATTACGCGACTATTTGTCTCACATTATAACGTCCTTGGTTTTTATTCTGAATGACAGTGATAATTTCTGTTGGACTGGTTCCATATATCCGGGCCTAATTAATGAAATTTTATTCCCATAACAGATGAAAGCAATTAGAACCTTGGGTCACTACATTGAATTTTCATATGAACAAAATTAACACCTGCAGATGGGTCTTTAAAAATGTGAAAACGGTCGAGGACCTATAAATTTAAAAAAAAATAAAAAATAAAAATAAAAATTAAAAAAAATGAAAACCGCAGAAGCGGCTTCAGAACTTATTATTTACTTTATGGGATTACAACATTTGAAGTAATTTACAAATAAGTAGTTCTATCTATATTTAAAGTTTTACCATCATTTTAGAACAACTGATAAATTCATTTAAGAAAATGTTCTTTCGTTTTGTTTGTGATGTCACTTGATATTCTTGACGTAGGTGGCTATGGCATCTGCTACGAGTTTGACAGGAGACAGTTGGCACGGATGGTTTTATTTGACAGTTTGCGGATAAATTAAAGACGTAACGACACTAAATGATGAGATCCAGCTTTTGCAACAAAACTGACCCGATTTCGAAATGGGTTAGGTTTTTAGAAAGTGACTATTATACAGCTAGACATTACTGCTGTAAACCCTACCTCATTGATTTACTCACAGCTGGCAACGTGAAAGAGAATAGGAGTAGTTAACGACCTTCTTGAACACAAATTCAGTTAACTACTACAATGTGCATATTATGATGTTAATTTTTCAATGTAGGTTAAAGTCAACTGACTGAAGAATTACGTATCAGACTAACATCTACATGATACACATGTAAACAATACACATGTAAACAATAAGCCCTACTACGACGTTGGAAAATCTTGATTACACTGGTGGCCTGATGAACGAATTTTTGCATGTTAGGATCTGTAATTCCACTCAGGCTCGAGATACTGTGCTCTTCAAATTGCGTGTATGCCACGTGGCCAGCTATTTTAAAAGAGTTCAAATGTTTGTTAAACTTATGGGACTTAACTACGGGCTCATCAGTCCCTAAACTTACAAACTACTTATCAACTACCTTATACTAAGGACGGCACAAATATCCATGCCCGAGGGAGGATTCGAACCCCCGACCGTAGTGGCCATGCAGACCGTGACTGGAGCGCCTCAGTCCCCTCGGCCACCGCAGCCGGCTTTAAAAGAGTAAAAATAAATAAATAAATAAAGAATCAATAAATACCTCATTGAGCGTATTACCAGTTTTGTTTCTCGGTTTATGGTTGATTCCTAGGTAGGCCTTATAGTTATGTTTTCTTTACTCCATTAACTAACAAAAAGAATCACAATTTGTCGCAGAAAAGTCTTCCTAAATACTCAAATTTTGTCCAGTTTCCTTCGAGTTGGCTTCCTGATAAAATAAAATATCCGCAGGTCAGTATGGGAATTACAAGCAACCTGTTATTGGTAGAACATCTTAATACTTTAAATAGCGTTTCATTTGAATCAAAACTAATTTTGAGCACGTTCCTTGATGAGGTGCTCAATAGATTCCGGACTTCTGTTTGTTGCCTACCTCGTTGATTTCATAAAATGTTATGTAGTCTGATGGCCGGATGCGTTGCAGACATAGTTTTAGTTGCAATTTGCTCATTACAGCGCGGTGATAGGTTTCAGAGTACAAACTTAATGGAGACTTTTAGGTGCCAGGTATCACACGTCGATAGATTATCATTCGATTGGTGTCGTCGCAGATAGCGGACCACATTAATTTACTAACCATTGCAATGTTCAATGCAATTCGTGAATTTCATTTATTTCTTATGTTACAGTCAAAACGCGAAAGTTCGGGAAGGTTTACCGAACATCTGTTAGACTCCGTTTGATGGCTTCGTCTATTCAGAACGACAACTATCCTTTCCCTCCAGCAGCCGCGCTCCGCCTTCTGCGTTTCCAAATGCTCGGTGTATTTACCGAAACGACCGTGGCTGTCGCCACCGCGTCATACCTCTTATCGACTTCAGAAAGTTAATGAAATAAATTACCCTTTATGTCGGTGGCGACTAAACGCTACTGCTAGCATTACTCATGAAGCAAGAAGACTACGTTCCAGTGTTACTATGATGCCTGACATAGCTATTAAAAATAGAAATTTTTTTGGAACTATCTTTAACGCGGTAGCAATTTTCGAGTGGACAAAAGTTACTTTATACGTCTTAGTCTATTTTAAAACCACGTTTATATGCATTTTCCATTTGAATGATTATTTTATACTTTTCATATTTTGTATGTGTGAAATTTTTCATTCAACTTCAAACGTTTTCATGAGGACACAACAGACACATTCGATACATTTCTTTTATTTCTATTTCACCTGATCCCTCTTACGTATTAGTCACGGAAAGATCGCGAAGGTAAAAGATAGGGCGATATGAACTCACACTAAGTCTTACCAGAAATAGTTTTAACGGCGAACCATTCACGACTTGAAGAGAAACAGGAGGAAAATAGCAGTTGTATAAAAAGTGCCCTCCACCACACACCAATTAAGAAATGGCGTTAATGTAGCAGTATCATCCAGTTCTAAGTTGAGTTGAAAGTTTAAGGTCTCTTGTTCATAGCGAAGTTGGTTTGAAGCGAACTGCAAAATTTGTACCAACACACGGAAACATAAACAACGTAAGCTCTATTGCACAAGAGTCACGAAAGAAAGAAGGAAGGTTACGATTTAACGTTCCCTCGACAAGGGGGTCATTAGAGCGAAGCAGAAGCTCGGATTTTTATAAGGTTGTGGAAGTAAATCGGCCGTACCCTGACGCAGGGACCATTCCGGCATTTGCCTAGACTGATTTAGGAAAATCATGGAAAACTCAAACCTAAATGCGCCGTGCAGCGGAATATGAGTCCAGTGTGTTACCACTGCGCCAACTCGCTCCGTAGCAAAAACGAATGCGAGTTAATATTGCATTGTCACGCGGTTCTGAGTTACGTTAATTAAGTTTCAAGGCTATCGTTAGTATAAAATCAATTGTAAAATTTATAACAGACTCACAATACACAATAAAGCAACCTAATAAACACGTGTTACAACGATTAAAATTGATCGATGAATAGTGTCATGGTTTAAAAAATTATTAAGGAAAGCAACTGCACTGTTGCTTGTTAAAAGATAGTAAATAAACGTATTGACGTATCAATTATTCATTGATTTTGAACAGATGCCGTAGAATGCGCAAGGCTGGAATTTTACCGCTATTATAAAAATTAAATGGGCTGAGTACAAATTTTGTAAATAAATTTCATCCAAATTATCATTATGAATGAAGTTAATAAATGAGTAATCCGTGAATGTCCTCTGCCTACATATCAGTTTCAAATGAAGGGTATTAAAGTAAGTGTTCCACATTTTTCGGAGGAACTTTTACGGATGAAACAAGACAAAAATGACTGTTATACATTAGGTCTAACTCGCTTATGTTAATGGATATGAGAACTTGTTGATCTTCAATATTGTGAAACATATTGAACAAACAAATGTAACGGTAATAAAAAATACAAATTCAAAGATCAACTTGAAAGAAAAACTAATGGTACTAACTATAATAAAGCACAGCAGTACAACCACTGCACGAGGAGAATTATAGGAAAATATGTGTTTAACAATATTAAGGAGACGGACAGCAAGAGCAAACTGTTTACGGTTACGAAAAATAATCGTACAAGTAAATATACCAACGGCAAAAATACGACCGCTTCCTGCGAAATGAATGATGTGGAGCACATGTTTCTTTCGGCGTGAAATCTGGGACCGGCAGAGATAAAGTAATGCGGTCGGAAACGACCAAAGGAAGCTTCTATCAGAGAAAAATATATCTCATTACTTTGTGAGAAGTAAAGGCGAATATAAGCCTGAAAAAATATAAATACACGAGAAAAATAACATTAATATGCAAGTTTCTTAGATATGACTTCTTTCTTCAACATATAATTACATCTCTTCTCCACAGAGGGCCGGCTACGTGAGCCTTACTCTATTATGACAGAGAACAGTCCGCTTCTCTGCCTTTCGTGGAGATATTTCAGATTTCAGATGAAATCGTTCTGCCCATGGACGATATACCTAAAATAACCAAACGGTTTGGTTTATAGGACAATTTCACTTTTGGCGGTTGCAATTATTTTACAAATAATAGATCAAATGAATGGAGTAATTTGAGGGGAAACTAATTATTACAATTACTTTGAATCACCTGCAAAGATAAAAATATTCAAGGCAAAAAGTTCTTCTAAGCAACATTAAACACTAACATTATAATTCACCTAATCATGGGCATCACTATACGAAGAAAACCGTTTCTTATCGGGAAAGGTTACACGAATGTAATAGAAGTCGCTATATTCGGCAGCAAAAGCCGTCTGGTCAGTTTTATGATTATTGGTAAAAACTTGTGTATTAGCTGCTCCAGGACGGTACCCGCCAGTTGCTCATTTTGGTGTTATTCCTGGAATGTGTTTTGTTAAAAGAAACTCTCCTCGGAAGTTGATGAGAGTAAGTACTCTATTCATCAGCATTATTCAATGCTGTTGTCTGCTTTCGGACTGAAGCCATTCTTAGAATGGGCTTTGGCAGCGCAGCATGGTTAAAAGCCAGTTGAAGCATGCTGTTTGTAGGAATGAGGATATTGTGGGATGGCCAAGAAGTTCTTCCTACAGCTTAGCAGTATTGCTTACGACGCTAGGCAACTCTTATCGTTTCCTCAGTTCCAGAATTCGAGGTATTTTCCAATATTCATGAGGATATGAGGTTAGTCATTGCATTTTTTGACTCTGTTATCCTGAATTAATTTTTCGACCGCAGACAGG
Source organism: Locusta migratoria (assembly GCA_026315105.1). NCBI lineage: Eukaryota > Metazoa > Arthropoda > Insecta > Orthoptera > Acrididae > Locusta > Locusta migratoria. The sequence continues at coordinate 546,356,822 of CM048747.1, read as the reverse complement.
TCGACCCCTGCTTAAATTTCAAACAATTTTGTGTTTTATGTCGGGACTGTCTGTATTAACTGACAACAAATGTCAGACAACTGAACGAGTAATCTCATTTTAGCTCGGTGGCGACATTCTCGTCTCCTGATCTACAGCAAGCATAATTGATTAGTGAGATATCGTTGTACTAGTGAGGTGTGGGCTTCAGGTCTATTTTTCTCCGCTGAAAAATGTCCTAAATGGTATTCAGCAACGAAAAACCAGAACTCATTGGAGTCTGTCAACCAAGAGATCGGCATTTTCTATTGTTATTGTAATCGTCATCATTCTGCTGTAATGCGGCAAACATCATTGATTACGATCATTATTACCAACATTATTATCATTCATTCGGTTGCAAAAGCGTTCTTTCCCATGTGGTCAAGAGAACAGAAAGAATATGTGGTTTGTCGAAAAATAGGACAATAGGAAAAAGTAGGTAAAACGTTTGTAACAATTTCTGTTGATTTAACATCGTGATGACAGGTACTAAGCAACAACACATGCAAGTTTTAGGTTGCAACGTTTGAAGAATCCATCAGACACATGGATTCGGATTCTCATCATCATTTGTTGGCCCAACAAGGCTGTAACACTGCGAAATCAATAAGCTGCTTAGTAGGCTATAGATTATATATATATGGTTGCAGAGGAAAAACCTCATAATTGCACATTTCCCACATATACAGTTTAGATTCTTTGTTCATGGCCGTAATTTTAAGTATCCTGTCTGCTGAATCCTCAAATGAAATAATTACTGTCTTGCACAAATAATCAGTTAACTATGTTCCTTCTGGCTGTCAAGCAAACTAACACATTTATGTATTCCTGTAGAACACATGGAAATATTACTTGTAAAGTCGTAAGGCTGCATTTTTAAAGGCAGTCGCTTTCAAGTTGCGAAGTTTTTTGTGACAGATGGGGCATAATTTATTTCCAGTAAATTTTCATGAAAAAAAAATTAGCTTTTTCTCGAAATGTGACAAAAAAATTATTTTAGTCTTTTTTTTTTTTTTTTTTTTTTTTTTTTTTAGGGGTGTGAAACTGTAATCGTGATGGATGTTTACGTATCTCAGTCATTGGCCTGCCGTATGTTGCATGCACAATATCAGTATTTTTAACTATTCTAGTCATTTGCTGAAAATATAATGCTGTAAAGCTTCAAACAATTTAAACGCTGGTTTCGGCCTCATTGGACGAATTAAATATCTGCATCTGGAATGTGACGATGGAATCTATGAGGAGATAGCGCCGCATATTAACCGAAATGCGCGACTCCCCTCTAGAAGCCCGTATGAGACGAGCGCGATTTCGCGTCGCTTATCGCTACACAGGTCTTCCTAGTACAGCTAAGAAATGGCAACATCATTGCTGATATTTGGCAACACTGTGACAGTGCAGTTACTTCCGCAAGTGGTACTGAATTGTCTCACTAAGTTCACTTGACATTCCTCTTCTACTTTCATGTCTCATGCTGTATAATGACCATGTGATATGAGAGACAGAAATTTAACTTTTGCATTCAAGGAATGCAATTATTCGTGTAGGTGACTTTCAGGTTATCTTTCGCGATGCGTTAGAGGCTCAGCATTGAATATCTGCGAGACTGAGGGGACATTGCCACAGCGTGTGGTTGGCTGTGCGGTTCTGCTTGCGTCTTGTGATACAACGCTGGTGTGAGTCGGCAGTTCTAATCCTGGTTCGAGAAAGTGCGTTTGGGGATGTAATTTCATTTTACTTCGTTTTATTTTACTTTATACGCTGCAGATTGCAAGAAGAAACTCTTTATCGGAATCAGAAGAGAAGCTTTATACAATAAGTCTTTCAGAAAGGTCGACTCCAAATTATGGAAATGCTATTAGATGTCTTCTTTGCTGCACCATACAAATGCCTTTCAAGAAATTCGAATTGACCTCCATTGATGCGAAATATCTGTTGTAGAAATGAGACATGAAGACACGAACCTTGCAGTGTGCCTGAAACGTATTCACATAATTTATCTCATAAATTTACCGTAAGGAATGAAACAACGACACGAAAACACTTGAGTCAGTTACACATTGTGTCTTGAAGAAAACATATGAACTAATGGCAATAACAAATTACATGAAAGGCTTTCCTGAAAGGAACAGGATCGATATTTAAACCACAAATAAGTGTTAACCATCATTGGATCAACGACTATGACAATTTTTTGCCTCTCTAATGTATTATGTATTAGTGTAATAATATGCTCATCATTCAAAATAGGTGGACTGTTCCTTTATATCGAGTGTGAAATACACATCGAAACCTTTTTTGTGGATCACCACTCAGCAACACTACAGCATTGTAGATATCCAGGGCGATGAGCGGCGGCAGGCGCTGTGGGCAGAGGGCGAGGCAGCGATGTGTAGCGCCGCCACCGCTGCTGCCGGCGAGGTGTATGGGCCGCGGAGAGCTCTGCCAAGTGCTGCGGCCAGAGGCGGCAATGTTATTGGGCCGAAATGTTATTACCAGAATATCAAAAAATGAAATACGTTGCGCATATGCTCCCCTTACACATGTGGCATCAGCATGCACGAGGGACTTAAGTTAAAATTTTTGTCAAGAGTCGGTTTCGATCGCAAAGACTCGCACAGAAGTCAGGCACTTTACCGCAAGACCACGGACGTAGCTGACCTAATTGTCTTCAAACTGCACACAAGAAGTAGTGTACAAGCTTCCGCAGTCTACAGTGTTGCCAGATTGTGCAGATAGCTGGACTTAGAGCGAATCAGCGCGGCCACTTTTATTGTCTCATGTCGCGATCGGCTCGGACTTAGGCTCAGCGGCGGCCGGCCGGCGGCCAGGTTTTTTGTCAAAGAGTGTACATTGGAAGAGTGTATTCGTCATCGCCATATTGGCGTATCACCCGGCGTTATAGTATGGGGTGTCATTGGTTGCAGGTCTCGGTCACATCTTGTTCGCATCGACGGCACTTTGAACAGCGGCCGTTACATTTCGGATGTGTTACCACCCATGTCTCTACCCTTCATTCGATCCTTACATTTCAGCAGGATAATGCACGACCGCTTGGTGCAGGTCCTGTACGTCTGGTCAAGGGTGGTCGAGCAACTGGCTCTTGACAATACGCCAGTCACTCCTCTCGATGAACGGTGGTATCGTGTTGAAGTTGCGCAATACTGCGAGAGAGAGAGAAAGGCCGGCGATCTAGATTTTCCTTAGCGCTGGCCCGGCGAAAATCAAAGATCTGGCGACAAAACCGGAAGTTGCTGTTAGATAAGCGCGCGCTATATAAGTCGTGTTTGCGGTAGGACAGCGTCAGTCGTCGTGTGGCTGCAGCACAGGCAACAGCATTGTACGGCTTCAGTGATGCCTCGTAACAGTTGAACATTTCGACGTTCCCGCGTACCAGTCTATAAGGCTATAGATGATATTGATATTGATCGCAGAGTGTTGGAAGGGTCCATCCATGTTTTGTGGAGTTGTTTCGAACTTTACTATTGCTAATAATAATCAAGCAATTCATCGGAACGGATGGGTATCAGTTGGTATAGTACGGCAGAATGGTAGTACTGTTAAAGCAGTTTCGGGATTAGAGAGCTTCAATAGCAAAGGTGTCATTGCTTTCCGAACATTTCAAGTAGCTGAGGTGTACAATCGGGACTTCTTATTTTACGTGCAATGAGCCTTTTTCATTGAGGACCAGGAATCATCGCAAAATCAATGAACAAGAGGTCTGTTGTGTGTGGGTTAAAGGATCCGACCAGTGTTCCGAAATAAACGTCGTCGGTGATGTATATTATTATAAAAGTGAAATATAGTGTGTGTCCATAGCTTTTTTCCTTATATATATTATTTATTTACACGCATTGGCCAACTAAGGACCGCATTACAAATTTTATTTCAAATTCAGGTTCTTCTTTCTCTTCTCTAGAGCTACTCTTCTGCCTGCTGTCATTTTTGCCAGATTTTGAGCTGTCAGTCTCCTGTTGGTCTTCTTTCTTGGGGCCTCCAGAAAAACATCGAATTCATTTACTGCCTTTTTGTAACTGTCCCTATTCATCGAGTCCATCGAGTCCAAGTTCCACGCGGTCTTTCTTTATTCCTTGCAACCAACAGTTGGGTGTTTTTCTCTGTTGAATTGAAGATTTTCTTCGTTAATCTGTTGTCATCAATTTTCACCAGATGACCAAAGAACATAAGCCTTCTCTTTCTCATTTCCGTGGTAACTGGTTTAAGAAATTGATAGTCCTTTTCATTCCTCATCTTTACCCATGTTTCGCCAATTTTTTGTGTCCACCAAGAAGTTTCCTCAGAATTACCCTGTCCTTCCTCTCGAGCTCATCTACTAGTCCTTTTTTTCTTGAGGGAGAGTGTCGCTGTAGCATATTGTACTTCTGTTCTTGTCACTGTCTTGTAGTGTAATAACTTCGCATTTCGAGATAAGCATTTTTTGCTGTACCGCTTCATTGTTAAAATTTGCGCCCTCCTGAGTTTAGCTACTCGACGTTTTACAGCTTTTTTTTCTGCGCCAGTATCCGTTATTTTTTCTCCCAAATATCTAAAGTATTTCCTAATAAAACATTGATCATGCCAGAAGGCGAGAACTCGTATAGAGGGCGTAGTTAGAGTTTTGTTGCTAAAAGGCTGCACCGATTAACAACGACAAGGTGTTGTCAGAGAGAAACCACGCAGACGAAATACGCTGGTAGTTTCGCTACGGAACCACATAGGCTGGAAGAGCTAAGTTCGGCGCCGCTTCTGCGCCGGTGTGTGCCGGCGTCGCCGTGGAGCGCTGTGGGCGGGTGCGCGCGCAACTCTGCAGCTGCTGCCGCGTGACGTAGCAGTGACGTCACTGGGCGGCTCTCGCCACCTCCCCGCGTCGGCTGCCAGCCTGAGCAGTCGCGCTTCCGTCCGCCGCGCTCTGCGTCGCGCGGTGCGATCGCAACCGCGCCAGCCAACTAGCGCGATAAGGGCGCGGCGACCACGCGAAAAACTGTCAAATTATTGTCCTAGGTGAGCGCGTCCGTGCGGGGCAGCGTGCGACCACCGATCCTGACGCGAACGCCGCGAGGCGAGGCGATCCCGCGAAACGGCGGGCGACCCAGCGCGAAGCGGTGCTGTGAGGCAGCTCCTGCTAGCCCAACCACGCGGCGGCTGATCGCAAAACATAACGAAATTGTTATAACGGCAGTACGCCGCGTTGCCTCCGAGGATTCCTTCCGCAGACGAGGGCGAAACGTCAGGGGAAATCAGAATGAAACTTTCACTCTGCAGTGGAGTGTGCGCTGATATGAAACTTCCTGGCAGATTAAAATTGTGTGCCGGAACCGGGACTCGAACCTGGGACCTTTGCCTTTCGCGGGAAAGCGCACTACCTACTGTGCTATCCCTACACGACTCACGATGCCGCCTCACAACTTTACTTCCGCCAGTACCTCGCCTCCTACTTTCCAAACTTCACAGAAGTTCTCTTGCAAACACGAGACGAGGTACTGGCGGAAGTAAAGTTGTGAGGCGGCATCGTGAGTCGTGTCGGGATAGCACAGTCGGTAGTGCGCTTGCCCGCGAAAGGCAAAGGTCCCAGGTTCGAGTCCCGGTTCCGGCACACAATTTTAATCTGCCAGGAAGTTTCATATCAGCGCACACTCCGCTGCAGAGTGGAAGTTTCATTCTGGAAACATCCTTAGGCTGTGGCTAAGCCATGTCTCCACCATATCCTTTCTTCCAGGAGTGCTAGTCTTGCGTGTTTGCAAGAGAACTTCTGTGAAGTTTGGAAAGTAGGAGGCGAGGTACTGGCGGAAGTAAAGTGGTGAGGCGGCATCGTGAGTCGTGTCGGGATAGCACAGTCGGTAGTGCGCTTGCCCGCGAAAGGCAAAGGTCCCAGGTTCGAGTCCCGGTTCCGGCACACAATTTTAATCTGTCAGGGGAAATGTTTATGTATGGACCACGGCATCTCAGCCCGGAAGCTTTAAGTAATGACGATACCTGCCGTGAAGGCCTTCCTTCATTCTATGATCATAACGAAATTGTTCAAATTTACACTTATATGTGTGTTCAGTAACAACCGTAATATACTTTAAAAAGGCATCTTGTCAAACATCAGCTGTTTATTGTATTTTGAACTTTACCGATAGTCGAATATAATCTGTCATCGTAAAAGTAAAATTTAACAGATTACATTGCTGCATTTTTGTGTTACCACATCTATGTCAAGCGATGAAATATGCGTAAATTGTCACTAGACATTAGCTCTTTATGCTAAATAAAACAATAGCCAGGTTCTAAGAATTAAAAAAAGACCTAATGTCTAGTGACACTTAAAGTATCTTTAATCGTTTGTCATAGATATGCAGTGTGTGGCTGGCTGTATAACCTCTTCTTGGATGGGACTAAATACCAAATTTTTTATGTGCCGAGTTGTCAGACTTCAGATCCGAAAGTCGTTCGCTCGTCAACGAGAAAAAAAAAAATTCCAATTAATATTATCTTCCTGTACTGTGAAATTTCAATGACAGATCCTTGTGCAGTTAGAAGCAGCATATGATTCTATGTTTGCACTTCTTTAAACTGTCACTTTGAAATAAACGTTTTACAGTTCCCTTAAAGATCGAACTGTCAAACAGAAGTTCGTAGTTGTTCCGGTTGCTATAGACACAGATATTACAAGTCCTGTTCACTGATGATCTATTGATATATCAGATCGATTGATTAAAATACTAACAATTGATAAAAGTATTCTTTATTTATCTGTCAGACAAAACAACTTTCAATAAATGTCTTCTTTCAAATTGTAAAATGGTTTGTCAGTAAATATTTCTTCAGCTCCTGTCAAAGAAAAGATTTCTTTTAAAATTTCCATAAATATCAAAATAATTATCGTTGACACTTTCGAGACATAATGACATTATTGATCTCACAATACAGATCATGACTCATCGGCAGTTCCATACAGACTGATTTTTTGGTCTCTTTGATTTTCCACGAATGTTTCTATAATAATGTCAATATCCGCGAAGATGACCGCAGAGACCAGCATCTTCTTGCCTCGTGGCCGTCGACCCGCGACTTGAAGTGGCCAGATTTTTACTCCTTAAGTAAGCAAGGATGTTGCGGCGGCGAAGATGTTGCCCTCGTACGTTAAATAGCCGTCACAGCATATGGAACAAGAAACGTACAAAACTCTTTTAAGAATCACATAACATGAAACATTTACATAAAAGTCAATTAAAAACATGAAATATAAACATAATCTTTTGCGAATCTGAGCTTACATATAATAGTAGTGGAGACAATAATCCGTCCCACTACAAGTGGCGGACCAAATGTTTGTATACCTTATGGGACTTCACTACGGGGTCATCAGTTCAAAAATGTTTGTTAAGCTTATGGGACTTAACTTCGGGGACATCAGTCCCTAAACTTACAAACTACTTATGAACTACTTACGAACTAGGACGGCACAAATATCCATGCCCGAGGGGGGATTCGAACCCCCGACCGTAGTGGCCGTGCAGACCGTGACTGGAATAGTTTTCTATTGTCACCCACGGTGATAATTATGTTTTATTAGACCATATGATGCTGACATAGTTCAGCGAAACCGGTCGTTATAAATAAAAATTGATGATCAGCGATCTTGGCTTTCTTATATCTTTCTACAATATATGATCTTCATAAATATACATGTGTGCATCATGCACATCAGCTAGCTGATAACGCAAAGGACGCAATGCACCAATCCTGCTCTCTCGTCTAGTATTGCTCACAGGTATTAGCGCCAAAGCAGACACATGGCGCTATAGGACATCCCAACGATATGTTGCAAGTGCCCGCAAGCAAGGTGCGCTCAAATAACGGCGGTGGAGGTAGCTGAGATCACGCAAGTGACTACACGTAAGGCTAGTTTACACGACGACACTACGTTTCATGAAACTGCGCTACTGGCCATTGTGCATGCGCGGCAGGCGTTCGCGCAACTCGTTGGTGAAACTATACAGTTTCGGAACCTTCCAACTTTGGTGAAACTGATAGCACGTGTTTTAGGTTAGGTTATGACCAATACAGAACAACATACAACATAAAGGGGGGAACGGAAGAAATAATTCTGTTTTTGAACATATAAGCGATGAATAGTGCTCTTGAATCAATTATTCATGAATTAAATATTGATGTGTTGACGATTAGTGAATTGCAGAGTAAAATACATTCAATTGCAAACGAACTGTGGCAATTGTGGATTTCGAAACACGGTACAGGTACTGCAGAGACGAATATCTACTTGACAAGAAACGTAATGCATTTTGTAATTTTAGTTGTAACAATGTTTCAGGCACACCAGTATTTTGTTTCTTTATTGCATTACTAACTAACGTAAACTGCTCTGGTGATATTCTAAGTTGATTAAAATAGCTTCTAAAGTCTTCAATTACGATTTCAATTTCTTTCAGCAAAGTCGCTAAGCAACCGAGCTACGTCTTTTTTTGTTTAGTCTTATGCAGTGACTTCACACAGAGAAGCAATAGCTCTGTCACAACTGTTACAGATACCAAAAGTTTAATTCTACGGCGACTACGGCACTCACAAAACAACGAAACTGAAGTATATAGTATTGGCGCCGTGTCTACAGACACACACGAAACCAGTTGCGCGCAATTCATTCCTGAAACGAGTGTCGCAAACTAGTGTCATCGTGTAGACTAGCCTGTAAAGTACCGGCCTCGGTGGCCTAGGGGACTGAGGCGCTCCAGTCACGGTCTGCACGGCCACTACGGTCGGGGGTTCGAATCCCCCCTCGGGCATGGATATTTGTGCCGTCCTAGTTCGTAAGTAGTTCATACGTAGTTTGCAAGTTTAGGGACTGATAACCCCGTAGTTAAGTCCCATAAACTATACAAACATTTATTTAGCCTTTAAAGTGAAATACTTCGTCCTGTTGCGTTCCTGTAACCTGTGAACGTCTAGTTTCGACAGCAACAACGGTACATAATTGGGAAATGGTCTTCTGCTTCACTTGATGAGACGTAGCCTATTTCTTCAATGAGCAAGGCAAAAACTCACAATGTCTTCGTGCATTACACAACCATATTTGCATCTAAGAATAATTATTTACAGTGTTATTGTGAACAAATAGAAGGGGGTGTTTCTTACCAGGAAACTGCTAACCTGATGGCAGCAGTAATATATAGGAGGGCTTAAGTAAAAAAATATTTATTGTATTTTCAAATGTTCAAATGTAGAGCTTATGGGACTAAAATAAGGGGTCATCAGTCCCTAAACTTACAAACTACTTATCAACTACCTTATACTAAGGACGGCATAAATATCCATGCCCGAGGGGGGATTCGAACACCCGACCTTAGTGGCAGTGCAGACAGTGACTAGCGCGCTGCAGACCGCTCGGCCACTGCGGCCGGCTATTGTATTTTCCCCTTTGTTTATGTACACATTTACACAGAACCTGTGTTATTTGGCGCCCTCAACCATCTACTCTTTTTTACCACTGAGCGAGGCCCTTAGCGCCTATTGTACAGGCTACTAGACTGCAGAACGGCGGAGTGCACGGGACCGCGAGGCACCCCAGCTGACAAAATATTCAAATGTTTGTAAATCTGTCGGACCAAACTGCGTGGTCATCAGTACGTAGCTTACAAACTACTTAAACCTAGGTAAACTAAAATAAGGACAACACACACACACACACACACACACACACACACACATCCCCCAGGGAGGTAGCGAATCTCCAAGGCGAGCAACCGCGCGCTCCGCAGCGAGACGCTTTAGTCCGCTCGGCTACTCCACCGCGGCCCCAGCTGACATTATGGGCGGCGCGCCAGCTTTGATCATGGATTGATTGGTTGCAAACTGCTACTCGTCCATTAATTAAACGCTTACTAGCAAAATTCTGAAATTTGCCGCCCCCCAAAATTCGAGCGCCCTAGGAAACTGCCTAGTTTGCCTATATGGGCGGGTCGGCCCTGCCTATTTACTGTTGCACGATTTAAACAGAGAATATTCAATATGGATGTGCATCAAGTTCTGTCAGACTTTATCGAAGGTGCAAATTGAAGAGCCTGGTAGTATATTTCCTAAAACTGTGGTTATTAGTTCTCGCGAACATGTCGGTAATACATTTCCATTTCGTAGTATAACATTTAGCTGAGGTTTGCAATAACAACGAAACTGCCACTGTGGAAATATTTGTGTTCATTACAACGAGCTATTAAACGTACAGTGAAGAGTAATTGTTACGACGAATAATCATGAATGTGGATCTGCATCAGTTGTTAATGCGTAGCAACAACTGTTTTCATAAAGTCTAGTATACATTAATCAAGTCTACAAACTTGAAAAATTGCTGTCAAAAGGTTTGATTGTAAACTTTGGTAGACAAAAGTCAGTACAAAGAAGAAAGTGACAACAAACTACTGTAGTTAAAAATGCGCATGGGTCATCTGCCAAAAATAGCATTCCACGCCGAAGTTACGTATCGTGAATACCTTTTTCTGTTGGAAAGCTGAAATAAATACATGTTTGTTGCAAAGAATACGGACACATACGAGGGAAAAAGTTCTGGCTGTTCCACATTTTGCACTGCTTATATGTTAACCATGCTCGAAGAAGTACTGTCAACAAGAAATGAAAATATTTTAAAAGAAAAAGAGTAAATACTCAAAAGTGTGATTTCATCAACCGCAGGAGCAAGAGAAGAAAAAGTATGTAAAAATTTCACCAACACTGGGTTCTTCTTTGTGGCATGTACTTCGAGGGAATTGCACGATATATCATCTTAAGAAGGATATACAAAATCGTTCCTGTGTACATGCATTCAAAATTATCGTAATATAATGAACTTTTTTAGGGTAATATGGCAGTTCAGCGTCTTATTAGTTTTCAGCTTACAGGATTTCACCCAATAGCTGGAAGAATCTATTTAAATGACATTCATATTCCTCATATACTAAATTCTGAGGGTTTTTCTTTCTCTACACAGAAACTTACTAAACGAGCAACATGAATTTCATTTAAATGGATTCTTTCAACTATTGGACTAAATCCTGTTAGCTGACTACTAATTAAAAGCTATCCTGCCTCATTACCCTTACAAAGTTCCTTATATTACGATATTCTTAAACGCATGTACACAGGAACGATTTTGTAAATGTTTTTATGATGTTTTTAGTAATTTATTTTGAAAGATTATTTATAATATAAATGTGATATACAAATTTTTTGTACATACGCCCGTAAAAGCATCTATCGAAATGTAAATTACCTTATACGTACAAAGCTTCGTTTTGATCGTTCCTTTGTGGCCGTTGGTTTCTGTTTTCTATTGATCGTTTCGCCATTGACTTTTTTTTTTTTTTTTCGTTACAGAGGGTGTCGAGCTCTCTGAGCGAGCATGCTAAGCTACCACGCCGGCAACCTCTCATACAGCGCGCTGAGCCACCGCGCTGGGCAAGTTTCAAACCACCGGCGAACATATTCGTGGAGCACAAACTAATTCGCCGCCCATTACGCTACGGTGAACACCTGCAAGAGTAATCCGTAATTCTCGTACATCGATGACAGATGTTATCTGCTAACATCGCATTTTTAAACATTTGTTTATAATTCATTGTCCTAAGAAGGAAGTGCTTTTGACCAATTTTGTTAATATAATAGAAATGCATCTCTAACATGGATTAATGCCAACGGTGCCCAGCCTAAATTAAACGTGATTTAACGCTAATAAGGGGAAGGATTCAGAAACAACAGTTGTCCTCTCACACACACGCAATGCCACAGCAAAACTCACCAAAATGAGCGTGTCGAGACGAGGCGGAAGCAGGTGCCTCTATCGTAGGCGAAATTCAGCACGGCGGAGGTAGCACAAAACACACTATACAAAAACGCTTTGAAGCTGGCTCTGGTCTGTTGTGCCTGTTTTCAGATGGTGCATGTGTATAACCAAATTAAATTACATCTGAATTGGACCGTGAGCAAACACGGTAATAGCAACACACAGCTACGTACATGAACGCACTCCACTGAAGGTGAAGTGGTTCAATATCGGATTCATTATACAAAATCATGGTGGATTCGTAAGTTGCAGTCTGTTAGCAATCGATCTAGGTAATGGTTTTATATGAGAAGTGGCATCAATTCTGGTGACTAGCTGTAAACCCCGGAAGTCGGAACACGGGCCCACGTGGTTCCGAAAACCGATAAAATTGAATAAATTCAGTGTCCGAAAAATAAAATTAACTACAGCATGCAACCCATAGAAATGTTTAGAATTACATAAGGAAGCTACTACAGGTGGTTGTACAACGCCCAGAGGCAATTACTGACAAAGACCGAGTTCGTACTACAAGTCGGAGAAGAAACAGCAAAATTAAACTAGGGGGGGAGATAAGACCGCAAAATATTAGTGGAAATCAGAAGGATACCTGCATAGTAACTTGCGTGATGGGCATGGAACAAACAAGAGTGGAAGCTGAAGGCTTTGTTCTATGAAACAACCACGTGGAACACATACCACTCACGGAAGGGAATGATGAGAAGATTTTTACATGTTCTGTTCTAAAATGAAGGTATCACCTATTAGAAATCGGGCCCCCACAAAGCTAGAAAGTATTTCCACAGAGTTCATACACCGCCACATGAGCACAACAGGTTTTAACATATCAGGCCGTTATCAAACTGCAACTAGAATTACACACGCGGCGTTTATCTATTGGAAATCACTGAATTGAAGAAGGAGAACACATTTCTGCGCACGATCGGAGAAAATAATAATTAAAAAAAATGTTCTAAGTTCACGAATCTAAGTTAAACGTGCTAGTCAATAAAACGATGCCACCTCCAGAAACAAGAGCAGAACCAATCTTACATCACCAGACGACCAGTTCAGAATGATCAGACCGATCGGCCACCGGAAGCTGGAAAATCCAAGAAACAGCGGTGGTGGGACGGACAGCGAGACTCGTGCTGGAGGGATGGCTCCCATACTAAACCTCTTCGGCAACCTCAGTTGCTATCTACTCTGAGCAAGAGAGAACGATGCAAAGCGAGCTATGACTGACCCACATTCAAACAGCCATCTATTCTCGCACATTCACTTAAAAGTAAGACAAGAACACATTCTCAAACGGACAATGGCGTAGCGGAGAAGTCACATTTATGCTACATTAATTTATATAATAACAAATTATTAACATAACAAAATAACAAAAACCTAGCAATATTAACTAATATTTTAACACATTAAATAAAAATGCTAATCCTCAAGCCTTGCAGAGTGTGGGGCACAAGTTTTAACAAAATGATAATCTAGCGACATGAAATAAATTGTAATTTTACAGAAATATACAAAAAATATATGGAATACGATAGACGGTCGTCTTTAAATAGTAAAATCGTAATCTGATCGCCCACAATTTTTTTATTATTTATATTTTTATTATTTTGTCCGAAATGTTTGCAAAAAGTCATAAAGTATAGGCAAATCTAAAGTGGACCGTAAAACATGAGAGTTCGAGTTTATCGATACCAAAGCATTGTGCACAGGGAATTTATGTCTAAGGAAACTATTATAATCAATACACAACCAACCTGCAATAGTAAGAAGTTTATTGCAACCAGTAATTAATCCAACAATAGTATAGGTAGGCTGACAGCGTTCCGTCGAGGAAGGTGTTGATTTGTCGTGGCTTCTGGAGGACTCTTCAATGCGTCGGGTATCATCGGCGAAGACTGCGGCTTAAAAGGGCTGCCGGCAGAGCGTGGCCACAGAATAGGGAGCATACAGAAGGGAATGCTGGGGGCGGCGCCTTTGGTCTGTATGTTACGAAGCGTTGCGCTCGACGCCATATTGAAAATCAGTAAACACGGAACTATAGCCACTTAGTCCTTTGGCTGGAAATGGACTTTTGACGAACTGCAGCTAACCTCACAGACTTTTACGAAAGTAAATGGCTTTCATCTATTTTGCGCCATCTTCTTGCACCTAATTGTAATCCAACGAAAGAAAATAGGCCTAAATTTTAATACAACTGCGAAAATTCACGGTGGAATCGATGATCGTTTTATTTGGTGCTTATCTCTAGAAAAATTCCAAATAACGCGGAGTTATGTGTGGGAAATTAGTTATAAACAAGAAAGTGACTTTACAACTGCCAGGTTTTATTGACACGAATAAATTCGCACAAAATATTGAGTCAGACTTAGCAGTACAACGTGATTGCACGGAACTAATGACGTCTGGGCATATATAAAAGTTGTATTTGCTTTACGAGCATCGTTAACTTACTGATCGGAGAAGGGCACATAGAGGAATCTGTCAACCACAGAGCAGGAACAGCATAAAATAATTATTCCCCGTAATCTATTTGTTTGAGCCTCCGAAGAGCATTCATTGCCAACATTAGCACACTACGCCTCCAATGCCGTAAGTAAAATTTTATCTGACTACTTAAGCACTATTCTTTGTCATTCATTTTATATTGTTCCCTGCAACGTTAAACTTATAAAATGTAAATGTACTTCAACATTTCAATGCTGTTCAACTGCTGCAGCAACAGCAACAGCGAGAATTATCGTCAAGAGAAGAAGCAAGGCTACTTTTAATAATTATTCACATATTACTCTGTTTCGAAACTGATAACATTTAACTTTCACTACACATCTAGCGACGTTCACTTACTGCTCAGCATCTTTTGGGAAGGTGAAGAAACTTATATCCTTATTTGTATTCGAATTATTGCGTCAATTAGGTGCTGAACACCATCGGTCGCCTTTTCTTTTATTGCTGCTCATAATAAAAACGGAACAGCTCCAGTTCTTTCTTTTCACTGTACCAAATACTTGTTTACTTTTATGCGATTCAGGCAGTTAAAATACAGAATTAACAAACAAAGACGGCGCATTACCACGCCACAGAGTAGCGAGTGATCACACGTTTACTGCTTTTCAAAATGGCCGATTCCGCACATGCGCACTAAATTTTGGACGACAGACTGCAGCGGGAGTTTCCTTTCTGTATACTCCCTATTCTGTGGCGTGGTGGCGCCAGGAAGCCTGTAGAGACTCGCTTCCGAGTCGCGATGCTGGCTCGCCTGGTGGATCGAACAGGAACTGAAGCGCAGGCTGGCCGGCGAGTCGCACAGTGGAGTCGGCTGATACATCGCTGGCCAGGGCGTTTGTAAACATGTCTGATCGTTTTGTATGAGTGTCCACGCTTCGGTCGATAGCTCCGGAGACTGTGTTGCGGGTTGCCCGCTTTCCAGGGCTCCGCCTTATGGGACGCTACCGGTACGGAGTTTACTACAGGAACGACGTTAAACGCTGCAAGGTGCGTGGAATTTGGACCCGTTTCATGCAAGGGGCTTTGACGCCAGCAAGCACAACAAGCTTTCTAGTTTCCTGTTCAAGATAACACTCACCCACACATAGCCAATATCGTCAAATAATTCCTGGCAAAATAACTGGGTGTTGTAACTTGAATATAAATCATTCTCGCTGGATCTCAATCCTCCAGGCTTGTTCCTATTCCCTAGACTGAAACTCAGTTTCAGTAAAATGAGATTCGACTATGTTACTGATACACAACAAACGTGACGAGCTTTTAAGGTCATTGCAGATAAAGATTTCGTGCAAAGTTTCCAGGAGATGTACAGCAGTACTCAGCGGCTCATAGTTATGGGAGGTGACTATTTCGAAGGACAGTAAAGTAACTGTAGCTCATAGTTCATCTACGTTAATGAGGACTATTCACGTAACGTTATTGACTAACATTATTTTGCGCCATCATGACATATTGCCAAAGGTCATAAATAACTGGGCTGACACTGTGTATTGGTATATAAATATAATATAAATAATAATTTTCATTATCGACCCATTGTACATTTCTCTAGTCCTATTTGTCTCATTTGACTGAGTCCCTTGCTAACCTTTCTCTTCACGCTTTTATACAGTGCTTTCGTGGCGGTAGTATTAATGAGAGTCCCAGAAGTCTTAACTTTATGAACTGACGAGAAGCTACATAGTCTTGTATTTTTTCTAGGTCTACGAAACGTCCTGGCTTATATATTACTTTAGGGCAGTGTTACTCAGCGGAATTTGCGAAAGGTCCAGCTTCTTACAGTTCAATATCTTCACGGTAGAAACAGAACAGTAACCTGGTCTGTTAATCAGTAAATTCGTTACTCCTAGGGGAGACTAAATGAAAACATATCGTAAATTTCGTTACATAAAATGCTCGCAGCGGAATTCATAAATCTATACATCGTAGCCAAGCAATTTCACTGTCACTTAGTCACGATAAAGATATCATTATGGATAACAAAAACTTCCCAAGATGCGGCTTTCATTTATTGTAGGATTTTTAAAAAAAATCATTCATTCTTTCTAGGGACAACAGGCAAAGCAAACTTTCCTTTACATGCTTTCCTCCTGGTCCGACTGAGATGAAGCCTATATTTTATAGAAATGTTCTGAAATTACCTGTAAAATCCCATGTGAATTCCTCGTTTAATTTCGCAGATTAGTGTGTTTGAGCATACAAACAACCAGTAGTGTATTCGATTTAAAAGAAATACGAAATACCTTATTGTAATGATCCTATATTGATTCTATTATGCCTATATTGCCCCTCCCTACGTTCACATTACTAGTGAAAACTCTATGAAAATTGTCTAACAGTATCGGAGATTAGCGCCGTCCAATAGTCAAAAGACATACTGCATATTTGATGGAACTTTAAATTTGCGTTACCCATAAATACACTGATCTGGCTGTGATGAAATAAATTCTCAGATGTTTATCACTTTATCTGCGAATATACCACGTAAATCTACGTATCAGTATACGATATTAGCATATTTAAACAGACCACGAAAAAGATAAGACGAATTTAGGTAACAAACTCAAATTATGATGTCTTTCGTTCCTGTGATTATATTTCATCTAATGTGGCCTATACGTTGGCGAAAACGACGACACAGTTACTTGTGAAACCCTATATCATTTGATACAATACGCAGTTACGGAAATTAACGTTGTCAAATAGTAGACACAGATACACGCGTATGGTCACACATAAAATTGTGAATCACGATATATACTTCTCCCACTATCCGTTTCAGTATTCTGCCCTCAATATCGCCGAAATTAGCTGTGAAAATTCGATGTGTTATTTCGCGAAGACGCATGTTAAATCAAAATAGCAATAGACACGGCGGTGTTGCAGTTGTAGTGTATTATTAAATGAGATTAACTGTACCAGCTGCGTATAAAATTAATTTGTTTGGTGACAGTCCTAGCTTTACCAGTGAATTTAACAGCGAGTAAATTTATGGACATGGAGTGATTTCTTGTCCTAATTAATATACGGTATTTGTTTTCCAAAATTAAATTCAGTCGTTGTCGGGTTATCAGTTATCCAGGACATGGCATACACAGTCCTTCTGTGTTTACATAGCCGCATTAGACAGTGTTTACGATTGGCACTGGAACAGACGTGTTCCTGAATCTATCAAAGTACTACAGAGGTCCGTGTATTTGCTCTCGGTTTGATGAGGCACTGAGTCGGTGAGCTGAGAGCAACCTACGAATTTGCCGTATTGTATAACACTGTAGATGGTCAGTGCATTTAGCAGTAGGGAATGTTCATACCAAAAAAGAATTCCGCTGTTCACAATGGTGAATACAGTTCGATAACAAACAACGTGCGAGTTTACGAGTCTCATATATTCTTGTATTTGACGGAATCCTGCATAAATGTGGTCGTATAAACGGACAGGAAAAAACATCAAACACCTGTGCCGCACACGCCTCTGTTTAGTTTTAGCTCTTTGTTGGAGATCGTGCACCTGGTCACAGCAGCGCAATATCCGTTCGGCGTTCACATCACTGTGGCCGCCATTGTTTCCGCTGTTATTCTTCCGCATCCCGTCTGTTTCCCATTGTGTGCTTGGCCTAAAACACCGATTAAAGGCGTGTCAGTAATATAATACATGCATATTAACCGTGCGAACGTTTTTGGTAAATACACA
The DNA here is from genome assembly GCA_026315105.1 of Locusta migratoria. Taxonomy (NCBI): domain Eukaryota; kingdom Metazoa; phylum Arthropoda; class Insecta; order Orthoptera; family Acrididae; genus Locusta; species Locusta migratoria. The sequence continues at coordinate 546,338,772 of CM048747.1, read as the reverse complement.
ACTGAAAGCAAATGGTGGAGGAAAAATAGCCACTCCGCCAGCGAGTTTCATATCTGACGTCCAGCAATCACCGCTACATCAAAACTAGCGGCCGAGTACCGTATACGTCAAAATTAAAGCAATCCAGTCAAAGGTAATTCTATTATACCAGGTATGGTTAGAATAGCGAGAGACTATTTACACTCATTTTCGTGATTTTCAAACAAGTTGTTGAAGGGTAAGCGAAGTATGTAGAAAACGCATTTGCCCCGTTTCGGCTCCCGGCCAGTAACAATTCCCAGAACCCTTTGTGTGCCTTGGCGTCACTGTGACGACACGGCATTGCTCTGCATTCGTCAGAGCACTGACGTCGGAGGAAAAAAATCACTTCATGTCAATAATCAGGTGGGGTTATTCTAATTGCGATGTGACAAAATACATTACTACTTCTCAAGAGGCGACAAATGTTAGTTACCCTGGTTTCCACAAAGATCAACACTTGAAACGTTGACGGATAGTTCTATGCAAACGCTCCAACAAACTGAACGTAAAAACTGTACATGAGGTTAATGCTGGGTAACGTCGACGTCCTAGAAAGATATATCGGCTGCTAATCGTTCAGCCATCTTAAGGTGAGTGTCTGCCACTATCAGTCTCTGACGCTCACCTGCAGATGACTGAACGATTGGCAGCCGAAATATCGTTCGAGAAGGTCGACGTTATCCTGCCGAAATCGCGAATCTTCACCGAGTGATGCTAACGCAGGGCGAACTTCAAGAAATTCATCTGAGGGTTCGGTTCATTATTGGCCTGAGGATTTGATGAAGGAACGATCAAGTTTACCTTCAATAAAGAAGCTACCACCAACAGCAATCCGCAGTCTTGAAACTCAGAACTGGTCTGAGAGAAAAATATCCGAAAACCATGATGCAAGAGGAAAGGCAGGAAATCAGTATATAAATTACAATGGAAATATTTACGAGTCAAAAGTTCTATAAGATAAATTTGAACGTTTCACTTGCTTAATCGTCTTTTGAGATGTGTTAACTAAATATTTAAATGTTTGTAAATGGATGAGATTTAACTACTGCTGTTTCGTGCCCATAAGCTTACAAACTAATTCACCTACTTTAAAGTAACCTAAGGGCAAAACACACACACACACACACAGACACAGACACACACACACACACACACACACACACACACACACACACACACACAAACAAACCCTTACGACATCTGATGAGATAATCACATTTAGTTGCTTTTGACATGGTATACATATGGTATAAATGACCTTCTTCTTATTTTTATCTTCTAATAAAAATTGTGCAAAATGAAACTCTTCACATACTTTATATCACTCCATTATATGCAACGGTATGTTATTGAAGAAGTGATTTACGATGAAATCAACTTTGATGTTAATTTCATTGTAGCGTAGAATGATATTATATTATTAGGTAAAGTCTTTCATTGTGTACAGTTATAAATTACACTCCTGGCCATCACAATTGCTACACGACGAAGATGACATGCTACAGATGCGAAATTTAACCGACAGGAAGAAGATGCTGTGATATGCAAATGATTAGCTTTCCTGAGCATTCACACAGCGTCGGCGCCGGTGGTGACACCTACAAGGTGCTGACATGATTAAAGTTTCCAACCAGTTTCTCATACACAAACAGCAGTTGACCGGCGTTGTCTGGTGAAACGTTGTTGTGATGCATCATGTAAGAAGGAGGAATGCGTACCATCATGTTTCCGACTTTGATAAAGGTTAGACTGTATCCTATCACGATTGCGGTTTATCGTATCGCGACATTGATGCTGGCGTTGGTCGCGATCCAACGACTATTAGCAGAATATGGTACCGGTGGTTCCAGGAGGGCAATACGGAACGCCGTGCTGGATCCCAACGGCCTCGTATCACTAGCAGTCGAGATGACAGGCATCTTATTCTCATGGCCGTAACGAATTGTGCAACCACGTCTTGGTCCCTGAGTCAACAGATGGGCACATTTGCAAGACAACAACCTTCTGCACGAGGAGTTCGACGATGTTTGCAGCAACATGGACTATGAGCTCGGAGACCATGGCTGCGGTTACCCTTGACGCTGCATCACAAACAGGAGCGCCGAAGATAGTGTACGCAATGACGAACCTGGGTGCACGAATGGCAAAACGTCATTTTTTTCGAATGAATCCAGGTTATGTTTACAGTATCATGACGGTCGCATCCGTGTTTGGTGACATCGCGGTGAACGCACATTGCAAGCGTGTATTCGTCATCGCATACTGTCCTATCACCCGGCGTGATGGTATGGGGTGCCATTGATTACACGTCTCCGTCGTCTCTTGTTCGCGTCGACGGCACTTTGATCAGTGGCCGTTAGATTTCAGATATGTTACGAACCATGCCTCTACCCTTCATTCGATCCCTGCGAAACCCTACATTTCAGCAGGATAATGCACGACTGCATGTTGCCGGTCCTGTACGGGCCATTCTGGATACGGAAAATGTTCGACTGCTGCCCTGGCCAGCACATTCTGCACATCTCTCACAAAGTAAAATGGTGGGCCAGCAACTGGCTCTTTTGTATCCCATCCTCGTCGCCACTTTTGTGTCCCATCCTAGTCGCCACTTTTGTAACTTTTGTGTTCCAGCCTCGTCGCCGCTTTTGTGTCTCGTTTCCGTCGTAGGTGTCGGTGGCCGAGTGGAATGAGACCGACACAGGAATAAAGATAGCACGCTGGTGCAGATACGGAGGGGAGCAGCCAGAAACTAGAAACACCAGAGTAAATTAGAACGAGATATATATTGCACAGAATTTATACAATACTTAACTTTTACATAGCTCAGTACTGCAGAATGCTGATACATAGTTGAGCTAGAGGCCTGTCTAGTGCCTATCCGATAGCTAAGTCTTCACTGGTGCCTATCTGATTCCGAAGTGTTAACTGGTTCCTATCTCAGTCCCAAGTGAACGATGTCGTTCGGTGGTGGCCATGAGCGGAGTTGTAGCAGAGGGCGCTCGTGGCTGACGTAAGAACGCCGCGCCGTGCGTGCATGGCGGCGCGCGGCGAAAGTAGGTGGCGCGCACTTTATATTTGTGCGACACCACAGGCTCGTCACAATACGTCACTCACTACTCTTGATGAACTGTGGTATCGTATTGAAGGTGCATGGGCATGTTTACCTGTGCACGCTATCCAAACTATGTTTGATTCCTTGGCCAGGTGTATCAAGGCCGTTATTACGGCCAGAGGTGGTTGTTTTGGGTACTGATTTCTCAGTTTCAATGCATCCAAATTGCGTGAAAATGTAATCACGTGATAGTTCTAGAATAATATACCTGTCCAATTGATAAATGTTTATCATCTGCATTTCATCTTCGTGTAGCAACGTTTATGGTCAGTAGTGTATCCTCGGTGACATTCATACTTTTTTACGCTATTTAACATTAAATTTTATGTATCTATTACAAATTGACAATTCCTAACTACAGACCCAGTGATATGATTTTAATCTCTGAACAATTTACTTAAATAGACGAAACTGCGATAGTTCCCACTTTCTTTGAATAGCTGGAATCTATGCAGAGTAGATAAATTAATTCCTTATGTTTATATTACTAACTCTGTATTGGCAGAAACCTTAAACAGAATATATTCAGCAGCAAAACATTTTCAGCTTACAAAGTGCGTCTGAAGAGTTCGTAGAAATGTCTCAGGAGATACAGGAAACAAGAGCTACAAATAAAAACACGTTTACTGGTCTTAGAAGTAATCCCCAGTGGCTACTTCTGGCATCGGTTGTATAGCTATTACTAACTGTCAGCAAAAACTTGTTGCAGAATCGCTCGAAACGCTGTAGTCACTCGTTGTTTGACCTCCGAAACCACTCAAACATTAAAAGTAGGCTACTGTATGGAATAAAAGCTTAATTCTGGTAGGAGATATCCAGATAAGAGTTTACTGTTATAAAAAAAGCTTAATTTTAGCAGTAATATTAGCAAAAGGTCAGTGTGAACTACCAGCTACTCCCTGCTCCAAAACCTTATTCCCTGGCCCAAATTAAGAACTGATTTGGTTCATATTACTGTAATAACAGAAAGTTGACGATACAGTGGCCAATATACATAGCAGCTCACACAAAATTACACACAGGCACTAATAAACAAACCACCACAATGAAAGTTATTTCAGAAAGGTGGCTAAAGAAAAACATATATGTCGGAACGGAACTTAAACATAGAAAATTGCATCTGAGCTTGTTCTCAGCAGTGGTGAAAAACAATGTTAAATAAAAGGGGGAAGTGCTCGAAAACTGCAATTTATAGACAAGTCGAAATTATAGTCAACTTAACTTGTTTATTCAGGTCGAGCGCATGCAAAATTGGGAACCAATTTTGTTAACACAATAAACATGACTCCCATTGGCATGAACTATCACTGACGATGCCCAGCATTAAGATTAACATAAATCACACAGAACTTAACGCTACTGGGGGGAGGATTTACAAACAACACTCACTCGCTCTCTCACACACAATGCAATAACGAAACGCACCAAAATCAGCATGTTGAAACGAGACAGAAGAAGGCGCGCTATCGTAGGCGAAATTCAGCAAAGCCGGAGGTACCACACAACACAATAGACAGTAAAACTGTGAACTGTCGTGTCTGATTTGAGATGGTGCGTGAGTATATCATAGTTGAGTTGCATTTAGATTAGACCGCGAGCAAACACGCTAACGGCGACACACGGTTACGTCTCATGATCGCAATCCAGAGAAGGTGAAGTGGTTAAAAATCGGATTCATTACACAAAATCACGGCGGACTTTTAAGTTGCAACCTGAGAGTGAACTATGTAGGCACTGGTTTTATGAGAAGTGGCGTGAATTCAGGTGACTAGCTGCAAACCCCCGAAGTCAGAGTTCTGGCTCACGTGTTCCCGAAAACCGATAAAAATGTGTAAATTCAATTTCCGAAAAATAAAGAAAATTAACTACGGCATGCAACCCCTAGAACTCGGTAGAATTTCATAAGGAAGCTACTGCAATGCAGCAACAGACGTTTGGGATCGATTACAGAGATGGAAAAAGGCCAGTCACAGAACTCGGAAAGGTGAAATAATTACTAAGTCGGAAAAATAAAAATAAAACCCATAGAAATACATAGAATTTGATATGCAAACAATTGAAGGAAGTTCTACAAGGCTCGGAGAGAATTAGTGATAAAGACTAATAGGCCAGTCGTCGTAGACAAAAAAATGGACTTAGGTCCAAAAAAATTGCAGGAAGCTGAATTTCTGGTATGTTGTTAGGACATATTAGAGTAGTATTAAACCAAGTTTGCAGCTTCGAAATCCTTTAGCTTAACTTTTAAGAGCCAAGAAAACTCGAAAACATGCTGCAAGGCGCTCCTGAGTAGTTCGCTACTGCCTGTGAACGGCAAAGGTCCAAGCTTCGACTGCTGTTCTCAATCCGCCAGGAAGCTGTATTTAAATAATCAGCATATACGGACCGAAAGTGTACATCCATGCATTGGAGTGTTCGTCATGACGGAGAACATGGTATGGTCAGTGATTGGTACGCTACACAGAACAGTGTTTACCTTTGTACAGTGCGTCGCAGTGCAACAAGTCCTGTTCATGTACTGAGACTTAGAAGCCGCGTTGGAGTGTCCGAGCGCTCTAAGGCGCCTTTCTGCGATGAGCGCCGTTGCTCGGCGTCGGAGGTTCGAGTTCTCCGTCTGGCATGGATGTGTTTGTTGTCCTTAGCGTAAGTTTGTTTAAGCAGTTTCATGGCGTAGGGATTGCAGTTCCGTAGATTTAGAAATATTTGGAAATGTAGGGTACTATACAGTGGCATAGTGCTGGTGGTGCCAGAGAGGTGGGAGGGGATGGCCCCGAGCGGCTCCAATTTTGGGGCGGCCAGAAGCGGCCAAGCATACCCGACGATGCCAGGTATACTCTTTATAAAGGAGACTACAAAGACACGGATATGTGAGATATATATCTTTAAGCTACTCTAATATTTTTCGTTGAGTTATGAAACACACATCCCATTTGTAAATAACTCAATGCTGTTGGAATCAGATCGCTTTAATATTTATTCCTGAGAAAAATAGTTAGTGGAAAGGAATATATTTTCAGGGAGTCTTTACCGATGTCTAATCAATTATTTACGCAGTTTGGTTAAGAAACAAGTAAGAGGTTTCCAGAGTTTCATTTCGCAAATACAGATTGGGAAGAAGTACACGACACACTTGATGGCATTTTAAAAGTAATATATTCTTTAAGATATCCTAATTCGGATAAAATCATTCCAAAACATGTTAATTAAATTTCTTTCCCTGTCTTGCTCGTATTAATCAACTTACGGAAATCAGTGTAACTGCTCATAAACATAGCAATTCATGCTAGAATTTGGTGGCACAGATATTTCGAAATAATAGTTGCAATTGCTTTCTAAATCGCTCGTATGTGGTATGGTCAAAAGGGAGTGACCGATTGCATTAATGAGGCAATTTCGGTGAAGTGTTTGGATGACTGAGCAAATTGTTTTTATAAATCAAAAGCAAATTACAAATAATAAATGTTATTATACACTTACATACCAAAAGTTTTTAAATTTTACATCAATAGCTCAAGTTTATTTGATTTCGTTGCTTTTTATTTTACATGATATCTGGAACATTAGAGGTGAACGAATACAGAACGTAATGACTGTCGTTTATATGATGTGGTACACAGAAATTACGGTCGGTCCTAGAAACGTTCTCAGTTAGCCGAAAGTTACAAAGCGACCGATCACGAATAGCAGCAGATCTGACTTCATGTCGCAACTAGCCACAAATAATACTATTTCTCCAGTGGATAGTACATCTATACCCAATACAGGAGTTGGTAATTCGAAATTCGAGTAAACTTTCGATTTAAATTATTTCTACCGCTTAATTCGCCAACGTAGAAGAATAGAACGTAGTGAACTTTTGACGCCCCTTCCCCTGTTTTCGCTACATCTGTGAGGTCGTCCGTTGTCCTCGTCCCACTCTACTTCGTTACGCAAAGTAATCTTCGCTATATCACTGCCGGTTAAGAAACCGTTAATTCAGTTTGTATTGGTGACTCAAGAAGTACTTTAAGGTTCGCCCCAATTCACTACACAAGGATATTTCGTGACAACTAATTTGTCTCTTGGTCCTAGCTAAAGACAAAAATGTACTCTTTAGTGAAAAGCCTTCAAAACTATTAGATCTACAAAGTAACACACGGATGCCTGTGAAAGATGTCCTGCGAACCCAGACAAAAAAGAAAAAAAACTATGTGGACAATAGGTATGTTGTAAAATTTAATTTGATTGATTTAAAATGGGCTAAAAGAACTGAAACTGGTAAGCCTAAAATTGGAGTGTCTGCCCACATGCAGATTTGACGCATCCTGAAGTCCTGCTGATAAGAAATTATTATACACCTAATACATGTGAAAGTATTCACTCGACTCTATTCATAATAACATATGTTAATGCCATAAAAGTTTTGCAGGCTCATTAAGTTTTATGTTAAAAAGTGTTTACTTCTCAGTGTAACATCCTTTTTAGTTGGAACTATCTTAAGTTTATGAGGTTTTTGTTTGCTGTTACCGACACCTTGGACAAATAAGTCGTATACATTCGTTCAGCTTAACGTAAAAAATGAAAGAAAAAAATATACAGGAAAAATAAAGTACAGCGTCCATATATTATTTCGATAAACACTGAACCAATATTGGTATTTATTGTCAGAATATCATTTTTTACATTATTTATTTATTTCATTACTTTTTTTCTGGAGGGGGGGGGGGGTAAAATCATGGTCGGCACCTGGCGGCAGAGGACCACGCTACGCCACTGATACTATCAATGGTACTTTGACGTATTGACACAGTTGTCAGGAATTTAATCAGTCTGTACTGATTATATTTCTCCAAAGGCCAATGTTGAGTATGTAATAAATTTCGTTACCTACTGTCAGAGTTTCCTATTAAAGTTTAAGTCGCCTTACGAATGAGGCCACCGCGACAATGCCGTCCTTAGCAATGTGAAACACGTGCTTTACTGGTTATCGCCGTTTCACGGTAGTTGCTCCGTCGTCAGGCGTTGAAATGAAGCTGTTAACGTGAATCATTTACACAACCACCTCGTGTGAGGAGTAAACCAACACCGCTGTGGGCAGCAGCTGAGTGGACGGGGGCGTTACGCGCCTGTAACTGAACGTTACGGCGCGACTACGGCTTCGGAACGATCGACTCTGGAAGTAGTGGTGACGTGCAGATCCGGGGCCGCAGAGTGTGTGTGTGTGTGTGTGTGTTTGTGGGGGAAGGGTGTGGAGTAGTGCGCCATTACGGGGTACAAACAGCGTCCGCAGCTTTACGATCGCTTAACGGTGCGGCGTCCGCCGGCAGAATGACGAGTGGAGAAGCCCCGGAGGCAGCCAGCGTGTTGACTGTGCGCGGGCGCCGGCAGCGGCGGCAAAACTGCGCACAGTGGGTCAGTGGCGGCCAGCCAGCTGCAGCCGCCGCCCGCACAGTGTCTGCCGCCGGAAAGCAGTTGCCCGTGTTTGCCGCCAGGATACGCTGCCGTCGCGCCTGCCCTGCCCCCCCCCCCCCTCCACCGTCCAAAGGCATCAAATCACCGCCGCGGTGCCGCGTGACGCTATTACCGCCACCCTCCACTCCACACTAGAGCTGGGTTTCAACACGACGCCAACTGCTTGATTAATTTACGTCACACACCGGGAAATCTCGGGATGTGTCCGAACATTCGATCACGATGCCATCTAGAGACGGCAGAAGGTACTGTATCCACGGCTTACAGCAAAATGTTCACACATTCAGAAATTTGTTCCCCGCTGTGAACTATTTATATAGGTATCAATTAATACAAATAAAGAATCCCAGAGACGGATGTACGTCTCAAATATGTCAAATACATTATTGATAGATCTGAAGCATTGAATTAAAATTTGTTGTGCGGCCGGGAATCGAACCCGGACCTCCTTGCTTACTAGGCAGACGTCTTAACGGTTAGACTACCACACCCCTAACGATTAAGGTGCCTTGGAATCGTCTATGTACGATTTCCCTCCACAACACAAACTTAAATTCAGCTTCTTTGTTCCAATGATGTCTTTATCCATGTCTTTGACATATTTGAGACATAAATCCGTCTCTGGGATTCTTTATTTGTATTAATTGATATTTATATCACCGTAACAGGATTATTCCACCATTTCCATTGCTGAGGTGCTATTTCGCTGCATGGAGAGCCTTGGCAGTAGTGGCAATTATCTTTGGAAGATAGAAGGTGAATTAAAGTTTGTGTTCTGGAGGGAAATTGTACATAGACTTAATTGTTAGTGGTGTGGTAGTCTAACGGTTAAGACGTCTGCCTCGTTAGCAAGGAGGTCCGGGTTCGATTCCTGGCCACACCACAAATTTTAATTCAATGCTTCAGATCTATCAATAATGTATTTATATAGGAATGAATTAAATCCCAATTTTCGAAAGAGACAGCGTGGCGAATGGAGGTTTGGGTGTGGCGGGAGACCAGTCGGGCTGGTCACTGTGTCCTCTGTGGCGGAGTGGTCAACGCGTCTGCCTAGTTAGCTGGAGAGCACAAATACTCATTCGCCGCACTTTGGCACTACGTCTAAACCTAGTACAGTGAAGCCGTAACTGGTTGCAAATTGTGATTTATTTCATTCATTGAACGCTGTAACGTCGTCAAAAGTATATAATTGTATTTATTTAGGAAAGTGGAAACAATGTCAGTAATTTAAAATGAGGAATAACAATTGTGGTGTCGCACAAGTATGAAGTACGCGCCATGTACTTACGCCGCGCGCCGCCATGCAAGCACGGCGCGGCGTTCTTAAGACGTCAGCCACAAGCGCCCTCTGCTGCAACTCCCCTCGTGGCCACCACTGAACTGGATCGGTCTCTTGGGATTCGGACAGGCACTAGGAAAGTCTCTCATCAGTAGGCAGGCCCCTACCTAGTTCAACTACGTATCAGCATTCTGCAGTGTTGATACTTGTAAAAGTTAAGTATTATCAGATTGATACAAAATACATATCTTGTTCTAATCTAGCTCAGTGTATCTAGTTTTTGCTGTCCCACTGGCTGGTTACCTCAGACTCTGTACCCACACACCCTTGCATCCTATTTTCCTGTGCCGGTCTCTCTCTAACCGGCCACCGAAACCCAGGACAACCGGTAGAAACGAGACACAAAAACAATAATAACTGCAAAGTGCACAGACGTGGTAGCTTCTACGGAGCAGAAGTAAAAACAGTAACGAGTATGTAAGGTTCGTTCAAGCAGCTGTCAGCGAACTACTTGCGCATGCGCAGAGCTGGCTACTTGCCGAGTGGCTGTTGCTTTGTATCAGTGTCCTAACTTGTTTTGTCTTCCAAGGGGGAATCACGTCCTTGCCACTACCAGTGCAAGATTAAGGAATTGTTAGATCCCAAGACCTACAGGAAACTTAGTAAAGATCCTACTGACAAAGTTCTTAGAACTGTTACGCAGTTAATAAGAAAGTCTTTCATTGAGCATTGTGTTCAAAAAAGTCTGTTCAATTCAGTTGCACTACCGCCAAGACTTTATGGGTTGCCGAAAGTCCACAAAGAAAAGGAAAATGTTCCTCTCCGAGACCAATTGTTAGTGCAATTGCTTCAGCCACCTATTTGATTGCCAAGTTCTTGACAACACTACTACGACCGCACGTGAGGCGCTCAGGTTCATATATCAAGAATTCGAATCATTTTATAAGTAAATTGAATGCTATCTTGGTCAATCCAGAGGACATTTTAGTTAGTTTTGACGTGGTATCCCTGTTTACTATGGTTCCAGTCAATGAGGTGCTGCAACAGCTAAATCTTCTCTTTCCACCAGACATTGCAGATCTGTTCAAATATTGCCTCACGACCACTTATTTCAAATGGAACGATGATTTTAATGAACAGACAGATGGTATAGCTATTGGGAGCCCTTTAAGCCCGGTTATAGCAAATTTCTACATGGAAAAGTTCGAGCAACAGGCATTGAAAACAGGAAACAAAAAACCTACTATTTGGTTTAGCTATGTAGACGATACGTTCGTTGTGTAGAGGCATGGTAGAGAGGAACTAGATCGTTTTCTCCAACACCTCAACGGGATTAATTCCAGAATCCATTTTACCATGGAGAAGGAGGTAGACGGTAAACTGAATTTTCTTGACGTGTCAGTTTTCAAAAAGGGGAATGACAGATTGGGCTACACAGTTTATCGGAAGCCCACACACACAGACCTTTATTTGCACCGGGATTCAAACCACCACCCACAGAAAAAGCGGAGCATTATAGAGACGTTGGCGGACAGAGCAAGGAACATCTGCGAACCGGAATTACTCGACACCTGAGTAATGCTTTACTTAAGAATGGCTATTCGTCTACAGAGATAAGGAGAAGTTTGAGACGACACGTAAAGTTGAAAACGATGAAAGGGTTCCTGTGAAATCTAATGTATTCCTACCTTTTATTAAGGACGTCACCGACCGCATCGGTAAAATTTGACGAAACGGAATGTTGCCGTCATTTACAAACCTACTCGGAAGATACAGGATCACCTGAAATCGGCAAAGAATGCTCGCAAACTGCTGGAAAAAGCAGGAATTTATAGGATTCCGTGTAGCTGTGGGGACGTATACGTGGGTAGCACAAAAATAACAGTCAAAAAACGACTAGATGAGCACAAGGGGAACTGTAGAAGGGGAGAGATTGACAGATCAGCTGTTGCTGAACATGTTTTTCAACCGGGGGACCACCTTATTCAATTTGATAAGACTCAGGTCTTAGCACATACAAATGGATACCACGAAAGACTGTACAGAGAGGCTATAGAAATAGTAAAACTCACCAATAATTTCAATAGGATGAAGGAGGGCGTGAAACTAAATGATATCTGGATTCCAGTTTTGAAGAAGTAATGTAACAGTCTTCCACCATGGGACGACATTAACGAACGGAGGTAATCGGCAACGACGAATTGCGCGCGCATGTCAAAAACATCTGACGTCACTCCACTGCGCGCGAGCCCTTGTAAACGGAATTTGGCTTCAGTCAGTAGCGTGCCAGGGTGTGAATCTGACATCCAAAAGTGCCACGATCCCCTTTGAGAATGTCCTCCGCAGTTGGGGACGAAACGTTGGGTTTTAATAGTAAATCCACTAGACCACGGCATAACAGCCCGGAAATTCTTAGTAATTTAGACCATTCCGGCCGTGAAAGTTTACATTTTACAATATGAGTAGTATAGACTCTATCCATAGTACATTGCGCTAGGTACTGTTATCCACCACACTTCCACCCTAGGCCACATACCTGACCGCTGACCAAAGGACGCCGCCACACACTACCGATAGCGCACTTCCAAGAAGGACTGGATGATTGAAATCGGACATCTACTTGCACTTAATAAGACAATGATGCTCTTACGAACGAATGACAAATAACAAGAACCCGCACTTTGTACAATACGATTACCTGGAATAATAACCGGTACCATCAAACATGTACTCCCTCTTAACATAAGAGATTCGCAAGCAACTTGACCGCCTCCACAAGTTGACCCTTTGGCTACCACCACCCACGCCTGCCCCAAGCCGATAATTTTTTTAATCCTAATTTGCGTATCATTTAATTGTGACATGCTATTTTATACATTAACAATTTTACAGGATGAACATTCAATTTTTTCACGGAAATCTTCAGTGAGGAACAGTAGAAGTAATACTGTTCGAAAGTAATGTTTAACAACAGTAGTAAACATATACCAATGGAATCATTACCTCAAAGCTGTAACGATGGCGAAATTATATCAGTTTATCCATATCCCTGACGTTTGTTTTTTTTTTTTTTTTTTTTTTTTTTTTTTATCCAGTATCACCGACGATTCTTTACACGGTGGGAGGGCTGTTATTTGACACTCGGGCAATCGATATGTTCATCGTACATCGGTTCGTTGAGAGGAAGGGTCATCCTCCCAGTCGTCCGACTTAGTAGTATTTGTTTTAAATTCAACGAGATCGGCGGTAGATCTGTTGGGGAGAAGGAAACGTGATGATCAGTGCAGCACCAGGAAATGTCAGTGTAGAAATTCTGTTCCTTGGAGATAAAGAAATTTGGACAGAATTTAGGTGGATGACCGACCATGTACGTTTCGAGATGTTTTCAGTTTTCCCTTTACCTCAGGACAAAAGTGACAGGAGTAGCTCTGCGTAAAGTGCCAGTGTTTCCACAAGTGTCCGCCATCAAAACCCAGGACTCTCCACAGTGCCCCATTGATTCAGCGCATCGGACACTGCTGACGATGGCGTGACCGTCTCATGGGGACTTTAACCTTGGCGACTCTCTCTGCTGTTATGGCAAAACAATGGGCTGTGAGCCGTCATCGAGTTCAAGTCTCTCCCTTCTCCAACACTACAACACACTACACAAACATCTATTTCAGTTTCTTTCTTTCTTTCATTTTTATTTTATTTTATTTTATTTTCTTAACATAGCTGCTTATTGTCACCGACCGTTACAACGTCAATGGATAAAAAAGCAGCCCTCGGTAGCAAATTAAGATTTGCTGACCATCTTCTCATTAAAGATCACGCACCTAAAACCATTCATGACCTGAACACTTTGAAGTGTACGAAAAAGAAAGGCCACAGATTAGACATGCTCAAGGAATTGCAAACATTTTTCTCGTAATGACGTGCTTATTCCAAATGGAACAGTTACAACTCCGTAATAGAAGCTTTTTCTTAATGTTATCAATCCGTTACTCGATCTTTGATACTGTACATCGTGCAGTGTCCGAAATATTTCTTCCGACTTGATGCAAAGAATTTGTATTCCAAAAGGTAATTTGTAACTATTGTGCTTCTTAAAACTTCGTTACTCATTTATTCTCTCTACTAATATTGCATTGCCAAAATGACGCCTCAGCTATCTTTCATGTTAGACAATGCATTTGGTAGCAATTGTTTTTTCAATAATGTTTTTCTCTGTACAGTAGCCTAGTTGTAATTGCGGTCACTAGATGGCACTACTGAGGTAATGCCTTTCATATTGGCGGCCGCGGCGGCCGAGGGGACTGCGGCGCATCAGTCACGGTCTGCACGGCCACTACGGTCGGGGGTTCGAATCCCCCCTCGGGCATGGATATCTGTGCCGTCCTTAGTTGTAGCTAGTTCATATGTAGTTTGTAAGTTTAGGGTCTCATGACCCTGTAGTTAAGTCCCATAAGCTCTACAAACATTTGGACATTTTGTCTTCCGTTTCACAACTCCACTTAGCACACGTCAGTCTGATGCCTCCGTGCAGGCGTGCAGCCCATAGTGGCTTGCATTTTCTAAAAATTTCTTTCTAAATTTTGTGACACAAGCTTTACAGCTGGGTACTTGTTTTATTTTATAATTTCTGATTAATCTTAGTCATCGCCGAAAGCAAGTCAAATTAGTTTTTAATTTGCGACCGAGGGCTGCTTTTTTATCCATTGATCTATTTCAATCATTTATACTTATCAGGGATCTTTCGTGAGCATGTGCGTGGCTAGCACGGGGCCCCGAGCTAATGCAGTCTTCTTTCCTTCTTTACTTCCCCGACAACATTTCCTTTCTCCTCCCCTTCCTTCCTATTTTCACTCCTTCCACTTTTCACTGTGGGATTGGTAACGTTAGCAGTTTAGCCCCCTATCGCAACCAAACAACCCAACCGAACCCAGTTTACACTAAAGTACAAAAAGAAAGGTGCCTACAAGGGCTCACACGAATTTGGCAACTTTTAACTGCTGTTCATAGCCCAAACACTTGGCAACTCACCCAAGTCTATACTGAATTGACAAATGAATTTTCCAACTTTATGCCTGCAGCTGAGGAGGGAGTATTGCGGTTTCTGTCACAGTTGTCGGTCTCCCGGTCTTGCGAAGTGTGACGTCAGCGGGCTGCTACCTAGGCCAACGAGAAAGACAGGCTGTGGCACGCACGTCATTTCAGTACGCAATCTATTCCTGAGCCGGCGCGATCGTTAGCTGATTGTCCGGCCGCTGGGACACAGCCCACTGCCTCATAACGACCTGCCACTCCGCTAGCGATCGCGCCGGCTCAGGACTAGATTGCTTGCTTGACATGACGTGAGCACTGCGGCCTGTCTTTCTTGTTGGCCTCGGCTGCTATGCGTATTTTCTGCAGGACGCGTGCTGCGCTTGCGTGTTATGCGTAATTTGATGCCGCGGTGGAGTAGCCAAGCGCTATAAAGCGCCTCACTGCGGAGAGCGCGATTGCTCGCCGTCGGAGGTTCGAGTCCTCCCTGGGGCATGGTTGTGTGTGTTGTCCTTAGGTTAGTTTATAATAGTTGAAGTAGTCTGTGAGCTACGGACTGATAACCACGCAGTTTGGTCCAATAGATTTACAAACGCCGGCCGCGGTGGCCGAAGAGACTGAGGCGCTTCAGTCACGGTCTGCACGGCACTACGGTCGGGGGTTCGAATCCCCCCTGGGGCATGGATATTTGTGCCGTTATAAGGATAAGCTAGTTGGTAAGTAGTTTGTAAGTTTAGAGACTGATGACCCCGTAGTTAAGTCCCTTAAGCTTAACAAACATTTGAACATTTTTTTAGATTTACAAACATTTGAACATTTTTCGTAATTCGACACTTGCGTCACCTGCCATTACCTTTTTTGTAATCTTTTGACTCGTTCACATTATTTTGCGAGTAGGACTTTATATGGTATAAACGATTTAGGAGACAACCTGAGCAGCTTTCTTTGACCGTTCGCGGAAGGTGGCGCCCTTTACAGGTTTATGAAGTCATCAGAAGATAAAAAGGAATTACAAAACGATTTAGATATCTGCATTATGTGAAATTTGGAAATTGAAGTGTGAAGTCATCCATGTGAGCTCTTAAAGATAACCGTTAACCTTCATTTAGACGACAAATCAGTCAAAATTACAGGCCATAAATTCAAGTAAATACCTAAGAATTTTAATTTGGAACAAATTTAATCAGAAAGAACACATAAAAAATACTGCCAGGAAGGCGAACCAAAAGCTACATTTCATTGACAGAACACTACTAAAAACTGCCTACACTACACTTTTGTGCCCTATTTTTGATTACTCCAACGACTGTGGCATCTCCATTAAGTGGGACTGAAGGAGGAAACAGAGAAAGTCTAGAGTAAGCCACCTACCAATACTAACTTGAGAGAGTCACGGAAATATTGCACGGGTTGGGGCGGAAATAATTAAAAGAAAGGCGTTATTCGTTGCGGCGAGATTAGCGAAATTTTTGTCAATAATTTTCCCCTGCGTATGATGTGAGCAAATTTTCTAAGCAGTCACCTACATAGGGATACATGATCATTACAATAAAATAAGAGATATCAGATAGAAGATAGAGGTGTTCCTTTTTCTCGCGCGCTGTTAGAAAACGGAGGCGGTTTGATAAACCCTTTTACGGGCACCTACATATGATTTTCAGAATAAATAATATGTAGCTGAAGATGTACTATAGTAATGCTCTATTGGACTTAAATAGCATAGAACCCAGGATGATTTGTACTATCGTTCTCCTATAGATTTAGATAACCACTTGAAAAGTTATCTACATAAATACTAAAAATGGAAGGACACTTGCATCACATTTCCGTGCAGTGGATTACAAATTGAGGATGTATATTTGGTTGTACGCTCTGCGCACAAAAATGTAGATCAAGTTAAATGCAATCCAATCTTAGAAAATACCGATCTTCCATGAAAAAAATACTGTTGCTATAGATGCAGACAGACGCAGAAAAAACGACGTAAACAAAGAGAATTCCGCAGTTAATGATAGGGAAATTAGGAACAGGACTCCTCAAACACTGTAATTTTGATATCTCAAGAAAACAGAACCGTAAATATCAATTATTTCAGATGTTCTTTCTGAAATCGGGTGTTATAAAATGCACCGAATTAAGGACTGTCATGGCGGAATAGCCGTGCGCGCTAAGGCGTCTTGTTACTGAGCGCACGGCCGTTCCACGTTGGCAGTTCGAATACTTCTTCGGCCATGGGTGCATCTGTTGTTATTCTGATTACTTTAAGTAGTTTGCGGGGTTGGGACCGAGGACCAATGTGGTGAATAAAAATATATAAATTGCTGCTCGGAACACAATAAAAATGCCCTTATGTGATCTTCAAAAGCGTTTGCTCATCCGAGGAAGGCGAAACATCCTTTCCGTGCCATTCGAACCACTAAACAGGTACAAGTAAAATTAATAGTCAGTCGGGCGCTTTATAAAAACCCTCAGTTCAGTTAAGGCTACGTCAGCGAAAACATTCGAGACCAAATGTTCAAATGTTTGTTAAACTTATGGGACTTAACGACGGGGTCATCAGTCCCTAAACTTATAAACTACTTATGAACTACTTACGAACTAGGACGGCACAAATATCCATGCCCGAGGGGGGATTCAAACCCCCGACCGTAGTGGCCGTGCTGACCGTGACTGCCGCGCCTCAGTCACCTCGGCCACCGCGGGCGGCATTCGAGACCGGCCAACACATTACTTTTTGTGTTAGATTAACAAGATATTTAGTATGGAAAATATTAAGCACACTTAAAGGAGTTGAAGTTCTTGTTGTAGTTGTCACGTGCGAGAACGGAGTAACGCATTTGGAAGTGTGTAAGTAACTTAGTTTACGCTTCACTAAGAAGTATTTTTTATTCTGTGAACAATGAAAAGAAGGTATTATTTTCTTTCAATGCAACGCATCTCCTGAAATTATTACAAACTCTTTTACACTGATAACAGAATCACCCTGTTTGGCCGCATCATATTTATTGAACAAATTCTGCAGCACCAGACAAGTGACCTGCCGACCACCTTTGACATGCACTACAGAACTGTGGAGTACCTGCTCAGCTATTTTTCAGGTTGAGCTGCTCAAGACGTGATGTGGATTCCACATCAAGCTCACGAAGAACGTTTCACAGTATTGAGTGTACTGGAACAAGTTTGCCCTCGTCTTAGCCTAGGAAACGCGTAAATAAGTTTTCGCTGCCTATACTGAACAATGTAAAATATAACTGTGAATTGCTACCGCAGCATCGTCATGAACTTTCTTCAGAACTTGACACACTTCTTTTTATTGAATATGAGGGTATAGCTATTTGGCACATTTTTTCTTCGATGACCTGAACTTGAACGACACAGCGAGATTCGATGTAAGTCTGCCCCGACGCTAGCCATGTGAGGAGAAGGGGTGCTTACAGTCAGGGTTTCTTGCCCTGGTGGCTCACTGAGGGGGCCCAGCCGCCATGTTATATGGGGGCAGAGTTGTCGGATTCGAAATGGGGCACTTTTCCAGTCCCTTCTTGCGGTAATTACAAGTTGTAGAGTTTGCCAAGGACAATCACCTGAACCTGACCTAGTGGTCATTCAGTTACAGCACAAGATTTTACCAGTGCACTATAACTTAATATGTAAGAGGAAAAAGATAAACGTTCAGTGTTTTCAAACCATATTGTGTGTTCATCTTTCAAGAATCGCACCAGGGCAGGCTACAGGGTTGCTCACTGTCGGAAGTCTGTGTCTTCCGTCCTGCATATGTGAGTGTATGAGTGTGTGTGTGTGTGTGTGTATGTGTGTGTGTGTGTGTGTGTGTGTGTGTGTGTGTGTTTGTCCTTACGTACGTTTAAGTAGTTTGTAAGCCTACAGACTGATAACCAGAGTAGTTAAGTCCTACAGACGAATATCAATTTGGGGAAGACAAATCAATGAGCACGGTGTGTTCTGATTCCTTGCTCATTAACACAAATGTTCAAATGTTTGTATAGTTTATGGGACTTAACTACGGGGTCATCAGTCCCTAAACTTACAAACTACTTATGAACTAACTAAGACTAAGGACGGCACAAATATCAATGCCCGAGAAGGGAATCGAACCCCTGACCGTAGTGACCGTGCAGACCGTGACTGGAGCGCCTCAGTCCTCTCGGCCACCGCGGCCGGCTCATTAACAAAGTCTGCGCTGCACATTCTGCATCTCTGTGTGGCCGCGACCATCTTAGCGATGTCCCAGGGTTAATAAACCCTCCCCACGTGTTAAACATAGTTGAGGGAGTTATTTTCTATATAGACCTCCTCCTCCAAAATTGATGAGGAATTTCGGACTAATCTGGAACGGCGATGTCTTCATTTTGTACGCTGCATGCCTTCATCTCCGCTTTCGAGGGGGATACTCTACCATAGCTAAGGTGAAGGTTATGCTTTATAGATGCGATGTAAAACCATACATTCTGCTTCCCATGAGATGTTTCTGGTGTATGGAGTTTAGCCACGGCTTCCCACTGTACAGCAGTCCCTTAAGGTTGCGAATGCGATTCCCACTCCATGAGGGGATCTACTGGGTTCTATCTCCTATCTGTGTAAATTGCCAGCAACATTATTCTCCACGCTCACCAGACTGCTCGGTGTACAAAAGAGAGAAGATAATACAGATTGTTTAACATATCATGAGGCCCATTGAAAACTTGAATGGTTAAATCTGTGGTTTCGGTATCAACTTTTGCCTTACATCTTGTACCCCTCCCCATTCCTCCTCGTCGCACTCCCACCTGCCGTCTCCAGTGTCGCCCTCCTCCATCCCAGCTTGAGATCTGTTCCTCTGCCACTTGCCAGTGAGACCAGTGAGGGTGCCACCATCAACGGCCCCCTCCTCCTAATGATCACCATATCTGAGGTCTTCTACAACAAATCAGCAATTAGACTCACAGTTTTTGAGTACCAAGGTCGCCTGTTATTTGTCAGTTCGAGACCTCAATGACGCCAGCTCTCTCTCTGGGACCTACCCTCCCTACCGTACGAGAGGGCAAGAGAAGAATAAACAATGGTTGCTGCACAAGGCCCCTCCTGTGCCACTTGAGGTGCCAACCGTTTCCTCACAATCAGCTCAACATTCTGAGCTTGTGTCTGATCCACTCTTTTTGGACAAAGTCCCTTCCTCATTGGTGACGCACGCGACCAAGTGGTGCGACAGGCTACAACCTGTTCCCCTCCCACTTGGATCGTCGTGCGGCACTAAGCAAATAGAAATGTAACAGCTATTACCGTCACCTGTTGAAGTTAGAACAACTTATTTCCTTCTACTCCGCAGCTTTTATCGTTCTGCAGGAATCACATTTTATTGTTGCACGTTTAGCTACCCTCCATGGGTTCCATGCATCTGTCTGAATGACGTTGGGTCCGTATGGGTGGGGTTTGTACATTAGTCCTTAAGGGATATTGATAGTACATGGATTAGTCTCTGTACTACTTTGGAAGCAGTTACTGTCCAGGTTGCCTTAGATAACCCATTGACAATTTGTAATGTATAAAACCCCTTAAGAGGCTAACTTCGTCTACTATAACTGCCCTGTTTCAAAAATGCTCCCTCCATTCCTAATCCTTGCGGACTTCAGTACCCATCATCGTTTGTGTGACAGTGTTCATACATCTAGCTTACGCCGCCTCGTAGTTCCTTGCAGTCCTCTGCCATTTGAATGGTGATTCTCCAACCAATTTTAGTAACGATCATATTACTTTCTCTGCAATAAACCTTTCACTTCCTTCTCCACCTCCTTTCCCATCATTTCACTTGTCATCGCACAATGACCTTTGCGATAGTGATCACTTTCTATTGGTTCTTTTGTTCAAATGTGCAAATGTTTATAAATCTATCTGACGCAACTGCTTGATTATTAGATCTTAGCTTACAAAATAAACTATGGTAGACTAACCTAAGCACTACACAAACACCCATGACCGAGGGGGGACTCGAACCCCCAACGGTGAACGGCTGCGCGCACAGCAGCACGGCGCCCCACAGCGCATGGCTAATCCTCCGCGGCCTGATTCTTCTTATACGCTCCCAACTGATGAGAGACACGCTACCCTGTTTATTTTTCCATCGTCCTAATTAGCAAGTTGACGACTGCAGCTATCTTAGTGGAATGTCCGCTCCACTTGGCGCTCCATGCGAAATACGAAATTCCGCAAGCATTGCCTTTAAGTTTGGCCGATAATTCACGAATGTCCGACCGGGTCCTTGGGATGTCAGTGAAAATGGGTTTTACTCCCAGTCACAGAATTTCATTTCTGACGCTTGGTCAGGATGCGTAGGTTTATGGCTCGTACTGCCTGCAGCGGAGGTTGGAACACTCCCTCTAACACGTCCATTTCTTCTTTTTACTTCGCTTTTAATAACGTTTCATTCTTCCATTTTTGGGCTCCTGTTTTAGGTACAAAAACAGTTCACCATTTCATGTTCGTCTTTCGCAAATGGGGAACATAGAGCTTACAGGGCATAGCGGAATACCGCACTTCTTTGGTTTTATTCGTTTTGGTATAACTGATTTTCATTCCATTTTAGTTTCCCCCGTTTTACTATCGGAATGTCCTTAGTCGGAACTAATCTTCGCTTGCTATTCAGTTCAGTTAAGGCTACGTCAGCGAAAACATTCGAGACCGGCCAACACATTAATTTTTCAAGTTGGATTAACAAGATAATTATTATGGAAAATATTAAGCACACTTAAAATAGTTGAGGTTCTTGTTGTAGTTGTTACGTGCGAGAACGGAGTAACGCATTTGGAGGTGTGTAAGTAACCAACTAACCAACGACCCTTAGAATTTGTAGCTATTTTTGTGAGACTCGCTTTTTATCGTGATTGTTATCCAAGGAACTTATGACTTCTGATATGTGTAATGTAACAGAGGTTACTGTCCTCAACGTAATCGTAGGCGTAATTCGTCCAATTCAGACACAGTAGCTTCATTGAATCCAATTGAAACGTACGGTAATGACATAGAAACGGAAGAACCAGATCTGTATTCGTCACACATTAAATATAATGAAATTGTCCTTAGGCGTTTGGTCTGATACTAGTGGAAAGTGATGTTCGTCATCTGTTACGAGAAATACCTGAGCCTTGCTGACCCTTTCCTGTTTTTCTTCATTTTGTCTGCTGAGTTCAAAAGATAAGCAAGCACAATTTCGCCCCGACGCAGAAATAATGTGATATGGTAGATAGATGGTTTCTTTTCTGTTCTTCTACAAACCATTTTGACACGTATGATTTGCAGAGCAGTAAAATATCTATAACAAACAGTTACCATTTACACACAGTGAAAATTAAAACTTGCGTATATGGTACAAAATAACTTGATAAGTTCTGCAAGAACTTTGCAAGAATTTGCAGCATTGCAAGAATGTTTGACATCAATACAGTGGTCATCAGTCCTTAGGCGTACATACTACTTAATGTAAGTTATGCTAAGGGCAACACATACACACAAATGTATGCCCAAGGGAGGACTGAAACCTCCGGTGGCGAGCAATCTCTAGATCCGCAGAAAGGCGCCTTAGAACGATCGGCCCCTCCACCAAGGCAAGAACATTGCAGACCAGAAATCTGTCATTGCCGTACTCATTCACATATCATTCGTGGTCAACAGGAGCCTACTGCCATCAAACATTGACCTTAATGCAGGTAAGAAGTTTGTGGGAAAGCTAGAAATGGAGCACAATTTTGTGGGGTGGAAAACCGGATCATAAAAGATCTGTTGCAGAAAAATGTTGAAAATTAGATGGACCGATAAGGTAATTAATGGGTAGGGTCTTCGTTGACTCATAAAAGAAAGGAATATATGGCAAAGGCTGGCAAGAAGGAGTGAATGGATGGTAGGACAGGTATTAAGGCATCAGTGAATAACCTCCAGAGAGAACAGTTAAGAGGTACAACTGCCACTCCTCAAAAAGTAAGAGGTCCGAGCAGGAAAGGACTTCGTGGTGGCCCACGCCATACGATTGACAACTAAAAAGAAAAAAAAAATGCCAGTTAGGTGCACACTGGACACTGGGGAATCGCATTGTGGATAAAAGCGGTTGAAATTTGCCTCCAGCATTCCAGATTTTGCTTTTCCGTGGTTTGCCTCCAGGCCGTGTACTTCTCCAGGCCAATGTCGGCATGTTTCTTTTCAAACGTTCCGCATCCTTTATCAACATAATCCGAGCTTGAGCTTCGCTTCTAACGTACAAGCTGTCAACGACACGTTAAATCCGAACCTTACGTTCTTTCTGAGTACTACCTGCCTTAAAAACAGGAGTATTGAACTTAGAAACGCTTTCCATTCAACATTGCTACGCAATACGTTCTCAGCAGGGAACATTCAACCTGTTGCAAGCTCTTACATGGTATGGAGCGTGTGCAGATCGAGTGATATCGGATCCCTGATCCGTCTACATATGACTGTGACAGGTGACACGTACGTATGACTGAACACCTGCTTCCAGTCATGTCCACTGTGCATTCCGACGAACCTGGGAAATTCCAGCGGATCAATTTGACAGCCGACACGTCCGTAATTGCTACACAAGGGCTCCAGGAACACTCTTATGAGTTGAAACACCTCCGCTATCCACTAAAGCCCCTACATCACTGATCATATCTGGCATTCCTGGCAACATTGAGTTCAGAAGAGATCTCTACGCCCTCGGAGATACTAGTCGAGGGCATGCCACGTCGTGTTGAGACACTTCTGTGTGCTGGAGGGGGGGCCCGCACGATATTTGGTAGGTGTACAAGTTTCATTGGTTCTTCAGTGAACAACAAGGGTAAACCAGAGAATACAGGCCTACGTAATTATGTTAGAAACTACAGGGTTTACCATCTTTGAAGAAATTATCCTCTCTGTCGGAATACACTGATATGGTGGGAGAAGGTTTTCGTTAATTTGTATCTGTGACCTGTAGTAAATAGTTGGGTTGTGAACAAGAAAAATAATAATAAATAAATAAATAAAAATAGGAAATCAAAAAATTAAAAAAAGAAACACAATCCGTCTGTGGTGTGTTTCAACAAGGCCGTAGGTAAGCAGCTTCACCAGTTGTAACTATACACTACAATTTTTTTTTCTGTTATTTTGATCAGCGATGCTTATCGCCTCCGGTTGCCTCTAGCTCGCAATATAACTGAGTTAATTTCGTACATTGTTTTTTTTTACTTCCGGACAAGCGACACGACGGAACCGCGATCGTAGTTCTTATGACTCTCTTGTCTGTGTTCGTTCTGTACGGACGTCTTCCATCGAATGTAAGTATTATTGTGATGCAAGTTCTTGTTAAAATATATTACTTAAATTTAAAATCATTTCCTCTCTTTGGATTTTATTTAAATGAATCCATCCACGTCTAATGTTTATTTTCTAATGTTTTCAGCTCCTCGAAGTCCGTAATAGTTTAATGTTCAGAAGCCATTACGATCGCTTCGCATGTCTTCAAAATTTCACTCCCTATTTCAGTCTTATACAAAACCTTGCTTGATTACAGAATCTGCAATCATTTCTTTTCTAATTTACGAAGCCCGATCATTATTTCCTCTTTCTATCATTACCATTTACTTCATGTTTCATCCACGGCCATACAACAATGAAAAGCGAAGTGAACTGTCTAGTACGTGAAGTATCTCGAACAATCTCATATTAAATAAGAAAAGATTAACAGTTTCAGCTTCTGCAGTACTAAGCATAGGATCCAGCTAGATGCTTTGAGTAAGTCTCATAACGTGCTGTTGCTTTGTGTGGTGCCCGACTTTAACATTCAACCCGCAGTGCATTTGGCTTAATAATTATGAATATTAATTTGTGCTCTGTTTTAACTAAATTATTCCAAATTCAAAATTTCGATAAGACCAATCCTTTGTCCAAATTACAATCGCGGAATCAATTTATGTTCATGAACGTATGGCATCATACGAAAGCAAGGGTAACGTTATACAGTCAAGGTAATGCTAATGGCCTTCATGATTAAACAAGTGGACTATCAACAAGTGCTCACAGAGTATTAGCCCGATACTTCCCAAATAATATCGCAACTGCACTTTAGTATTAAACTTTCCTTGTATGCGTACGTTTCTTGCAATAATGAATGTTCCTCTGTAAATGAATTATCCTTGTAAGATTTCAAACAAATGAACTGCAGAGAGTTAAACCTTATTTTCTTCTGGAAAACTTGTAGAAAATATACCATTCACATTCAGGGTAAAATTGTGTAAGGCCATTAGAAAAAAAAGTGTCCAAGTTTAGTGTAAATACTCTCCTGTACCTTGATTCTTTCTTCTGTAAAAGAAGTTAAGAAATTTGTTGAGTAAAGTCAAACCGTAGGAACAAAAACTGTGTAAATGGCTCACAGTGGAAAGTGGTAAATCTATCGGACTAACTGCGTGGTTTTCAGTCCTTAGCTTACAAACAACGTAAACTAAAGTAAACTGATCTAAAGACAACACACACATACCCTGTCCCAGGGAGGACTCGAGCCTCCGACGGCGAGCACCGCGTGCTCCACAGCGAATGGGTTATAATGTCAATTCTTTCTGTAGACACAGAATTTTATTTACCTTTGGTAATCCAACTACAGCTGAACTCAAAGTAACATGAATATATTGTTTGTAGCAATTAAGAAGTATACAGTGCGAAGTATACTGTGCAGCAAACTCTGAGAAACATGAATATCCAGTAGGTATGGGTGAGGCGGTATACCTTTACCAGTATGTACCGAGTATGGGCGCCATCTTGAAATCGACCATACTGAATCTGATTTTTTTAAAGAAAAGTGGGTGGTGTGATATATCAAATAACACCAGCGTTTTCTCATTAGTACGTTCCTATAAACAGACTCGACGTACCAGTTATGGTTGAAAAATTACAAGAACCCTGTATTGCACAAAGTTTCTTGTTCAGTGATGACGCAAACTATTTAGCCAATGGTGAATTTAACCGTCATATCCACATAAAGTAAATGGTGAGCTGTCAAATATGAGGTTCCCGTGTAATGGAATCATTTTAATTCAACAGAACGTATCTCCGCAAAAGTGTTACTTAATGTACCTCTTCCGTGTCCAGCAAAGTCAGAGAAGGTATTAAATTCCAAGAATTCTGTAATAATGATCCTAACCCTCTATACTTTCGAATTCGGAACTACAGACATCTTCATGAAGGCCACGGTACGCTCTGCATTGATTCCAGAACATTGTTTCGTGAGAACAATAGGTACGAGTTTCTGTAAGAGAAAAGCGCTGAATTTCTGCTTCGCGCACGATGAAGCTCGTGCGAGACCAGAAGGAAGGTAAGCAGGGGCATTGTTCGTTCAGGTCACGGAGCATGCCCGTAAATAGTTGGCGTCGTGCGACGCAGCGAGGCGCAGCCACTGAAAACACAGATAGCGTACCGACAGTGTGGTGTGTGCCCCCTGGGACCGTTTGTGCTTCGCCCTCCCCATTCTCCCCACCCCCAACACACACAAACACACACACACGCACATACATAAAGGCACGTGCTACCGAACTCGCGGATGCTTTGCAGCCTCGGTCACCACAGTGGACAACTTTTGACTCGTAAACTGTGGCTTGTGGCCAACGAACCGTGCACAATCGAGTCGTATATTCCACGCCAATTTCGTACGTTGCCTGACTGTTCTGTTCAGCCTAGAGCTACAATGTTAATTTTTCGGATAACTTTACCAGTGTGCTGTGCCTGCGACCCCAAGACTCTCAAAATGGCAAGCATTTATGATGAGTCATCTGTTTTGACGCCATCACACAACTGTTTCACAATTATTACTGTACTTCACGCACCAGTTGTCAATAATAAATATATATGTTAACACGACATGCTTTTAGAAGAGAGTAAATTAGAAAATGGGCTGAAGCATAAGTTTGTTGCAGGTGAGAAGTGGTTGGGAAATGCGGAGGTATACCAAACAAAGTGTAATGATTGTAAAATGAAGTAGATAGGATAAATGGGAAGGAATTTTAAGGTGCTGTTTAAAGAATACAGTAAAAGAGAGAATGACTCATCTACAGTGGTAAAACATAGGTTCTTGAATGGAACGACATTCGTTGGGCTCTCAGAACAAAGGTTGGTTATTATCAAATCTCGAATAAATTGAGATCTTTTGTGCGTTGAGAGATGATTCCACAGCATGCTCAACGAAAAGACAGAACTATATAAAAAACCATTACTGGGCACATTTTAGCAACCTCCTCCTTGAGAAACACTGATGTGTGTGCACGTATTAAATATCGACTTCTTGCTTTTAACTTCACTGAAAAATTTAGAGCGTAGTTCCGTTACAAAACCTTTTATTTAGTGACTGATTTTATGAATAAATGTTAGGTATCTTGACTACAATATCCTTGGCCACCAATGACAGCGATTACGTATATGGACAATCTTTGAAATTGGATCAGCTGTCCGTTAGTGCACAACTTGCTGCCATCAGACAAACATGTGGTACTGCGCAAGGTTTTATTTTTGACAGTGTACACACACAGCTATTGTGATTAACGATGCTTCCTAACAGCAGATAAGTTTTATGGCCGGCAGGAGGTGAGTTTCATTGGAATATTTGTGGTACAGTCGTTTGTATATAGTGCCCTTATTCTTCTACGTTTCCTTGTTTTACAGAATTTGATAAAGGGATAATGTCATCCCAAAACATGTCGTGTTGACATATATATTTTATTATTGACAACTGGTGCGTGAAGTACAGTAATAATTTATGATGATTTATAGTTAAGGAGCGCGATTCAGACAAATCAGAAACTTGAAATGTTTATTGATAGCGGAACTAAAGGACTGCAAATTCAGGGTTCATTTGGTTTAATTGCTGAAAAATACATGTTTTAACTGTATATGGACTGACGTTTAAGGCTACTCCGACGAATCTCTTGCTAATAGTCTTCTGGGTTTAACGTCAGAAGATATCGTGTACTTTCCACGCTATTTATTCTATGAAATATTTTCGGAAGTGCACAATATCACGGCACACCCGTGTTGAATATAGACTTATAACGTTAACACGTGAACACGAATACAGAACTATCGATTTTTCTTATTAATTATCCCATGGCCTGCTTTCCTCAGAAATTCAATTTCTGCGACGTTGTATTATTTCCAAGATGATGACTGTCATTCGATTATTGCGTACGGTGTTGCGTTTTGGGGTAACTCCTTTGATTATTGCGCAGAATCGGTTGGTTCGAGCAATATGTGGGAAAAGTTGTCATACCTCCTGCCGGGCTTTGTTCCGTAGGCCGGGAATTCTGACATTGGCCTCACGACACATATTTTCATTTATGTTGTTTGCTATTAATAATATTTCCTTATTCCCAAGAGTTTTGTCTTTCGGTTAATACTAGACAGAAATTGAATCTAGATTTGTATCACACTTCCTCGTCCTTGTGTAGACATTTTTTTGTAAAAAATTTGTACATAAAATTATATACAGTAAATCTGCAGGAGTGCAGCCTAGAAGAGCTGTAAATGTACACAGGAAAAACCTGTAATTTTCGATAACTGTATTTTTCAGAAAATAAAAGGTAAACTTAAAACCATTTTATGCTCTCAGCTGCAAGAATTGCAGTAAGGAATATACGTAATTGTTAACAGCATAAAAACAGGTAAATTACTGGATAACATTTAGTCATAGCCTGTTTCCTACGCCACCAAAAACCACCAGGAATTCTGTATTTATAATGATTTATGAAGGTAAATTTCACATGCAGGGAGTGTACAGTTTGACCATGAAGGGTAGCCGAAACTAACTAGCTAAAAGTGTAGTGAACCCCTTATGACACCTATGTGAATAAAGAATAATATCCCTTACCAAATTACACTGGCCACTAAACTTTTTACAATCTCCAATTTCCGTTATATTAATATTATCATGTTAATAGAGCATAACACTTAACACATAGAACAGGTTTATTGCTAACATAAGCGTACACTCAGAACAGACTGCCTCCTGATTGGAGTACAGTTTCAGCTTTCATTCAAAATGTATTGTTAATGTATTGAAATACTTAAAATAAAAATTAATTATAGGTGAATAAATGATAAATTTAATTGTTCACCCAACATATTGTAACTTTGTATTCCTTTATGAACTTTTATTTGTGAAGAATTAAAGTAAGACAGTCTAGATCGCAAGTTGTTGCTTTCATTACTGGCAACCGGTTTTGTGTTCTACAGAACCCTCTTGTTAGACTGAAGGATAAGGATAACGTTTCACTCATGGGTTATTTCAACGCCAGGATAGGAAATCGAACAGAAGGTTATGAAAAGGTTATGGATACGTTTGGAGAGGATATGGTGGCCAACAAGAACGGAAAACAGCTCTTGGATTACTGTTCTAGTATGGGCTTAGTTATCACCAACTCCTTTAAGCATAAGGACATTCACAGCTATACTTGTGAAGGAAGGCGAACCAGATCTGTCATTGACTACATAATAACAGACCAGAAATTAAGGAAGACAGTTAAGGACACATGTTTTCAGGGGGTTCTTTGATGATACTGAACATTATTTAATCTGCAGTGAAATTGGTTTTGTGAGGCCAAAAGAGGAGAAAGTCAGGACCATGGAAGAGGAATGGTCAAGGTACAGGGACACACTACCGGAAGCAGCTAGTCAATGTCTTGGAACTGCAGTGTGTAAAGTCAGGAAGAAGCAGACAGTTTGATGGAAAGACACAGTCAAGGCAGCCTGTAAAAAGAAAAAGAAGGCATTTCTAAAATGTCTCCATACTACGAATCAGGCAGAAAGAGAAAGTTATGTTGAAGAAAGAAACAAAGCCAAACGGATAATTGCAGACTTCCAGCAGAAATCATGGGAAGGCTTTGGAAATAAGCTAGAAACTCTGGGTCAAGCCGCGGGAAAACCATTTTGGAGCAATCTTCGAAAGTGAGGAAAGAAGGAATTAACAAGGACAGGTCAGGAAAGCTGTTAGTCAATCCTTTGGATGGCTTGAGCAGATGGAGGGAATATTTTAAAGAATTGCTCAACGTAGGGGAAACGTTCAATGATGTGTCGGATTTTCAGGTAGAATGGGATAGGAACGACGATGGAAACAGGATCTCATTTGAGGAAGTGGAAAAAATGGTCAGTAGATTACAGTCCAATAAAACGGCTGGGGTGGATGAAATTAAGCCGGAACTTGTCAAATACAGTGGAATATCAGGTCTCAAGTAGTTAAACAGAATAATTGAAAAGGCATGGGAATCAGGACAGGTTCCGTCTGACTGGACAAGAGCGGTAATCACCCCAATTTCAAACATGGAAACAGAAAAGATTGTAACAACTATCGAGGTATCTCTTTAATTAGCGTTGTAGGCAAAATATTCTCAGGTATTGTTGAAAGGAGAGTGCGAGTATTAATTGAGGACAAGTTAGATGAAAATCAGTGTGTTTTTAGGCCTCTTAGAGGATGTCAGGACCAGATCTTTAGCTTACGGCAGGTAATGGAAAAGTGCTATGAGTGGAACAGGAAATTGTATCTATGTTTCAAAGATCTAGAAAAGGCTTATGACCGTGTTCCTAGAAGGACGCTACTGTCAGTTCTACAAGATTATGGTATAGGAGGCAAACGTCTGCATGCAATTAAAGGGCTTTACGTAGACTGCAAGGTAGCAGTTAGAGTAGATGGCAAATTAAGCTCATGGTTCAGGGTAGTTTCAGGGGTAAGACAAGGCCTGTCACCACTGTTGTTCATACTATTCATGGATCATATGTTGAAAACAAAATACGCAGTTTCGCATATGCGGATGACTTAGTTGTAATGGCAGATTCGATTGAAAGGTTACAAACTAATATTTCAGAGCTCGAACAGAGGTGTAGGGGTCATGATATGAAGATCAGCATCTCAAAAACGAAAATAATGTCTGTGGGAGAGAGATTTAAACATATTGAGTGCCAAATAGGAGGAACAAAGTTAGAGCCAGGTAGACAGTTCCAAGTACCTGGGATGTATTTTCACACAGGATGGCAACATAGTGAACGAACTGGTATCGAGGTGCAGCATAGCTAATGCAGTGAGTTCTCAGCTAAGATCTACTCTCTCCTGCAAGAAGTATGTCAGTACCAAGACTATGTTAGCAGTGCAACGCTCTATCTTTCGACCAATTTTTTTTGTATGGGAGTGAAAGTTGGGTGGATACTGGTTACCTAATTCATAAGGTAGAGGTTACAGATATGAAAGTAGCAAGAATGATTGCAGTTACTAATAGATGGGAACAAAGGCCGGAGGGTGTCCATAATGAGGAAATGAAACAAAAACTTGGAATGAACACCATAGAAGAAGTAGTTAGAGCGAACAGACTGAGACGGTGGTGTCATGGTACGTGGGAGAAGCAACGTTACCTAAGATACTAATGAGCTCGGTAGCGGAGGGCAAGAGGAGCCGAGGTAGACCAAGAAGAAATTACTTAGTTTCGGGGCAGAATGATTTTGAAGTAAAATGCATAACATCAGACCAGGCAACAATGTTAGCATTGAATAGGGGAACATGGAAGAATTTTATAGATGTACTATGCTCCAGACTGAACGCTGAAAGGAATAATCAGTCTCTAATGATGATGATGATGATGATGATGAGAACCCTCTTCAGGCCTTTGGCACATTGGCGGTAGCGATGGCCGGAGCAGGCGTCAACTGTAAACTGTAGAACCGAAACCGGTTGCCAGTAATAAACGCGACAACTTGCTATCTAGACTGTATAACTTTAATTACTAACAAATTTTAAAATCTCTGTTGCATAAAAAATAAAAAAAATAAAAAATAAAAAATGCTTTCAAAATTTACTGATACGTTTCCAAACCCCTTCATGTCATCTAAAGCTTCTATACAGGATTATAGTTTGTTATCGGAAGGTCAACTATATTTTGATATGTAGTAACGAAGAGATCCTGGATCCTTCAATTTTTCGTAAATAACTGCCATCCCTTTAAGCCACGGCTCAACACAGCCTAATGAAAGTAAGTTGATGTATTTCTTCATCTACATCTACATAGATACTCTGCAAATCACATTTAAGTGCCTGGCAGAGAGTTCATTAACCACATTCATAACTTTTCTCTACCGTTCCATTCTCTAATAGCGCGCGGGAAGAAAGAACACCTAAATCGTTCCGTTTTCGATCTGATTTCTCTTATTTTATTGGAATGGTCATCTCTCCCTAAGTAGGTGGGTGCTAGCAAAATATTTTCACATTCAGAAGTAAAAATCGGTGACTAAAACTTTGCAAACAGATCACGCCGCAATGAATAACGTCTTTCTTTTAATGATTTCCACCCCAATTCGTGCAACATTTCCATGACGCTTCCCCCCCACCCCTCCCCAGACGTGATAAAACAAAACGAGCTGCCCTTCTCTAAACCTTCTCAATGACTTCCGTCAGTTCCACCTGGTGAGTGTCCCACGAGGGGCAACAATACTCCGGTAGAGGACGCAAAAGTGTGATGTAGGCAGTCTCTTTGGTGGAGCTGGTGCATCATCGAAGCGTTCTGCCAATGAAACGTAACCTTTGGTTCGCCTTTCCCACAACATTTTCTATGTGTTCTCTCCAGTCAAAGTTGTTCGTAATTGTAACTCCTAGGTATTTGGTAGAATTTACGACCTTCCACTCCCATGAACCACAGACATTGACGAGATGGGGTGGCTTGCGTGCCTCGACGATACGGATAGCCGTACCGTAGGTGCAACCAAAGCGGAGGGGTATCTGTGGGGGGCCAGACAAACGTGTGGTTCCTGAAGAGGGACAGCAGGCTTTTCAGTAGTTACAGGGGCAACAGTCTGGATGATTGACTGAGCTGGCCTTGTAACATCAGCTAATGTGGTTTTGTCACACAAAGTTACTGCGAACGTCTGAAAGCAAGGGGAAACTATAGCCGTTATTTTTCCCGTGGACATGCAGCTCCACTGTATGAACATATGATGATGACATCCTCTCGGGTAGAATATTCCGGAGGTAAAATAGTCTCCCATTCGGATCTCCGGGCCGGGACTACTCAGGAGGATGTGATCATCAGGAAAGACAACACTGGCATTCTACGGATCGGAGCGTGGAATGTTAGATCTCTTAATCGGGTGGGGAAGTTAGAAAATTTAAAAAGAGGAATGGATAGGTTGAAGTTAAATATAGTGGGGATTAGTGAAGTTCGGTGGAAAGAGGAACAGGATTTCTGGTCAGCCGAGTACAGGATTATAAATACAAAATCAGCTGGGGGTATTACAGGAGTAGGTCTGATAATGAACAACAAATTAGGAATGCGGGTAAACTACTATGAGCAACACAGTGATCGCATTATCGTAGTCAAGATACATACGAAGCTAACACCGACCACAGTAGTGCAGGTTTATATGCCAACTAGCTCTGCTGATGATGAGGAGATCGAAGAAATATTTGAGGAGCTAAAGGAAATTATTCAGACAATTAAGGGAGAGGAACCCTTAATTGTTATGGGAGACTGGAATTCGGTAGTACGACAAGGAAGGGAAGGGAAGATAGTAGGTGAACATGGTCTTGGCAAAAGGAATGTAAGAGGAAGCCACCTGGTAGAATTTTGAACGGAACATAATTTAGTTATAACAAACATCTGGTTTAAGAATCACAAAAGAATGTTGTATACGTGGAAGAGACCAGGTGACACCTGTAGATACCAGATATAATGGTAAGACATAGACATAGATTTCGGAACCAGGTTTTAAACTGTAAGACATACCCAGGGGCAGATACAGACTCTGACCATAACTTGTTGGTTATGAACTGTAGGCTGAAACTGAAGAAACTACAAAAAGGTAGGAAAATAAGGAGATGGGACATGGATAAATTGAAGGAACGTGAAGTTCTTAAGAATTTCAGACGGAGCTTTTGGCAACAATTGACAGAAACGAGGGAAAATAAAACAGTATAGGAGGAATGGGTAACATTGAGAGATGAAATAGTGAAGGCAGCAGAAGACAAAATAGGTAGGAACGTAGGACCTACAAAAAATCCTTTGATGTCACAGGAGATTCTAAATTTAATCGATGAAAGGAGAAAAAATAAAAATCCAGTAAGTGAAACAGGCAAAATGGAGGACAGACGACTAAGAAATGAGATTGACAGGAACTGCAAAATGGCTAAGCAGGAGTGGCTCGAAGGCAAATGCAAGGATGTAGAAGAATGTATAAACAGGGGAAGAAAAGATACAGCCTACAAGAAAATAAAAGAAACATTTGGAAATAAGAAAATCAGCTCTATGAATATCAAGGACACTGATGGAAAACCAGTTTTCAGCAAAGAAGGGAAAGCTGAAAGGTGGAAAGAGTATATAGAGAGGCTCTATGAAGGAAATGAACTTAACGGCAATATTGTAGAAAGGGAAGAAGAAGAAGAAGATGAGGATAAAATTGGAGATACTATACTGAGAGATCAATTTGTCACAGCACTGAAAGACCTAAGTCGAAGCAAGGCCCCTGGAGTAATTGATATTCCCTCAGAGCTACTGAAGTCTCAATGACAAAATTCTTTCACCTGGTGCGTAAGATGTATGAGACAGGTGAAGTACCCTCTGACTTTAAGAAAAATGTTATAAGATCCATTCCAAAGAAAGCAGGTGCAGACACGTGTGTAAACTACAGAACCATCATTTTAATAAGTAATGGTTGCAAAATATTAACACGAATTATTTACAGAAGGATGGAAAATCTGGTAGAAGCCGACTTCGGGGAAGATCAGTTTGGGTTCAGGAGAAATGTAGGAACACGGGAGGCAATACTCACTTTACGGCTTATCCTAGAAGATAGATTAAGAAAAGGGAAACCTACATTTCTAGCTTTTGTAGATTTTGAGAAGACTTTTGACAATGTTGATTGGAATAAACTCTTTCAAGTTCTGAAACAAGCAGGAGTAAAATATAGGCAGCATACGGTTATTTACAACTTGTACAAGAACCAGACAGCGGTTGTCACAGTTGAAGGGTATGAAAGGGATGCAGTGGTTGGAAAGGGAGTAAGACAGAGTTGTAGCCTTTCTCCAATGTTGTTCAATTTGTACATTGAGCAAGCTATAAAGGAAAGCAAGGAGACATTTGAAGAAGGAATTAAAGTTCAGGGGGAAGAATTAAAAACATTGCGTTTTCCCGACGACATAGTAATTTTGTCAGATACAGAAAAGGACCTGGAGGAGCAATTGAACGGAATGGATGGTGTGCTGAAGGGTGCATATAAGATGAACATTAACAAGAGCAAAACTAGGGTAATGGAGTGCAGCCTAAGAAAATCAGGTGATGCTGAAGGAAATAGATTAGGTAACGAAACAATAAAGGAGGTAAATGAGTTTTGTTACTTGGGCAGTAAAATAATAAATGATAGTCGCAGTACAGAGGATATAAATTGCAGAATGGCAATGGGTAGAAAGGCGTTCTTGAAAAAGAGAAATTTGTAATCATCGGATATTGATTTAAGCCTAAGTATGTCCTTTATGAAGGCATTTGTATGGAGTGTTGCCTTGTATGGGAGTGAAACATGGACGATAAACAGTGCGGACAGGAAGAGGACTGAGGCTTTTGAAATGTGGTGCTACAGAAGAATGATGAAGATTAGGTGGGTGTATCGCGTAACTAATGAGGAGGTAGAAAACAGAATTGGGGAGATAAGAAATTTCTGTCATGCCTTGACTAAAAGAAGAGATAGATTGATAGAACCCATTCTTAGACATCAAGGAATTGTGAATTTAGCGATGGAGGGAAGTGTTTGGGGTAAAAACCGCAGAGGACGATCAAGAGCTGGATACAGTAAGCACATTCAGACAGATGTAGGTTGCCGTTCTTATGTGGAGATGAAGAGGCTTGCTCAGGATAGGGTATTGTGGAGAGCTGCATCAAAGCAGTATCCGGACTGAAGACCACAACAACAACATTACGACCTTAAGGTTTGACTGATTTATCGCGTAATTGAAGTTCATCGGATTTCCTTTAGTGGTCATGTGTATTACTTCACATTTCTCTTTATTTAGTGTCAAGTGCCGATTTTCACACCATGTAGAAATTGTGTCTAAATCTCTTTGCTTTTGATCCTCTGTTGACTTCACTAACCAATAAACGACAGCATCATCCGCGAACAGTATAAGGGAGCTATTCAGATTGTCTCCTAAGTCGTTTATAAAGACGAGGAAGAGTAGGGGATCTATAACGCATCCCTGTAGACCGCCAGATATCACTTCTGTTTTACTCGATGACTGAACGGCAATTACAACGAACTGGGTCCTTTCTGATAGAAAATCGTGAACCATGTTGTCGTTAATATCTACTTGTATGACATTTTCTTGTGAATCATTAGTAATCATCTGAAACATTAATAGCTTCCTCTGCTTATGTTTAATACCATGGTCTGTGATTCAACAGATTTTATTACCCTTACGGGTCATCCTTCATTTATATCTCTGGAATGTGGCCGTAGAAGGAGGTGGGCTGTGGCCAACAACGATGTGGACATAGGTCTGTAACTAAAACAATTGATTAGTTTACGTGAACAATTTATTAGTTGAACAAATGCTTAATTTTGATTTGCGACTTGTCCTAGCTATTATATTGTTCTGATATGTAATACTACGACTACATCAGCCAGTAGTACTGTAGACAGCTGACTGTCGTAAATTACGCTCTTTTGTTGAGCTTCCTCTTCGTAGCAATTGTAACTCACGTACTTGTCTGTCTGTGCTGCGGTGCTCCGACATCGGCGAGGCCCTTTTTTTCTATTCGCCGTAGCGCGAAGCATGCAATGAGGAACCGAGTCTGCGGGTTGTCCCGGCGCCCGAAGTACTATGGAGAGACTTATCGCCTCTTCTTGTAGTTGCGTGGCGACTTGAGTAGACCGCCGGCTTGTGGCGAATACCGACGCCACAACACCTTATAAGGTGTTGGTGGTAGTTGAAATTAAGTTATGTGTGGAAATTAAAAAAAATAGCCTTGAATTATAAATTGTCGGTTTCAAAACTGATCTAATCATCGTGTCTGTCAAGCTGCATACTATGTCATACAACACTTTATGTAATATTTTGTTCTGTAAATTAATTGTCCAATAAAAAATGAACTACTAGTATTTAATTAGTCGTCCCAGTAACTCGAATACGCATCTGCACTGCATCACAATTGAGGTACCTACCAGCCACCTTATAAATGTCCAACGGATGCGTGACGTGCATTCTGCAGAAGCTGAAAATGTGTAAAATATCTACGTGCACATAATGAATGCTTATGTGATTTACAGATTTTCGATCAGGATCTATCTTTTTCTGTGGCATATGCTACACTAACATATATGAATGGCTTCTTTCTGAATAATTAACATTGATAAATACTTTCATTAATTATGTTATTAAATATGATGAAATGAGTCATTAATGTTTGCAAGCTAGGGTGCCTTTCAGGTTTTGTCTCTAGAAATGGTACTCTGTGACATACGCAAAAAAACTCTAATTATTTCAAATATTCACTGTGTTTTTTAAAACTTCAATCACCTTCTTAAAATTACGTGTAACTTGAAATTGTCTATACTCAGTTGTATTTATCACTTGCAGATCTGAACCAAATTGCTTGCAAATCATTGTACTTCTCCCCTTTTTTATATGGTTAAATTTTTTAAAATAAAATGTCAGTGTTCATAAACATTAGTAAGCCTATATGTTTGCATACTTGTGGATTGCAGATACTGTCACAAGACTCAAATGAAACTTTTGTACACTATCTTTCGCTCTCAAAACAACAGAAGTGATTCATTGAAACAAAGTATAATTTTTTTAAATGTGTTTATTTCCGTCAACAGTTGCAATATAATTGTTTATTAACATGTTTCGATCACTTGGATCATCTTCAGATCTTATAGTTGCGTCCGCAACTCGTCTCGCTGAGTGCCAATTAGTACTCAGCCAGACGAGTTGCGGACGGAACTATAAGATCTGAAGATGATCCAAGTGAACGAAAAATGTTATTAAACAATTATATTTCAACTGTTGACGGAAATAAACTCATTTAAAATAACATAGAGCAATTGCGGACACTCTCCAATCGATCATGTCGACTAAAATGAAAGTATAATTTTCTTTCACGTAAATTTGTTTCAATCCTTTTTGTTCACTGTTTGTAGTTACAATACTGTCTATTATTGTGTGAAGGGTATGCAAAGAAAAATTCTTGCTTTTTATTATTTTCTCAAGTTATTCTTCACTACTAAATATTTTATAACACGTTAGATACATATCTTTTACCATGCCCCTTCCCCTGGTCCTGCACGTTTTTCATGTGCAACACAAGAATCCTTTTGTTGATGGTACAGCTGCTTTTCCATTCACCAACACAATCCAATAAACAATGTACAGTGTCACTTTCAAATACTGTGGATAAAAATATTTTTTGCATCCATAACAGTTCTTGTGGGTCTAAATACGCGATTTCGTGTTCGTTTCCCAGTTGAGACATGAAACCTTGGCCGTCGATGGTGCGCGACGCCATTGTTAGCGAATGGCGCGATCCCGAGCCAGATACTTTTTTGGCACTCACTTACGCTACGGCACTCCCGCACTGAATAAACTAAACTTTTGTTCACAGCGGATACATTTATATCCAATGAACCACGCGGTGTACGCGATATTTTATGGCGGTGCCGGCGATTGAACCCGATCCGCGAATTCCTTTCGCTCAATACGCGACCCACCACTCGACTACTACGTCCTCATACGCTGATCGTTGTATGTTTACAAAATTATGTCTCTGACTAGCAGCTACATTTTTATCTCTGCTCAACTGACATATGTGATCAAAGGAAGCATGAAAATATTAACAAACATACAAATAAAATAAAAGAATTACACAATACATACATGTAAGTCTATCGAGAATACAAAATAATTAAAAGCATACATTTTTTTAGAATGTTTACATATGTAAACGTAAGGTTCGTCTGTGACCTTACAACCTCCCATACATATTTACCTCGTTTTCAACTTTACTCACACTAATGCAATCATCCAAAGTGTGTAGCTTTCCTTGGTACTTTCAGGGTATATTCTACGTCCCGTTTTCGACAGAATTGTGTCCTGAAATGGGGTGATCTGATTTCATAATTGTCATAGAATGCAGCATATGTAGATCATCAAGTAGTGTAAGGATCTCGTTCAGTAGTGTGTTCTATATAAACATAAAAAAAAAATAGTTTTCTTTCCCCTGTATTGTATACCCCTATCTTCTCTTGTAAGAAATTATATTTGTTGGAATTCTTGAAAAATTCTACCTTCAATAATCAGTTGTAGCTGTATAATGAAAATAAAATGATTAAGATGTAAATACTAGATTCAAGAATTGACATACTCTAGCACAGTTTAGATATCGCCTGTTTCTACTTAAATTTCTACACGGTGCGAAAATAGGTCATTAAAACTGAATAATGAAAAGTGTCACGTAATACACGTGACCACTAAAAGAAATCCGCTGAACTTCAATTACACGATAAATCAGTCAAACCTTAAGTTCGTAAATTCTACCAAATACCTAGGAGTTGCAATTACGAACAACTTAAGACTGGAGAGAACACACAGAATATTTTGTGCGGAAGGCGAACCAAAGGTTACGTTTCATTGGCAGAACGCTTCGAAGATGCAACAGCTCCACCAAAGAGACTGCCTACATCACACTCGTGGGTCCTCTCCTGGAGTACTGTTGCCCTGTGTGGGAGCCTCATCAGGAAAGAGTGACGGAAGACACTGAGAAGGCTCAGAGAAGGCCAGCTCGTTTTATCACGTTACCGGGAGGAAAGCGTCATGGAAATGTTGCACGATTTGAGGTCGAAATCATTTAAAAAGAGAGGCATTATTCGTTTCGGCGAGATCTATTTGCGAAATTTCAGTCATCTACTTTTACTTCTGAATGTGAAAATATTTTTCAAGCACCCACCTACATAGGGAGATATGACCATCCCAATAAAATTAGAGAAATCATATCGAAAACGGAACGATTTAGGTGTCTTTTCTTCCCGCGCGCTGTTAGAGAATGGAACGGTAGAGAAAGGTTATGAACCCTCTGCCAGGTACTTAAATGTGATTTGCAGAGTATTTATGTAGACGTAGAAATAAAAAACTGTGCTACAATACTTCATGTGCGGTTTATGGGTACATCTTACAAACGTTAAAAATAGTGCATCGTTGGTGTATATTAAATTCGCCCGGTGGTGAAATCTAGTTTCGCGAAATTTCGCAGTACTCAGTTCCTTTCGTAAGCTGCAGAAACCGCAGAATCCGCGAACGCTAGAGAAAGAAACATGGCTGCATGAATACCTCTGCCCAATTAGCGTACTTAGCTGATGAGAACACGCGCGTCAGCTGCAAACGGAATCCATTAAGCGGATTGCCGCTTTGTAATCTTGCCAGGAGGTGAAATAACGTCTGCGAACCGCAGGAACTTCCATTTTCGGCAATTGCGCTTTGTGGTATTTCACCTTCTCAGCGGAAACCCCCGGCACAAGTTTACTGACTTCTTCAGAATAACTTACCTGCTGAAATTATTTCCGCGAACTTCATTAACCATAAGTACCAGCATTATACATTTGTCTGAGTATGTGTGAGTTTCAAACATTATATCAGAGATCCTCAGATTTTATTTTAAGAAAAGTGTGCGCAAATCCGATTTTTTCATCGGTAGCCTACTCAGCAGTAAAGCAACTTTCTGATAGTTGACATTCCATAGTACAGTGTATAATGTTCAAATGTAACGGAAGCTGAGGTAATTGATGTCCTCATAAATCTTTCAGGAGAAATCTTGTTGAAAAATCTATTAACAATGGAATGAACCACGCATAGGACTACTTAATTATGCCGAGGGCCTGACTCTACTACATGATATCCACAACATTTATTCATACATACATCAAAAAGTATGACGTACCGTGAATCTACGGCTTCATGATCCTATGCATATAAATGGAATAAAGATTTAGAAAACATTCCAGTTCTCTTTATTGCTCATGAAAACTGTTCGACAGTAAATTAGACATGCTGACATTGTGTTCCAGAATGCAGCATACAACAGTCAGTATCCTAACAAGCGGCGGGATTAATCGGAATAGACAGGGCCGGCCCGATCATATAGACAAACTAAGCAATTGCCTAGGGCACTGGAATTTGGGGTTCGGCAAATTTGTGGTGCGCATCACGTCCAGGAGCGATGAATTCCCGGTTACTGCACATAGGCAGAGCAACAGGCATGGGACAAGGCGCAAGTCACTGTTACATGTATTCTCTTTGACTCTTCAGAATTTTGCAGGGCTGGCGCAAGCCCAAGTGGCGCCTCGTGCGAGCTGCTAAATTGCCGCCCCCTCTCACCCATCCAGGCAATTTTTTTTTTCACAAAACGTCTGTGAAATTGTATGTAAACAAATCTGTAATAAAAGTCAGCAATCAACCGTAATTTTTGTTTTTACTTTTCAGATCTATTTAGGTTTCGGCCACTGAGTGGCCAGTTTCAAATCTTTTAATATGTGCTTGCATCTAAACCGCCATGTTGATAGTTACGTTCAGCACGACAGTATCGATGTAAACATAACTCAAAGCATTGAGAATAGCCACTCTGTGTCAGAAATCTATGAAGATATGGAAAATCAAAACAGTTGAAACGGCCAAAGAGTGGGGCGGAAGACAGTGGAGAGAGGAAGAATGAGATGGAGTAATATAATAATGCAATAAATACATACTCGGAAATCGACGGGTACTGATGTTAGTCTAAATATGTTAACTCACTTGCATTTGTCAGTTCTGTCGTGTCTGATTATGGAATAATGGGTAACAAATTAGTCATCGCCGTATCACGTCACTTTTCTGGGCGTTATTTTCATTCTAGCTATTGGGGTGACGCGTGCTTATTTGCCGAGTTGCCAATTTTTTAAGTAACAGAAAGTATAAGAAAAATAAATTTTCCTGTTCTGCATTCTTCGTGGAGAAAAATTCTAACTTATGAGTTACGTGCATACGCAATACTAATTGTAGGTTACATGAAAAGCACGTACCTATTACATCCCGAGTTGCAAGAATTCGGACGCACGAATTCTTCTGTTCTTGTAAAACGCAACGAAAGTGCTTCTGACCAATCTTCA
This sequence comes from Locusta migratoria, assembly GCA_026315105.1. Classification (NCBI taxonomy): domain Eukaryota; kingdom Metazoa; phylum Arthropoda; class Insecta; order Orthoptera; family Acrididae; genus Locusta; species Locusta migratoria. Next base: position 546,296,731 of record CM048747.1, on the reverse strand, counting down.
CTCTCTCGGCCAACTATCAAAACGATTTCTGTAGTTTTCGTTGTAGAGAACGCAACAATACCTATTGTCTGGAAAGGCGAAGTGGTGACGCGGCAGTGCCAGGAACTACTGTAGATCACGTGACGAGGTACAGCGAGGCTACGGTTAAACTAGTGCCCAAGAAGAATAATCAAGAAGCTCACTATAAGTACGTATTATCATGCTGTAATTTTTATAGCATTACGAACAATATAAAGAAATACTAACTTTGCGAAAACTGCACAATTTTTGTCAACAGAAATGAGCTTCAAAGCTAGCAAGGAAACCCTTAGAAGCAATGTTCTTTCTATGGATTTTCGTTTTACGAGGTGTCAAAATTAGCATTTTGTTGGCTTGGACGAGAGGGCATTGTTGATAAAAGACCATATTTTCTCAGGTTTTCTTTATAATCAAAGCGACCAGTAGTTTACCTAGACGAAACATGGATTTAAACGCATTATACGGTAAATAAATGTTGGCAAAGTGAGTAGTATTGTCACACAAAAGTGCTGGTCAGAGTTTCATTGTGTTCATGTACGCGGAGACAGGTGTTTCAGGGCTCGAAAAGCAAAACGTCCAACTATCACTCAGAAACAGATAGCAAACATAGCAAAAATGCGTCGAAACCCAACTTATGCCAGACTATCAATGTCTTTATCCCTTGTAGGTACGGCCGCGGTGGCCGAGGGGACTAAGGCGCTCCAGTCACGGTCTGCACGGCTGCTACGGTCGGGGGTTGGAATCCCCCCTCGGGCATGGATATTTGTGCCGTCCTTAGTATTAGCTAGTTTGTAAGTAGTTTGTAAGTTTAGGGACTGATGACCCCGTACTTAAGTCGCACAGACTTTACAAACATTTGAACATATCCCTTGCAATTACTCACAGCGTATTTACCCATTCGGAATACTTCTAGCCATTGTAGGTGTTGAAAATGTTTGACTGTAGTAATATTCAACAATTTTTTCCATAGCGCAGGAAGAATAAAACACTCAATTGCCATTGAAGGGCTTAGCAAAATTGCTTCAGGCTTAACATGTAAGCGCAGTATCGAACATTGCATTCGAATTTCCAAATTTGATTTCGTCTCCTGGGAAATTGGTTGTGAGTAAACGCACGGCGCCTAACACGCACTCATAAGAATACTGGCGTGTGTCCCAGACTGCTTCCCTTCCGGCGTAAACACGACGGCGCTGCCACAGTGGCAAGGAAGAAATTAGCCCTCCTCCCTGTCCTTGTTCAACAGGGGCGGCCGGCTAGGGTTGCCAGATCGAACTCGAGGCAGGCCCGGAGACCAGACGTACCCCACTCCCCCCCCCCCCCCAACTGCGACCAACTCCGCCCCCCCCCAACCAGAATTACACGTGAATATTTAAAAAAAAAAAAAATAATAATAAAAAAAAAAAAATAAATAAATAAAAACTTATCATCTCCTCCGCCCAGCAAATATCCCCCTTCTCCCCCCTCCCCCCCCATTGCTAGGGCTGGCCTTCACATGACGCAGCTGACCGGCGAGGCCGCCAGTTTCTGTGGATCAACAATCGGCACGCTTCAGTCGGCGTGGCAGCAGAAGTGGCGGCAGCATCGAAGCTGCTCACATCGACAGCTGCGCCTTCCAAGAGTTGCCGCTTGCGGCTCCGCGCACTGTGAAGGATCGCGAGCACTGTGAAGAGAAGGGGCACAGTTACCGTCTGCTCCCTGTTACCATCACTTGCTGCCGCGTAAAGAAGTAAACTTGAGGGCACAAAGTGATTAAACGTAATAGTGCTGTCATTTCTATGAGAGATAAGATTATTCGAATAAACCAGTTTTCCGAACACCCACGTTCCCCAATTAGTTCGGATAATCGACGTTCTAATGTAATATCAATTAAACATTATACACCGAAGTACAGGATATCAACAACGATCGCGAATTGTATAGTGAATTGATCGACAGTGCTATACTACGTACGGCGAGAGTTGAGCTCTGACAGCTAGCAGCGCAGTTGCCACGGTGCGCGAGGCTGCGCCCGCCAGAGGTTCGAATTCCCCCCTAGGGCATGGATGTTGTGTTCGTCCTTAGTTTAAGTTATGTTAAGTTCGATGTAGATCGTCGCTACATGAGCATAGTACCTAAAAAGCGACGTAAAAAAAAAAAAAAAAAAAAAAAAAAAAAAAAAAAAAAAAAAAAAAAAAAAAAAAAAAAAAGAGTTAAGATTAAGGTTACATTCAAGCCCGGAGATGAGAGTCAATGGCCCGTAGACCCGGAGAATTCATTCCAAACCCGGGCACTCCGGGCGGCGCCCGGAGATCTGGCAACCCTACGACCGTCACGTAGTCGAGACGCCATGCCACAGTTCCCGAAGCCGCTCCCTCCGAGGTTTGGTTTCGAATCCCCTCCTGGGAATGAATGTTGAGTTTGTACTACACAAAAAAAATGGGGGCGGCAGATTTGCCGCCCCGGAAACTGCTGCCTCGTGAGGCCGCACGTTTCGCACGTGCCTTGCGCCGGCCCTGGAATTTTGCTAGTAAACGTTTAATTAATAGACGAGTAGCAGTTTGCCGCTGATCACCCCGTGAACACAGCTGGCGTACCGCCCATCATGTCAGCTGGGGCGCCCTCACGGCCCCGCGGAGTCTGTTGTATACAACGGGCGCTAACGATTTCGCCACAGTACGCCATAAGGCCACACACATCATCACTGGTCAAAAAGAGTAGAAGCAGTGAACTCTGTACAAACTGGATGTATAACTCTGGTGTCTGAACATATAATTGCAGCGTGGCTGCACATTCATATGTTTTGCAAACGATTTCGCATTGTCCGCCAAGTTTAAATTTGGCAAACGATTTTCCATCAGTTATTACGTGACAACGAATTTCTTGTTTACCTCTTGATTGGAAATTTAATTCATTATTCGTTGTTATAGGCTGATATGGGAGCGGAATCGAAACATATTTTCTTCTCTTTTTCTTGAAATGCTGCTTAGCAGCCCTGTTTGAATTTGGAATGAAAGTGAATATGAATATCTTTGCCTGGCACGCAAAGACAGCAGAAGTTCAACTTCCAGGTAGTATAGAGATCAGTGAGTAGAAGGTTTAGGGCGCCAAATAACACAGGGCGTGCCTTACGTTTGTACATAAACTAAGGGGAAAATACAATAAATAATGTTTTACTGAAGCCCTCCTCTACATTAGTGTTGCCATCAGGTTATCAGTTTCTTGGTAAGAAAGATTCCCTTATATTTGTTAACTAGCTTAAACCCGCGCCTCCGCTCGCGCGTTGGTTCATTACGATAGATAACCTATATTTCAATAGTGTGCTATGAGACTGGTTTTTGAAGGATGAACTGAAATACAATACCTACTTTAGAAACAAACATTTGTAATCAACAATCAAATAAAAAAATAAAATTATGTGAATTGCTTAATGATTTACAATAAATAATACATACATTATTCCTTATAGCCTGTGTTGCAATATCTCAACATGTATGGTGACAATAATGTCCAAATTAATTGTAATTTCAGTTTATGGCATTCTGTTAACTACGTTATTTGTAGTATTGTTTGGAGCGTAAATGTAGAAATTTTTTTGGGTTGCCCACCCTTGAGCAAGCGACGTATAATTGACCATGTGAAAACATGGGGGCCGTAATTGGATTCCTGCGACGTTTAATGATTGTAATAATATCACAGATCGATCACTTGATGTAATGCGCGAAACGTCAAATAGATTCTTTCAAAAGAGATATATCAAAAGAAATTTCTTTTTACTGCTTTATTTATTTATTCTTATATTTCCTTATTCGTATGCTTATCCTTACAGAGAAAAAGCTGAAGACATTGTAGCCCGCATACACCAAAGATATGGTCTGTGGCATCACGTTTTGCTGTATGTAATCTCCTCGCTGACCTTCGTCCGCATTTTTTTTTTTTTTTTATAATTTGACGACTTTCAACCACTTTCTTCCATCCCATTACAGTTATCGGCCTGGAACTGCTATGGTGTACAACGGGGGACTTCGGACAACAGTTACACACAGACCACTCGTTTGCGTTATGTAAGCCTAGTTTTCGCTGCAGAGCGAAATATTAACATACACACACGTAGAATTTTATATATACCGATAACTTCCCATCCAAATATATTCCACCCTTTTATTATCAATCCTAAAGCATCAATGCAACCAATGAAACCATTTTCATAGAGTAAATATAATTTTCAAACAGTAATTATTGTTCAGCATTCCACGTTATAATCTTCAAATTACTAAATACCTATCAGATCGCTATAAAACCGTGCCCAATACCTTCCTCAGGTATAAATTAGTAACTGTACAAATATTTAAGTCTCTGCGTCTTGTCGTTCGGACGTGATAAGCGTACACCGAACAGACATTCACATTAATATATATAGCTATCCTATCGTCATAAAACCGTGCCTAAAGCCTTCCCCGGGTAGACATTAGTAACTGTAAAAATTTTTAGCTCTTTACGTCTTGCGGTTCAGACGTGATAAACGTACACCACACAGACATTCACATTTATAGATATAGATAATGACGCTATAAGTAATTATTCTTAGGTGTAAGTATGGTTTTGTGATGCACAAAGACATTGTTTGTGCCTCTCTCATTGATCAGAGGCTATGTCTCGTCAGGTGAAAAAAGAGCGGGCTTTCCCAACTGTGTAGCTTTGTTGTGATCGAACCTCTACGTCCACAGACTACAGGAACGAAACGGGACGAAGCATATAGAGTTTAGTTGAAGTAACATGTGAGATGTTAGCTATCCCCACCGCAGTCATTTGGGCGTACCTTTCCTGCACTTGAAACACTATTCTTGTGACCCTTCCGCCTTCCTCCCTCCCAACACGAGAACCGGTCTCTCTTTAGTTTACGCACAGAGTGATCGACTGTACCGTTCCCAGAATTTTCTCTCCAGTTCTCTTTCGTGAGTGAACTATTTGTAACTATGGACTTGTAGACTTTGTACGTAATGTAGCTACTGTACTGGGTGTGTTGCTTACTCTTACTGTGCCTGTAGGCAGGCAGTGGTGAGCGCTGCTTCTAGAAATTAAAATTCAAAACCATGTATCTGCTGTCCACAATGACTCAAGAACGACTTGTGGGCATGGAAACTTCGTTAATTAAACGAGAAACATCAGACACAATTGATTTAAAGGAGATCGTCTCAAATTCTTCATAAGCCAAGGCAAGAAAAAATTAAATTTGTGTAACTCTTTGTATAAGGAAGCTTATAAGTGTATCCGTTATTCTAAACTATCAAATATTCAAATGTTTATAGAGTTTATGGGACTTAACTACGGGGTCATCAGTCCCTAAACTGACGAACTACTTATGAACTAGCTAATATTAAGGACGTCACAAATATCCATGCCCGAGGGGGGGATTCGAACCCCCGACCGTAGTGGACGTGCAGACCGTGACTGGCGCGCCGCAGTCCCCTCGACCACCGCGGCCGGCGCCTAAACTATCAACTAAAACGTTTTTAAAAGACAAAAATGTAAAACAATGAAGAAGTCGCACTGTTGTATAAAAGTGTATGATGTGTCCCATTTTAATGGGGAAATATGTTTATGTAATGTATATGTTGTGATTATGTATTTGAATATAAAACAGATGTAATGTGTATTTTACGTTGATGGGGCGCCAGTAAAATAATTTGCCTTGGGCGCCGAATTTGTTCGGATCGGTCCTGGGAATAGACTTCCATCGCTTTCGATCTCATTGATCACACGTACCTCCTGTGGTAATGCATCGCGTAGGCTTTGGCAGGCGATTGCTCCGTGTTGTCAAAAATTTACTAACCGTCTACACCTCTGTCATCAACGTCAATGGCTAAAACACCCAGCGTATCCCAGCGCGTCGCTCGGTCCGTCAAAGATGCCCGGCATGCATGTTTTTCATTGTTCTCGCCGCTGACCCCTTATTACGGGCGATATTCGACGTGATTGATGGTGTGCGTGTACACGCTGTCCACGTTAGATGCGCCGCTATTGCGCTTGGTGCCGCTGTATTTGTCACTAGAATTCCCGATATTGGGGCTGGACATCACTGCCTGTTCGAAACAAATGCAGTACTCAACACAATCCGGGAACAATGATTAGATTAGGTTAGATTAATACTTGTTCCATAGATCATATATACGACATTTCGTTATGATGTGGAACGTGTTAGTCTAGTAAATGTTGTCAACACTTCATAGTCAATATTTTAAGGATTTTTTTATTATTTTTTTATTTTTTAATTATACGTTTAACATTACTTTTATTTTTATTGTTAAGTTTTATCTGAAAACTCATCTACATTGTAGAAGGAGTTGCCATTCAGGAATTTCTATAATTTCTTTTTAAATACTAGTTGGCATCTGTCAGACTTTTGATGCTACTTGGTAAGTGACTAATGACTTTTTGTGGCAGCATAATTCACCCCTTTCTGAGCCAAAGTTAGATTTAACCTCGAATAGTGAATATCATCCTTTCTCCTAGTGTTGTAGCTATGCACAGTGCTATTACTTTTGAATTGGGTCGGATTGTAAATAACAAATTTCATGAGTGAATATATGTATTGTGAAGCTACAGTGAAGATAACTAGATCACGAAGTAAATGTCTGCAGGGTGCTCTTGGATGGGCTCCAGCAATTATTCTGATTACACGCTTTTGTGCAATGAATACTTTTTTACTCAATGTTGAATTGCCCCAGAATATGATCCCACATGCAAGCAATGAATGAAAATAAGCGTAGTAAGCTAATTTACTAAGATGTATATCACCAAATTTTGCAATGAATCTGATAGAATAAGTAGCTGAACTCAAACGTTTCAGGAGATCTTCAATATGTTTCTTCCAATTCAGTCCCTCGTCAACACAAACACCTAAAAATTTTGAATACTCTACCTTAGCTACAGATTTATGTTCAAAGTCTAAATTTAATAATGGTGTCATACCATTTACTGTGTGAAACTGTATATACTGGATTTTATCAAAGTTTAATGAGAGTCCGTTTGTAGAGAAACACTTAATTACTTTCTGAAAGATATCATTAAAATTTTATCAGTTAATTCATGTTTGTCAAGTGTCATAGCTATTGTTGTATCATCAGCAAAAAGTATTAGCTTAGCAGCTTCGTGAATGTAGAATGTGAAGTCGTTAATATATATTAAGAACATCAAGTGACCCATGATCGATCCTTGAGGGACCCATTTTTGATAACTCCCCATTTATAGGAATTAATTGTTTCATCTATATCATGTGAACTGCTTATTTCAACTCTCTGCACTCTTCCGGTTAATTATAATTTATACCATTTGTGTTGTGTTCCACTCATACCGCAATACTTAAGCTTATCTAAATGAATGCCATGATTCACACAATCAAAAGCCTTTGAGAGATAACAAAAGCCGGCCGCGGTGGCCGAGGGGACTGAGGCGCTTCAGTCACGGTCTGCACGGCCACTATTGTCGGGGGTTCGAATCCCCCCTCGGGCATGGATATTTGTGCCGTCGTAGTTCGTAAGTAGTTCATAAGTAGTTTGTAAGTTTAGGGACTGATGACCCCGTAGTTAAGTCCCATAAGATTTACAAACATTTGAACATTTAGATAACAAAACATCCCAACTGGTGATGTCCGGTTATTCAAAGCATTTAATATTTCATCAGTGAAAGTATATATAGCATTTTCAGTTGAAAAACTGTTTTGAAAATCAAACTGACATTTTGTTAGAACTTTATTTTTACTAATATGTGAAGTAACTCCAGAATACATAACTTTTTCAAAAAATTTAATAGAACTATGGCAATCGACATCTCGATCTTCTCTGGCTAGTCTCATTGAATAACACCCATATCTTCTAATGGCCTGTTATATTGTGCAGTTGCTATAAAACTTCTGGCTCAGTCTCTTTCACAGGCTGTACTATAGTTTCTGTGGCGCCATGCATATTTCAAAATCAAGGCTGAGATGTGCATATTGGACACCTCAGTATGGGGTCTGGTTCTTATGGATGTGCCGCGCAAGTGTGCAGCTTTACTTGTCCACCGTAAAGTTACGCTGGAGACATCCACCCACAGGGCTCGACTTTTAAGTGAAAAACTCTGCGAACGACCACCAGCCCAAAAATACGAGATCCTACACTCGACAGTCAATTGGCGGCGCGTATGGGAGAACGTTTTTAACCCCCTCTTACCGACAGAGATCCGTGGGTTATGGTATCGCCTGGTCTACATCTACATACATACTCCGCAATTCCCCGTAAGGTGCGTGGCGGAGGGTACACTATACAACTACTAGGTATTTCCTTTCCTATTCCAATCCCAAATAGAACGAGGAAGAAATCGAATGCCTATATGCCTCCGTACGAGCCCTAATTTCTCTTGTGATCTCCACGCGAAATGTAAGTAGGCGGCAGCAAGATCGTACTACACTCAGCTTCAAATTCAGGCCCTCTAAATTTACATAACAGAAATTCACGAAAAGAACGTCGTCTTTCTTCCAGCGATTCCCAATTGAGTTGCCGGAGCATTTCCGTGACACTCGCGCATTGGTCGAACCTACCGGTAACAAATCTAACTGCTCGCCTCTGAATCGCCTCTATGTCTTCCTTCAAACCGATCTGCTGCGGGTCCCAAATACTTGAGCAATACTCAAGACGTGGCCGTACAAGCGGTTTGTACGCGGTCTCCTTTACAGGTGAAGTACATCTTCCCAAAATTCTCCCAATAAACCGAAGTCGGGTGTCTGCCTTACTCACAACTGTCCTTACATGCTCGTTCCATTTCATATCGCTCTGCAATGTTACGCCTAGATATTTGAACGACGTGACAGCATCAAGAAGCTCACTACTAATGCTGTATTCGAACATTATGGTATTGTTTTTCCTACTCATGCGCATCACCTTACATTTTTTTCTAAATTGAGAGCTAGCTGCCATTCTTCGCACCAACTAGAAATTTTGTCTAAGTCATCCTGTATGCTATTACAGTCAGATACAGACGACACCCTCCCATATACCACAGCATCATCAGAAAACAGCCGCAGATTACAACTTACTCCGTCCATCAGATCAGTTATATAGATAGAAAATAATAGGGGTCCTACCAAACTACTCTGGGGCACGCCTGACGATACAGTCGTTTCTGATGAACACTCACCGTCGAGAACAACGTACTGCGTTCTATTACTTAGGAAGTCTAAGAGTATGATGTCACCAAGGCAAATCAGCGACTCGCCGCCACATATAATTTCCTCACCAAACTGTACAGTGTGCGATGTGCCTGACAACAGTGAATATTGCCTCCAGTGTCTCCAGGTGTCAGCCGTATGGAATCTTTGCCTCGGCATGATAGCCCTCATCAAGGAAAGCACCCTATTGAATGGGACTGTGAAATGGTTTACTATGCCGGACAGGAAGCTGCACCCACGATGCATAGACCTAATTCTACTCTATCAGTACTGGGGCATTCCACCTTTACAATGATCGACGGTGTTTCGCACATAACTTATTTGTAGAATGCCCATTAATTGGCGACGACACTACAAAACTATGACAAACTCTACGCCAACTGCCTTTCCGTTACGTTTATCCATGGTCAGCAATGGGCCTTAATATACTGAAATTGCGATAATGTGAGGTATACAAACTGCCATAAACGCATTCCTTTGCTTTTCATTTTTTTCGCTTCATGTTGCGGGAATTGCATTTCGTTTTCCTTTCAGACCCATTGGAGCAGGTCGCTTTGTGTGTTTTTCTCCTTCTTACCTGCAGAATATTACAAAGCAGGTAACACCCTGCAAGGGGTTCAGTAGTGACATTTCTTTCAGTAAAGACTTCTTTCTACCACTTCGTTTTTCACTTTGGAATTACATTATTGGAATATATATTTGTTGTACTTTATTGAGAAGTGGAATTTCAACCCAAAGAATTTGGGATTCTCCTTTCGTAGGAGGAGAAGTTTCTCCTTTAGTATTTTTCTGTTGCATTTCTGTTATGTTTCAGCAAATAATCTTTCAGTTTCAGAATCTGATAGGACGGTTGAAGGGCAGTAGACAAGGAGAGGTAACACGTCATCTTTCACTGATGAATGGCTGTAATCGTCGTGACATACTGACCACTATATCATCAATGGATTGTTCGTTCAGCTTTCCCCACTACTCAAAGGCCATTCGGGTTACATCTCTCTTGTCTTCAAAATCAGTCCTTTTCAATTTATCCCAAAGATATTCGATATCTGTATAACGTGCTAGCCATTCTAATCTTGCGATTTCGTTATCATAAAGAAACTTATCACAAGATGTACATAATAAGCACGTGTGCGATCACTATTAGGTATGGTGTTCCTCACATATGAGGCCATCCCCAAAATATTAGGGAACCATCCAGCTGCACTTGCTGGAGTGGGTGTTTTAGGGGTTAAGGCTGACCGAGATGCCTCGAAAAACGACTCCGACATTGTTACATTCAAATGCTGATCTCATCTGTGCATAGCTCTCGATGGCGATTCAGTATGATGTTTGGCCAATGTGTAACACGCTCCATGGCGTCTGGATAAGCTGGACCTGGCCTCGGGCGTCAGAAGTTAAGCTGCATGTCGTGCAGTGTTTTATGTGCAGTTGAAGTCGAAACCGGACGTCCTGTGGCTACACGAAAATCATTATTCAGTATGGTGGCATTATTTAGCTTCTGTGGTAGCCTATAGGTGACCAGAGCGAGGAAAGCCATGCACAGTTTCCCTGTCTCTGTACCTACTCCACGTCCGAACAACAACGCTTTGGTTTACTCTGTGTGGAAACGTTTCTTCAAGAGATAAATTGTAGCAATTCGGTATGATCGAACTTCGAGATTAATCTTCAAGAAATGACAGAACTAGAGTCAAAACAAGCCGTGTATTTCGTCCCCGGTGATCTGACTGGAACTGAAAGACCGTCTTAGCCACCCAGACCGACCCAGGTGGCGCACTGGTGACACACTGGACTCGCATTCGGAACGACGATAGTCTATCCACCTCGGACCATCCTCATTTTCCTGAATCACTCAATGCAAATGCCGGAATGGTTCCTTTGAAATGGCACAGCCGATTTCCTTTCACATCCTTACCTAAATACGAGCGTAACCTCTGTCTCTAATGACCTTGGAATCAAGTTGGTGCAACACATTTTTTGATGTGTGGAGTTAGAACAAACCGATCGTAAATGTTATAGTATGTACCACACCGCTTTTCTTGTTACAGGATAGGCTTTTCACTCACGAGTCGCTTAATCTGCGTTCTTGCAGGTGCAGTCCAGTAAGTTAATAAAAGTGCGTGATTCATGTCATTGAAAGGTAGTTAAATACAAAAATAAAATAAAAATGCTCCCACACTGCACTACCGGACGGCGAACTTACACTGATGAGAACAGTTACAGATATTTTTTTAAAAAGCGACGACTGACAGAGAACAGATAAAACTTACAATGATAAATTACCTACCGTATCTTAATCAGATCAGTTCATCCTTTGTTAAATGGGGACGATACAATCCACAGTACTATCCATAAAGTCATCCTAGCTCAACATTTTATGTTCCTTCTTTATTACGCGTTGTTCTGCATTCAACGAGCGTTCAGCAGTAATTCAGAGACTTACAAGGGAACTCCACGAACCAGAGGGGGGCAAAACGTTTTGAAAAGTTGGATTTAGGAAGTTCTTACCATGATAAAATTAATGGCGCATTGAAAATCTGCGGAATTTTATTTTACCACTGCGGAATTAGGCGTTAAAAATTGAACAAAATCTGACTATCTCAAAAACTATCAAAGATAAAAATTTCGAACCACTTTTTTTCCTATGAAACCGGTGAAAGTAGAGCCCTTGGCGGAACTTTCGAGCATTTTGGGATATCTCCTGCTGTTTGTGAAAAAACCTGAAATTTGTACATATTTGAACCTCTTTTTGCTTGTAAAAATTATAATTCGGCAGTAATAAGCAGTGAAACGCATAACGATGTCTGAAGTGATCAATTTAAATATATACCTTCCGGTTGGTATGGTAACTGCACCGACTGAAACCAGAATTTACGCTTTCAAAGAATTTACGCTTGCCCCCCCCCCCCCCCCCAGAGTAGGCAAAGGCGATGCAGGTCCGCGGTAATAATCTATCTGGACTGTGAGAGACACGGAGCCCAGTGGTCCGCTGTGGCCGACGGTTCAGCATGTCGAGTTGATTGGAACCCGAGCAGGCAGAAGTGTATAAATGAAGTTGTGTTGCACTTGTTCGAATATTAACCATTTCTTTAAACTACCGTGCCCCCTCCCTTTTTTAAAGCTCCACGCATCAGGTGATATTTTTTTTTCCTGTACTAGTTTCTTTGGGGATAATTTCCAAATACATGGGCGTTGAACAATAGACTATACGAAGGACGTTTTTCAAGTTCGAATCACAAACTATTTTCATTTTTACAAAACCACGTCAACTCTTCACAATGACCAAATTTAGCGGTGTTTGCGTATTCGCGTTTCAAACACACAAAATAACGTTATGTTTAAGAAAAACGTTACGATAGGGCCCCGCAAAAATACCAATAAATTGGCTTATTGCCGTTTATTTTTCGTCTTGCAATGGATTGATGTGTCTTTAAATTTGCTTTATCTTTATCTTTGTGAGCGGTTACAGTGAACATGATTTTCTTTTCTAAACTATTGTTTATACAATGGAGAGATTTAGAATTACAGGTGCTAATTAGACCGAAAAGTTCTTGCATTTGAGAAGTCTATTTTAAGCATAAATCGCTTTTCCCACTTTTTCTTGTGATGATTGATTGTAACTAACTATTCATGAAGTAACCAGAAATCGCTTATTAATTTGTTTTTTCTTTTGGTAGAACGGCAGTAATAGTTGTATTGACGTATAAGTAATCATTATCAACTGTGCTTCCTCTCCTTAGGAATACTTGACGAGAACACCCTAAATTTAAGGTCTACTCAAGGTTTGGAAGATGAAGGACCTCGTCTAGTTACCGAATATTGTGATCTTTCCCGGACCAGAAGCGGTGGTATAAAGAGAGCTTTTGATGCTACGACGGAAGAGGAAGTTACCGGTAATGATACTGATTTTTCGCAAACAGAATGGGATGATGTCGATCTTGACTATAAAAAGAGGGCAGTTGAATATCTTAGAAGTGGGAAAAAGGCGAGGAAAAATTTGACCAGTGTACAAACAAAATACAGAAAAGTGAAATCGATGTGTCAGCTACAACGGTGAGTATTGTACATGTGTGTATGGACAATGGAATGTTATTTTATTATAGGTGGGAAAAAGCTGTTACAAAAGGCGACACGAAAAGTGAAAAAAATGAAAGACATTGAACGGAGAATCAAGACGCGCTTTGACGGTGGAATAGTACACCACTCCGATTTAAGATCATGGGGAATTGAGGTAAGCAACACAACGGAAACCCAGGGACCATTCTTAAGGTGTATAATCTTTTAACCATTGTTTTTGACCATCCCCCTGCTCTTGCTGTTTGTAACCCTCGCACCGCTCATTCACCAAAGATTTCATCAACAGCCATTTTCTTACTTTCTTTGTATCCGAAACAAACTTCAGTTTACAAATGACCTGTACAAACTTGTAAAACTGTTTCCTAATGAACTATCTTTGTTATTAACAATACCCGTGATGGCTATTTCCCGAACTACACAACATATTATTATTATTTAGTACATTATGTAGTGGTGGTGAAGAAATGTTTTAAAGAGGCCACTCTTCAAAAGGCACAATATTACGCGTAAGAAAAGATTTAGAGACCGTAAAAGATTTAAGTTATTTAACAGTACGTCTAAAGGTGCCTTTCCCAGTCAAAACACGGCAACGCGGCGCGTTAGCCAATCAGAATGGGGAAAGCGGCCACGCAAGGTGAGGTGACGCGGCGCGGCGTTGCGCATGCGCACAGGCCTTCTTTTCGTCTCAAAAGGCGCGTCAAACGCGACGACGCACGAGTAGAAAGGCAACTTAATGTAGAATTTACACCACTGCATTGCGTTGCGTCGAAGATTATAAATGGGAATCCCAGATGCATCGAGACGCAAATAGATGCAAGGGGCGTGTAATCTCCTCATTCCCATTGTTTAATCTTCGGCGCAACGCAACGAAAATGTTTGTATAGTCTATGGGACTTAACTACGGGGTCATCAGTCTCTAAACTTACAAACTACTTATGAACTACTTACGAACTAGGACGGCAGAAATATCCATGCCCGAGGGGGGATTCGAACCCCCGACCGTAGTGGCCGAGCAGACCGTGACTGGAGCGCCTTAGTCCCCTCGGCCACCGCGGCCGGCGCAACGCAAAGCAGTGGTGTAAATTCTATGCCTACAGCATGAAATCAGAATTCTTTCAAAGACCCGTGTACCTTCCTAAAAACTTTTGCCCTTGCTGGGGGTCGACCATAAACTACGTAACCTGCTGCTACTATTCGACCCCCTCTTTTTTCTCATAAAATCTGGCCTTTCCGCACCCTTCGCCTACCTTACACAATGAAGGTAGGCTTCCCCCCCTCTCAAGGTTGTGGTTAGTTACTTTATGGACGATCTCTTCTAAAATTAACGTTATGAACAAAATATCATATCGAAGCGTTTTTTTTTTTTTTTCTTTTACCAGGCGTCAGAAGGACTCCTACCCAATTTAATGCTTCGAATGGGTGGGTGCATAAATTCAAGGCAACACATTCGATTGGGAACAGAAAAATCACTAAATTTGTGACTAGAAGTCAGATTTTGGAGACAACGAACCACCAGGAACTTGCCGAGACCTTTGTCGCCAAATCGAGGTTGGATATACAGAGGGTTGGTCCGGCAAATTCGTACAATAGCGACCAATGCGGATTTAACTTTGAGGGGCACTCCGGCCGGACTTTGCATACCAAAGGCGTAAAAAAGTGAATGCAGTTGTGCAGCGTGTCAAGAGCACAACGCACGGTTACACAGTGCAGCCCACATTGAACGCAGAAGGGGAATTTACGCAGCCCATGCTGCTAGTTGTACCAGAACCGAGTGGATCATTCGGACAATTTGTTTCAAAGCGTAAATTCTGGTTTCAATCGGTGCAGTTACCATACCAACCTGAAGGTATATATTTAAAATGATCACTTCAGACGTCGTTGTGCGTTTTGCTGCTTATTACTGCCGAATTATAATTTTTACGAGCAAAAATAGGTTGAAAAATGTACAAATTTCAAGTTTTTTCACAAACGGTTGGAGATATCGCAAAATGCTCTGAATTTTTGCCAAAGGCTCTACTTTTACCGGTATCATAGAAAAAGTAGTAGTTCGAAATTATTATCTTTGATAGTTTTTGAGATAGTCCGATTTTGTTCAATTTTTATCGCTTAATTCCGCAGGGTTAAAATAAAATGCAGCAGATTTTCAGCGCGCCATAAATTTTATCATGGTAAGAACTTCCTAAACCCAACTTTTCAAAAACGTTTTGCCGCCTCTGGTTCTTGGAGGTCCCTTGTTAGTGCAACAGTTTCATTGGGGAAAGGTTTTTACCTTGGGACGAGTGTTACATTTTAATTTTCTTAAACTATATTTTTTACAAAAAATTTGAAAATTTTCTCCATCACAGGCACCAATTTTAGGTCATGTTGAACGAACAGCAGTTTAGGCTATCCACAATACTTACACAATTACTCACCAACGAAGATCTTTGTGGCACTTGTTCCAAGGAACAACCTATGGTTTCACCTTGGGACAGTGGTGGTTTTACCTTGGGACACAGTGATGTATTTTAATTCCTTAGTTTTATGAATTGTTTTGGAATCACGAAGTAAATGTGTTAGTCCAAATACAAAAGTTATTTTACCTTAAAACAAGAGACGGTGGAATTAAAATATTAAATGAATTAAACCCATGACACACCACCGGAGCTGGTAGTTCTTTCACTATATTACTGCGATTACCAGTGCTGATGTTCTCAACATTAGGGAATACAAATCGGTCCTTTGCTTCCTTAAGAATTTCATGGTTATATCTTGTTCTGAGTTTTCAAAAATTACTCCAGCATACAACACATGAGATGTGCCACTTATGTCAACATTTACCAAGACCCAATTACCTTGAGAACAAGGTAAGAAGGCTGTCAAATCCTCTTCTTCAGATGACAATTCAAATATGCTACCTCCAGAGCTACTGCCAATCTGGGGAATTTCTTCATCAGAACAACTGGAAGATGAAAATCCTTTTTCTGTTGATGGCTTCTTTCTTTGGAAAAAATCTTCTTTTTTTCCTCTTCAATTCTTTATTTTTCTGGTTTATCAGTGACAATCATATACCTTCCAGGTGTCCCAAGGTCACCCAGAGAAGTGTCCCAAGGTAAAACCAAATACACAATAACAGAAAACAGTATCCTAATTTATGTATACATTTACATCGTTATAACTTGTGGTATCAATAGATTACTTAAATAATGCCCTACAAGATTGTATTTCAGAAATGTCAATAATGATACTTAGCTTTAATTTATATCTACTAAGTACGGTGGCTAAATTTTACTTTCAAATACGAAAACTTATAAAACTCCTCCTCAGATCTAAAACATCATCCGAATACAACATGGCCTCTTATTTCCTCTGATAATAGGCCTGACAACTTTACTTCATAGTTCTTAAAGTTCCCACTAGAGTGCACTGCCTGTATTAAAAAGTGTCCCAAGGTAAAACCGTCGTAAGGTACACTTTCCCAAACGTAGCTATTTTAAATGTCTCGTTATTTCTTGACCGTAACTCTTGCAACTTATTTACAACTTGTACAAAAGCCACACCACAGTTATTAGACTCGAAGGGCATGAAAAGGAAGCATCAGTTGGGAAGGGAGTAAGACAGGTTTGTAGCCTTTCTCCGATGTTATTCAATTTGTACATCGAGCAGGCGGTGAAGGAAAGCAAGGAAAAATTTGGAATAGGGATTAAAGTTCAGGGGGAAGAAATACAAACATTGCGTTTTGCTGATGACATTGTAATTCTGTCAGAGACAGCAAAGGACCTGGAAGAGCAGTTGAATGGAATGGACAGCGTGTTGAAGAGAGCGTATAAAGTGAACATTAACAAGAGCAAAACAAAAATTATGGAATGCGGTCTTAGAAAATCAGGCGATGCTGAAGGAATTAGATTAGGTAACGAAACAATGAAGGTGGTAGATGAGTTTTGCTACTTGGGTAGTAAAATAACATGCGATGGTCGCAGTACAGAGGATATAAAATGCAGAATGGCAACGGGAAGAAAAGCATTTTTGAAAAAGAGAAATTTGCTAACATCGAATATTAATTTAAGGGTAAGGAAGTCTTTTCTGAAGGCATTTGTGTGGAGTGTTGGCTTGTACGGGAGTGAAACATAGACGATAAGCAATGCGGACAGGAAAAGAACAGAGGCTTTTGAAATGTGGTGCTACAGAAGAATGCTGAAGATTAGGTGGGTAGATCGCATAACTAATGAAGAGGTACTGAACAGAATTGATGACAAAAGGAATTTTTGGCATATCTTGACTCAAAGAAGGGATCGCTTGGTAGGACACATTCTTAGACATCGGGGAATCGTAAATTTAGCATTGGAGGGAAGTGTGTGGGGTAAAAATCGCAGAGGGAGACCAAGAGACGCGAATAGTAAGCAGATTCAAGTGGATTTGGGTTGCCGTTCTTATGAGGAGATGAAAAGGCTTGCTCAGGATAGAGTAGGGTGGAGAGCTGCATCAAACCAGTCTCCGGACTGAAGACCACAACAACAACAACAACACAAGCGATGTTCAGTAAGAAATGTATTGTGACGAGATATTGCTAGCTTGGTTCACACCAAAAGAAGATGAATCAGCGCCACCTGGGTGATAAAAATGTGGTGAGACCACAACTGTCACTACTTCAGTTGCAAATATGGGCTCAAGCGAGGTAGACGTTGCAGTGACTTAACCTAGCGTCAAATAAACCTATACGGTTGAGATTTCCAGTGGTATGACGGTAATCTGACGTCAATATGACTGCAGCCTTCATAGTGTCGTCAATGATGTACTGCTCGTCTACGTGATATATTTCCATTTAAATAGGACGGCATAGCTCCATTTTCTGAAAGCTAAGACATTTCAGCACTTTGCTGTTCCGCGCCCTTCCCTGGCGCTGTGGACGTCCCAAGGCGCGCGGCTGGGACTTTCCGTCTGTACTGCTGACGCTGTCAGACGCACCGAGCCCCCGCTTCCTGTGTGCTGTGGGCGTCTCCAGACGCACAGCTGTATTTCCGCACCGTTTCAGTAACATTTCAAAGTTTCAGCCGCATATTTCGAACGTGCGTTTGTGCTTACTGCTAAGGTTCTTAGTTGTCGATTTCTGCTTCGAATTTTCTGTTTTTGTGAGAGTTAGTTACGTATTCTTCATGTCACCGTAGTTGCACAAATATAGAAATTTTGGAGATACTCACTAGGAGCGGCAGTTAATGTACAGATTACTGAAAACCGATTTCTTTCATCTGCTACAAACTGTAACACGTCTTCTGACATAAATATCACAAAAAAATCACAGAATCGTTAGATAGTTGAAATTTGTGTTCCGAAGCAGAGACATCAAATGGATGTTTTGATGGCTGAAAATCGGCATTACATTTCCTGGCTGAATATGGATAAAAAAATTATTTTCTTTATTATTCTTAAGAGAACGCGTGTAGTTGGGCGTGTAGTTGGGCAAATAGCATTTATTTTAACAAGATATTGCCTGAGACATAATAGTAAAAGTTCGTCAAAAATTCACGCCCAATCTGCGCAAATGTGTGCATGAAATTAATCAGGGTTTATATCTCATCAAGTATTACTTTGACGATTGCCAAATTCACCAACGTTCATAGAGGACATGTGCGAATATTCATATAAAATTTGTTCGAAATCTGTGATTGTCGAGACGGAAAAAGTTCCGAAAATAGTGACCGTAAAATAGTTCGGAAATGAGCACGCTTTAGTGTCACATTTGACTGGAAAGAAAATGATTGCTAGCCGTTAAACCACGACTTTGATGAGTCGAGTGAAGGAAACAAATATCAACTACATGTTCGCCATTTGTTGGGCAAATAAGCCTAACATTATCTGGCTGAATATGGATTACAAAATTTATTGTCTTTGTTATTCTCAAGAGAACGTGTGTAGTTGGACAGGCTGGCAAAATTGCATTTATTTGAACAACATATTTCCCGAGGGAGGACAACTTAAAGTCGCCAGATATTCACGCTCACTCGTCGCATTTTTACGCATGACGTCCAACAAGTAACTTTATCTGATCCAGTATTAGTTCGACGATTGCCAAACTTAACATTCATAGACAACATGTGTAAATCTTTATATATAAAGCACAGTGTCCGTATGTTTGTCTGTACGTATTGTATGCAAATCTACAGTTTTCTTCCAATGGTAATGAAATCTTGCACACTTAGGCTTCAATCCATGAGGACGGTCTCCATAAATGTTAGGATTACGTACAACACATAGCTCACGAGATATGACGTCATAAACAATGTCATGCGCGAAAAATAGCTGCATCAAACGACAGTGATGCACATTTCCTCCTAAACCACAGGACCACTTTCACTCGAATTTGTTCCTTATCGTGAGGTAACAATGCTGTCGGTGTAAAGAACCACATACGACACATGGTACAGGAGATACAACCTCATAAACAATAAGAGTTGCAAGAAACTGCCACATAATGCGACGTGACTTTATTCACACATTGTATGTGAATGACAGTACTAAGCGACTTGCAACTAACTTCAAACATAATTTAAAACCTTTATTGGACTTTTTCTTGCTGACAACCATAGCAAAATTGTGAAAGGAATTAAGTTTTCCTCTTACTACTTTTCCCCTGTTCATTGACTAAAACTACGGCATTCGGTATGACGCTACATTTTATAATTTGTACACTACAAATTGTAGCCGCAGGAAATTTTACAGACAGTATACACACATATAACTGAATTTACCTTCGAAATTTTTTCACAGTATGAGACGTGGTTCTTGAGATATGAGCTCATAAACAGTAACATTAATGGAAAACCGCCCTATCAAGCATGAAGTTATAATCTATTACTAGTTAACTACTATTGTATTCGCAATAGATTTTACAGACATATAGCACGTATACAAATGAATATATAAATACTTAAAGTTCGAACAAGAAAGGGATTTTTTAACCAGATCACCATCTACTGCAAATAAAGATTAAATTTCAACCTAACAGGAAAAAAAACCACAAATGAACAAAACATTCAGAATTGATCCAGAAAACCTGAAACTTAACAAGAAGGAAATTAGCCAGGAAATTAGGTAATCAAACGCAACGAACTGGAAGGAACTTGCAGAAGTATTGAAGAGCACTATGCGTTTAGGAAAACCTCCAAGAAAGAGAAAACACAGATGGTGGAACAGCTCATGTGATCAAGCAATAGAAGAAAGAAAACAAGCATGGAAAACTTTCAGTAGCAACAAAACTACAGAAAAATGGCAGGAATTTCTGAGAATACAGATTACATCCAAGGCAATACGAAGAGAAAAACGTAGATATAAACCGGCTTGAGGAAATTTAACAAGTATTTCTCAAAAACAACACCAGAAACTTTTACACAATTTTCACGGAGAACCTAACAGGGTATCAACCACCTAATCTGTGTTTTCGCCGGCCCGATGGATCACTGGAAACCAACAGAGGAAACAACAGTAAGATTTTAGCTAAATATTTTCACGCACTACTCAACTGCGAGCCCCTGACAGAACAGCTGCATTTCAAAAAATCCCCATCAAATCCCGATTCAAAACCACCTTCACTTAAAGAAGTAAAGGAAATAATCAATTCTCTGAAGAACAACAAGTCTCCAGGTGAGGATGGAATCATAGCAGAAATGTGGAAATTAAATGACAGTACTCTTACACAAGCAACTCACAGAATTATATCAAAGGTTTGGGAAACTGAACAAATTCCTGCAGAGTTTAAATGTGCACTAATCTACCCTCTCCACAAGAAAAGTACAAAACCTGATCCCAATAACTACCGGGGAATTTCACTGCTCCCAGTAATATACAAAATTTTTTCAAAGGCCCTGTTAAGCAGTCTAGAAGAACAGGCGGACCAGTTAATAGGAGAGTATCAGGCCGGGTTTCGTAAAGGTCGATTTTGTGTCGAACAAATATGGAACCTAAAGACTATTTTACAAATGAGAAGAAGCAGAAACACTGTGGTGACTTTCGTAGATTTTATAAAGGCTTGTGATTCAATAGACAGGCAAACATTATTCCACACATTAGACGAATTTCGGATTGACAGGAAAACAAGGTCAATTATCCAACAAGCATTAACAGGATTAACCTCTAAAGTCAAATTCATGGGAGAAACATCAGAAGCTTTCACATCCTTACTGGTGTCCGCCAAGGAGATGGACTTTCCCCCCTTTTGTTTAACTTGGTACTGGAGACAATTGTGAGGACATGGGAAAAAGAAATTAAGGGAATTCAACTTGGAATTAAAAAGGAGCAGAGAATCAGGATGAAGTGTCTGGCTTTCGCGAACGATCTTGCCATTCTCACAAACAACAGGGAAGAAGCGAGACTCGCACTGGAGAAGCTTCATGAAATCTCACAGAAAACTTGACTACAAATCTCTTATGAAAAGAATCAATAAATGGAAAACAAGCCTGCAGATAGTCTCCACATCACAACTCAGTATGGAAAAGTGACACAAGTTTCTCACTTCAGATATCTAGGAGAGATGATCCAACCATCAGGACTGAACTCAATAGCCAATCAAGAAAGGGTCTCAAGATTACAAAGAGCATATAAGCTAACTTGGAACCATTATAATAAGTAATCTATTTCTGTCAATGCAAAACTAAGGCATTACAACACAGTAGTCCTACCAGAGGCACTCTATGCTGCATAAACTGCAGTGATTCATGGTCATACGAAGGTAAGAGAGATTGAAAAACAGGACAGGAAAATTTTGAGGAAAATATATGGTTCAGTGTTTCGGGAAGGAATTTGGATAAAGCGGTTAACTAGAGAGATTTACAAAGACATGGAAACAATAACGGACACCATCAGAAAGATAAGGATGAAATTTTATGGACATATCAGGATGAATGAAACCAGGCTCACAAGGCAAATATTTGAGATAGCAAACAAGAGCAAAAACAAGACGAAGTGGATCACTGAAACAGAAGAGGATATTAAAGAACTGGGAACCACACAAGACAACATAAACAATAGAGAACAGTTCAGGAACATTATAAAGAAACATAAACTTAAACAAGAACACACGGAGAACAGAACAGGAAAAAAAGTGGTCAGAAGAACGCAAGAGAGAACACAGTGAACGCATGAAGAGAATTTGGGAAGAACGAAGGAAGAAGAAGAAGTCATAATTACTCAAGTTCAATCGCTCTCTTTAAAGAAAATAATCGAAAATTATATATATATATATATATATATATATATATATATATATATATATATATATATATATATATATATATATATATAATTCAGAAAATATGAGACTGTGGGAATTTTTATGCCATTTGTATTTTCATTGCCATCTTTCTTTGTTTGGATACTACAAATAAAGTTTTGTATATTATGCAAGACAGCCTTATCAATATACATATATAAAAATGGAACGTGGGGCGTGTGTCCGTATACTTCACTTGCTAGACAAAATTATTCACTGAAGACCAATGGGAGTTACACATGAGAGTAGCCTTTAGGTACGCGGAGTGGACTGTGGTGTTTTGGTAGCGGTGTGTGGCGGTGAGTGAGTGTGGCAAACAAAAATCCGTAAAATGTGGAGCAATATGACGATAAACAAATGCTGAAAGATAAAAAGACCCAAAGATAAAACACTGAGAAACACAGACATACATTAACAGAGCATTAACTACACTGTTAATACACCAATGATGAATATAAACACTGGAAACACAACTGTAGTGCTTAGGATCAAAATACTGACAGCTGGATTAGAGAGACAAATACACATAGAGCGTCACGGCTTCATAATACATAGTATCATCTCCATATTATCTTTGAGCTCACTGCAACACACAGACGGTAGACACATGTCTGTTTCAAAATGTTCAAATGTTTGTACAGCTTATGGGACTTAACTACGGGATCATCAGTCCCTAAAGTTACAAACTACTTGTGAACTAGCTAATACTAAGGACGGCACAAATATCCATGCCCGAGGGGGGATTCGAACCCCCGACCGTAGTGGCCGTGCAGACCGTGACTGGAGCGCCTCAGTCCCCTCGGCCACCGCGGCCGGCTCACATGTCTGTGACGGGAAGTTCGTAAGTCATAGTTTACTTTGGTTTAACGGACAGTATCACGTTACTAACAGATTAATACCGTTCAGTTAGATGGGTAATTAACATCTCTGTTTGTATTCCTTATTTTTGCTTTTCTAACAGATGCCGATGCCTCGTTTTTTTTTCATTCTCATAACTGTGGAGTAATACACTACAGCAAGGCCTATAAATTTTACTTACGGTATCGACGTTGTGTGCTGAAATTGGAAACGGCCATTCAATGCTTTCTGAAAAATCAGTCACGTAGAATGAGGGGCATAATCATGTTGACGATGAAATAAATAATTAGTGCTGCTCTGGTCAGTAAATTAATGAGCATCCTAAAGCAAATATTTCGTTGCCAATGACAGCACACTAAACTGCCAGCACGCAACTATAATTTAACCCAAGTAGTACACAGAAAATAATTAGCTGTATACCGCATGGCTTTTAATACCATGGATAGGAAAAAAGTGCTTCTTTCAACGGGTATCATTTGAATTTATAACGTCATTCTATCGTGTCTATCGATGTTTTAATTTAATAAGAATTCTTTGCAAGGAAAATTTATGTAGTTTCCCTTTTCAATAATGTTCAAATGTTTGTTAAGCTTAAGGGACTTAACTGAGGGGCCATCAGTCCCTAAAGTTACAAACCACTTATGAACTACCTTATATTAAAGACAAGACAAATATCCATGCCCGAGGGGTGATTCGAACCCCCGACCGTTGCGGCCGATCAGACTGTGACTGGCGCGCCGCAGACCGCTCGGCCACTGCGGCCTTCTTGAATAACCATTGCAAGGAAAATTTATGTAGTTTCCCTTTTCAATAATGTTCAAATGTTTGTTAAGCTTAAGGGACTTAACTGAGGGGCCATCATTCCCTAAAGTTACAAACCACTTATGAACTACCTTATATTAAAGACAAGACAAATATCCATGCCCGAGGGGTGATTCGAACCCCCGACCGTTGCGGCCGATCAGACTGTGACTGGCGCGCCGCAGACCGCTCGGCCACTGCGGCCTTCTTGAATAACCATTGCCTGATTGTATGGAGAGCAAGTTACTGCAAGTGATATTCATATTATTCACAATTCCCAAACAGCCTCAAAAATCTTAACAGATTAATGGGAGGGGTTTTATATCTACAGTCAGGAGACTTTCGCCAAACATTACCAGTAATTCCAAAATCAACACAAGCAAACGAAACAAATGCATGTTTAATGAGATTGCCATTTTGGGATAGAGATGAAAAGTTATATTTGAAAGGAAAAATGCTTGCAGTAATGATAGGAGGTCCAAGAGCTCACACGTTTTCCGAAAATTTGTTGAAAATAGGAGATGGTACTTAACATCTTGACCCATACTCTGAGAAGCTGATTTTAACAGAATAATTATGCAGTGTCATAGGAAACCGAGGAACTATCCGTCGATAGAAATGAACTACGTAAATGAAGACTGATTATGTGAGCGAGCAATTTTAGCACTAAGGAATGATGTAGTGCAACAAATAAATAAACAAATACATCAGATGTTTCCAGAATCAGAAACAATATGTAAATGGATAGTTACAATTATGGATCAAGAAGAAAGTGATAACTTTTCAACCGAATTTTTAAACTCATTACAGCCATCTGGTATGGCTCTGCATGCAATGGAACTAAACATTGGTTCGCCAATAATAGTATTACGAAATATTAACTCGCCAAATTATGTAATGGCACAAGATTGTGTTATTAAAGCAATAATTTTATCTGGTAAACAAAAAGGAAACAAGTGTTCATACACGTATCCCATTAATCTCAACCAACGCCTATGCCGTTTTCTCTTAGAAGATTACAATTTCCTGAGAAATTAGCTTACAGTATGACAATCAATAAGGCTCAGGTCCAAACATTTCGCTACTGCGGAGGCAACTATACGTTGCATTTTCATGTGTTGGAGTAGCACAAAATATATATGTGTATGCGCCGCACAACCAAATATCAAATATATTTCATAAGAATGTAATTTAATGTAAAGATTTTATGTGTAAGAATGTTTAAAAATAAAGAACTAAATGCAAAGTCTCTCACTGCAGTTTTTTCCCCTTCAATATAACATTTATAAGACTACTGATATAAAACTTTGATCCAGCGAAGCAGGTAATCATAAGCTAGTTATATATTCTGCTATAAATTTAACATGCTTTTAGAAAAAGGGATATGGACAGAGAGAGAATAAAACAATATATACCGGAGCAATGCAAGATTTTAACTATTTAAAAAAAGATCTGTGATTCATGATCCGTGATGATCGAGCAGCAAAATGTTTCGAAATCATTTGATGTGGACAAAGCCACAGAAAAAGTGTGCAGAGACAATGTGTGTCTGGGATCACACTGCTGCAGCCGCCCATGGCTACAGGAATATTCAGAAGAGGGTGAGGTTGGCCGATCAGCTGGCTCGGCCAACACCTCCTAGAAGGCTGTCCTACGTCACATGGAGAGAGCGTTAACGCTAGCTAATTGGCCGACCGCTACGAGTCGGAGGGCGTGCCCCAGCAGCCGGCCTGTCAGCTAGCGTTCACGGCCTCTATGTGAGATGTGGGACGGCCTATTGTGAGGCCTTGTCTTTGGACTAATTTCAACAGTCATATCCGTAAAGGAATTAACAAGGTCCTCATAGCACATTTACAACTTTAATCATGTTCAGTCATGTGAACGAAATCAATATGTGATTTTAAATAAATATTTCATATCACACCACCAAAAAGGATTTTTTTTGTTATTTGTTTTGGTTTGTTTTCTTTTCTTCTTTTTTTTGTAATATTTTTATTTTGCATATTATCCGTTACGCAGTCATCTATTATCTCATCTTTGATATCAGTCATTCTGACCAGTATCCCTTTTTACGACAGGAGCGCTATTTTCTGTGGATGAGTTTTCCGTAGGACGCCATCTTGGGTTATGGGTGGCGGGGTTATTCAAGATCATTGTGAGAAGAGCAGCATTATCATATTATTAACTGAAAACAGTTTCTCGCCGCTTTTTAAAGGAGATCCACGGGTGTGTTTCTTAGCAGTTGAGGAAGCAGCTTCAGTCATTGTCACAGAACGTCCAATAATCAATGTCAACAAATGTAATTTCTTCAGAAATACTTTTCTTCACCTAGGCATTTTCCATTTCACATATTCTCTACTTCTGCCATTAAAACTTATTTCACTGCCACATTAAAACACTTATGTACTACTTTTCTTCCTCGTTACCTGATCTGATTCCTTCTGTAATAGCTGTTTTTCTTAGGCTATATCCCTGTTTTTCTCTTGTAAATGTTCACCTTATACCCTCTTTTCATAACACTGTCCATTCCGTTCAGCTGTTTTTCGGGGTGCTTTGCTGTGTCCGACAGAATAATAGTCTCATCGGCAATATGCAAAGCATCTAGTTCCTTCTCCAAATTATTCCTTGCTCCCTTTCACAGCTTGCTCAGTGTAAACACTGAAGAGCATGGGGAACGATTACAACTCCGTCTTACTCCCCTCCTAACCAATGTTTCCTACCTTTCCCTTAAAACTCTTAAAACCGCAGGCTGGTGTCGGTACAAATTCTAAATATCTATCCATTGCATACATGTTACCAATGATGGGTTCAAATGTAGAGCTTTCCAATCAACACTGTTCAAAGGTTTCTCCAAATCTACAAAAGCTAGAAATGTAGGTTCGTCTTTCTTTAACGTGTCTTCAGGTACGTCGTAATGCGAGTAATGCATCACATTTTCCACCATTTCTCGTGAATCCAAACTGCTTCCCCTAGAGTCCGCTTCTACCAGTTTTTCCATTTATCTTTAAAACTAGCTATAAACTTGGCGTTGCCCGGGTATTTATTCATTTATTCCTGCCATTTTTCAGGTGGATATTCATTTGTATATGGGCTGTATGTCCGTAACATCTCTTGGGAATACCATTAGTAGTAGAGAAGTAATACGTTAAAATTGGTGCGTTATGGGGCGGTTTTCCATGAACGTTACTGTTATGTGTTCATATCTCATGAACTACGTGTCGTACTGTGATACAATTTAAAAGGTAACTTCAACTATATATTTGTATACTGTTTGTAAATTTTCCTGCAGCTACAATTTGTAGTGTTGAAATTATAAATTGTAACGTCATACCGAATGCCGTAGTTTTAGTCCATGAACAGCGGAACGTTGCTGTTTATGTTGTCGTATCTCATGAACTACGTGTCGTAGTGTGATACAATGTAGAAGGTACATTCAACTATAATCGTGTATACTGTCTCTAAAATTTCGTGGGGCTACAATTTGTAGTGTACGAATTATAAATTTTAACGTCATACCGAATGCCGTAGTTTTACTCCATAACCAGCGGAAAAGTAGTAAGCGAGAAACTTTTTCCCTTTCATCATTTTGCTATTGTTGGCAGCGAGAAAAGTTTAATAAAGGTTTGAAATTATATTTAAAGTTTGTTGCAAGTCGCTAAGTTCTGTCATTGTCATACAGTGTATTTCGAAAGTCTCGCAGCATTATATGGCATTTTTGCGATTTTTATTGGTTATGACGTAATATCTTTTGAACCATGTG
The DNA here is from genome assembly GCA_026315105.1 of Locusta migratoria. Classification (NCBI taxonomy): domain Eukaryota; kingdom Metazoa; phylum Arthropoda; class Insecta; order Orthoptera; family Acrididae; genus Locusta; species Locusta migratoria. Next base: position 546,268,798 of record CM048747.1, on the reverse strand, counting down.
CCGTATGTGATTCTTAACCATGCAGCAATTGTTACCTCACAGTAAGTAATGTGCGCACCAAATTTGGTTGAAATCGGTCCAATGGTTTAGAAGAAAATGAGCAGCATTGTAGCAAAATGCAGAAGTTTTTCGCGCATCTCATTGTTTATGACGTCATATCTCGTGAACTGTATATTGTGCGTGATTCTTACACTTACGGCAACCTTCCACGTGGATTGAAGCTTACGTGTACAAATTTTCATAAAGATTGGAGCAAAACTGTATATTTGTATGCCGCACGTACAAACATACGGAAACTCTGCTTTATATATTAGATATAATTTGTAGTAGAGTTTCGCCACCATGACATTAAACTGATAGTTCCTTCACGGTACACCACGCAAAAATATGGTTTTCGCCTGACTGTGCCGTTACATTACTCGTAGGCCATATCCATGACGTTCTTTAACACTCTATAGTGTGTGATATGTTTCCCTCTCTCTCCGCTATAAATGGTGAGGAGATCAAATTACCACAGTGAAAAAGACTACTTCGGAGATTCGTGATTATAAGTGGAATGCTTTGAACAGGCTTTCTGTCATGGTTTCTGATGTAGTCGTTGTGATATAGTTGTATCTGTTGAGGCAGTTGTAACGTCTATGGCGATGTGCTAAAAGTACCACAACTGTTTCATTTACGAAAAAGAGCTGCGTATCGTTCCACATGCAGTGTGGTGATCCGTCAACAAGGAGCTGCATTCTTTCCCTTTACGTCTGCGTTTCCATTGGCCTGTTAGCGTATTTTAGATCACGGTATTAACACTAGAAGTTGGTCTCTCCCACGACCTGTCGACAGCTCGAAATTTAAATGAAAATACCAGCCTACCCGTTCATCAGAATCTAAAATAGAATAAACGAATTTGTAGTGGAGAAAATTCTCTATTACTTTGCTATCTTATTTTGTCCCATATCACGCACAGTTTCCGACATATTTTCGAAAATAATTACCAATTGACACTGTGTGTCTATAACGTGTTCTCATTTGTTACGCGCTCCTTTCAAAAGATCATTACCAAATTTTACAGATGTCATGAAATACCAGAACCTTCATTCTGCAAACGTTTAGGGCCTGGAAATAGGCTTATAAACCTAAAAATTGTTTGTGATCGCCTTCTAAGAGCATGCAATTTGATTGCAAATAACGCCTCAACCATTAATTTGAGACCAAAATTGAATGAATGAGTTCGCTGAAAAGAAAATTCTCTTCATGTTTGCTCTGTTATGTTTTTCCATAACTCGCATCGATTCAGAGATATATATTGAAGAATAATGGCAATTAACACTCTCATTTGGATATACGTTAACCATTATAGGCAAAGACAATAATCTTGAAAGAGAGGACAGTCTCCTGCAGCCAGATATTTTGTTTTATTATTTACATTTTTAATATTTTTATCTGAAATATTTGCAAAAAACTTATAAAACTACAGAAAAACTAAAGTCGGCCGTAAAACAACGTAAAGTTATTCACACAAACGCGAAAGGAAATCTGTTAAACGTCATTTGGACGATAAATGTCACATGTGCTGGCCAAATTACAGCTAAATAACTCAGAATTACAGTTAATTATAAGCATAATTGCATATAACACAAAGAAAATATAGTGGATGGCAAAACGAAGGCTGTCTTTCATTAGTAGTAGTTGCAACAGTTAGATCATTGAAACTGACTACGCTAGTCCGTTCAGCTCCTTAAATATTATGGGATCCTTACCAGTTGAGCCTGACAGAGGACATAGAGAAATTTCAGAGAAGGGCAGTTCGTTTTGTATTATCGAAATGACACACTAGTTCGGGTGGCAAACATTTCTCTGCGGCGAAATATCTTTCACCAACTTCCTCCTCTGAATTCGAACATATTTTGTTAGCGCCCCCTACACATAGCGTCACGATCATAATTTTAAAATAACAGAAGTCGTATTGAAAAAGGAACACTAGAGAAATACTATGAAAGTGGTTGGATAAATTCTCTGATACACACTTAAATTAAATTTGCAGAGTAAAGATGTAGCTGTACATGAGGCCACATATCGGATTTTAGGCGGCCGAATCTGGCATTGCCCAGCTTCTGGTAACACATTCACGACTTCCATCACAGCGTAGCGCTTCGCAGCTCCAAATATCACCACTAATTCGTGGAAGAATACCTTGTTCCAAGTTGAACGGGGATGGAGAGCTGCTATCCAGGTTATTTGAAGACTCGGGTGACGAATTCCAGTGAACCTTCGCGGTATGCGAAAAGGTCCCAACCTAATAGAGGAGGGGGAGGTAACCGTTACTGCTGTTTCTATACGACGATAGTGGCAGAGTTGCTGCCCTCAAGTTGGCTCACCTGAATTGGAGCGAATTCCCAGAATTCTGGAAAATCTCCCGCTCTCTGCCAACGCTTTACTCCAACGACGGTTTGAAATAACTACCAAGAAACGAAGTTAGATTTCGCAGTGAAGGGCGTGTTCTGTGGTAATTGAAATGGGTAATGTTAAAAGCATCTTGCCTCAATCAACCGATGCTGCTTTATGCAGACAGTACATCGGTGAACTCTGTGGACAGAGGAAAAATTAATTTCTCTAAAGGAATTTCAGCATTGGTCGTAAATTGCCATTCATTTATTGCAAATCGAGTTTGACTATGGAATAGTCATCGTAACTACAACTAACATAATCGAATTTATACATGTCTGCCGTTACATGTCGAGCCACAAGGCATAGCTACAAAATGTATAAGATATTCCAGAGTGCCAAATCATGATGATTTGATAGGTATCAGTTCGATTGTGTATATTGCACTGAAGATGACTATTCTATAGACAAAATCGATTTGCAATAAATAGATGATAATTTACGACCAATGCTGAAATTTCTTTTGATATTTGTCATTTCATGGTCGTGGTTCATACTACTCCTAATGGAGTCTTTATTTCATAATAATTTATTTATTAATGTTGCTGTAGTAATTTTTGAAGAGTAATGTTTATATGTTCTCTTGCCACGAAAAGTATCTAACTAATGGGGTAGGTCTAATATTAAGTATGTAAGATTTGGCCTACCAATTAATCAGTTGATCAATCTCAGGTTCCTATCAATTTATTCAGAATTTTATTTGTGGTTCGAACATGTGATCATAATTAAAGGATTACGTTCAAAACTCTTCCTTCTTCGCTGTAAGGTCTTGACAGATGCTGCGTTCTTGTCACGAGTGCTTCATAATTCCACTCCTCCTGCTGTAGCTACAATGTGACACTTTGAACGTGTTTGAATGATCTAAATCTCCCTAAACGATCGAAATCATACTCAAATGGTGTCTATCAGACATATGGCCGCACCACACGAAACGTTGGACTAATAGCCTACAAAACAAACTTTGGCTTATACGTTACTTAATCAGCTGTTGCGTTTATACAGGGTGTTTTTGCACGAGCTTTACCGCAGTTAACATCGCCTTTTAACGTTTCCTTTAGTATCATGGAAAAAGACGAAAGTGAGAGGAACAACAGCTATGAGATTAGTGATCAACGTTCTGTGAAAACTGAGGATCCGGAGATTACTGGATAGTACTTTGCCAGTAATACATGCAGTACTGTGCGAAGCTAGGAAGAAAAGAAGGAATCTGGCACATCAAAAGAGCACTTTCCTAACCAAAAGAAGTAGTAAAAAACATGGCTTGGCACGAGGTGTATATTTCTCAAAATGTCCGCGTGCGCATAGCATTACATGAAGCTTCTGACCTCATTACCTACATGGGACGCAAACTGGTACTTCATCAGAATTAGTAGTAACAAGCGTTATAGAGTAGTGGTGCTTCTAATTAAATTTGCTATAATTTGATTCGTAAATAAACGTATGTAGTTTCAGCGAACGAAGGATTCATACTGCCACTAATAATGACGCAGTATAGAAGAAGGTCAATATATTTGCCGATCGTAGTTACAGTAAATGAGATGTTGCTAAAGTTCCACAAGGTTGTATTTTAAGGGGTCATTTTTCTAAAACTGGACTATTTAACCTGCATCAGTAACCGAAGATGTACCGGAAAAAAGGTTCAGGACGTTAGAGGTGGTGTGTGCTACACGGAAACGGCAAAGCAGGCTGTCGGAAAAGGTGCAGATGAACTTGATTTTATTGGCTGTGAATTTTATGTTTTAGTTTACTCACACAAAAAACTCTGTCTCATTAGAATCCGATTCCTTCCGCTATGAAAACGTATTTGCGTTTCTGATACAGTTAGGTGGACCTCATTTTCGCACCGTTTAGATACCATACTGACATATGTTATTATTGTGTAGGGCGTTTCAGATGAGTCGGAAAAAGATTTTTTATGCTATGGAAGTAACAGTTTATGATCTTGCTACTCACCAGTCTAAACAATCATATTTTCGCAAGTTAAAATGGCAACTGACAATTACGAGCCTATCGGGACGACTGGGTCCCTAGGGGCCACTGTCACACATCCTATTGACAAATGTCAACGTTTGACAACTTTTCTCTTGCACATTCCCATTTACATCTTTTTATGTTTCACTTTCTGTCTTGTGACCATCTGTATACTGCATCTTGCTTGATCTTCTAGTGTTTGCTGATACAGGAACAAAGTCCTTGTCTCCAGTCACTTATGCAAGAGATTTATTAATCATCTACATTTCAATATTTACCGCCGGCCGTGGTGGCCGACGGGACCGCGGCGCGTCAGTCACGGTCTGCACGGCCATTAGGGTCAGGGGCTCGAATCCCCCCTCGGGCATGGATATCTGTACCGTCCTTAGTATTAGCTAGTTCATAAGTTGTTTGTAAGTTTAGGGACCGATGACCCCGTATTTAAGTCCCATAAGCTCTGCAAACGTTTTAAAATTCGATATTTACCCTACAAACCACATTCAATGCCTGGCATAGGTTTTATCGTACCGCGTTCATAATATTCGTGATTCGTTCCATTCTATAATATTATGACGATAATGGCTCACTATGTAGGGCGGTGGGCGCTAATAAAATACGCGTTCGGAGAAGAAAGATGACGAAAGAAATTTCCCAAATTGATTTCGCCGCAACGAATAACGACTTTGTTTTAATGATTTCCATCGCAATTCGAGCATCATTTCCGTACGACTCTCTCCCCTGCATCACGGTAACACCAAACTAGCTGCCCTTCTCTATATCTTCCGTCACTGAAACATGGTGGGATACCCTCAACGCGCAGCAATACTCAAAAATAGGAGAGAAACTTGTAATGTAAGCAGTATCGTTGGTAGAACTGTTGCTTTATCTAAGTGTCCTGCCAATGAAACGTAATTGTTTCTTCTATAACCTCAGGATATTTTTGTGTCTTCCATACAAAATGTTCGTAATTGTAATTCATAGGTATTTGGTTGAAGTTTTTCCCTCTATGTTTGACTGATTCATCATGTAAATGTAGTTTAACAGATTTCTCTAGTACTCATATGGATGGCTTCACACTTTTTACCATTGTATCATGCAGATATATAAAACTTTCCGCAATTGTTTTTGATATTGTCTTGCCTTTACTATGAGATAAATGGGAGAATCATCCGCGAACAGTCTAAGAGACCATATTGTATCCAAAACAAACGGTGTGGGCCAAATAACACTTCCCTGGCAGAAAGTGGTGAATCCAATCGCACAATCGAGGGGTAACCAACCTCTAACTTTTCTGCGACTCTTCCGTTTCGAGGCGTTTCCGCATTTACCGCTTATTGCTGATTTGTCTTCAACCGACTTACATCTTTTCCCAAACATGAAGTGGCCCGGATACAGGTGCGGGAGACAAGAAGGCCGTAAAACAGTGCCTGCCCTAACAGTGCTCTACGAAAGAAATTATCGCAACTTTCTTTCCGTATCAGCCTTGTAGTAATTATTGACCCACTCTCATACAATTTTCGACCGTGCTTTTTTGTTTGCTAGCATCTCTTTAGTTTTTTACAGTATACAAATTGTTTTATGACCTTTAAGCCATGATCCAAATTCCATTTTATTTATTTATTTATTTATTTATTTTTTTACTTATTGCAATTTATAACAGACGATGGATGTCTTTTCTGAACGAATACGTATGGAGTGTTGCCTTTTAAAGTAGGGAAATATGGACGATAAGTAATTCAGACTAGGAGAAACTTTTGAAATGTGATGCTACTGACAAATGCTAAAGATTAGGTGTAGAGACCCTGTAACTAATAAGGGCGTACCTAGAAAAGAAGGGGGAATTTCTGTTACCTTGACTAAAATAGGAGATCGATTCGTAGGGCTCACTCCCATACACAAAGGAATTGTGAATTGAGCATTGGTGGGAAGTGTATGTGGTAAAAATCGTTTACGGAGATTTAGGAACGAATACAGTAAGCAGGTTCAAATGACTGTGGGTCGCTGTTCTTATGAGGAAATAAAGAGGATTGGGAAGGATGGAGTGTGATGGAAAAATGCATAAAAAACAGACTGAGAACACAACAACAACAACATTGAAATTATCGAATTAATCAATATTAGTAGTCACCTTCAGAATAGATTATTTTGCTGCATCATGTATAAATTTTTTGTGAATTTGTAGAGACGAAGAATATAAATGTCTTGTCACACCGTAGACTTTTATTGCAGCAGCCGTAACGGTATATGATGTTGATGCCACACAACGTTTATATTATGACGAGACATTCACACCAGTTTTACAAAATGACGTCAGATTCTTTGTTTCCACAATGTTTTTGACGTCTCTAAAGAGGGAAGAGTATAATCTACAGATCACGATTTATATCAACACTTATTTTAAGTACACAAACACAAAACGCCAGGAACACTAAGTTGCCGCATTATGAACAACTTTTAAATGTAATACCTTCACGCTATTATGAGTATTCGCAATATATTTCGTTAACACTATCCAGCATATAATGAAACTAGAAAATTATTTCGTTGTACGACTTGTAGCTTACGAGATATAATAAACATTGACAGCCGCATCATGTATGTTCGTATTTCGTACCATTCATCTGATTGCAATGAAACTTTGCACACTTGGTCTTCAAAGCAAGGGAAAAGTCACTGCCCACGGAAAATTTCGTATGGTGCATAGAGGAAATTTCTTTAAAGTAAATGTAGGCACCGTTCCGCTGATTACCATAAAAGTTAACAGTGTTCTATAATAATCACAAATGGAGGAGGCAATGAAGTAAGGAGTGGAGAAAGAGTTCGACAGGGAGATGATTTGCAGGTAAAGGGGTTGAGATGAAAGAGAGAGAGTTGAAAGAGAGACAGAGAGAGGAGAGGAGAGACGAGTAGAGAGAGGAGAAGAAGAGATGGGAAGTCAGAAAAGGAAAGGGAAGGTACATAGAGAAAAGGTGAATGGAGTAACTTGAGATGGAATAAGTAATTATCCAGGGACGTGGGGTATTTCGATAGTCCAAGGTAAATAATCCCTAACGTTATTCGATAATAGATTAAGACTTTCTCTTGCCATTGAATAAGAAGCAACCAGCTCCAGAAAATCGAAAAAAAAAAAAATATTACATCGGTAACGTTTCTTTGAAGTGTTTCTAAAATATTCATATTATTGCGAAACGTTTTGAAAACTCGATGGAACACTGCTGTATACCAGAGCTTAAATATTAGTTGCGAGCAGTAAAGCCCATCCTAAGGCGACCCTTTATTCGTGTAGTAGAAAACCGTGCGCAATTTTCATGTTGTTGCAGTAAAGGGTTAAACACCCTACAACAAGTTCCATAAGTTAAAAAAATTCATCCTTACGAATTGCTTACAAACTACTGAGCCCGGCTATATGAATATATATTTCATTTTTTTGCGCGTGAATGTGAGAGAGAGAAAGTGAGAGAGAAATTGAGTGAGTAAATAAAAGAGAGAGTGGGGGCAGTGCGTAGCGCGGCGGGCGACAGCGAGACGCGGAGAGCAGGAATCCGTGTTGATAAAAATGAGCTCCAATATTTCGCCGGCTCCGCCTCCCCTGCTCGGGTTTTATCTGCGGCGCGTCCGCCATCGTTCTTGCCACCCCCACCCCCTCCCCTTCCGCGAGGAGTCGGATGCCTCCACCCCCTCCCACCCCTGGGGCTGGATTCTTCATTTTATGCAAATGCCCTGCAGTGAACTGCGCAGTTCTTGTTTACGGCGGCTGAAATTTCCGCGGAAGCCGTGTAGAGGGAGGATCTTATCTGTGGCAAAACTTCCTGCAGGCAAAGAATTAATTTCGGTGGGAACGACGTATCCTTCGGGCGTATTAAGTTTCCGTCTGCTTACGACTCTGCAAAGTTCACGGCTGACTCTCAGCTAACAACAACAACATGTTACATCGCCGGGGGATGTTTCCTGTAGCTGTGATGTATATCGCTTCAATAATAATGTACTGAATGCAAATTCTATCTTTCGACGAACCTGTATCTCCAATTGAAGAATCTATTAGGAGTGTCGTTTTTATTTCGATATCTTCGTTTAGTTATATTATTTGACGATTGATGGAAAGCATTTTTTTGTGCAAGAACATATATATATCACTATTTATCTTTAAGGGATCTATCAATGGGATCAGGCGGGTGGCCATATCAAATAACTAACCTGCCAACTTTTGACAAATAAAACTGTGCAGTTCAGTGAAATTGTTGCGGGTGATAGGGGGAGGGGAGGATCCAGACGGTCCATGTTATAAAGCAGATACTGAAATCAAGCATAGGCTCAGCCGCTTCTGAACTTTTCTAAATTGCACAGATGGTAGTTAATCGTTGCAGTTTTGTTTTGCTCCCCTGCCAGCCTCACCCATCCCTGTTACTAAGCTACCTTTGTTTCCATCCATGTAGAACATCCATGTCGTGCTGTATCCATCCCCACCACCACTTTGCATCCTGACTGTTCCCCATCCCCGTACCACCGTACGCAACATTGCAGAGCGTTACCCGAAACGCAGCATCCAGAAATGACGGTTGCGTGTCTGTGAAATTGTACTTGTATGAGTGTTAGTGTGTGTGTCTTTCTGATGAAGGCATAAAGTGTATGTATGAGTGCCTTTTCTGTGTGCCTGTCACGATTCCACCAACGTCTTGGTGGTTAGTTGCAAACTACCCCCATTGTTACTCTGTTATGCGTATTACTTTTCTGCCACAGTTGACCTTTTTGTGGTGTTACCACACCTTTTTAGATATTCGAATGTTCCTTTGCGAAATTCTGTGTAATTTTTTCTGTCATATTCCCTGTTTTTCTGCTGATTTCAAAATTGTTCAAATGTTTATAGAGCTTATGGGACTTGACTAGAGGGTCATCAGTCACTAAACTCACAAACAACTTATGAACTAGCTTATGCTAAAGACGGCACAAACATTCCTGCCTGAGGGGGATTCGAACCCCCTGCTGATTTCAGTGTGTTTGGTGTGAAAAATGTTTTTTTTTTTTTTTTTTTTTTTTTTTTTTTTTTTTTTTTTTTTTTTTTTTTTTTTTTTTTTTCAGTGTCGTTGTTACGTTTTCCAGTTTATATGAAGTCTACGTCGTCAAATAATGGCTCGGTACATATTAAATGAATTGTCATTTAACACGTTGGCTGCCGCGATGACGTCAGAGGCGCCTGCTATGGCCGCCGCCGCCCACGCTTGCCAACATGTTAAAGATTATACGAGGACTGGTGAAAAAGTAAGGTGACTTTTCAAATTGCGTTGGAAACTTACATCCGATTAGGGATTTTTTCTGAATGTTCGAATACATGTCGCGTTCATTCGTTCACAGTTTCAAGTGCATAGCATACGTTTAGATTACCTGATATAGTCGAGTTTGGAGGCGATCTGATTGCTTCACTGTTTTCAAAATGAAATGCCAAGATTGCACATCTATAATTTATTCAATGACGACTGGTTTCGGTGAACTGTGTCACCATCATCCAGTCAAATATATATTACAAGCTGGTCATCTGTCAAAAATATAAAAGACATCCAAAAAATAATATATACTCATATTTTGTAACCTCTCAAGTTTTTAACTTGTGTATTTTTTATATACAGACTAAGTGCAATGATGCACTTGTTATTTTATAACCAATTTTTAACAAGGTAGGATAAGTTTCTTTCAATGCCAAATTTATGTTATCTTTTATGTTTTTACGTTATTTCTTGCATGTCGTTTAAATTTTAGACAGATGATCAGCTTGTTATATATATGTCACCAGATGATGGTGACACAGTACACCGAAACCGTTCGTCATTGAAGAAATTATTAATGTGTGATCTTGGCATTTCATTTTGAAAACTATCATACGTCGTGTTAATGGGAACGTAAGGGTATTTATGAACGTGTAAAAGAACCAGACTCCAAGGGCATGAAAAGGACGCAGTGGTTTTTAAGAGAGTGAGACAGGTTTTAGCTTTTCTCCGATGTTATTAAATTTCTGCATTCACCAAGCTGTGAAGGAGAGCAAGGAGAAATTTGGAGAAGGAATTAAAAGTCAGGGTGAAGAAATAAAAAAAGAATTGGTTTTGCCGACGACAAAGATATTGCGTCAGAAACAGCAAATGACCTGGAAGAGCAATTGAACGAAATATAATCTATATTGGGCGTATAAGATGAACATTAACAAGAGTAAAACAACAATAATGAAATGCAGTCTAATAAAATCAACGAATACTGAAAGAATTGCATTACGTAACGAAACAATAAAGGTGATAGATGAGTTTTGGTACTTGGTCAGTAAAATAACATAGTATGGTGGCAGTACAGAGTATATAAAATGCAGTATGGCAATCAGAAAGCGTTTTGAAAAGAAAAAAAGCTAAGATCGAATATTACTTTAAGCGTGAGGAAGTCTTTTCTGAACAAATTTGTGTCGAGTGCCGTCTTGTACGGAAGTGAGTCATAGACGATGAATAGTTTATGCAGGAAGATGGTATAGAGTCTTTTTAAATGTGGTGCTACAGAAGAATGTTGAAGTTTAGGGGGTACTGGAGAGAAATGGGAAGAAAAGGAATTTTTAGCATTCCTTGCTTAAATGAACGGATAGATTGGTAGGACACATCTTATACATCGGGGAATCATGAATTGAGCTTGGAGGTAAAAATCGCTGAAGGATACCACGAGATGAGAGCAGTAAGCAGATTCAAATGAATGAGGAGATGAAGAGACATGCCCAGGATAGAGGAGAGAGCTTCGTCAAACCAGTCTACGGACTGAAGACCGCAACAAGAAGAAGCGGAAAACATCTTTCGTCACCAAGCAGCACACTTTTGAGAAAATCAGGATTATCATTGCGTCATTCAAGAGCTCCTGAGCGATGCTCAAGCAAAGTTTTTTCTGATAAAATTTGAGAATTTTTCTAATAAATCACTGACACGTGTCTCATGCCGAAAAAAATCGAAAAAGAAAGCATGACATGAGACAAAGGATATGCCAATATCCTCAGCAAATTCTCTTACGGTAATTCGACTATTTTACAAAACAATTTTCTATACGGCTTCAACGATATCGTCTTGTTAAGAGTGTGGTTCGAATTGGCATATTCTCATCCATCTAGGAAGAGATTGCACCTCTTTTAACTACTTTTATTTATTTATTTATTTTTACTGAAATCACACTCACCGTATGTCACCGTCAACGTTTCAAGTGTGTTGAAGAACTTGATTTCATGTTTCACACAAAATTCGATAGAAATTCTTAGCTCCATCAGTATTTGAAATAGTGTAATCCAAACAACATTGTCAAATGCTCTCTCCAAATCTAGAAATGGTAGAAATGTAGGTTTGCCTGTCCTTAATCTATCTTCTAAGAAAAGTGGTTCGGCATTTCTTCTGAATCCACACTGATCTTCCCCCAGGTCAGCTTCTAGCAGCTTAACCACCCTTCTGTAAATAATTCGTGTTAAAATTTTTGCAGGCAAGACATATCTTTCATTTATTAAAGTAGCTCTGAAGGAATGTCATCAGCCCCAGGGGCCTTGTTTCGACTTTGGTCTTTCAGTGCTGTGTCAAATACATCTCGCAGTATAGAATCTCCCACTTCATCTTCATCTAATTGCTCTTCCCTTCCTACAGTATTGTGTGTAAGTACATTTCCTTCGTAAGGTCCTGTTTATACTCTGTCTACCTTTTAGCTACCTTATTTCCTGAGAACTCGTTTTCCATCTGAGTTCTTGATATTCATACAACTGTTTTTTCTTGTTTCCAAACGTCTTTTTTATTTTCCTGAAAGCGGTATCTATTTTTTCTCTAGTTATATACAACTCTAACAGCCACTCATGCTTATCAGTATTAGAGTTCCTGTGAATCTCGTTTCTTAGTTTCCTATACTCTATTTCACCTGCTTCTCTTACTACATTTTTATATCTTCTCCATTCATCAATTAAAACACTTCAAGCTTTTTTTTTTCTTTTTAGAATATTCTGGTAGAGCAGTTGGTAATCAGCTTGGTATTATCGTGGAGGAGACTCATAGTTCCGTCATTAAGCATGCAGTGGAACCCTTCATTACTACTCGTTCAGAACCATTGGATTCTAACATATTTTTGTCTCTCCTGAGTTAAAAGGTTGTATACAAGACGTATTTCTGTATGTTTTAATGCATAAATTATCTCAGATAATGACTTCTTCTGTGAGTGCAGTGTGCTGTTGCTAGATGCTTTGAGAAACATTATAAAGTGAAAAAATAAAATGTGAAGGACTCTACGGCTACTCCTGGCATGCCGACTGCTTCTCATACAGACGGTATTGAATCTTCAGTCTCTAAGTTTTCCATTGTGTCGCTTATGCTAAGTACCAACAGTCAGCCATGAACATACGCCTACGCTCCTGGTGTCCTTTAAACAAAGGAGATATTTTATCGGTCTCTGACACCTTGGTGACAAACACGTTGCCTGTACTGAGGGGACAGTGTCAAGTTTTTACATTGTCTCACTGATATACAGAGAACATGGAAACTGAAACATTTTTCATTACTTTCATTTTTGTACATAATGAATTAAAGGTAGTATCACACAATTAAAGCGGCAATTTGATAATAATGCATTGTGAGTAATTTGTTTTCATCTCATTACGTACTCATGTAGCACATATTTAACAGCTTACTTGACACATGAAGCAAAATTTGTTTTCCGTCGACCTAAATTTTAATCAGTATGTCCTTATAACATGTTCGTTTTCCCTAATTGTTTGCCAATTCAAACGACAGACACTGTAGGTAGATTAGTAGTCGGCTGAGTTACGACTTGTCCACTCCGGTCGCGAGCCGGTGCGACATCTTTACAGCTGGTGCGTGAAGATCCGCTGGAACCGGTCTCTGAAGGGAGACGCTTCATTTGTCGGTAGACCGACTATGGTAATTGGAATGAAAAGTTTACGCGGAAAACTTCTTCCAGTGCCGCAAATCGTCCCGTCTGGCGAAGGAGATATACAGCGCGGGCTGTACCGCGCTCTATGGAGAAACAACTTGTTCACGACGACCTCGCACCTCACGGAGGACGAGGTTAAGCGTTTCCGCTGGCAGAAATTGCATAGTATCGACGTGGAACAGTTTCTTCTCCGCAACTGGCCACAGCATGCTCACATCTATACTGACGGCTCCAAAACTGAAGCAGGGGTGGGATACGCCTTCTTTTGCCCCTCTAACGGCACCTACCAAATGTTTGCGCTTCCGCCTGCGTCATCTATTTACACGGCAGAGTTACTAGCCATCAGGGAGGCCATTTATTACGGCGCACGAACATTTAACTCTATATTGATCCTCACCGACTCTCAAAGCGTGCTGAAAAAATTACAACATCCGACGTTTGACAAACGAACGAATAGATATATATTGGACGTCTTGGAGGCCATAACAAATGCACAGACAGTGGGCATAGACATCCACTTACTTTGGATTAAAGGACATCGGGGTATACCCCATAACGAAACAGTAGACCGCCTTGCCAAGAGAAGTATTACGGAAGGACAACAACGCCCCACGCCGATTCCATATACAGACTTACGAACGACGATTCGGAAAGCTGCCTATCGCACTTGGGACCACGAATGGCACCTCTCTCATGTGTTTAAGGGAGGACACCTCGCAGCTATACAACCAAATGTCTCCTCACGACCGTGGTTTTCATCGATGACGCTTAGTAGACGTCATGCAACGTCTATCATTCGGATGAGACTGGGGCATGGATGTTACCCTGCCCACCTACACCGTTTGAAAATCATCGCTTCTCGGCATTGCGACAAAGATGTAACGGCAGTGGCGGATCTCAACCACATCATACTGGCATGCACCAAGTACACGGCCGCACAAAGTGTATTCTACCGAACGCTGGTCGCGAGGGGTTACCCCCTCCCCACAAGTGTCACTGTCCTCCTTCATGGATTCGACAAGCTTAGGTACACTTTACTGAAGGACTACCTCAAAGTCACTGGCATACAGCTCTAATTTTAGAGCTAGTGTGTTTACCTTGAACATGCACAGCGGGAAACTGCATAAGTGATTTTATATTATATTTTGACTTTTATTTGTCTTTGCACCTCTCATTTGGTCCTATGCTTTCTGCACTTTTATTGTATTACAAATATCTATCGTACTGTTAAATATGTATTGTTTAATGTCTTTACGTGTTATTTTTCTACTTTTATTCTAAGGCTATATGATGTAACATACTTATTAATATTGTGCTGTACATTGTAAGAATCTCAATTCTATTGTAATGTTGTCAATGTAATAACCGCTGGCTGTATGGTCACTGTCACCAAAAGCCATAATAAAGAATTAAAAAAAAATTGCATAGTATTTTCAATAAACTATCAATTTCGAATACGTAATTAACAATCTCGACTTCCATCAGAAAGAGTGACTTGGAGGTATCGACCACTTGTCGTAAATTGACCAAATTAGTATCCGTATGCGTATGACCAATAAACATAGTAGAGAATGACTGGAATCGGCAGCTCAAAAAGGTTCTATGGGACTTAACTACGGGGTCATCAGTCCCTAAACTTACAAACTACTTATGAACTAACTAAAACTAAGGACGGCACAAAATATCCATGCCCGAGGGGGGATTCGAACCCGCGACCGTAGTGGCCGTGCAGACCGTGACTGGAGCGCCTCAGTCCCCTCGGCCACCGCGGCCGGCATCGACAGCTCTCTGCAAGTATGTGCCTCTGCGTATGGACGAATGGATGCATCATCAGTTGATGCGGTCTAACTGAAAGTCTAAGAGATTACGTTAGTCAATTACGTGGATTTGAGGGGGGGGGGCATGAGGGAATGAGTAGAAGGTAATCTGCCCTGCTAAATTTGGATGACATGGGGCAGAAGCAAGGTATTTGGGGGAGTAATTTTCCTAATGTCAGAATTTTCGAGCGGTACTCCTCTCATCATCATCATGATAGTGTTTGAGTCAATAGTAGTATACACAGAAATATTATATTCATGTAGTAGTCTGTTTTCTGTTCTCTTGAATACTGTCATTCTAAATTATTTCCATAAGTAGCAGGTGCAGATTTTTTTTTCTTTTCTTTTTACCTCGTCAGTATTTTCGCTGGTCTGACAGCGCATCACAAACTATTCTACTGAGAAACTCTCTTCCTATTAAAGTAGTATTTTATCCCACGTCCTCACTTATTTGTTAGATTTATTCCAATCTTTGTTTTCCGCTACAATTTTTACCCTCTACAATTCGCTCTAGTTCCATGCAAGCTGATCATTGATGTAGTATCTGTAGTAGAGACCCTCCCGTCCCTTCTTATTTTTTACAGTCCTTTCTCCACCTATTCTACCGAGAAACACTTCAATCTTAATCCCATCAGTTCACTTAATTTTGAACATTTTCGTGATGCAGCACGTCTTAAATATGCAAACTTCTGCTGTTCCAGTTTTCCCACTGTTGATGTTTAACTTCTATAGGAAGCTGTGCTCCTAAGGTAGGTTAAGGTCAATTTGCGATAGCAGAAGACTCTACTTGCCAATGAATTCCCGCTTTGAATATCATGACATTAAACCTTTCATTTGAAAGATAGCTGTCTGCTGTCTTCCCTACGTTTTTAACTTTGTAAGTTATGTACTTTCAATAGACGGCTTTTTTTTTTTTTTTTTTTTTTTTTTTTTTTTTTTTTTTTTTTTTTTCTAAACGATAAACCCTTTCCTTCCTATCATTGTGTCTATGAATGTGGCAAGATGAACGGTTTCTCTGTGACGCCACTGTCCCTGTGAGAAAGTATGCTTGCTGTACTCTGTATGTGCATGTGTGAGGTGAGAATCTTTTAGCAGGGGAGTCTGTATGTATGGGAAGTATCGTCGTCGGCTGCTGGCTGCGCTCTTTGCATCTCTAGCTTCGAGTCGATAGGTAGTCATTACCAACTTTTAGTTTTGATGCTCCCAAAGAGTTTCCTACACACTTTGGTTACAAGTTGGGTTTTCAATGCCCACTAGCGAGTCTCAGTTAGACGTGCGAGCTTAGGGTCCCCCACTACCATGGTTTTTCCAGGGGTTTCTAGCGATTTCCGGTGGTGGCGGGAGTCTCGCGGGTCGGTAAAACATTATATGGCTGGGCTTCCACCTGGTAAGACGTTCTGATTTTCTTTCCTCCCTTGAGATGGAAGCGAGCGATTCGTTGTCTGGTTTGTTAGACTTCAGATCTTAGGTTCGTTTTTCGGGATAAGTTTCTCCGATCATGTACGGAAATGTATTCAATTTCATTTCGGAGATTTTGCATAGGGAAACACAGTGAGAATGCAAACAATTGATAACCGCTGGGAAACGGTAACCTGTGTGAGACTAGCTGGCGATGTATGAAATCTGTTTAATTTCTTTATAGCTTTGTGGAACGCGACTAATATGCAGGAATAATTTAATTCTGTGTAATGCATGTGAAACATTCCTTTCCATTTCCTCCATCCACGAGTGGTGTGTGTCTGTTTCTGTGCCCTTCATGCAAGAAATTATGCATGAAATTTTCTGACTTCTATTAGAACTTCTCGATCTCCTTTCCATCTATTTCTAAATTGTTGTTCCGTTCCCAAACCTTAACCAGCATTCAGACTCCCCAAGTAAATTCTCTTCTATCCTTGTACGACCACGTTTTATTAGCTTGTTTATGAAATACTACTTATTTCTTGGGGCTGCATGCAGTATTTCTTAGTTGATTTACTCCAATTTGGAATTTATTCCACTTTTCTGGCGTTTGAAAACTGGACTTCATCCAACCGTGCAACACCTTCCCAATCGCATCTAACTGTATTTATTTACCTTCCTTATGATATCCTACGCATTTCTAAGGGTTGTATGCCGTAGCTATTTTTCTTTATTTTTCAGAAATTGAATCTTGTATTTTTTACTGGTTTTCGGAACCATGTGGCTCCGAAATCCAAGGGTTTATAGCTAATCGCTTGAGTTCTCGCCACTGCTCACATACAAGTGCCTTACTATTGTGTTTTTCTGTCTCGTAATATGTGATTCCGTTGGATTTTGTTGAAATTAATACAATCTTTAAGGACTTCGTCTTCAGTGGGGTGCGAAGATGTAATGTAGCAGACAATCTCTATATTATCGCCTACCATCTCAAGTAAAGGAAGACAGACCAGAGCGATCTAAGAAGTTCATTTTTTGTTGTGTTGTGCGGTACATCCTGGTTCGCTGAATTTTGCCTACGAGAGCGGCGCCTGCTTCTGCTTTGTATCAGCACGCTAAGTTGGGTGAGTTTCCCTTTGCTTCGCGTGTGTAATCTGGCTGAATGCTTGTGGATTGTAAATCCTTCCCCCGACGGTGTCCAGTTCAGGTTACTTTAGCTTAATTTTCAATGTGGGATGCATTTTTATTGTTTAACAAAATTGGTGCCCCTATTTGCTGATGTTTGAAGTGAATAAATAATGTATTTTCAATATAATTTTATTGCTTCTTATGAATATTAGTTTATGAATACCCTCCCTTTTTATTTAATATTGTTTCTCACCAGTGCTGAGAACAAATTCAGATGCATATTACCATATTTTTAATTCCGTTGCACCATAAATGTTATCACAGCCACATTTATGAAATGATTTAGTTCGGGGTGCCGTGTATATTAATGATTGTGTGTACTTCTCGTGATCGACGAGCCTCTAAAGTATAGTTTGAGTCAGTTTTAAATTCTGGGCCAGGGAACAAGATTCTGTTGCAGGAAGTAGTCAGTAGTTCATGCGAATCCTTTAGCTGGTTTTACGGCCGGAGTTATATGTTTAACGTAAGCTTTTAACTGGCTCCCTTCAGCTACAGTTAATTTTACAATTAACGGTGGTCTTTCACATAGGACTGTTCACAGTAGCTCAATCTCTGTCCTACCTATAAGACCGACATATCTCCCGTCAAATGTATACTGTAAAATGTAATGAGCAGCAAATCTCTGAAAATTTCGTGGCCGGTAGAATAAGTAGTAATGAACAACGTCACGTGTGATGTAGCATTCATTCATACGTATCATTATATATGAAACCGTATCTCCTAAAATTTGTACCTTACTATGATGTTTGTTGTTATGGTCTTCAGTCCGGAGACTGGTTTGATGCAGCTCTCCACCCTACTCTATCCTGAGCAAGCCTTTTCATTTCCTCATAAGAACGGCAACCCACATCCACTTGAATCTGCTTACTATACGCGTCTCTTGGTCTCCCTCTGCGATTTTTACCCCACACACTTCCCTCCAATGCTAAATTTACGATTCCCCGATGTATAAGAATGTGTCCTACCAAGCGATCCCTTCTTTTAGTCAGGGTATGCCAAAAATTCCTTTTCTCACCAATTCTGTTCAGTACCTCTTCATTAGTTATGCGATCTACCACCTAATCTTCAGCATTCTTCTGTAGCACCACATTTCAAAGGCCTGTATTCTCTTCCTGTCCGCACTGCTTATCGTCCATGTTTCACTCCCGTACAAGGCAACACTCCACACAAATGCCTTCAGAAAAGACTTCCTTACCCTTAAATTAATATTCGATGTTAGCAAATTTCTCTTTTTCAAAAATGCTTTTCTTCCCATTGCCATTCTGCATTTTATATCCTCTGTACTGCGACCATCGCATGTTATTTTACTACCGAAGTAACAAAACTCATCTACCACCTTCATTGTTTCGTTACCTAATCTAATTCCTTCAGCATCGCCTGATTTTCTAAGACCGCATTGCATTATTTTTGTTTTGCTCTTGTTAATGTTCATTTTATACGCTCTCTTCAACACACTGTCCATTCCATTCAACTGCTCTTCCAGGTCCGTTGCTGTCTCTGACAGAATTACAATGTCATCGGCAAAACGCAATGTTTTTATTTTTTCCCCCTGAACTTTAATCCCTATTCCAAATTTTTCCTTGCTTTCCTTCACCGCCTGTTGGATGTACAAATTGAATAACATTGGAGAAAGGCTACAACCCTGTCTTACTCCCTTCCCAACTGATGCTTCCCTTTCATGTCCCTCGAGTCTAATAACTGCGGTCTGGCTTTTGTACAAGTTGTAAATAACTCTCCTTTCCCTGTATTTTATCCCTGCTGACTTCAAAATTTGAAAGAGTGTATTCCAGTCAACATTGTCAAATGCTTTCTCCAAATCTACAAAAGCTAAAAATGTAGGTTTGCCTTTTCTTAATCTATCTTCTAAGATAAGACGTAAAGTGAGTATTGCCTCCCGAGTTCCTACATTTCTCCTGAACCCAAACTGATCTTCCCCGAGGTCGGCTTCTACCAGTTTTTCCATCCTTCTGTATATAATTCGTGTTAATATTTTGCAACCATGACTTATTAAACTGATGGTTCTGTAGTTTTCACACCTGTCTGCGCCTGATTGCTTTGGAATGGGGATTATTACATTTTTCTTAAAGTCTGAGGGCATTTCGCCGGTCTCATACATCCTACACACCAATTCAAATAGTCTTGTCATGGCTGGCTCTCCCAGAGACTTTAGTAGCTCTGAGGGTATGTCATCTACTCCTGGGGCCTTGTTCCGACCTAGGTCTTTCAAGGCTCTGTCAAATTCATCTCTCAGTATAGTATATCCTATTTCATCTTGATTGACTTCCTCTTCCATTCCTACAACATCGTCTCTAAGTTCATTTCCTTTGTAGAGCTGCTCTATGTACTCTTTCCACCTTTCAGCTTTCCCTTCTTTGCTGAGAACTGGTTTCCCATCTGAGTTCTTGATATTCGTAGAGCTGTTTTTCTTATCTCCAAATGTTTCTTTTATTTTCCTGTAGGCGGTATCTACTTTTCCCCTTGCTATACATTCTTCTACAGATTTACATTTGGCTTCTAGCCACTCCTGCTTAGCCGTTTTCCACTTCCTGTCAATCTCATTTTTTAGTCGTCTGTACTCCATTTTGCCTGTTTCATTTACTGCATTTTTATATTTTCTCATTTCATCAATTAACTGTAGTATTTCCTGTGATATCCATGGATTTTTTGTAGGTCTTGCCTTTCTACCTATTTTGTCCTCCGCTGCCTTCATTATTTCATCTCTCAATGCTACACATTCCTCTTCTACTGTTTTATTTCCCCCTGTTTCTGTTAATTGTTGCCTAAATCTCCCTCTGAAATTCTCCAGAACTTCACTTTCCTTCAATCTATCTAAGTCCCATCTCCTTATTTTCCTACCTTTCTGCAGTTTTTTCAGCTTCAGCCTACAGCTCATGACTAACAAGTTATGGTCTGAGTCTATATCTGCCCCTGGGTATGTCCAGCAGTTTATAACCTGGTTCCGGTACCTATGTCGTACCATTATAAAATCTATCTGATACCTTCCGGTGTCTCCTGGTCTCTTCCACGTATACAACCTTCTTTTGTGATTCTTAAACCACGTGTTTGTTACGATTAAATCATGTTCCGTGCAAAATTCTACCAGGCGATTTCCTCTTTCATTCCTCCTGCCCAGTCCATATTCACCTACTATTTTTCCTTCTCTTCCTTTTCCTACTACCGAATTCCAGTCTCCCATCACAATTAAGTTTTCCTCTCCCTTAACTGTCTGAATAATTTCCTTTAGCTCCTCATATATTTCTTCGATCTCCTCATCATCGGCAGAGCTAGTTGGCATATAAACCTGTACTACTGTTGTCGGTGTTGGCTTCGTATCTATCTTGACAATGATAATGCGATCACTGTGCTGCTCATAGTAGTTCACCCGCATTCCTATTTTCTTATTCATTATCAGTCCTACTCCTGTGATACCCCCAACTGATTTTGTATTTATAATCCTGTACTCACCTGACCAGAAATCCTGTTCATCCTGCCACCGAACTTCACTAATCCCCACTATATCTAACTTCAACCTATCCATTTCCCTTTTAAAATTTTCTAATTTTCCTACTCGATTAAGGGATCTAACATTCCACGCTCCGACCCGTAGAATGCCAGTATTGTCTTTCCTGATGATCACATCCTCCTGGGTAGTCCCCGCCCGGAGATCCGAATGGGGGACTGTTTTACCTCCGGAATATTTTACCCGAGAGGATGCCATCATCATATGTTCATACAGTAGAGCTGCATGTCCTCGGGAAAAGTAACGGCTGTAGTTTCCCCTTGCTTTCAGCCGTTCGCAGTAGCTGTGTGGCAAAGCCACATTAGCTGATGTTACAAGGCCAGCTCAGTCAATCATCCAGACTGTTCCCCCTGTAACTACTGAAAAGGCTGCTGCCCCTCTTCAGGAACCACACGTTTGTCTGGTCTCTCCACAGATACCCCTCCGCTGTGGTTGCACCTACGGTACGGCTATCTGCATCGTTGAGGCACGCAAGCCACCCCACCTCGGCAATGTCTGTGGTTCATGGGGGTGGCTTACTATGATACACTATCGGATATACATTTAGTGATTCATGTGTACACAGTCTGGTGAATGTAATTAGAACAGTAAAGATAATAAACGTCAGGCCGAATGCCACAGTTATACTGCAACAGCATCGGAAAAGTTGTAAATGATTATCTTCTTATCTTCTACCCTTTCATCAATTTGTTTAGACTGATCAGCGTCAAACAGTTTCGTATAATTTAGGTAACATTTCCAAAGCGAGTTGCAAGGCGCAAACTGTTGTCTTTCTCAAATAACGGACGAATGAATTCTCGTTATTCAGTTGCTTGATGAGGCGATAGTGACTCTCGTTGTTTATGACGTCATATGCCCAGAAATTAGTGTCATAGGTCGTTCTTACTGCTGCAGCGATTGTTTAGTCGTATTAAGGAATACTTGCAATAAGTTTCCTTAAAATCGGGCGATTAGTTGATAAGGATATGTAGCACTTTGGATCGATTTTCGTTATGTATGACGTAATATCTCCCAAACTATGTGTCTTGGATGTTTCTAACCCCCACAGTTATTGTTGTCTGGCAGTGAGGAACATGTATAACAAGTTTGATTGAAATCAGTGTAGTAGTTTAGGACTCATACATAACGTACATGCATACATTTTTACAATCATACTGTGGAGGATTGCATTAATATGTTAAGACAACAGTGTGAGGGAAATTACTATTCTACATGGGACCATCGCTCTGGCTACATTTATTTCTGATATAAGGGGGAAGTTGTTTCGGATACTCATTGGTCTAGTGATCATTCGCATACATAACGAAAGTCTTTACATGCTGCAGCTATGCTACACTACAGTGTGAAAACGTAATTACTACACGCTTCCTGCAGTCCAGACTAATTGAGCAAAACGGCCAGTTTTTGTACAGACGTGAGGGTGTAGAGCGAATTTTTTACGGCCTATAAGGGCACGATTAGGTCAGAAGTCATTCCTGGGAATACGACGAAATACCAAGACTTTTGGTTACTTACCGACAAATTGTGCGGAATGCCAACTACATACATCATATACATTATTTCTCATTTTTTTTTTTTGGGGGGGGGGGGGGTGGGGACGCCTCAACTAGCGTATTACTTATCCAAAATTAATGATTGAGGTATCATTTTAAGGTTCCATTCTCCACTAATGACAAAAAATACACAGATAGTTGAAAGTGGTTTTTTCCACCACCAAAAAAAAAAAAAAAAGCCTTTATAAAAGAAAAACCACGGTTAAACTATCACCCTTGTGCTCTTAGGTTAAAATTCGTTATTTGACATATAACATGAGGGTAAATGGTGATCCTGTTTTCGATGAATGATTACTTAATTTAGGTAACGGCGATTTAATGGCGATTTTATGTCCAACAAATGACGACTTACTGTAATTAATGAAATTGTCTTTTCCAGTCTGTTACCTGGAGAGGCAAAGCCTTACCTCAGTTCTGATTCTGTCCAACTTTATGTAATAAACGACGTTCAGCTGTATCCCGTAGAATTATTAATCTGTTCAAATTCGTCCAGTTTACCTCCCCTTCAATCACTTTTAAAGAAAAATGCTACAATTATGTTAATTTGAAATCGTAACGCTAATCAAGGATTAACTAACGGTGCAAGATTAGTGGTGACTCACTTAGGTGAGTACATCATCACTGCTAAATTCATTGACCATTCCGCATTAACCTCACACCTGATCTGACCATGCATTTCCGAAGGATAAGAAGACAATTCCCAATAAATGTAGCCTTCGCTGTGACCATAAATGGAGCACAAGGTCGGACGCTTCAAAGGCATGGTTATATTTACCAGAACCTGTATTTTTGCATGGCTTTTCGTGAGTTTTTCACGTCTTCGCTCATTCAGTGATATTTATATGTGTGCTAAAGACACATACAGCCACAACGTAAACAATGAACACATTATAACTACTATTGTTGTCAAAGCAGTTCTGTAAAACAAACAAGTTTTCAAAAGATAAAATAAACATGAAAACATCAACATCTGTTTTTCTATATGTTTCATAATTAGTCATAAAGATATAACAAAAAAGCGTAACGTTCTAATACTAGAAGTGCCAATTGTACTGGCAGGTGGTGTTGGCAACGCTAGGAACCTTACAATCGGATTTTAATGATGTGCTAGTCACGGAAATTTTATTTTACATGTGCTACAGTTTAGTTGATGTTATTTGCGTTATTAGTTGCAGTTGCCGTCTAACGTGAAATTTTGTTAAGTATTATAACATATTTAAAAGAGAATTAGAGATCGTAGGATCAGTTTGACAGTTCACTAACGTAGATAAGCACTTACAAGAAACGTTACACTTGATTCATTGATTCCAGTGTACGTTCTTGGTGAAACATTTTTAAATTAAAAATAAAAGAACTACACTTATTGCCTTGTATCAGAAAACTTTATTTCATTTTCCATTACCTACGTTTCGGTTAATGCATTAGTAAGGTATTAAAAATTGGTTTTGATTCACAGTATTTTATTTTTCACTACATTGGTTTCGAGTCACAAGCCCATGAGTTAGGTGCTAGAAAATGAGTTAGTAACTCGACACCTAGGTCGTGGAAAATTAAGTAAAATTTTGTGAAACAAGGTGGTGTGCTTCTGTTTATTTGAACTGTATGCAAATAAACATTAGACGCGAACAACGTGAACAACTGTAATCGAAACCGAAACTTAAATAAGTCAGAATTTCGGTAAATTTACGGTATAAAGCAAATCACTAGTTGTACCACATTTTGTAAGCTCCCCTCCCCGTACTAAACTTCCTTGTGTGTGCGCAAGCCTAGCCAGGAGTCCGCAGAAGTTGACATAAGAGTCGTATAGATTTAGTAGCCTAAATTTTCCACCTGGTAGTTCGGAATATTAAGTCAACCTTACCTTAAGCTGGACCTGTGAGCCACGAATATGTTGTATCTATGGTCATGAAGCTATGCCGTTGTCCCCTCACACTGTTCGTACCTAATGAGCAATGTAGAATATCTGAAAATTAGTAAGTTGCTGCGAGTAGGTACTCTCCTCAGAATAATGTCCGGGATTGATAACCACGCTATAATACAGAATTAACATTTACACTAACTTTGTGGAGCATAGCAGACTCATATTAGCTACTGTCGACTACAGAATTGAATCGCAGCCAAGATCTCGTATATAACAGTATTTTTTCATTTGTTTATTACAGTAATTAGATTTAAGTGAAGTTGTTTTTATATAATGTTGACTAATGGTAAATGAACTTCAATTACTGCTGCATAACGTATTCGAAAAAATAACATCATAGAGCACGTTTATTTATTTATTTATTTATTTACCCATGTTGCGGATCAGCTGCCTTTGGGTATATAGCTGGTCGTGATTACAAAAACTATGTGATACATTTATGCGACTATGATACATTATTTTCTTTATACATTTACACTAATTAGATAAAAAATACAAAGAATAGCGTAAAAACTTATCATAAGGAAAATGGAAAGGCAACTTAAAAACATCAACTATTTTAAGAAGAGAATAATAGAAGATAGGAAAGATTGGTTTGAGTGAGAGTCTGAAGAATAAGAGAGGAAAGTCCAGGGTGGGAGGACTCGGAATTTATTTCGATCTCTACGATCCTGGAGTTTTCTCATTTTGAGACCCTTATGATTGGCTATATCTGTAGGTTACATTTCGCATGTGTTTATATCGTCCTCCGTGTCGGGGCTGTCATCTGTGGTGTAATTTGTACTGTTTGTGCTTTCAGTGTCAGATTCATCATAAGTGTTTTGTCTCCTGTTGTGGGCGTTACGTCTCACGTTCTGTGTGTACTCGTCTTTATTTGTAGTGAGACTTCGTCCGTCATCCTGTTCATTGTGTCCCATCCGTTCTTATCTCGTATTAGTTCGTCTTTAGTCGTATCAAACATAGTGTGAGTGTGTGTTTTGTAGCTCTGACAGTGTATGACAGTGTGTTCTGGGATCCCAATTTCTCCACACGTACAGCATGGATTGTCACTGAGACCCACACGTGTGAGGTGTGTGGGGTAGGGGCCGATTCACGTTAGGAAGTGTATCATACCCCGGCTGGGATTGATATGACCCATTCGAAGACGTTCCCTTATATTCGGGAAAAAGTCATAGACACGTCTACCTTTCTCACAGTTTTCCCATTCCCTTCGCCATGTGTCCATTTAATTAGTTGCCTCTGTTCTGTTATCTCTTGTCCAACAAGTTCGTGGACCTTGTCGTATTTCCCCGCCTTCAGCCAGTACATAGCAGCTCTTAGTCGTATGGTAAGGTCTATTGGTGGTATCCCCAGTACCACGCAGAGTGCTTCGTCTGAGGTAGTGTTGAAGGCTACAGTTAGCCTTAATAGGACACTTCTTTGACCTTTCCTAACAGTGGCAATGTTGGTCTGTAGTGCCAGACGCTGTGCTCATGAACTGGCCGCGAAGCAGATTACTGACTCGAAGAGGGCTATGTGGTATGTACGTAGTGTTTGTGTAAGTAGTCTGTACGTTATGGTGTTTAGCCTGGCAAGTTTTTGAGTCATCTTGGTGGCCCAGTCGGTTGTCAGTCGTATATGAACATTAAAGGTCAAGCGTTCGTCCGATTGGAAACCAAGATAACGTGTATTGTGTTGTCTGCGTATTTTGATGTTGTTGGGTTTTATTATTGGGTCCCTGATTAGTGTTCCTGTTAGTAATATGTAGACTTCCTGGCAGATTAAAATTGTGTGCCGGAACCGGGACTCGAACCTGGGACCTTTTCGTTTCGCGGGCAAGCGCACTACCGACTGTGCTATCCCGACACGACTCACGATGCTGCCTCACAACTTCACTTCTGCTAGTACCTCGCCTCCTACTTTCCAAACTTCACAGAAGCTCTCATGCGAACCATGCAAGACTAGCACTCCTGCAAGGAAGGATATAGTGGAAACATGGCTTAGCCACAGCCTAAGGGACGTATCCAGAATGAAACTTTCACTCTGCAGCGGAGTGTGCGCTGATATGAAACTTCCTTGTAGATTAAAATTGTGTACCGGAACAGGGACTCGAACCTGGGACCTTTGCCTACTAGGTAGTGCGCATGCCCGCGAAAGGCAAAGGTCCCAGGTTCGAGTCCCGGTTCCGGTACACAATTTTAATCTACCAGGAAAATTCATATCAGCGCACACTCCGCTGCAGAGTGAAAGTTTCATTCTGGAAACATCCCTTAGGCTGTGGCTAAGCCATGTTTCCACCATATCCTTCCTTGCAGGAGTGCTAGTCTTGCATGGTTCGCAGGAGAGCTTCTGTGAAGTTTGGAAAGTAGGAGGCGAGGTACTGGCGGAAGTGAAGTTGTGAGGCGGCATCGTGAGTCGTGTCGGGATAGCCCGCGAAAGGCAAAGGTCCCAGGTTCGAGTCCCGGTTCCGGTACACAATTTTAATCTACCAGGAAAATTCATATCAGCGCACACTCCGCTGCAGAGTGAAAGTTTCATTCTGGAAACATCCCTTAGGCTGTGGCTAAGCCATGTTTCCACCATATCCTTCCTTGCAGGAGTGCTAGTCTTGCATGGTTCGCAGGAGAGCTTCTGTGAAGTTTGGAAAGTAGGAGGCGAGGTACTGGCGGAAGTGAAGTTGTGAGGCGGCATCGTGAGTCGTGTCGGGATAGTACAGTCGGTAGTGCGCTTGCCCGCAAAGGCAAAGGTCCCAGGTTCGAGTCCCGGTTCCGGCACACAATTTTAACCTGCCAGGAAGTTTCATATCAGCGCACACTCCGCTGCAGAGTGAAAGTTTCATTCTGGAATATGTAGACTGTCTTATGTGCTGCCATCTGTAATTTGTTCTGTGTGCACCATTGTCCTGTAGTTGCCAGGACATGTGTTGCCTTGTGTTCTAATTGCCTTCTCGAGTCAGCTGTAACCAAAACAAGAAGGTCATCTGCTTACGCTACAGTGCCTTTGACTAACTCCTGTTGCCCCAGTAGGTTCAGGAGTAGTTCAAAAGTTATGTCCCAGAAGGCGGGTTCACAGATTGATCACTCGGGGCACCCTTTGGTGATTTTCTTTACTACCTTTTGAGAGTCCTTACGCCATGCAACTGCCCTATTTTTGCAGTAGTCTAAAACACTGTTATTAAGGGCTTAAGTACCCTTAGCTCCCGTAGTCTTGTGAACAGTGCCGGCCACCAAATATTATCAAAGGCGCCAGCAATATCCACAAGAATGGCCAAAGCGTATTTGAGTGTTGTTGAGTGGACCGTATCAGTTGCCGCGTGTAGGGCGTCATCAATTGACTTGCCTCGTCTGAAACCATACTGCGTAGGATTAAGTCCTAGTAGGTCTCTGTGCAACTGTAAACGTTCGCTCAAGAGACGTTCCTGGATCTTAGCACGGTTGTTAATTAGGCAAACTGGCCTATAGGATTTGGGGTTCACTGGGTCCTTGTCAGGTGCTTTTTTAATGATCACTGCATTTGCCAGTTTCCAGGTAGCAGGTACCCGTCCCAACCGTAAGGCGTCATTTAATAAGTGTAGATTTACGTGTAGTAAATCACAACGTAATTATCATTCGCCAAGCACAAGTGAACGTTATGATGGGTCGCCAACGTGATGCCGCCACTGAGAACGGGACCTGCTGTTACTGTGGGCGGTTTTAATGCCGTCCTGATCAGCATTGATGTTGCCGCTATTGTTACTGTTACGCTGAAGTTACGAGCCGAGTGTTTATACGTGGCGACCCGCTGCTTGGCAGGGTAAGCGGCGCCACCGAGTGGAATCATATGAACAACAATAGTGTTGTTTTAGTTCAGTTTCTATACTTAGAGCCTGAAGTTAATTAAACTTTTAAGACCTTTCTTTTTGGCTAGTAATATAGATGCTGTTTAATTGTTGTACAGGCTGATTATATACACTCCATTTCAGCCACTGCTCCTCTTCCATTTTCAAAATTATGCGAGCCTATTCATGTTATTTCTGGTGCAATTGTTTTCCTAGTATAATTGGTCAATTTATAAAATCTCTAAAAATAAGTCATTGATTAATATATTCAAGAGGCTTTATTTAAAAAAATGCCCATCCAGAACCAAATCCTGGCTGCGCCACTGCTGTAAATTCACAAAAGCTAGTTTAAGGCTTGCCGAGGTTTCGGCTGATTTCTGTCCGACACTATTAACCAATAGCCAACACGGATTCAGAAAGTATCGCTCTTGCGAAACACAGCTTGCCCTTTATTCACATGAAGTGATAAGTGCCATTGACCAGGGATCTCAAATCGATTCCATATTTCTGGATTTCCGGAAGGCTTTTGATAATGTACCCCACAAGCGACTTGTAATGAAATTGCGTGCTTATGAAATATCTTGCCAATTGTGCAATCGGATTCATGATTTCCTATCAGAAAGGACAAAGTTCGTTGTAATTGACGGTAAGTCATCGAGTAAAACAGAAGTGATATCTTGCGTTCCACAGGGAAGCGTTATAGATCCCCTACTCTTCCTCGTGTTAATAAACGATTTAGGAGACAATCTGAATAGCTCCCTTAGATTGTTCGCGAATGATGTTGTCGTTTATCGGTTAGTGAAGTCAACAGAGGATCAAAAGCAACTGCAAAGCGATTTAGACAAAATTTCTGCATGGTGCGAAAATTGGCAATTGACACTAAATAAAGAAAAGTGTGAAATAATACACATGTCCACTAAAACAAATCCGCTGAACTTCAATTACGCGATAAATCAATCAAATATTAAGGTCATAGATTCTACCAAATACCTAAGAGTTACAATTACGAACAACTTTGACTGGAGAGAGCACATAGAAAATATTGTGGGGAAGGCGAATCAAAGGTTACGTTTTATTGGCAGAACGCTTAGAAGATGCACCAGCTCCACCAAAGAAACTGCCTACATCACACTTGTGCGTCCTCTCTTGGAGTACTGTTGCCCCTTGTGGGACCCTCACCAAAAGGGACTGACGGAAGGCATTGAGAAGTTTCAGAGAAGGGCAGCTCGTTTTGCTTTATCACGTTACGGGGGGAAAGCGTCACGGAAATGTTGCACGGATTGGGGTGGAAATCATTAAAAGAAAAACGTTATTCATTGCGGCGTGATCTGTTTGCGAAGTTTCAGTCACCGACTTTTACTTCTGAATGTGAAAATATTTTGCTAGCACCCACCTACTTAGGGAGACATGACCATCCGAATAAAATAAGAGAAATCAGATCGAAAACGGAACGATTGAGGTGTTCTTTCTTCCCGCGCGCTATTAGAGAATGCAATGGTAGAGAAAAGTTATGAGAGTGATTAATGAACCCTCTGCCAGGCACTTAAATGTGATTTGCGGAGTATCTATGTAGATGTAGATGTAGACACCGAAACTATTACGAATATTTTGGCCGAAACTGGTCGTAATCGAAGTCGAAACCGAATATTCGGTCTGTCCTGAATAGTAAGTCATTTCCGTGCTTCCTCGACATCTGGGAGCATCGACAGCAACCTCTGTTGAATTTTTTTTTCAACAAAACTCCACGCGCCCTGTATTCAGGAACAGGTCGCGAACAGAGAGAGCAGCGGCTGTTGCGTTGTTGCGGTCGCTTCCCTCACCGGGTGGACGCCGTGCATACAGTCGTGCCGCCATATGGCGCGGCGTTTACTCCGGCATCGCTGCCGCGTATCGTATCGCTGGCAACGGCACAGTGTTGGCAGCAACAGATGGCGCGGACGAATGGCTGCCGTCGGTGGATCGCGGGAAACCGCGTGTAAAGCGAGGGGACTGCGCACGACCGACCGGCCGTGTGAAAGAGCGCCGTAACCCAACAGGTCCGTAGCCGCCGCCACAGCCACGCTGGACCTACAAAGGAGGAGCGGTGCAGTTCAATGGGGGAGAAGTAACTCAGTCCTGGCAGCCAGCCTCACCTCGTTTCATCTACATCTACACAGATACTCTGTATATCACATTTAAGTGCCTGGCAGAGCGTTCACTAACCACTTTCATAACCTTTCCCTACCGTTCCATCCTCTAACAGCACGCTGGAACAAAGAACACCTAAATCGTTCCGTTTTCGATCTGAATTCTCTTGTTTTTTTGGAATGATCATGTCTCACTTCTATAGGTGGATGCTAGCAAAATATTTTCACATTCTAATCTAATGTTTGTAGAACTTATGGGACTTAACTACGGGGTCATCAGTCCCTAAGCTTACAAACTACTTATGAACTAGCTAAGACTAAGGACGGCACAAATATCTATGCTCGAGGGGGCATTCGAACCCCCGACCGTAGTGGCCGTGCAGACCGTGACTGGAGCGCCTCAGTACCCTCGGCCACCGCGGCCGGCATTTTCACATTCATAAGTAAAAGCCGGTTATCGAAATTTCGTAAATAGATCTCGTCGCAACGAATAATGTCCTTCTATTAATGACTTATACCTCAAATCGTGTAATATTTCCGTGAGGCTTTCCCCCCTGTAACGACATAAAACAGAACGAGCTGCCCTTCTCCGAACCTTCTCAATGCCTTTCGTCAGTCCCACCTGGTATGGGTCCCACAAGGAGCAACAGTACTCCAGGAGAGGACTCACAAGTGTGATGTAGGCAGTCTCTTTGGTGGGGCTGGTGCATCTTCGAAGGGTTCTGCCAATGAAACGCAACTTACGGTTCGCCTTTCCCACAATATTTTCTATGTGTTCTCTCCAGTCAATGTTGTTCGTAATTGTAACTCCTAGGAATTTGGTAGAATTTACGACCTTAAGGTTTGACTGATTTATCGCGTAGTTGAAGTTCAACGGATTTCTTTTAGTGGTCATGTGTGTTACTTCACACTTTTCTTTAGAGTCAATTGCCAATTTTCACACCATATAGAAATTATGTCTAAATCGCTTTGCTGTTGCTTTTGATCCTCTGTTGACTTCACTAACCGATAAACGACAACGCCATCCACGAACACTCTAAGGATGATATTCAGATTGTCTCCTAAATCGTTTATAAACAGAAGGAAGAGTAGGGGACATATAAAGCTTCTCTGGGGAACGCCAGACCAAAATTCATCCATTATGGCAACGTTCATTTGTCAGGCACACTCAGGTTACACTGACCAAGAAGAAATAAAATTCTGTTATTTATAAAAGTAGTAATTTTTAAAGTAAGAATAGATTTGTAACGGAGGAAGGTAAACTATATTTTTGAACGTAAATTGTATCAAACACTACTAAACTGACAATTTTCACTTGTCAACATAGTCATCATTGACAGATACACCAGCTTCTGGGTCCCAGCTTCAAAGCACTTTGCCGCTCTTCTGTACTGAAAGGCTTGTTTTAGTGATTTTCCTCGTCATCGTCTTACGACAACAAGTCTTCATTCATGACAGGACGTTCAAAAATGTTCAAATGTTTGTAAATCTATCGGACCATACTGCGTGGTCATCAGTCCGTAGTTTACAAACTACTTAAACCTAGGTAAACTAACCTAAGGACAAACACACACACCCATGCCCCAGGGAGGACTCGAACCTCCACGGCGAGCAACCGCGCGTTCCGCAGCGAGGCGCTTTAGACCGCTCGGCTACTCCAGCGCGGCGATAGTGCGTTGACCTGAAATCACCAGCTGGGAATATGCCTGTATTAACCTTTGTATCCCTTAGTTTCGTACGACTTGAACCCGTTTTACACTATCGACTTTGTGGTGGAAATCGACTACTCGAAGTGCGTGCTCCATTCGTGCCTGCGTGTAAATCAGTGGCCAATCCCATCGCGAGTGCGCCTGTGACGTCAGTGATCTATAGATTGTGCCGAGTGTGGACTTCTAAATTGTCGACTGTGGTGCCGAATGCGAATGCGTAGTAGTGTCAGCTAACATTGGAAGTTTTCTGGTCGTGTGCATTCATATTAAATGTTCGAATGTATGTAAATCCAAATAACTTAACGACGTTGGTAAACAGTCACTAGACTACTAACTACTTCAACTAACTTAATGTAAATTATACTAAGGACAGCACAAACACCCATGAGCGAAGGAAGATTCGAATCCCCGACGGCGAACGGCCGCGCGCACCTCAGCTGGGAGCCTCAGTGCGCACGGCTATTCTGCTGCGGCCATTCATATCACAGAAATGCTTTGCAATCTTTTTCACTTTATTGTTGTTTGCTTTGTTTTCATCAAACAGGAAAAGTTGCAACAGAGCCTTTTACTTTACTCCTACAAAAGAAACGAAATATCTGCAAGCAGAAAAATATTTTCTTTTTACTGGCAAAAAGCCTACACTTTGCATATATACGAGCATAATGCATAAGTGTTTCTTAACAAAGCTTTTATCAACAGGAAAGGGACAACATTTATATGAGAAACTCATTTTCGAAGTTATTTTCACCGTTAGCCGGAAAACAAGATGTTAAAACTAAAGTATATACACGCTTTTACTGAATTTTCGACATTGTTTTACTGGCAGTACAAATTTCTTCGGGAAACAAACGCGTAAGTTTTCAAAAGTTCGAATGAAATTTCCTCTATTATTTGCTACATGATATTTGTGGACAACATCAACTATGAATTACCCTTTCGTCATTAATAAACTCAATTGTCCTTTTCCTGCTCCTACGTAATAAATACCCTCATAACCTCACTTGTTCATTCAGTTGCGAAACTTCATAACAGACGGCTCTGCAATTTTGGTGTCTACGTCTAAACGAAAACAGACAGGCGAGAAGCAGTATGGGAATAGCCCGCCACGGAAGCTGCAGTAGTAGACCCACATATCTTGAGTTGTCAACTGAGATAAGAAAGTTCGCCGTGTAAAAGGAACTTCAGGAATTCACATTTATGCGTCGACAGTCCCGCAAGCGTTTGCAAATGTGTACAACGAATTATAGCCATCATCGTTGCGATTGATTTATTACAAAGTATTTACCAATTATTCTCCACAAATATTGTTCCAAAAATGGGCAAGACGTTGTCCAACTACTCGAATAAAAGAATGGATTCGGCTTAGTGTGCAAGATTTGTGAGACACTCTTCGACAAAAATGTAGTAAGACCAGTTATAACGACAGCACAGGCGCAGAAGGGTCTGTAAATTACAGAATAATCAGTTTAATAAGTCGTGGTTTCTAAATTATAATACGAATTATTTATACAAGGATGTAAAGAACC
Organism: Locusta migratoria; assembly: GCA_026315105.1. NCBI lineage: Eukaryota > Metazoa > Arthropoda > Insecta > Orthoptera > Acrididae > Locusta > Locusta migratoria. The sequence goes on along the minus strand of CM048747.1, from coordinate 546,234,909 downwards.
GGTAAAAGCCGACCTGAGGGAAGATCAGTTTGGATTTAGGAGAAATGTAGGAAATCGCGAGGGGCTACTCACAACTTATCTTAGAAACCACTTTAAAGAAAGGCCAACCCGCGTTTTTTTTTTTTTTTTTTTTTTTTTTTTTTTTTTGTTTTTTTTTTTTTTTTTTTTGCTTTTATACACTTAAACAAAGCTTTTTACAGTGTTGATTTGAATGCACTCTTTCAAATCGTGAAGTGAGTGGGGTTGAAAGGTGTTTTATAACTTGTACAGATAGCAGAATAATAGGGGGGCGGGGGTGGGTGTATCCTTAAAAATAATGGAAAAGTTTAAGTACTTGAAGGATAACGGGACGTGGACGGATAGGCGGGTTTACCAAGGATAGTCACCTCTTGCTGAACAATGAAAGTTATTACAAATTCACATGGAAACAACATTGATGAATAGCAGTTAATGTTAAATAAAGAACTTGAATAAAGACATCAAGAATAATAACTGACCATAAGATTCCCACTTAAAGCCTTCACAAGCAAGGAGAATGACGAAATTCAAGTCGACAAATCTTAAGATACAGCTTTTGAAATGAGGCAAATGCTTCAACAGCCTTACGCAATTTACTGAATTTTCAGCAGCAGATTTTCAGTGGGTTAACGCAGAGTAAATACGTCTCGTGCAGCAGGTATAACCGTTTTCAGAACAGCTCTACAATTACAATTAGCTACCAATACAAGTTAACGCCCTAAGCGTATTTGAGGAAATTAGAAAAGATTACCACTGACACAGTAAGACACAAGTACACTTACGCAAGTTATTGTATATTCAACAAGCGTTATTGAATTGTATTGTAATTGTAAATTAAAATGTATCAGGTAGCACAGGTCTTAAGATAATCTCTCAATTATCATTATTAATAAACTATAATTAGACAGGAAGATAAGCACACGTATTTGGACATTGATTAGTAGCCTATACACATTAGTTACAGTGCCCCCAAGTCAATTGAAGCAATATGAAACTGTATGCCAAGATAAAGGGTTCGGTAACAACGACCGAAGTGGTAGGAAACAAAAGGGTTACCAAAGGGCAGCCACACAGATTACACATAAAAGTAACCTATAAGAAAAATGTACACCAACTACAACTGCTAAAATACAACCACCGATTGGCAGGAACATCACGCAGGGGGAAAGACACAATAACACCTGCCCCCGGGCAGGTAACGGAGCAACAAGTGGGCACACGCCACATGAATTCCCCAGACGACCTCACTAAGTATAGAAATCAATCGTCATCAGTTGCAAATCTGCTTGACATGGACAATATCATATTTCAGTCTGCTTTTGAGGGTCATTTGGCCATTATTCAATAAATATCCAGATATGTTAGCGTTTGGGGAGGTGCTGGTCTGGGTGCAATGCGTCTGCCAAGTGAATCCTAGAAGTGCTCCATGGGATTAAGTCTATGAACAAACTGGCCACTAAATTCATTCAGTTGTCTCACCTTCAAGCATGTATCTCACCAGACCAGCTCCTCCTATGGCACCAGCGCAGGGGATAACAAAAGGGACTAGTCTCTATACCTCTGAGCAGTACATGCGCCAATACTGACTCCTGTCCTCACCACTCTTCCGCATAAGTAAGATTGTCGCACGTTCCACTTTTATCCAGATGAGGGAACGACGCCGGCCGCGGTGGCCCAGGGGATTGAGGCGCTCCAGTCACGGTCTGCACGGCCACTACTGTCGGGGGTTCGAATCCCCCCTCGGGCATGGATATTTGTGCCGTCCTTAGTTAGTTCACAAGTAGTTTGCAAGTTTAGGGACTGATGACCCCGTAGTTAAGTCCCATAGACTATACAAACATTTGAAACATTTGCGGGAACGACGATTGTCCGAGTGGACACGAAATATTGACTCATCTGTTAACAGAAACCGACGCCATTCTTTCCGACTCCAGTCATAATGTTCCGTAGCTCAGCTTCTGCAGGATAAACAGTGTCGTGATTTCAGTGGCGTATACACCATATGCCTCAGTGCGTAGAGGCCACAAACCCATAGGTAATTTCGGACTATTTGTGTTGATATTTCGCGTCCGTTGGGTGCATGATTAGTGCGTTGAAGTTGAGGCATTCAGCCTCCTGTCTCGACGAGCTGTTATCCGGAGGTAACGCTCCTCTCTTTCTGGAGTTACCTGTGGACGACCTTGACCTTGTCTTCGTTTAAGGGTTCCTCTTGTCCTGGAAATTAAATTTTGGGACACTAATTGCTGTGTCTGTCCCGCTTCCAACCTTCCTATGGCTCTCCATGCCATTCCTACGAGTAAGTCACGTTGTTGTTGCAATGCACTAACTGCTCTCTATACTATAAGAACCCGAGTGCTTGTGTAATTTGTTTGTTATATACAAGTCAACACCACCCCCATCTGCAACAACTGACCAGTGTACATGTTTGGGTCCTTTATGAAATGAGGGACTAAATATTAATTTGACCATTCCGATGAAGGTAAAAGAGATAACGACGCTTTTTGTGTAAATAGCATTGTTAACATAAGCTGGTTCTTTGCAGCTTCTACTAGAGACATAGTCACTACAGCACTGAGGTTTATCAAGTAGAACTTTAGTCATCTCCAACGAAAGAACACCTATCTTTTACATTTCGGAAATCAGAGGACACACAGTTTCGCACAAACTAAAAGTGTCATTTACTGTCGGTTTTATGGAATATGTTCTTCATGGTAACATGCGTGGATCATATCTATGGACTTATCACACACTACTGAGAATGTGATAACACTGAATACACTGCACCAGGAATGTCATTTCATTTCCTCTCTTCGCAATATAAATGCTGTTGTTGTATCAAGCTGTGTAAAATGCTTGAATCAAGAAACTGAAATATTGTGTTTAGGCGCATAGGATTTAAGTTCAGCTGAATCATATGCCGTATGTCAATGCGCGGTGTTAATACGTTCGTAATATCCGCGTTCGAAGTCGCGATTCTTCAGGAGCCCGTATTGCGATTTCTGTTGATCACAGAGTGAAGGGCTTGAGTTTTCTGAATAGCCCTGTGCCGACTGATAATTTACATACAGATTAGAAGAATTTTACTTCTGTAGCTATCCTACACAACAGCGTCAAATTTTAAATATGGAATCCTCTTGAGCTTATTGAAATTGACAACATCGCTTGGATATTGCACATTACGTATGGTCAATGGCTTCATTTAGATTACAAAACCCACATTTGTTCACTGGCGTTTCCTAAGAAAATAAAGAAAAGCCATTATTTTTGGGTACCAAAACAACGAACTGTGGAGATGGTCACTTCCATGCTTTCTGTTCACATATGTCGTAGAAATTTTTAATATTACTTCTGAAGGTGATAATCGAAAAACTTTCTTAAAATTTATTCGATATATTTAGTGTTACCTTGATCCAAAGATTTTAGTTTGTCATACTTTTGCACAAAATCCAAAATTTAGCCGTTTTGTTACCGTGAGTTGTAAATATCAAAGATTCTACCCATAGAAAATTGTTCACTATTTATTATATATCCCACAGACATTTATCTGTTTCAGAAATTGTCCTTTATCAACAAACAACGGAAAAACAATGCTGCTTGGCAAGCAAAAGTGGGTATTGCGCTGAAAGACGACGTTCAGGCTGCTCTGTTACTTACCATACGATCTCAAAAAATTAATGGGCAAAATATAATTCAGTTCTCCACATGTTACAGATTGATAGCTTCGCTCAATGAAAGGGTAACTTCATTTTCGTAGTTACTCACAGTTAATGTGCAGCATCCAGTTTATTTAAATATTGCAACATATTTTCAGCAATTTTCAGAGATAAAAACACATTGGCTACACTTTCCATATTTCGTTTTAGGTCATACAGAGTTGCATATGAAATGCAAGTAACATATCGATTCATTTTAAAGTTGAAAGCAAAATGATATTATATTTGCTTCTCGATATATCTGTCCCTGCACAATAGCACGTAAAATGTTCGGAAATGCCCCGAGCGAAAAAGCGAATTTTTAAAAAGTCATATCCTGATATGCAGCAAATGACTCACGTATTATATTTACATTGTTTCATTGTTTAGAAGTGCATGAAAAGAACTTATTTCCGTTTTGAAAAACCTGTATTCATTTTCAAGATATGCAAGAATTTTATTTATTTATTTTTTATTTATTTTTTTATTTTTTGTGACAAAGGCACCACTTGTGTAGACTGGCATCTCTACACTATCTATTCGTGGCCAATCGTCGACATTTTTGCGAGATGTTCATAAGATGATGATCCCGAAAAGCCGTGGGTTCCTGGTTACAGTACATATGCACGTAATATATATACATAATATAAGATTTAACGATCAGTTTTAGTTTTAACTGATGTAGTGTACGTACAGAAAGGGTTCTTGGTTCGAAGGTCACGAAACTATGTTTCCGATTCCATGTTAGTGACTAGTACAGTTTATAAAAGTTACAAAATATGGTAAATTTTCAGTTTTCATTGTTGTTCCTCACAGATCGCCGTACAGTATGCTGTGACAAAGATTTTGAAATTTTCTCGTATATATTCACATAGTGCCGTAAACCGCGACTGTGATGCAGAATTCTGCTCTTACCATGATATACCCGTTGCATAATGACGCTAATAGGCGACGTATTGAAAAACTGTGCAATTTAGATGGCAGTGCGCCCGTAACTTATAACGGTAAATTGTGGCTAACGAAAATTTTTTTCGCCATGAGCCCTCTCCATCCACAATTCCTCTGCCACATGTAAACATCCAGCATAATTTCTTTCTTGAGAAAAAGCTCAATGTTGGTAACACCTCACCATTCCCGAGTATTCCAACAATCCGACCATCCCTAAAAATATAATCAATGTCTCTGATAATCGCAGATAACCAGTGATATCTCCATTAAATTGGCTATACGCCTACAACGTGCTGACATGAAGAAAGTTTCCAACCATTTCTCATACACAAACAGCAATCGATCGGCGTTGCCAGGTGGAACGATGTTGTGATGCCTCGTGTAAGGAGGAGAAATGCGTACCATCACGTTTCCGACTTTGATAAAGGTCGGATTGTAGCCTATCGCGAATTCGGTTCATCGTATCGTGACATTGCTACTCGCGTTGGACACGATCCAATGACTGTTAGCAAAATATGGAATCGGTGGGTTCAGGAGTGCTGTGCTGGATCCGAACGGCCTCATATCACTAGAAGTAGAGATGACAGAAATCTATCCGCATGGCTGTAACGGATCGCGCAGCCACGTCTCGATCCCTGAGTCAACAGATGGGGACGTTTGCAAGACAACAACCATCTGCACGAACTGTTCGAGGACGTTTGCAGCAGCATAGACTCCTATCAGCTCAGAGACCATGGCTGCGGTTACCCTTGACGCTGCATCACAGACATGAGCGCCTGCGATGGTGTACGCACGTACCTGGGTGCACGAATGGCAAAACGTCCCGGTCCTGTTTACATCATGATGAACGTATCCGTGTTTGACAACGCTGCGGTGAACGCACGTTGGAAGCGTGTATTCGTCATCGCCATACTGGCGTATCACCCGACGTGATGGTATGGGGTGCCATTGTTTACACATCCCTGTCACCTCTTGTTCCCATTGACGATATTTTCAAAAGTGGCCGTAACACTTCAGATGTGATGCGACCCGTGGCTCTACCCTTCATTCGATCCCTGAGAAATCCACATTTCAGCAGGATAATGCACGACCGCATGTTGCAGGCCCTGCACGGGCCTTTCTGGATAAGGAAAATGTTCGATTGCTGCCCAGTCCAGCACATTCTCCAGATCTCTCATCAATTGAATACGTCTGGTCAATGGTGGCCAAGCAACTGGCACAGCACAGTTAGGTACCTTTGGTTCTTGAAGGTCTTATTTTATTTTCGTCGTTCTTGACAGTTACTGTGAAGTATTTTCAACATTTTACAAAGTACACAATGCGTAGATATAACATATGTTTTAGTTTATACATGGCCGTGTATGAAATTTAGAGGAGATATCTTAATTACATTTATAACTGAGATCACAATAATATGTCATTGCATTATCGAGATACTGGTTTTATATCCGACGGACAAATCCGCGTCGCGTGGCCTCTTCTGTCTAAAGCGAAATACTTATCATCCCTTTTCAAGAACACTAGTTTGTGAGAAAATTTATCGAGACATCGTATGATCTGATATTTTCTTTTGATAGGAGACTGAATTTCTTTGTATTATTTGTCATATCCTCTACCGTATATAAATGTACTGAGTCACGGAAGGAATTTGTCACACCTTTACCAACACAAGGACATACGGGATACTCTACCTGTGCTGCTAGAACATGTACCTTTACAAGTACGACACAACATGTGGTTCATGCACGATGGAGCTCCTGCACATTTCAGTCGACGTGTTCGTATGCTTCTCAACAACACATTCGGTAACCGATGCATTCGTAGAGGAGGACCAATGCCATGGCCTCCACGCTCTCCTGACCTCAACCCTGTTGACTTTCATTTATGGGAGCATTTCAAAGCTCTTGTCTACGCAACCCCGATAACAAATTTAAGAGACTCTTCGTGCTCGTATTGTGGACGGCTGTGATACAATATGCCATTCTCCAGGGCTGCATCAGCGCATCGGGGATTCCATGCGACGGAGGGTGGATGCATGTTTCCTCGCTAACGGAGGACATTTGAACATTTGCTGTAACAAAGTGTTTGATGACACGCTGGTACGTTCCGTTGCTGTGTGTTTCCATTCCATGATTAATTTGAGTTGAAGAGAAGTAATAAAATGAGCTCTAACATGGAAATTAAGCGTTTCCCGACACATGTCCACATAACATACTTTCTTTCTTTGTGTGTCAGAAGTTTGGCCGTACCTTTTTGTCACTAAGTGCTTGCCTCTAGATCTCATAAAATAATAAGTGACGGGAAATTTTAATGCGGTAGGTCAACACAAGAAATGTTACACTTTCTGCGGAGGTATGCACATAGTTTATTGTATAATTTTCCAAAGAGTTACAGCACAAAGATATAATTTTTTAAATGGAACAATAGTTTTTTTCTATCGTGCATTGGAATCGTTGAAACCAGCTGCGTCCAAATCAATTTAAACTACATTCCTATCACTGTTAGTTTGCGAGCTACAACCGTTCAAAGTTTCAGGGGCAGATACCACACGCTGTCCATAATACATGCTTATGTTGTGGGTGATATATGTTATGGCGGTGGAAAGTTGATTTACATGAGATGTTCCAATGTGTGTCCGTGTTCCTCAATGCATAGTGCAATGCGCCGTCGAAAGGATCTGCGGACGAGATGTAACATCGCTGGTGTGACGGAGCGACATGCGTCCTCGATGCGTCGTTTTAGATCATCTGAGGATGTGGGCTCAGTGACACAAACACGATCCTTTAGATATTCCCACAGAAAGAAATCTACTGGTGTTAAATCGGGTGACCTGGCGGGCCATGAACAGTGTAACATTACTGCATTGAAATTTCCCGTCGCCTATTATTTTATAAGTTACAGAGGCAAACACACTTAATGAAACATCCATATCCGTGTGTTGGTAAATAAGGAAATTGGCTGAAAACTCTTGTCGGAGCATAAAAAGACAAATATGTTGTACTTCAAGCGACACTGACCAAAAGGTGGGGAGCCAACTACGTCAGTCCCTCATTCCGCCTTTCTCGGCAAGAATGTTCCCATGTGAGCATATTCTCGCTTTTTTGTACTGAAAGGAATTAGCAAAGTGGCGCTGGATAGGGGAACAGACAATCTAAGTTGAAAGAGAAAACAGATAGCCATTGTGGTAGACAGTGACATTAAAAAAGATAGATTGATGGAGATAACAACAGTGAGAGCAAACGAGATCGGATACAGTGAACATGAGAAGGATAAATGAATGTGGACTATGCGGAATAGAGATTCTTGCGTCTATAAAAGGATCGACACGCGATGTCATACCTTACCGTATCATACCTCAGCAAAAGATCTTTCCGAGAACCAGAAAAAAGTCTCGTCCTTTGTAAAATCGATAAGCGAGTCAAAGCTCACTATCCAGTCACCCAGTAACTCGTTCATGATTCCGGGGCAGCAATAGAAGAAAGCAAACGGAACGCTGAAGTTCTAAATTTTACCTTTAAGAAGTCTTTCACGCAGGGGTACCATACGAACGTACCATAATTTGATCAACGCACTAACTCACAAATGGAGTTAGTAATAGGTGTTTCTCGTATAGAGAAGTAGCTAAGAGAGGTGAATACGAGTAAGTCTCCTGATCTGGATGGAATAATTGTTCGGATTTACAAAGACTATTCTGCGACATTGGCCCCTTACTTAGCTTGCATTTATCACGAATCTTTAATTCAGAGCAAAGTTCCTGGTGAATGGAAGGAAAGTAAAACTGAGCTACATAATTACTGGCCAATATCGTTTACATCAGTTTCCTGTCGAATTTTTGAACATATTCTCATTTCGAATATAGCAAATTTCTTTGAGACGGATTATCTTCTTTCTATGACTAAGCACGGGTTTGGGAAACCGTTCGTGTGAAACTCAGCTTGCCCTTTTCACACATGACATCTTGCGAACCATAGATGAAGGGCAGCAGGCGTTTGACGCGGTGCCACACTGCAGACTGCTAGCGAGTATACAAGCTTATGGATTAGGTTCGCAGATTTGTGACTGGCTGGAAGACTTCTTAACTAATAGAACGCAGTTCGTTGTTCTGGACGGCGAGTGTTCATCAACGACGAGTGTATCGTCAGGCGTACCCCAGGGGAGCGTGATAAGACCGCTATTATTTTCTATCTATATAAATGTACTGATGGACAGACTAACTTGTAATTTACGCCTGTTTGCTGATGATGCTGTGGTGTATGGAGGCTGTCGTCTTTAACTGACTGTAATAGCATACAGGATGACTTAGACAAAATTTGTAGTCCGTGTGAAGAATGGCAGCTAGTTCCCAATGTACAAAAATGAAAGGTGATGCGCATGAGTAGGAAAAACAATCCCACAGTGTTCGAATACAGTGTTAGTAGTGCGCTTTTGGATACAGTCACATCGTTCAAATATTTAGGAGTAACATTGCAGAGCGATATGACATGGAACGATTAGGGCGAACAGCCGACTTCGTTTTATTGGGAGTTTTTTGGGAAGATCATCTGTACGATGACCGCGAATAAAACGCTTGTACGACCACGTCTTGTATTGCTCAAGTGTTTGGGACCCGCAGTTGATCAGTTTAAAGGAAGAGATGGAAGCAGTTCAGGGGGCAATAGGTAGGTTCGACCAATGCGCGAGTGTCACGGAAATGTTCCGGGAATTCAAATGATAATCGTTGAAGGAAAGACAACGTTGTTCTTTTCGAGAAATTCTGTTGAGGAAACTTAGAGGGCCGGAATTTGAAGCTCATTGCAGACCGATATTGCTGCCACCTGATAACATTTCTCGTAAAAAAAAAAAAAAAAAAAAAAAAAAAAGCGTAAGAGAAATTAGGAGTCGTACAGAGGCATATAGACATTCTTTCTTCTTTCGTTCTATGTAGGAGTGGAATAGGAAAGGAAATGTCTAGTGGTGGTAAAGTGTACCCTCCGCTAGGCACATTACGGTGGATTGCGGAGTATATATGGAAATGTATATCTAAAAAGTGTGAGGATCTGGTTCCGTGGATTTCAACAACAAAAATTTTCTTTTTTCATGCGTCTCCAATACTAACTTGTTAGTTTCTTGGTCAACAGTTAGACGTCCGAACCAACCATCGGTTGATGTAAAGAGGAGGTGACTGAAGAAATAAAGATGGCTAGAAAGAAACAGTCTGTAGGAACTTAAGGGAAGAAGAGTGGGGGAAATAGACAATTGCAGAAGAGGGCAGTAAAATAAAGATAATTAGATGAAGGCAGTGGCAGTGGGAGAACAGACAGAAGAAAGTGCTGACGGGAGGAAAATGAGACAGTGGAAGAGAGACATATCTGGACAGTGGACCGTAAGAATAAGAAGGAATGTATGCTCCAGAAAAGATGGTTAAGCCAAAACATCGTTCTCATTGTAATTTCTCAGTTTCGTATGAATAAAAACTCTTCTCTGAGCAGGACGTTCATTCTCGCTAGCTCCCCTCCGTCTTCAGTGAGTTCTCCGTGTGTTATGTCGAGCACAGAACAGCTGTTCAGTCGTATATTTCCTTCAACTAGCCCAATCAGGCAAATTATTCAGTGAACAAATACGGAGCAGGCATCTACGTGTTCAGGAAGAACTGTACGATGTTTACATAGTAGTATGCAGCGGCAGATTAATAAGTCTAAATATGGACTTTTGCGAACATGTATTCTTCTGACGATGTTATAATATTTTTACCTTGCGAGAAACGTTTTTGTTATTGATGTTGCGTTAGCACAATTTACGAACGAAATTTAAGGTTGCATCACAGTTTCATCTGTTTCAACGTAGAACAATGTCAGAGCTTTCTAACAGGAGATACTTTTTTCTTAAATATGACACCCAACTATCTGCTCATAAGAGATAGGCTATGCGATTTTGTAACAAGAAACTGACTGCTAGGTACGTAATAAGAAGTTATTAATTTTACTGTCTACTTACTACCAACATAACAAAAGTTACCATTAATAAGGCAGAAACCGCATCTTAGATAGGTTAACCGGTGTGGGTAGAATGGAGGGGCAGCACTAAAATACTTCAGTACGGTAGCCGGAAATGCAACAATACTTATTTTGTGATACAGACTGTGAAATTCTAGGATATTTTTATTTTTAAATAACGTGATAAGGCGTTATTAATATACCCTGTTCAGAAACATACATAGTAATTTGCTATGTAGCTGTTTAGAATTGTAAATACGCACCTCACACAAACTGATAAAACACGCAGATGAATGCAACTGTGTTTCATTTTTATGTTGGTTATGAAGAAACTCCTCTCATATCTCTCTCGTTATTTTTTTAATTGCCTGAAGTTTCACAATTATGATTTTTATAAAGTAAGCAACTCGTTAGGAAAATGTTTTATTTGCATAAACGTTTTACTGCCTCTTATATTTTTTCAGAATACGTATAAAGGAACTTTTATGCCATTTTTATCATAAACCACAGTAAAAAGTAAACTTAATAGAAGTTACTCTGCTTGAAGTATGTTAGAAAGCTCACTTCAGAAAACGAAGAATGTTCTCCGGTGGTTAGAAACTTCGCTAGTTTTAATCATACAAAATCTGAAAATGTTCTCTGTTGTGAGCAACTCGGTTTATGTATATTCTCTGACTCGCTCTATTGATGCGAACCTGACAATGTTCTCTGGAATCCAGAGTATGAAGTAGATACTTCATTTTATTCATACGACCCAGTGATTGTGAAAGGGAGATGTAGTGTATGAAAACTTCATTACAATCACAGACATGGTAAAAGGATTTAGCATGTTCTGTTTTACAAGAGCGCAAATGTGTTAAAATGCCAAAATTTTTGGTGAAATGAGGAGTAGGCAGCTAGTTCCCCACATTTATGTTCGTGGTTTTTTTTTTTTTTAATTGCAACGTACGGTTTTTTTTCTTCCCTCTCTCCCTCTCTCTCTCTCTCTCTCTCTCTCTCTCTCTCTCTCTCTCTCTCTCTCTTTTTTTTTTTTTTTTTAATTTATTTCCCTCCGGCATAGCATATTTCATCTGGTTAATATTTCCCGTTGTCTGCAGTATTTTCGGCGGCATCCTGTTGAAGAATGTCTTTAATTTTATCTTCTGACATTCTAATAGGTAAATCAGCCCAGAAAGACACCTCTCCCCTATCACATCGATAGCGGAGGGCAATAAAAGTCACTAACTAGTATTCCAACGTGTAACGCTGTAAATAACCGCACACATGCAAATTAGCTTCCCTTGAGATATCTGCCTTGCCTAACATTGGCGTATCACCTTTATTGCGCTATCGCCTTGCCTCCATTACTGGTAAATTTAATAACTGACTGGCTCTTAAATTAGGAGCCACATGAGACATGCCATTATGCTTATGAGGGTGATAAAACAGCTATTAACCTCGTTAAGGCTCGGGATCTGTCTCTACACGTAATTGCCTCATTCACCCGTTCATCTTCAACTTCGGGATACGTTATACTCTCACAAGTTCACTAGTTCTAATAAGTCAGCTAGTTACTACGAAGTGTCGCAAACGATTTTATTATGTCACGCTCTTCGTTTTGTACTCGTACTCTTCATTATATTGCTTTCAACTGCTGTCTTGCCAAGTCTAATGAACCGGAGCATGACTTTGAAGGATGGTTGTAAAAGGTTCTGCAATGACGACTTTGGAAGATTGTTGTTGTTGTCTTCAGTCCGCAGTCTGGTTTGATGCAGCTACCCACGCTGTCCTACCCTGTGGAAGCCTCGTCATCTGAGAATAAATTCGGCAACCTACATCATTTTGAATCTACTTACTGTATTCATCCTTCGGTCTCCCTCTACGATTTTTACGCCACAGACTTACATCCAACTCTAAGTTTGCAAATTTACAACGAACAGAAAAACTTCCGTTGAGTGTTACGTTATATAATTAGAAGATCAACAGAACAGATTTACATAATGAGCAAAACAGACTTTTTCAGAAGTAAGAGGAAGTGGACAGTAAATGCCATTCAGTTTAAAATTAAGTTATTTGTAAAATGTATTCTTGTTGTCATATTTACTAATTTTACAGTTAAAAATGAAATTAATAAGATGAAGAATACATAAAGTTTGGTAAATGTGTTCCTACTGTATATATACTCATATAAACTCAATGATAGCGGGATCTAAAAGAAGAGAAGCGTGGAAGACTATTAGCGATTTTAGAAACAATTGCAATGAAACAAAGAAATTATATCCAATAAATACCGAAGCATGGAAAAATTACTACAGCGGTTTATCGATGGATTGTGGAGTAGAATAGTTGGATGAGTGCAGAAGGAGACGGGATATTAATCTGAAAGAGGTTATGAAATAACTAAAAAACGATAAATAATAAAGCACTGAGATAAAGTTTCTAATGTATGCCACGGCGAGTAGTTTCGAAATAATTTGTACAGTTATTAATAAATGAGTAATGGTAGAAGATTTACGAAAGGACTGGAAAGTATTTTGCTTCTCTCCGATAGTCAGGACAGTAAACTGAAAATGTCGCTCAATCTACAGAGGTATCAATAATATGACTTGACCGTACGAAGATTTATGAAGACATGAACAGTGAAGGAATTTAAAAAAATGTAAATGTAAAGTGGTTTAAGTGGATGAAGTTCGTGTGACGACTAAAAAATGTTACTAAAAGCAAGCAGATTCACACTGGTCAATACAATTAGGCGACTAGATGTGACCTCTAGGTTATAAAGTATTCTCATCGGCAGAACGAACTAAAATGATTCGACGTCTTTCTGTCGGTGTTGCAGAGTAGAGACAACAACATTACAGCAATCGAGATACTGGTAAACATAGAAAGTTGCTGCAGAGATGGATTTGTGTTTACTCTGTCAAACGAATTACACAAGCATTTGGGTTCAGATACTATAGTAAGCAATGCAACAAAAACGGAAGCCGTGACACGGAAATTAATAGGAAGATTTCAAGCGGGATAGAGAATGTTTGTGAATCTATCGGACCAAACTGTGTGATCATCAGTCCGCAGAATACAAACTAATTAAACTGAGGTACTCTAACCTAAGGACAACACACACACTCATGTCCCAGGGAGGACTCGAACCTCCGACGACGAGCAACCGCGCCCTCTGCAGCGAGGCGCCTTAGACCGCTCGGCTACTCCACCGCTGCAAGCGGGATAGCCACAGAGGGGCGGCGGTGGAATGGCCGAGCGGTCTGAGGTACCATACTGCGTATCCTTCGGAGGTTCGAGTCCTCCCTCGGGCATGTGTATGTGTCTTCTTCTTAGTTTATTTTAATGCAGTTGAAGTATTTTGTACAACTAGGGACTTATAACCAAGGAAGTTAGGTCCCATAGATTTACAAATATTTGAATTTTATTTATTTATATTTTACATTTTTATTTTTTTATCTTTATTGATTTATTTTACACACAGAGGTGTCTGGAGCTATTGCAGTGTCTCAAAGTGTAATTCTAGGGCCAAAAAGCGATTTCAGATAACATGAAACGTTAAGGGAAGGTAAACCTAAGTTCGTCCACGAGTAAAATCAGAAAGAGGTGACGGTCATCTTCTGTTGACAGCACGTCGTGAAAGGAAGCTAAATGCAACTCAGCTGCAACGCAACCTTCAGGCAGCAACAGGGCGCGCAATATCAACACAAACAGCCCGAAATCGCCGCCGGAAATGTGGTCTCTACGCACGGAGGCCTATGGTGCGTATCCTATTAAACACAGAACACCGTTTAATCCGCAGACACTGGGCGGAGAAACATCAGGGTTGTAGTCGTAACGAATGGCGCCGCGTTCTGTTCACAGATGAGTCAAGATTTTATGTGGAGAGAACGTTGAACAGTCATGGTCATGTGCATGAAACATCACCACTTGATGGTGGTGGACAAGTGGTGTGGTGTGTGCATGGGTCTGTATTCGCGGACTGTCGTACCTCTACGTCATGAATGGTGCTTTGACTGCCCGGAGGTAGAAACGAGATGATATGTTCAAATGTCTGTAAATCATCGGACCAAACTGCGTGGTCATCAGTCCGTAACGTACAAACTACTTAAACCTAGGTAAACTAACCTACGGACAAAGACACATACCCATGCCCCAGGGAGGACTCGAACCTCCACGGCGAGCAACCGCGCGCTCTGCAGCGAGTTGCTTTAGACCGCTCGGCTACTCCACCGCGGCAGAAACGAGATCTGTCAAAACATTATTGTGCCCTTCGCTGGTGACGTAGGATTTTGGTTTCTTCCTCATTGGCGGATGACATGCTTGAAGCTGAAGGGCCGGCCGCGGTGGCCGAGGAGACTGAGGCGCTTCAGTCACAGTCTGCACGGCCACTACGGTCGGGGGTTCGAATCCCCCCTCGGGCATGGATATTTGTGCCGTCCTAGTTCGTAAGTAGTTCATCAGTAGTTTGTAAGTTTAGGGACTGATCACCCCGTAGTTAAGTCCCATAAGCTTTACAAACATTTTTGACGATAACAGCGTAGGTTAATGCCTCGCAGTTTTTATTCTCCCTGGCGCGGGAATACAGATTAAGCTGCGACTGCTAAGGGTTGAATGCAATTGGCTCATATGTGCAGTCAGTGTGGCATATGGAAGTTTGGGTCGGTTCTTGGGGTCGTGTTCGGGTAGCGTAGTCGTTAAGGCGACCGCTCGCGAAAAGCGGGAAACCCGGATTCGAGTCCCGGTCCAGCACAAATTTTCACATGTCACCATTTGGTAGAACATCCATACCTAATACAGTGACGCTAAATGAAATTCCCTATTGCGAGAAAATGTTGATTCTTCAAACTGCATGCATGTGTACAATTGTACTAGCTATTCGAAATGATAACACACGGTATTAATGCCGCGGTGGAGTAGCCGTGCGGTCTAAAGCGCCTTGCTGCGGAGCGTCCGATTGCTCCTAAGAGGTTCGAGTCCTCCCTGGGGCATGGGTGTGTGTGTGTTTGTTCTTATGTTAGTTTACGTAGTTTTAAGTAGTTTTTTAGCTACGGACTGATGACCACGCAGTTTGGTCCGATATATTTACAGACATTTGAACACCGTATTAAATGTCAAATAGAATGACTTTTTGACTATTATGGTCGCCCCATGCTGCCTTGATCTAAGTACACCCTATGTGAACCGCATATAAGGTGTTGAGAGAGCAAAATATCGTACAGTTTCACAAAAAATATTACAATTGTAACCAATGTGAGAATAAAAAACGTTATCATTTGAATATTGTGTTTGATATCAAACCTGATCCCCTAATTGTTTTGGGCAGTTTAAAAAATGCTTAAATCTTCGTTAAACTTAAGGGACTTAACAGCGGTTTCATGAGTTCAAATTTTTGTAGAACTTATGGGACGTAACTATGGGGTCATCAGTCCCTAAACTTACAAACTACTTATGAACTACCTTACACTAAAGACGACATAAACATCCACGCCCGAGGGGAGATTCGAACCCTCGACGGCGGACGGCCGCACGCAAAGCGACACGGAGCTCCAGCACGCGCGGCTAATCCGCCGCGGCTTTTGGGCAATTTATGTATACGATTGTATATCTACGAAAGGCTTTTGATTGGATCCCACTCTACTTTCTATGGACCTTTTCGAAGGAATTGGAAATAAGCAGAAGACATGTATGTGGAATAAAATGCTTGTATAGAGTTAACAATGACATAGGTCAGATCGGATATTGTACATCTTACCCATTTTTAAAAACAATTCGGTGAAGCAAGGATGCTGTTTTTCACCCACTCATTTTAGAATATATGCCGGTGCCGCTCTGGTATATTGGATCATAGTTTGTAGACCGATGAGAATAAATCTCGGAACTGGGCATTCCACATACTATTCTCATTTAAGATGGCCAAAGAGTAATAGCAGATTATCAGTAGGGTATGATTTATATATTTGAAAAGTAATTTGAGGTGGTGTCCAGAAGTAAATACTGATGAAAGAAAGTTTATAAGTAATGGGAGGTAAGAGACAGGATGTAAAACTGGAGAGAGAGGAAAGGAAAAATAAAGTGAGTAAATATGAAAATCTTTAAGTTTTATTTCGTGTCGATACAAAGGATGAGGGAACGACATAAGGAACGAGATCGGAACTCTAATACGATACTGTAGAATAATAACGTGTATAATCAGATTAATAGTCTATTTAAAACAATAATAGGACCAGTGGTGAATATGCATTAGATGTATGCGCCATAGAGGAAAATAGAATAGAGAAACTACTTGCTACAGAAATTTCATGTTGGATAAGATGCTGCAGGTTAACATTATTTGACCACTTGTGGAAAAAAGAAAAATAGTAATTTTCGACAGCTGCAGCCACTAATGTACATGCAATTAATCGTAAAAAATCGAAACGGCACCGATTTTGGTGACTTATGGAACACGGAAGTAGGCCATTACAAACCAAAAGTTGGATTGCACTATAAAGAAATAAGTGAGGCAGTCGACCTAAGAACTGGATTAATATTATTGAAGAGGACGTAGAGAAACAAGGATTGGAAGAAGAGGAAGATATGACAGACAAGGACCTATGACGCTTGGGATGCGAGAACCGTAAACCGTGTTGTTAACTTTCGCTAGTAGCGACTTGTTTCTCCCAACTGATGAAAACAGGTTTTCTGCAATCAGAATGACTTTGAAATTCTGAGATGATTTGTTAATTAAAACCTACTATGTTTTCAGGGTGATTTAGATTACATGTGTCTTACAACTTCCCTGTGCCGCGCGGGATTTGTCGAGCGGTCTGGAGCGCCATGTTACGGATCACGCGGCCTCCCACGTCGGAGGTTCGAATCCTCCCTCTGACATGGATGTTTGTGCTGTATTTAGTATAAGTTAGTTTATAAGTACTTTGTAAGTATAAGGACTGATGACCCCGCAGTTAAGTCCCTTAAGCTTAACAAACATTTGAACATTTTGAACAGTCTCTGCTTAGTTTATAAACAACTCATAACAGCACACTGTTGACTTAACCCATTAGCGCCCAGCGTCCTATTTGTGGACAGTTCCTTCGATTGTTGAATCATGCAACAATGAACACTGTATAATTTTGGTCTGCGTTCATTGGTGACTCCACACTTTCAGTTACAATTACAGTTTATTTGGAGGCCACGTTTCTCAGTCTGCGTTTGTATGGCTCAGTGTCAGCATTAGTGAATTTTCTCATTGGCACACGATTTGTGTTTTGATTTTCCAGTAGTCTTACAAGAAGGGTAAGTAAATCAGATTGCATTGTATTTGAATGTTGAAGGTCTATTTATGCCAGCTGTATAAAATACTTGATGAAAACCAATGGCTTTGTACTAATAATTACAAGTTGAAAACAGTATCCTATATATAGGACGCTGGGCTGTTATAATACCTATGGCCATTTTCCTTTCATAGCAGGAATTCTAATATGTCTCAAAAAATGTTCAAATGTTTGTAGCACTTATGGGACTTAACTACGGGGTCATCAGTCCCTAAGCTTACAAATTACTTATAAACTAGCTAAGACTAAGGACGGCACAAATATCCATGCCCGAGGGGGGATTCGAACCCCCGACCGTAGTGGCCGTGCAGACCGTGACTGGAGAGCCTCAGTCCCCTCGGCCACCGCGGCCGGCTAATATGTCTCGGAAGGAAGCTTTCATATCGGTCGAGGAGGCTGTAGAATACTTATTTCCTGAGGAGATAGAGGCTCATATTGTTGCATTACCCCCAGATGTTGATGAAATCACGGATGAGGTGAGTTTTTATGATGATGAAACAGGGTGTCCTATGGTGCAGGATATTTCAGGGACAGTAGAAATCAACTTTCCAGAGGACGACGATGTTCCAAGCGATGCTACAGCATCTACATCTAGTGCCAAGGAAACTGACTTTCAGTCAAAGCTGCAGGATCGTTCTTCTAAAAAGAGAAAGGGTGAACCAATGGCAGTATGGTCGAAGACAAATCCTAATTACAGTTTCGGCAATCTAGGTAGTGTGGCACAAACTAACCGTGAAAATATTGTGAACTCCTTGCAAGGTTGTACGCCACTGGAAATTTTTGAAGAGTTTCTTACCTCTGAGTTGCTAAATGCATCGTGGAAGAAACTGAAAAGTATGCAAAACAGTGGAAAAACAAGCCACAATGTTCTACCTCAGTAGATGACCTGAAAGTTCGTATTGGTTTCTTAATATTTTCTGGATACCACAGACTACCCAACCAGAGAGATTATTGGTCTGAAGATGATGATGTGATGTTTCCCCTTGTAAAAAGTGCCATGCCACGTAATAAATACCTTGAACTAAAAGCAATGTTCATTTCGTCGATAATAATTAAGCAGATGTTAACAAAAGCGATCGAGGGTTCAAGGTAAGAAATTTGATTGTCACTAAGAACAAAAACTTCCAGAAGTGGGGGATTTTACATGAAAATCTTTCGATCGATGAAATGATGATCAGGTACTTTTATCGTCATTCTCTGAAGCAATTTATAAAAGGAAAGCCCCTTAGGTTTGGCTACAAATTTTGGGCTTTATGTGGAATTGGTGGTTATTGTTGTAATTTTGATCTGTACTGTGGGAAGGATGTCTCTGAAGTTTCTCAACCTTTGGGAAAACGAGTCGTGAGGAAAATGTCGCTGACCCGACCAGCCTCATCATTTACTTTGATAACTTCTTTAATTCATATTATCTGTTTGTAGAACTAAAACAGATGGGTTTCCATGCCACAGGTACAATAAGACAAAACAGAACTGCACACTGCCCTTTCGAAGCAGATAAAGTCTTATCAAAGAGAGAACGAGGAAGTTATGATTCCCATTTTGACACAACCAACAGAACTACAAATGAAACTGCATACACTACGTTTGTCCGTCCATTTTTGGAGTATTGCAGCCCAGTGTGGGATCCTTATCAGGTTGGTTTGACGGAGGACATCGAAAGAGTCCAAAGAAGGGGAGCTCGTTTCGTATCGTCGCGATACAGGGGAGACAGCATTACGGAAAAGATATAGGATCTGGGATGGGAATCATCACAACAACAGCGCTTTTCGCTGCGGCGTGGGCTACTTGCGAAACTCCAATCGCCAACATTCTCCTCCGAATGCGAAAATATATTGTTGACTCTCACTTACAAAGGTAGAAATGATCATCAGAATAAAATACGAGAAATCAGAGCTCGAACAGAGAGATTCAGGTGTTCTTTCTTCCCTCGCGCTATTCGAGAATGGAATGGGAGATAAATAGTATAATTGTGGTTCGATGAACCCTCTTCCAGACACTTAAATGTGATTTGCAGAGTATCCCATGTAAATGTACATGTAGATGTAGATGCAAATAACCATGGTAAAGTGGAACGACAATACCTGTGTTTCATTGACAACAAATTTTGATGTAATTGAGCCTCTGGTTTCAGTATCTAGACGTCAAAAGGGACAAAAGGAAAAGAAGCTTGTCAAACAGCCTTACCTTGTGAGTCAGTACAACAAATATATGGGCGGTGTAGACCACCATCACTGGCATTTGCA
Source organism: Locusta migratoria (assembly GCA_026315105.1). NCBI lineage: Eukaryota > Metazoa > Arthropoda > Insecta > Orthoptera > Acrididae > Locusta > Locusta migratoria. Next base: position 546,214,741 of record CM048747.1, on the reverse strand, counting down.
GAAACATACAATCTCCGTTCGTGTTAAAAAATGGTATTGGCCGATTTTCATTGGCATTGTTGACATGGCTATGGTAAATAAATATGCACTTTTCAACACTTTATTTGACGAGGTCCAAAGCGTAAATGATATTCGGAGGTACATTGCCACTTCATATCTGAAAATCGTGCAGGATGCAAGAAGAACTTTTGGCAGACCATTACCATTGCAGACCTCTAGGATACTGTGGGGTTGGATGGGAGGGGTCACACTATTGGAGAAAGAGAAAAGCAGAGAAGATGCCAGGTCCAAACTGTTCAGGGAAGCCACTAACATTTTGTACTAAATGTGATGTAACTTTATGTGATCCCTGTTTTCCAAAATTTCATAAGTAACATGTGTAACTCATTAGGCCAGTAGATTCTAATCACTAACTTTCGTAGATAATCACAATTAGTCTTGTTCATCATTATATGACTACATGACTCCATATAGATGCTAACAGCAAATTTTCATAATTTTTTTCTAAATTTTTCAAAAGCACTGAATTTATTTTGTAATTTGAGTGTTTAAATAAACGTTTAGCATTTTGACATGTAGTGTTTTGTTTCTAATTTATCTCCTTAAAAGTCAGGCTGGACAAAATTTATAAAACATGAAAGAAATCTAAAGATAGGTTGATTTCGATATATATGACACTACAAGCGCCCAGCGTACTATTTATAGGACAGTGATTATTTTTATTTCTATCAGAGGTAATCACTTTAAACCCCACCTCTATGTTACTTTACACCTTTTAAACCTATACTTAAAATTTTTAAAAGAAATTCACACTATAAAATAATTTGGGCAATAATGGGTTAAGTAAACCAGCTGTCAACTGCTTCCGATAAGGAAGAAAATTGAAATTGGTACACGTTTCATGATTTCGTTGTCCTAGAGAACGTCCTCAGATACAGTATTTTATTACGTATTGTGAGTTATATACTGACTTACAACACGAAGTCTTCTTGACAGTTCCTAATTTTCGTGTTGAACTGTAAATTCAGATAATTACTTCGTTATCTGCTGTTAGTTTTGACGAATCCGTTAAATTTGTGTTTGTAATTTACGGAAAGAATTACGCTGGCGTTGACAAAAAACTAATCCCAAGGAATTTGGTCTGTGTACAGAACGCTTCCTTATTTCCCAGCTCTCTTTTTGGGTAATTACAGTTAATTAAAAGCTCGGGAGGCGGTCTCATCTCTTCGGAACTCTCTTTTTTTTCCATCAGCGACTGGAACAATGTTTACAAAGGCGTAATCTCTTGCTGAAGCAAACATAAAATCCTCGTTTGCTTTTTAATTAAGGAGGAGTCGCTTCACGCTAAATATGTATTATGGCGGCGGCGGCCTACACTACGTGTGGACAATGCCTGAGAATGCGGGACTCCTTTTACTCGGCGTGTCTTCTGATCAGCGCGGTAGCCGCTGCAAGAACGTACAGTACACTACAGAAAAAAAAAAAAAAATGGACTACGCACTTATTCATTCAGGAATCAGAATACTGCACGAATAATTACACAGTACATACCTGTGTTTTCGTGTACTTACAAGTTGTACAAGCGTACCTTTGTCATCTCACTACTGTAAAACTAATTTTACATTTACTCTTTGCACAAAACCCTGCGAGATTTTACCACACAGCTCAGCTCATGCAAATCGTTCTATACCACTTTAACTAAAGTGGTTGCAAACATGGGATACTAACAACGTAGTGTGGTCAATCTGACCTCTCACTTTTTGGAAGGGTGTAATGTTAACAATTTCAACACCTTTGAAATTCTCTGCTTTGCATATGAAAGAGTCATTAATCTTAAGTAAATATACACGAAAATACAATTCAATAACACTAAATAAATATTATTAAACTGGCACTCAGATATGCACATTTCGTACACTAATACATTTATATGTTTTCCATTAGCTAATATTGACAATAAAGCATTCATAGATTTTGTATATTTTCTTGAGGAAACTAATAAAACAAAAAATGTAACGTTTGTAACCCTAAGAAATACCTATTGAAAAATCAGAGCCGTCCAAATCACAAATTTTCACAACCGTCCTAGCAGACCTAATAATATATTGTTATTCGTAACTCCTGCGGATGTCGTGGATTCTGTGCTCGCTTTTGCATATGTTTCAGCATAAGACTACAAGCCAACTCTTTCAGAAGGATACCTGAGTCGACAGGAGCTTCATCTGATACAATCTTCTGAAGAACATATGCATTTCTTACCTTTTCTTCAAAGTTTAGATCTGAAGTGTTCACACATTGTCTGCTAGTTGCAGCAGATCCTTTACCTGTAAAATTACTCGGTTCCTCCGTGTTTCAAAAGGTTTGAAATGGAAAATATCGAGAATATGCGAGGAAAGTAATAGCAGAAAAAATTACACAAACAACGTAGTGCGGTCAAAATGACCGCGAGCTATTTTCGAAAGGACGTCACTCATGTTATAGAAGCTCTGGCATAACATCATAAGCTTTGCCGGTCCACTCACAACTAAACTCGAAGCCAGTGTTGCCAGGTGTTGAAAAAACAAATCCGGAGGTCGTAATGGAAAATTCCGGAGATTTGTCCACAATTTCCGGAGACACTTTCGAATCTCTCTCTATATATAAAATAGGCTGTATGACTGTATGTTTGTATGTATGTTCCCCATCTCCTCCTAAACTACTGGACCGATTTTAACCAAATTTGGTACACGTGTTCCCTACTATCAAGCAACAATCGCTGTCTGGGTAAGAACCACCTACGACACATACGTCAGGAGATATTACGTCATAAACAATGACATTCGTGAAAAACGGCCGCATCATGCGATAATATTCTACATCTGCTCCTAAACTAATGGAACCATTTCAACCAAATTTGGTAAAAATATTCTTGAAGGACAGGAATCATTTGCTATGGTGGCAAAAACCAGCCACGATACATAGTCAATACGGTATCACGTCATAAACAAAGAAAACTGCCCTATCTTGCGGCCCGTGATCGCGTGATTTTATTCGTCAACTAATTGAGAACGAGTGCACTTAGCGACTTGCAATAAACTTTAAACATAATTTCAAATAATCACGAGACTTTTTCTCGCTGACAACCCCAACAAAATGATGAAAAGAAAAAAGTTTATCGGTTACTACTTCTCTTATGTCCATGATGTATACCAACGGCATTTGGCATGACGTTAGAAGTTATTTTCGCTCACACCCTCAAGACATGAAAGTTTGTACCCTTAAAAACAATGTAAATGTACTTTTACAAAAATACAACAAATAGCAGTATGAGAAAGTTCTATTGGTCCTTCGGGTTCGTACCAGTGACATTTAAACAAAATCAAAACTATGTACCCAAATCGGAAAAATAATGGAGTCAGTGTAAAATTTTACTTACGGCACCGTAAGTGAACATATCGGTACCGAAACGTTTCTCCAGACCAGATGTGTTCGTTTTTATGTGTTACATTTTATATTTAGGGAAGCATTAGTAGTGAAATAAACTATATAATTTTCACCTAGAGTAACCGGTTTTTCTAAAATAAAATAAAAAATCCGGAGATTTCAACATTTTTTTCCTATTTTTCCTGGAAGATAAAAAATTCCGGATATCTCCGGAAATTTCCGGAGACCTGGCAACACTGCTCGAAGCTAACGAGCAGGTGGGCGCAATAATAGATAGAGAAATTGGTAAATCGCAATTGTTGCCGAAAGCGCACGGTCAGATAGACACACCACGTTAGCTAAAGGTTAATAGCCGTACCAACGACATCTTTGTCTTAGTAAACCTCTTAAAGAGTAGCGTTGTCCATGTTATTCATTTTCTTCCTTTAGACTATGTTTGTAGCGTTTTAAACTAGAGTTGTAACATCACTGTCAGTATTAATTAAAGTTTTGGCCCACTTTCGGTTACGGTAGTAACACTGAAAGCGAGCCTTGCCATCGCCTTATAACAGCCAGATATTTAAATGAAAATGACGGCTTAAACTTTCATCTGAGATGAAAATTGAATAAACGAATTGGTATAGGACAAAACTATAATGTGTTTTTCATGTCTCGCCTCATTTCGGAGATATTTGCAGATATAATGGCTATTTGATAATGTCTGTCTGTCTGTTTGTAGCGTGTTCCTAATTTTAAGTTGCTTCCTTGAAGCGATTTTCATCAAATTATACAGAACATTCCTTATTCAAAGGTTTTTTTAAAATTATTTTTGTCCAACATTTTTGTAGAAGCCATAAAACTACAGGATACACTTAAGTGGACCGTAAAACAAGTCAGTGCATTTTTTTTTTCTACCTAGTACTGTATTTTGCGACGATAAGAAGGCTTACATTTCAAGTAATCATCATTTAATCATTTCCTACGCGCAAGTCACCCAAGTGGACTCACCTAAAGACTTGCATCAGGCAAGCCGAACACGATCACACCTGTAGTCTGACGAACAAAGATGCCTCACTGTCATCATTATTATGATCATCCTATACGTATTAAAAATGCGAAACTGTGTAGCTTTGTTACCCCATGGCGCTACAACTGAAGCACGGATGTGAATGAAATTTCATGTAGAGACAGCTATTGATCTAGATTAAAACATATGATATTTTTAATAGTTTATATTACAAGTTGTGTACACTCAGCGGAAAATTGTGCTGTCGAATGTTCGGAGAAGGCGTCCGGTTAGAGCTGTAGCATCATGTATGTGAGTGGAGTTGGACACTGTTTCGCACCCTTTCTTATTGTTTTTTACTTTCGCACTTGCAAAAGATTGTGGGATACTCTCTTTATGGATTAAGTGACATTTAAGTAAAACAAATATGGATATTACCGTTTAGGCAGCGCCCACTTTCGTTTGATGTAACAGATAAACGAAATTCGTTCATAAACCGCACACGTTTCATAAAGAATGGTCTTAGTGCCATAACAAAAAATATTATAGTTTTGCCTGTGACGAATAAAAAGCGCAAATTGCCATGTGCACCTACATCAACGAATGTAAATGTAGTACTAAATACAAATGCATTTAACAGATGGCGGTGTGATAACCACTGCAATTAACAAAAGAAACGTTCTGTTTTCTCCTCGTTGTTACCCTCATGTTCCCTTTTGTCTCACACACATGATTTTGGTACATTTTTTATTGTAAATTTTCGATTTAGGGCTGCAGAAAAGTCACTTTGCGATAAAACCATTACTAAACTCTTATATTCCTTCAAACCGCAATTTTTTTTTATTAGTTAATGACGCGTTTCGCCCTTTAGCAGGGCATCTTCAGATTATAATGCGCTCTCCGTGGTGCGACACGGTAAGTTGTTATTGTGGTGTTTATGTTTTTCTGGAATGTCTTTTGGATTTCCTTGTGGCCCTTAATAGAAGCGGTGGTCTCTGGTTATACAAGATAAGCCCATGTTTACAATGTGCTCCCGGGCGGTGGGCGGGCGTGGTGTTTTGATCCGACGACTTGTACAGACTTGCAATCGAGACGGTTTGAAGGAATATGTATTCTGTCTGCTGCTGTACACCATGAATTGGAAATCATTTTATTACTAAACTCCGTAGAAGTATACCATAAAATTATTTACAGATGAATGGAAAAACTATTGGAAACCAACATCGGGGAAGATCACCTTGGATTTAACAGAAATGTAAGTACACGGGAGGCAATACTGACGTCACAACTTATCTTAGAAGATAGGCTAAGGAAAGGCAAACCTACGTTTTCAGCGTTTGTAGATTTGTAGAAAGCTTTGGTACAATATCGACTGGAAAACACTCTTTCAAAAGCTGAAGGTAGCAGGGATAAAATATAGGGAGCGAAGAGTTATACTCAACTTTTACAAAAACCAGACAGCAGTTATTAGAATCGAAGGACAAGAAGGGGACGCAGAGGTTGGGAAGTAAGAAAGGGTTCTAGCCTTTCGCCAACGTTGTTCCATTTGTACACTGAGCAAGCTGTGAAGGAATGGAAGGAGATATTTGGAGAGGGAATTAAAGTTCAGGGAGAAGAAATAAAATCTTTGCGGTTTGCCGATGACACAGTTATTTTGTCAGAGACTGCAAATGATCTGGAAGAGCAATTGAATGGAATGGACAGTGCCTTGAAAGGAAGATATAAGATGAACATTAACTGGAGTAAAGCGAAGGTAATCGAATGAAATGTCGGAAAATCAGGTGATGCTGAAGGAATTAGATTACGTAATAAAATAATAAAAGATGTAGATGCGTTTTGCGATTTGGGTAGTAAGATAATTTTTGATGGTCAAAGTAAAGAAGACATAAAATGCAGAATGGCTATGGGAAGAAGCGAAACTTGTTAACATCCAATCTCTCTCTATATAAAAGCGAAAGGACATTCATTCATACACTCACTCACTCACTTATTGACTAAACACGAAATCGTTAAAACTACTTCACCTGTGAAGCTGAAATTTGACAGAAATGTAGTTTAAACGTAGTAGACGTCAGCTAAGAAACGACTTTGCGATATAACTGGCAGTTAAGGAGATTCATAAACAATGAAAACTTTCCCGTCTTGCGGCACGTGATACTGTGACTTTATCAGTCCCCTGTTTGAGAAGAAGAGCACTTAGCGACTTGCAACAAACTTTAAACATAATTTCAAACCCTTAGGAAACTTTTCTCGCTGACAACCATAGCAAAATGATGAAAGGAAAAAAGTTCCTCGCTTACTACTTTCCCGCTATTTACGGAGTAAAACTACGGCATTCGGTATGACGTTGAAATTTATAATCTCTACACTACATATTGTACCTGCAGAAAATTTTACAAACAGTATATACACATATAGTTGAATTTACCTTCTAAATTGTATCACAATACGACACGTAGTTCATGATATACCAGCACAGCCGGCCGTAGTGGCCGAGGGGACTGAGGCACTCCAGTCACGGTCTGTACGGCCACTACGGTCGGGGGTTCGAATCCCCCCTCGGGCATGGATATTTGTGCCGTCCTTAGGATTAGCTACTTCATAAGTAGTTTGTAAGTTTAGGGACTGATGACCCCGTAGTTAAGTCCCATAAACTATATAAACATTTGAACATTTTTTTATACGAGCACATAAACAGTAACGCTCATGGAAAAACGCCCCATCACGCGCTAACTTTTAATCTATTACTTCTTTACTACCAATTATATTCCTAAGAGCTTTTACAGACATACAACACTCACACAATTGTATATGTACATGAAAAATTACACAATTGTACAACATAGAACTCAGTAAAATATGAGATCATATATACTGCGATGGTTAAAAACGTTTCACAACAGGCATCACGTTTTATTACATATCTTATTTACTGCTAAGACGCTCCTTTATTCCAGTGAGCCTAAGGAAATTCCTGAAAGATGACATTGCCGTTGAAAACTTTGAAGCAACTTTGAGCTATGAAGCGCATACCGCTGTAGGAAAGGAAGAGAACTAAACAGAGTACATCCGACGAATACTCATTATTTTCGAAATATCTGACTTTTGACTTTAAGAGACTGCAGTTTGCAGTGGGAATAGCATTTTCTGTTATGAATAATAAATCGCAGGGCAATCTGCTCAACACTGTAGAGTGTATTTGAAATCTCAATTTTTCTCGCACGGGCAGCTTCATATCGGTTCCTCAGGCATGGACTCTCCACAGAAAATATTTATATTGTATCCTGGACAAGTCAAGACAAATATTGTTTATAGTCAGGAACGAAGGAAGTAATATTAGCGTTTAACGACCCGTCGACAACGTGGTCATTAGAGACGGAGCTCACGCACGGATTTTAAGTTTTGTGTATACTATGATTATAAGTATGGTGTAGTACAGCAAATCTCCAAGATTACTATACCAACTTTCTTGGTATTTCATAGGTCAATTGAGAGTACCTTGGGGTCAACATACAAGCTTAATTTCATTAAAATCGTGTAAGGGGAAGAAAAGATACGATTTGTAGTGTCTGGTGTATGATACCCTTGAATTGAAGCGTAGTATAGCAAAGATCCGATAGAGGCGCCGTTACATCCATAGTACACCAAATAACTAATAAATGGCGATGCTGCCTTTTTTATTTACGTAACTGAGGTGTAATACACTGAAACAAGGACTACGATTTTCCTTACGGCAGCGGTGTAATGTATTAATGTTGAATCCTCTTTGAAAAATCAGTCACGTACAAGGAGGGGAATAATGGTTTGTGTTGATAATGAAATAAATTTGTTTAAATCAGTAAATTAAAGATCTCCCTAAAGTGAATATTTCGTTGCCAACGTTAACATATTAAACCGCTGCCACCACAAGTAAAATTTAATTCTGGTACGACAAAAAAAAAAAAAAAAAAAAAAAAAAAAAAAAAAAAAAAAAAAAAAAAAAATTATCCAGCATTCCTTGCAATGCCATGGAAGAAATAAATTTGCATCTTTTGATGGGTATACCTACTAAATTGTAGCTATATAGTATAGAAATATCTATGGAGTGACCATTGCGTTCTGTGCAGCTTCTCAACAAGCTGGAATTACCACGTGGTATTGAGAAATCCACTCTTTCCACACATTTATTTGCTATTACGATTGGTTTGTACCGCATTGCTTGAAAAGAAGCCCAACCTCCTTTTCGCAGAGCTACCACATAACAAGAAATAATGTGTGAATAAATGCGTCACAGAAGCAACTATTTCTCATCTCAGCGATAGAAGTGTTTTCAGAATTTTACGCCAAACAGGCTATTACACACCGCAGTCTTAAGTAACACAACCTAAGATTGAATTTTCATCTTTGCGGAGTACAGACTTAAATTAATTTCACTTGTGAACATTCATAGTTTCCGACGATGATTACTACTTAAATTTGACATCTTGGCTATGAGAACTTCGTTTGTTGACAGAGGGATCTAACAAGGATTCGGTTTTTGCTGACCTAAGTCCGGAACCCTAAAAACCATGATGTACACAGGTCCCTCTTTAACAGCCGTTGCGAAGCATGGGTACATAAACTAGTATTAATTTAAATGTTAGGAAGTCCTTTCTGAAAACATTAGTCTTGCATGTGAGTGAAACGTGGACGATAAGGAGTCCAGACAAAATGATGATAGAAGCTTTTGAACTGTGGTGCTACAGACGAATGATGAAAATTAGATGGGTAGGTCACGTAACTAATGATGAGGTGCTTAAGCGAATGGGGGAGGAGTTTCTGGCATATCCTGACTAAGAGAAGGGATAGATTGGTTGGTCTCATTCTGAGACATCAAGGAATTGTTATCTTAGCATTAGCGGGAAGCTTTTGGGGTAAAAATCGTAGACGGAGACCGAGGGACGAATACAGTAAACAGATTCTAAAGGATGTAGGTTGCCGAACGTATTCTCAGATGAAGAGACTTGCACAGGACAGAGTAGCGTGGAGAACTGCATCAAACCAGACTGCGGACTGAAGACCACAACAACAAAAATTACCAAGACGTACGATATGTATTCTGATTGCGATATTATTCGGGTTCTTAAACACTGTTTACTCCTTTTATCTTATATGATGTGTATTGTTCTATTATCTACAACTATAGATGATCGAACATTGGCTGCTCTCGTTTAAAAATTTCGATGACTGGTGTCATTTCTGAACGGCAACTTGGCGCATGTGCGCATGCATTCGAATGGGTCTTCAGTGACTGGAGGAGAACTGATACACAGCAGATACGGTGGGGGGGGGGGGGAGGGGGTGGTTGAGAGAGGGGTTCAACGCCCCCCCCCCACTTGTTACTTTTCTTTTGTCACTTGTGCTAAAATTAAAAATTGGCAATAATTTCTGTAATGAATGTGAGAGTTAGACTGAAAACTTTGCCAAGAAAGAGAGGTACCAGGCTTTAAATTGACGTTCTTAACCATATTTTGCAACTGGGCCAATGAGAGATGGTGGAGAATTTAGGCAAAATGAAGTGTTATACAGATGCATACATTTCGTGAAATGGGCACTTGCAGAATGTAGCGAATGTAGTAGTTTGAAGTGCCAAAATCTGTAGTTATGACTTTTGCGGCGTCTTCATCAAGTCTAAATTATAAAGTCTACTTTAATTCAAATTTTACATCGACAAGTTTTGAAGCCTTCTAAATGTCTAATACAGTCGAGTTATAAGTATAAATTACAGCAGTTATAATACTTATTTACTACTACTCTTACATCGTGTCGGTTTATCCTTATTTCCAAATGTATGGCATTATAATCCCGGAACCCAGGGTACTGGCGCTACTGAGTATATTTTCACAATATATTGTCAACAATAAAACTTGACAAAATATATGGCTGAAAATATAGTAGTATTAGCTGGCGAAACTGCGGTATTATTATGTACGAAAAAGTCACACTTTAATCAGTGTGAGAGGAGAGTTACAGCGTGTAAACATCAAGTTCTGCAAGAAATTTGGGAAGACTGCAACGGAAACGCGTGCAATGTTAGTGCAGGGGGAATCCATGAACAGAAAATATGTTTACGAATGGTCTGGACACTTCCGTGATGGTAAGGAACCAACTGACGAGGAGCCACGTTCTGTTCCGCTCTCCTGCTCACGACCTCTCTCCCGTACAACTGCACCAACATTCCACGTTCCACAGTTATGGTTTTCCCTAATGTGTAGCAACATATCAAAACGTGAGGTTCACATGTAGCTCCATTGTGTGACGCCACAGCAAAGCGGGTGAGCGCATTGAGCGCTATGCTCCGATGTGCGAGGCCATTCCCCGTCGGGGGTTCGAATCCACCCTCGGAAATGTATGTTTGTGTTGTCTTTAATATAAGGTAGTTTATAAGTAGTTCGTAAGTTTTGGGACTGATGACCCCACTGTTAGGTCCAATAAGTTTAACACACAATTGAACTTTTTTTGTGCTGTGGCAGCTGTGACTTGCTTTGACTACGTTCCACTGGTCACAGTCTATTTACATTGTTACTCACATACAGTTCAAGTTGTGTATCGATTCTCCTCAAGTCTCTGTGAACCCATACGCTGCACGCACACGCGCGCCAAGTTGCCGACCAGATATGACAGCAGTCACCGAAATTCTTAGGACACACCCCTAATCCTCTGAGAACAAGAGGTCTGGGAACCTTGTTTACAGAGACATATTGTGTGGCATAAAGTCAGCGCCACACGCCAGATGCATGAGAACGATCTTGAAGATGGCAGCGGACGACCGGCAGCCAATCGCATGCCAGCTCCGCGCATCCTGGAGGCAACAACAGAGAAGCGCGCCCTCTACAAGTGGCTATATCTAGGCCGACATGCGACTGGACGTGTCGGTCTGAACTCGGCTCCAAAATAGGCAGTCACTAGGACTCAGCGCAGCTAGCATAAAGGAAGACGACGCCGCCATGAGGAGAGATGTATTTGATAGAAGTCGAGTATTTCGTGTAACTTTCAGTAAATAAAACATGTATTAATAATAATAATAGCTGTTTTAGATGTCAATGCATCCCAAGCGTCCTGATAGAACCTTTCCTGTTAGACAGGAAGGGAAGGACTATACACATATCAACGAGGATGGCTAAATATATTACAATAGATTTATCGCTGTCCATACATTCCACGATAATTATTATGTGATCCGTGCTAGCCATATCGCTATGACAAACTAAATAAACACAATAATTAAAATAATATATTGTTTATGATCTGTGAAATATGTTTACCGATTTGGCATGATGTTAACGAAAACAAAAAAAGATTTTTGTGTTGAACATATAAAAGTGGTGCTAACACAGTTGTTAATAAATGAGGAAGTCGAGTAAGATAAAATAAATGTTCAAATGTTTGTAATTCTACGGGACTTAACTGCTTGGTTATTAGTCCATAGCTTAGAAACTACTTACACTTAGTTCAACTAATATAAGGACACCACACACACCCATGCACGAGGGAAGACTGGAACCAAATCAAAATGTTCAAATGTATGTAAATCTGTCGGACCAAATTGAGTGGTCATCAGTCCATAGCTTACAAACTACTTAAACCTGGGTATACTAACCTAAGGACAACACACACACCCACTTTCCAGGGAGGACTCGAACCTCCACGGCGAGCAACCGCGCGCTCCGCAGCGAGGCGCTTTAGAACGCTCGGCTACTCCACCGCGGCAAGACTGGAACCCCCGACGGCCAACGGGCATCTAAAACACTGTCTACAAAAATATTGAAACGTCTGTGAGTATATGGGAACTGTGAAAATATTTGTAAACCTATTGGACCAAATTAAAAAGCAATTATATTGATAACCAGTGACTCATGCTTCATCATGTGTCTTGTCCACATATTATTTCCTCAAGTCAAGTCGTGCAACAAAATTCTACTTTTCGTCACTTCTGTTTATTTCATTTACCAGCCTAATTTTATTCTTCTGTTGCACTTACTACTTCAGTTATAATTGACGTCAGGATCCTTCTAGCCCAAACACTTTTTTTGCTGTTCCTAGTTACAACTCTGTATCTACTCTGTTTCCAACATCGTCAGTTATTTTACTGCCAAAATAGCAAATATTATTCGATTGCTTTTAGAGCCCTACTCCCCATATTTTCTACCGGTGAATAAGTTTTCCTACATTTCGTTACTCTTTTTCCTTTACTTTAACCGTTGTTTTCCTTAAAACCTCTGTTGAATACTTTTTTCCTTTCCATTCCATTCTACTGGTCTTCTTTGCTGTTTCTGAGAAACGAACTGGCAGTCGTTCTTTAACAACGATTGAGACGGTTAGTTTCTGATCCCCTACAAAGTAGTTCGTAGCGTACGTCATGCACAAAGTGATTTTCAGGTGTTTGACGAGGAGGTGCCTGAATAAGTGGGTCCGTCACCGATCGACCGTGTTCTATGAGACAGAAAATGAATGTCCCAGCATCTATTGGCAAAAATGCCTTGGCGCATCTGGTGATAACATTCGAATGGAACCATTTCAAGTCTTCGTTGTGGACTGCTTGCGGTTGTCATTCACTTTCCCTTCAGTGGCTGACTCACAAATGCTGAACTCAGGTACCCTCTGAATACAAGTTGTTATTTCTGGAAAGGTGAAGCGAGACCTGAGGACATTACGCTGCGAGAACATATGGATCCTCAGTTGCGAAAGTGTAGAAAAGGAACATCATGCAGCTACACTAAGCAAGCAAAAGTTTTGAAAAGAGGAGACACACATGCTGACTGAGTAAAAAGTTAGACGAAAAACTGGGAAAGTTGTAATGTATCATAAAAATGAAATCATTCTCACCTGAATAAGATGTGAAGAAAGTGATGCTAATACATGTGAAAAAATTGATGTCATAATACGTTTTGTCTCTTCGAGATAATGAGAGTAGTTTCTTGACGTTGAAAGAGAAGGTGCATATCCGTTTAGGTACAATATCTTAGTTCACGTAAATTGCTGTACACCACGTCAAAGGCCAAAAATACAACAAAAGAACCGTCTGTCTTCGTTGTTTCTCGAACGTGCTAAACAATGACAGCAATCAATGAGATAAGTGCCAACACATATTTAAAGAAAATGTCCTGCAAACAGTCCAAATGATATACTCTAAGTACCTACACAGTTTTCCATGTACATTTGTCCAGAAATACACACCTGTTGCAACCTAAATGTAGAATTAGCCTATTACTGAATACCTAAAAAGGAGAGTGACAATAACAGGTACCACCTCTGACTACAACTACATTTTTTCCCCGTGAAAATACAGGACACCTGCAACTGCACCAGAACCTGCACCTTTAACTGATCAGTAACTTCTGACACATTGTTTCAACTTAACAATAGGGTTACCGGAATATGATATTGAATTAAAACTATATACATCAAAACATTGTTTTACAAGGTATTAACTGAGCAATAAAATTTCACATAACATTGAGGCTATTGAGAGTAAAATTTTTTATGTCTTCTTGGTAGCATGATGTGTTTCAAGAAATTTGTTAACTGCACTCTCACATGATGACTTCTCATTCAAGTTGTGCGTTATTATTTCGCTGAAGTATTCAATTTCTCAAAATTTTTATGACGTATTTTCCAATACTAAATTGGTTTACGTCGGAGATTCTCTTAGCATTTTTCTCAAATGTTTCAAATGTTTGTATAGCTCGTGGGATTTAAGTACGGACCCCTAAACTTACAAACTACTTATGAACTAGCTAACACTAAGGACGACAGAAATATTCATGCCCGAGGGGGGATTCGAACCCCCCACCGTAGTGGCCGTGCAGACCGTGACTGGCGCGCTTCAGTCCCCTCGGCCATCGCGGCTGGCGTATTATTTCTATTTTTAAATAGTTTTCGAGCTAAAACTCGGGTTGTTTCATGCAATGATTTTATTAGCTACTTGTTTTCTTGAATGTTGGCAAGAATAGTGGGATCATAATCAAACTCTAACCAGTTCAACTTTAGTCATCTATTTCAATTTGAACTTTAATGTTCTCTGGATTGTAAATGTATCACTACCTCATTATGTAATCAACGGCACAAATAATAATGAAAGTGGTGAGAGGCTGTCCACTTGCCGGCCGCGGTGGCCGAGGAGACTGAGGCGCTCCAGTCACGGTCAGCACGGCCACTACGGTCGGGGGTTCGAATCCCCCCTCGGGCATGGATATTTGTGCCGTCCTAGTTCGTAAGTAGTTCATAAGTAGTTTGTAAGTTTAGGGACTGATGACCCCGTAGTTAAGTCCCATAAGCTTTACAAACATTTGAACATTTTGAGCTGTCCACTTGCCTTAATCCAGTGTTACCAAGAAAGATTCAGAAAGTTCTCATCTGAACTTAATTTTGATATTTGTGTTTTTTAAAATAATTTGTATCAGTCTGATTAATTTTTGGGTGTAGCCCGCAATGTCGCACAGTTTTTAATAATGAGAGTCTATGGATACAATCATATGCTTCCTTAAAATTTGTAACTGTTATTTAAAGTTGTAATATCGAAAAATGTCAGTTACATTGAATACAGTGTCACTCATTTTTGTATCGAGCAGCGGAAGAATAAAATTTATATTACTCAAATGAAAATGTATCTACATTATATACGAAAAACATATTAGAATAAGAGTAAGGGCAAACTGTATGGCCGTGCTTCGCAGCGGATGTTAAAGAAGGGCCTCTACATGCCATCCTTTTTAGGGATTCCGGACCTCAGGCAGTAAAAGTGCAATCCGTTGGATCGCTTTGTCAATGAACTCAGCTCTCCTAGCCAAGAGATCGCACAGTTCTAGGCTTTGTGTCCCCTCGTGTTGCGAAAGACTTGCCCATTTCAGGCAAGGTTATTCGTAAATACAACGGATTCAATATATAATAAGTACGCACTTAAATCACAATGCAACCTACATTAATTCGATTATCCCTGTGAAGAATTGTTATGTGAATTAACCTATTGATAAAAGCGGAGGAATATCGTCATATTTTGAAGACAATTGAAATCTGCCTAAATAAGTAAAGAAACGTCCTTAAGTTTTAATACACAAAGCTAAATCAGTAACTCGCTGTTCAGATTCAGTTTGTACCCGTAGATGTAAGATTGCGGTGCTTAATATATAGTAATATTCGGAAAATACTTATTCTCATTACATGTCCAACACTGTCAAACACACCTGTCATTTACATACGCCACGTACATTGATGTCGGCGATATAATGAATTTGTTAGATTAATATGTTTTAGGATTTTCATTGGATGACCTACTTAAAAGTAACATCTGATGTATTGTTAAGACGCAGGTTGACACAGGTTGACTATTAAAGTCGATAATTTTCATTTACATTACATCGATATTCTTGAGAGCTTCTTTAGTCAATATTTGTTTAAATTCAACGAAATCACATTATATTATAGCAAGATATAGTAGCCATTTTCTTTCTGTTGCGAGATGGTGACAATAATGTAGACAAACAAGTATAGTTTTACTAGTTTTTTTCTGTTATGTGGCACATGTAAAAGATAGAATTTGTTGTATATTAAATATATGCATTTCTCTGATTATTATTGTGACAGCAAGTCTATACCATTTTGCACGTACGCTTACATGTCCTATGACAGCAGTATAGTCTGCCAGGACCGCTCATCTAAATAAACGATAACGATTAACTTCAATGGTGTAAGATTTCCGAAATTCTGTAGTTGCTGAAGCAATACACGCAACAGGGCGAGCTGTTTTTCCATTCGCGCAGTAAGAATCCAACAGGGCCTTCATTTGTTCTTTGCTGCACTACGCCGCACTTATAAGCAAAGAAAACACTGAACACTTCAAATTACTATACCATTTCGTACCCTTGCAATGTTACGTTATAACGTAAAAATCTAAGAACAAAATATAGTAGAGTTGCATTAGTAGATTTCATTTCTATTTTAATTCATGAAGAAATGTTAAATATATATAAGACCTACTCATTTCATTCGAGAACAGCTTATAACTCTGTAAGAGGAATTTGATAAGATAAACCCTCCGCCAACCTTCTTCTGTCTGGAAGCCAAGCGCTACTCACTCACTCTTATACCGTCGTCCTGGTAAGACGCGAATGTGTCTCGTAATAGCTTCGATATTGAATGACGTTATTTAAATGCAGCTTAGTCGTTTTCTTTCATTGCTTTTGGTCGTTCTATTGTCCATATTCGAATGATTCATCTTTGCAGATTTAATTTTCAGTATTTTCGCCCTCGCTGGAACTGCGAGAGAGGAGACGGTTTGTTGTAAAACGCAATGGTCAAATATTTAATGTCTTTCGGCATTGCCACAATAGCCAAGCACTAGCGCCCTGAGATTCGTGATGGTTTCCATTTTAAAATTTTAATAAGTTTCATTTTGGTAGTCGCTTTTAATGGAATTCGGTCTCAGCACGCTCCAACAACCACGTCGTTGCGTTGCAAATTTACAGAATTCAGAATACAGCTGATTCAAGTTTCATTGAAATAAGTTTGAAATACACAGCTAAATGACATTGTTCTCAGCGATTAAAACAGTTTCTTTCCAACTTGCACCATCAGTGTTCGAATATTATTTTCCATCAGCGGTCTATGTTGAATAATTTTCTTTTCGGGTTATTCAAACTTTTATGTTTCGTTAGTGTCACGACACATTTGTGTATTAAGACATTTTAACTCAACTTTCTTTACAAGCCACAGGAAATTAGTATTTCACTTTGATCTGATTTTGTTGAAATGAAGCTGGCATGTTGCCCCAAGCTACACATAAATTACCTTTAAACACCATGAAAATTCATGAAGCAGCTTTTAAACAAATATTTAAATTATGAAAGTATATTTTTTTCATCCTTCTTCGATGAAACAAAGCCTTTATCTAACCGCACGATACATTCAAGATACCCGTCAAAGTCTCCTAAAATGCGTCTAGAAATATTGGAGAAAGCGCATTCATAGAGACAGGCCGCCATGGCGGTTATAAATTATAAATGATAACTTTAAAGTACGATGTCCTTACATACGTGGTTTAATTGTCATGAAACGAAGCTCATATGTTACCACTATATTCTCGCATGCTGCCTATCAAAACCACATACAAATTTGTTTTAGTTTTTAATATATAAACAGTGACGATGGCTTCTGAAACCACTTAAAATTACAATATATGCCTATGAACTGATGAAATCATTGCTAAATCCAACTCAAGTTTTCCATGAAAACCAGAATGATAATTCTGACGTATTTCATGTTAACATAGAAGAAGTCAATATTAGAAGCATAGTTTGCCCGTGTTTTAAAATATCTGCTGATATTGGAAGGCGTGCCACAACAAGCGAAATCTCGGGATCAATATTTGCGAGCTACTGTATTTGACTATTATAAAGGTTTAATGAAATTCCATCTGCAGTTCCATTAATTGGAACTTTATGTAAGTCCAATGACCGGTTTGGGCTTCTGTGTTAGACCATTTTCAAGCGTAAAAGAACCTACATTTAATGTATAGCAATAGGTTTACACGAAAATTTACATGGTACGAGACAGAATATTACGTCAAATGATAAAAACAATAGAATTCTGAGAGAATTTAAAACTTTCGGCAGCCAGTGGCGACTTGAGAAAAATGGGAGTGTCATACTTAAAATTTCGATACAATAATACACTTTTATCGGCTTTTTCTGATGTGTTCTGTTATAATGAATACATTATTCCAAATATAAAATGCTGAAACTTAATGAATATACAGGTCAATCATAATATATTATAAGTTTAAGTTTAAATAATAAAGATACATATGGCGTCCAATGAGGCTATGTAAAAAGTGGGTGTTTCGTCACTATAAAATTTTATACATATCGTTTAATAATTTTGCTTAAACTAGTCATATTCCTTTCAGTTTTCTTACATTGTATAAAAAAGTAAGAATAATTCTTAGGTTATTAAAATGTAAGACGGTTGCAATGAACGAATCTTCGAAACCGATACTTGTAGGGCGAGCGAAATTTTAACCACTAAATTGAACAACAGTTGTGACAACAGGAGAAGCATCAAATCATGGAGAAACTAATATTGTAAAGGTGGTTTAAGTTTAAATACAGTTTTATTCTGTTACTCACTTTGTTATTTTACATTGCATATGGTGTACACTGAAAACATGTGCGTAGTTTATCAAAATGCTAGCATTTCGACAAACATTTCGTACAATGACGGATTATCACATTTACCCCCAGCAGGGTATTCGGAATTTTCCGCCAACACCGACCTCTACAGTTTGATACCGTACTTCACAATAGTAAAAATTATAATTTTTTGTCCATGAAATTGTAGCTTGACCGGCCGCGGTGGCCGAGGGGACTGAGGCGCTTCAGTCACGGTCTTCACGGCCACTACGGTCGGGGGTTCGAATCGCCCCTCGGGCATGGATATTTGTGCCGTCTTTAGTTGTAGGTAGTTCATAAGTAGTTTGTAAGTTTAGGGACTGATGACCCCGTAGCTAAGTCCCTTAAGCTTAAAAAACATTTGAACATTTTTGAATTGTAGCTTTATGTTTTGTGCACTATCGTCCTAATTATACAACCTTTTACCGTAATTAGTATGACAGTGAAATAGGGGATCGTAGTGTCACTTCCCGGATTAAAAAAATGTTTCAAATGTTTGTATAGCTATGGGACTTAACTACGGGGTCATCAGTCCCCAAACTTACAAACTACTTATGAACTAACTACGACTAGGGACGGCACAAATATCCATGCCCGAGGGGGGATTCGAACCCCCGACCGTAGTGGCCGTGCAGACCGTGACTGGAGCGCCTCAGTCCCCTCGGCCACCGCGGCCGGCTCCCGGATTATTTTTACAACCGAATTGTTTGGTTAAGACTGGAAAGGAATGGTTTTCCTGGATATTTCTGAGCAATAGGACTAAACATAGTCATATATTACTAATTTAGGGTACAGTATACTTCAATGCTTCTTACACAGTAACATACATTCCGCAAACGTAATTAAAATTCTTTTATTACACTATCTTAAATTTAAAAGATTTTGTGCCCAAATTTGCCTCCCTAAAATCTGCCGCCCTAGGCTATAGATTACTCACCCTAGTGACAAATCCACCACTGAGTTCATAAACGGATAGGTTCCGGCATTTAAAGTTTGAAAATAAATTTCATGCTCTACTAAAATATTGTGTTCATATTCTTGAAAACACGGCACCAAAATATTTTATAAAATGCTTATTGCCTATTGAAAGTAACGTACTTTTGTTGTATCCGTCGAATGTAATCACATTCTCTTTTAAATCTTCTCATATAAAGCAAACTGTATGAGAATGAGAGTACTTAGCGACTTGTAACAATCTTTAAAGATAATTTAAAACTTTTATTTTTTTCTCGCTGAAAACCACAGTAAAATGATGAAAGGATAAAAGTTTCTCGCTTACTACTTTTCCGCTGTTCAGGAACTAACACTACGGCTTTAGGTCAAATTTTACAGACAGTAAACACGCATATAGCTGAATGTCCCTTCGAAACTGTATCAAAGTACGACACGTAATTCATGAGATATGAACACAGAGACAGTAACTTCCATGGAAAACCGCCCCATCACGCACCAAGTTTTAATCTATTACTTCATTAATACTAATTGTATATGCGACAGAATTTACATACATACAGCACTTACACAAATTAGACAGTTATACTACATATAACTCAATAAATATGAAATCGTGCGAATTTTATATGTCATTTTTATTTGGGTACTTTCTTTCATTCGTGGATACTGCACTTATAATTTTGTACATTAAGCAAGACAGCCTCATTTCTTAGATATTCACCGACGGCTATACAGACTTTCAATAAAAGTTACATATTGATTGTGTATGATTTGTAGTAATCACAAACTGTTACGTGGCACTAAATCTCACGTTTAATTTCAAATAATTGAATATAACAACGCGTATCATATACATTCTAACGACAAGTCGGATCGAATAAAACACGAGACTGTATCGAAAAATATGGAAATTCTGCATTTATGTGGGGAAATGGGAGAAATATCTACGATAATTTCCATGCTGGTACTCCCGTAATCACTTTCACCTACTGATAATTTAGTATTCATGTTCATAATCATTTAAATTCTAAATCCCCGTTATGAAAGTTCACTACTGATCCAAAGATGAAGTACAAGAAAGGGATTATAAAATTCGTTTAGTAGCTTTAGTAGCTTTTTTATTATCAGAACATAAATACGACAAACTGCTTCATTTTGAAAGAAAAAAAATGTAAATGCAATGAAATCCTTAGCAGTCTATTGACCTGGAAGTTGTAGTTCGAGATATACTCCATTCACCGAAACGAGAGACGTACTGTAAACACAGCAAGGCGCGTGACCACAGCGCTGCCGTCGAGGGGTGTACAAGGCAGGGGCGCGCAGTCAGCATGGCCGTCTCCGTTGCAGGTAGGAGCTCGTCCTTGCGCGTTGTACAGCGGGATCTCTTAATTTCTTACCCGAAGTAACACCATACCCGAAGATGACACCATAAACAAGCATATCTGTCCGGATTATCCACCGGAAGCAAGGGCCCACCAGGTAAAGGGAGACGTCTGATTATCGCAGACATTGGCAGCAAAACAGCGTTTGTTGAAGGATGTTTGTGGACTTTCGAATCCATGAAAATTGGAGGTTATCATGAGGAGATGTGCGCCGAACTCTTCGACAAGTGGTTTCAACATGTTCTTCCTCAGCTTCAGGGAAACGCAGTTATTGTTCTTGATAACGCGCCGTACCATTATCGTAGATAAGAAAATGTTCTCAATGCTAATTCCAATAAGCACGAAATATGAGATTGGCTAAAATCTAAAAATATCTATTTTGAACACACTATGTTGAAGAAAGAACTTAGATATAGTTAAAAATCACTGGACAGCACACAAAGAATACAGGATAGATTAAATGGCGCAGAATGCAGGGAAAAAAATTCTTAGAATTCCCCCATACCACTGTTAATTAAACGCCATCCAGTTAGCGTGGGCCAGAATCGAAGGCTATGTTGCAGCGAAAAACAAAATATACAAAATGCCGGAAGTTAAAGAACTGCTAGAAGAAGCAGTAAGAAAAGATAGTGCAGAAGATTGGAACAAGTGCGTCCTCCATGTGGTAGAAAAAGTTGAAATTCAAATGTCGAAATTAGAGTGCATTATAGAGGAGAGAGAGAGAGAGGGGAGCGGTTTGTTATAAACCTCAATGAAAACAAAGTTCGACAGAGTGAACCTTGTTCCGTTGTCCATTAATATTATTATTACTGATATTGTTATTAAAAATTGATTTTGTTTCAATGGAGCGTTTTGTTAACAACCTGAATGAAAATAAATCTACTTCAACAGAAAGAACTCAGTTTCATCGTACTTTTAACATTATTGTAACTGGCTTTGAATCGTCAATGCCGTCTGGGTTTTTATTTTTATTTTTTATTTTTCTTAATGCTTTATTTCGTTACATTGTTGTCAAGGTTCCTATATCTACATACATACTCCGCAATTCACCGCAAGGTGCGTGGCGGAGGGTACACTGTACCACTACTAGGCATTTCCTTTCCTATTCCACTCAAAATTGAACGAGGAAAAAAAAAAGAATGCCTATATGCCCCCGTACGAGCCCTAATTTTTCTCATCTTGTCTTTGTGATCTTTACGCGAAATGTAAGTAGGCGGCAGCAAGATCGTACTACACTCAGCTTGAAATTCCGGCCCTCTAAATTTACTTAACAGAAATTCACGAAAAGAACGTCGTCTTTTTTCCAGCGATCCCCAACTGAGTTGCCGGAGCATTTCCGTGACACTCGCGCATTGGTTGAACCTACCGGTAACAAATCTAGCTGCTCGCCTCTGAACAGCCTCTATGTCTTCCTTTAAATTGATCTGCTGCGGGTCCAAAGCACTGGAGCAATACTCAAGACGTGGTCGTACAAGCGTTTTATACGCGGTCTCCTTTACAGGTGATGTACATCTTCCCAAAATTCTCCCAATAAACCGAAGTCGGCTGAGCGCCTTACTCACAACTGTCCTTACATGCTCGTTCCATTTCATATCGCTCTGCAATGTTACGCCTAGATATTTGAACGACGCGACAGCATCAAGAGGCACACTAATAATGCTGTATTCGAACATTGTGGGATTGCTTTTTCTACTCATGCGCATCATGTTTCATTTTTCTACATTGAGAGCTAGCTGCCATTCTTCGCACCAACTACAAATTTTGTCTAAGTCATCGTGTATGCTATTACAGTTACAGACGACACCCTCCCATACACCACAGCATCATCAGGAAACAGCCGCAAATTACAACTTACTCTGTCCATCAGATCATTTATATAGATAGAAAATAATAGCGGTCCTATCACATTCTCCTGGGGCACGCCTGACGATACACTCGTCTCTGATGAACACTCGCCGTCGAGGACAACGCACTGCGTTCTATTACTTAGGAAGTCTTCCAGCCAGTCACAAAACTGTGAACCTATTCCATAAGCTCGTATCTCCGTTAGCAGTCTGCAGTGTGGCACCGCGTCGAACGCCTTTTTGAAGTCGAGAAAAACACAATCCGCCTGTTGCCCTTCATCCATGGCTCGCAAGATGTCATGTGAGGCCGGCCGCAATGGCCGAGGGGACTGAGGCGCTTCAGTCACGGTCTGCACGGCTACTTCGGTCGGGGGTTCGAATCCCTCCTCGGGCATGGATATTTGTGCCGTCCTTAGTTGTAGCTAGTTTATAAGTAGTTTGTAAGTTTAGGGATTGATGACCCCGTAGTTAAGTTCCATAAGCTTAACAAACATTTGAACATTTGAAGTTAAGTCCCTTAAGCTTAACAAACATTTGAACATCTGTCATGTGAGAAAAGGGCAAGCTGAGTTTCTCATGAACGATGTTTCCTAAACCCGTGCTGATTCATTGAAAGAAGCTTTTCCGTTTCACGTATATTTACTATATTCGAACTGAGAATACGCTCTAAAATTCTGCATGAAACTGATGTTAACGAAATTGGCCTGTAATTGTGTGGATCAAATTCTCTTTCCTTTCTTATAAAAGGGAGTCAACTGCGCTTTTTTCCAATCACTAGGAACTTTGCGCTGAATTAAAAATTCGCGATAAATGCAAGCTAAGTAGGGGGCCAATGGCACAGAATGTCTTTGTAAAACCGAACTGGTATTCCATCCGCACTAGCAGACGTTTTCGTATTTAGCTCTCTCAGCTGCTTCTCTACACCGGAAATACCTATTGCTATGTCCCCCATTTCGTAATTAGTACGTTGATCAAATGATGGTATATTTGTGCGGTCCTCCTGCGTGAAAGATTTCTTAAAGGTTAAATTTAGAACTTCAGCTTTCCGTTTGCTTTCTTCTATTACTGCCCCGGAATGATCAACTACTGACTGGACAGTGGGCTTTGACCCGCTTATCGATTTTACATAGGACCAGAATTTTTTCGGGTTCTCGGAAAGAACTTTTGCCAAGGTATGGCTGTGATAATTATGGTATGCTTCGCGCATCGATCTTTTTATAGAGGCACGAATCTCTACTAAATTTTGCCTGTCATCATTTGCGTGTTCTTTTTTGAATCGAGAGTGCAACAGCCTTTGCGATACCCCTACGTATCACGTGAACGCCGAATACTTTCGCTGCAAACGAGGGTAGTCGCTCACGTAACACTGTTTATGTTTCGTCCCAGCTCTAGTTGAATAGACTATATGTCATTGTAGTGGGGACAGCAGTTTGTAAACGACGGGCGCTGTTTAAAGAATCTGCGACATTTACGCACTACTAGTGTGGACTCTCGTCTTCCGCAGTTTGCTCGGCCCCAGCAGGCCCTCGTCCTTCCCTCAGCGGGCCACACGGCGTTTAGCACCGCCCCGCTGCTGCACTCACGGCCTAACCTAATATCCCTTGCTAATAGGCCCTTTGTTGTCTCCTAATATTATTGTCGGTCTCCATTGTTGACTGCGAGGCGGCGGCTGCCCGTTTGCCCCTAATAGCGCCTCCGCCGCAAGACAATATCTCCGCGATTTAGGCGGCGTTTGCCCGCTCTGCGAATGCCCAGTAAGTGCCGACAGTTAGCGCCGCGTTGCCGAACGCGCTGAACGAAACGGAACGAACAGTTTCAAACGATTTGGAGCAGCTGGGCTATTCACGTTAATACTCGCTCATATTAAGCCGATTTTAGGGCTGCGCTTATGCAACATACTTGACTATCTCTTACCGAACTTTAATAAAATATTCCTTTCATTGTAGTTCTCGTTTATTAAGTACTGGCTGAAAACCCGGCATTGCCGGGTATTTATTTATTTATTCGAGCCTTGAGTTAGTAATTTTCCTTTCCATTCTCTGTCTATCCACCTCCGTTTTTCTAAAACATGTTAAATTTTAATCCTGACTAAGAGAAGCAATAGATTGGTTGGACACATTCTGAGGAATTGTCAACTTAGCATTAGGAGGAATCGTGTGGGGTAAAAATCGTAGAGGGAGACCGAAGGACGAATACCGTAAGCAGATTCAAAAGGATGTAGATTGCCGAACGTATTCTCAGATGAAGAGACTTGCAGACGACAGGGTAGCGTGGAGAGCTGCATCAAATTAGTCTGCGGACTGAAGAGTGAAGACCACAACAACATATAAGAAATAAGAAATCACAGGTAAAAATCACTTGTTACGAAGAATCCAATCACGAAATTCAACAATAATGATTGTATTAATATCAGAGATCGATCGCTTGATGTAATGCGCGAAGCGACAAATCGATTTTTTTAAAGAGATTTATTAAGAGAAATTTCTTTTTATTGCTTTATTTATTTATTCTTATATTTCTTTATTAGTTTGCTTATCCTTACAGAGAAAGAGCTGAAGACATTCTAGCACGCATAGACCAAAGATATAGTCTGTGGCATCATGTTTCGCTGTATGTAATCTCGTTGCTAAAGAGACGCAAACGTCACCGCTGGCCTTCAGTCCGAATTTTTTAAATAATTTGACGACTTTGAACCACCATATCTTCCACCCCCCCCCTATAGCTATCGGAATGGAACTGCTATGGTGTACAACGGGAGACTTCGGACAACAATTATACACTGACCATTCGTTTGCGTTCTGTAGTTTTCGCTGCAGAGCGAAATATTAACACACCCGCACGTAAAATTTTATATACACCGATAACTTTCCATCCCAATATACACCACCCTTTTATCATTATCAACCCTCAAGTAACAATGCAACTAATAAAACCATTTTCAAGGGTAAATATAATTTCCAAAGAGTCATTATTGTTCCGCATTTCGCGTTATATTCCTCAAATTACTAAATATTTATTAGATCTCTATAAAACCGTGCCTAAAACATTCCTCGGGTATAAATTAGTAACTGTACAAATATTTAAGTCTCTGCGTCTTGTCGTTTCGACGTGATAAGCGTACACCGAACAGACATTCACATTAATATATATATATATATATATATATATATATATAGCTATCCGATCGCCATAAAACCGTGCCTAAAGGCTTCCCCGGGTAGACATTAGTAACTGTACAAATTTTTAGCTCTTTATGTCTTGTGGTTCAGACGTGATAAACGTACACCGAACATTCACATTTATAGATATAGATTTCGAAGAGTCAGCTATTTCAGCAAACATCAGTAGACATCCAATAACCCTTAAGTCTTTAGCCGTATGTATTTTTATTCCTTATTAACGAGTAAGGTGGCGCAGTGGTAATACACTGAATTCGTATTCGGAAGTACTGTGGCTAATATCCACCTCCCACCATCCTGAATTTCCTCTATCACTTCAGACAAATGCCGGGATGGTTCTATGGAAAGGGCACGACTGATGTCCAGCCCCATCCTTATCCAAACACCCGAGCGTAAGCTCCGTATCTAATGACCACGCTGTCGACGGGACATTAAACTTTTAAGTTTTCTTTCTTCCTTCTATTCCTTTTCAACAAGGAGAGGAGGTCTACTCGTCATCGCTGGTAGGTTCGGTCAGACATGAAAGTGACCCTAGCGATAGTAAAAAAAGCATCGTAATAACTTATATCGGATCGTCTTTCTGGTTTCAATCTTCTGCAGATTTATTTTCTCTACAGAATTTCCAAAACAGTCCTTAAAAATTACTGCAGCCATACAATGTCTGACGATACCAATAGATTTACAACCCATTGATACATCAGACACCAAATCAGTAAAAAGAATGAAAAATGTCACGATTCACACTAACACAATTTCTTGAAGACAACTGACTTCATGAAACAATTTGAACAAGAGCGGCGCCATTCCAAAGATAAACCAGATAATATTCATGCTGGGTCAGATCCAAAGACAGTAACTGAGGGTTATGCATACCGTATAGTAAGACGCAAAGGTATGCCCTCACATGTTATATCAGCACATAATCTTGGGTGTTTGTATGCGAATGTGACACTACTTTAGAGCATCTGGTTAGGGAAGGACCTGAGAGTACAGTTTAAATTGCTGCCATTGAAATGAGCAGGAATCATATTTACTGTCTTGCTTGCCAAAAGTATATATATATATATATATATATATATATATATATATATATATATATATATTTTTTTTTTTTTTTTTTTTTTTTTTTTTTTTTGCTAATAGTATTACTAATATTTTTTACTAATATTTTTGTACTAATATTAAAGTATGCACATTACGAGGATTATTAATTTATTGAACGGACAAAATTATATACAATAATCTTTCAACCACAGAGAAGGATTTTATGAACAGCATTAAATAATTTTCCATATCAGATAGCAAATTCCGAGGTTATTCTTCGGCTTGAACAGAAAAGTAAGGCTGAAATTACCCAACCGATCATTCGTGACCAGAGTATTATTAAATTTCAATGCTGCCGTGTTCTCATTAGCAAACTACAGCTAATATGCTCTATTCGTTTTGCTAACCATAACACATGTACATCCCACAGCGTAACTTTGAGTTCACACTTCGGAAAGCTCTCGCGCCGAATTTGTCAAATTTTGTATTTGTACTTCAGTGGTAGCTGCTTCACGGCATAAAAGGTCTCCACAAAAAGAGTCAAGGATGGTATCGTAAAAAAAAAAAAAAAAAAAAAAAAAAAAAAAAAAAAAAAAAAAAAAAATCATACCAAAATTTCCACTCAAATTTTGGGGTATGCTTCAGTGACCGAGCATACCCGTAGTAGGCGGCTATGGCAGTGGCAATATTTCGTAATTATAAAACGACGAGAAGCTAATCGGAGCAAGACCACATCGTCACATTAGTAGCCAGTTTCGCTCCTTAGAGCACTTTGGCAGGCAGGGAGTTCGGTTCGCCTGAATACAAGATGGGGCTCGCTGCTGCAGCAATATTCGCCCTGCGGCCTCATTGTGATTCAGGGCGGGTGAATACCGCAGCTGCATTAATAGCCTTGTCCTGGGCCGGCAGCGACGTGTGTTGTTGTGGGGAGGCTAGGATGGGGACTCCATCGCGATACCGCTGAGTTATGCGCGCACCAACACTTAGGCCCTCCTTATCTCAGGCCCGACGCGACCGCCGCGTCCCACCGTTTATCGATACTGTTGCTCGCCCGACACGACCCGAACCGAAACAAAAGTGTAGGTATAAACGTACACTGAAGAAACACAAAGAAACTGGCGCACCTACCGGACATGGTCTAGAGCGCGTAAATGCCGCAACGCGAAGTGGCGGGGACTCCTATGTGAAACACTGCTGTAGGGCTGTCCATAGATCCGCAAGAGAATGAGGTGGTGGAGTTCTTCTCTGAACAGCACGTTGCATCCCAAATGTGCTCTGCGGAGTTTGGTGGTCAGATGAATTGTTTAATTCTATACCATTCTATACCAGTTCTGGACGACTGGGGTGTCGCATTGTCCCGCTGGAATTGCCCAACACCGTCGGGATGCACAATGGACGTTAACCGATGTAGGTTATCAACAAGAGTTACGCAGGTGTCAGCAGTCACAGCCGTATTTAAACATATCTTGGGTTTCATATCACTCCAACTACACACATCCGGACCATTATAGAGCTTCTACCAGCTTGAACAGTTCGCTGCTGACACGCCGGGTCCATTGATTGAAGAGGTGGTCTCCATATTTGTAGGCGCTCATCTGATCTATTCAACTGGAAACCAGCCTCGTAAGACTGTAACACATCAAGGGATTCTATGCGACATACAAACCTCCAGAACACGAAGGAACAGATAGTAAATCAGACACTCCTGTACGTTGTACTGTGTTAAAGCAAATCTAAGACCAGGCTCAAACAGGCACTTCTATGATCAGCTGTTAGGTTTGGTTGCACAGTAGGAACCACAGACATTGCGTTCCTCAGCGATACAAATAGCCGTAGTGTAGGTGCAACCAGAACGGATAGTTATCTGTAGAGATACAATACATCAGTAATTCGATGTATTGTGAAGATTACCTAACATAGTCGCGTCTGGAGGCGATCTAATCGTTTTATACTTTTCAAAATGACAAGCCAAGATCGCACAATTACAATTTATTAAATGACGACCGTATTCGGTGCACTGTGTCACCATCATTTGGTCACACATATGTGATATAAGCTGATCATCTGTCAAAACTATAAAAGACATGCAAGAAATAACGTAAAAATATAAAAAAACATACATTTGGGGTTGTGCCTCTTAATCCCGAATGTATGTTAATTTTTATGTTTTTACATTATTTCTTGCATGTCTTTTATAGTTTTGACAGATGACCAGATTGTAACATATATTTGACCAGATGATGGTGACACAGTGCACCGAAACCGGTCGTCATTTAATAAATTGTTAGTGTGCGATCTTGGCTTGTCATTTTGAAAACTATAAATCGATGTATTGTGTTAAAGCAAATCTAAGACCAGGCTCATACAGTCACTTGGATTCAGGAGAAATTTAGGAACAAGGAGGCAATCCTCACTGTACGGTTTATCTTAGACGATAGATTAAGCAAAAGCAAACCTACATTTATAGCTGTTGTAGATTTGGAGAAAGCTTTTAACAATGCTGATTGGAATACAATCTTTCAAATTCTGAAATCAGCAGAAGTAAAATATAAGGAACGGAAGGTTATTTACAAATCGTACAAAACCAGACAGCAGTTATCAGAGTTGAAGGGCATGAAATGGATGCAGAGGTTGGGTAGGGAGTAAGACGGGGTTGTAGCCTTTCCCCAATGTTATTCAATTTGTACATTGAGCAAGCTATAAAGGAAAGCAAGGAGAAATATGGAGGAGAAATTAAAGTTCAGAGTGAAGAAATAAAAACCTTGCGTTTTGCTGATGACATTGTAATTATGCCAGAGATAGCAAAGGACCTGGAGGAGCAACTAAACGGAATGTACAGTGTGTTGAAAGGAGCATATAAGGTGAATGTGAATATTAACAAGAGCAAAACAAGCGTAATGGAATGTATTCTTAGAAAATCAGGCTATGCTGAAGGAACTAAATTACGTAGCGAATAAATGAAGGTGGTAAATGAGTTTTGTTACTTCGGCAGTAAAATAACATATGATGTACAGTGGACATAAAATGCAGAATGACAATGGGAAGAAAGGCGTTTTTGAAAAAGAGAAATTTATTAACATAGAGCATTTAGTGTAAGGAAGTCCTTTCTGAAGACAATTCTGTGGAGTGTTGCGCTATATGGAAGTTAAACACGGACAAGACAATTCTGTGGAGTGTTGCGCTATATGGAAGTTAAACACGGACGATAAACAGTGCAGACAGGAACAGGATAGAGTCTTTTGAAATGTAGTGCTACAGAAGAACGCTGAAGGTTAGGTGGGTGGATCACGTAACTAATTCGGAGATATTGAACAGAAATGGGGAGAAAAGGAATTTCTGGCATGTCGTAACTAAAGTAAGGGATTGATTGGTAGGACACATTCTTAGACATCGATGAATCGTGAATTTAACGTTGGAGGGAAGTGTGTGGGGTAAAAATCGCGGAGGGAGACCAAGCGATGAATATAGTAATCAAATTCATATTGATGTAGGTTGCCGTTCTTATGAGAAGATGAAGAGGCTTGCTCAGGATACAGTAGGGTGGAGAGCTGCATCAAACCAGTCTCCGGACAACAAAAGGAAAGATTGAATGTGGGTGCCGCCCTATCTTGTCCAAATAAAATGACATACAGAAACATGACCTCATCATTTATTATTTTATGAGATAAGATCATTTGTTGTTTTATGAAAATTGTTTCAATTGATGCACTCTCCTTAGATAATTAGTTTATTAAATATTGTCCAGTTTTACTGTGTTTGTTGCACGGTGTATGCACATGAATGTTGTATTAGTCTTTTGAAATAAATTGTTTTGTATATCTTAATCACTTTACGTTTAACGTCAAATCCCTTTAGAAATAGTCCCCCTTTTAGTCTTTCATTAATTCTTCGTCTGATGGAACACCGATTCCGCAGCTTCAAACTGTTCTTATGCTTGGCCTTACAATGTGCAAAGGCCAAATTTATGTTTTGAATTGCTGTAGCAGAGGAGTATGCGACCTTCCTGTCGGTTCTCACCAATAAGTCTTAGGCAATACATAACTCAGTGTAGTAAACGTTTATGGCTGGTTGTCTCTGTTCATAGGGGTGGGTTATGTATGTCAGCTTGTATGCCCTAAACAGCTACTCAATCTGTTTAATTAATCTGTAGTTTAACCAGTGTATCAATCTGCATATGATGACGTACAAATATATTTAACAAACATAAATTAAACCTCTGAATGACCAACGAAATGGATTCTATGATAAAGAAGTGATTCACTCACGAAGTAATTCTTTATAAATGGAGTTTATTACTCTTATTAGACATGAAATGTGGAGGTGGTCCTACTTTATTCATCAGTAAATGACAATATTTCTCCAACTATCCTTCATGAGAAGCACACTCGTAAGTTAGAGTAGTCCATCAAACTTTGCAGTTGCAAGTTAATCCGGGTCATTACACGAGTAAAGGATTGCTGAATTATCACAGTTCCACAGCCCTACTACCGTGCATAGTTTATCACTTTTTAAGCAGAGACTTAAGTTCTGCAGTCAAAGTCCACACATGTCTATCTCTTCAAATCACAAGTTTGTAACGCGGCTTGAGACCGCCCAGCGACACAACCTTTCACCACCACGTCCAAATTACGAGTTCCTTCCCAAGCATTCGAAAGCATGCTCTCCCTGCTCCAAAAATTGTATCCTTTCGCGCATCCTCACACCTCATCTTTAACATACAATTTTCCTTCCAAAATATTATACATTTGAATATCACAGAATTAATTGCTTTGACCATCTCCCTACAAATTTTGTTTACATTTAACAAACAAATATATATTTAACAATACTAAAAACGGTAGAGGATGAAGCTCTTTGCTCAGATAGCCATTAAGCGTGGCCTCACTGTTCAAATATACTGCCGCCGTCGTAATATTGTTACACAATTAATATTTAATTTATCATGCCTTTTTATGCAATTATATTCAGTTCTCGTCCACAAATACATATAATTGTTTATATATAGATTATCTGCTGCATATCTACTAATTTTAGTCGGCCATGAAGTAAGAAAACGAACGTTACTAAGAATAATATTAAATAAAATAAATATAATAAAATACATATATAAATGTAATGCGCGTTGCTGGGTTCATGTTTTGTGTTTCTCTGGTGGAATCTACAGAGCAAGAGATTAAAAAAAATTGAAAGTATACTGAAATAACGTGGTACGTCTTTTTAGATAGGTTGCGTGGTGCAATACTACCCATTTCCCTCTGAAATTGTTACTGATAAACACTACGTATCAATAATTGAAAATATAAGTCTTATTATTATTATTATAGTTCTGAAATTTTGGCTTTTTATCTGTGAGGAAAATTGAAATTGTAATTTCAGCATTTGATTCTCCCAAGTCTCCTGAGTCCATTCATATAATTGCCGTATGATCATTCCCTGATTTTATATGGATTTTTAGAATAATGTGTGTGGCTATATTGTATTTCAGTTGCAATCTGGGTTATCCACCCTCGCTCATTCTAGAACGTTGCTTCCGATTTCCGACAACATTAGGAAAAACCTGACTACTTGCTGTATCCCACTCACTAGGTACAAACTGGTAGCCGGCCGGCTGGGGAACCCAACACCCTGGCAAAACCCGCCTTTCACATGGAAACAATCAGCTTCCCACTGTATCTGTAATATCACAAGTGGATGCTAATATTTAGTGTCAAAACAAGTAAGTGAAGTGTATTTTACTCAGGCAGGTACGTATAGTAATGGAGTATCATGTTTTACCACTTGCCTACACCAGCAGAAAAGTTTTAAAATTTTATTTGGACATAAGGGCGTGGAAGTAACGGAAGTAGCGATTTCGATGTAACTGCTGTGAAAACATTTCCAAACAGAGATGGATTGTAAACACTGTCAAGATACTCTAGTATAAGCACAACTGTTCATTTACTAAACTGTTTATATACTGATGTTCCTTACTGTATTATCGATATAGATTTTTAATGAAATAATGAAATGTACAATGACGCTGACTG
Source organism: Locusta migratoria (assembly GCA_026315105.1). NCBI lineage: Eukaryota > Metazoa > Arthropoda > Insecta > Orthoptera > Acrididae > Locusta > Locusta migratoria. Next base: position 546,181,721 of record CM048747.1, on the reverse strand, counting down.
CAATTGGATTGATACACCGGAAAACCTGACCAGTTTTTGTAGTGTAAAATTACCACTTTGACATCTAATATCTTCAATTTATCTGAGTATTTTTTTAAAGAAATGAAACTAAGGAAAACTGTACCATAATTTAACTTCTGTTAGCAAAGGCTCATGTTTTTAGACTTTTGATCCTACAGAATACAAGCTATTTTGTATATAGAGAGTGTGAGGAACCAATATATACTATCAGGTGGTACATATATATTGGACAAATAACAAATTAATTTATTATCTAGGATGTACCAAGAGTCGTTTCTGTTTGACCACAACTTTAACATATCTTGCTTCAAAATAAACTATTTTGACCCAATACTGCAGTTTTTAACCTTTTGGTTAATTAAAAAGCTTATGAAAACTGCCTATTGGGCTAAAGATTGTTCTGAACATTGTTGCGTTAAAATATAGTTACTGATTGTGGCATTAATGTAAAACAAATGAAGGTAGCTGCAACTCCGTCCATGAAAACAAGTAGTACTACAGTCCGTACTTTACTATTGAATTTAGCAAGAAAAATAATTATTTTCAATTACTTCCGTGCTGCTAATTTCAACTGTGTAAGCAAAATACCTTACTCCATATTTTACACATAACTCTAAAATTGCCCTAACATGAACCAGCACTAAAAATCACATAATTCATACAACATATTTCACAAAATAATTGATTTAACAGTTTTAACATTTTCATGCATACATTGTTACAGAAAAATAAATTATTTTACAAAAGTGAAGCAGAACACATACAGGTTACTACGCCAAAGATAAAATATACAGATATAACAGACATATGGGAAATAATTGATGCATTGAAAGTCAAAATAAATAAATAAATTTATTTACATGAAAACGAATGTTTGTCTGTACGTCCTCTATGTGTTCATAAACCATTCATTCGATTGCATTAAAACTTTGGAGAACTGTTCACAGTCCGCCTACGAAAGTTCCTGACCCAAAAACAAAAGAGCACGACACATAATTCAGGAGATATGACGTCATAACTAATGAGGGTCCACTGCGTGATAATGCACAGACTTACGCGTCAATTATTGTAAAATGGGAACAGTTATGGACCTGCTACAAAGTTTGCATGTAATCTCGGACGTTTATGAAGCATTCTGAAACTGACCCCCCTCTCCCCCTCCTACAACATGATGAAACGAAAATAAGTCTACCGCTCACATAGTTTCGCTGTAGATGCCGTAAAAGTGTCGCATCAGGCATCAACTTGTATCAAATAAAGTTAGAATTACAGATTTGCATGTTACTATTTATTTTTGGCTGCAAGTCTCCCTTAATTCTCTTGCATCCAAAATTAAGCAATCTGTTTCTTAATCTCTATGTATATGAAAGCGAAAGGACACTCACACGATACCTCGAAAACTACTTCACCTACGAAGCCGAAATTTGGCAGGAATGTAGTATATATGTAGAAACGCCAGCTAAAAAAGTATTAAGTGATCGGTGCATAACGGAGTATACTTCTCTTACAGACTCTCGAAATCTACAATTTCATTCCGATTTTCACGAAATTTCGCACGCTTGACCTTCAAACCAAGAGGAAGGTCACTGTCTACCTTAAGTGCTATACGGTGATACGGTGTATGGGGAGGGTACTTTGCAACATAAAAATGGATCCATAAATACCTTCTTCGCAGCATAACTTGAGAATGGATCGACCGATTACGTAATTATTATTATTATTATTATTATTATTATTATTATTTATTGCATTAAATAAAACGGTAATATTTGAGAACAACAAAGTGCGTTTTTCAGTGTCACCCTGCGTTTCTGTTGCATAGAAATCTATAATTTTGTTCCTTTGCTGATGAAATTTTATACACTGTATCTCTAAAACAAGAGGATTGTCACTGTATAACCTTTCGTTCGATGCATAGTGGAGGGTTCTTCACTTACGGAATTTTACAAAATGCATAGTTTTGCTCCAATCATTGTGAATTTTTTCACTCATGACCTTTAAACCAAGAGGGAGTGCACTGGGTACATAAATTTTTGTATGGTACATGACAGAGGGTACCTCACAGAAAACTTTGCCGAGAGAGGGAAAGATGGATACGAATAGAGCATTGGGAGAGAAAGAGGTGGATGCTAAGTTAGTGGGAAAGGGATGTGGACTACGAAAGTGTAGGATAAATAAACACCGGGTAACGCCGGGTTTGCAGCCAGTGATGGAATAGAAGGAGAAGGGAGAAGCTATAGTGTTACAAGACGAAGCAACATATATCCAGTCATCAAGAGACCAATACCCGTGTTGACGGGCATAGGCGAGACCTTAAGCTTTGTGGCGTACAGTCATCAAGAGTACACGAGTATGCTATCGGCTCCGAAAGGGCATTATCGATGTTATTTCGTTGATTGGTTCACACTCTGGCACTTGTTGATGGCCCAGCAGTAACATCCGAAGCAATCTACTGAAATGTTGCACTTCCGTCACGCTGAACGATTCTCTTCATTCATCATCGGTCCCGTTATTACAGAATCTTTCTTCGGCAATGTTGGATATTTCATGCTTCACCAGACTGCCGACATACAGGGTGCACTCGAGAAATGGTCGTACGGGAAAACCCGCCTCATCGATACCTCGGGGATCCTGTGTCACAGATGCCGTGCGCCGACCATAACACCACATTGAACATTGTAGATTCTGTAATCAATCTAACGCCTGCGCCAGATATCTGCCGTTCTTCTTCTTGTTACATTTTGGTTGGCCAGTGTTGTAACCATAATGTGTAAAATTTGGCAATTTACAGAATACCTAGGCAATGTATAGAAACCCTAAAATACAACGTTAAAGTGTCAACTAACTGGCATTCTATACTTGCATAACGACATGTTGACCATAGCTGTTTATTAATTCTCAGTTCTACCGGTTTCGTTTATGTACCATTGTCAAGCGTTAGCAGAGATTAGCTATAGCTTAACATGTCGGAATATAAAAATACAAAATTATAACACAAGTATTCGTTGTCATTGCTCAAGTTATTGTCACAGTAGCTGACTGCTATAGACTTGAGTCTGTAGCAGTCAGCTACTGTGACAATAACTTGAGCAATGACAACAAATACTTGTGTTTATAAGTTTGTATTTTTATATTCCGACATGTTAAGCTATTAGCTAATCTCTGCTAACACTTGAGAATGGTACATAACCGAAACCGGTAGCACTGAGAATTAATAAACGGCTATGGTCAACATGTCGTTCTGCAATTATCTGAAAGCTGTTGTACCCCATCTATTCGCCTTTATAAAGTCATTCTATACGTTACCATATTGTCTGCCGCAAAACTGCGTAACACAAGACTTAGAACTTAGGAAAACCAGAAAAAAATAGAGTCCAATCAATAGAACTGAAAGAAACACGAGGTTTATCAATGCAAGAGGCACAACTCTCTGCAATAAACGCATAAAAAAGGAGGTTGAAGAAACCGAAACAGTGCTGAAGCAATGTCTACCGAAAACCCTTCATAGTTATGGTTACGGAGAATCCTCCTTCTTTTATTTATGTTGCGTCTCCTGAAAAGAAACCAGTGTTGCTCATACTTGTCAAAGGTGATCCAAAAACGTTCAAGTCAACAGTGACAAAGTAGAATGTTACAGGGTTAATATTTCGTTTTTGTTTGCTTCTATATTGAGAACGATATCGAAAATACGAGTACAATGGAATAAAAGTTAAAAGTCGACCACTGTACGAAACAAGAGCCTAGTTTTATCAATCAAATTAGTAAATGAGGTCCGTGTGAACTACTGGTTACGCCCTGCTATAAAGTCTTGTTCCCTGGCCCAAACTGATACTACAATTGTCAATATACATAGCAGCTCACACGTTATTACACACATACGTTAATAAGCAAGCTACCACAATTAAAGTTATCTTAGAAAGGTGGCTAAGAAAGAATTTATGGTGCAACGGAAGTTAGATATAAGGAAATTTGCATCTGAGCTTGTTCTCAGCACTTGTGAAGAACAATATAAAATAAAAGAGGGAAAGTGCTCTAAAACTACAATTTATTGGCAAGTTACGGATTATACTGATCTTAAACTTGTTTATTCAGATAGAAAACAAGTAACATTGGGAACCAATTTTCTTAATACAATAAAAATGCATCTCTTACATGAATTAATGCGGACGGTGCGCAACGTAAATTATACATGATTAAATGCTTCTGGGGGAAAGGATTCCCAAACGAAACTCATTCTCTCACACACACGCAATGCCACAGCGAAACTCACCAAAATCAGCGTCCAGAGACGAGGCAGAAGCAGGCGCCGCTATCTTAGGCGAAATTCAGCAAGCCGGAGGTAGCACAAAACACAATATACAAACACTTTGAAGCCTTCTCTGACCTGTCGGACCTGTTTTCAGATGGTCCGTGTGTATAGCAAGTTAAATTACATCTGAATTGGAACGCGAGCGTACACGCTAACGGCGACACACGACTACGTTACATGAACACAATCCACTGAAGGTGGAGTGGTTGAACATCGGATTTATTATATCAAATCACGGTGGATTCTTAAGTTTCAGTCTGTCAGCAATTGATCTAGGTACTGGTTTTATATGAGAAGTGGCGTGAACTCCGGCGACTAGCTGCAAATCTCGAAAGTCTGAACTCGGACCTACGTGGTTCCGAAAACCAATAAAATTAAATAAATTCAGTTTCTGAAAAATAAAGAAAATTAACTACAGCATGCAACCCATACAAATGCTTACAATTAGTCAGTAGCGAGGCAGGGTGTGAATCGGACATCCAGAAGTGCCACGATCCCCCTTGTGAATGTCCTCCGCATTCGGGGACGAAACGTTGGGTTTTAATAGTAAAATCCACTAGACCACGGCATAACAGCCTGGAAATTTTTGGCAATTTTGCTTACAATTATGTAAAGAAGCAAATGAAATACAGCTACATGCGATAGGGGCGAATGCTGAGACTGATGAAGTCCATGTCACACAAATATTTTTTTTTTTACATACAAACGGAGCTTTGCAGAACGACATATTGAGCATAGCTGTTTATTTTTTCTTAATGCTACTGGTTTCGGTCATTTACCATTATCAAAATTAATTACGACATTTTAAGCTATTAGCTAATCTCTGCTAATGCTTGATAATGGTAAATGACCGAAACCGGTAGCACTGAGAAAAAATAAACAGCTATGGTCAATATGTCGTTCTGCAATTATCTCAAGCTGTTATGTCCCATCTGTTCACCTTGCTATACAAACGAAGTGTCAAGGTATCGTACGTCGAACAGCCGATTAGATGGAACTGGCAAGTTGCTGATATCCACCCCAATCGTGGCATGTACATTATAGTACACAAAACACACATACAACATGAAGATGTGTTATGGCGAAATGAAAAGGCACAACAAACACATACATATATAAAGGACATATGTAACAAAATACACTATTAAAACAAACCATTTAAAGAACACACTACAAAATACATAAAAATACAGCACAAATTTACAAACACAAATCACAGAGGTGGTAAGAATATCTCTTAAATTTACCCCAGAAATACAAAATTAAATAGAGCTTAGGATGTATATGCTCCTTTCCGAGCATGTTGATCGAGTGATGATGAACTACAGCAAATTCCTACTGACTTGTGGTAGAACCGGTGTTTTCCAGTTTGTTATGGTGCCGATCAGCGGACCTGATTTCCACGTCTTCTGTTGGCAGGTCGCGTGGTTTTCACTTGCATTTATCGGGTCGGTAGCCCTTATTACCATTCCCGAACTTTCGCCGCTTGTTTTCTTGCTTACCACGTCAATAACCCTGCCCATTCCTCCACTGTTGCTGATTCTCACCATTGGAAGGACCGGACTCCGCGCTGCTATTACTTTCTGCGTGGTTTCTCTTACCGCTATTGTTGCTCAGATTACTTCTCCTTGAATTGCCATTGCCGTCTCTTCTAGGTCTGTAATCTTTGGCATTTCTAAGTCCTCAAGGTAAGCCTAGAAAGACTCAATGTCCTCCTTGCAACTTCCCGCAAGGTCGGCATTGTGCACATTTCGTGGGAGCTTTGACGCACAAATTCTTATCAATTCACGCGGAGGGTATGGGTAGTCGAGGAATTGATTTATCTGCATCATTCCTCGAAATAATTCTCTGAGACTCCTGCAATTGCTGTTAGCATCACTATAATGCTGTTTTTTGCTCGTTCCTGTTGCCTCTACGACCAGTAGGCAGACAGGAAGTGTTCTCTAAAATCATTGTAGTAGCAGCAGTATCTTAAGAGAGGTCGCATCCAGGTGGTGGGCTCCCCCTCAAGCTATCCGCACACACATTCGATTTTCTGTCCTTCTGGCCAGTTCGGAGGCAGAGAGTAATCGACTTGCTCTAGCCACACATGAGGGTATATAGCGCTTGCAGTGTTTCGGAAAACCTGGTACTTTTTTAGAATGAGAAACTGGTTATAATCAAATGCCTGCACTGGCTCTCGCACAGGCACCCAATTCAGTCTTTACCTTAAGGGGGGGCGGGCACACAGCCAAATCATCTCCACGGTTGGAATGACAGGGTCGACCTTCACACAAACTACATCAGGAGTTTTCTACTTGCGTGGGAGCCGGGGATGGAACGGAGACTTGCTCCAGACTTGTGACGCGTTCTTCTAACTCGGCTGCTACATCGCAACGCCTACGGTTAAATTTCCACTGTTGTTCCTTGAATCGGAGTAAGTCGCGAACTTCCTCTGATTCATTTACAACAGCGGGAGCTGCCCTGTCTGTCGCTGTCTCCCCAGTCTGTAGAAGCTGTACCACCCAAGTGGCCAGTTCTTCAAAGTGCTCGCGTCGTTCATCTGTGTGCGTTTTCGCCCGACCGTCTACCAAATCGACTCCCTCATTAAGAAAGAGGTCCTCAGTCTTAACTAATTTCTCTTCTCAAGAGCGTGGATATTAGTATTCACACGATCGGAGAGGAAAGATACAGCTTCTGCATTGCCTGAAATATTGGTCGCGTTTTCTGACATACCCTTCATTGCTACCTCATGCCGTTTCTAAACTAGCCGCACTACATCGGTGCGCAACCCATCCAGATTACTGTTAATAACCTGAACTGTGTTAGTTTGCGCCTCCCGGCATTGCGCAGAAACCTTTGCAAGTTAGGCCTGGACTGAAGCATTTTGCGCTTCCATGCCTGCTTTTAATTCTGCTTTTAATTCCAGAACAAAAGCATTCTGAACTTTCATCCCTGTTTTTAATTCCTGAACAGAAGCATTCTGCGCTTCCATCCCTGCTTTTAATTCCAGACAGAAGTATTCTGTGCTTCCATCCCTGTTTTTAATTCCAGAAGAGAAGCATTTTGCGCTTCCATCCCTGCTTTTAATTCCAGAACAGAAGCATTTTGCGTTTCCATTCCTGTTCTTATTTCCCTCACGAAGGCCATGAGGTCGCTTAGTGCAGCATCAGAGACACACACAGGCCTAGTAAGAGTGGTTAAATAGTTTGAGTAGTAGCAGAAACCGGCATATTGGTGTGTGTTTCGCTTTGTTCCCCCCAGACGTCACTTCCGGTCGCGTCCACGTTTAAACAAGTCGCGTTTTCAACGGGAACGCGGGCGTCTGTACTCGCTACTTTTTCCCTTTCGGTCAAAAGATTTGACCTAGACGACTTTTCACGACTAAAAAAAAAAATAGAAAAATAAAAAATTATATAAAATAACCCTTCCGAAAAACACACAAGGGCTAAAATCATAAAATCAAATAGATCAATGCGCGCTGCTAATGTCACACATTCATCCACTGGGAGGGAAACGGAAATTTTTTAAAGAACATTCCCGCATACTTTTAAAGCAATAAATTATTTCATTAAACAGATGACCCGCTAGAAGAGCGAATCCTGGCAACGGTAAGCCATATAAACATCGACCACTGTACGAAACAGGAGCCTTGTTTTAGCACTAAAATTAGTAAATGAGGTCCGTGTGAACTACTGGTTACTCCCTGCCATAAAGCCTTGTTCCCCGGCCCAAACTGAGAACTGACTCGTATCAAATTACTTCACTAACAGGAAGTTAATACTACTACAGTGGTCAATATACATAGCAGATCACACGTTATTACACACAGGCGTTAATAAGCAAGCCACCTCAATTAAGGTTATCTTAGTAAGGTGGCTCGGAAACATTTATGGCGCAACAGAATTTACACATAAGAACATTTGCATCTGCTGCCTGTTCTCAGCACTTGTGAAGGACAATATTAAATAAAAGAGGAAAGGTGCTATAAAACTACAATTTATAGGCAATTTACGAATTATGCTGAACATAAACTTGTTTATTCAGATAGAAAACAAGCTAAATGGGGAAGCAATTTCGTTGACGTAATAAAAATGCATCTCTTACATGGATTAATGCGGACGGTGCCCTGCCTAAATTATACATGATTTAACGCCACTGGGTGGAGGGGGGAAGGATTGACAAACAACACTCATTCTCTCTCACACACACGCAATGCGACAGCAAAACTCTACAAAATCAGCGTGCTGAGACGAGGCGGAAGCAGGCGCCGTTATCGTACGCGAAATTCAGCAAGTCGGAGGTAGCACAAAACACAATATACAACAACACTTTGACGCTGGCTCTGGTTTGTCGTGGCTGTTTAGAAATGGAGCGCGTGTACAGCCAAGTTAAATTACATCTGAATTGGACCGCGTGCAAACACGCTAACGGCAACTCATGGCTACGTTACATAAACGCATTCCACTGAAGGTGAAGTGGTTGAAAAGCGGATTCATTATAGAAAATCACGGTGGATTCGTAAGTTACAGTCTGTTAGAAATCGATCTAGTTACTGGTTTTATAAGAGAAGTGGCGTGAACTCAGGCGATTAGCTGCAAACCCTGGAAGTCGGAACTCGGACCCACGTGGTTCGGAAAACCAATAAAATTGAATAAATTTAGTTTACGAAAAACAAAGAAAATTAATTACAGCATGCAACCATAGAAATGCTTAGAATTATATAAGGAAGGGAATGAAATACAGCTACACGCGATAGGGGGCGATAGCAGAAACAGATGAAGTTCAGTCTCAGAAAAACCACAAAAATTTAAAAAAATCACAGTCGGAAAAATAAAATAAGAATTACTCCATGCAACCCATAAAACGTTCAGAATTACACGAAGAAGCGAAAGAAATGTAGCTACTCGCCATAGGGAGCGATTACAGACCCGGATGAAGTTCAGTTTCCAAAACTCGTAAAAGTGAATTAATTACAAAGTCGGAAAAATAAAATTAGGAATTACAGCATTCATCCCATAGAAATGTTTAGAATTAGGTAAGGAAGTTATTGAAGGAGGTTGTACAAGGTTCAGAAGGATTACAAGCACAGACAGAGTTTGTACTATAAGTCGGAGAAGAAGCAGCAACATTAAAATAGGTGGGGAGAGAAGATCACGAAATATTAGTGGAATTCAAAAGGATACCCTCATAGTTACTTGCCTGATGGACATGAACAAACAGAAGTGGAAGGTGAAGGGTTTGTTCTATGAACGGACCACGTGGAACACATATCACTCACGGGAGGAAACGATGAGAAGATTTTTACATGCACTGTACAAAAATTAATATATCATCTATTAGAAATCAGGTCCCACAAAGCTAGAAAGTATTTACACAGAGTTTATCCACCGCCACATGATCACAAAAGGTTTTAACATATTAGGCCATTATCAAACTGCAACTAGAGTCACACACACACACCGCGATTGTCTATTGGAAATCACTGAACTGAAAAACGAGAACACATTTCCGCACACGATCGGAGGAAATATTCCAAAACATGATTCTAAGTTCACGAATCTATGTTAAACGTGCTAGTGTGGTGTCGCACAAGTCCAAAGTGCGCGCCACCTATTTTCGCCGCGCGCCGCCATGCACGCACGGCGCGGCGTTCTTACGACGACAGCCACGAGCGCCCTCTGCTACAACTCCGCTCGTGGCCACCACGGAACGACATCGTTCACTTGGGACTGAGATAGGAACCAGTTAAGACTTTCGGAATCAGATAGGCACCAGTGAAGACTTAGCTAACGGTTAGGCACTAGGCAGGCCTCTAGCTCAACTATGTATCAGCATTCTGCCGTACTGAACTATGTAAAAGTTAAGTATTGTATAAATTCTGTGCAATATATATCTCGTTCTTATTCACTTTAGTGTTTTTAGTTTCTGCTGTCCCACTGGCTGCTCCCCTCCGTACCTGCTCAAGCGTGCTACCTTTATTCCTGTGTCTGTCTTCCTACTTGGCCACCGATACCTACGACGGAAACGAGACACAAAAGCAGCGACGAGGCTGGGACACAAAAGTGGCGACGAGGATGGGATACAAAAGTGGCGACGAGGAGTGATAGACAAACCTTGGACCAGCCCGCTTGCAGCAGCCAGGCAGCAGCAGTCGGAGCACGCAGAAATTGCTCCCACCCACCCACCCTTATTATAAGATTTTTGGGGGAACATATTCAGTTACGTGTTTGGTGGACTTTTTGTTGCAGAGAGACTCTTCTTTCATATTGCATTTCTGTTTTGTTATAATTTAATTGTATGTGCGGCGCCTAATCGGTCAGCATGGCCACTACCCCCGAACCCTAACTTAATGGAAATTATTCAGTTACAGACGGCGCAAATGACGCAACTTCTCGAAGCAGTGTCCCAGCTAACAGCGCAAGCAGCTAACCAACAACAACAGACGCTGCTTCAGCAGCCCACACCTGCCCCCGCAATGCTTCCTACGTTTCCCCAGTACAACGAACGTGAGGAAGAATGGAGTGACTACTTCGCTCAATTTCAAGAACTCGTCGCGCCTCATCAAATAACAGGTCAGACAGTTAAACATTTCTTTCTCGCCGTAGTTGGCACCAAGACTTTCGTGTTACTGCAGAAACTTTTACCGCAAGCATCTCCTCGTGATGTAGACTTTGAACAAAGAGTAGAGGCACTAAATGCACATTATGAGAGAAAAGTTCTCGTAGCTGCGGCACGGTACCGATTTTTCAGACTAAAAAAATTACCTGAGCAGTCACACCAGGAATGGATCACTGAGCTGAAGGGCTTAACCCGCAAATTTAACTTTACTTGCTCTTGTGGACTTTCTTATAGTGACGTGATGTTGCGAGATGCAATTACGCAGAATATTCAGGACCCCAGAATTAGGGCAGCAATTCTGAAACAGCCTGACCCTTCATTAGACAGTGTACTGCAGCTTATTGAAGCGCATGATACTTTGACTTAGCAGATGTAGAAATGCAAAGCCACAGTGTTAATTCAGTGCGCCGCAACGGACGCTTTCCTAGCCGTAGTTCTCAGTATAGCACTAGTGATTCTTTAAATGCTACCGGCCGTGCTGAACAGACAGTGTAAAAGTGCGACACAAAGGTCGCCCCGCCGTGTTAGAAACAGTAATTTGAATAACGGGCGCCAATGCTCATTTCAGAAAAATGTACGTAAATCTTGCACCCAGTGTGTATCTCGCCACAAGCGTGCTCACTGCCCTAGTCGTAACGCAACCTGTTATCAATGTGGCAGATCGGGACATGTGCAGTCTGTGTGTATGCAAGTTAAAAACTCAATGAACGGAACCGTTAGAAACAGTGCATGCAGTACATGTCACACACGCTGTGGACTTGAACAGTGGTTTGTTTGAATCTAAAATGCAAGATATTTCTTCTGTGCCTACTTCTCAACTATGTAGTGAGCCACGTCGCAAGCGCCGTCGAGCGCGTAAAACTGTGCAACGGAAAAGGATTCGGGACATGCCAAATGACTATGTACAGTGCAATCCTGTAGTGAACCTAGTGCCTTCTGCAACTTCTAATTGTAATAGTGCCCAGTACTGTGTAGCCAGTGACAGTAGAATTGGTGAAGCTACTCAAAGTAATTTTAGTGCAGTAGCCTCACATTGCGCGGACGCCGATCCGGCGGTAGTGCCATCTAGTGACAGTGATATTAATCTGAGTGCCGGTTCTGCGTCGCCTCCTTCACTATGGAGCCAGCGCATGCGCAAGCACCGCAAACGAGCTGTATTAGACGTTGCCCACATTCGTGCACCTGTCGAGCGCCACAAGCAAAAACTTTTGTGACTCTTTCGATAGAAAATAAGACTACAATTTCAGCTCGACACTGGTTCCGCTGTCACATTAATAAATAAAGATACTTATGAACTTCTGGGTTCGTCGAAATTGTCGCCGTCTAATCAAGTGCTAACAGCGTATACAGCAAAATATTCCCATGCTAGGAACGTGTAGCCTGCCTGCCTCTTTTCAAGGTGTAACAAAGACAGTTGCTTTTGTAGTTCTTCAGGCCAAATCTACACAGAACATTTTTGGACTAGATGCGTTTGACTTGTTTGGTTTATCAATTCACAGAGATGTGCTTCAAATTTCGTCAGTAGTGCCTCAGGACAAAATCAATGCATTGTGTGAAAAATATAGTGACTTGTTTTCGCCGGAACTAGGTTGTGCAAAAGACTTCATGGCACATGTAACTTTAAAAGAATCTGCAGTTCCCAAATTTCGTAAAGCTAGACCAGTGCCTATCGCAATGCGTGATACAGTTGTAGATGAACTTAAACGTTGGCAAGATAATGGGATGATTTCTCCTGTTTCGGCGAGTCAGTGGGCCTCGCCTTTAGTAATTATACCCAAGCCGTCAGGAAAACTTCGTCTCTGTGCGGACTTCATATCAACAGTGAACAGTAAAACGATTGTAGACACTTACACCCTGCCCCGACCTGACGAACTAATGGACAAATTAGGACAGTCTCGCTTCTTTTCCAAGATTGATTTAGCAGAGGCATACTTACAAATTCCGCTTGATGACGAGTCAAAACAATGTTTCGTCATTAGTACTCACATGGGCCTTCTTCAATTTCAACGCCTACCCTTTGGCAGTTCTTCCGCCCCCGCTATTTTCCAGCGCGTTTTGGAACAGCAGGCAGTTTCTGTACCGTGTTGTTTGAACTATTTAGATGATATTTTGGTATCCGGACGTACAGTTGAAGAACATTTATCTAACCTGGAGTGTTTTTTTCAAAGTGTTGACTGCAGCAGGTCTACGTTGCAATAAAGCAAAGTGTTCGTTTTTTCAATGTGAAATAGAGTACCTAGGCCATGTGATTAATGCCCAAGGAATTCATCCCTTACAGTCACATCTTCGAGCAATCAAAGACTTGCCTCCTCCTAAGAATGTGCATGAATTGCAAGCAATAATTGGAAAGCTTAACTATTATTTCAGATTTATTCCCAATGCCTCTCAGATTGCAGCTCCACTGCATCACGTACGTAGGAAGAATGTTCCTTTTGTATGGTCTAAAGATTGTCAGGTTGCCTTTGACATACTAAAGTTGGCACTAATCAGTGATGCATGTTTGATTCCCTTTGACCTAAAGAAACCTGTAGTATTAGCAGTTGATGCCTCGTCGTACGGTCTGGGTATTGGATGTCACGATCGTCCTATTGCCTTTGCATCCAAGCTACTGACGCCGACGCAAGAGAATTACAGTCAGATAGAAAAGGAGGCCTTAGCAATCATTTACGGCGTCACAAAGTTTCATCATTATCTCTATGGCAAAAAATTCTATTTGTTGACGGACCACAAGCCTCTCACGTCGTTGTTCTCACCCACAAAGCCAATTCCGCCACGAACGGCACAAAAGCTTCAGAGATGGTCCTTGATATTGTCTAATTATCAGTATGAGATTTTGTACCGACCTACCACTAAACACGCCAACGCGGACACACTTTCCCGACTTCCGGTTGGCCAGGATGTGTCGTTTGATTCTTCGGAAATGGCATGTTGTCAGATAGACTCCAGAGATGCTACCGCTGTCGCAGATTTCCCTTTGCACTCTCGTCGAGTTGCACAGGAAACAGCTGCGGATGCAGACCTAAGTGTGGTATCACGTTTTGTTCGCTTTGGTTGGCCTGCCAGAGCCAAAGACATTGAGCGGCCTCTGGTTCGACGTTATTTTGCACAACGTCATGCATTATCTTTAAGTCAGGGTGTTCTGTTGTTACATACGGACAACGAGCAAACAAGAGTGATTGTTCCTCATTCACTGCAACGTGAAGTGTTACGCCTCCTGCATCAACCACATTGGGGTATTGTTAGGACAAAGCAACTGGCCAGACGTCATTGTACCTGGGTTGGTATGGACGCTCAGATAGAGAGCAGTGTACTGTTTGTGCGTAGCATCAGGCGGCTCCTCCGCAACGTTTCTCCGACTGGCCACGCCCCAAGGGACCATTGCAACGTTTACACATTGACTTTGCCGGACCTTTCTGAAATACACGCTGGTTAATTGTTGTAGACGCTTTCAGCAAGTTTCCTTTCGTCATTGCCATGAACTCAACGACAGCGTCTAGTACAATCAGTGCCTTAACAACAGTGTTTTGCATCGAAGGTTTGCCTGAAACTATCGTCAGTGACAATGGACCTCAGTTTGTTAGTGCGGAATTTCAACAGTTTTGTCGTGTGAATGGCATTCAGCATATCACCACCGCACCTTTTCACCCTCAGTCCAATGGTGAAGCAGAACGCTTCGTTCGAACATTCAAGTCTCACATGGAAAAGATGAAAGGTCAGCACTCCAGGCAGCAAGCTCTTCAAATTTTCCTGTCTACGTATCGGTGCATGCCACGTGACGGCCCGTCTCCTGCCGAGCTGCTACACGGCCGCCGTCACCGCACTCTCCTTCACCTGCTGCAGCCAATTGCGCCTGCACAGGCCGCGCGAGCCTGTCTCGGGTTTCTTGATTCCAGACCCAGTTTACCGCCAGGGAGCACAGCCACATCGCTCGCCGCCGGGCCCAGCGTCCCTGGACTACGAGATCGTACCCAAGGAGGTGGACGCGCCTCCTACGCAGTCCGCCTCTCCGCCTCCGTCGCGCCGCAGCTGACAGCGTCACCAAAAAGGACTCAGGGACCGTGCATGCCCCCGCTGTCTGGGCCACGCACTTCAGAAGAAGATGACCTGCTCCCGCAGGGCGAAGGGGTGCGCCCTTCTCCTCGTTTTGGTGGGTTTTCCAGGGGATCGCAAGGTGGATACCGGGGCGCGGACGGCGTCTCGATCCCAGCCTCAGCTACGACGCCCGTCCCACCAGTAACGCCCCCGCCCTGGCCCTCCTCCCAGTGCCGTCGCCGTGGCCCTCAGCCCTATGCCACGACGACGCGGCGGTTTGGGGGGGAGGGGTGTGATGTCGCACAAGTCCAAAGTGCGCGCCACCTACTTCCACCGTGCGCCGCCATGCACGCACGGCGCGGCGTTCTTAGGACGACAGCCACGAGCGCCCTCTGATACAACTCCGCTCGTGGCCACCACGGAACGACATCGTTCACTTGGGACTGAGATAAGAACCAGTTAAGACTTTCGGAATCAGATAGGCACCAGTGAAGACTTAGCTAACGGTTAGGCACTAGGCAGGCCTCTAGCTCAACTATGTATCAGCATTCTGCCGTACTGAACTATGTAAAAGTTAAGTATTGTATAAATTCTGTGCAATATATATCTCGTTCTTATTCACTTTAGTGTTTTTAGTTTCTGCTGTCCCACTGGCTGCCCCCCTCCGTACCTGCTCAAGCGTGCTACCTTTATTCCTGTGTCTGTCTTCCTACTTGGTCACCGATACCTACGACGGAAACGAGACACAAAAGCAGTGACGAGGCTGGGACACAAAAGTGGCGACGAGGATGGGATGCAAAAGCGAGTCAATGAAACGCTAACATCTTCGAAAACAAGAGCAGAACCAACCTTACCTCACCAGAAAACAAGCACAGAATGGCCAGACCGAGTGCCCACGAGACGCCGGATGCTACCAGAAGCCAGAAAGTCCATGAAAACAGCGGTGCTGGGGACGGAAAGTGACACTCGCGCTGGAGGGAAGGTTGGCTAACTAGATCGCAACCAAAGGGTGTAGAAACCTCTTTGGTCACCTCAGCAGCTATCGACCCTGAGCCAGAGAGAACGATGCAAAGCGAACTATCACTCCCCACATTCAGACAGCCATATATTCTCACACCCACTTAAAAGTTAAACAACTGCACATTCTCACAGGGACAGTGGCGTAGCGGAGAAGCCGCATTTATGCCACATTAATTAACATATTAATAAATTATTGACACTAGCAATATTATCTAATATTTTAACACGTGAAATAAAATACTATTCCTCAAGCCTTGACAAGAGTGAGGTTCAAGTTTTAACAAAATGATAATCTAGCAAAATTAAATAAATTACAACTTTATAGAAATGTACAAAAAAATGAAAGCCGACAGACGGTTGTCTTTCAAAGTTGAACCTAGAGATTCGGCCCAAATTTACGTAAGGGAGATCTGACAAAAATATTTCCTCCTGAGCCTTTGGGCGCCACTGAGCGAGGTCTGATTTCCAACGTCGACAAAAGACGGGATGACTGTCTCCGTCTGTCAGTAGTTGTTATGCACGTGACGGAAGATGGCTTTTCCCGACCTGCGACTGCTGAAGAAATGTTGAAGCAACTGTTAACAAGATCACTAAGTGACCTAAGAATTTCGTGAGAACGAGATATCTCTCAGGTCTGCAGGTACCTCTAAATTCACAGGACGTGACCAAGGATTCGTCAGGAGTATGTGCAACGTGGTATTCCAAAATAAGGGCTGACTTTGTTGTTGTTATTTTTGGTTGTAGTCTTCAGTCCGCAGACTGGTTTGAAGTAGCTCTCCAAACTACCCTGACCACTGCAAGTCTCAGTATCTGAGGATACGTTCGGCAACCTACATCCTTTTGAATCAGCTTACTGTATTCGACCACGTTCTCCCTCTACGAATTTTACCTCACACACTTCCTTCTAATGCTAAGTTGACAATTCCGTAATGTCTCAGAATGTGTCCCGCCAATCTATTCCTTCTCTTGGGCTATGTCAGAAACTTCTTTTCTCCCCAATTTGGTTAAGCACCTCTCAATAGTAACGTTATCGACCTATCTAATTTTCATCTTCGTCTTCATCTATCATCTTTTTGTCTGAGCTCCTTACCGTTCACGTTTCACTTCCTTATAATGCTACACTCAAGATAAATGCAAATAACAAAACTCATCTACTACTTTTATTTTGTCATTACCTAATTTAATTCCTTCATCATTGCCTTTCTAACACTACATTCCATTATCCTTCTTTTACTCTTGTTGATGTTCATATTATACCCTTTTCTCAAGACACTGCCTATTCCATTCAACTGCTCTCCAGATGATTTCCGGTCTATGTCAGAATTACTATGTCATCGGCAAACCGCAAAGTTTTTATTTCTTCTCCCTAAACTTTAATTCTCTCTCCAAGTTACGCCTTGCATCCTTCACTGATTGCTCTATACACAGATTGAACAAAATGGGAGAAAGTCTACAACCCCTTCTTACTCCCTTCCCAACCACTGTGTTCCTTTCTTCCCCTTCGATTCTAATGACTGTTGTCTGGTTTTTGTATAGGTTTATTCCAGTCGACATTTTCAAATCTTTGTCCAAATCTGCAAACGCTAAAAATTTTTCTACATAAGGTGGTGAAAATGGATGCCACGAGGTGTGATGCAGGCGTCTATGGACACATCATTGACAAACTGTGCTTCCGTACTCCAAGTGCCTGTCGTATCTGTTGACACGCTTCCTCTATGAGCTGTCACAGCAATTAAACTTTATGAATAGGTGTGGCATGCACAATGCCTTCAAGTGACCCCACAAGCAGAAGTCTGTCCCTGACCGCCTAAGCCATTAATTTCGGAATCGCCGGGATAAGATTTCTCTAGCAGCACGAGGAAATTGTGGCGAAGCAATTGCACACAGACGTCAATAGGGAGGAAACGCACACGTGGTCTTTGCGGCCTACACAAATGACCAGCCTGCATAGTGAGGTGGTCTGAGTTACGTACATAAAAAATGCTTGTAACACGAAAACGAAAGCAAATAAACCATATGTTCACAGGAATTGTTCTGGTTGTTGTCCGGCCCTCTAACGAATCCCCGGAGCTCTCCCAGGTATTTTTTCTGCACCCTGTATTATTAAAAAATCGCCTGGCATGTCCAGAAGAGGGCTTTGAAGAAATGTAAGTGTATCGATATTTTGACGTAAAATATCAATATTTATCGCCGATCAATTCTTAGCGCTGTATCGAAAAAAAGATATAAAAATGGCAGTATCGGAAACCGATATGTCTATTACATTTTTTTAGAATTTTTCGTCAAATGTTTGCTATTTCACTTTTTTAATAGTAGTAGAACATAATATTGCTTTGTGGAGGAGTCTTACAACTTTTTGGGCTTTCATGACGTCAAATATTTCTCTGTAATGTGAGAAGCAGGTGTAGATGGCTCATAAGAAGTTCGATTACACCGGGGTAGTGACGAATGGAATGAGATTGCCAATGCGAAGTTGCCTAAAAATAAAATAAAAAAGTACGCAATTTGTGTGTTACTTCTTCATTTCAGAATTCTTCAGAAAGAGTTGATTAAAAAAGACACATTTCACAAATGATAAAACTGTTTTTGAAATCTAATAGATATATGACGAATCACATAACCTATCTGCCAAATAGCAGAAATAAGGAGCTTCGATTGAGCGATCTAAAATTTCTTCTTGCAACGATGTAAAACATTTTGAATTTCATTGCATCAACCTGAAAAAACAAGTCATGAAACAGTTGTATGAGAGGTTAACTTGAAGGAAATATTTCCTGACACTATGCCATGCAGACAGTTGTTAATTAAGAAGACAGCAGTCACACAAACTAATTCGTAATACAAGCTTCTCATGTACATAAATGTTGCATTACTGACAAACAGTGTTTTTCTTGAAATTGTTGCTTGTTAATGTTCAGAGTCTTCTTCATCTCTTCTTCTTCTTCTTTATTCTCTTTGGGCATGTTTCCGCACATGCAGGGTCAACGTTGTTAAATCCTTGTCGTGTTAATATTTATGGCCGGATGCCCTTTCTGTCGCCACCCCATGCGCCCCCCCTCTCCCGGAACGAAATGTGTACCCTAAACGTCTGCGTATAATGTTATACGTGAAGTGTTAAAAACATTTTTCCGAATCGTATAACTGAGGCGGAACTTCGGTACCAGCCCGGTATTCACCTAGGGGGATGTGGAAAACCGCCTAAAAACCACAAAACCACATCCAGGCCGACCGACACTCCCACCCCGTTCGTTAATCCCCCAGGCGGATTCGAGGCGCCGGCCGCAGTGGCCGAGGGGACTGAGGCGCTCCAGTCACGGTCTGCACCGCCACTACGGTTGGGCATGGATATTTGTGCCGTCCTTAGTATAAGTTAGTTCGTAAGTAGTTTGTAAGTTTAGGGACTGATGACCCCGTAGTTAAGTCCCATAGCTATACAAACATTTGAACATTTACTACTTTGAACTACTTACATTCCTGAGAAACTGTAAGTCCATAGACTTCTGCAATCTGATAGGAATAGTTTTCAGTTTGTTTCTATAAAAGGTATTGTATATCATTTCATCCTTCATGGAAGTGAAATGAGCGTATGGCTTTCGTGGCCGGGAGATCCCTTGTGGGATTGTTTGGCCGCCTCAGTGTAAGTCTTTTAATTTGACGACAATGATGATGATGATTAAGACAACACACAACACCCAGTCACCTGCCGGGAAATGAACCCGGGCATGCTGTGTGGTAGTAAGCCACGCTACCGCTGAGATACGGAGGCGGACCAAAACCAGTCTCATAGCACACTACTCAAAGACTGCTTATCTGTCATAATCAACCAACATGCGAGTGGAGCCGCGGGCTTAATCTAGTATCGATATATTGTTTAAAATGTCTACTGTCCGAGTCGAAAGTGCTGAGCTGCCTCCAGTGGAACATCTGTGCGATGGATTAGAATGACATCTCTCGAGACCCAACAACTCTGTCTTGCTTCGCCTCTGGAGAGACTGCGGCCCACCAGTCCAGCACAGGCAGTCAGATACTTCGGTGAGGCCATTTCCGGCAGCCGTCAAGCTCTGACAGGGACGCTGGACACCCGGCTCTTTATACGTCCCCCAACAGGTGTCTCGATACTTTTTGCCAGATGGCCATCGAAGTTTCCGGCACACACCTTGTACCTTTCCACGTCGCAGCTTTTATAAACGTGAGTATATTACCCGGTATTACTGTCGGACAATCCAATAAATCAGCAGTCTTCGTAAGAGCGGGCAATATCCCGTCGGATCAGAGCGGGTCGGAGTTACACCGGGGCCGCCTCGACTGTGAGGTTTTAACAGCGGCGAACAGAGAGAAATACGGGTGGTCCGCTGGGACCGGGACACACGCGGCAGGGTAGGCGTTCTTTATGATCCCCCCACGATTTTCCGCAGCTTCGGTGGACGCCGTCATCTCCTCCTTTATTCAGGCCAGCTTTCAATATGAGACCGGCGCCGCTCCACCACCCCCACTCTCTCTCTCTCTCTCTTTTCTCTGTCCCTCCCTTTCTTTCTCCCTGAGCGGCCTCGTGTCTGCTGCAAAATGCATTACGCGACACGCCCCGCCCGCAGTGGGCCTTCCCCGCTCTTCGGCGGGATTCCCCGCGCGGCCCACGGCGCGACTCAAAGGTTCGCCGACGCGCGCTGCCGCCAGGGGCCCCGTGTTCGCTCTTTTAATAGGCTTATAAATCTCTGCAATGTTTTTTTGATTATTAATCTAATACGCCGCCTCGCAGCGCGCCACTCGCTCGCATCTCGCTGCTCATCACTCACGGCTTAAAAAAAGCTTTGGGGCGCTATTTCTGGCACATACGTCGCCGTCCGTAATACCGAACGGGACGGCTTACTGCTGGACTCGATTTCTCGTATAAAAAAAAAGGAAAATCTCACGCCGAGTCCATTTCACGGGGATTCCATTACAGATACTTGCAGCTGGGAGCGCCCGACAAAAACTTCCTCTTAATACTACAGCGACACATGATTAATTGTCGAATAATGTATGAACTATGAGTAATGCGCAAGCAGTTTCCTTTTACTCCGTTCGGTATTAGTACTCTGGACATAACTATTATATAGGGACAATATCCTGAGCTTCTTACAGCATACACACGTTTCAAGTCGAACGTAATCGCCTTACAGTAGGATATTTATTCGACATCAAAATACTATAAAATATATTGCGTCATTTATTTAGATGTTGCGTACATTCTATTTTATACCGAAAAATTTTAAAAAAAGGTTGAGAAATGATAAACGCTACAAAAATGTTCAAATGTTTGAAACTCTGAGGGACAGCATGGTTATGAGTCCTAACAAACTACTTGAACTAAGTTAAACTAACCTAAGGACAACACATCCATGTCCGAGGGAGGATTCGAACCTCAGACGCGGGAGGCCTCCCGATCCGCAACCTGGCACTACATACCGCACGGCTACTCCTGGGCGGCGATAAACGCTACATTTTAAACTGTGAAGCTAAACAATTGCGAGATCTATACATCAATTCCTCTAGGTCAGTCTCACCATAATTCAAAAAAGGGCTAGACGAAGTTTTTTTCTCTTCTTCATGTAGGGGTCGATATCGAAAGGAGGATGTGGCTGAGGAGGACAGGTGGTGGAAGAAACAGACTAGTATGCAAATGAGGTGAGGAAGAGCTGGTGGACCAGGGAGAACACAACCACGAGAGGAGGAGAAGAATGAGGAAGAAAGTTCAGATGACATTGGAGGAGGAGGAGTTGTTAAAGGTGGATTAAATATTGGACATGGACGTGGAGGAGGGTGAGACAGCAGGGGCTGAGGAGAGCTGGCATAAGAGGAGGAGCAGGAGGAGGTGACATAGGAGGAGGAGGTTAAAGAGGAGGTGCTGGTAGAAGATAAAGGAAGAATGTATGGAGGTGAAGCAGGTTGGCGATGGAGACATTGGATGAGGAGAAGTAGGATGCTTCAGGTTAGGAAGATAAGAAAGAACTGGCAGAGGTGCAGGAAGAAGAGGCAGTGGAGGAATAAGAATTGTAGGATCAGAGGAGGAGGAAAACTTGTCAGAGGAGGAAGACAATGTTGTGGTGATGGTGGAGGAAGAGGAAAGGTTAAGTGATGATGATGAGGTCGAGGAGGATGTGTTTGATGAGGAGAACGTGGCAAAGGAGGATACAGGCGAAGAATTGACAGAGGGTGAGATGTTATGTGTTGTGGAGGAGGATGAGAAGTGGGCGTCGAAGGTGATGTATTCAGAATAGGAGGGTGAGGTTTAGAACATGAAGGAGGAAGTGGAATTATTGGAGGTGAAGGTAATGAGTGTTGAAGGAGGACTGGTAAGAGGTTTCAAAGGAGAAGTGTCGTGGGAGGAGCTGTGTTTAGTCAGGATAGATACAAGATGTGTCAGAAACTTCTATGGCTATCTGGCAAAAAGTATAGAGACACCTGTTTAGGGACATATAATTTTGCGCAAAGGCTGAAGGCAATACATGTGTTCTCTAACTTGAGAAAACAAGACACAAAAATGATTAACAGAGTTCTGAAAAATAAGAACCAATTCGCCCTGCATAGTGAAAGAATTACTGAAGAAGATGAGTATTAACTCAGGAATGGCTGATCACAAATAAAGTTATGCATGATTCGACGATATACATCAGCGGTCGCAGCAAGAGTGAACCCGAAGGCCACGTGCAGAGAGTTCCCTGTCTGTACCGGATGTTAGGATGTGTTCAAAGCCTACTGTCTACCAACCCTCGCAACCTGACGAAGAAAATTCCCATTACTACTGTTCCATAGAGGTCTCTTTTGTTACCACTATGGGCCACGGTTATGTTGGTACCACACTAAGAACAAGCCACCTCGCCGTCTCGTAAAGTAAGGGTGTCTGTGGCTACGTAGCAGGCGGCATTGCAGACGGCATACGAAACAATGCGTTTTTAAACTATTGTAAACGAGGTCTAACGCGCGAAGCGGCTACTGTAAGCCATTGTGCGGCAGTAAGTCAATATTAAAAGCAAACTTCCACATTCATATGAACACACAAATTCAATCAAATGGGTGGAAACATATATAAACATGGAGCATTGATCATTAATAAAGGAATAAAAGAATTAAGTTACTGATAAACAAAAGTAATGGTGGGGAAGCACTTTAGAGTAGTTCAAGACTCAAAATGGAACACCACCACACATTCAGTGGACGTGTTTCAATGGATGAATTCACACTTCTCATTGTTGAAGGTCAAGTGCCTTTTTGCACCAAACAAATATCTTATTTAAATCATTTTGCAGTTGCTTTTGATCTACGGGTGACTTTACTAACCGATAAGTGACAACATCATCCGGAAACAACCTAAGAGAGCTACTCAGATTGTCTCCTAAATCGTTTATAAACACAAGGAGCAGTAGAGGCCCTCTAGCACTTGCCTGGGTAACGATAGATGTCACTTCAGTTCTACTCGATGACTTTCCGTCCATTACAACGCAATGTGTTCTTTCTGACAGGTAATCACGAATCCAATCGCACATTTGTGGCGATATTCCATTAGCACGCAGTTTGATTAGTGGTTTTCAACGTTACCGCAATCACATTCGCTGTAAAAACATCACTTCTTCCTGCTGGTTTTCATCTATATCCTACTGTACCTAGTGATCATTTTCAAAGGAAGTAAGTTATCAGATGTGCCAGCCACCTCACGATGGATCTGTGTAAGAATACGTCAGATCTCCTGTGGGCGGGGGGTTGGAGGGGTGGATGGATCTTCTAACGCAGCTGCCAATCAAGATTTATTGCACCCAGCTGTCAATAGCGGCATAACTCCCACTTTATTGTTTTATCACTTTGGTAAAATAATAAGATACAAAAAAAAAATGTTCAAATGTTTGTATAGTCTATGGGACTTAACTACGGGGTCATCAGTCCCTAAACTTACAAACTACTTATGAACTTCTTACGAACTAGGACGGCACAAATATCCACGCTCGAGGGGGGATTCGAACCCCCGACCGTTCTGGCCGTGCAGACCGTGACTGGAGCGCCTCAGTCTCCTCGGCCACCGCGGCCGGCAATAAGATACACAATTTAGTAATGAGATACTTGTTTATTTACAAAAACTGTCATAGTGTCAAACGATCAACTAAATTAAGAGTAATAAACTTCATATACCTGAACCAATGTTTCACAGGACGCACTGTGCTATAGGATCTTCCTGGGACAACTTGCAAAAAACCACCTCACGGTCGAGCGGAGCTGGAGGAATGAGCTGTTATTCAACTGCACACTGCACTGGAGCGCGAACTATCGGCTTTGCGGGTGGCTCTTGAAGTTTTGCCTGTCGCTTTGTGTTTCGCAACTGGTCAACTCGCTGTCTTCCTCCCCTTTGTTTCCGCTTTGTGGGCGCAGTTTCCCCAGGTCCTCGTGAATCATTTCGTCGTCCACCCGTACAGCGTATGCCGCATGCGGGCTTTACCGACTCTATGGAAACTACTGTCCGCTGTTCGCCGTTGCACAGTACTTGCATTGTGCAGTCCTCACGTTATATCATCCTGTGTGCCCCGGCTGCACGTTTGCTCTCAGAATCAAATATCAGCATATAATCATACCTTTGTGCGAGATCAACTTACGTTCCGTTATTTAGATATGTCGATCTGTACTGACTGCATCATGTACGATGGACTGTTGGCTTTCGATTCAGGTTGTTCCCAAAAACATTCGCCGTTAGACATAAGGCCTCTCTGTACAGTATCTCTGCTGTTTGTTACATGTAGCACAGAGGGTTAGCAATTCCAGCGGCAAAGGTAGATTCAACTGCTTTTGCGGTTTGCAGTACCTTGTTCCTGCGTTCTACCATTCCGTTGTTTCTCGGGTAGCAGCAGGTTGTATGAAGACAGAATAATGACAAGAGTCACTTGTACAAATAGACTTAAACCGTCTCCACCGAGTCTGTGGTAACTGCGAAAGGCAGCGGAAACGTGTTATCAACATGCCTTAAAAGGCCTTTCCTACCGTCTCTTCAAAGACGTCACTGGTACTGCCTCTGTGCACCGGGTACATTGGCCGATGGCTGTGAGTAGGTACCAGTATCCTACCGATACGGTTTTGTTTGCAGGCGTATCTTCCTACCATACTCTTCTGACAAGCGACACATGCTTTTGCTAACCAGCAGTAATTAGTCTTTGTGCTGGGCCATACATAATAATTCTCTCATCAGCTAAAGCTTATATTTTCGCTGATTGAGCTAAATAATAAATTCTGTCCGAAATTTGTTTCCGAGGTCGTTCAGGTGAGAAAGGTCTGCGTCTGCCATATTCAAATTACCTGAAGTGTCTTGGGTAAAAGTTTTCCCTTTGGACGACTGAGGTAGTAGGTTTATTGTCCGTTTATGTTATGTACGATATGGCTTCTTTGTATGGCTGAAGCGGTAAATGTGCTAATTCTTCACGGTTGAAAGCCACCTATTCGAGCTGCAGTGATGTGAGCATTCTAAAACGGCTGTTATTGCCCTATGACTGTAGCCCACAGATATTGTTAGAGGATCATCGTTCGTGGGGTTGGATGTAAGAATTTTTTGCTAGCTTGCATCGCAGGTTGAAGGCTTGCTGCATCTTTGAGATCCACTGTAGTTGCCGAGGCCATGTGACTACTTTTGTTGTTAGGAATGTAGACAGTGGTTGTTGTACCTGGCACCATCTGTTGGGAGTTGATGTTTCAAGATAGTAGGCCCTATAAAGCTTCTTCATTGACGAACGTTTGTCGCGTATGTTGTTGATTACCCCAATTTGGTCTTTAAAGGGTCAGGAAATAAATCTGCTTTTTGTAAATATTACACCTCATTTCGTTGGCTACTGTGCAGTACTTGTTCCTCTTTAAAGAATGCTTTGTGCTGATCCTCGTGCGTTGTGGTAGTTCTGGAAAGTACTACGGTGTCCTCTAGGTACTTAAAGTAGACGTTTAGCCTCCTGAGGACTTCTTCCACGTAACTCTGCAATGTCCGCACCAAATTCTTTAGTTGGATTGGCATTCGAAAAAGATCGAATAATTTTAACGGAGCCATCATAGCAGTTTTTGACATTCTAGTTTTTGCCGCTGATATTTCTTTGTATGATTTTTTACAGACTCGAACTAACAGACTGAAGAGGTCCTTAATACTTGGGGGTTAATACCACTCAGTCAACCGAGGTTAACCTTTTTCTTGATTCGCTGGTTGAAAAGAAAGGAGAAGTTCGAAGTAAATGAAAGTATATATGATGAAACGCTTTTTTAGTGTCTTTGGGAAGAACTGGTTAAATTTAGTAAAGCAAAAAGTACTTCCACCAAGAGAAGATAAATTGATTACATTTTAGGAATAATTTTATACCTGAATTATATTTCCTTATCTCTCTGTGCTATCACAATATATGATACTACCTTTTTAAAATCACAAGCTACGTAAAAATAGTAGTAAGAATATCTTAGTGTCTGTGGAATCTTTGTGGCATTTAATTTATTTTTTGTTTTATTTATTTATTTATTTTGCATAAAATACATACGAGATTTCCATTGTACATCTTTCGCTCTCTGTTGCTATCCCTGGAAAAAATAGGCTGTATTGCAAAATTATCTATCATAAAAATGGTTAGTTAATCGCTTTCCTTCAGTTCTAGTATCAGATTAGCTACGCACTTCTTTTTCATTACACAAAAGAAGTGATACGTAAATTTTGCTGTTGTCAAAGTTGTCCAAGGTAATCCGTTTAGCTGCTTTCTGCGTCCTATCGTAATTCTATTGGCTATTATTTAACAAATTCCTTTACCACTGTTTCTGGAATATTTGTTTACTACAATTCATTTAACAGTCGTGGGTAAAACCACCTAGACGGATTCTGCCGATGATTACGTAATTAATACTGTTGAATCGCATTAATTTAAAAAATTTAAAAAATACATTTATGTTTAGTTGAATAGTAATTTGAAATACCTTTCAGGCATAATTTAGTAACATTCCACTGTTAGTAACATTCCGCTGTCTTTGGCGATATTACGGCTCTATGAAACAACATCATATTTTCTGTGAGCAATTTTCAGCTTTAACGCAGGTAATTCGATTAGTAAGAATTCACGAACACTTACGCACATGTTTCTTTCAAAATGAAAATGAAAAAGGAAGACATTCCGCCAAGTGACTTCATTGAACAAACCAAACTTCAAGTTGCTCTATACAAATACGTACCAGCGTTCTCGAGGCTCTCGAATGGCACCCAATCAATGAAGGTCAGGCACAAATGTTATAAATATTGAATAATATCGATAGACATACACTGATCAAATGAATTAGAGGATGAGTTAAAATATATATATAGTCGGAAGTATTGTCATCGGCAGAATGAACTAAACTGGTTCGACGTCTTTATATCAGTTCTGCGCTGTGGAGTCAAAACAATGCGGCAACCGGGATAGTAGTTAAATAAAATGTTCGTTAAGCTTAAGGGACTTAACTAAAAACTTACAAACTACTTATGAACTACCTACAACTAAGGACGGCACAAATATCCATGCCCGAGGGGGGATTCGAATCCCCCACCGCAGTGGTCGTGCAGACCGTGACTGAAGCGCCTCAGTCCCCTCGGCCACCACGGCCGGCGAGATAGTAGTAATAACAAAATGTTGCTGCAGAGGAATATGATCTCGAATTGTGAATATGCAACAACAACATTACTTTCTCGATGTTACGGCATAGAGAGCCAGAGGAAGGTTGGAAGCGGCAAATATACAGAGGGAGGTTGCTGCAGCTATTGGAGTATCCCAAAGTGTACTTCCCAGTATCTGGATACAAGTTTAGAAAACAGAAACTATTGAAAGAAGGAATGACCAAGATCGTCCACAGGTAACCTCAGTAAGTGGTGACAATTAACTCTGATTAACAGCCCGTCGTGACAGCAGGGTGAATGCCACTCACAAGGAGTGGACCTCTACTCGTCATTGCCGAATTTATGGTACAGGGCTTGGTGAGACACGAAAGTGTCCCAAGTGGGAACTCCAGATGGCCAAGCGTTTAGGAAATAAAAGGAATTTTGTTGCGGCTCTATCACCATATGCATCTTGTCAACTGTCCCTGTGATGACATGTTTAGGAAGCGGTGTTTGACTCGTCGGTAAAAGAGCGTATTCGTATTGAGAAGGTCGTGGGTTTAACTCTACCTGGCGGCAAAATTTTGTCTACTCCTTGGCAATGCTTACACCTACATATTGTTCCCGTAATGATCGTAAGGACAAGATTAGATTAATTACAGCACGCACGGAGGAATTTAAAGAATCACTCTTCCCAATCTCAATACGTGAATGGAAAAAAAAAAAAAAAAAAAAAAACGAATAACCGGTAGAGTGGGACGTATCCCTTGCCCTGCATTTCACAGTGGCTTGCAAAGTAGATCTAGACTGACGACACTATTAACCGCAACATCATATAGATTATTTTATTAATTTATATAAGCAACAAAAGGAAGGGCATTGGATGAAATTCGGGCCAACGAACAATTAAAAAGCGATTGTGGTTAACGCGTACTTGGGGATTATTCCTGTTTGCACTTTATGGAACATTCACAACATCACGTTTGCGAGATAATATGCTTGTTTTAAATAATGACGTCCAATGATGATGTTGTGCAAATATAAATAAAAAATAACATATAAGATATTGTGGCTAATGGTGAAGGAGCAAAAAAAGTATCTGCCATCTAGCGGAAAGGAACCCGCGACCTTCTCAATACGAATCCGATCTTTTATCGCTGAGCCAGAACACCGCTTCTTAAACACGTCCTCACACGACCAGATGATAAGATTCTTATGGTCATAGATCGGAATCAAAATTGCTTTTATTTCCTAAACGCTTAGCTAAATGGAGTTCCCTCTTGGTGCACTTTCATATCTCACGACGCCCTACATGTATCGTACATTTGGACGAATTCGACGATGACGAGTAGGCGTCCTGTCCTTGTCAGCTGTAACCCACCCTCCAGTCAGCGATATCACGCTCAATATCAACACAAACGATCCTAAATCGCCTACTGGGATGTAGCGTTTAGTCACGGACGCCTATAGTGTGTGTCCCAATAAAAGAACGACACCGTTTAGCCCGTAGAACCTGGACGGAGGAAAATCAGCATTCCCATATTTCACAGAAGATATTGTGTTCAGATGTAAAATCGTCGTTCCTTCATGTGCAGTAAAAGTCAAGAAACCATGGTGGTAGACGAACGGTATGGGTAGGAGTCAGCCCTGGCGGACTTACGGACCTACACGGCGTTTAGATACGAGGTCCTTCGTCCTTTGACAGTTTGTTGTGCGACACGCTGATGCTGTAACGTTTCTGCTATGTTGTGCACTCCTAAAAATCAGTTGCCAACATAGAAACACGAAATATCTGATACCTAAAGTAAAACTTCATTATCGGACATGTGATATTTAAATTTTCGCCTTCTGTTTGAAATTCTCTTAACACTATTAGTAAAACGCTTTTAAGAAATAGTACATTGATTTAAATATAACTTTGGCTAACCTTTTACGTAATTTTCAGTTTTTAATACTTTCGTAAATAACAGCTGCAAAGACTAAAAATGCATTACACTTAGTTTCGGAAATTGCTGAACCTATATAGATACTAATTTGTATAGAAACAACAATGCTATATGTTATAAACTATTGCACAACATGATTTCATATATACCTTTTGTTTAAATAAATTAGGGCAGACCATATTTTATATATCACTAGATCCTAAATTAAATACTGATAATTTTTCATGCACTAAAATTAATAATCTGTTTCGTACTAAGAAACTATCTTCGAAATTAACAATACTACGACAACCATATACAAATCCGTATTAATAAATAATTTGACCGCAAACTGAAACTCACTAAAATTCCATGTCAAAATAATATTACGCCTACACACTATTGGCAAAACAAATATATGTGCATTTCGAAAACACACATAATGTAAATAATTTGACGACTGTAAACACTAGTCAAAAGGATGACGTTAAATTTGTGTACTACATTTAAATACAAAATTCATGAAACAAGTACATAAATTGACATAAATAGTCAGAGCTTAAATGTAATATTTTAATTTCTGTATTTTGGCATTTTTAATGTAAAAGAATACTGTTTAATTGTGAATTACAAAACTTTGTCATCAATCTTATTACGCAGTCATGTAGAAAGATGTTTGAGAGAAACCATGTTTTATTCACTAGTCGAGTGGCCAGAAACCTGTAAGCAGCTCGGTTGGCTTGCTGCTGCATTTCTTGATTGTGAAATGTTTAAGTGGAAATAAAATCGTTTCCATATCAACTAAAATGGTTTTAATTTATGAGAAGATCCTGTAGAATCAATTTCTTTAGTGAATGCCGAAGATAACTCACAACGCAATGGACTTCAGCCAGCATATAAGATAAGTTCAACTTCACCTACAGTGGAATGACTTTGTTTTAGACTGGGAACTAACAAAACGTTCCGTAATTCAGGAAAACGTTAGGGCTCAGTTTGAGTCATTCCGAAAAGAGGTGATGGACGTTAGAATGCCATAGGAGATGTGTTCCTTCTGGTGGACGACAACTCTCGTCCCCGAAGTGCTGCAGTGTTGGACAACTTGCTTGGCACTGAGAGAACTGAACGGATGTAGTGGCCAGCTTGTTCGCTGACGTAAACCCGATTGAGTATGTCTGGGATGCACTTGGCAGACGCACTGTAGCCAGACCAGCACCTCACACAACGGTTACACACCTGGATATTGGACTCAAGAGCTGATTCATAACTTTATACTGTCCATGAAACGCAGGTTTGCAACTGCACTGGCAGTCCGAGGAGATCACACACCATCTTAGACGGAAACGTGAGTGACTATTATTGTAGCCCCATGGTGCCTTAATGTCGTCCAACAGCTCCTTACAAAAAGGCTTCGGAAGAATACTGCGATTATACTCTGTCTTAAGTCACGTCTCTCTCCACAGCACAAACTTCAGTTCTGCCTCATGTTCCACTACACTGATATTTATATCACCTCTGCCTGAAGTCCAAGGCATGATCGTTTCCGATAACATTCATTGCTGGGGTGCTATTGCACTATTGGAGGGCATCGTCAATATTTATACTTTGTGATGAAGCGGAACAAGATCAAGAAGTTTGTGTTAGGAAGCGTGAGTGATTTAAAACATTTCGAGAACGGAACGTGACGTGGCTTCTGAACA
Organism: Locusta migratoria; assembly: GCA_026315105.1. Classification (NCBI taxonomy): domain Eukaryota; kingdom Metazoa; phylum Arthropoda; class Insecta; order Orthoptera; family Acrididae; genus Locusta; species Locusta migratoria. Next base: position 546,150,518 of record CM048747.1, on the reverse strand, counting down.
CCACCCCAAAGAAAGATTCCTTTCAAATTTTCAGAACATGGATCGTAAAGCTCAGCGGCTTATAGTTATGGGAGTTGACTATTTCGATGGTCATGTGTAATTTTCGTCAGAGGTTGTATTTTTACAGTGTCTTTAACTGTACAGCATAGCTAATAGTCAGCACGGATTCAGAAAGTATCGCTCTTGCGAAACACAGCTTGCCCTTTATTCACATGAAGTGTTAAGTGCCATCGACAAGGGATCTCAAATCGATTCCATATTTCTGGATTTCCGGAAGGCTTTTGATACTGTACCCCACAAGCGGCTTCTAATGAAATTGCGTGCTTATGGAATATCTCCCCAATTGTGCGATTGGATTCACGATTTCCTATCAGAAAGGACACAGTTCGTTGTAATTGACGGTAAGTCATCGAGTAAAACAGAAGTGATATCTGGCGTTCCACAGGGAAGCGTTATTGGTCCCCTACTCTTCCTCGTGTTTATAAACGATTTAGGAGATAATCTGAATAGCTCCCTTAGACTGTTCGCGGATGATGCTGTCGTTTATCGGTTAGTGAAGTCAACAGAGGATCAAAAGCAACTGCAAAGCGATTTAGACAAAATTTCTACTTGGTGCGCAAATTGGCAACTGACACTAAATAAAGAAAAGTGTGAAGTAATACACATGACCACTAAAAGAAATCCGCTGAACTTCAATTACGCGATAAATCAGTCAAACATTGAGGTCGTAAATTCTACCAAATACCTAGGAGTTACAATTACGAACAACTTTGACTGGAGAGAACACATAGTAAATATTGTGGGGAAGGCGAACCAAAGGTTACGTTTCATTGGCAGAACGCTTAGACGATGCACCAGCTCCACCAAAGAGACTGCCTACATCACACTTGTGCGTCCTCTCTTGGAGTACTGTTGCCCCTTGTGGGACCCTCACCAGGTGGGACTGACGGAAGATATTGAGAAGGTTCAGAGAAGGGCAGCTCGTTTTGTTTTATCACGTTACGGGGGGGGAAAGCGTCACGGAAATGTTGCACGAATTGGGGTGGAAATCATTAAAAGAAAGACGTTATTCATTGCGGCGTGATCTGTTTGCGAAGTTTCAATCACCGACTTTTAGTTCTGAATGTGAAAATATTTTGCTAGCACCCACCTACTTAGGGAGACATGACCATCCCAATAAAACAAGAGAAATCAGATCGAAAACGGAACGATTTAGGTGTTCTTTCTTCCCGCGCGCTATTAGAGAATGGAACGGCAGAGAAAAGTTATGAAGGTGGTTAATGAACCCTCTGCCAGGCACTTAAATGTGATTTGCAGAGTATCGATGTAGATGTAGATGTAGATGTAATAGAATTGCGTAATACTTGACGTGTCGGCCGTGGTGGACGGACGGCGGCGCGTCAGTCACAGTCTGCACGGCCACTACGGTCGGTGGTTCGAATCCCCCCTCGGGCATGGATATTTGTGCCGTCTTTAGTATTAGCTGGTTCGTACGTTTAGGGACTGATGATCCCGTAGTTAAGTCCCATAAGCTCCACAAACATTAAAAAACATTTAGTACGTGACGTCCACAAACTTTGATCCTGAAGATACAGAACGGTTGTCTAAAGTGCACAGTGGAGATGTAATCTGACTGAACATTGTATCACCACACTGGAGTGTAGTGATCTTGCAATTTTTGGCCTTGTGTTCAGGGTGGGGGTACTATTACATCGTACAAACGAATTGTCCGAAATTTAAACGTGATTTGAAGCAATGACAGACGTTTATGTTGATTTAGATGGAAACCACTTCACAAAAACTGATTTTCAGTATCAACTTTTGGATGATTGCACGGAAAGCAAGGTTTATTCAGTTGAGGCGGGGTGACCTTCGCGCGGAAAGGTATCGTTTACTCCTACGAAAAGGCCACAAGTATAAAATTAGTTAGATTAGAGCCCATGTGAAGGTGTAGCGCCTGGCTCTTCCTATGGTTGGTTGTGGGATGAAAGAAACGAGATTATGACTTAAATCAATCTGCCTGACTTCCGGTTCCCAATTAACATGTGACTTACCTATAAATCTTCTGTTGCTGTGACAGCTGCTGGCATCGAATCTGCTCTCTTCTAGCAGGGGTTTCTATTATTTTCAAAGTGAATTAAAATGGTAGCAACAGGGGAAGGCTACATATAAGAAGTCGGAGCAAACATCGAAAATGAAGCACATTCAAATAGTTCGACCAGCAATAAACGAGAGAGAAAGAGAGCGTATTGGATTTCATGAAAATTTCCGTTGGTCATGAAAACAGTAAACTGAACCCGAAACAAGGGCGGTACAAAAACTAAAGGAAAAGCATCTTAGAAATCATCGCGCCTATCGCCCGATATGCAGACCGTTGCATATTTATTAAACTCGCGACCCAGTGCAATTACTTCACTTTAATCGTGAATACCTACTACCTGGAAATGTGAAGTTCCTGTCGGTCAACGAAATATCACCAAGATGGAGAATGGCGGCTTCTGCACAATAGGAGATCGCGTCCTCCGAGAGCTGCCAGCATCTGAAGCAACTGCCGAACTGAGAGCCGCCACGTCGCTCACGCCAGTTTTGTTAACTCGAGTTTCGCACCGCTGATTCTTCCGCCGGCAAAAAGTAGTGACGTGTTACCAACCTGACTCAGAGTACAGTTAGAGTTCGTTCTAGCCCATAAGGCCCTGTTTCACGACTCCTAGGGTGGTGTTCTGTCTTGGCCGCAACTCGTCAAAGAAGGCGGGAACAGAAGTGTCCTTCTGCGAAGACGTTGGCTCTCCTGGTTTGAACTTTACGGCTCCGATAGCCTTCGTGGCTGACCGACATCTTGCCAATTAAATATATTAATTAATACACGGAAAATTATTTCGTTCCCACGAGACGACGGTCCTCTGTTCAGGCAAGCAAACGGTAATATTAGATTCTTAAGGAACTGAGATACCAACAGCCTTATGTCTAATAAAATATTTATTGTATCACAACCAGTTTCGACATTCAACTGTGCCATCTCCAGGTCCCTGTGTATTAAACAAACCTAATCAAGTGACTAAGGCAAAAACATAAAAAACAAAAAAGGATTGTATGGTGGTACACTGAAAATACAATATTACAATATATGAATGAAACTACTATTCAATACCACATAAAGAATATGTACAAATGTAGTCAACAATAACATTCATTTCTCTTTTTTTAATGTATTTGTTTGTAAATAAACATATAATAGAGACATTGCAACCCCAAAGCTGAGAGAGGGAATGATAGTGAACAACTAAAGAGTCACTTTTTGGCAATAAAACATTAACACTCCTGTCGGCATAGGTACATAATACTAAAATGCTAGGATAGCCCAAAAATATCTAAAAAATATCTTATGAAGACTAGTAACGGCTACCATATAAGGTGTAAATGTATAAAAAACATTTGTGAGGACAAATAATACTGCCATCATAATAACAGTGACAAGGTATAAGACCATGTCATTAAACTAAACATCACTGCAATACTGACGCATTCATGTAATACTCGGAGCTGAAGCCAGCGATATACTGGTATAACAATTACATTATCCACCCCATTGTCAGGGCTACTTCAGACAACGAAAGGACAAAAAGTAAAAATATGTTATAACAGAATAGAGTGGGACTTGTACAACAACAAATCAAAGGAAACACATATTAATTCATGTGCTGTGAACCACGATCAGTCTACAGTCCAACAAATAAGTATAAACGTAAAATCCACATATGACATCAGAAACTCTCATAACGATATTGCAAACCACGATCAATCTAAATAGACGAGAGATGTGAAATACGTATAGAAAAAACAGAAGTGAAAATAACATTCAACTGTCTAGCATTCATACTAACAGAGTGTCATGAAACACGAAATACAATAATGAGCTACTGAACAATCTAATTTCATAACATCATATCGTAATAACTGCAGAATACAAGGTCTCAAAACAACTTGCAATTTAATACACATCTTCCACTTTAAAACATCATAATTAGAACCTGAAAACCCCAAAAACTATTATGAACCTGGGAAAAAGAAGGGGTGGGTGGGGGGGGGGGGAAGAACAAGAGGTCTTCATACACCACCACATACATACGGTACGCGTAGGTACTATTATCGTAATTCCAAATAAATAAATAAATAAATAAATAAGAACAAGACAAGGAATGGGTGCTAAACAAGGTATAATTTATAAACACATATGGGGGAACCCAGGATATTTTCATCATAACGACAATGATAATGGAAAAATACCATGTTGTTAAAATTAACTATCTCTACAGGACAGAAAGTATATCCTTGTTAAAAGTATTCATATCAAACAAGGATCTAATACCAGCGGTGTACTGATATACACCTACGTTCTCGACTCTATTGTCAGGTGAAGGTCAGACAATAGAATGTCAGAAAATAAAACATGTAATATCAAACCAGAAAAAGTACAATAAACGAGTATATAAATATCATAAAACCACAGCAAGATCAGTATATCATTAATCTGATACTGAAAATACCATACAAGAGCATAGTATTCATACTATGGCAGTGCCATCGTGCACAAAGGTACAAAATGGGCTAATGAACACTCTGATTTCAATAACACCACATCATACAAAGGCCTACTAGGTAACACAAATACCTGTATTGAACATAGTCTTCTCATCTACGGCGGTGGAGTGAATACAATCAAAAATTATTATGAAACTGGGCAGAAAAGCGGGGGGAGTGGGAGGGGGGGGGGGGGTACAAGAACGCACAGTGACACCTGTATGGCGAGAGAATTTATGAAAATCAAAACAGCTGCAGGGCATAGTTGAAGACAAGAGCTACTCACGTCTGATTAAATATTACGAGGCTGTGAATACCAACACTCACATAGACGTTATCCACGCTCAATAGCAAAGTAGTAGAAAACATAAGCTAAACCCAGCGATAAAAACGCGATAAAAACAGAAGGACAAACGTAATATCACTTTCTGTATTACTGTGCAACCTGTACGAACATAATACCACCACCAATCTACAAATGTGCACCTGTTAACCAACATTGTCCAGTGGTAAACCACCAGCTGTACTTCAAATTAACGTCAAAAGTAAGCACATAATGGGGCTACACTCACCTACATCGTAGCATAATATATAAAAGTAGGGATACTAAAACTGGATTCGTAGACCTCTGCTGGGAAAAAATAATCAAAATATGTATGGTAACGTCTAAAACGTGTATAAGTAGCAATTCATGTCTATGTACGTACCTCTTAGTGGGAAACAACCAATGATGGATTCAATAAGACGTAATTTTAGATTGTCGGCGAAAATTAGTTTTATATGATTTGAATGGCGATTAATTTTACCAACTTCTTGAATATTAATCGGACCTAACTTTGTAATACTTCAAACTTCATTAGATTGGAATCCGTCGTCAGAAATTTAAGAATTATTTTATTTATAACCCCTGTCTTTGCCCTAAGGGCCGGCCATTTGGTTCATTACACATTTGTGCTGGTCTGTGAAAAAGTCTTAGCTCTACAAGTGGATACCAGCGATCGGTTTTTCCACATACGCAACTTGAGTGGGAGGACGAACCGACTGAGGTACACAAAGTACCTTCCGCCAAACAGCATAATGCTGCTGACTACTTACGAATATAGATGTCAGTTACGGGCGAAGGTACGGATGCTCATAAATGAAGGGTCCACGGGAAAAAGGGGGTCAGTCAACTGGAAGCACTGATTGCACCTGTCGTTTATGTTCCGTAGTCCAGGTGTTGAGCATCTGCTTTTGGCGAGGTTAAGATAGTGATTTCTGTGTTGCGTGAATTTCTTTAGTTTATTTTATTTTAACTGAACTGTGGAAGTGAACATAAAAATGAAGATGAGAAAAGTATCACCTTCAGTCAACTGTCACATTCAATGAAGAAAGGAAGAGAACAAGTCGACTTTCAGACGTGAGAAATAAACTTTTATCATCCACCCATGAATTAGGGCCAGATTGTAAATCTTCCACATTGAAATGTTTCCAGACTATTACTGACTCAGAACGTGGGTATATTCTATCTAATTATAACAAAATGACTGTGAATGAGCCGAATGCTTACTTGGCAGGCCTAATTAATGTAAATATTATGTTGCAAAGGAGACCTAGGCGACAGGAAAATGAAACTAAATTTGGTGAAAACAGTTATTCATATCTTGTAAGAGTGAAGAGGGAGAATTCTGTCACTGAAGAAAATGTTTGTTCTAAAGCCTTTACATCTTTTCATGGAATATCTAAAAAAAAATTGAAGTAATACAAGGTTATCTGAAAAAAGGTGTGAATCCTAAGGATGGTCGAGGCCAACACTAATCGGAAATATTGTGTGACATCAGAGGCACTTGAGGCAGTTTGCCAACTCATTAGTTATATTAAAGGTGAACGAAGCCATTACAGCTCGAAAACCTCTAAGAAAGTGTATCTACCACCGAGTCTGAACATCAGTAAGATGAATGAGTTATTCAAAAAATTAAAAACCCTGCACATTCTGTGACGTATGAAAAATACAGACTTGTTTTCAACACAGAATTTAACCTCGGTTTCGGATGCCCTAGAATGGACACTTGTAGTTACTGTGATAGGCATGCTGCCGAAATTCGAGCTGTTGAACATGCTTTGAAATCGTACCCGGAAAATAGTTCAGAAAGGGCGAGTGCAGAAAAGAATCTAGCAACTGTCAACGGAGAAAAACTTTCACTTATTAAAATATGATGAGTTTTATATTCGTAAAAGACGTTCTAAAGCAAACAGCAGGCATCAAAAGCATTACTATGGATTTCCAGAAGAACTTACCTATTCCTAACATGACAACTAACGACGTGTACTACAAGAGACAGTTAACGTTGTTCATGTTTAATATTCATATATTGTCAACCGATGAGTCATATTTCTTCGTGTATGATCAAACAGTAGCCTACAAGGCCGCTTCCTTTTTGTTTTATTTTGTGATATCAATTCTTGATCCCTCTGTTAGCGAGATTTACTGATATTTCCAGTTTCATAATGAGTTAGCTCCTTTTTCCCTACAAAAAATTGACGTCATTCGATATAATATTTTCTTTAGCTTGTTACAGTACATTTACAGGAAAACCTTGTGGAGGTATATAACGAATATATGTAAGGCTACACTAAACATAAATTTCAAGAGAATTGGCTAAAAATTGCATTTCGTCACATAAGGTTTGGTGTTAAAATCTTCTCTCGTGAAAAATTGAGAAGAACTGACTTACCCCCTTTTTTCCTGTGGACCTTACAAATGCAAAGGCAATGGAACTCTGACGCACATTACGCAATAGTTAGGTGATGCAATCTCGCAGCGTCACAGCTGTTTCTCTCGATGAGGTCCACAACAACCTCTCACACACAGTACGGTATATTCATTAACGCCGCTGGCGATGTATTTCGGTGGCGCATTCCGCGTGTAATCAGGGACAGCCATTCATTATCGTTGGTGAAAGCGGCGCTCTGGGTTATGAGCGTGGCAATCGCTGTCAGCAGGTAGCGGCACAGTAGCAGTGATCGGGGGTTGGAACACTCGCGGGGAGTGACACTTGCGGGAAACCCGGGGCTCTTGGGGCGGCTAATGGCTTTTCCTGGGTAAAGGCACACCAACAAGTCTAGCACTGCTGTTGTCAAGTTACCACACTGTCAACATGACACGAAACTCAGTGAAATTGCACAACCCTTTGCAAGCTGAAGAGCAATATAGTAACTTGTTCTAACTACATACTAATTCGTTGAGTGTTCATACTGAAAACAAAAAGGTATTTTCATATTGATAATGTTTGGAGAGTTATTAAGACATTCTCAGCTACTACAAGACGATGACTTTCCACAGTCATACCTCCTAAAAGCATATTATTCAGAACACTAAGCATATCAAGACACCTGCTCAAGCAATAAATATATTAGGCATTTTGCACAGATATGTTGATGTAATTGACCGCTATGTAGTTAACCCTACCATCACACAACTTCCATCTCTTTAAAAATAGCTACTATACTTTTTAATAGGAGACGCAACCTTAAACCTTCAATTAAAAAACGTTAATAATAAGTCAATGAGTATTTTACATACTTGAAGCGTTTATTCGTAGACCCCAAAACGATTTGGCTGTATGGAGATTAAAGCTTAACGTCCCGTTATTACTACTCTACCTCGCTCGGTGGGCCTTTCCCTGAATACGGCACAGGTAGCGGCTGGAGGGCGTGGTGTACGGGTGGTGTATTCCTACTTCTGGAACATCCTGTTCACAGCGTCCGGGTCTCCCCGCAAGTGTCTACACATTCCCTTTCCCCGCAAGTATCACTCCTCGCAAGTGTCACAAACTCCAGTGATCGGGCAGCGAGTAGCAGCAGCAGCTGGTATCGCGGCCGCCGTGCGCCTGGCGGCTTCTGCGTACGCCGGTGGGGATTTATCCGCGCGCGTCCGCCAGTCACCGCCGGCAATTTCACGGTCGCCGCCCGCTGCCGGCAATTAGTTGCCCGGCCACTTGCTAAAAGCGACCGGCCGACCGACCAATGACAGCGTTCCTCTCACCCCGGGCCAGCGAGCGGCCGCGGATACCGGAAGCCAATAACGAACGCTCGTTTTTTTTATTCTCCTGTCTGGCAAACAGTGACAGAGACACAAAGGAATTGTGTAACGTTCTTCCTATCCGTATTTCTCTGTCACCCTTTGTCCACTGCACTTCCTTCCATATTTTCCAGTCAATTCAATTTCCCTGATTTATATATTGTCTTAATACCGGTGATCAAAAAGTCACTTTAAATTTGAAAACTTAATAAATCACGGAATAATATACATCTACACGGGATACTCTGCAAATCACATTTAAGTGCCTGGCACAGGATTCATCGAAACACCATTATTCTATTTATCCCCCATTCCATTCTCGAATAGCGCCCGGAAGAAAGAACACCTGAATCTCTACGTTTGAGCTCTGATCCCTCGTATTTTATTTTGATGATTGTTTCTACCTATGTAAGTTGGGTCAACAATATATTTCCAATTCGGAGGAGAATGTTGGCGATTTGTGTTTCGGAAGTAGCCCACGCTGCAGCGATAAGCGCCGTTGTTGTAATGATTCTCATTCCAGATCCTGTATCATTTCCGTAACGATGTCTCCACTGTATCGTGTCAATACGAACCGAACTGCCATTCTTTGGACTGTTTCGATGTCCTCCGTGAAACGCACCTGATAAGGATACTACACTGGGCAGCAATAGTCAAAAAATGGACGGACAAGCGTAGTGTGTGTAGTTTCTTTTGTAGTTGTGTTGCATCTTTTAAGGGTTCTGCCAATAAAACGCAATCTCTGGTTCGCCTTTCCCATTGTAGATAGAGTGGTAAAAATTACATGGTGTTTTATTAGAAAAGAAAATATAAAATAAAAAAAAAGTCCGACAGATGGCGCTTCATCTCATCAGAAATTACATAATTACATAACAAATAAAAATGACTTTCTTTACTGGAAATGCTCAATATGTTCACCATCATCCCTCAGCAATAGCTGCAGTCGAGAAATAATGTTGCAAACAGTACAGTAAAGCATGGTCCGAGTTATGGTGAGGCATTGGCGTGGGATGTTGTCTTTCAGAATCCCTAGAGATGTCGGTCGATCACGATACACTTGCGACTTCAGGTAACCTCAAAGCCAATAATCGCACGGACTCAGGTCTAGAGAGCCGGGAGGCCAAACATGACGAAAGTGGCGGCTGAGCACACGATCATCACCAAACGACGCGCGCAAGAGATGTTTCACGCGTCTAGCAATATGGAGAGCCACCCTGCATAAAAGTCGTACGTTGCAGCAGGTATCAACCAGGCTGGAATGATGCGATTCTATAACATATCGGCGTACCTATCACCCGTCACGGTAGCAGTTACAAAACCAGAATTAAGCAGTTTCTCGAAGAAAAAAGGCCCGATAATGATAGATGTGGTAAATCCAAACATACCGTGACTCTCCCATTGTGTAATGGAGTTTCCACGACCTAGGGTTTTTGGTTGCCCAAATTCTGCAGTTGTGAGCGTTGACAGACCCTCGGAGCGTGAAATTAGCTTCGTCGGTCCACAACACGTCACTCAACCAATCGTCATCCTCCGCCATTTTTTGAAACGCCCACACCGCAAATGCCCTCCGCTTCACTAAATCGCCAGTTAACAGTTCATGATGTTGATTGATTTTGTAAGGACGGTATCGGAGGGTACGCCTAAGTGCCAACCAAACAGTAGTGTATGGAATGCCGGTGCGACGTGCGACTGCAAGAGCGCTGACTTCCCCGTGCATAGACGAACCCGATACAGTCTCCATTTCTTGCCGGCCACGATGGCCGCGGAGACTGAGGCGCTTCAGTCACGGTATGCACGGCCACTACGGTCGGGGGTTAGAATCCCCCCTCGGGCATGGATATTTGTGGCGTCCTAGTTCGTAAGTAGTTCATAAGTAGTTTGTAAGCCTAACAAACATTTGAACATTGTTTCTCCATTTCTTCCTGAACTGTCTCAGAAGCATTGCGCCTCGTGCTCGGTAGGCCACTACGGGATCTATCATCTAAACAACCCATGGCTTCGAACTTCGAAATAATTGTAGCCACAGCTGCATTTGTCAAACGGCCCTTTACCCGTTCGAACCGCCTTCCTATGGCGATAGGATCGTAACATTGAACTAGCACATTGCCCATTCTTATAACACAGCTTATCCAAAAGCGCCTTTTCAGGTAACGTCAACATGCTGTGACTACTGGTGCATCTGATTCTCTCTCTCTTATTACAGCTCTTTTTATACACGATTTTAATGCGCAGTCACTGACGTTTTGCTGTGCAGCTCCATCTGTCGGACATTTATTGAACTTTTTTTGTTTTGTTTTTAGCTCTAATAAAAACCCATGCCATTCCAAGCATTTATGTCAATTTTTACATCTCTATCTACATTATTCCGTGATTTACTAAGTTTCCAAATTTGTACTGACTTTTTGATCACCCATTGTATCAAACATATTGAACATGAGGAGTGGCGTTGAAATAAAATTATGCCCTCGCTGGTATTCAAACCCGAAACTTTCTTCATAGTAGGCAGAATCTTTAAACATTCTTTATATCTTTTTCTGCAGAACATCACACGAGGCTCCAATGTTATCTTGAATAGGCGATTTTGGAGAAACGTTATTAGAGGCACTACGCTCAAGACTGAACGCTGAATGGCACAATAAGTCTCTTTAGTGTTCCCTGGAGAAACAATATTAACAGTAAGTGATGCTATGTTCACCTCTAATGAAAAAGATTAGCGCAGTGATGTCAAAGATATAACCAAAGACTTGCGTGAACTGCTTTTTACAACAAAGAAATTTTAGTATCGTCGTGAATGTTATCTCAGCTCTTTGTTCGAGTACAATTTAAAATATTGTACAATGTTCAACGTGTCACGTCATGACTTGAAAGGAAGATATCATAATTTTATGAGAGTCGTTTTTAGATAGTTTTTTTCCTCAACAAAATCAAGATCTGTTAAAAGATTGAAAAATGTCAGGCATGATCTTCAATAGAAATGTTAAACAGTATATCGTGTTTCTTACCGTGACAGCACCTAACTAGAGATTTCAAGCATTGTCGAGTTTAGCTCCAGCGGAGCAACTTCAACATCTGTATCTGAACTGCAGTCATCGGCCGTCATTTCATAGTAAATTTAAGTAAGTAATTATTAAATGATTCAGGGACTTTTAAAAGAAATATTTTTCAGCTTGGACGACGATCCTGGTGGGTCGTGAAATAAATTATATAGATTAGATCTTCATGAAATTTACATCAGTAAGACTACGATCCAAATGGAAGGGATTTACAGAAGTGTTTTTTTTTCTGTATTGTGGAGTGGACAGATCTTGAGTTAAAAATAATTATACAATTGATAAGCAATTCGCATGCTTAAAAACTATTACGATTGAGAGAAGCTAGTAATTAGTGAAACCGTTCTTATTTCTTTCAATATAAAGATTCGTCAGCTCTTTACGTAATAGTTACCAACAATTACAGCCTTTAATATTGTTATTAAAATCAGTTTTTTGGCTAATGCACTCTATTAGCAAATAAAAAGGATATAATAATTAAGTATATAATAGTTCAGCAAATTTAAGCTCAAGTAACAGTACAGCACAATTAATTATTTTTTATTAATATTTTATTTGCTTGAACGCCCCATGATGATGTAGATCAATGTTGTGCGGTCCTTCGTTCGTGTGCATTTTTCTTGTAAATTTTTCGTTAAGATTTTAGCTGAGTTTATTTATTCTTTTTTTCTTAATCTTTTGCAGATGACGTGTTGCCCTGGTTATACCAAGTTATACAAAGGACAACACACACTGGAAACTCCTACAGGCATCAGCCATTTTTATTTCTTTCCTTTCTTTTTGTTCCTTGGATTGAGAACAACCAGCACTGTCACCAAACGCCCTCAGTCATGTGCCGGTGCGCTACTTATATATAGTGAGGACAGTTTACTACTCACCGCAAAGACGTGGCGACGAGCTGCGACAGGCACATACAAAAGACACACACATACAACACATTCAGCTATCGGCCATGGGCTTCTTCGGAAATAGTGCACTCACGCAATCACACAGGCACACAACACAGTCATACAACCATCACCTCCGACTGCCACACTTCGAATCACGCTCTGCAGCGAATCGGGGACGGGAGGGGACGGGAGGGGGAGGGGATAGAAAGGTTACGTCACGGTGGTGGGGATGGGTTAGATGGGAATAACGAGATGCAGCTTAGGCCTCAACCTACGATAACTTCCCCATATATATATATATATATATATATATATATATATATATATATATATATATATATAAATTTTTTTTTCCCCATACCTTACAGTTCCTACCTCTGCATCCCAAACCTCGCCTGATTTGAGTGGTGTGTGAATGTGTGATCGTGTGTGTGTATATGTATGTGTGTGTGTGTGTGTGTGTGTATGTGGTCTTGTGCACTTGCAGTGTACATGAATTATTTTACTTTATTTTATTTTCTCCCCTCACCCGCCTCCCCACTCCATTCCTAAGCTGCATCTCGTTATTCCCATCTAACCCATCCCCACCACCGTGACGTAACCTTTCTATCCCCTCCCCCTCCCGTCCCCTCCCGTCCCCGATTCGCTGCAGAGCGTGATTCGAAGTGTGGCAGTCGGAGGTGATGGTTGTATGACTGTGTTGTTTGCCTGTGTGATTGCGTGAGTGTTCTATTTCCGAAGAAGGCCATGGCCGATAGCTGAATGTGTTGTATGTGTGTGTCTTTTGTATGTGCCTGTCGCAGCTCGTCGCCACGTCTTTGCGGTGAGTAGTAAACTGTCCTCACTATATTATTTATTCCAACCTGGACTTTCCATTATATATATATATATATATATATATATATATATATATATATATATATATATATATATATATATATTGATTTTTTAGTTATTTATTTATTTATTTTTATTTTGTCGTCGTCGTCGTTGTTGTTGTTGTTTTTCAAGTAGGTCGCTTGTTTGCGGTTCGTGTTTGTTCCAGGTTATTCATTGTGTTGTGACGTCGATGTTCGCCACAACGCCGGCTGTCAACGCAAATTGTCCCGCAAGTATAAGAAGCGATAAGTCGCTCTGTAGAACTTCGGCCACCTGGGGCGCCCGCAGTCCTGTACCTCTTCGCCTGCTACGCGCGCCGGCCAGTAGGAAGAGCGGGGCTTGCCTACGCATGCTGGCGCACGTCTACAAATTTCAGGTTTCTATCGACTGTAGATTCACTTTTCAGCGCCGTTTTCTGTCTCTTGGAAACGGATCGTGAACGTGAAATTTCTTTCTTAAGCTTTAGCATGTTTCTTGGTAGTTGTACTTTTCAAACTGCAATTTGCAGTTATTTTTCTTTATTCGTTAACTTGTTGCAGAAAAAACAACTGAAGAATGTGCATCACGTTTAGCTGCATACAAACTTTTTACTATTAAAGTGTCAAAAGTCATCTCTGGTCTTCAGTCCGAATATTATATAAAATGAGGGCTTTCAACCACTATATCTTCTACCCTCTTGCAGCTACTCGCAACTGCTATGGTGTACAACCGGAGACTTTTAACTGCAACAACACAGAGAGACCGTTTGTCCACGTTGTGTAGTTTTTGGTGAGGAGCAAAACATTGACACCCACGCGTAGAATTTTATATATGTCGGTAATTTTCAGCGTCCTTATCATCCACCCCCTTCACGTTATCAACCCTCTATCACCTTAGTGCGCTACCACATACAAACATTATTTGTTTGCGATGTTTAGTTTTTGCTGCGAAGTGAAATATAGGCACAAACACCTCAATTTATACGTATATTTAGATTTATTTTTGCATCTTTGTTCGACGTAAAATAAAGTCTCTTGATTGTGTTGCGCAAGTGACCAAGTAAAACTAACGCAGCTGTTAAGTATTTCTGGCCTCAATCTTTCATAATCCTTATTTTTCGAAAGGTCAATTGTATGTGACATGTTGTCTTGTAAAAGTCGGCCACTGTATGAAATAAAAGCTTTGTTTTTATTATCACTAAAATTACCAAATAAGGTTCGTGTGAACTACCGGTTACTCCATGCTATAAAGCCTTGTTCCCTGGCCCAAACTGGGAACTGACTCGTTTCAAATTACTCCAATAATAGGAAGTTAATACTACAGTGGTCAATATATATAGCAGCTCACACGTTATAACACACAGACATTAATAAGCAAGCCACCGCAATTAAAGTTATCCTAGAAGGTTGGCTAAGAATCACTGTGGATTCTTAAGTTGCAGTCTGTTAGAAATCGATCTAAGTCCTGGTTTTATATGGGAAGTGGCGTGAATTCAGGCGACCAGCTGCAAACACCGGAAGTCGGAACTTGGATCCACAAGGTTCCGAAAACCGATAACATTGAATAAATCCAGTTTCCGAAAAATAAAGAAAATTAACTACAGCATGCAACCCATAGAAATCCTTAGAATTATACAAGGAAGTGAACGAAATATAGCTACAGGCGATAGAGGGCGATTAGAGAGACGGATGAGGTCCTGTCTCAGAAAAATCACGAAAATGAAATAATTACAAAGTCTGAAAAATAATAATAATAATTACGGCACAAAAGCCATATAAATGTTTAGAATTATATAAAGAAGCGAAAGAAATGCAGCTTCACGCGATAGGGAGCGATTACAGGGACATTCAAGTGCACTCTAAAAAAAAAAAAAAAAAAAAAAAAAAAAAAAAAGAACGCGTAAAAGTGTAATAATTTCAAAGTCGGAAGAATAAAATTAAGAATTACAGCATGCAACCTATAGAAATGTTTAGAATTACATAAGGAAGCTATTGAAGGTGGTTGTAAAAGGCTCAGAGAGAATTACTGACAAAGACAGAGTGCGTACTACAAATCGGAGAAGAAACAGCAAAATTAAAATAGGCGGGGAGAGAAGATCGCGAAATATTAGTGGAAATCAGAAGGATACCCGCATAGTTACTTGCCAGATGGGCATGGAACAAACAAGAGTAGAAGCTGAAGACTTTGTTCTATCAACCCACCACGTGGAACACACATATCACTCACGGAAGGAAACGACGAGAAGATTTTTACATGCTTTGTACTAAATTGAACATATCACCTATTAGAAATCGAGCCCCACAAAGCTACAAAGTATTTACACAGAGTTCATACACCACCACATGATCACAAAAAGATTTTTAACTACCAGGCTGTTACCAAACTGTAACTAGAATCACACACACCGCTTTTATGTATTGGATATCACTGAATTGAAAAACGAGAACACATTTCCGCGCACGATCGGAGAAAATATTACGAAAAAATTATTCTAAGTTCACGAGTCTAAGTTAAACGTGCTAGACAATGAAACGCTATCTCCAAACACAAAAGCACAACCAACCTTACCTCACCAGAAGACCACTACAGAATGAATAGCCGAGCGGCCACAGGGCGCGAAAAGCTACCGGAAGCTGGAAAGCCCAAGAAACAGCGGTGGTGGGGACGGAGAGCGAGTAGACTCACTGACCGGCTTGCAACCAAAGGGTGTGGAAACCTCTGTGGTAGCATGAGCAGCTATCGACATTGAGCCAGAGAGAACGACGCAAATCGAGCTATCACTTCCCACATTCAGATAGCCATAGATTCTCGCACATCCACTTAAAAGTAAGACAAGTACACATTCTCACAGGGACAGTGGCGTAGCGTAGAAGCCACATTTATTCCACATTAATTAATATAACAATAAACTATTAACATAACAAAATATGAAAAACCTAATAATATTAACTAATATTTTAACATATGAGATAAAAAATGCTATTCCTCAAACCTTGAAAAGACTGGGGTTCAAGTTTTAACAAAATGATAATCTAGCGATATTTAATAAATTATAACTTTACAGAAATATACAAAAAATATATGGAAGACGACAGGCGGTCGTCTTTCACGTGTCAGAACATCTTCAACAGTACCTATTACGCGGCTCTTAAAAAAGCCACTAACTTGTGTTCTTGAAGTATTAGAATAAATACAATGATTTAGACTTTCTTACTTTTATAGTCCAGTTCGAAATGAATATACAAAGCTAAGAAAGAGCATATTTCTTTGTTTATTTGACTGTTTCATAGTTTCTAAGATGTTTTGTGGAACATAAAATGAATTTTATGTTCCATAGGGGCCACAGTGTGGGACATTTCAGCAAGTGTCATAATAATAATAATAATAATAATAATAATAATAATAATAATAATAATTAACCAAACTGTACTATTTAATAATATTTATTTAAACACTACGGTTCCGTTTCGGCTTACATTTACATTTTCAATTGGCCTGCATTATAAATTGGATGGTATTTAGGTTGAATAAATTATTACGTTATAGTATGCTATTACAAAATAGACCTTAACATTCACTTACATGTCTAGATTGCCTGACATACATAAGACATCTAGGCGTCTGTGTATAGACTGTCAAATGTGGTTGGTACTTTGAATTCTGATTTTGTATTTTGACAGTTACAGCCACGATTTAAATACACGTATAAAATAAAGCGACAAAAACGCGTCCATGTTCTTGGCATCTATAAATTCTTAGCACACGAAATACTTCCAAAGATTAGCCGCGCGGGAGTAGCCGAGCGGTCTGGAGAGCCACCATGCGGATCACGCAGTCTCCCGCGTCGGAGGTTCGAATCCTCCCTCGGGCATGGATGTTTGTGTAGTCGTTAGTATAAGTTAATTCATAGGTAGTTTGTAAGTTTAGGGACTGATGACCCCGCGGTTAAGTCCCATAAGCGTTGCAAACATTTTAACATTTTGAACTTCCAAAAATTATACAAATTCTAATACTGTAATTAAGATGTTTACATGCTTTGTAAACATACAACATCGTGGCTGTAACTGTCAAATTATAAAATCAGAACTACAAGTACCAATCAAATTTGACAGTCTATATACTGACTCCTATATGTCTTATGTATGTCAGGCAATATAGACATAATCGTAAGTGAATGTTAAGCTCAGTATTGTAACACTATACTGTATTATAACCCAATAATTGATTCAACCTAAATGCCACTCTATTTAAACCGCAGGTCACTTGAAAATGCCATTGTAAGCCGACACGGGATCGTCGTGTTCAAATAAATTTTAGCAAATACCAGCGTTTTGGTTATATATTATTATTACATAAAATGAAATTCGTTCAGTATTTGTTTGTGTGTTCGTATTTTATGCACTTCCATACCGTTCACACGATTGTCATACAACTTTTTGCAATTTATTACTTGCTCTTGTGCAAAGGTTGCAGGCATAGCAGAACTAATTTACAGTTTATACATAATGTATAAATAAATATGTAGTACATAATAATAAAGCTTTGCCGAAAATCTTAGAGATTTCTTGATTAAGGTACCTCAAATTTTTACAAGACACTCTACTGAACATTCAGAAGCTGTCATATGGTATGAGAAGATGGAAGGAGAAAGGGGGCAAGGCGTTCAAGATGCTTATATAATTTCTGTATATATTTTTCAAGTAATCATTATACATATACCGGAACACGAAAACTGAAATACCGGTTTTTAATAGTAGTTATACACGGAGGACAATGAAACACGTTACTGGAGATTGGCTTTGCCATATGTGTGAACCAAACAAAAACCATGTGTATAGAGAGCCCTTAACATTGATTAAAAGAAATACATGTTTTCACATCCATAGGGGTTATTAGACTTTGATACGCCGCGAGAATACAGGTCTAGAACGACAGCCATCTAGCCGTAGAGTTTGTGGAACTACAAAGTCGAGTGCATTGACAGCAGTGGAAATAAATATTTCGCGATGACGGAGTAACGTTATTTCTTGGCATCGGTACTTCGTGTGTCAAACCAAAAGAATAACTTCCTGGTCATCTGTTGCTGCTACCATGGATTTTCAATGAAGCTCTTAATTTTTAATTACTTCATTCTGTATATCCGCGAATTTCTAGATCTCTTATTCCTCATTCATTAATTCTTTATACATATGCGGGTGAATCGTCGTGTTCCGTTGGAGTGAAATACATCAGTTATTTTTAACAAAACTGTGGTCATCCCGAAGCCGATGCCTTTGTATTTTAATTGCAGTGTACATGAGTATTACAGTGTTGAATTTCTCCATAATCGTCGCCATTTATGTTTATATACTCTTCATGTCGCTCCATTATATGTACCTTTTTTTGCCGTGTTATGTGAAAACATAATGTCTTCCACCTCTTGGGCTTAGGAATGTCAAAACAAATTGACACACGTAGCCAACCACTATCAAAACCTGGTGCGAGGCTCTACTTGCAATATACGTGACTCTAAACACTAACGTAGCGTCGGCGAAACGACACTGCCAGTATTCTGGACGCGTTCTCGACCATCTGAAAGATCCATATCTCGGTCAGGTACATTTCTAGACGTCCTGACTGTGCTCCATCAACGAGTGAAGTCACGTTTGCTGCAGGAAAGTCTGGTATAGCGGCTCTGCAGCCTGTATTATCCGTGCAAACTAGGCGGTGACGCGGCACGGTGGCTGATGGGAGCTGTCATAAATGCGAAATTTCTTTACGGTTCCTGCCATCAAACATTTCTGAACGAGGGGAAACCACGTGCATATAATAAGCTAATGACGTGCAGTGATCCTTCCTTCAGTTTGTAGCCACTACTAATCCCTTATTTTCACGGGAACCCGCGTGTTTCAGTAATAGTGAGCAGGGAAAAGTTAGGAATTTGTATCTGACAGGTAGGGTATTGCTGTGATGATCGCTGTGTCTACAGTAGTGTGCTGGACAGCGCAAGTGTGTGGCAAGCGGAAGGGCAGGGCTACAATCCCGTCTGGGTGCACTGTGTAATATTTCTGGCTTAAAGCCATCGTATTAATATCGAAGTATTGCTTCCGTGCAGCCGGTTAGGACCAGTAGGCGACAGATGGTAAAAGCTGATCAGAACCACTATATGTGGTACACTAGGTCGGGTTCTCATGGCAAAAGGCACTGGCAAATCTCCCCGGATTCTAGGAAGCCCGGAGCGGCAGGCACTGGACGCCGATTGGCTGTAGCACTGACGGTCACGCGCCAAAACGCAATCATGTGTTATTAATATTTAATAAATTATTAATATATTCAAAGTCAAACTCAATTTAGAAATACCCCTCAAAGCCAAGCTTTGCCCTGAGTCGGTAAAACATATTAATAATTGAAACTTCCTGGCAGATTAAAATTGGGTGCCGGAACCGGGACTGGAACCTGGGACATTTGCCTTTCGCGGGCAAGCGCACTACCGACTGTGCTATCCCGACACGACTCACGATGCCGCCCCACAACTTTGCTTCCGCCAGTACCTCACTTCCTACTTTCCAAACTTCACAGAAGCTCTCCTGCGAACCATGCAAGACTAGCACTCCTGGAACAAAGGATATGGTGGAGACATGGCTTAGCCACAGCCTAAGGAATGTTTCCAGAATGAAACTTTCACTCTGCAGCGGAGTGTGCGCTGATATGAAACTTCCTGGCAGATTAAAATTGTGTGCCGGAACCGGGACTCAAATCTGGGACCTTTGCCTTTCGCTGGCATGCGCACTACCGACTGTGCTATCCCGACATGACTCACGATGTCGCCCAAAACTTTTATATCCTTTCTTCCAGGAGTGCTAGTCTTGCATGGTTCGCAGGAGAGCTTCTGTGAAGTTTGGAAAGTAGGAGAAGAGGTACTGGCGGAAGTAAAGTTGTGGGGCGGCATCGTAAGTCGTTTCGGGATAGCACAGTCGGTAGGGAGCTTCCCCGCGAAAGGCAAAGGTCCCAGGTTCGAGTCCCGGTTCCGGCACACAATTTTAATCTGCCAGGAAGTTTCATATCAGCGCACACTCCGCTGCAGAGTGAAAGTTTCATTCTGGATATCAATAATTGCTAATTCTATAAACAGAACAGTTAATATAAGACGGACGATGCAAGGCGGCCATGTTTACGCGCCAAATTGCGGAACGAAGGCAGCCTTGCATCGAGCCGCCACACTACAGTTCAGATCAGGCACTCGAAAGAGTAACAAGTGACTTCAGTAGTCACAAGCGTTGTGTAGAACCAGTTGCCGGCGATGTAGAAGGCGTAGTATACCGTTAGTACAATCTGTTCCGTTGATGGTGTGAATGGAGCGATCTACTAACTGTAGAATTTCTGGAATAGTTCTGAAACAAATACCAAAAAGAGGTACCTTCATCTTCTGAATCAGACCAAAGCCACAAGGACTTAAGTCTGGGGTGTATGGCAGATGGTACAAAGCCTCCCTGTCTCATCGACCTAACAGAGCAGACACAGCTTGCGCTTTATGGTCCAGCGCATAGTCGTGCAAAATGATGTGTGGGTTGCGCAGAAAGTGCTGCTCCTTCTTTCGCTATGCTTAAGTATTTCTGACATTGATTTGATTCCGAAGCTGAAGGAACCACTTCGTGGCATTCGCTTCAGAACTGTTTCAGACATTCGACAGACAGTAGACAGCTCTATTCGCTCCATTCGTTCCATGAGCGGAACAGGCCCTGCTAACTTTATACTTCGCTCTTCATGTTTATTAAGCTGCTTTGTTTTTCAAAGTATCTGTAATTTGCCTATATTTTCCGTACATACTTCTTCGAACATTCATTTCTCTTCTGTCCACTCGTGTTTAGCCACTTTTCACTTCCTGTCAATCACATTTTTTAGCAATTTCTATTTCATTTTTCCAGATTTTTTTCTTTAATTAAACAATTAAACCCAATGTCTCCTCAGATATCGTAGGATTCCTATTAGACATTGTCTTTCTACCTACTTGATCCTCTTCTGTGATCACTATTTCATCTTTTCTTATACTTTTCTCTGTTTCAGTATATGCTTCCCTATGCCCCTTCGGAATATGATTCTTTCATTGTTTTTTCCTTGTTCCCTTTAGACATAGCCTACCTTATTTCAATGTCTGTTGCTATCTTTTCATTGTCAACTTCACTGCTATTATCTTCCATTTGAAGAAAGTATTCATATGTTCAAGTTACATTACAGTGTGTATCCCTGTTCTATTTTTCAGTAGCATGAAAGACTGCAAGTAAATTTCTGTATTACCTTTCATTTCCAGAATTTTACGTTGTTTTAATTTAGCGAGATAATGTAGAATGTAGTAACGTGTTTCCCAATGCCTACCCCAACACACATTCGTGACAATTTAGTGGTAACCATACGTGTGAGAGGCTTATCCTATCTTGTAGTGTATCCTAGTGGATAATCATCTAGCGGACGTAGCGGTTCTTCGTACTTCCGTCCTTGCTAAGTTGGAGAGGAATTCCGCCTTGCCGCAGCGGTTTGCCCGAGCGCATTGAGTCGCTTTGCTCTGCTGTGCTAGATCGTTCCCCATAGGGAGTTCGAATCCCCCGTTGGGCATGGACGTTTTTGCTGTCCTTAGTATAAATTAGTTTATAAGCGTAACAAACATTTCAACATTTGAGAGAAATATTTCTTAGTTGTTTCATCGGTTTTAGGGTTACTTGAACTTTTGTCCTGCGGTACAAATGGAGTTCCTAGTATAAATATATTTTGTTTATTAGTTTTCGTATAGTAACAGAGTTTTGTCATGTATATCATTGAGCCTCGTTGCTATATGCTGTTTATTTAAGGAATGTCTAGAGAATTTTCGTTCTGTAGTGAATTTATTGGAAGCAAAGTGGCTATATACATTTGTTTACATTCCTCACATGCAGTTATTTTTAGTGTTTACCATTAACGTTAAATATACAATATACGTTTACTGCTTGTTGTGTGCATAGAACAAACTATTTGTTTTTCTGTTTACTGTTTATATGTGAGTGAAATACGCCACGAATCAAATAACTACCACATCCATAATAACAGGTAAAGTAGCTTGTTTTAGATTGTTTAAAGTAAAAATATGAATATAACAATTAACGAAAAATAAAATTGTAAACACAACGCTTTAAAATGAAAAGAAGACTACATCACCGTAAGAAAGGTTGTAAGGGTTCATTTAAGCAGGTAAAATTCTTATTTTATTTAGTTTATAGGTTATTAACAGATTTTGGGCGCGATTAGGCGGCAGTTGCCGACAGTAGGAGCTGTTAAAAGTTTCCACGGCCAAGACGCCCCATATGGCGTTGGCAGATGAGGTGGGGTAGCGACCCCTTCAGAGCGACGCTATCCGTGGGGTCGTCCGTTGTAGCCGTCGCGCCTATAAATCGGGGAAGTACGAAGAAAATGACGCGAACCTGACATCTTTAATTGCTTAATATTTTTTATTTACCAATGTTTTGGTGGCATACGTACCTTAGTAGCAGACTAGGGATCAACAGAAGTAAGGGTTAATCATTTCATATTCTTTAATATTGGTCAAACAAATAAGTAAGTGAATTATAACGCCTCAAACGAACATTTCCGAACACGTACGAAGATGTACGAAGTTTATAGGTCTCGGCTGCACACGACTGTCGTCAGTCGGCGTTAAGACCTAATCCGAACCGGTCTCTTAGGAACTTTCCTCTCAATATCAGCCTTAAAACTACAAGTGTTTATTTCAATGTCAGTAATCAGTCTTGTATTATGGTGCGGCTAATAATAAAGCCCCATAATTAGCAACCCGGATTTCATTCAAACGAATTACCTATACGTAACTAGTTACTATATTTCAGTTCTTTTAATAACAGTTCCAGCAATGCTCCAGTGTGCTGTCTAGCTGCGCAGGGACAATATTATCTTCGAGAGTCTACACGTCGGCTCACACGCCTGGCTCAAAAGTGGGTCAGCTTAATTTGCAGATCCCTGATGTCCCTGTGGGCTGGTAAATCCTCATGCTCCGTATACCATCATCTACAGATTCTTGCTCATACACTTTCAAGATAGGTTTAGGAGGGGATTCTTGCAAGGTGCTTAACACCGCGAGGTATAGCAATCCGCCGCTCTGAAGTGGCCGAGCTCTCTAAGGCGCCTTGCTTCGGAGGGTGTGATTGCTAGCCGTCGGCGGTTCGAGGTATCCCTCGTGTGTGTGTGTGTGTGTGTGTGTGTGTGTGTGTGTGTGTGTGTGTGTGTTGTCCTTAGCGGAAGTTGGTTTAAGTTAGTTTATGTATTACGTAACACGCAGAAGATGACCACTTGCAATAGTGGCTGAAACGTCACTGAAACATTTGATATATTGACGATGCGGTCCAACACCCAGAACAGTTTTATCAACAATGACAACGGCCACGGAAGCCTTCGTTTACAATTAGTTTAAGTAGTTTGTAAGCCTAGGAACTGATAACCGCAACAGTTAAGTTTTTTGATTTACAAACGTACATCAATGTTGTGGGAAATTATAATTAAACAGATGTATTGTTTGTCATTTTTAAGTGACAAGCTGTATGAAGTTGGATGTTGAAAGCCACCATTAAACTACCAACGACTTAATGGAAGGAATGTGGACAAATGAATATGTAAAATTTATCCAATATATAAAAAGAATATATGTGCGTTCGTATTTTATGCGCGGCGGTACCGTTCAACCGATTGGGACGAAACTCTGTCAACATATTGCTTGCAATTTCGCGATGGTCATGGGCACCATTAAATGACTGTGGGACAAATAGTTCAAGAGATAAGACGTAATAAACAATGAAATGCGCGGAAAAGTTCTGCATCATGCGACGTTTGCTTCTGTAGCGATTTCAAACAAATTTGCAACACATATTCTTTCCACGAGGGTAACAATTGACGTTGGGGTAAAAACTGCTTACGACATTCAGCGTCAGGAGATTCATATCAGGTGGTATGAAGTCATAAACAATTATAAAGTCAAAAACATATGGCATCGTTGGACATGTGAATAAGGATACTTTATTAATCCTAAAATCTTCATAACATTTTGGACCCTTGCTTCAAAACAAGAAGAGGGTCACTTTCAGATAAATTTTGGGTGGTACATGACGGAGGATACTTTACATATGGACTCCATCAGATTCTACAGTTTTATTCTGATCGTGATGAAATTTTTAAATATGATTGAACAATTCAGTTTATCAGTGCAGTATTAATATATCCAGATTACCTACAATCATTTCAATTAATTGTCGTGACAAAATAGTTAATTTTCAGATTCAGGCGAAGTATCGATAGAAATGGAATTTCTAAAAATTCTAGGAGCTCTCGTTGGAAGTTACGTTACATTTTTCAGGGTGATAATCATCAAACAAACATTTGAAACATAAACAGTGGAAAGCATACTTCATTCAGATTTTTAAATGACGGTTTTTTGTCTGTCAGCTTTGATACATACGAAGCGTACCGAATCATTGGGGTGAAAACCACCAACAGAAGGAATTTATTGTTACCATCGTATAGTTTTAAGGCGAATATGAAAATAAATCTAATATATAAAAATTAATGTTTGTGTTTTTGTTCGTATTTTATGCACGGCTATACCGTACATCAGATTGCCATAAGACTTTGTCAACTCATTGCTTGCATTAACGCGAAGGTTATAGCTGCACTGAAATTCGTATTGTGCGTGGTGCTGGATGCTTTACAATTAGTTAATTCGTTTCTTATGCCTTCATACTGAAATGGGTGGACGGATATGAATGAAATATGGAACAGAGGTAGCTTTGATTCACACGTGGACGTCCGCCTTAGAAGCTGAAGCGGCTGCATCGTTGTCTACCGCGCAGGGAGCCTGTGTGTTGTGTGTTATTTACATCATCATTTTCATCGACATGCAGGTCGTCGAAGTGACTTCAAGTAAAAATACTTGCACTAGGTAGCCGAACAATCCCATGCCGTATCTCCCAGCCAAAAATGCTATATGATCCCTTGAATACATGGGCTACCTTTCGCAAGCCAACGTACGGTGTATGGCGGAGGTACCTTACAGTGGGTTAACACGTTTGTTACTCTCCACGCTGTAACGGCTGGGCGGAATTGAATTAAATGTGCAATGAAGATGGCTTATACCCCGAAGTAATACATGGGCTACCTTTCGAAAACACCTGTAGGTGCATGGCGGAGGGTACGTTACAACACATAGATGTATGTTTTCATGATCACTTGAATACATGGGCTACCTTTCGCAAGCCAACGTACGGTGTATGGCGGAGGTACCTTACAGTGGGTTAACACGTTTGTTACTCTCCACGCTGTAACGGCTGGGCGGAATTGAATTAAATGTGCAATGAAGATGGCTTATACCCCGAAGTAATACATGGGCTACCTTTCGAAAACACCTGTAGGTGCATGGCGGAGGGTACGTTACAACACATAGATGTATGTTTTCATGATCACTTGAATACATGGGCTACCTTTCGCAAGCCAACGTACGGTGTATGGCGGAGGTATCTTACAGTGGGTTAACACGTTTGTTACTCTCCACGCTGTAACGGCTGGGCGGAATTGAATTAAATGTGCAATGAAGATGGCTTATACCCCGAAGTAATACATGGGCTACCTTTCGAAAACACCTGTAGGTGCATGGCGGAGGGTACGTTACAACACATAGATGTATGTTTTCATGATCACTTGAATACATGGGCTACCTTTCGCAAGCCAACGTACGGTGTATGGCGGAGGTACCTTACAGTGGGTTAACACGTTTGTTACTCTCCACGCTGTAACGGCTGGGCGGAATTGAATTAAATGTGCAATGAAGATGGCTTATACCCCGAAGTAATACATGGGCTACCTTTCGAAAACACCTGTAGGTGCATGGCGGAGGGTACGTTACAACACATAGATGTATGTTTTCATGATCACTTGAATACATGGGCTACCTTTCGCAAGCCAACGTACGGTGTATGGCGGAGGTACCTTACAGTGGGTTAACACGTTTGTTACTCTCCACGCTGTAACGGCTGGGCGGAATTGAATTAAATGTGCAATGAAGATGGCTTATACCCCGAAGTAATACATGGGCTACCTTTCGAAAACACCTGTAGGTGCATGGCGGAGGGTACGTTACAACACATAGATGTATGTTTTCATGATCACTTGAATACATGGGCTACCTTTCGCAAGCCAACGTACGGTGTATGGCGGAGGTACCTTACAGTGGGTTAACACGTTTGTTACTCTCCACGCTGTAACGGCTGGGCGAAATTGAATTAAATGTGCAATGAAGATGGCTTATACCCCGAAGTAATACATGGGCTACCTTTCGAAAACACCTGTAGGTGCATGGCGGAGGGTACGTTACAACACATAGATGTATGTTTTCATGATCACTTGAATACATGGGCTACCTTTCGCAAGCCAACGTACGGTGTATGGCGGAGGTACCTTACAGTGGGTTAACACGTTTGTTACTCTCCACGCTGTAACGGCTGGGCGAAATTGAATTAAATGTGCAATGAAGATGGCTTATACCCCGAAGTAATACATGGGCCACCTTTTGAAAACACCTGTAGGTGCATGGCGGAGGGTACGTTACAACGCATAGATGTATGTTATCATGAATGAGATTTTTCAATCTGCAAACCAGTGAATTTAGCATGACCCTTTCGACAGTCACCATGAAACTTATCACTGATATTTATGTTATATATATATATAGGAGGGAGAGAAGTAGGTGGAGGAGGAGACGGACAGAAAGGGGAGAAATGAGACGGACAGAGAGAGTGCAGAGGAAGAGAAAGAGATGCAGGAGATGGTGACCAACAGGTGAACGGAGGTGAACGGAGGAAGGGGGAGAAAGAAATGGTCAACAAAGGGACAGGAGGAGTCGGGGGAGCAGGTGAACAGGCGAATGGAAAGAAGGAGTAATGGAAGACTGGAAACCTCATATGTATTTGTTCATTTGTTCGTATTTTACGAGCTGTCATAACGTTCATCGGATAGTGATAAATTTCATCAACAGAGAGAGATGGGAGTTGAACAGAGAGAGGAGGACAAAGGTGGACGGAAAGAGAAAAGGCAAATACCTAAGGACTAAAGACTGGAATATATAAGCACCCGAGCGACCTCGGGCTTTAACTGGTTTCTAATAAAAATCGTTGTATAACGAAATACCTAACCGTAAAAGAGCGACGCATAATGCATAATGTCAATGATGTTTACGAAAATTATGTTACTCTACAAGAAAGATATTTGTACGCTACATTTGTACAAAAAATGTTCAAATGAAAATAATTTAGGCCGTACTTACCTATACAAAAAAGTACCTAAACAAAAAACTGAAATATATATCTACGATATATGAAAAATGAAATATATAAATCTACTGGGGCGGACTAAAATAGTGATGAAACATGCCTGGAAGGAACTATATAAAAAGGGTTTTGCTTCGTAAGGCAAAATTTCTCTCTAGATAGGAGATCGAGATTAACCAGCAATTCGAAAATCTGTAGAACAAATTTATATAAGACACTTCTTTCGTGAATGACTTACTACCCGTTTTATTCAGCCTACGAATAATCGGAAAGTCAGCTATTTTCTTTAGCTATGAAATGTCATGTGTTACTAGGGAACTTCTCCTTTTATATTCTCTCATAGTTAACAGTGGCTTTAAGACTGAGGGAGGCAAGACGACCTTTAATCAGCTGTGTCTGATGCCGAAACTTGGGTGAGCATGCAGAACGACCCAGTCCATTCCTCCAATTTCTGTAACGGTTCGTTTTGATAGAAAGTTCCTTCACATATCTGATACATAGGGCAGTGTGTAACAGTGGAAGACATTCGTGGTGGCAGTCATGTGTTAGAGAGCTTTCCTCCATTAATTTAGTTCTGTGTTTGATGACAAATAAAGAACTGACATCTAACAAAGCTGCTCCTCGTCGTAGACTTTGAGTATTTCACTGAGCGTACACCTCTGAGTTTATTGCTATGCATGGAGGTGACAAAAGTCTTGTTCCTCCCAATGCCATGTTGAGCCCAACGAAATGTGGCATTTCCGCGATGCATGGACTCAACAAGCCGGACGAGCACTGTATATGAATATATATATGCTTGCTCCAATGCCGTCCATCGCCACAGCACAAAACGAGGGCAATGGAATGTAGTGTCAAAAACTAAGGCGACGCTTAAGGAATTAGATTAGTTAATGAGACAATAAAAATAGTACAAGAGTTTTGTTAGTTGGGTTGTAAGATAATTTCTTATGGCTGAAGTAAAGATAATATAAAATACAGAAGGCTATTGAAAGAAAAGAGTTTCTGAAGAAGCGAATTTTGTTGACATCCAATATTCCCTTACGGGGCGATTTGTCAATGTCTCTTAAGTTAGCAGAGAATTGCGTTTGTCAATGTTTCGCTATGAGTTAACCTTAGGTCAAAAGGCTTCAAACTGGCCGTTAAGGTAACGAGTAGAATTCTGCTCGTTAGACGACTAACGACCGGTTATGTGAGAATCTTTATAAAAATTTCAGGATTCCAAAGCGCTAAAATACCGCAATAAAGTCACGTAATAAAGACCGATTCATCGAACAAAGTGACAGAAGCACTACTTGTACGAAAAACTAGTGTGGAAAGCAGTTTTATTGAAAAATTTTATCGTCTTATTTATCGTCCCATTCATGTCAGTAGCGATTAGATGAGTTTGATATATTGCAGATACGTAATATAACGTTCAATTTAATGTTGCGGTATCAAAATACAAACATACGCGTAACGACTAGTTAAGTGATAATCGGTAAGTTGAAAATGGCTGGAATAAGAGACTTTGTTGACAGTCAAGAGGATGTCAATATTTTGGACGATCTAGAGGTAATTTTCCTAATAAGGCGTCCTAGACGTATTTATGTCCCTCCAAATCATTTTGAATGTTGGGATGATGCAAAAGTTGTTACGCAAATTCGTCTTCGAACGGCCACTTTGAAAACTCTGCATGTAAAACTCCACGACCATCTGAAGGGTCCAAAAGATAGATATGTATTTTGTAAGAGTTCGGTCGTAATAGATAGCAGAATACAATCGTCATGTCTGCAAACGTATTAATTCAGTATTTCCTTTTGCTTGTTGTGCCTAGTGTAAGGCCTACAATGTCATTTCTTTCTCCGATCTACAGGAACTTTCGCCTATGTGCAAGTTATTCAAACATTCAAATGTTAGTGAAGCTTAAGGGACGTGTCTCGTGGTCTTCAGTCCCTAAACTTACAAACTACCTACGAACTATTTTAAAGACGACACAAACGTCCATGCCCAAGGTGAGATTCGAAACCCCGACTGGACACGGCTCCGCGCATCGGAGCATAGCGCCTCAATGCGCTTGGACACTAGGCCGCGGCTGCAAGTTATTGCTTACACTAATGTACTATGCATTTGGCAGTATGTTCATTGCCATAAGGGACTTCGCTGGTGTCTGCAAAACATCTGCTTGGAAAGATGTTCTGTGGATGACAATGGCACCAGCCTATCTCATTCCAACGTGCTATATTCCTCTGCTAGCTGTAAACCGAGCGTTGCCCGGTGCTTATTTATCCTACACTCTCGTAGTTCACATCTTCTTCCGCCCTCTCTCTGCATCCAACTCTTTCTCTCCCATCTCTATGTTCGTGTCCACCTTTCCCTCTCTCGGCAATGTTTTCTGCAGCGTACCCTCTGTCATGTACCATAGAAACATTTTGTACCAAGTGACCTTCCTCTTAGCTTAAAAGTCATATGTGCAAGAATTCATAAAGATTGGAGGAAAACTATGCAATTTGTAAAATTCCGTAAGTTCCCTCGACCACGCACCGAACGAAATTTTATACAGACAGTCATGTTGTTTTACAGGTAGCGTGTGTTAAATTGTATCAATAGCGGAACAAAACTATAGATTTCTATGCAACAGAAACGCAGGGTCACATTGAAATTTAATTGATCTAAAATATTCCAGATTTATTTCATACAACCCTTGTTATGAGAATAACAAAAACAACCAAAAAAGTATCTGTGAAATCGGTCGACCCGTTCTCAAGTTAAGGCATAACCAAGGCATTTTTATATTTCAAAGTACCCTCCCCCATGTACCGTATGAAACACACGGTGACCTTCCTCTTGTTTTCAATGTCAGGCGTGCAAATTTCGTGAAGATCGGAATGAAACTGTAGATTTCGTGAGTCTGTAGGAGAAGTATGCTCCGTCATGCACCTATCACAAAATACTTTCATAGCTGATGTTTTCTACCTGTAAACGACATTCCGGCAAAATTTCAGCTTTATTGGTGAAGTTGTATTCGAGATTTCGGGTTTAGTCTGTGAGTGAGTGCATGTCCTTTCTCTTTTACACAGATATGTGTCGTGCTCTTTTGTTTTTGGGTCAGAAACCTTCGTAGGCGTACGTTGAACAGATCACCAACGTTTCATTGCAATGAAATGATGACAATCTCAATCAATTGTTTAAATTCGAGATTCTTTCATGTTTGTTTTCCATAGCGCCAAATGACAACTGTCTGCTAACCTCTTCCCTCCTAGTCAATTATGGCGAACAGCTGTTTATTTAGACAGCACTTTCATGTGTTTCTATTGCCAACATAGTTCTAATATATCGTACCTTCTCGCATTCTCCAGGTTAGGAAACGAGAGGAGTATATGGCAATGATAAAAGCAATGCACTTAACGAACACATTTAACTGGACTTTCAAGGCACCTTCTCGTTTATTAACCAGAAGATTAACGAAAGATGGACGAACCGGCCCTAAATGTTAGGAAGACCTTCCTGAAAGCATTTGTCTGGAGTGTAGCATTGTATGGGGTGAAACGTGGAAAGACGGCTGTCTGCCGTATTTCTTTCATTGTGTTAGGAATTGATAATATATTATTTTGTAATGTCTTTGTA
Source organism: Locusta migratoria (assembly GCA_026315105.1). Classification (NCBI taxonomy): domain Eukaryota; kingdom Metazoa; phylum Arthropoda; class Insecta; order Orthoptera; family Acrididae; genus Locusta; species Locusta migratoria. Next base: position 546,119,152 of record CM048747.1, on the reverse strand, counting down.
AATATCTCTGGATTAATAATTGAATCTTTGATGTAGTTTTATCTTTGAAATACAGAACGTAAACAGTGAATCTGTGTTATTATTCACGACGTACGCTACATAAAAAATTGGTGCCGAAACCCGGGAAGAGAACGCAAGAAAGGGAAAAATAACACAGACACAAGATTCAGTGATAATTATGTAAGCATACTGCACGCCGTATCAGAGTAATACGGAACTGTGAATGAGGAGTCACGTCACGACTTCCACATCGTCTCAATAGCTGACTGAGATAAGTACAATGACTACTTATTTGTAGCCTTGCTTCACGGCGAGATATTATTGAAGTAGCAAAGAATAGTAGAAGCCTCACAGAAATAAATATTGTTGTAACTTGAATACCATACGTAATAATCTCCGACAGCAGATAGGTATTGCAGTTGATGACGTCACACGCGCTGTCGATTGTTTGTTTGGCATTCACAACAGTGTCGTAGTACGAAGTTATTAAAAGTAGCGTACGCAACGTGCGTTAATATTTTACGCAGTTCTTTGAGTGGTGCTATATTCACTGATTACTACGAAGTAAAGTAAATCTGTTCTGCTTCAGTTACGCATTCCATACATTGCGAAGTACCGTATAGCATAGCCAAGATGTCTGACGTCGAAACTGCTGACGCAAGCGCACGTTTGCATCATCTGAAAAGACGACGAACTAGAGAAAGAGCCAATATTACGCGGTTTGTCAAAGAGATACAAGAATTTACCGATTCTTCATCCGTGGAGAACGTGGAGTACTGTAGGGAACGATTAAAGGAGACCTTAGATAAATTGATACGACTTGATGACGAAATTCACAGCCTTCTTGACGATAACGATTACGCCGCTGACATATCCAAATGCGATGAGTACATAGATACTGCCAAGCGTGTCCTCATACTAACTTCTGAAGAAATGGAGAAAAAATTGTCTAGAGCCATGTCGCATGTTTCAGTTAACGACGCCCAACCTGCAGCAACAGTTGCCTCTGCTGCTCCAGTAACCACAGTTAAGCTTTCATCCATAAAGCTTGAGTCATTCTCAGGAGATGTAGAATCATGGGCGCGATTTTGGGAACAGTTTGAGCAATCAGTTGATAAGAACGCCTCATTGTCAACCGTTCACAAGCACATATTTTTGCGCGGTTATTTAGAAGGGGAACCAAAAAGTTTGGTGGAAGGTATCGCTGTGACAGCCGAAACATATGAGGAGACAAAGAAGATGCTTAAGGCTCGTTACGGTAACAAAGATAGAATTATACAGGCTCATTTGGATTATCTCGAAAGTATTAAGCCAATACAATTTGTGACTCCAGATGTGCTTAACTCCACATTTATTGACTGCAATCGCCGTATTCAAGCTCTGCGTGCACTCGGAGAAGATGTAAATGCCTATGGCCGAGTGCTCGCACCGAAAATACTTAGAGCATTTCCAGACGACATGTGTCGGCGTTGGATAATACATGTTAAACGTGAAGGTCTGTCAGAGGGTGATATTCTTAAACTAATTGAACTTATAGGAGAAGAAGTAGAGGCAGCTCTCACCACAGAAAAGATCCGTTGCATGACGCCTACGTCTTCAAGTTACACCTCTACAGCGGCAGCTCTCCATGTTCGCACTAAATCCAAGTAACAGTTAACGAAGGTAACTAAACAACCGGTACCGTTCTGCATTTTCTGTGAATCTCGTGACCACTGGGCTCAGGATTGTAAGACAGTTACAGACGTTGCGAAAAGAAAAGAGACACTAAAAAATTCTAACCGTTGTTTCTTATGTCTGAACAGAGGACATAAAGCAGCTGTGGGAAGAAAGGCAAGGCACTTTGCACTAACTGTAAAAAGTCACATCATAGGTCTTTGTGCACGAATCAGGATACCCTTAAGGCAACAGGGGATACGATAAATGTCGCTTCTGTTAGTCAAATCGATGCTACGACCAGAAATTTCACGTTCCTGCAAACAGCTCAGGTTTGCATCATAGGGCCGACCGGCCTAAGACGTTTGACTCGGTGTATACTAGACAGCGGAAGCCAAGCTACATTTATATCAAAGTCTCTGATAGAAGAGTTAAAACTACAAATCACTGATCAACATGAGATGACTGTTTGTACTTTTGAGGCAGAGAAGACTTACTCATGTCACCGTAAACTCGTTCGTTTTAATATTAAAGGAGCCTGGGTAAATTCGACTGTCTCTATTACTGCTTACGAAAGTGATCACTCTTTCTCACCTCAGCCAGTGATCTCACAAGACATTGTAACCAAAGTGAACCTTTGCAGAGTTCAGTTAGCTGATCCTAAAACTGGATCTCAAGAAGACTTACCAATAGAGATCTTAATCGGTAGTGACCATTACTGGAGGATAGTCAAGGCTAGTTCACCTGTCCGTATTTCTCCGTCGATTGTTCTAATTCCCACCATATTTGGTTGGGTCCTAAGTGGAAATCGTTCGGGAGTTTGTGCTAATTCAGTTGCTGTAAATCTCATCCATGAAACATACTCACCATCTGATGATGAATTAAGTAAGTTCTGGGACTTAGAAACGATTGGAATAACGGCAAACCCTCCTCGAGCTTTGAGTAAAAGTGATTCCGCAGTTCTCGAGGATTTTCGTTCATCCTATTGTGTGCGAGGCCATCGAAGAGTCGTACGTCTCCCAAGAAAACAAGATGTTCCGCTGGCAAGTAACAGACTCAACGCAGAACGTCGATTTAACACATTACATAAAAGACTTTGCAATAACGAAAACCTTAAGGACATGTACTGCAGTCACATGTTGGACTACATTATAAAAGGTCATATTGGATGTGCCCCCACGGAAGATCTTGGGAATGACATATTCTATCTTCCACATCAAGCAGTGAAAAGAGAGAAATTTGGTAAGACGAATTGGAGGATAGTCTTTGATGCATCATCGCATGAAGCCAATACACCTTCTCTCAACGACGCATTAGAAGCGGGACCGAATCTTCTACCAGAAATATTCGCCAAATTGTTACGATTCAGACTACATCAGATAGCAATCGTCAGTGATATTAAACAAGCATTTTTGCAATTAGTCTTACATGAAAGTGACAGGGACTTAACCAGATTCTTATTGTACTGCGTAATCAAAGACAGTGATGGGAATTACCAGACGACAGACGAAGTAATGATTTATTGCTTCACAAGACTGCCATTTGGACTAACATGCAGTCCATTTTTACTCTCCGCAACACTTAGAGAACTAGCTGAACGACATAGAACTACGTTTCCCCTTGCAGCACCTCTTGTTGAGAGCAGCTTCTTTATGGATGATTTCGTTTCTGGCACAGAGAATGATAATGATGCTATAACTTTGTACTATGAACTCAGCGCAATGATGAAACTACTGAGTTTCGATTTAGCGAAATGGGCCACCAATTCGGATCAACTAAGGACCATATGGAGGGCTGAAGGAAAAGACATAAACCCGGAAACGCAAGTTCTTGGTGTTTACTGGAATACAGAAACAGGCTGCTTCTACATGAACGCAATGGATATTACTAGTAGGATTCCTGTTGGCCCCACTACTAAGAGGACATTGTTGCAAATTACAGCCAAATTTTATGATCCATTAGGATTGTTCTCTCCAGTGTCTCTTATTGGAAAATTGTTATTTCAGGATACATGGTGCAGAGGTATTGATTGGAACGAGTTGCTACCACCCGATATTGGATCCCGATGGAACACTTGGTTTTCTACCCTACCTTCACTGTCTCAAATACAAATTCCACGATGGCTAGCAACTTCAACAAAGAGCAATACTCAGATCCACGTCTTCTGCGATGCCTCTGAGAGAGCATATGGAGCGGCTTTGTATATTCGCACGACTGTGGAAGACCATATTGTTGTTCATTTGGCATGTAGCAAAACCAGACTCGCCCCCATCAAGAAGTTAACTCTTCCGCGGCTTGAACTTCTAGCAGCGTTAATAGGATCACGATTATTGTACTACTACTGCACAGCAACAGGGCATAAAATAACTGAAGCAGTATTGTGGTCAGACGCTATGGTGACTTTAGGTTGGATACGCAGTGACCCAAACAGGTGGAAGACATTTATATGCAACAGAGTTACAGAGATTCACGCCCATACAAATCCCAGTCAATGGAGACATTGCCCTGGGAGTGAGAACCCTGCCGACCATCTTACACGAGGACTTTATGGTAACCAAATACAATCCGTGAACCACTGGTGGAAGGGGCCTCCATGGCTTGCACTTGCAGAATCAAGATGGCCATCTAACGCTTCACTCATGACTGATAACCCACCAGAAGAAAAGAAGAACTTACGGCATGTGATGACAGTAGCCACTTCTTCTAACCTTATAGACTGCTCCAAATTCAGCTCCTATTGGAAACTAATTCGCGTAACAGGGTGGATACTACGATTCATTCACAACATTCTACAAAGTTCGAAACTCGAGGGAGAGCTGAAGGCAGTGGAGCTTGCTCAAGCACGTCATTACTTGATACGAGCTGTTCAACAGGAATGTTTCTCACAGGAGCTCCGTGCACTCAATAACAATCAACCTGTCCCGAAAGACTCAAAAATAGCATGCTTCAATCCCTACCTGGAAGATGGTCTTCTCCGACTTGGAGGACGCTTACACTACGCAGCTGTCCCTAACGAGCAACGTCATCCATTACTCCTCGACGGTAGCCATCACTTCACAACTTTACTTGTTCAGCAAACGCACATTCGACTACATCATCTTGGCGTGAGAATAGTGTTGGCAGAGCTTCGAAGAGAGTTCTGGATCCTGCGTGCCCGTCAAGTTATCAAGAGAGTTTTGCACTCCTGTCTTCCCTGCAAAATTCTACACAATCTACGGGGCCAACAAGTTGAAGCACCCCCACCAGCCAATCGAGTAAGACCATCCAAGCCATTTTCTGTAACTGGCATAGATTTTGCAGGCCCTCTCTATGTAAAGGTTGGCACTACCATGGAAAAGGCATACATAACACTCTTCACTTGTGCGACGACACGTGCAGTTCACTTGGAATTGTGCTCTAACATGACAACAGACGCATTTCTCATGGCTCTTCAGAGATTCGCTGGTAGACGTGGACTACCCCATACAATCTACACAGACAATGAAAAGACGTTCCATCAAACGATGCCTACGAAAAGTACTTGGTCAATCAAGGTTAACGGAAGAGCAGCTCAATACCACGCTGATTAATATCGAAGCCGCAGTGAATTCGAGACCAATTTCTCAAGGAGACGACGATGAACCTTTAACACCAGCCCACTTTCTTATTTGTGAAGGACTACTGACAGTGCCAACAGGACCAGAACCGTCGACTAAATCTGTTTTGACAAAAGAATTCAGACTGCAACAGAAGTTGACAGAAGACTTTTGGAAGCGATGGACTAAAGAATATCTATTGCAACTTAGAAGCTTCCACGAAGTTCTGGGTACTTCAACAAGAGTCATCAAGTTCCGCCCCGGTGATGTTGCTCTGGTACAAGAAGATGGACGCCCGCGCCACCTATGGAAGAAAGCAAGAATAGAGAGACTAGTCGAAGGAAGAGATCAGAAAGTACGAACAGTAATTCTATGCACACCAGAAGGACACCAAATAGTTCGTCCCGTTCAACTGGTCATCCCCCTGGAGGTTGACCAGGGTGGGGATGATGTTAGGAATTGATAATATATTATTTTGTAATGTCTTTGTAAATATCTCTGGATTAATAATTGAATCTTTGATGTAGTTTTATCTTTGAAATACAGAACGTAAACAGTGAATCTGTGTTATTATTCACGACGTACGCTACACATTGTATTAAGTTTTACATAATTGTAGTTGCAATCAATGTGTACCTGATATTCAACCCCTTCCTCCCTAGGCATTAATAAGGATTTTATATAGTTATTGTGTATTTCTCTGCTTATTTACCATCTTGTTCTTACCGTATTTGCCCTTCAGTCCACTAGCATTTTCATCTTTCTTTCTGAATAATTCCAGTAAACTCGCGGACCACTCCCGACTATTTCTGAATGTTATTAATCTTTGAAAGCTTCTTTCTTTGTTCGGGTAGACTCTTCAAGCGAACGGTTTCTTGTGTAATCCCGTGATTCTCCTCGTCTTAACCTGATTTTTAAGTAGTTAAACGTGGAATTTCATGTCTCTAATTTTCTAATTTTTTATTTTCTTGCACTCAGTATTAATCGGTACTCTTTCCATTTACTGTTCTTTCCACTTGCAAAAACCAATCACAATCAGGCACCTACCACATCAAATGCAATCCGCATTGCTTTTGAATTTATTAACACTTTTCTTCCATTACGTGTTATATGTCTGGTTTGAGGACAAAAGGTCTAACTGGGTCGGAATCAAGTTTTATTCAAATATTGTGCGCGACTTCACTGGAACATTCAATCCCCAAGTATGCCTCGTCTTCCTTTGTCAGATTAGTGAGTGTCGCAAACGCCTGGCGTAAGACTCGCTGTGTGCTGCTCTCATGTGAAAATTATATCCGACGAAATGACCCCATTCCTGATTTTTCGTACTGTTTAAATCCTGCTTTTCCTATCAAGGAAAATCTTATTAGCGTGTGGGCAATCATGTGCTGTTTTATTTAAGGACCAACAAGTGGCATGTGTTTCTCCTTGTATTGTGCCCCCATTTGCGTTACTGAGCAATGAACGTCATTTAAATTTAATTGTGTTCGTAGAAATTGCTTTTACCACAAACATATGCTGTTTTATATCTCCTTTGCGCTAAAGAAAATTCACTATCGTTTGGCTTCCGAGACTTCATGAATGGTAGCTTTTAATTTCAAATCTACTCAGGCCAATGTTTTGTCTGAATCTAATGTATTCTTTTTTGTTAATGGCAGTACAGATAACAAAATTTTCGAATTAACTTCTCTCGATCCTCTGCTCTCTCAAATCAACTTTCCTCTGGGCCAAGAAGCTAGTGTTTAAAAGTGAAATTGAATTTTATTTAGATTCCATGTAACTACATTTTGTTTTAATTTGCAGCTTTTGGAGGAAACAGTCATATTTTGTCAGGCCGGCTTCAGCTATGAATTATCAACGGTTATCTTACAACGTGGACGCTAAGCAGTTCAGAGAAAAAGGTGATGGAAGCCTTCGAAATGTGGTGCTACAGACGAATGAAGAAGATGGGTAGATCAGCAACTAAAGTGGAGGTGATTAACACAACTGTGGAGAAAAGGAGTTTCTAGAATATACTGAATAAGACAAGGGATATGTTCGTGGTACACAATCTGAGATCAAGGAATGCTGAACTTGGCATTAGTAGGAGGTGTATGGGCAAAAATAGCAGAGGAAGACCGAAGAACGAAAACAGTAAGAAGGATGTAGCTCGCCGTTCGTATTCTCAGATGAAGAGGCTTGCACAGGAAAGGGTACATGGAAAGCTGCTTCAAACCAGTCTGCTGACTGAAGACCACAACAACAACAACAACAACAACCAACCGGTAAGACTGCTAGTGTCGTTGCAACTGTCAGTCGGTAATGACTTTCACAGCAGTGTAGCGACTACATAATTTCATTGAGAATGGAAAAAGAATGCCATGAATTCGTTGAAGATCTATATAACACACGATTACACACGGAGAGCCAAATGCACGTGTGTTGTCACCATAGGATGCACGTATCGTCGCTACTCATCGTCGTATCAGCCTTTTCCCACGTTGTATGGGATCGGCGTTGCTTTGCTGAATCCTTCTCTTCCACAAATGTCTGTCCAGTGCTCCTTCTCTGAGCCATTCTTTCTCTCTTTGGTACCCTGCTACCTTTTCTTTCCATCTCATTTCGGTCGTCATCTTCTCCTTGATCCTTCGATTTCCAAGTCTTAACCTAATATTATTCATTTTCTTCCGTCTGGGCCCAACTTTCACTATTCCCCCTTGCTTATTCTATTCGTTCGTGTCACCCCACTCTTCCATCTTAACATTTTCATTTCTGCCACTTCCATAATTTTATCTTGGGCTTTTGTAATTGGCCATGTTTCTTTTCACCACAGACTTGTAAAGCTTTCCTTTCATTTTACAGCTAACCTTCGTATCACACAACACTCCACTCAGTTTCCTCCAGTTCATCCATCCACTATTTATCCTGTGCTGTACTTCGGCCTCCAGTCCTCCATCATTTTGCATGTAAGAGCCCAGCTATTTAAATTTCTTGACTAGCATAAGTTGTTATTCTTGAAGGTTAATGTATAGATCTTTGCCATCCTTTGTATACACAAACTCCGTTTTCACCTTGCTAATTCTAATTCCCCTTTCCTCTAGTGCTTTTCTCTTCTATTGATAAAACTCTTCAGGGCATTGGACCTCATCGTCAGTGTTTCAGTATATCAATACTGGTGAAATAATTGATATATTGACGATGCGGTCCAATACCCAGAAGAGTTTTATCAACAATGACAACGGCCGTTTACTTTTCTCCACTGTTCAAGCTTGTCTTGAAGTGCCTCCTGGGTGGGTTCACTGATTACAACATCATCGGCAAACATCATAGTCCAAGGTGCCTCTTTTTTCACATCTTTGACTAGTACATCAATGACAAGTTCAAAGACATATGGGATGAGAGAAGATCTCTTATGTAGTCCTAATCTCACTGTAAATGCCTTTGTTAGACATGCACTGCTCCTGACTTGTGTCATTGCACCCTGACAAATTTTTCTGGCACATGTTTACTTCTCAGACAACTCCATTTGTACTGTCTCAGCACTCAGTCGTACACCTTCTCAAGATCGATGATAAAGGCCATATGCCGTTCGGCGTATTTCTCTGTGCCTCTCCATCAATTACATTATTGGAAATATTGCGTCGGTTGTTCCTTCTCCCGGCATAATTCCAAACTGTACTTCACGTACTTCAGTTTCTAGACGCAACCTCTTCTCAATTATCCTTTGACAGATCTTCATTGAGTGGGACATCAGTTTTATCCCTCTATAATTGCCACAGTTGACTGCTTCTCCATGCATGTGGCATTATTTCTCCTTTCCCCATCTTCTGCATTAAATCCCAGAGAATATTAGGTCCCTGTTCTCCAAGACTTTTACATGCTTCTATTGGAATTTAGTATGCCCCTAAGGACTTCCATTTTTTTTTCTTCATGACATGTTCGATCTCTTCCCTACTTATACTTAGGGTCATTTCTTCATTTTTATCTCTATCTCGTACATTTTCCTCATTCAATCGCCTTCCAAAGTACTCCCACCACCTGTTCAGGATTTTCTCAAGGTCGTGCAATACTACACCTGATTCATCCTTTATCTGCCTCACTGATGTTATGTCCTCGCCGACCTTATCTTTTGCTTTAGCAATCCGTAGGAGGAGCCTGCCGTTATGTCTTCTTCCCATATCTTCATACGCCACTTCCATTGCCGTGGCCTTTTCTTTTTTCATTGCTCATTTGGCCATCTTTTTCCTGTATTGTAAGTTTCCCTACTCTCCTGTCTTCCTGTTAAACCCCATTGTTTCTTTTCTTTTCTTCCTTTTCATCTTTCTTCACTTTTATCGCTTTATGGACCTCCTCATTCCACCACCATGCCTCCTTATCTCCTGAGATGTACGTCTTTTCCCCAGTATCATTCGGCCACTACGAGTTTGTGTTGGGCAGCAAAACTTTCACAGTATATAATCTTGTTATTCTTCATTTCCTTCTGTACAACATGTAGTCCAATTGACTTTTATGGTCTCTGCTCCTGTACGTTATATGTTGTTCCCTTCTACGATTGAAGTAGGTATGGTGATCATTAGGTCTAAAAATACAGCGTAAACTGCAATCGTGTGCCCAGCTGCATTTCTTTCTCCATAACTCTATCCACCAAGAATTCTATCGCCCGACTTCTCCCCTCACCAACATGTCCGGATTCGTTTTGTCACCCTTCCACCTGGTCTCTTACAAGCACATGATATTTACCCTCCTTCTTAGCATCATGTCTAAAATCTCTCGACTCTTTCGCTTCAATGTCCCAATGTTGAGAATTCCGACTCCGATTTTGCACCTCATTCCTTCTTCCGCACTCTCTTCTTTTGTTGGATTCTTCCCCCAGAGATCCGGTTGGGAGACTATTACTCCGGAACATCTACTTTGAGAAGTATCCATCATTGTTTTGGTTTCGGCAGGGTTTTTTCCGGCCGCATGCCCTTCCTGACGCCAAACCTCGCCGGCCTCGGTGGCCGCGGGGACTGAGGCTCTTCAGTCACGGTCTGCACGGCCACTACGGTCGGGGGTTCGAATCCCCCCTCGGGCATGGATATTTGTGCCGTCCTAGTTCGTAAGTAGTTCATAAGTAGTTTGACCCCGTAGTTAAGTCCCATAAGTTTAACAAACATTTGAACGCCAAACCTCCCTCTTTATCCGGCCTGGGACCGGCAACAACAGTTAACGAGCTACTCATTCCACTCGTTACCTGTCCCAGGTGGAGGCTACTACCGTGTATCCCCTCACCAACATGTCCGGATTCGTTTTGTCACCCTTCCACCTGGTCTCTTACAAGCACATGATATTTACCCTCCTTCTTAGCATCATGTCTAAAATCTCTCGACTCTTTCGCTTCAATGTCCCAATGTTGAGAATTCCGACTCCGATTTTGCACCTCATTCCTTCTTCCGCACTCTCTTCTTTTGTTGGATTCTTCCCCCAGAGATCCGGTTGGGAGACTATTACTCCGGAACATCTACTTTGAGAAGTATCCATCATTGTTTTGGTTTCGGCAGGGTTTTTTCCGGCCGCATGCCCTTCCTGACGCCAAACCTCGCCGGCCTCGGTGGCCGCGGGGACTGAGGCTCTTCAGTCACGGTCTGCACGGCCACTACGGTCGGGGGTTCGAATCCCCCCTCGGGCATGGATATTTGTGCCGTCCTAGTTCGTAAGTAGTTCATAAGTAGTTTGACCCCGTAGTTAAGTCCCATAAGTTTAACAAACATTTGAACGCCAAACCTCCCTCTTTATCCGGCCTGGGACCGGCAACAACAGTTAACGAGCTACTCATTCCACTCGTTACCTGTCCCAGGTGGAGGCTACTACCGTGTATCATCTCTCTTTGTAGTAATAAAATTCTCCCATGAAAATTATCGTAGAAGTGTCGAATGTAGTCCTGCACAATGACATGCCGTGCAGTTAGCACCTGGTGCCTCAGTCGGGCCAGGTTTCGTGCCTACCCAAATATGCTCAGGGGGACATATCTGAGGGTAGTGGTGCCGAGAGTAGTTGACGAAAACCTTTAATAGCACGCTGGGTGGTACGGGATACATGAGGACGTGTATTGTCCGGTAGGAAACCCATATCGCCTTGTTGATGAACGAACTGTAGCAAGACAGGTTGAATGACGGTTTCACTGTAACGAGCACATTTCAATGTTCCTCTGACAATCGCCAGAGCAGAATGGCCAGTATACGATGTGGCTCCCTTCACCGTGAAGTTGTCGCTAAGGACGCCCCAACATCGTTCAGCCCCTCTAGTGGTGTCTCAATAGGCGCTTATGAATTAATGGTGACATGTCGTCTACAATGATGAGAGTCGCTTCGGCTTGGGTACCAATGACGTCAGTGTGACGCCGTGAAGGGAAACGCAAAAATCTGTAGTGTATACGACAGAGGCATACGGGACCGACTCCTGGCATCATATTGTGGGAATCCGTATCCTACACTGGCCGTTCTCTGGTGATGGTTGATGCAGTGAACGGTACATTGAAACCTTCTTCCCACCATTAATGTACTTACAAGGTGATACGCTTTTTCAACAGGATTATGCCCGTACAGACGTAACCCTACCATGCACGTTCTCTTCAAGGTGTACATCAACTACCCTGGGCAGACTGATCCCCAGATCTGTCCCCCAGTGTTAGGACCTACTGAAACGTTGAAATAAATCACAATTTGCGATCAGTTATGGTTTCACTGTACTAGGTTTAGGTGGAACACCGAAATGCGGCGAATGAAAATTTGTGTCCAGCCGGGATTCGAACCCGGGATCTCCTGCTTACTAGGCAGACGCTTCTGCCTAGTGCACCGATTACATTTCTCTCTCCTGGGGCGACAAATTCATGGTGTATTTTTTTCCAGGAGTGTATGATAGACTGTGGTAATATTCGTAAGTCACAAGATCCGGATAACGCAAAAAAAGTCTCTCGCTTTTAATAGGTTGTTACAGAAAAACTAAAAATGGTACAGAAAAATTAGTTTATTTATGAAAAATACATAGTTTCCCATTTTTTTAATTATTTGTTTTCATACATTGTATGATCACAAAGCTATAAACCAGCGCCCCAGAGAGCCACGCGGTGTCTCCTCGCAAAGAAAGAAGATGACCAGGAACCAACTCGCGCAACAGTTCCATATTACGTCGAGAGGTGTGCGACGTCGCTCCGTCTTGCTGCAACCACGCTTTTTGATCTCCATGATCTGCAATTAACTGGTTTAGCCTAGGTTGGAGGGCTGTGTAGTGATCTCGAATGAATTTCAAGAGGGTTTCTGTTTGTTTACAGTTCCTGATAAGTAGAAATGGGCCTCATCCTGAGAAATAAACAAAGCGCTAGGTGAAATGTTTTGAAGAATTTCGTAACACGCAGCTCTGCGAGTTTCAAAATCTCTTCCAGTTAATTCCTGTGTAACATTTATTTTGAAGGGAGGCGTATAAAGTGCTCTATGAAGAATTATTTTTACACTCACATCAGATAATTCAAGGACAGCTGCATACTTTAGTGCTGAACGCACTGGCGATTGATGCACAGGCACTCTCATACGCGCCACATTTTCGCGCGCTTTTTCAGTCCGAGGATAGCCAGTAGGTTTTATTTTCAGTGCTGAACCCGTATTTCTAAAGTTTGACACCCAAAGTTGAACAGTTTTTTTTATTTGCCGGAACCTAATATACCTTCCTAAGAGTATTCATTGCTCTATTTCGCTTATTTTTCCTCGCCACGCTCAGTCACTGCTACGTACTTAAATGAAATATAAACCTAAGCCGTCCTCATGAATGGCATTGTCACATGGTGAAAACCGTATGAAAAGCTGTTCGAAGATATTGAATATGGAGAGGCGCTGAATTAATATTTGTGATTTGACCAGGATTCGAACCCGGGACCTGCTGCTTACTAGGCAGATGCTGTTTCGAAGTTACTAATGTTCTCCAGTATTGGAGTAACGAATGTTGTTCAAATTATTGTAAAGCTTATGGGACTCAACTATGGGGTCTTCAGTTCCTAAACTTACAAAACAACCAATGAACCAACTAAAGACAGCACAAACATCCATGCCCGAGGGAGGATTCGAACCACCGAAGCGCGAGGCCGCGCGATCCGCAACAAGGTGGTCCGGATCGCTCGGTTATTCCGCCCGGCTAGGAATAACATCCTAGCAATCAACGTCAATGGGAACAATCCCGCCTTGTGCGTCAGGCAGAGGCGATATAAATATCAACAATAAATCTGTTCCCTGATGCATACTGTCTCTTTATATCCAGTATATTAAATAAATGGTGGAGAGGCCCTGAAATAATTGTAATCCTCCGCCACCCCATATGTTCAATATTTTTGGTTGTAATAAGACAATATATGTCTTAGGGAATTGCATTATTGTTGATATTTAAAATATATATGTGTCAACAAATTAATTTCCTGTTTTTCGGATTACAGAAGATATGTCTGTCTCGAAAACGCGGTGAGTAGCACAATCGCCACTGGGGCGCTACGTCCTGTGACAGAACGTCATCACCCATCGCAATGACGTGTCGTGTATCATTAAACGAGTATGTTATCACGCATGTAATGTGCGTGAGACGACGAATTGACTGTGACTGCATGTGAGAAACAGTTTCTGCATTTGTAGCAAACCTGTGCAATTCGAAATCTCTAGAAAATTTTGGACAAAAATGTTTAATGTAACACTGAACTAGACACATTTATGGTTATTTTCGTATAACGGTTGCATTTCCTGCGTAGGTAGTGGTGCAAAATATTTCTATAAAAAACCACTATGTAACAGTAAATATTCTCGAGGAACGCTCTGTCACCCGATATTAATGTGAATAGATTGAGTGGCTTCTGGTATGTCACAATAAGTAAACTTTGTAGGTGACACATATAAAAATGTACAAATATTTATGCAGGCCTAATATGAAAGTTGAAACTCTTTTACCGAATATCTTGAGGAATAATTACAAATTTATAAACCAAGCAATGAAGAAATTTCGGAAGAACATGCTTGTATTGTATTTTTTAATACAAACGGTTTTCGTAAATTTCATCCGGTTACATTTTTTAATTACGTCATTGAAAAAGAAATGTCTACCAATGCAAGCTTTTTGCTTTCTATATTTCGGGAGGAGCAATCGTGGACCAAGAGACGAAATAAAGTCCTCTAAAACATGGAGTCTACAATGAATATCTTAAGAGTCGTGTACACTTGACGAGTAGAAGAGACCTTTAAACACTAGAGAACCGAATATGACGACGTTGCTCAAAAGTAGCAATGTAAGCATTTCAGAGCCCATGTATACGAAATATTTTGTTCTTGTTCTTGTCCACATTACTTCCTTCTCAAATACGGAAAGAAAAGAACTTGCAGTTGTACTGATTTGATTCACAGTATCAAAGAGTAAGGAATTGTCAGTGGATGACCACCTCGAACATGGGTTCCTTATAAAATTATTATGTATTCATTCTCCCGTATGCAAGCGCCCGAATTTTGTAACAAGGATATCTGAAACCCAGTACGTAATGGAAGCATAGTCATGACAAATTATGATAAGTACTGGATCGGTTCAGTTACAACTGACACTCAGTCAGAAATAGACAGGGAGAAGGAAAGGCATAGTCAGGTGAAGGGAGGAGGAGATGGACGGTGAGATAGACGTGGGGCTGAGAAGATGGGTTGAACTTTGCTGTCACTTGAGCTCGTCACTTCAACAAGGAGTATCCTAGATTTCTTGTACGCGAAAAGAAATGTGCAATCCAGAATGCCTGGTATTGCTATTTTAAAATCATCGCAAATTCCTATTTCTAGTTCCACTTTCTTCTACCTTTCACATTGATATGACAGAAATCGTCCCGTACGCCGACGAAAAAAGCGTTACAAAAAAGAGCATACCAATGAAAGGATCTGGCTTCATACGTCAATAAGGCTCAACTCCGTAAAGTTTCATCGCTTTCTTCTAAACTTGTTGTTCCGATGTAGTACACAGCAGAAACTGTACAACTAGTAGTAATATCTACAGCTATAGGGACACGATTTCTCTTGACTGAAAGCAAATGGGATGCTATTATTTCTACACTCCTGGCCATTAAAATTGCTTCAACACGAAGATAACGTGCTACAGACGCGAAATTTAACCGACAGGAAGAGGATGCTGTGATATGAAAATGATTAGCTGTTCAGAGCATTCAAACAAGGTTGGCGCCGGTGGTGAAACCTAAGTTCTGACATGAGGAAAGTTTCCAACTTATTTCTCATACACAAACAGCAGTTGACCGTCGTTGCCTGGTGAAACGTTGTTGTGATGCCTCGTGTAAGGAAGAGAAATGCGTACCATCACGTTTCTGACTTTGATAAAGGTTGGATTGTAGCCTGTCACGATTGCGGTTTATAGTATCGCGACATTGCTGCTCGCGTTGGTCGCGATCCAATGATTGTTAGCAGAATATGGAATCGGTGGGTTCAGGAGGGCAACACACAACGCCGTACTGGATCCAAACGGCCTCGTATCACTAGCAGTCGAGATGGCAGGCATCTTATCCGCATGGCTGTAACAGATCGTGCAGCCACGTCTCCCTCCCTGAGTCAACAGATGGGGACGTTTGCAAGACAACCACCATCTGCACGAACAGTTCGACGACGTTTGCAGAAGCATGGACTATCAGGTCGGAGACCATGGCTGCGTTTACACTAGACGCCTCGTCACAGACAAGAGCACTTGCGATGGTGTACGCAACGACGAACCTGGGTGCACAAATGACAAAAATTTTTTTCGGATGAATCTGGGTTCTGTTTACAGCACGTGTTTGGCGACATCGCGACGAACGCACATTGGAAGCGTGTAGTCGTCATCGCCACACCTTAGTATCACCCAGCGTGATGGTATGGGATGACATTGGTTACAAGTCTCGGTCACCTCTTGTTCGCATCGACGGCACTTTGAACAGTGGACATTATATTTCATATCCGTTACGACCCGTGCCTCCAACCTTCATTCGATACCTGCAAAACCCTACATTTCATAAGGATAATGCACGACCGCATGTTGTTGGTCCTGCACGGTCCTATCTGTATACGGAAAATGTTCGACTGCTGCCCTGGCCAGCATATTCTCCAGATCTCTCACCAATTGAAAACGTCAGACCAATGGTGGCCGAGCAACTGGCTCGTCACAATACGCCAGTCATCACTCTTGATGTACTGTGGTATCGTGTTGACGCTGCACGGGCATCTGTGCCTGTTCATGCCATTCAAGCTCTGGTTGAATCAATGTCCAGGCGTATCAAGGCTGTTATTACGGCCAGATGTGGTTGTCATGGGTACTAATTTTTCAGGATCTATGTACGCGAATTGCGTGAAAGTTTAAGGACACGTCACTTCTAGAATATTTATCCAATAAAAACCCGTTTATCATCTGTATTTCTCCTTGTTGTAGCAATTTTAATCTCCAGTAGTGTATGTTCATAACCTTTCTCTTTATAATGATGAAATTGCGGACGTAATGGATGTTAAATAGAAAAATATTAAGGATCTGCACCGCACTCGCTCATGTAAAAGAACAAACAGTTGGACGAGAATCATCTTTATCATACAACTCTTTCGCGCATGATTATGCAGTAAGTGCTAACATAGTCTCCATCGCCCTATATCCTTACTTTTATTCCTTTATTTCCCATTTTAGCTATTGCGGTGATACGTGTATTTTTGCTACCTTATCGGTTGTATCAAATAAGAGAAGAAAAATGTTCCTGTCTACTAACTTGAAGAACTGAAAGTCTGACTTATGAGCAACATGTATGAACTGTACTAATTGTTCTTATGCTTGACTTGGTCGGGATTCGAAAGGATTATATCGGCATTTCGCATAATTTCCAGACTCGAGGCAAAATACAGAATCTCGCGACAAAATTATCCTGACAAATTTGTGTATCTGAAATTACGTTATTATTTTCTGTCGCTCGTCAAAAGTGTGCGGGTAAGTTGGAAATTGGGTATTCGGTGGAGACGTGACCACTGTGTGAATACGGTATACTGCTCAGCGGGACTGCCTAGTCAGCAGGAAACGTGAGTTCGTAACGCGTCCCAGCACAAATTTTCATGTTTCCCCATTTATATAATTCAAAGTCCAGTAGCACCTTATGTTCAATATTCTTTGTGCCTTGCTTCAATAAATGCCGATTTCATAATTAGATACAAATTTCATGTAAATTGTTTCAATTTTAAAACTATCCTGAATCCTATTAAAGGATCCATATCGACTGGCTATGTAAAATCCACAACCAAGTATTAGTGGGAACGTAGAAATTACATGCAAATTAATTACCTGCCATTAGGGATAACATTTTCTGCAGGAAGTTAATTTGAAAAGTAAATATTAACAGTTTAATTTATCACGACAAAAAATTCCAAATTTCCGACGATCTGAAAACTTTTCCATATACTTGATTCAAATGTTCAATTGTTTGTGTGGCTTATGGAACTTAACTACGGGGTCATCAGTCCCTAAACTTACAAATTACTTATGAACTAGCTAATACTAACGACGGCACAAATATTCATGCCCGAGAGGGGATTCGAAACCCCGACCGTAGTGGCCGTGCAGGCCGTGACTGGAGCGCCTCTTTTGTGTCCCAGCCTCGTCGCCGCTTTTGTGTCTCGTTTCCGTCGTAGGTGTCGGTGGCCGAGTAGAATGAGACCGACACATGAATAAAGATAGCACGCTGGTGCAGGTACGGAGGGGAGCAGCCAGAAACTAGAAACACTAGAGTAAATTAGAACGAGATATATATTGCACAGAATTTATACAACACTTAACTTTTACATAGCTCAGTACTGCAGAATGCTGATACATAGTTGAGCTGCCTAGTGCCAGTCCGATAGCCAAGTCTTCACTGGTGCCTATCAGAATACGAAGTGTTAACTGGTTCCTATCTCAGTCCCAAGTGAACGATGTCGTTCAGTGGTGGCCACGAGCGGAGTTGCAGCAGAGGGCGCCCGTGGCTGTCGTCGTAAGAACGCCGCGCCGTGCGTGCATGGCGGCGCGCGGCGAAAGTAGGTGGCGCGCACTTTGTACTTGTGCGACACCACAGCCTCAGTCCCGTCGGCCACCGCGGCCGGCTATACTTTATTCTCCCCAACTGGCATATCTAACTGAATTACTGAAAATTTCCCTATTTCATCAGTTACAGCCTATAATCGCTATTTTCAACAAACTGTGACTTGACGGCCATTACCAACTCTTTATTTTTCATTCTTAAAGAAAGCAACATTGGCTAGAAGGGCCTTTCTAAATATAAAGGCAACGTAAAAAAAAAAAAAAAAAAAAAAAAAAAAAAAAAAAAAAAAAAAAAAAAAAAAAAAAAGTTTCATAGTCAGCGACCAGACAAACTCCACAATGGCTACTTCCAAAGCAGAGAAATGAGTTGACACAGCACTGCTCTCTGCTCCGCTGCCCCGCTTCGTCCATCGGGCACTGCCGGACGCGCCATTGCCTCTGCTAGCGTCTGATGCCGCCCCGCGCGGCCGCACGTTTCACTTGAATAAAGGTTCACTGTTTTCATACAGGGCCATGTGGGCCACGTGTAGCAAGAAATATTCAGTGAATAATGGGTCCATGGAACCTTGGCTCCATCTGGTGGCCTATTTTCTAAAGTCATTAGTGCCTCAGCTGTAAACGATACTGGTCAGTCGTCTCTCAACTGCAGCTTACAGCTGGAAACAGGGCAATTGTGCTCCATGATTAGTTTATTTGGCGATGTTGTTCCCAAATGGACAGATATCGTAATAGTGACATGTTGTTAAAATGAAATGTGCATTATTCTCGTCGAGTTTTAATGTCTAATAGAATATATAATTGCAGTCAGGTGCATGGGGAATCCATAGATTCTTGTACAAAAGTAACATAAATTTTAAAAAAAGTTTGAAAAGTTTGTAAATTTATCGCACTCAACTGTATGATTATTAGTCCGTCGCTTACAAACTACTTAAGCTAAGGTAAACTAACGTAAGGACAATACGAACATCCAACCCCGGCCGCGGGCACCGCACGACGGCGCCCCAGTGCGCGCGGCCAATCCGCCGCGGTATAATAAAGGTATAAGGGTAAGCTAAGCTTCGCTGAATACGCTGCCGAGTGTTTGTAAACAGTGTTGTTTATACTTTTTAAACATGGTTTTTACCAATTCGAGTGTATGCAGTGCAATAAATTGCAGCAATAACCGAAAGAAGACTCCACATTTGTCATTCTTTAGGATTCCTAAGGACCCTGAGAGGTATGAAACATCAAATTACACGATTTTGTATTTACGATTCTATCGTAAATTCGACACACTTACTGGAAATTGTTTCTTTTGTAGGACAAGAAACGGTTAATAAACAGTAGAAGAGAAGACCTTCTGCAGAAAGATGTTACCTATTTACGAAATAACGTAAGATTCTGTGCGTTACATTTCGAGGAAAACCAGTTTATGGACGTTGAAAAGAAACGACTGGTATGGAATGCAGTTTCTACACTGTTTGCTGCGCCAAATAAGCCGCCACAATTGACATTGAAGAGGAAGCTGCCGAATAGATATAATGAAACTTCAAAAATAATGAAAGTGTGCTCCAGATCCAGAAGAAACTTGTTCTACAGTTCTTCCTACACCAGAGCCCCAAACTGTTGCCACGACCACCCAGTGCAATTAACATCGGAAGCGTCAAAATAACCACTTTCGAGGATGAAATAATGAAACTGAATGAAATTGTCCGTGTGCTAAGAAATCGGGTGACGTGCAAAAACGTGCAGATCATCAAACCCCGCACAAAATTATTGCGTGAAAAGCAAAGTGCCTATCATAAGAACAAACAGAAACAAAAACATTTCAGAGCGCAAGTGAATAAAGACAAGCTTATTTTAACAAATATTGGTGCCAAATACTTAAAAAACGACGCTCTTGACTTAGTGTTGAGCCAGATCAGCATGCCACTGAATAGTAAATATGGAGCTAGGTGGAATGATGAACTCAAGCTATTTTCTTTAAATTTATTGTACTATAGAACACAGGCATACAGGTTTTTGTCACATTGCTTTAGCCTTCCATCAGTGCGTACTCTTCAAAGGTATGTTGAAGGCATTCAAATAAAAAGTAGAATTAATACTATTATGTTTGAGCTATTAAAACAGAAAGTGTACCAGTTGTCAGAAACTGACAGAATTGTCAATTTGTCTATGGACGAGATGTCTCTAATGAAACATCTGATGTATGATAGCAGTAATGATCATATTGTTGGGTTTGAGGATATGTTATACATTCGTACAGCTATGGTTGCTAATAATGCATTGGTTGTTATGATTAATGGGATATTTTCCAATTTTAAACAACCATTGTTGTATCATTTGTCCAAAGGGCCAGTTGGAGCCATTCATGTAAGTAATATATTTTCTGAAGTTGTAAGTAAACTCACTTAAATTGGGCTGATAGTCAAAACCTGTGTGACTGACCAAGGTGTCAATTTTGTTGAATACAGAAACAGACTAGGAATCACACCAGATAACCCATGTGTAGATCATGAAGGCAACAGAATCTATTTTTTATGATACTCCACACTTGATAAAAAGTGTAAGGAACAATTTTTTCAAGTATGACATCCTACACACTTCAGATGAAGGGTTTAATGGCATTGCTTCATGGAAAGACATATGTGAACTGTATGAAAGTGATTGTGTAAGAAAATATAAACTAGCCCCTAAGCTGACTAAAAAAGCTCTTCAACTGCCAGCATTTTCCAAAATGAAGGTCAGCACTGCAGTCCGTGTGCTTAGTCATACAGTGGCTGCTGGCATTGAGACTCTTATTTCGTGTGGCATAATGCCATAATCTGCTGCTGCTACTGCAGAGTTTTGTCAAAAAGTTAATAACATTTTTGATATATTTAATGCTCACAGTGTTAAAGGCCCTGTATGTTTAAGGAACTGTGTTACAAGGAGAAGACTGTTCTTCTCGAATTAAATGTGCAAAGGGACTTCTTTGTAATGTGGCAGCTCTAAACATGTTTGTCGATGATGTTTTGGATGGAAGCAAACTGTATTTATTCACAAGAAAAATTAATTAAAACCCACTGGAAAACCTTTTCTCAGTGATAAGACATAAGGGTGGCTTTTCCACTAATCCATCACCAAGACAATTTTGTGCAGCATTCAATAATTATGCACTAAGCAAATTACTGAACACACATAATGTCTCTACATGAAATTGTAGGGGAGTGACTGAGGAAAGGCTATTGTAGAGGTAAAATCTGCTCCCAAACTTCATGTCTCACCATTGTTGGCTGTTTGTGACAGTAGTTCAGTGATGAGCCTACCGAATGTGGAGGTCGCATCAGATCTTGGAGATGGAAACAGCATGAGATATTTGTTTGGGTCTGTCCTAAAGAAACTTTTTACAGTTCATGACTGTTACAACTGTAGAACAGTAATTGTAGATGGCAGCCAAGAGCTAAATGCCAGTGATAAAGCCTACTGCTACTTTAAAAGTTACGACGGGAACTTTAGAAGCCTGTTTATTTGCACTGACAACGTCAGAGACTTTTTAACTGAGTGTGAGAGTCAGGTGACTTCTATTTTCGATGAAACTGCACACAACAGCAATTGTGGTGCTTTGTTTGTAAATTTATGAATGGGTACCCACAATTTTCCAGAAGGATGCTGTCCAGAAACCAAGCTGCTGCTAATAAAACTATTTGTAAAAATGGGGCTGTGATATATAATTAAATTCAAAAATCGAGATTTACAGTCTAAGAACAAACGAAAGACTAAACCAGTTCTCAAGGTGGCTCATTTGGACTACTAATCAGTTATGAATGAGTTTCATTTATTTATTTTCCTCTATGTTCAACATAATATAAAAGTGTATTACAATACATACATTTTAATCGTATTACTGCCCTTACTTGAAAGAACATAAATGTCACATGCAACAAGATGAAAGTCAACGTGGTATTTTTGGAAGCAGTCGTCTTCCAAAGTACTGTTTTTTTCCGTTTTTATATGTTGGGTAGCATACATACATATTTCTCTTATGTGTAATATACGACGTGTACTCTCATACTTTCAGTTAATTGAGAATATTATACGCAATTTCTAAACTATTTCGTCGCCAATATGTAGCGATTCTTTTACTCCATTCACGATTTTGTGCTTGAGTTACGTTTTTCTCGTGATCATTTGTGTCTTTCACTATTCTACCACCGTTTATGACGCAATAATACACTGCCAATATTATAAACTAACGCATAATACCCAATTAAAAATAAACATTATTCCTATAGCGCAGCCGATGTTAAAGGGCGACGAGCTTATCCTCCGCTAGGGGCGCTAGTGGCGCTCGAACTGTCAGTCGACAACAAATGTTCAAATGTTTGTTAAGCTTAAGGGACTTAATTACGGGGTCATCAGTCCCTAAACTTACAAACTACTTATGAACTAATTACGAACTAGGACAGCACAAATATACAGACCCAAGGGGGGATTCGAACCCCCGACCGTAATGGCCGTGCAGACCGTGACTGGAGCGCCTCAGTCCCCTCGGCCACCGTGTCCGGCAGTCGACATCAGCTTTCGCAGCAGTGAGTGTCGCGGCTGTATATAGAAGACTGTGGTATAACATAAATTTATCTGTATTGATACAGAAATGGAGAAACTATTTGCAAATTAATTTGATTTATAACTTTGATTTCTGAATTTTGACGATTTTAATTTTTTAGGAGAATAAGTATTTTTTACATATTTCGCGATTTACTTTCTAGGAGGAATAAGACTGACCGCTCAGGAGAACAAACAAATGTAGAATTAGTTCAATGAGAATCTAAAACAACCTTAGCTCATAGATTATGTATTTTTTGTAATACGTTTTGGCAAATAGTCCGTCCCCTTTGTCTAGGGGACAGCTTGGTTGGTTACCACGCAGGGGTTCTGGGTTCGATTCCCGGTCGGGTTGGACATTTTCTTTGGGCCTGGGTGTTGTGTCGTCCTCATCATCACTTTATCATCATTGACAAGTAAGTCGCCGAAGTGGCGTAGAGCCAAGAGGACTTGCATCAGACAGTTGGCGTCTAACGGCCATAAATGCCACACGAAATCATCATCATCATCATCATCATCATGTGGCAAATAGAGTTACTATTAAGTTTATTATTTCTGAAGTAATGGACTTTAAGAAATTCAATATGAATGATTTATTATGAAA
Source organism: Locusta migratoria (assembly GCA_026315105.1). Lineage (NCBI taxonomy): Eukaryota > Metazoa > Arthropoda > Insecta > Orthoptera > Acrididae > Locusta > Locusta migratoria. The sequence continues at coordinate 546,095,707 of CM048747.1, read as the reverse complement.
ATCTTTATTTAAGTTGCAGGTACTTGAGATTGGCTACATAGTTTCGCCGAAACTAGTTGTACAGATTACATAAATAAAAACGATAAAAGTAAAAAAGCGACGGCCTGTAAGTTCGTTGTTTAAATGTCACTATCACAAAAAATGCCAGGGTCAGACTGACGTGTAAACGAATGACACAAGCACTCCATAATCGAGTGTTACGAGTACAGGGTAACCCACACAATTTTACCTCACAATAACCAGTGTCATAACGCTACAATTTGCGAAACCAGTAGTTTTGCTTGTTTACGTTTTAGGAGGCGATCCACTTATAATATTGTAAAAAAAATATAAAATAGCCAAGAACGTTTATCAACAATTTTTATTAACGACGACGCGTTTCGCTGAACTATGTCAGCATCATCAGGTCAAATAAAATATTTTACAAGGCCATAATCTTCTAATGTCAAACAGTTGTTATATAACAATTTACAGTGCATAGGTGCACTATGTCAATATAATAATTTTAATGACATAGTGAACCTATGCACTGTAAATTGTTATATAACAACTGTTTGACATTACAAGATTATGGCCTTGTAAAATATTTTATTTGACCTGATGATGCTGACATAGTCAGCGAAACCAGTCATCGTTAATAAAAATTGATGATAAGCGATATTGGCTATTATATTTTTTTTTACAGTAGTTTTGCGATAGTATAGAAAAATCACTGCCACTCCCCCCCCCCCCTTTACCCACTGTGGACGTCTGAGCTACCAACATTTGTTCGCCAACCCACGAATATTGCTACCTCTATGTATGATATACTTTGGAAGTGTCACAGTTAAATGTCACGCTACACACGCGTTCATAATGTCACAGTTCAGCTCGTGGAAACACGTTGCCGCAGCGAGGAAGCAGGTCGAGAGATCTGTACGAAGAGAGAGGGAAGCAAGGTTGGGTTAGCTTCCCGGCGGCCGATGAAAGGACACGCTCTGCTTTGTGGGGCGCATTATACAGCCCATTGATTGCTGGCGATTGGGGTAATTCAGCCGCGGACGGGGTCGCAAATTGATTTCGATTTTCGGCAGAGCCACGTCAGCTGCGTCCGTCGCTTCTCCCTCATTTATTATACCAGATGTGCGTTTCTTACGGTCACCCGGAGCGCTTTACATACGGAAACTGATGAAAACTTCGTGTCTGACAAATAAATATCTAAATTTGCAACCAGTGTGTTAAAGAATATTGGTACATACCAGATATAGGGGAAAGCAGCTATTGAAAATAAATTTGCCGCGGTGGAGTAGTCGAGCGGTCTCGCTGCGGAGCGCGCGGTTGCTCGCCGTGGAGGTTCGAGTCCTCCCTGGGGCATGGGTGTGTGTCTTTGTCCTTAGATTAGTTTACCTAGGTTTAAGTATTTGGCCGCGGTGGAGTAGCCGAGCGGCCTAAAGCGTTTCACTGCGGATCGCGCGGCTGCTCGCCGTGGAGTTTCGAGTCCTCCCTGGGGCATGGCTGTGTGTGGTTGTCCGTAGGTCAGTTTACCTAGGTTTAAGTAGTTTGTAAGCTACGGACTGATGACCACGCAGTTTGGTCCGATAGATTTACAAACATTTGAACATTGTGTCCACAAAGGTTTTCCCGGCGTAATAACTGTTTGTAATCTTCTCGGGTCTTCAGCCGGATACTAAAGTCAACTTGACACAATACTTTTATGGAGGACTTAGAAGATATGGCTTTGAAGACGGCGGCTCTTAAGCCAACTTGTTTTTGGAGGTACGTCGATGACACTTTTATGGTGTGGCCTCATGGGGAAGAAGCTCTCAACCGCCTTTTGGACCATTTTAATTGCATGCATCCCAACATCAAGTTCACAATGGAAGTTGAGAAGGAAGGCAAGCTTCCGTTTCTTGATGTTCTGGTTTACAGAAGAGATGATGGGAAACTGAGACAGCCGGCCCCGGTGGCCGAGGGGACTGAGGCGCTCCAGTCACAGTCTGCACGGCCACTACGGTCGGGGGTTCGAATCCCCCCTCGGTCATGGGTATTTGTGCCGTCCTTAGTATACGGTAGTTGATAAGTAGTTTGTAAGTTTAGGGACTGATAACCCCGTAGTTAAGTCCCATAAGCTTAACAAACATTTGAACATTTGATTTGAAACTGAGACATAGCGTTTATCGAAATCCTACGCACACGGACCGCTATCTGCATGCCTCGAGTTGTCATCCTCCGGCCCAACGTACTGGCGTTCTTCGGACATCAGCTAGAAGAGCTTACGCCATTTCGGATGCAGAAAGTTTGACGCAAGAACTAAATCATCAGAAAGTTGTGTTTCAACAGAATGGCTACACAGATAAGCAGATCCGCAGTGCTCTACAGTTTGGTTCTTCACCTGAACCACTAAATGAGACCCAAAAATCAGTTGCTTTCCTACCCTTTGCCGGGAGTGTTTCATCTAAGGTAGGAAGAATTTAAGAAAAGTTTTACATTAAGAGTGTTTTTCGTCCGGCAGTAAAGACGAGAGCAGTTCTTGGATCTGTGAAGGATGATTTGAGTCTGAGGAAGCCCGGGGTATATAAGATTCCCTGTCAATGTGGGAAAACGTATATTGGTTAGACTATCCGTACCATTCAGGACAGATGTATTGAACATCAACGGCACACACGTTTGCTCCAGCCCGAGAAGTAGACGGTAGCTGAGCATTGTCTCGATGAGGGACATAGAATGTTATATAACGAAACTCACATGGTTGCTTCAGCTTTTCGTTACTGGGACTGTGTCTTAAAGGAATCCATAGAGATTCGATTATCTGACAATCTGATTAACAGAGACAAAGGCTATCTTCTTAGTAAATCCTGGAACCCGGTGTTATCAGATGTTAAAAAAAAGGTTAGTACTTCATAAATTTCAGTAATAATTTTATCATCGATTATCGATTTCGCCGGACTCTACCACTGGAGCGCTGTATGACTTGTGCACTAGAGGGCAGTCACTGTCTCTTCTGGCGCACTAGCTATGGGTCTTCCTCGATGTATAAAGGAGCCGCCGATTGCACTGGTAACTCAGTTCCGGCGAGATTGTCTATCAGCAAGCTCACCTGAGGATGGCGGGCAGTTGCGCCGCTGAAATATTGTGTCAAGTTGACTATAGTATCCGGCTGAAGACCCGAGAAGATTAAAAACATTTGAACATTTTTAAGTAGTTTGTAAGATACGGGCTGATGACCACGCAGTTTGGTCCGATATAATTACAAACATTTGAACATTTGAAAATAAATTTGATTTTATAAACAGAGGATAAATACAAAAGGATAAATACAGTAATTCGGAAGTATATATTTAGGGTGTCAAAAGTGTCAGAGCACCTACATAGGCCAATCAGGAAGAACGTTTAATACACGTAGTAAACAGCACTGCAAATTAAATTCCAACCATTCAGCACTGGGTAAGCATCTGCGAAAGACTGGGCATACATTGGGTAACATTCAAGACAGCATTAGGGCCCTTTGTTATATATTTTTGAACAATTAGAAATTTTCGTAGAGAGAAAGAAAAAAACCCTCCCAATTTATTAAATGAGCAGAATTAATTTCATTTTAATGGTTCGCTTCAACTATTTGACGTAATCCTGTAAGCTGATTACTAATAAGATGCTGACCTGCCGTATTACCGTAGCATAGTTCTTTGTATTACAATAATTTTGAAGTCATATACATTAGATCGGTTTGCTGATGACATAGTAAATTTTCTCAGAGACTGCAAAGGATGTGAAAGAGCAATTGAATGCAATGGATAGTGTCTTCAAAGGAAGATATTAGATGAGCATTAACAACAGTAAACCGATGGTTATGGAATGTAATGTCAGAAAATCAGGCGATGCTGATGGAATTAGATTAGGTAATGGGACAAAAAAGTAGTAGATGAGCTTTGTTATTTGCGTAGCAAAATAACTTCTGATGGCCGAAATAGAGAAGATATAAAATGCAGAATGGCTATGGGAAGAAAAGCGTTTCTGAAGAATAAAAACTTGTTAATATCCGATGTTGATTAAAATGTTACAAAGTCCTTTTTGAAAGCATTTGTTTGGGATTTAGCATTGTATGGGAGTCAAACGTGGAAGATAAGGAGTTCTGACAAAATGATGATAGAAGTTCTCGAAATGTGGTGCCACACACGAATGATGATTATTAGATGGGTAGATCACGTAACTAATGAGGAGGTGCTTAACCGTATTGGGGAGAAAAGTTTTTTCTGGCATATCCTAAGGAACAGATTGTTGGGACACATTCTGAGACATCAAAGAATCGTCAACTTACTATTAGAAGGAAGTGTGTGGGGTACAAATCGTAGAGGGAGACCGAGGGACGAATACATTAAGAAGATTGAAAAGGATGTTTGTTGCCATTCGTATTCTCAGATGAAGAGGCTTGAACAGGACAGGGTGGCATGGAAAGCTCCATCAAACCAGTCTCTGGACTGAATATAACATCAGCAACAGCTACAAAAAGCGACCTCTTCAGCAATTATCTCCATTCAGTTCAGAAGTTTTGGACAAGGCATTTTGTAAAGCTTTGTTCGTCAAATGCCACATTCAACGTTTAGGTACGACCTCTATATATTTGGGTTTTTCACTTTAGATTTCTCACAATGCAAGTGAAATAACTGCTTGTTAGATTTTGACCTACAAATTATTAGTTTTCCACTGTAGACTTTAAAGATGTTCAATGTATGGCGGAACTTTATAAGTTTTTCTGTGATTCTGTCTAAAATCGAAAGAAAAGTGCAACAGTTCAGTACTTTTCTGCATACGCGGAGCGTCGATATTTTCAAGCGCGTTTACAGTGGTCGGTGGTGATCCGAAATGCAGTGCATGCTGCTGCTGAATTAGAGTCTGTACAATACTAGAGGCAGATTCGTGGGAAAGATGCAGCCATACACAGATTCAATTTTGTTTGTCTCACTATTGCGCTCCATATCTTTTGTTTCTGATTAGCCACAGTCACTTAAAACTATTTAAAGGTTTTCCACGTCATTTGTCAGTGTAAGTAATACTGAATTCAACTGGTAAGTAGCGGAAAAACACCAGGATACAAGTGAAAACATACAAGAATTCAGGACGCCATTTTATTGTGATCCGAGTGTGTAACGATTTTATTGCCTTCGACAATGGCTTATATAGCATCTAAATTCAGTTGCTTTCCTACCCTTTGCCGGGAGTGTTTCATCTAAGATAGGAAGAATTTAAAAACAGTTTGACATTAAGAGTGTTTTTCGTCCGGCAGTAAAGACGAGAGCAGTTCTTGGATCTGTGAAGGATGATTTGAGTCTGAGGAAGCCCGGGGTATATAAGATTCCCTGTCAATGTGGGAAAACGTACATTGGTCAGACTATCCGTACCATTCAGGACAGATGTATTGAACATCAACGGCACACACGTTTGCTCCAGCCCGAGAAGTAGACGTTAGCTGAGCATTGTCTCGATGAGGGACATGGAATGTTATATAACGAAACTCACATGGTTGCTTCAGCATCTCATTACTGGGACTGTGTCTTAAAGGAATCCATAGAGATTCGATTATCTGACAATCTGATTAACAGAGACAAAGGCTACCTTCTTAGTAAATCCCGGAACCCGGTGTTATCAGATGTTAAAAAAAAGGTTGGTACTTCATAAATTTCAGTAATAATTTTATCATCGAATATCGATTTCGCCGGACTCTACCACTGGAGCGCTGTATGTCTTGTGCACTAGAGGACAGTCACTGTCTCTTCTGGCGCACGAGCTATGGGTCTTCCTCGATGTATAAAGGAGCCGCCGATTGCACTGGTAACTCAGTTCCGGCGAGATTGTCTATAAGCAAGCTCACCTGAGGATGGCGGGCAGTTGCGCCGCTGAAATATTGTGTCAAGTTAACTATAGTATCCGGCTGAAGACCCGAGAAGATCACAAACATTTGAACATTTTTAAGTAGTTTGTAAGATACGGGCTGATGACCACGCAGTTTGGTCCGATAGAATTACAAACATTTGAACATTTGAAAATAAATTTGATTTTATAAACAGAGGATAAATACAAAAGGATAAATACAGTAATTCGGAAGTATATATTTAGGGTGTCAAAAGTGTCAGAGCACCTACATAGGCCAAAGAGGAAGAACGTTTAATACACGTAGTAAACAGCACTGCAAATTAAATTCCAACCATTCAGCACTGGGTAAGCATCTGCGAAAGACTGGGCATACATTGGGTAACATTCAAGACAGCGTTAGGGCCCTTTGTTATATATTTTTGAACAATTAGAAATTTTCGTAGAGAGAAAGAAAAAACCCCTCCCAATTTATTAAATGAGCAGAATTAATTTCATTTTAATGGTTCGCTTCAACTATTTGACGTAATCCTGTAAGCTGATTACTAATAAGATGCTGACCTGCCGTATTACCGTAGCATAGTTCTTTGTATTACAATAATTTTGAATTCATATACATTAGAACGGTTTGCTGATGACATAGTAAATTTTCTCAGAGACTGCAAAGGATATGAAAGAGCAATTGAATGGAATGGATAGTGTCTTCAAAGGAAGATATTAGATGAGCATTAACAACAGTAAACCGATGGTTATGGAATGTAATGTCAGAAAATCAGGCGATGCTGATGAAATTAGATTAGGTAATGGGACAAAAAAGTAGTAGATGAGCTTTGTTATTTGCGTAGCAAAATAACTTCTGATGGCCGAAATAGAGAAGATTAAAATGCAGAATGGCTATGGGAAGAATAGCGTTTCTGAAGAATCAAAACTTGTTAATATCCGATGTTGATTAAAATGTTACAAAGTCCTTTTTGAAAGCATTTGTTTGGGATTTAGCATTGTATGGGAGTCAAACGTGGAAGATAAGGAGTTCTGACAAAATGATGATAGAAGTTCTCGAAATGTGGTGCCACACACGAATGATGATTATTAGATGGGTAGATCACGTAACTAATGAGGAGGTGCTTAACCGTATTGGGGAGAAAAGTTTTTTCTGGCATATCCTAAGGAACAGATTGTTGGGACACATTCTGAGACATCAAAGAATCGTCAACTTACTATTAGAAGGAAGTGTGTGGGGTACAAATCGTAGAGGGAGACCGAGGGACGAATACATTAAGAAGATTGAAAAGGATGTTTGTTGCCATTCGTATTCTCAGATGAAGAGGCTTGAACAGGACAGGGTGGCATGGAAAGCTCCATCAAACCAGTCTCCAGACTGAATATCACATCAGCAACGGCTACAAAAAGCGACCTCTTCAGTAATTATCTCCATTCAGTTCAGAAGTTTTGGACAAGGCATTTTGTAAAGCTTTGTTCGTCAAATGCCACATTCAACGTTTAGGTACGACCTCTATATATTTGGGTTTTTCACTTTAGATTTCTCAAAATGCAAGTGAAATAACTGCTTGTTAGATTTTGACCTACAAATTATTAGTTTTCCACTGTAGACTTTAAAGATGTTCAATGTATGGCGGAACTTTATAAGTTTTTCTGTGATTCTGTCTAAAATCGAAAGAAAAGTGCAACAGTTCAGTACTTTTCTGCATACGCGGAGCGTCGATATTTTCAAGCGCGTTTACAGTGGTCGGTGGTGATCCGAAATGCAGTGCATGCTGCTGCTGAATTAGAGTCTGTACAATACTAGAGGCAGCCATACACATATTCAATTTTGTTTGTCTCACTATTGCGCTCCATATCTTTTGTTTCTGATTAGCCACAGTCACTTAAAACTATTTAAAGGTTTTCCACGAAATTTGTCAGTGTAAGTAATACTGAATTCAACTGGCAAGTAGCGGAAAAACACCAGGATACAAGTGAAAATATACAAGAAATCAGGCCGCCATTTTATTGTGATCCGAGTGTGTAACGATTTTATTGCCTTCGACAATGGCTTATATAGCATCGAAATACTATGATTTTTATAACACATTCTAATGTAGCACCTTAAAATGCCCTGAGACCGAAGTCTAGATCGTGCAATAAAAGAATACTTACAACATTCAAATGACGGGAAAAACTTTTAGAAATATTTAGCTTCTGCATTGGTAAGAATTGTTGTCTCTAACATCGACTTCTTTATGTAGCTTTAAATATTAAAAATTTATGATCCATCTCTATACACCTCTTCATCGTTTATGAGTAATCTGCAATGAATTCAAGATACGGAAAAAGACTATTAGGTAAACTATTTGTTACACAATAATATTTGTCATCTGAATATGGGTTTAACAATTTCTGTAACTTTTTCACTGCTTTGAGCAAACTGTTTAGTCAGGTTTGTTATCAGAGTGTTCACAGAGATTGCTATGAAGTTGAACATTAATTAAACATCGCTAATAATTAAGGAAATGTCTCAGTAATCCGTTGTCAAATGGAGCTTAAATTCCCACCGCAAGCTTAGCAGAGGTGAAGTTTTCTGATGAGAAAAGTTCCCGCAGATTAATCGTGTCTTCTGGCTGAACGACACTGTTCTCCAACAATTTTCGTTAAAATTCACCTCTAGTGAAGGATAATGGATGTGACATCCCACCCGGATAAGTTATTGCACCCTTTTTGAGAGTCAAAACAGCTTGTAACGAAAAAAATGGGTGGATGCAGCTGTCTGCAATATTGTTGACACTTACCGAGTCCTTTTCTTGTTTACATCAGCTTCATTCACGAATCCCAGTGGTTTTACACGATAATACACAGCGAGAACCAATTCGTTTTTTCATTCGTGAAATGTAACTGATATTTGAATTCGGTAAAACAAACTAAAAATAAAATTTTGAAAAATTTAAAAAATAAATTAAAAACACCCTTCTGAGACGATGGAGCTGAAAACTGAATACTCCACTTTCATTTAAGTGGTTGCAAATGTTTCGGTTTACTAATTATGAATAATTCGAAATCGATAACCACTGGCACTGAAACCAGGTTGTATACGACTTAATGATTTCGCTTGTTTAATGATATATCTGACTTTATTTCATCGTAAAAGTTACTATGCATCATCAAATGAAGACTTGCAATATTATTTGAAGATATAAACGGGAATATACAATATAAGACTCCACGCGGCATCATCATTATATAAATACCCTAACCCGAATCTGAGGGTACAGATTTTTAATATTAATCATCCAAGAAGGCCATCGAAACGTACATAAATCCAAAGGTGGTTTGTCACAGTTGTTGCGAATATAAAATTTATGTGTGTACGTAGCCGTTAAGAGTAGACTTGTGCATAATAGTTCGTTATCTGGAGCGCTCACTCTAATTCGCGGCTCAGCCGCGAACTAGTTCGTTATTTTAGTTCGTCCGCTCCCAATGACGGTTGAGCGGCGTGGTCTACGCATGCAGGTGGAGGGATAATTTCCCCCACCTAGCTGCTTCATGTACTTGCTGCTTGAAACGCTAACGATATGACGCAAACCAAAAGAAACAGTTTGTGGGTAATTTCTCACGTTTAAGTTTAGAGTTATCTCTATATCTTGGCTTTATGAAATTTATTAGTCAGATATTGCAGAGTGCAGTATACTTCAAAGCGTTCGTGACCCTTCGCGCATCTTCTAGTTCGCGACCTATCGCGAATCTTTTAGTTCGCGAACTATTGCGCATACGTTAGTTCACGACCTATGGCGCATATTTTAGTTCGCGACCGGTAGGTCTCCTTTTAGTTCGCAGCTCGGCCGCGAAGCAGGTCGCTCTATTTATTTCGTCTGCTCGTTTTGGCTTTTAGTACCGCTACTGCAGCTGAGCTGCATCTCAGCTCGAAATGACGGCAACTGGCAGAAGGGAATCATGAGATTCTGCGCGCTCTCGCGTCCTCTTGATGTTACCCGTCACTCTTCGGAAAAGAAGCGGACGAACTAAGAGGCGAGGGATCTGCGAACTAGTTCGCGTAGATCTCCTGTGCAAGCGCTCTTCCCAACTAGTTCATTCGCGAACTAAAAAAGACTAGTTAATAGTGGTAAAAAGGAAAAAGAAATTTTATGATAATACTCCAAATTCTCCATACGTTTTGTCACTAGGTGTTATATCAGTGCAGGTAAAATTAATCAGTAAGGTAACGCTTGGTGTTCCAATCTGTTCCTGGGTTCGATTCCCACTGCCCCCCCCCCCCCATTTTTTTTAAATTCTTGGTAATGGTCAGTTCTTATATTTTAAATATAACTAAACAATTCCGTTTATAAACTCCGTATTAATATATTGAGATTCATTACAATAATTTCAATTTATGTGCTTAAAAAGCAATTGTTATAAATTCCAATCACATTAGACAAGTTCATTTTCATTACTTTGCAAAAACTGGTGGTTGAATTTCGATCACAGGCAATACTAGTTTAATGAAATCAGTACATAAAGTTGGAAATTTCAATCGGGCAGGGATTCGAACCATGTCCTCTTGTTTGGTAGACAATACACAGGCACAGCGTCACTCCTTAGATCGCTCCTTTGCGGTTGTACGTTCGTGTTTGTTCTAGGTTGCTCGTTGAGTTCTTGGTCAGTTTCTTTATTGCAGAGGGCGTCTAGCCTTATGACTTAGCATGACGGCTGCCACTCCCATTCACATACCTCTTAACGCCCCTGTGCGGGCTACACTAGCACTCCTCCCGCTAAATACTACAAGTGTAGTGTGCCACAAATTAATATACGCGGCATTTCGCCGATACCCGTATGAATGCGGGCCTGCTGTGCATCAGAACTTAATACAGGATTACTGGCCATATTAATCTTAATTTATATGTCTCTTTCGATTCGGCAAAGGAACAATTAATTGGCATATTATGCCTATGGAGAGCGATCATAATTTATATAAAACAAAAAACTTTTTTGTTTATAAATTTTTCCTATTTTCAATAAAATAAAGAGTTACTTGTGAAAATGAAATATATAAATAAAAGAACATTGTCAAACGATTAAATTTGCATCACCAAAGTGGACAGTCATCTGTATTGCACATTTAAAAATTGTGTGTGTTCTTGCCACAAGTAAAAAGGAGGTCTCATTTTCACTAGCGATTTTGGCTGAATTATGTGTGTTTCATAAAGGAATAATTGTACAATAATTACTTTAAAAATAATTTAGTTGCGTGTCCGAAACCCAATACTTTACTCTTCGGACAAATGAAAGTTGGGGGAGGGATGTTTCCTAACCACTGTCGTAAGGTAGGCATTTTAGAGATAATTTACACGAGACTTGTTTGTTTCGAATGCTCCTTACTATTGAGCATTCCTTTTAGGACATCATATATGACGAGAAACAGCGAATTTTTTTTTCTGGTCTACAATTTTGCTCCAAGTTCCGTTGTGGTGCCATTTCAGTCTGGAATTTTTTTTTGGAAAATACATCAAGGAAATATTAATGAAACGATGGTAAGGCATTTTTAGCAGGTAGATTCCGTCAGGGACAGTTCGACTGCCAAGTGCAACTCTTTTTATTTGTTTCTAATTCGGCGACTTGATCGTTGGGATGTCAACCACACGTAATCACCAGCCCCCTGCTGGGAATCGAACCTGACCCCCAGAGTGGTGGTCAGCAGTGCTGCCGCTTGAGCTACGTAGGCGTACAGGGAAATGTCAAGGAACCACCTCGAGATACTCGTTTGTGGCGAAGCACCATTTAGCCACAAGTCACTTGTTCCACTGGCGATGAATATGTGGAACCTTATTGAGCGATATTTTAGAGAAATGCTTCACGCACGTTAACGGTAACTCGTTTTGTAATCAAAAAGACCATTTCTGCGCTTTTTTCTCCCTGACACTAACATAGTCCTGTTTACCTGAACATAGATAGATGTTTGATAGAAACATGTCTCCGTACTTGGCATACATTCGTCAACATGTCGACCGTCCTCCCATCATTTACCCTATGCAAGAATGCAGATGATGTCTGATATATGACTCTACCCTGTCGACTTTATCGTTTGTAGATCTGTAGCTAACCGTATGTATTCGGTGTTGAGTAACGAATACTTTCGCTGACCAGAAGTACTGTATCGTTACTCATGAATGCGTTTCTTTACTCGCATCTATCGTATCAATACGAACTCTGTAACGAAAACCAATACGGTGAATGCTTATATTCTGTGATAAGATTTACTCTGATGTGTGTAATTTATACACTCATTCGTGACGAATTTTAAGCGCATATTGCGTAGCTCTTCGATTTTAGATGGTTATTGTTTTATTATTACACATTTAAGATTAAAATTCTTAGCCCACGTTTGCAGGTTAATCCTGAATGTTCTCACGTCCGCATTTAACAATAACATCCCTTTTATTTGAATTTGACTGTAAAGGCTTCGGTTTAATGGTTAATTGCTTGTTTTTGATCTGGCAAGAAAGTTTAGCATCAATGTCATGAAAAGGTATCATCTACACAAGTGATACGCTTCCATTCATGACAGATAATATTTATTGTCGATGTAACAGAGTATAATACAACAGTTCCGCTGCTATAACTCTGATTGGTCACATTGGCATTTGGCACTATATTCCGACTGAGTCAGATGTTCCATGCGAGAACTACACGCCAATAGAGTGCAGAGAGCAGGACGACTTCTTAAAATGGAGGTCTTGGGAAGGGTCTCCCTGATGTGGATACAATTGTGTGACAACTAGTAGAAGAACTCTTTCAAACTATTAAAATATGTCGTCTGATTGCACCACAGGAAAACGGAAAGGTTCGTGGAGGATTTCTATTACAGTCTTAGCTAGTAAGAGTGACAATTTGTGCAGTGTTTGCGTGGCATAGTGGGTGAGCGACAGGTTTCCAATGTAGTGCCCTGTTGAATTTCCCCTACTCATAAATTTTTTTTTAAAATTAAATTACAATCTTTGAAACCATCAATTTTAAGTATAAACTTTACAGTACTCCTTACATTGACATAACAACAGCGGGAGGGTTCTTAAAATACAGTTTAGACACCTGCGGCTGCTGTTAAAGTAGTATTAACGATAACAGTTAAAATTCCTTCAAAATATTTAAACCGTTACAGAGAAGCACACCACGCTTTGTTATGGTTTGCCCAGCTTGCGTCACGAGAGATTCAAACGACAGTGTGGCGGCGGTATATTTAGATGGTACGGGAAACGAGATTAACGAGTAACGATAAGTTTGTAAAGATGAAAGCCCACCGTTATTTGTAAAATTAATTTTAGCTGAAGGGCGCCAGGTAAAAGCTTACTTCAAACATATAATTCTGGCAGTAAAAACCGGTTAAAGCGTTCATGTGAACTACTGACTACTTGCTGCAACAGAATCTTGTTCCACGGGCCAAAATTTAGAACTGACTCAAAATTTACTTTAGCAGCAGGAAGAGAAGAGATGAGAGATGATGGCCGACACACGTCGTAGATCACGAGAATTACACACAAACATTAATATAGAAGCCACTACGAAGTAAACCATTTCATGAATGTGGCTGAGAGGACATTTATGGCGCAACGGAATTAATAATATGATTATTTGCGTCTGAATTTGTTCTCAGCACTGGTGAAAAACAACATTGAATAAAAGGGAGGGTATTCATTAACTAATATTCATAAGTAGAACAAAATGTCACTGACAATAAATGATTTATTCAATTCAAACATGAGCAAATGTGGGAACCAATTTTGTTAAGCAATAGAAATGCATCCCATTGACGGCTAACTTAAAGTAATCTGAACTGAACATCGTCGGGGGAAGAATTTAAACAACAAGCATTCATCTACACACACGCGCGCGGCAAAGCGAAACTCACCCAACTCAGCGTGCTGATACGAAGCAGAAGCAAGCGCTGCTATCGTAGGCGAAATTCAGCGAAGCAGGATGTACCACACAACACAAGGAAAATAATCTTCGTAGGTGGCTCTGGTGTGTCTTCCTTTACTTGAGATTGTACGCAATAATAGCGAGATTAATGTCCATTTAAATCACACCGTGAGCATGCAGTCTTACTGAGACACACAGCACGTGTCTGCTACATTACATATTGACACCCCACTGAAGGCGAAGTGCTTAAAGGTTGTATTCATTTCAACAAAAATCAACGGTATCATAGATTACGAAGGACGAATACACAATAGTCAGGCAGGGATATGTGAGCAGTGGCGACAACTCAAGTGACTAGCTATAAACCCTTGAAGTTGGAATTCGGAGCCACGTGGTTCCGAAAACGAGTAAAAATACAAAAATTCAATTTCTGAAAAATAAAGAAAAGTAGCTACGTCATGCAACCATTACAATTACGTAGGATATTATAAGGAAGCTAAAGAAATGCAGTTAGATGCGACGAAGTCCAGTCTTCAGAAATCAGAAAAATGGAATAAAATAAAAGTCGGAGTAAATCAACTCAGAAATACGGCATGCAGCCCCTAGAAATACGTAGTATTTCATAAGAAAGCTAATAAAGGGGTAGTACAAGGCTAGAAGAGAATTTACTGAAGGAGTCTGAATGCAAAGTACAAGTTTGGAAACGAAACAGCAATTTAAAATAGACGAAGAGGAGATCGCGATGTAATAACGGAAATCAGATAAATACATGATTTCTTGCCTGAAGGGCCTAGAAACAGACACAGGTGTAGCCGAAGGCTTTGTTCTAAGACACCACGTGGAGTATATATAACTCGCGGAAAGAGGAAACGAAAAGGAATATTTCACATGCACTACACAGAATAAAAATATTACCGCATATTAGTCACATCCTACAAAGCTAGAAAGAAATTAAACAGAGTTCTTACAACCACTAGCTAGTCTCACAAAGGTTACCAATTCCCAGCCATGTCAAACCGAATTAGTTACATATTCACCGCGTTTACCTATACAAAATCACCGAAATGAAATTCAGTACACCTCCGTACATGATCGGAGACACTTATTCCGAAATTGAATCTAAGTTCTGAAGTCTAACTTGAATAACCCAAACAAAGAATCGCTACCATCTCAAGAGAGGAAACAAAATGAGAACATCTTACCAGGTCGAAGCGCAGCCACAGAATGAAGAAGTCGGCCAGCCAGTGCCCGCCACCACCGGAAATCGGTAAAAACCCAAGAAAAACGAGGTGGTGGGGAGAGCTTAGACTCACGCGTCCAGCTGAGATTCGCTACCGGTCATTGTCAACCCAACTTGTAACCAAAGGGTGGAGGAACTTCTTTGGTAGCATTAAAAGCAGAGGTTGGTAACGACTACCTATTGACACGAAGCCAGAGAAACACTAGTAGCGAGCAGCCTGCAGCCGACGACGAAAATTCTCATACATAAACTCATACTCCCATGCTAGAAGATGCTCATACATGCACATACAGAATAAAGCAAGTACACATTCTCACAGGAAAAGTGGCGTCACGGAGAAACTGTTCATATTGCTACATTCATATACACAATGATAAATTATTAGCATAATAAAATCCCAGCAATATTCACACAGTGTTACAGAAACTAACATTTAAGAACATGAAATTAAATGCTATTCCTCATGCCTCCGAACGAAAGGGGTTATCGTTTAGCAAAAAGGCCCGTCTAGTGAATTTGGATAAATTATGAAGTTAAAAACCCAGGGAAGACGGCAGACAGCCGTCTTTGAAATATTACTGATTCTCTTAGTGATACACACGATTATACTTGATTTCGTTACTGTCAGAGCTCTAATCGTTTGCTCCTAGTGTAACCTACCACCTCAACTATTATTGACTGGCTGCAACTGCTAATTTCTGCCCGTACACAATGCTTGTATTGATTAGGAAAGGTATCAAATTTAGAAATGTTCGTGAATGTATCTGCTGCAGTATCACTCCCTTGTCTTACAAACTACTTAAACTAAGTTAAACTAACCTTAGGGCAACACACACACACACTCACACACCCATGCCCGAGGGAGGACTCGAACCTCTGACGGCAAGGATACGCTCGCTCTGCGGCAATGCGCCTTAGAGAGCTCGGATACTCCACCGCGGCGGAAAGATGTCAGCTCCGAAGAAATATCCAGATCAGTGCACTCCCGGGTTATGGCAAACGGTTGCTACAGAGTCGCCTCTCGCAACAACGGTACATAAAATCGTTAGAAAATTTCGGGGTAGTATGTGAAAGCCAACAAATTTTGAAACAAAATATTAGATATAAATGATTTGGAAAGTTATTGATACTTCGGGCACCAGCTCAGTATATTAGCAAATGATGCAGAAGGACCGTTAAAGAACTGTAATTGTAATTAAAACTATGTGGCCCAAGCCAAGAATAATATGAGGGACACAATTTGCAACAAACATTGCTGTGAAATGAATAAATTATTAAGTTAGACTACGGTAATATCGTGACATCAAGGAGCGACTAATTGCAACTAAAATGTCTGCGATTGGTCCAAAATATATATCGCACCCTAATGCTTATTGCTTTTGGTTCGAAAATGACAAAAATAACCAATCTTTCTGATTGAAGTAGTTGCGCTGAAAGTTGATTATATTTACTGTGTGATTCGTTAAGCTATTCACTAACTACGTCACAATCAAAATTCTTTGTGAAATACCGTATCAAGTTAATTTGACTGCTTTTCTTTGCTACGACATAATAGACTGTATTTTATGTTATTAAAATATAAACCACAATCACGGGCAGTTATTCGTCAGTTACTGATTAATCAAAATTGATCCGTGACAAAGTCACATTCGGTAAACCGGTAAAATGTCAAATAACTTAATCTTATTTAGGACTTTTTATTATTTTGCCAATACTTAAATAATGATATTCGACTTAATTAAACATTTTTTGTGATCAAAAGCAAATGAATCGTTTTGAATGACTTCTGCTTTTGCTGCTCCCATAAGAGTTTCAACACTGACCACCAATGAAAATTAAAATTATTTTCTTTTCACTTTATCAGAAAGAATTAGATTCGTTTCACTGACAACGATTATTTAGAATAGCTTCTACATTACAATGAAATGGACGGTATCCTACTTGGCCATTGTCCTGGTTGAAAATTGTAAGCACAATAAATGTTTTAACTGATTCATTGTTAATAACATTCACGACTACTATGATGTCTACATTCTTAGGTTAAGCTATGTAGATCGTACTTCAGTGACAAGGGGACCTGCATTGTTCGGAAATTCTGTTCTGGATTATAATTTGCAGGTTATAGCATACTGTACGGGTGTCTACCCACAGGAATCTTAAGGCGCAATATTCGAGATAAAGGGCTCTAAAGTTTTCAGCGAAGTTCATGTAGTAGAAATCATATACCAGTCGATATGGGTGGTGCATAATGTCGGAAAAATAGCGCAGTCAGTAGCGCCTGGTGTGATGATACAGGCAGTTTTAATATTTGAACAAATTCATAAAGTTAATGACGTAAAGTATTATTGATAAAATCATAAATAATTTTAATTTGTTTATAAAGTGACTGTCGATATATATATATATATATATATATATATATATATATATATATATATATATATATATATATATATATGTGTGTGTGTGTGTGTGTGTGTGTGTGTGTGTGTGTGTGTATTCAGGGGAAAAATGAGTAGAATACGATTATTGTGTATGAAAACGACAAGGAAGGAAGTCAGATATTCTTCACTGCCAACTACGTGTAGGAGATTAGTGGAAGGCCCGAAAGGGGCCTAAAAATGGTAGGAGATAGAGAGAGAGAGAGAGAGAGAGAGAGAGAGAGAGAGAGAGAGAGACGTGGACAAGTCAATGAAAAACTGACTTCGCAGCTACTAAATCAACTCACAAGGGAACCTTCAGAGCTCGGAAATTCCGTTGTCGATTAAAGTTTGCGGGTTAGTAGCATTTTTCAAGAGTGTCTACTTACAGAAGTCTTAAGGCGCAATATCCATAACTGTACAAGAATAAGGCTCTAAAGTTCTAGGCGCAGTTGTATAGCTGTCGATCCTACCTTCTGTTACCTTTTTCCTTTTATAAAGTTGTTATAACATTATATCAGCTTTTAAATAAAGTTAATGACCTAACGTATTATTAATTAAATCACGAATAATTTTACTTGATTTATAAAATGATCGGTGCAGCTAATTAATTTTCCAATTTCAACATCGTCTTTTTAAAAAGTCGAATATGGCAATATCTATTTTTAATTGAGGTGAACGGTAGGGTTAATTATTACTGTCGCTACTACGTTATTTTACAATTTGGCAATATTGCAAGCCATGAAAATGTTATCAATATTTGTTGGAAATTCGAGGTACGGGCTTTTCATAGAAAAGTAGAGCACCGCTCTTGCCCTATTCTACATACAAACACATAGACTGCCAGAAGGTCCGAAATGAACTACAGGACCGGTTGATTCCTGACTTCCGCAGGGACTGGAGCGTTATTTACTGTGAATGTGGAATATATTGTGATTTTTCAAACCGCGAATTAAAAATTGTTCGTCAATGAAGGTATCACGAAAGTATTAGAAGCTTCGGATTCGGTCAACAGTGGAGCACCGAAATTGATGTTAAAAGATACGACCGTTTATTACGAAAGCTTGCTTTCTGCAAATAACTTAATTGCAATCGGAATCTTCGACGAAAACTTCTCTGGAAGCAATGGTTGAAGAAATTTATATACGTACTATGGAGATGCTGGCCGAAAAGTATTCTTGTGACTGATGACGAACTTGGTCACGGAAATGAATACTGTGAAGAGGAACGTTTCGAAAAAGCCGAAGGCCAGAACTTAACAGATGAATACAAATCATAAGAAAAGAAGGCATGAGAGGTACACCATCTTCCTGCTCAATAGAAATTAGTTATTAATGTCGCAAACAATCACCTACGTGGAAATTACAAAGTTTACAAAATAATGGATGCAACCGATTACAAAATATTTAACATCAATCCCAGTTGGAAGAAAATAGAAATAAAAGGAGGCATCACTTTGATAAACATGCATAAAAGAGTTCCTGGATGTATGCTCGCGAGAGAATTATCAGCAAGTGAATTCACGGAATTTACAGCAGTGGGCTTTAGCAGCAGCACAACAGTTTACAGATTTTAAATCAAAGCTTTTTACAGATGGGTTCGCAGACAAAAAAACAAACACGGAATTTGTCAGCGAAAAATGACAAAATTTGTTTCAAGGGTATAAACAGCGCTATCGAAGAAACATTGGCTGCTGTAGACACTTTTCGAATCAAGACGTTAAACTGATATCGAATTTTTACAAATATTTTCTTATCAACACTGACCAGAGAGATATTTAATGCAGTTTAAAAATTAATTTTGTTATTTATTTTCACAATTTTCTTGCAATATTCTTCAATTACGATTGTTTTCATTTCAGGATGTTATTATCAGACGGTGTAAACAGGACACCGGTTGTCAAATAGGTATGTATTCGACAGGCGAAAATAGCTTGAGGGAGGTATGGAGATTCTGTAGCATATGGTTACAAGGAAGGAGTATCCTGAATCGGATATCGACACACCCATGATATTGATATAGCAGATGCGAAACGAGATGACGAACATGGCGCACATTCGTTGCATTCAAACACGGAATATGCGTCTTTCTGCAAATAAAAGAGCAGAGGATGAGGACACAATAGTAGGAGATATGGAAGGAAAACAGCTGTATTATGTAGAACCGATCGTGCATATTGTAAATGGTAAAAGTTACAGACAGGTTCAGACAGCAGAGTTCCAATCGTCAAGTACTCCATGTAAATATTTCACAGCCTAACACACAGTTTTATTTTCGCATTACATTGCTCGGTAATAAATGCAACTGCTACTAGACAAAGAGAAAAATCTGTAAGACAACACAGGCGCAGTATGCGAGTTTGCAGGCACCATTGTATTGCTATGTGAATGAGCTACATTCAATAATAATAGCACCCGAACACAAGGAGTGACAGAAAATAACGTTGTGCCCACAAATACAACATACATGTTTCAGATGTTAATTCAACAACCACAGAGTGGAAAATAAGAGCAAAATATGACGACAGGTATGAAAAAACAGAGGAAAGGTTGGGTAATAAGATAATAGCACAAACCTGCGAATTTAGAACTAAGACTGACGAGCAAATCACACAAATCAATAATGATGCAAAAATATCACGCCCAGTTATTGAGTCGCTGATGCGAGGTCATAAAGAGTTACTTATCGACATTGACATGGTCCAACTGGAAGTCACTTAGGTGAAAAAGTGTGGGAAAAAATTATGAAAAACGCAACACGTACGGCTCAAACCGTTTTGTCAAGAGAAGAGTACACAAAAAATATCGTATCAAAAAGTACGACCAACAACAGATCAGTTACAAAAATTACAAACAGAATTAATACAGACAATTAAAGAACAGATAGAAACCGACGTTACTAGCACAGATTCAACAGATTTGTCTAGCATAAAGGCACACGAATGGTTTCATCTCCAAATAATATGTTCGGAGAGCAAACCCAGGTAATAAATAAACACGTGGAAATATTGCAACAACAAAAAATGAAGTACACAGGCGATACAGGCTGTGGATTCAATACCGAGGGAGATGCATGATGCGGAATAGAGAGAAACGTATTTTCAACTAATACCAGTCTCACCGGATTACTGAACCGGTAACGCAAGCGACAAATTTTCAGAGCGCAACATTTTCGGGTGCGCAACCGACACGGGAACCAAACGCTGCAGAATAAAAAATTTTGTACGCCTTTCCAGCATTTTTACACAGTGGTAGGAAACACCATAACTGAGACGCAGCCACGGAGTTGTGTACCGAATACACAAAATGATGGCGGCATTGTTTGCTAGCCAATACGGGTTTGTGGAGCAGCCAGAGTTCGGTATGATGACGTATTACGACACAGACAAATTTGTCACGGTACGAAAATTCCATCATTGCCACGAATAAGGGAATTCGTTACATGCACAAAAGATTATTGCCCAGTGGAGAGTAGGCACACCTGAGCACTGGAGGTTATGTCACAAACCAAGTCGTACCACGAATTTTGGACGACATTTTTGTCAAGATACTGGACGACTGATGCACAAAATCGTATTATGTAAAAACTGTTAGAGCATGTACAATACGAAAATTCTGCGCAGAAGAGTGCAGTTAGGTTGTGAGACGGGGGCTGTAATTAGTCTATTTTTCATACTAACCTTGTGTTACTGTACCTTTCTCTTTACGCTAATTATTGAAATATATAACATTTTTCTTTGTAGATCTATATTTATTTTGATTTCTGGGCCTTTGGGGTCACATCAGGGGTGATGGGCTCCTGGGATTGTAGTACATTCTATGTTTATATGAAAATTTCGGGATTTTAATGTTTATTGGCGCAGCTTGGATGCTAAAAAGTGGTTTTACGTATTGGGCACGGTCAGGCCGCGTAGAGCAGAGACGCTCTTGGAGGTCTCCCCCTTCAACTAACTTTCGCTCGCCTTCGGGAAACGACGAGAGTGGCTGGCTTGACCTGTTTGGCGCCGACGTGACAGGCGGCGGAGTATACCTGGCATAATTTTAGAGTGTGTGGAACGCTTTACACAATGCTGGCCCGCGGTTTACGGTGGGCGATACTGGGGACTGCCTTTTTAGTCATTCGGCTGTTTCGCAAGAGAGGAATTTGCCGGATACAAATAATAGCAGAGTGTTCTGGGCCCCGGGTTGTTTATGGAGACGTATTGCCCTTAGGCATTATCTAAAAAAACTTCCTAGAAAGCAGCAGAGTTTGAACACATATAATAATGGAAAGTCCAGGTTGGAATAAATAATATAGTGAGGACAGTTTACAAGTCACCGCAAAGACGTGGCGACGAGCTGCGACAGGCACATACAAAAGACACACACATACAACACATTCACCCTGGGAACGGTGAAATCCGCGGGAAGCTTTGGTGGCGTGGGCGGGGCCTCTTGGCAGCCGCAGAGAACGCGTCCTAATTCGGCAAATTATTTTAGAATGACAGCTAAACAATTTGTCAACGGCGCTACACCATCCGATTGGTTTGTCTATTAGCCGTTAGCAGATATTGGTACTTTTTTTCGCCCGTGGTTTTGGCTTCCGTGACTTGCCGTGAACTGCTGCAGAGCGCGAGGAGGGACAGTCTCTCGTATCTGAGCGTCCGAAGTGTACGGACCTCGCTAGTCTCCTGTTTGAGCGTCCGAAGTGTACGGACATCGGGAGACACGGAATACTCCGTTTAGATACTCGGGGAGGACATCGTCTTAAACGGTCCTCTGGTTAGGCTTGTGTGTGATTCCGAAGATGCGGACCTTGTAGAACTTGTGTTTACTTCGCAGACGTTACATTGTCCTGTGGTTACGTTGTGAGCGGCCACAGTTTAGTTTTCGTTTTGCTAGAAGTCTCTATTTGAGCATTCGCGCCTTTGCGGATCTGGCATTGCTTTTACAGGTCTTACTACGCAAGTGACTGATCGATTTGTGCCAAGTGGCCGTTGTGTCACCTATGCAAAATCTTGATTAGTCTACAAGCGTGATAGAATCGCACAGCAACTGCCTAGCGTCGCAGACGCCAGTGACGCTGTGTTATGTAACATGTCGACCCTGCGTAACAGATCGCAGCAATTACGGTCGGATAAAAATTTCAGCTCATCCGCTCCCACCGCCTGCTGCCTGCGAGCCTGAGACGCTGCCGTCAATGATCATCTGTGTGGGTAAGGTGACGCACTTGCTGGAGGGTTATATTAATCAGACTTGTTGGATTTGGTCCCTTATTTTATTCTTTTGAGATCTGCCTATTTACTTTGGAGAGCTTAGGGCTAACGAAAATTTCAACCCCCTGTGTAGCCAATCTAATAGCATTCTGTTTTGCAAAACGTCCGACCTCTGACTCATCCAGTCATTTTTGTGACTCAATATTTTAACATTTATATAAAAAACAAACAATTGTTTGAATACCATTATCTGTTTTACATGATAAATCTGATTTATTTTTATATGTTTAATTATAATAAATTGATTTCAAGCAAATCGTCTTCCATTTAAGAACATTCCTTTTTCACTACTTTGGAGGGGAAACAGAATAGTTAAATTCCACAGTTTACCAATATTTTTTTCAAGTACGTTTTTGTTTGTTTGGTACAACTGATACATTGCAATCGAGTAGGAACATTTGTTATATGTTTGAAAATATGATCACATCATAGCTGATCAGTAACATTTCCATTTTCCATATTTTGGAGAAATATGGTGGCGATCCAAGATAATTAATTGCTGTCCTATATATATATATATATATATATATATATATATATATATATATATATATATATATATATATATATATATATTCCTAACCAAGTTTACAAGGTTTATAGAAAACATGGACAACAAGAATCAGTGTTTGGACACACCGTACAATAACAGAAATTCATATCTGTACAATGAAATTATCCCTTTTGTTCCTGAAAACTTTGGTTGGACGAGGTGGAGATGACATACAAGCTTTCAAGGGCATCGTTTGCGAATAGCAATTCAATTTTTCCGAGAATGAGTCCAGGAAAAAGCGTAACAACAATAAGAGATTGTGGGATGAAGCGCAAAACAATGACAACAAAAATAACAATTTCAGAACAAAAAAAGTTATCAGAATACATTTTCGGGGAACAATAAGAGCTTTGTCGCACAGAAAGTAAATTGCAATCAGAAATAACGATTGTAATTACCGAGAGGACGTTACGGTTTCAGTCGTCCACTAGGTGGATTTGGTAATGGAAACAGACATAATTCCTACAGGGGACGTTACGGATTCCGCAACAGGGGAGGTGGACAAGTAACAAGGTTATTTCCAACGCGGAGATGAAATTGCCAGCAAGACAGCAACGAGGAAACAATCAAAATGATAGGCAATGTGTTCCAGTGTTGGAGATTCGACCACCTATCCCAGAATAAAGAAAGGAGTGAACAGTCGGGGAGAAAAATGCCCACTAAGATGAGGTTCAAGTCGAGTCAGAATCAAAGCAATCAATCTATTTATTCCGAACAGTAGATGAGGAAGAATAAAATTTTCAAAACACAATTGTTTAAGGTAAAAGAAATACATAGACACAATGACACTATGAAGAAGCTTACTTAAAATAATAATTATAATTAATGCAAAATTAGAAATTTAGATGGATCTTTTTTTCATGTTTCAATTTATATCGTTTTATAAAGTTAATTACCACTTTTTACTATTTTTAAGGGATTTTTTAAAGTCAAAATAATTTGTTTTTAATTTACTGTAACTCCATATTAGTTCATACATCATAGACAAATTTTTAAACTCAAGAAAGAAGATCGCATGCAACAGTTTTTGGGTACCCATTCGAGACATCTAGATACACTCCTGCTCATTAAAATTTCTACACCAAGAAGAAATGCAGATGATAAGCGGGTATTTATTGGAAAAAAAATTATACTAGAACTAGCAGGTGATTACATTTTCACGAAATTTCGCAGGGATCGAATGAAGAGTTGAGCCATGGGTCATAACACATCTGAAATGTAACGGCCACTGTTCAAAGTGCTGTCGCTGCAAAGAAGAGGTGACCGAGACGTGTAACCAATGGCACCCCATACCAACACGCCGGGTGATACGCCAGTATGGCGATGACGAATACCCGCTTCCAATGTGCGTTCCCCGCGATGTAGCCAAACACGGATGCGACCACCATGATGCTGTAAACAGAACCTGGATTCATCCGAAAAAATGATGTTTTGTCATTCTTGCTCCCAGGTTCGTCGTTGCGTACTCCATCGCAGGCGCTCCTGTCTCTGATGCAGCGTCAAGTGTAACCGCAGCCACGGTCTCTGAGCTGATAGTCTTATTCCAAACGTCGTTGAACTGTTCATGCAGATGGTTGTTGTCTTGCAAACGTCCCCACCTGTTGATTCAGGGATCGAGACGTGTGCTGGGCGATCCGTTACAGCCATGCGGATAAGATGCCTGTCATCTCGACTGCTAGTGATACGAGGGCGTTGAGATCCAGCACGGCGTTGTGTGTTGCCCTCCTGAACCCACCGATTCCATATTCAGCTAACAGTCATTGGGTCGGGACCAACGCCAGCATCAATGTCGCGATACGATAAACCGCAATCGTGATAGGCTACAATCCGACTTTTATCAAAGTCGGAAACGTGATGGTACGCATTTCTCCTTCTTACACGATGCATCAACGTTTCACCAGACAACGCCAGTCAACTGCTGTTTGTGTATGAGAAATTATTTGGAAATTTTCCTCATGTCAGCACGTTGAAGGTGTTGCCAGCGGCGCCAACCTTGTGTGAATGCTCTGAAAAGCTAATCACTTGCATATCACAGCATCTTCCTGCCGGTTAAATGTAGCAAGTAATTATCGTGATGTGCCAACTTCAGTGGTCAGGAATTTATTTAAGTAACTATCACAGAGCGGTGGACTCGTTACAAGTCCACAAAGTCCTATTTAAATGTACGTGGATGATTTTCAGTGCTGTTATCTGGTAGACTGATTTGCAGAATTAGCATGATCTGCCAATTAGCGTTTCGACAGGGGAAGATAAGTAACGAGCCTTGGCTTCACCAAGAGCGATAGAAACTGTTATTTGATTCACTCCAGCTGTCAATAAAACCCGTTAGTATTTACAAGTTTCAGAGATTCTGCCGCCGTCGACAGTTGACACAGCGAACGGTATTTTGGGCGCACGGAACGAGATTTTTAAGATATTTTAGAGCAGGTTTGGTGCCGAAGAACTTCACTAACACCAGTACAACATTCCTATTGTCGTTACGGCAACAGTCTCTCGCACGGTATATCAGTTTAATGATAAGATCACTTGTAGGTGCCACACTTCAGCCACCAACAAACTAGTTTTTCTTCTGTCAATTGTTTTATGATATAAAGATACACTGTTAATGAACGATTTCTGTCCTCCTTCGACTGAATAATTTTTTTCATAACTTCACTTGCACTTATTTTTGGATTTTTAAAAGAAAATAAATTACGTTTTTATTCTCAGTAAATTGTTAATCATTTTCTTTCTGAGATAGTGCAAATACCAAATTACCGTACCTGGCGAGGTCACTTAGCAGTAATTGCTTCAACTTTGCACTTGTAGGAGTGGTCGTTCGATTCATTTTGAACTCGGGGATGACTTACCGTTCTTGAACTGAAACGTGCACTGCTTTCTGTTGTCTAGTCTGCTTTTCACTGTAGATTTGTACCACCTGCTTAGCAAACCGTTTTAGGGTAAAAAAATATAGCAGATCACTCCTTGTGAATATTACAAGGTAAAATAAATCGGCCGGCCACGGTGGCCGAGGGGACTGAGGTGCTCCAGTGACGGTCTTAACGGCCACTACGGTCGGGGATTCGAATCCCCCCTCCGGCATGGATATTTGTGCCGTCCTTAGTATTAGCTAGTTCGTAAGTAGTTTGTAAGTTTAGGGACCGATGACCCCGTAGTTAAGTCTCATAAGCTATACAGACATTTGAACATTTGATTTGAAATAAATCGTATGTCCGGTTGTGGAGAAAGACTGCTGTCACGTAACGTAAAAAACAGCGCTTAGAACGTTAAGTTCGTTAAGCTCAATTAAGGAAAATCCCCTACTTCCAGCCACGACCACCCTCTCGCCTTATTCCTCCCTTTATCTCTTTAAGCTACCTGCGAATACTTCACCACTGACTGTCTGGTACTCAAACCTTCCGTTTCCACACTCCTTATCCTGGACGTCTTCCTCCCCCCAAGGGTGTAACTTCAAAGCTTCTACTATCAATTGCATTGCTCTGCATAAAGAGCAATTTCTTTTTAATTTTACTGTAGCAGGATTTAAAAACCGGCAATTTATTAGGAAGATGATTGTCATATGTAATCCTAGTATCAAGTTTTACCCCTACATTGGGTATGTACTTGGGTCTTTGTATCCATTTCTTCTCATAATTTTTTTAGTATTATTGCAGAATATGAAGATAATTACTTTCTAAACGAGTTAATAAGCTTACAGCCGCATCGCCACCTGTGGCCTTTATACTTTTACAGCGTCCTTCATAGCACTGTTCAGTAACTGAAACTCATTCATCCTCTCGTTACTTATTATTTGCCTCACATATCGGCAAGCGTCTGTCTCTCGCAGTAAGACTAGAACCTCTAACAACTGGCAGTGCGTCACGTCACGTTATAGGCTATACAGAGCTCCTGCCTCTCAACGACCAGTGGCAAACCAACCAGCTCACAGGTGGCGGATGCACGAGTGACTTCTGCTTCCAGATTAAAGTAATTTGCCTTTTGACAGAAAATTGGCTTTGGACTTTACTGTGTCGTGCGAGAGAAGCAGCACCGTGTAAGACATCATGCTTTAGACTAGGCGTCCGCTCCCGCCGGAGGTTCGAGTCATCTCTCGGGCATGAGTATGTGTGTTGACCTGAGTGTTACTTTAAGTAGTATGAACGTAAAGGTACTGATGACCGTAGCATTTTGGTTCAGTGTTTTTACCAACATTTGATCAGTACCGTAAACATGGCTCCTGTGTTGGCAGGGGCTATTTGAGCCAAAGTCATCCGTTCTGTTATGAATCCACATCCTCTATACTTTATTTCACAAATGAAATGGCAGGCTTGCCATGTTAGGTAGTATTACGAATATTTTATTTTTCGATTACCCAATTTCGACTATAAATTCTTTTTCAAGCACATACATCATCAACAGTGTTTCACATATATTGCTTTGTTACAATGTTAAAATGCAAAAAAAGTATTCCTCGTTACATTAAATGTAATATAGTTTCACGTAATGTGGAGGATGTTCGGATTTTAACATTGTCACACAATAATTTCAGTGAATATTACTGATAAACTTGTGATTGAAAATGATTGTGTCAAAATTAGCTAGCCGTAAAATAAAGCATTCGAAGTACCACATACCACAGACCACATTTTCACTTAACCCTCGCACCGCACACAGGGGTCCTAGAGACCCCAGCGTAATTTGTGTTGTGTATTACAAAGAGTGCGTTGGCTAAAAGTTTTTGAAACTTGGTGTATATTATGTTTGTAACACTGCCTACACGTACGTGATTTCAACTCAAACATCCGCATTGTTGTTGCACTACTGTCAAGCTGTAAAGATTGCTGAACGCCTGTGGGGTCTTGATTACCCCGGTGTGCATTCCGTGTAGCTCATTTATGGTTCACTATATCCGAGAAAAAGGGACACAAAAACCGAAATGTGTTACCAGGATTGTAAAAGGGCGATCTGTCATGAACATAGAGCCATAATTTGTACCGAGTGTGCT
Organism: Locusta migratoria; assembly: GCA_026315105.1. Classification (NCBI taxonomy): domain Eukaryota; kingdom Metazoa; phylum Arthropoda; class Insecta; order Orthoptera; family Acrididae; genus Locusta; species Locusta migratoria. Next base: position 546,067,510 of record CM048747.1, on the reverse strand, counting down.
CACTGACAAGGTAAGTGGTGACTGATATATTAGTTACAGTTTTTGACTTCATTCTAAGAATTATTTCCATCTTTCTTATATGTTTTTGCACAAATATGCTGCAATAGTAATTTTGTAAACATCCTATGCCAAAATATACTGTAAATATCAAATAAGCCATTATATTATATTACAATATATTACTTTGTACATTAAAGTTCAGACTCTGGTTGAATTTATACATTATGTTGAAGTGTAACATGTATCAGATTTGTAAATACCATATGTTACTCACTGTAATAACTAAATAAAGTCATTAAGATATTCTGTTGCATTATATACTTTCAAATATAAGAAGGCTAAACATATAGAAATAGAAAACATTTTTATTAATAATACTATGCACATTTTATAAATATCATTCCTGATTCATAGTTGTAATAATAAAAAAATCACTACAGGTAACTAAATAGTTAGTTACAATGTTCCAGATACATAAGACATTCCAATGTATATATTAATGAGCTTGGAACACTTGATATATGATAAAAAGTTTTTGGGGTCCAGTAGACCCCAGTGTGCTGTGGAAGGTAAATGGCCGGCCGCGGTGGCCGAGGGGACTGTGGCGCTCCAGTCACGGTCAGCACGGCCTCTACGGTCGGGGGTTCGAATCCCCCCTGGGGCATGAATATTTGTGCCGTCCTTAGTATTAGCTAGTTTGTAAGTAGTTTGTAAGTTTAGGGACTGATGACCCCGTAGTTAAGTCCCATAGACTTCACAAACATTTGAACATTTCGAAGGTAAATGAAAACAAGTGTGCGGTGCGAGGGTTAAAGGTAGTCTGAACTTGCCGACGCACGTTGAGTTTACCCGATATCTACCCAGTTGCCTGACTTCCAACAAACCACCAAAATATCAACAAGCAGATCAAAGTTTCATGTTAAATTGACCTACATCACCCCCTCTCTTCCCACACCCGTAACTCCTCCCCACTTTCCACCATTTCGCTGTCCCTCATGGAAAAATCGATCAATGCGCGCCGAGCTGCTTGACAGGGTAAGCTGCACTGGTGGGTGAGAAAAGTAAATTCAGTCTGGTTGACTGGTTTGAAATCCAAAAAATTGGGGCGTATTTGGAAAAGCTTATGCTGCTGTAAGGAATTTGCATAATTTTGTCTGCATGTTATTCGAGAGGGACTGATTACCTATATGTTTTGTCCCTTTAAAGCCCGTAATAACGAACCAACCAACCATTAAATTCCTTTCGAAAATGTGGTATTCACGATGCATTCCAACCACGTCCTACATTGCGAGGAGGAGGAGACCTCACGCTAATAGGAGAAATCGAATTAGACGTAACAACCGATTTTATTTTCAGTTTTCACGTTACCTTAGATACAGGTGCATGACATCTGTCACCAGCCGCGTGCAGAGGTGCCGCTTCTCTCTGTGTACACAGCTGGTACGATGGGTTGCACTGGCGAGGTTTTACCCATCGCGAGTACGTCGACACACGCCAGTATGTAGTCAGAGACCAGAGGTGAAAAATCTCGAGGTTCTGGGTTGCAGCTGCTAGCGGCGTCTCTTGACTGTTTCCTTTCCATCAGCGAATATTAACCAAATTTGCTAAGTCACAAAAATGGTCAAATGTTTGTAAATATATCGGACTCAACTGCGTGGTTATTAGTCCGTAGCTTAAAACCTACTGGGGTGAACCAACCTTAGGACAACACAAAGACCCATGCCCGAGGGGGGGGGGGGGGACTCGAGCCCCCGACGGCGAGCAGCTGCGCGTACCGCAGCACTGCTAATCCGCGTCAGTGCTAAATCAATTGATAAAATAACCGGAACGACTGACAAAAGTATAATTTGATCCTATGGAAAACATTGTATGTGTGTGGTCAGACACATGAATTCAGACTTGCAGATGCGGGGTTTGTCAGATGCTCATTCTAAAACAAATACTTATCCAGCCCAAACCGATCGTCCTGTCGTACTGGATCTGTGTGGTCCTAATGGGTCAGGCATCTGCTCCATCTCAGATGCATTTTAGCGTTGAGGCGTAAGATTCCTTTGTCGCCAGAACGTGCAACAGAAGAAATACTAATTCAGTCCAAATACAGCCAACCTTGTTGACCGAAATTGAAGCCTTTCATTCAAGATGTCCCTATTTGCGCCACCAGAGGCGTGCCCAGTATGGTTCTCAAATGTTAACACTTCGCCTTTGCTGCTCTCGTAAATGTCGGATACCTACGATTAGCACTGGCACTATTCTCCTGTATCTCGTATTTAACCTTCACTACGGAAGCTGGTGTCTTTCCATGTATCCTCTGAATTCCTCATTTCAATTTACTCATTATCTTTTTATCATACAATGTAAACTTTTACGGCCGGCGTCAACTTCATTTAAAACTCCCGGGCTCATAAGCCGTGGTCGATTTGTAAAACTTTCCCCTAACGTTTCATCTTCGGCTGCGGAAGACGACTTCAAAGGTAGAGTGGCCAACTCCGATGAGAATTTGAAGGAGCGTCGTATACATAGGCGATGCAGAGGACAACACGTGACGACGGCTCGACACTATCCCTGGTATTGTCAACATTCTTAGCAGAGAAGAATCGATTGTCATTCCGCTGCTGTAAAGCAAAAGTCCAAATTTAACAGCTTCCTCGTTCTTGTTAAAATTTTTAGGATGTTTATAGATCTCGATTGCAACTATATATGTGCGCGCATGATAGTGCGAAGTTTTTGAGATGACACTAGTCTCATTAAATTTAATTTCATGGTTGCCTTCTTGTTATACTTGTTCCGCTACGGCCAATTTCTCCGTGTGCCCCAAGCGGCAGTTCCTTTTATATTCGACTTGTCGAGTGTTTACGCTTCTTTTTGTAGTTCCAATTTAGACTGAACCACAGCTGTAGGGAATTTTACTTACACCTGGTGTATTCAACGGATGTCGTACATCTTTTGTAGATCTTGAATATTCTTTTATCTTCCTCGTAGGTCTGAAAATGGTTTCTACCCCATACTTGTCCAGCAGTTTTCCAATACGGTCTTAACCTTATTTATGAACGGAAGAAAAACATTCCCCTTGCGCGGTTGTTGTTCCTTGTAGACATTGACTTTCTCCCTGTGACGGCTACTCATACTGATCGTTACTTGCATAAAGACTATAACCACCATCATAGACAAAAAAGAGGGGTGGCTAAAATTTTGGTAGACAGGGCGCATAAAATTTGTGAACGTACTTATTTAAAAGATGAGATGGAGCATTTACGATGTTCAAATGTACAAATGTTTACAAACTGCGTGGTCTTCAGTCCGTAGCTTACAAACTACTTAAACTAAGTTCAACTAACCTAAGGACAAACACTTACACCCATGCCCCAGGGAGGACTCGAACCTCCACGGCGAGCAACCGTGCGCAGCGAATTGCTTTAGACCGCTCGGCTACTCCACTGCGGCAAGCATTTACGAGCCACCTTCCAGAAGAACGGCTATTCTACCAATGAAATAGACAGAACCCTTCGCCACTGTACCTCTGAAGATGTCTTCCGCAGCCGCAGATGAAACGTTAGGGGAAAGTTTTACAAATCGACCAAGGCTTATGAGCCCCGAAGTTTTAAATGAAGTGATTATCGTTTTATCCTTTGGTTTAAGGCTTTGCAAAAATGTCACAGTGTTTGGTTTAAAAGTAGAACCTGTACTTCCGTTCCTGATCCATCATACAAAGACAGTTATTCCATTGAACATTGTATATTAGAAAAGAATTTCTATAGCTTATGCTTTCTAATGATCATTGGATATTTGCGATAATTTACGGGCAGTAAATTTGGGCCCACAGTATTTTTATCTTGTATCATGCCCTTTATAAAATTAAATACTGCTTGGACACAATAAATTCGAGCCATTACGAAACCGGTCCTCTGATTTCGACAGCTCTCCGTAAGCGACTGCTCAGAACATTTCTTTACAGCTGGGGTAGCGATCAAGTGGCACGCGTGCCATTAGTGACTCTCTACAAAATTACGTGGGCGCAGCATCAAATTTTAAGAATTTACCTGCCTAACTGAAATGCAGAGTTGATCTTTTGAAGAGATAGTACGAACGATCATCGTCAGCAGGGCATCAGTGCCATTTTAATTCCGCCAGTTGCACGTGATGGGCGGATTTCATTGGAATGTCAGACCGGCGCGGGCTGTGGACCGGAGAGGTTCGAAACGAACGACAATAGCCCAGTTAAAGTCCGATGCAAGTCAAGGAGTCACAAGTTGTTATTGTTTGCTCCAAATTATTGGCTCAAAGAATGAATTGCGTTGCATTGTTACCATTTAGAGCTAATTTTTTATGCAAATTACTGCTCTTTAAGCGTGTCAGTTGTCTACATTTTGTTTTGTTAGTCTCACAAAAGAAAGGGTACACGTTGAGATGCTCGTCAAGTGCGTTGTTGTAGGTCTCAAAATGAACTTTAACGAAAATTGTTCTTCGCAAGGAAGTAGTTACTTTCGTGATTTACTTATACATTTCTAACCACTTTCCATTTGTTTCAGAAGAACAGCATATCTGGTTTCCATGTAGGTGCCACGATGGAAACATACTGGCTAATTTATAATGAACTAGCTAAGAACCCGGCGTCGCACGCGTACTTATTTATTCCAGTCTTAAGTTAGTTCCTCCCTCCGTCTCTTTCTTTCTCTCTCTCTCTCTCTCTCTCTCTCTCTCTCTCTCTCTCTCTCTCTCTTTCTCTCTCTCTCTCTCTCCTCCACTCCCATATGTGTCTTCATCTGTTACTGAATCTCTCTGTCGGTCTCTAATTTCCCCTTTCTTTGCCAGTCACGTCCTCGTTTCTCTGTGCCTTTCTCTGTCAATTTCCTCTTCCTCCTCCCTCCGTTCATCTCCTTTCACCTGTCTGTCAGCATCTCCCCTCTCTCATTATTCTCCTCTCCTCTCTCTCAGCCGCCCCTCCCCTCCGTTCATCTCCTTTCACCTGTCTGTCAGCATCTCTCCTCTCTCATTATTCTCCTCTCCTCTCTCTCACCTCCCCTCCGTTCATCTCCTTTCACCTGTCGGTCAGCATCTCCCCTCTCTCATTATTCTCCTCTCCTCTCTCTCAGCCGCCCCTCCCCTCCGTTCATCTCCTTTCACCTGTCTGTCAGCATCTCCCCTCTCTCATTATTCTCCTCTCCTCTCTCTCAGCCGCCCCTCCCCTCCGTTCATCTCCTTTCACCTGTCTGTCAGCATCTCCCCTCTCTCATTATTCTCCTCTCCTCTCTCTCAGCCGCCCCTCCCCTCCGTTCATCTCCTTTCACCTGTCTGTCAGCATCTCCCCTCTCTCAATACTCTCCTCTCCTCTCTCTCCGCCGCCTGCTCCCTCCCCTTTCTGCCCATCTCCTCCTTCACCTACTCTTATGCCTCCTATATATGGAAACATTCACATATGCGTCAATGGCAAGGTACCCTCCGCCGTTTTAAATTCACCGGCTTGCAGATTATAAAAATCTTCTTTTTGAAAATATACTTTTATATGCTGACTTTCGTGGTGACCAGTGAAAGAATTTGGACGTTTGTTGTAACGTACCTTCCGCCATACACCTACAGAGGCCTACGAAAGTTAGCCCATATATTAATTAGGGGTATAAGGTATCTTCATTCCACATTTATTTCAATTCCGCCCAGCCGTTTCAGCGCCAAGAGTAATAAGCTTTTAACCCACTCTAAGGTATCCTCTGCTATTCACAGTACCATGGCTTCATAAAGGTATTCATGCGTTAATTCTAGATATAACCTATCTGCATTCCGAATGTCATACAAACCGTTCCAGCTGTTTCAGCGTGAAAAGAAACAAACTTATTAACACATTGTAAGGTACCCTCTTTTCCAGAGTATATGTTTCTAAAATTACCACTCAAAAAGTCTCCCTTTTGGGGTCATCGTATTTCACTTATTCCTAGTATGTCTATATCATGTTCTTCCATTTCCTTTTTAACACTCTCGAGTTTCCCACAGATGCTAAGTGATCTGATGTTCCATGTTCCTATTCTGACCTGTCTTCTGTCATCTTTGACAATGTACTTTGAGACTGTCCCCTGCCGGAGATCCGAGTTGGGGACTATTTTACCTCCGGATTGTTTAGTTACAAAGCCTGTCATCATTGCTGCTTGACATGGGATATCCAAAAGGATCATTAATGGAGTGGTTTCCCTCTTGCCTTCTCCATTCTATGCCGTTGACCTTGCTGGTTCTTCCGCCTTTAGGAGTGATTTCAGGCTTAGGAATAATACTAAGGAAACACGTCGACACCCGTGTTAAGAGCTACGTGCAATACAGTGACAGGATATTAATGTTAAGAATAGAAAATGACCCTATTGATGCCGTGACAATACAGGTATACATGCCAACGTCTAGTCATGCTGATGAAGAAGTGGAACAAGTACACGAACAACTAGAGCGAATAATGGAAATTGTTAAGGATAAAGACAACCTCGTCATACTTGGAGACTGGAATGCTTCTAAAGGTGAAGGTGAAGATGGAAATACCGTGGGTAAATACGGACTTGGTAGGAGAAATGACAGAGGACAATAAATAGTTGACTTTTGCAAGGAAAAGGAACTAATAATAGCAAACACGTGGTTCCAGCAGCCGAAGAGAAGAAGATACACATGGATTGCAGCGGGAGACAGAGCACGATACCAAATAGACTACATAATGGTAAGACGAAGGTATCGCAACCAAGCTAAACAATGCAAAAGTTACCCTGGCGCTGATGTAGCCACTGATCACAATCTAGTTATGTTAAAATCTAAGATTAAGAAGAAAGGGACAAAATACTAAAGGATATTGCAAATGTGATGTGAAAAAGTTACGGAAAGACAGTGTTAAGGAAAGGTACCAAAGCAGGCACAACAGAAAGTGAAAGAAATTCCAAATGGTACAGTAAATGAGAAATGGATTGGACTGAAACACTTAATCCTTCAAGCAGCTGATCGAGAAAAAGGAAACATCAAAAAACAAGCAACACAACCGTGGATTAGCGATCACACACTTGAGCTTATGGAAGAAAGAAAAAAGTTCAAGAATTCGAAGAGTGAACTAGGAATAAAAAGTTATAAAAGGCTGTGAAACATGGTCAACAGAGAAGCAAACAAAGATAAACAAGAATACATAATGAGGCGGTGCAAGGAAGTAGAAGAAAAGCTAGAGAAAGGAAATATAGAAAAAGCCTATGAACTGATTAAGAAACAATTCAAGAAAGTCAATGGCCGAAGCAATAACATATTAGATGAAAATGGAAAACGGCTATTTGAGAACAAGGAAGTGGGAGAAAGATGGAAACGTTATATAGAAAAATTATACGAACATCCAGATGAGATAAGTAATCTTGAAAACAAAGAAACTGTCACAAAAGATCAGTTAGGACCCTCATTAACAAAAGAAGAATACCTAAAGGCTGTGAGAGAACTAAAGAACAACAATGCACCAGGATGCAACGCATTAACTGGAGAAATGATACAAGGACTGGATAACGAAACACATAACTATATCTTATAACTATTCCAAGATATGTATGAAACTGGAGAAATAGCAGAATATTTTAAAAAGACTATCATAATTCCTATACCAAAGAAACCAGGCACTATAATATGTGAAGAACATCGTAGCTTGAGGCTAATATCACATATGTCAAAAATACTAACAAAAACAATATATAACCGAATAATAAGTAAAATTGAGCAGAATCTTGATGAAGATCAATTTGTATTTTGACGGAATAGAAGAACAAGAGAAGTTATCCTAATGTTAAGACAAATCATGCATAAAATGCTGGACCTAAAGAGACCACTGTTCATTGCTTTCGTGGACTTGGAAAAAAACCTTTGATAATGTGAATTTGAGTCTTCTGATGGAAGATTTCAGAGATAGACGGATACTACATGAACTCTACAAAAATCAAAGTGTGATTATAAATATACATGGTGAAATACAAGAGGCTCACATAACGAAAGGAGTACGACAACGATGCAATTTATCATCAATGCTATTCAACTTGTATATTGAGGAGGGAATTAAGGAATGTAAAGAGTCTATGGAAGGAATTAAGGTCTTTGGAGTACCAATTAAAATGATAAGGTTTGCTGATGACATAACCATCATTGAGGAGAGCGAAGAAAATCTGCAAAAGGCGTTATCAAGAATGAATGAGATTCTGCCAGCTAAATATTACTTGAAAATGAACACAAAAAACACAGAGATCATGGTATGCAGCGGCGAGCAAATTACAACTGATATCAAGATTAATGACGTACCATTGAAACAAGTTAATGTATTCACATAATTAGGAAGTAAAATTACATCGGATGGCAAAAGTTCAGCAGACATAAAAATTAGAATTGTGCAAGCTAAACCAGCCTTCAACAATAAACGAATGCTTCTTACATCAATAAATATAAAGGAAGAGACAAAAAAAGCATTTATAAAATGCTATGTGTGGAGTGTGGCATTGTATGGCTCGGAAACTTGGACACTCGGCGTTTGCGGCAAGAGAAGATTAGAAGCATTTGAATTGTGGTGTTGGAGGAGGATGCAGAAAATCCCTTGGACGGCCAAGATGACAAACCAAGAAGTTCTTAGAAGAATCGGCGAAAAAAGAGCACTTGTGAAAACGATAATGAAGAGAAGAGACAAGTGAATAGGCCATCTGTATAGGCACAATGGGTTTATAATTAATATTATGGAAGGGATGATAGAAGGAAAAAGAGGCAGAGGAAGACCCAGATTGCAGTACGTGAAACAGATTCAAAGTGATGTAGAAGTGGAATCATATCAGGAAATGAAGAGGCTATCCGAGAACAGAGAAGTGTGGAGGAGAAGAATTGCTGCCAACCAATCTTCGGATTGTGAACGAGAGAAGAAGGTACCCTCCCCCACGCACTGTACGTTGGCTTAAGAAAGGTAGTCCATGTAATAAACAGGGTATAAGCAACCTCTGTTACAAATGTAAGTCATATCCGTAAAGCCATTTCAGCGTAAAGCGAAGTGATGAAACTATGAAGTAATTGTAAAGCACCCTTCGCCATGCTCATTACGAATTTTAGTGTACACATAACCTTTGCGCGAGTGCAAGTACTGAGCTGACGATGTTTTATGTCTATCGGATGTACGGTATGGTCATGCATAAAATACGAACGAACATTAATTTTTGTGTATTGCTTCATAAATTCATGGAGCTGCAGACTTGCCGTGATGCAGAAATTTCAAATATTTACTCTCCCTACCGCCTCCAAATACAGATCTAAAGTAGATAAGACTATATTTTATTTTGTCAAATTCAGTCTGTAATAAATATTATTACAATCATTAATACTAATAACAAAGATGTAAACATTATAGGTATCAACGACACTGATCGTACTACACAGATTATGTTTCACGGTAAATTAGTAAACTCACTACCTAAGGCATAATGACCAAAACATTAAAATAATCATTTCAATTTCAGTATATCAGCTTATTATTTTTGTATTTGAATAAATTATTAGAAATTAATAGAAAATGTTTTCGAGGTTTCAAATACTGTGAAAAACATTTTCCTCACTGTGTTGTGTGTTGGAATGGTTCATTTGTGCGAAGTTCCTACATTCGTGCAGAAGAGATGAGAGGGTTTCACCACTAACTCTTCCCAAACGGTTACTAGCAGTAGTAGTTTACATGTATAACCTTCGAAACGAATTTTTCAGGTTTTTGTATGATTTCTTTCACTATCTCAGATTACTAACAGGCATGTCTTTTACTGCTTTTAATACTGCCAGCCGGCCGCGGTGGCCGAGGGGACTAAGGCACTCTCGTCACGGTCTGCACGGCCACTACAGTCGGGGGTTCGAATCCCCCCTCGGGCATGGATATTTGTGCCGTCCTAGTTCGTAAGTAGTTCATAAGTAGTTTGTAATACAAACACAATACGTAGTTAAGTCCCATAGACTATACAAACATTTGAACATTTTTAATATTGCCATTGGGAAAGTTATTAAGTGATCGTCTTATTAAAAATAATTAAGGAAATATATAATAAAAGTAAAAGAAGTACTTTTTCTTCGATAACATAATTCAAAAAGCGCTCTTCACAGTTGATGAAGCGTAATGGTTACTGGAATGCTATATAACATAAATGCCCCTGAGTCGGGAAGTGCAAAATTGTGCAATGTCCGAAAATTTTGTAAACACAGAAAGTGGTTGGTTTTGCAGTAAACTGAATCTTTTGCTACTATCAGCTCTATCTTGTTCAAATTAACTGTCTACAAAATGAACATAAAAATTAGGTATCTTGAATGACAGCAACCTGTCGCCTTTTATGCAAAATGTTCTGTTACATTTCGCATTTCTCCCATTACCGGTTTCGATATCCCTAGCATGTCACCCTCTGCCAGGCACTTAAATGTGATTTGCAGAGTATCTATGTAGATATAGATCATCATTAGATGGTGAACTGGTGAACGGTTTTTTTTTTATATTACAGATGGTGTGTAGTGGAATTTGTGCATCTGTTATAACTAAAAAAAAAGTGAACTATGTGGCGATCATAACTAACATACATTTTAAATTATTACAATTCTTATTTTTATTTTTGTTAATATTATGAAGTTGGGCGAAAATTTGCCCATAATTTTTATACATAATGGATAACAGTTTTATTTCACTAAAATTTGATAAATAGTGATAGTGCGTTTCAAATGTGTCCGTGTAAATCTCTATCTCCTCACTGATCTTGATGAAACTTTGCGTAATTGACCTACAAGACAAGAGGAAGGGCACTGTCTACATAAAATTTCGTTTAGTTCATGGAGGAGGGTACTTATGGATTTCGCCAAAATCCACAATTTTGCTCCGATCGTGATGAAATTTTGTACACTTGACCTTGAAAACAAGATGAAGGTTACTGTCTATATAAAATATCGTTCGGTGGATGGGGAAGAGTACTTTGCTTATAGACTTGGATGCTCCAGAGTGGGCAAAGAAGAAAATCTTTTCGTACATTCTCCAAATGGAATTGCCAAAAATGTTCTTTATCACATTGCTTTAACATAAGTGTACCCTTTTATTATATGCAAATGAACGGTTTTGTACACTTCTACACAAAGACCTTATTTTAAACTCGGGCTAGCCGGGTACTTGCAGCTAGTTTCATATAAAAGTAGTGGTATCAATTACTATTTTTATACAAACACAATACGTGTTGCACTTGATAAGAACACTGTTGCATTCCTTCATTATTCACCTCTCTGTGTGAAAAATTTGGTAATTTTTTGCTAATATAAGGGGTTCAAATGAAATGCGAGTGCCATTTGAAAAAACACTACGCATTCATCGTCCTAACTCCGTTTCTAGTCCCATCCAAGATGGCTACCGTGACTTCACTGCCTGTACGCTTATGTAGACGATAAACGCTCTCTATATTATTCTGTGCTTGCTGGTTGAAACCTGTCGTATATCAAGTGTAGAAATTGTTCATAACTACGAATGAATTACCTCAACTCACATAGTTTCATCACATAGTTTGGCAAACCTTGTAAAGACGACACTTTATTACCCATATTTTACCACCTTTAGGATCGATTGGAAACGAAAATACACAAAAGAAATTTTCTTACAATTAGAACAATTAGGAGCTGCACAGTCCATCATGGTGAGAGCTTATTAAGTGCCCTATTCTACCTTATTCTACTCTCGAGCATCGAAGCGAAGGAACGAAAATGGCGGATGCGCAAGCCCGTCTATATCGAGGTTCCTTAATGTTCTCATCCGGTGACGATGTTCTGGACGTCCACGCAGCACAGACGTCCGCTACAATATTCGTATTGTAAGAGCAGCAGTGGCAGATCGTACCACAAAGATGGGAGGGTTTGTGAGGTATGCAATATCAATACGAACTGTTCCCAAGCACGACGTTTACTCACACCACAGAAAAAACGTGCAAGGCTCGAGTGGTGCCGTCAGAGAATGGTTTGGAATGGAGGGCCGTTGTCTTCAGCGATGAAAGCAGATTCTGCGGCACACAAGCGATGGTCGTTTGCAAGTATGAGGTTGTCGATGGTGGGGGGGGGGGGGATGAACTCTCGTCCAGCTTTGGTATTTGTAGAGCAAACGCTGACCAGCGATCGGTACGTGTGGAATGTTGTAAGAGCCATTCTCTCTCCATTCTGCAAAAGGAAAGTTATGTATGCTACCAACAGGATAATGCTCGCCGACATACTTCGGGCGAAATCTCAACGTACTCTGCATTTCTCTTGCAACTTCCGTCGATAGCACGATCTCCGGACTTGCCTGCAATCGAGGCGATATTTGACATGCCGGACCCCTCAGGCCACATCACTTGCAGGACAACGTGAACACGTGGACCAGACATTGAATAATACAGTGCGTCTCAAAAGTCGGACAGTCGGCCGCGGTGGCCGAGGAGACTAAGGCACTCCAGTCACGGTCTGCACGGCCACTCGGTCGGGGGTTCGAATCCCCCCTCGGGCATGGATATTTGTGCCGTCCTAGTTCGTAGGTAGTAAGTTTAGGGACTGATGACCCCGTAGTTCAGTCCCGTAGTTCAGTCTGACACCTTCATAAATTCGAAGAATAAAGGGATAATTGAAAAGTGGTGATGGGAACAGAGGTTTGTTGTGGAGCCGCAACCTCAGGAGTGAATATCACTCGTGGCCGCCATCTCGAAATCCGCCATTTTCGATTCAAGTCATTTTCTTCTTCATGGAAAGGGGGATGTATGACACATCGAATAACACTCCTTGAGCTCAGGAATTTAGTAGTGTAATTTGTTTTACTCTATCTTGAAAATTGTAGAAGTTATTAATGTTAAAATTTGATACTGACTCATGTCTCTCTTTGTTCCAGGTGATGTAAATGGGTCCGACAAGTAATTTCACGACTTTGAATATTAATAACTACTAAACTGTACAAGACAGACAGAAACCATGTGCACCACTAAATTCCTGAGCTCAAGCGAGTGTTATTTGATTTGCCATACACCCCCTTACCATCAAAATAACGACATCAATCCAAAATGACGGATTAAAAGATGGCGGCCATGAATGACATTCACTCAAAAGTTGCGGCCCCACTTCAAACCTCTGATCCCATCATTACATTTCAATTTTCGCTTCAGACATCCAACTTATGAAGATATTCGAGGAAGTTTGACTCCCCTATACCCGAACACAATATTCGCCATCTATACGCTCGAATGGATGCCACAATCAGCCCCTGCATTACTGCCTGTGGAGGCAACCTACGATCTAACATTTGTATTGCAGTACTGCTTGAGCTACTGATCTGTAAGCGTATTTATTCATGTACTTCATATGTACTGTTTCAACAACAAATCATGATTGAATTAGAAAACTCTAAAAGGGTGCAAAAGTTCATCATTTCTACGGGTTAATATGCTTGTAAAGAAGGAAAACGATATGTTGAAATTAACGGAGGCTGTATAATACGATAGATCATCTGTAATTTCACACATAGCCTTCAGCTCAGACCAGGGTTTCCTTGAATGATTTACCGTGGTAAGTTCTAGATCGGTGGTTCCAAAAGTGTGGGTCCCGAGCCACTAGTGGGTTCCGCTATTTACGAGGGCTGGTAAAATGAAAAGGTCCAAACGTCTTAACAAACAAACTGGTTGAAATTTGAATATGCAGCTTTGGGGTAACGAAGTGCGACTTCTAGGGACGCGAAGCATGCGACGTCACCTGCCTCTGCAGTATTCAAGAGTCTTCAGCAGCAAGGTGATGCTCAAATATTTTTGCGACGTCCGATACTCATCTAATTCCTCCAGCGCGTAGAAAACAACAGTGACGTGTACTGTGAGACACTCAGCACTCTACGCAAGTTCGTCAAGAGCAAACGGCTTGGGCTGCTCACGAAGGGAGTGATTCTGCTCTACTGTAACGCGCTTGTACACGTCACATAAAGTGTACTGCCAGGTTCAAGTGGTAGCGTCTTGAGCATCCGCCCTACTGCTCACACATGTCGCCCTGTGACTTCCATCTGTGTGGTCCGCTAAAAACACATCTCAAAGGGAAGCGCTTCAAATCGGACGACGAATTGAAACTGACAGTAGAGAACCGACTATTCTTGTAACAGGGAATACTACTGCTCAGGTCTCTGGTGATTACTTTTGAATAAACACTTTAATTTCACCCACATATTCGTTTCGGACCTTTTCATTTGAAAACCCCTCACAATTTGGTGCGTCGGCTGGTGACTTCAAAATATCTAACTAAAATGTTTTACAGAGTGAAAATAAGTTGCTTGTAGTGTCCAGTTGAGAAGCAGCTGAATAATATGTATTATTACTGTAGACTTTTTACAGAAAACGCTTTTTGCTACTGCAAATATTTTTTATTTTTATAATTGATCCATACGCGTTTCGACTTTGTCACAAGGCAGCACTAGTGGGTGTCCTGAAATATTTTCATGTTTCTGTTTACAGTTAAAGGTTAGGATTTTTACATATGCACAGAACATTACGTTTCCGATTCAAAACAGTTCGTTTTTGCTATAAAATGGTTTACAAGTGCTGTAAAGCACTTGTTACTCCAAACAGGTCAAATGTTCCACAATTTTCTGAAAAACTTCGCATTTTTCTAGTTCCGTCATTTGCTGCCATAACTGTGTCCACTGCAGTTTGTTTTGTAGTGTTGCCAACTTCTTAGCTTATTTTTAATTCAACTATTTCATTCAAAGTGTGAAGTGTGTTGAAGGTATCTTTATGTGTGTATGTGTGTGTTTGTGTGTGCGCGCACGCGCGCGTATGTGTGAGTGTATATATATATATATATATATATATATATATATATATATATATATATATATATATATAGTGTCTATCATTTGGTCAATCAGTGGATACAGCGATTGATTCGACAAGTTTATTTGGTCATTTAGTAGCAACTTTTTCTCCCGGTTTTTGTTTTATACGTATGATAGTTTTCTTGTAACGTTAGGAGGTGTTTTTCATTATTTATTCTAATTACCTTCATACCTTTTTCTATTGTAGTCGTTTAGTGGTTATATTTTTTCAGATGTTCTGCAAAAGTGGATTGGCTTGTCCCGTAATTCCATGCCCTGAAATGTTCTTTGTATCGTGTATCACATGTTCTGCTGGTTTGTCCTACATTCCTTCCATCATATGAGTTACATTGTAGTTGGTATATTCCAGCTCTTTGGTAGCTATTCGTCTTTTTTATTTTTGGGATATATTTTTGTATTGGGTTGTCTGTTTTGAGATCTATTTTTATGCCCTGTCTTTTGCAAATATTTGTTATAAGTGAATGTACAACTTAACAAATATCCTACTTTTGTGACATTATTACTCCACAAAGAGTAGTAACATCTAAACTATACAGCTTAGTTATTAAATAATAATAATGATAATAATACCCCCCTCGGGCATGGATATTTGTGCCGTCTTAGTTCGTAAGTAGTTCATAAGTGTAAGTTTAGGGACTGATGACCCTATAGTTAAGTTCCATAAGCTTAACAAACATTTGAACATTTGAATAATAATAATAATAATAATAATAATAAAGACATTGCAATGCACTAATGTTTTAAGTTCACAATTTTCATGAACTCCCCGATGGAACTACTATGAGATTCCTCCATGAATTGTTTCATTACAGACTCAAATTAATCTCATTTTCAATTCAGAAACGGAAGAATATAGAATCCACGGAAATATAGCTTTGAAGGAATTCATCGGATTCACCACTTTTTACTTATGCTATCGTGACTTTTCTAATTCTTTAAGAGATAAATGTAGAAACTGCGTAGATACCGCGATTAACTTAAATAAGGAACTTCTTTGTAGATTTAAATTGTGTGCCGAAACCGGGATTCGAATCTGAGACCTTTGCCTTTCGTCGGCAAGCGGTCTACCGACTAAGCTATTGGAAGAAATTGTGAACCTTCGTAAAAATATATAGTATGTTGCGAAAATTATTGTAGGAATATTGTTGTTCCATTATAAATAAGATTAGAAACTACTGTCCCAGACTACCAGTTTGTCACTATAAATGGAATTGCGTTATCATGAAAGAAGTCAAAATTGATTATCCTAATGATCTGCGAAATACCTTTCGAAACTGAGGAACCAGAACCCAACCGAAATTCATTAACTACAATAATGCGTTAGAAGTCCTGACCTAGCGCTGTGCTGAACGACTCGACGCTGACTTTCATCCCGGAAATTTTCGAATTTTTTCAATGTTATTAAATATTGAAGGTGCATTTATAAATTTAATTTACTTATATTACTTTTAAAATTTTCATTAAAATGTTGTGATGGAATGAAAAGAGTAGACTGTATATTAAAAATTTAATAACGATGCGTTAGAATAAGGGCAACGGAATCCAGGAGCACATCCTATTGATTAGAGCGGAATCCGATCATGCGCAGTGATCGTTTGGTATTTTATGGACCGATGATGACTATATTATGATAGAAACCAAGATTTGTTAATGAAGTACAGACTTTGTTGATGGATGTTGCCCTTCTAAGCCTTTGAATATCTTATCGTAAGTTCCTATGTGCCCACAGTGATTGATGATTACTCACTAGTTTTAGTTTCTTCAAAATAATTTGAAAACTGCAGTGGCAAATGTTAATATAACTAGGGCGAGTTTACCACCTGCCTCAGAATCAGGGTATAGACAAATTTAGTAAATATTTTAAACGTACGAGATAAATAACATTTTCCCCAAAAATCGCCTGAGACTGATATCTGAAATATTTGCCACTAAGTGTGGAAGTATAGCACATCTACCGAGAACCGTACTCTTAGTTTACTTAGACTGCCTAGGTTGTATCTTTGACATCGCGTGGTTTCTAACTAGAACTGGCCTCCATTTATAAGTACTCTCGAAGTCATTTGTGGTTACAATGTTCACGGATGCTGATGTGGCTAGTAACAATTAAAATCAATGAAGAGTATTGGAGGTGGCATAACATAAAAAACAGTGTGGTAACAATTGTTTTCTATCATTGCCATACAAAATTTTCCTTGCGAAAATAAGCTGTACCACAGACGTAATGAGCTCATTATGTTAATACTATAATGGACTGCGATTTACTGTCAGTTTTGTGATACACTGACAGATATTCAGGTTTTCCAACTGGAGTCAGGAGCTGCATTTCATATTACGTCGCAAGCTTAGGCGTTTCGACAGGGATAAAACTGCTTAGTGAATTATTGTAAATGCGACATACAGTCGTCGAGGATGCAGGCGACCATGATGAAATGATTAGGTAGTACTGCTGTGAAGCTGGTTAGGTCGCAAATTCTTTATTATAGGTCACACTTCATGTATAGCGTGCCCTAAAAATGACGCGTTTCGGCTTTACCATCATCAGATTAGCATCTCTTCCTCGTCATGTGCACACGTGAACAGATGTAAGAAGCTGTAACGTCCTGCATCTGTTCACGTGTGCACGTGGCACGGATGCTAATCTCATGATGGTAAAGCCGAAACGCGTCATTTTTGAGGGCACGCTATACATGAAGTGTGACCTATAATAAATAATTTGCGATCTATCCAGCTTCACAGCAGTACTACCCAATCATTAGTTAATTATCTCCCCCCCCCCCGGCCGGGTTATTACGATCCGCTTTCTCGTATGTCTCCAGCTAGAATACAAATCACTGGGCCTTATCTCATAAGAGCAACAGACGAATAAGCAATTAAAGACTTCAAATCAACCTGACGAAAACAAACAAATCTAATAACAACACCACCAAATAATTTAAAAGACAAAAAAATTAAATTTGTGAACATTATGGGTCAAATTATATACTGTCAGTAGTCTTAAAATTAGACAAATAGAAAAGATTGCCTGAAAACGACTTAAGGAAGGGAAGGAATCATCTATAGTCAGTTACACAACACTGATAAAGGAACTGGAGTACTAACCAATACAAACATATACAAACGAAATTGAAAACTACTTGATGAAGAGTTCACGGGTGGCAGTGTCTTCTAACCGCGATGTTTCGACGAGTGACATATTTTTCTAGAAGAAGTGCCGAGCTTGTGCGGTTGTCGAACTATTTATACCTGCGCGTGGCCGCCACAATCGGGCCGCTATTGGCTGGGTCGGGGTGGTGGGGGAAGCGAGTGCGTCATGCGTCACTCGTATCCCGCGACAGAGCATTCTGACCGAGTCTCGCGAGCATGATGGTATTCGGTGCACTTTCGACATTGCAGCTATCCCGTGCTGCGCTCATTTCGTATCGTTAATCATTCTTTATCAGATTCTTGTGAATTCCTACTCCTACAGACTTTGTTTTGACGTGTCGGCTCGGCACAGCAACCCGTTTTCTTTTATGGTGACCTCTGATACAGCAGATTTCTCTTTCCATGTGGGATATATCAGTTGTCAATGATCAAATGTTTGTTAATCTTAAGGGACTTAACTACGGGGTCATCAGTCTCTAAACTTACAAACAAATTATCAACTAGCTTATCCTAAGGACGGCACAAATATCCATGCCCGAGGGGGGATTCGAATCCCCGACCGTAGTGGCCGTGCAGACCGTGACTGGAGCGCCTCAGTCCCCTCGGCCACCGCGGCCGGCATATCAGTTGTCCTTCGAAGAGTTTCGAGATATATCGCTGCGTTTCTTCAATATACTGCAGACCACATTCGCAGGTAATGCTATAAATTCCTGGTGTATTGAGTTTGAGTGGGTCTTTTGCCGAGTCAACAACTCTTTCGTCTTCAACGCTGTTCGGAAAACAGATTTTATCTTTGATTTATTCAGCAGCCGACCATTTTTGGCTGAGAGTGGTCCCAGATACGGTAGAAAGGCGAGTCTCCAGTCTTCTTATTCATCATCATCTTCTTCTTCTTCCTCCGCCAGGTTTTCGGCATTCTTCCTCATCTCGAAGACCCTAACAATTAGCGTTTCACTGTAACCGTTCTTAGGTGTTGAAGTTGAAAGTAGCTTGTTGAATTTTCTATGTAAGATCTCGGGCAGTAGAGATCTGCAAATGAATGTTAAAACCCTAGCGCTAAATTACTTTGCTAGTGGCCACGGTACTTACGCAACAGAAATTTAACTGTTCGCTCCTTAATGGAGCGGGCAACGTTTAAACAAACACAAAATTAAAGTTAAAAAAGGAATAGATAATTAAACATGGGACGGGGAGCATGAAATTATAAAGCAGAGGTTTAATTCTTTAAATCATCATCTATTCGAAAAAATGAACAAATAAATAAATGTAGGGAGGCCAAATTAAGAAAAATAAAGCACAGATCTTGTACAAAAGAGAATTAAATCATAAAGTTACTGCCTGCAATAAAATTGTTTCTGTTCTTAAGCAACGTCGGAGGAAATTTGCAAATACACAGTGGGTAAAGGTAAGCATATTCATTCACCCACAGACACACGCATAATACTTATTACACTTTACTCATGCAGGAACACTTGATAGCAGCGGCAAACAAAGTGTTGGAGGCGGTTTGACAAGATGGCGGGTGTCGTAAGGCACAATTAAAATCAAACTATGCACTAAATAAACTCATGTGCAGGGAAGCAGCGGCACACTATCCTTAAGTAATACGTGGTGTGTGACCAAGGTGAATAGAATTTACAAAAATAAATTAATTTAGAATAAGCAAGTTAAGCACACACTATAATTCATATAAAATAAAGCTAGTATTAATAAAAGTAAGGTTAAAGGCCAAAGTAGTGACTTATGAAAGCACATGGTGCAATCGGTCATACAAGACAGGAAAGATGGAATCAGACTACAAAATCTGAGAAATATTTAGCATACTTGTGGATACAGATGCGATGCAAAAACGTTAGTTAAAAAAACAAGAACAAAATTTAAACATGCTAAGCTTACACAAAGGCTGAAGGTCACACATGTGAATTCAATCTTGACAAAACCGGGCACAAAATCATTACCCCAATGAAATTGAAAATACTAAATTTACACTGAATTACTCGAGTTTTGCAAATTAAGAAACACTTCACCTCGCATTGCATTACTCAAGAAAATTGTCACTCATAAAGCAAGATTACCTGGTCATGAACAAAGTGAAGTTCTAACAGCATGCCATCCCCTCAGAATGATTCGACGATATACTCACTTTGGCGATCGCGGCAAGTGTGGAGCCTCAGGTCACACAAAAAGCATTCCCCTCCACGCACCGGATGTAGGGCGCACTCAAAAGCGATGCAGAGTGCGTTCAGAGCCTACTGTCACAGACAAATATATACAGACGGGAAACCTCCATAAGGGCCCGGTCCTACGCTCTGGGGTGCGGGGAGGGACGACTTCCAGCATTTCCGTAATATGTCTCACGATGGCGCTGCGGTCAGAAGCAGCCCTTTAAATTGGCCAGAGCAGGCAGCAGGTAGTGGCTGCCCCCACCCCCACCTCCCCTCAAACGCTGGCACGCCAGACACAGCCGTGGCCTCGTGGCAGGCGGCACGAGCTTTCCCCTCAGCCACCCCCCACACTACCCTCTGACGTGCGAGAGGCACCCTAAGCCAGCGAACCACCTGACACCTGCTAGCATCTTACGAAACTACAAGGGGAGCGTAGGACAGTGGTTTAGGGTGGGCTGCTCCTCTGTATATGTTACTCTGTGCTACTGTCTACCAACCCTCACTACCTGAAGAAGATAATACCCTCTTTTGTCACCTCTTTCGACCATGATTATGTTGTTACTACACTAAGAACAGGCCACCTCGTCATCTTGCCAAGTAAGCTTGTCTCTGGCCACGCAGCAGACGGCAGTACAGACGACATACAAATCCATGCGTTCTTAACTAAGGTAAACGAAGCCCTAAGCGCGAGGCGGCGACTGTAAGCCATTGCGTGGCAGTCAGTCAATATTAAAAGCAACCTTCCACATTCATACGGGTTCAATCATACGGGTGGAAACATATATAAACATGGGGCAATGATCATTAATAAAGGAATAAAATAATTGTCATACAAATAGACAATATTAATGGCAGAGAAATACTTCAGAGTAATGAAAAACTTAAAATGGAACATGACCACACATTCAGTGGACTTGTTTCGTAGTTGGTGTGATGGTCATTCTTCGTCGCATATGACGGGCGCACTGTGTTCCATCGAATTTTTGCAGCTAGTTGCCTGTAGGTACAGGTCTGTATGCGTCTTCTTTCAGTACAATGAATGACCTTGTGCGCCATCCGCATTCTTCGTAATTGATTCTGGCGAAGGAAAGAAAAATACACAGAAGCAAAATTTAAATAAATAGAAGGAAAATCTACGAATTTTCCACTATCCTGGATCTATTTAAAAGTATAATAATATCGCCAAAACGAGGTTGGATTCAATGTGTAAATCCAAAGAGTGCTGGCATGAATTTTGTTCTTGTTATGAAGGTTCTGGACACTTAATATGGCACCGCTGTTAAACAGCATTCACTCCAGTCGCAATATTTTTCCGCAGTTTTCTTTCACAAGTTTCGTAGCTGATCACAAAACCATGTGTTTTACCAACAGTCACTATTATATGCTAAGAAACAAGGACATTATGCTGATGCGAGAAGAGGAATAAATAATAAATAAAGAAGAGGAATGGTAAAGGCATTTACGTTTTTGTAATTGAAATCATAATGCGCCAATTAATCCCGCTCGAAATGTTTTGGTAAAATTTCACATTTGGATTACTTTGGTTTTCTTGTTGTTGTTGTTCTTCTTCTTCCTCTTTTTATTTCGTACTAAACGACAATGGTAGTCAAGATTATACGAACTGCGAGGCGGTGTTTTAAAATAGTTTGTTGAATATTGGTATTTCTGTATCTTCATTTACTTTTGTATTTATTTAGTTTTATATATTTTTCTTCCCTTACAACTCAAGATAGGAGATGTGGATTTCTACTGTGTCTCTTGTCTGGTGTGGAATCGTAGTTTACTGAGCTCCTTTCGCGTAACGTGGCCTTCACGATGCTTGAGTGTTTAATCAATAGTAGGAGAATCCCAAAAGAGAGTGCGTTAGCGGAAGGCACAAAAGCTAACGAATTATTGACAGTATCGCAAAAAAACACGCTGAACCATATTATCTCTTGCACATAGCACTTACTTCTGTTAGCATTATTCCACCAATGGCGGCGGTTTACCGTAGAACAGGTTGGGGGATCGAGGACAAATTTGAGGATGAAACAAATGGACCGCCAACACGAGTAGTATAGAATGGGGATGAAACACGAGTAGTACAGAATGTTAAACACATTTATTATCATTACCGGTACGCTATTACCGGGAAACAACTCTTTCTTAAAATGTTTTTTACATTTTACCGATCTAAACACTTCAATGAGGAACCCGAGGTGTTGAAAATGCAAAAAAATAAATATTTTAATAAATAAAACATAAATAAATAAATAAAGTATACAATGAACGTAGCTTCCTTGTGCAGAGCATTTCACAATGACAAATTACAAAAATCCCAGTAACATTTCAAGGTGGAGTTGAAAGTTACTAAATATCAACTTAAATATTTCCACACCATATGACGAAATAGCAGTGCACTATCCATAAACTTCTACCCATCAATAAAGTAAGCAGTCATGTGTCCAAAGGCTTTGTAAAACTGCTATTCTCGTTCCTTCTGGTGATAGGGTTACGACCTTCCTATCGGTTCTCAAAACATCAACCAATAAAAAATTGGGCAATACGTAACTCAGGGTAGTAAACGTTTTGCGGCTCGTTTGTCTCTATTCATATGGGTGAGTTATTTATGTCGGCTTATATGCCAAAAACAGAGACCCAAACTGTTTAAAGAAGAACATAAATTAATCTGTTGTTTAGCCAGTCTATTTGCATATGATGATGCGAAAACTATGTAAGTTAGTCTTGCTCCTTAAGCTCAAATTAAAACCCTGAATAACCAACAAAATGGGTTGTATAACAACGTTCAAATTAGATTCACTCACGAAGGATTACGTTTCTTAAATGGCGCTTATTCCTTTTAGCACAGAATAATGCGGAGTTGGTCCTACTTTATGCCACCAAGAAGTAACTGGATATTTCCCCAACAACACTTCGTAAAAGGCATAACAGGAACTACACGCGCTCGAGAGTACATCGATGTTTGAAATTATCACCCTTAAATTAATAATATCCACCGAACGTTAAGGTTCCAAAATAATCCGTCATAACTACAGTGCGTGTTATAAAATAAAATTTCGCATAATACGAGTTCACGATTGCTAATTTATCGCAGTTCCACAGCCCTACAACTCTCCAAAGTCTATTACTTCGTCGGCCGCGGTGGCCGAGGGGACTGCGGCGTGTCAGTCACGTTCTGCACGGCCACTACGGTCGGGGGTTCGAATCCCCCCTAGGGCATGGATATTTGTGTCGTTGTGTAATAGCTAGTTCATAAGTAGTTTGTAAGTTTAGGGACTGATGACCCCGTAGTTAAGTCCCATACGCTCTACAAACATTTGTACTTTCTTTTTCTATCACGTGTCAAGCAGAAATACGTTCTGCATTCACAATCCTATAAATTTTCCAAGTGCGCATATGCCGGTCTCTTCAAATTACAAGTTCGTAACGCGTCTTTGGATCGCCCAGCGTCACACAACCTCTCACTTCAGCAACAAATTCATGACTTCCTCTCCACATTGTATGCTTCCGCGCATCCTAACGCCTCTCATCTTTTGAATACAATTTCCTTTCTAAAATATTACATATTTGAATATCAGAAAATTAAATACTTTGACCACCTCCCTTCAAATAATGTTTACATTTAACAAAAATATATATATTTAAACATAATACGAAATAATAAACTCGGGTGAGGCTGAATCCGTTTGTTTAGCTTGCTCTCAAGTATGGCGCATCACTGTTCAAATATACTGGAAATGTAGTTACACAGTTAAAATTTTATTTATCATGGCTCTTTATGCAAATATATTCGGTTCTTGTTCACAAATACATTTAATTCTTTATGTATAAATTATGTGCCGAATATATCTACTATTTCACAGTCGGCCATGATATATTTAAAAGGCAGATTACAGCAAAAAACGAACGTAACTCAGAGTAATATTAAACATAACAAAATAGACATATAAAGAAATGAGCTTTGCTGTGTTAATTTTTGTTACCTTGGTGGAATCTATGTGCTCACAGCAGAATATTACTTCCTCGTCGAAAAACAGAATAAGGCTATTACACAAAGTTTATTGAAAGAATATGGAAGTACGGCAGTGCGTATTTTAAGATTGATAGCGTGATGAAATGCTGCCCATTCGGTTGTCTAACTGTTGCTGATAAACACTGCTTAGCAATAATTCTAAATATAGGAATTTTAATCCTATTATTATAATACTGTCACCCCCATGAATCACAGACTTTGTCGAAGTGGGGTGGCTTGCGTGGCTCAACAGTGCAGATAGCCGTACCGTACGTGCAACCACCCTGGAGGGTTATCTGTGGAGAGGCCAGAAAAACGCGTGGTTCCTGAAGTGGGGCAGCAACGTTTTCAGTAGTTACACGGGATGATTAAGCTGGACTTGTAACATCAGCTAACATGACTTTGCCATGCAGTTACTGCGAACGGCTGAAAGCAAGGGGAAACTACAGTCGTTACTATTCCCGAGGACATGCAGCTCTACTGGATGAATGTATGATGATTATGATGCCTTCTTGGGTAAAATGATCCGGAAGTAAAATAGTCCCCCATTCGGATCTCCGGGTGGGGATTACTCAGGAGGATGTCGTCACGAAGAAAAACAGAACTGGTATTCTCCGAATCGGTGCGTGGAATGTTCTAACACTTAATCGTGTTGGTAAGTTAGGTAATAAGAAAATAGAAATGGATAGATTAAAGTTAGACTTGGTAGTGATGGCAGGATGAACAGAATTTCTGGTCAGCAGAGTACATTGTTATTATTACAAAATCCGTTGGTGGTAATGCAGGGGAAGGTATGATAATGAATAAGAACATAGGAATGCAGATAGGTTACTATGAACAGCATAGTAAACGCATTATCGTAGCAAAGATAGACACAAAACCAACTAAAAACCAGTAGTGCAAGTTTATATGCCAACTAGCATGGCCGACGACGAGGCTATCGAAGAAGTGTATGAGATAAATGAAATCATTCAGAAAGTTAAGGGAGACGAAAACTTGATTGTGACAGGGGATTATAACTCGGTAGTAGGAAAGGGCAGAAATTGAAATGTAGTAAGTGAATATGGACTGGGGAAAGGAATGAAAGAGGAGATCACTTGGTAGAACTTTGCGGAGAGCACAATTTAATGATCACGAACACTTGGTTTAATCATCATGAAAGTAGGCTGTATACGTGGAAGAGACCAGGAACACTGGAAGGTACCAGATTGACTTACTAATGCTAAGGAATAGATTTACACCCAGGTTAAAAAAAAAAAAAAAAAAAAAAAAAAAAAAAAAAAAAAAAAATTCAAATGTTTGTAAATCTATCGGACCAAACTGCGTGGTCATCAGTCCGTAGCTTACAAACTACTTAAACTACGGTAAACTAACCTAAGGACAACACACACACCCATGCCCCTGGGAAAACTCCAACCTCCGACGGCGAGAAACCACGCGCTCCGCAGTGAGACGCCTTAGACCGCTCGGCTATTCCAACGCGGCAAACCAGGTTTTAAACTGTAAGACATATCCCGGGGCAGATATAGACTGAGACCATAACTTATTAGTTATAACTGCAGATTAAAACTTAAGAGACTGCAGAAAGGTAGAAAAGTTAGGAGATGGAACCTGGACAAACTCAAGGACCCAGTGATGGTAGAGGGTTTCAGAGGGAGCATTAGGCAAGGATTGGTTGACACTGGGGAAAGTAATACAGTAGAAGGAGATTGGGTAGCTCTGAGAGATGATAAAGGCCGCAGAGAATCATGTAGGCAGAAGGACAAGACCTAATAGAAATCCTTGAATATCACGGGATATACATGCAAAAGTGAGTGCAAACGTCTTAAAGATGAGATTGAGAGAAAATGCAGACTGGCTAAGCAGCAGTGAATGAACGACAATGGCAGAACCGTAGAAGAATGTATATCTAGGGGAAAGATAGGTACCACCTACAAGAAAAGAAAAAGAGATATTTGGAGACAAGAAAAGCAGCTGTATGGATATCAAGAACTCAGATATAAAACCAGTAATAAGCAAATGGGGGAAAGATTCTCCGTGGAAGGAATTTATAGGGGGCCTATACAAAGGAAATAAATTTGAAGGCAGTATTCTAGAAATGGAAGACAAAGTGGAGGAAGATGAGATAGGAGATACGATACTGTGAGAAGAATATGACAGAACGCTCAAACGTTTGAGTCGAAACAAGGCCCCTAAAGTAGAAGGTATTCCGTCTGAACTGCTGAAATAGTTAGGAGGGCCAGTAATGAAGAAGTGTTTCCACTTGGTATGCAAGATGCATGAGACAGAGGAAGTAGCCTCAATCTTCAAGAAGAATGTTGTAATTCCAATTCCTAAGAAATCAATTACACAACTATCAGTTTAATTAGTCATTAATGCAAAATACTAACACGAAATATTTACAGACGAATGTAAAATCTTGTGGAGACCGACCTTGGAGTAGATCAGTTTGGATTTAGGAGAAATGTAGGAACACGGGAAGCAGTAATCACATTGCGACTCATAATAAACGATAGCTTAAGGAAAGGGAAACCTACGTTTTTAACATTTGTAAATTTGGATAAAGCTTTTGACAATGTCGACTGGAATAAACTCTTTCAAATTCTGGAGGTAGCGGGGTTAAATACAGGGAGCGAAGAGTTATATTCAACCTATACAAAAAGCAGACAGAAGTTATTAGAGTCGAAGTCATCAAAGGTACGCAGAAGTTGGGAAGGGAGTAAGACAGGGTTGTGGCATTTCTCCAGTGTTGTTCGATGTGTATATTGAGCAAGCAGTGAAGGAATGCAAGGAGAAATTTGGAGTGGGAATTAAAGTTCAGGGAGAAGAAAGAAAAAACATCGCGATTTTCCGATGACATAGTAATTCTTTCAGAGATCGCAAAAGATCTGGAAGAGAAATTGAATGGAGAGTCACGAAAGGAGGGTATGAGATACACATTGACAAGAGATAATGGAATTTAGTGTCAGAAAAGCTGACAATGCTGAAGGAATTAGATTAGGTAAGGAGACAATAACAGTAGTAGATGAGTTTTGTTATAATAATAACTTCTGATGGCTGAAGTAGAGAAGATATAAAATGCAGAATAACTACGGGAAGAGAAGCGTTTCTGAATAAGCGAAGCCGGCCGCGGTGCCCGTGGGGACTGAGGCGCTCCAGTCACGGTCTGCACGGCCACTACGGTCGGGGGTTCGAACCCCCATCGGGCATGGATATTTGTGCCGTCCTTAGTATTAGCTAAATCATAAGTATTTGGTAAGTTTAGGGACTGATGAGCCCGTAGTTAAGTCCCATAAGCTATACAAACATTTGAAGAAGCGAAACTTGTTAACATTCAATATTAGTTTAAATATTAGGAAGTCCTTTCTGAAAGCATTTGTCTGGAGTGTAGCATTGTACGGAAGTGAAACGTGGACGATACGGTATTCAGACGAAAAGGTGAAAGAAGCTTTCGAAAAGTTGTGCTACAGACTAATGATGAAAATTTGATGGGTAGATCATGTAACTAATCAGAAGGTGCTTAACCGAATCGGGGAGAATAGGAGTTTGTGTCATATCCTGACTAAGAGAAGGGATAGATTGGTGGGATACATTCTGAGAGCCGGCCGCGGTGGCCGAGGGGACTTAGGCGGTCCAGTCACGGTCTGCACGGCTACTACGGTCGGGGGTTCGAAT
Source organism: Locusta migratoria (assembly GCA_026315105.1). Classification (NCBI taxonomy): domain Eukaryota; kingdom Metazoa; phylum Arthropoda; class Insecta; order Orthoptera; family Acrididae; genus Locusta; species Locusta migratoria. Next base: position 546,039,669 of record CM048747.1, on the reverse strand, counting down.
CCCCCCTCGGGCATGGATATTTGTGCCGTCCTTAGTCTTAGCTAGTTCATAAGTAGTTTGTAAGCTTAGGGACTGATGACCCCGTAGTTAAGTCCCATTAGTTATACAAACATTCGAACATTCTGAGACATCAAGGAATCAACTTAGCATTAGAAGGAAGTATATGGGGTAAAAATTGTAGAGGGAGATCGAGGAAAGACTACAGTAAGGAAAACGTATTCTCAGATGAAGAGACATGCACTAGTCAGGGTATTGTGAAGAGCTGCAAAAAACCAGTCTGCGGACTGAAGTCCAGAACAACAACATTATAGGAATGAGATTTATCGGCTTTTTATCGTAAGGGATATTGAAATTGTTACTGGGCAATTCTCCTCATTCTCCTGAAACAATTCATAAAATTATATGTGCTGTATGATTGTTCCCTGAATTTATGTGAATTTTAGAGTATTATGTGTGGCCAAATTGTACTTCAGTTGGTATCTGGGAAGGTCACCATCACTGTTACAAGGACGTTTTCTTCCTTTGTTATGATTTCCCTCGCGACCAGTTTCCCACTCACTAGGTCTTAACTGTGATGTCTCTCGCTGCTGCTCCTGGTTTTCCGTCTGAATCAAGTCAAAACTCGCTCTTCACTAGGAAACAAACTGATTCTTACTGTATGAGTAATGTCACAGGGTGGTTAGCCATTCCAACCGAATATGTCCAACCCCTGGAACTGCCCTCTTCCTCCATCGTTCGCCTTTCACAGATACGCTCTGCTCCCTCTTACACAATTCGCAAGTTGGTAACAATTGCAGATGCAGCAACTATGACGGTAACCACTTATCCCTCGTGTCATTCCATTAGTCACACCAAACCTTAACCGAAGTCATTAGTTTAAATATATGAGAAGACACTTTAGTAACAGTGTGAAAAAGGCACTGAACACTACACAACTCTGGAAGTCGATTGATGTCCCATTCCCCACTGGTACTACACATTTGACTGAAACATAGGACATAGAGTTCTAAGTTTATTGTAAGCAGTTAAGCATATGTCATTGGACTGTTTTATACATTTAAACTATTCACTTCACATATTTCTGGAACAAGAATAGATATCGGAATACGTATTTCACAGACATAATCTTGGACTCTTATGAATGTAAATGCTATGGGCCATACTAAAATGTAAACCAATAATTTTTTAGCACTAACGTATTTTTAAATGTATACACCATTTTATTTGTTAAGTTTTCAGTAGAATGAGAAACTTCATAAAGAATGGCGTTGGTTACATCGAAATATTTGAATTTCATCCCGAGATATTGGGAAGCGAAGATGTCGTATGAAATTAATTAAGCGCTCAGCTAGCTCACAATTCGGCAGCATAAGGTTAACACTTTATTTATGTCAAGCGTTGAATTCGCATCCTAGTATTTCTAGTAATAATTGACATATTCCGATTAACCAAAGCTATTCTGTTTGGAATTTTGTTATGCTATTGATTGCATAAGAAATAATATGGGGAATTATATAAGAGCTTAAGTTTGTGCTTAAATATTATTTCCTTACGTCTTAGAATGTCTAATAGTACACTAATGGCCATTAAAATGGCTACACCAAGAAGAAATACAGATGATAAACGGGTATTCATTGCACAAATGTATTATACTAGAACTGACATGTGATTATATCTGCAAGCAGTTTGGGTGCATAGATCCTGAGAAACCAGTACCCAGAAGAACCACCTCTGGCCGTAATAACGGCCTTGATACGCCTGGGCATTGAGTCAAACAGAGTTTGGATGGCGTGATCAGGTACAGATGCCCATGCAGCTTCAACACGATACCACAGTTCATCAGGAGTAGTGACTAGCGTATTCTGACGAGCCAATTGCTCGGCCAACATTGACCACACGTCCTCAGTTGGTGAGAGATCTGCTCTGACCTTACGGGCCTTTCAAAAAAATCAAATGTTTGTATAGTTTATCGGACTTAACTACGGGGTCATCAGTCCCTAAGCTTACAAACTACTTATGATCTACTTACGAACTAGGACGGCACAAATATCCATGCCCGAGGGGAGATTCGAGCCCCCGACCGTAGTGGCCGTGCAGACCGTGACTGGAGCGTCTCAGTTCCCTCGGCCACCGCGGCCGGCCTTTACGGGCCTTTCCGTATCCAGAAAGTCCCGTACAGGACCTGCAACATGCGGACGTGCAATATCTTTCTGAAATGTAGGGTTTCACAGGGATCGAATGAAGGGTAGAACCACATCGGAAACGTAATGGCCACTGTTCAAAGTGCCGTCGATGCGAACGAAAGATCACCGAGACGTGTAACCAATGGCACCTCATACCATCACGCCGGGTGATACGCCGCTATGGCGATGACGAATACACGCTTCCAATGTGCATTCACCGCGATGTCGCCAAAGAAGGATGCGACCATCATGATACTGTAAACAGAACCTGGATTCATTCGATAAAATGACGTTTTACCATTCGTGCACCCGGGTTCGTCGTTCCGTACACCATCGCAGTCGTTCCTGTCTGTAATGCAGCTTCAAGGGTAACCGCTGCCATGGTCTCCGAGATAATAATCCATTCTGCTGCAAATGTCGTCGAACTGTTCGTGCAGATGGTTGTTGTCTTGCAAACGTCCCCATCTGTTGACCCAGGAATCGAGACGTGGCTGCGCGATCTGATACAGGCATGCGGGTATGATGCCTGTCATCTCGACTGCTAGTGAGATCCAGCACGTCGTTCAGTATTGCCCTTCTGAACTCAACGAGTCCATATTCTGCCAACAGTCATTGGATCGAGACCAACGCGAGCAGCAATATCGCGATACGATAAACCGCAATCGCGATCGTATACAATCCTACCTATATCAAAGTGGGAAACGTGATGGTATGCTTTTCTCCTTCTTACACGAGGCATCAAAACAACGTTTCACCAGGCTGTTTTTGTACGAAAAATCGCTTGGAAACTTTCCTGTCAGCACGTTGTAGGTGTCATCACCGGTGCCATCCTTCTGTGAATGCTCTGAAACGCTAATCATTTGCAAATAACAGCATCTCCTTCCTGTCGGTTAAATTTCGCGTCTGTAGCGTGTCATCTTCGTGGTGTAACAATTTTAATGGCCAGGAGTGTATTTACAATCATAATCACCTCCTGCGAGTCATGCCTGTAAAGGTCGTATTTTGGTATATTTTGTTATTCAAAAGATAACCACGGTGAAATATTTAAGTGGGATACCCTGCATAATAATTGAAGGCCATATGAAATGACGGTTAACATATGTTAGTAAATAGTGAAGTTTTCTCCAGCATTTCACTAGTTAAACCTTACGTGCAGAACCTTGTCCCACTCTACTCTATACCACTAATTACGAAGGAACAAATTATATGACCTTCACATCACGGTCTCAGTCCATAAATATATGAACCTTTTGCAACGTAATCTTTTGCTAATGTTAATTAGTCTACTTGAGACCAAACGCTTTTCGCTTTATTTTGTAAAAAATAAAATGAACTGTTAAGATTACTCACGTTTTCATGTTGCCCTCTTCCTGTATGTTTGGTAGCAGATTGCCGTCGCTGTCACTGTTTACATTTTTTACAAAAGTTCCCTAAAACCTGCCATTTCTGTAGCCTTGTGGGCTGCGTTTTTCTTTTGCTTTTTTTTGTGTATCGTCTATGAATGTGTTATTTGCTTACAAGTTCTTTGGTTTGCATTGTGAGATGTATTAATGTTTTATTTCTGTCAAAAATACGTCTGCTAGCAATTTTGTTTGTGATGTACTGACTGTATTGCTTGTGTTTATAAATACGATTTTGGTGTGTGAATGTGTATGTGTGTGTGTGTTGGTGGTGTAAGAGTGTGCTGTATGTCCTGCAGGTGTGTGTGTGTGTGTGTGTGTGTGTGTGTGTGTGTGTGTGTGTAGGGGATTTGTTGTTTTCTTATGTGGTCGTATTATGTGGTGGTTTTGAGGGTGGGAGAGGTTTCTCTTTGTCGACTATATGTTTCATTAATTTAAATAATGTTTCATTGCTGATGTTTACTTGGTAATTTAATATCTGTTTCTTTTCTGTTAATGCTTTTTGAATATGGATATTCTCTTGCTGGCTTAGGAGACGCATCTCATTGCTAAATCTGAATTTAAAAAAGTGTAATTGTTAATAGCGACAGTTAGTCTCAATGTGCTTCAAACAAACATGAATAGGGCGACATAAAAAACGTGCGTAATCTTAATAGTTCATATGATTCAGTACCAAACCCGTCGTCGCCCGGGTATGTATTTAATTTCAGTGTTTAACCAATTTTCCCTTTTCTCTCTCTCTCCCATCTGTCTGTCTCCTTCATTTTCTCTTTGCCCATCTCCTCCTTCCCCTTTCTCTAGCAATCACATCCTCGTTTCTCTGTCGAACTTCCCCCCCTCCAACCTCCCCAGTCCATTCCTTGCTTCATCTGTGAAAAATAATGTAAGTCTGTAAACTTTCATGTTGGTCAGTAAAGTAGTGTGTACTGCAAGTACCCTCCGCCATGAACCGAATGAAATCTTAGATAGGTTCCTATTTTTCTTTAAAGTTAAGTTCGCAAAATTTCATCAAGATTGGAATAAAATAATAAATTTCGCCTATGTTCGAAGCACATACAATGTTCCTTCAGATACATGTTCCGGTTCCACGCACAGGCCACTTTCTGCAACTGTACCGGGTCCATAACCAGAAGAGAAATAAATAAATTGACGAAGTTTTATCGAAATCAGATGAACGATATGGCAGCGCATAAAATACGAACAAACGAACAAATATACATCAGGTTTCCAATTTTTCCATTAGTCTATCCCCTCCTTTCTTTATGTCCACCTGCTCCTCTCCCTTCAGTCTGTCGGTTTCTTTCCTCCACTTTCCGTCCGTCTACTCCTCCGCCTATTCCTCTCCCTCCTATATTTGAAAACATAAATACATCTTCCAAGTTTCTTGGTGACTGGTCAATCGCTGTCAAAGTTGGAAGGTACCCTTCGACAGGCTAAATTCACTGGCTTCCAGATTAAAATAGTCTCCTTCATGATTACAAACATTTATCTTCTTTAATGGTAACCAGTCAAACAATTTGGATGTTTGTTGAAAACGTACCCTCTGTCATATACCTACGGATGCTTACGAAATGTGGCCCATGTGTTAATTTTGGGATTAAGCTATCGTTATTCCACATACCTTTCAATTCATTCCAATCGTTTCAGCGTGAAGAGTAACCAACTTGTTAACCCCGCTATAAGGTACCCTCCGCCAACGCACACTACGGTGGCCTACGATTGGTGCCCCTTGTATTAATCAGGCTATGAGTTACTTCATTTCTAAATTTCATTCAATTCCGTTCAGCCGTTTCAGCGTGAAGGCGTAAGAAACGAATTAATAATGCAGCACTTTTCCCCGCATTTCATTGTTTATTACGTCAGATAACTATTTGTCGTACAGTCATTTAATGGTGCCTATGACAATCGCGAAAGTGCAAGCAATATATTGACAAAGTTTCATCAAAATTGGTTGAACGGTAAGGCCGCGCATAAAATACGAACACACAAATATTCATTTTTAATATATTAGACTAGTTGAAAACCCGGCGTTGCACGGGTATTTATTTATTAATTCCTGCCATTTCTCAGGTATATATCCATTTGTATAAGGGCTGTACGTCTGTAAAATCTCTTTGGAATACAATTAATAGTAAAGGAGTAATAGATTAAAACTTAGTGCGTGGTGGGCTGGTTTTCTATGTACGTTACAGTTTATGTGCTTATATCCCATGAACTACGTGTTGCACTGTGATACAATTTAGAAGGTACACTCAACTAAATGCGTGTATACTGTCTGTAAAATTTCCTGTCGCTACAATTTGTAGTGTACAAATTATAAATTGTAACGTCTTATCGAATGCCAATTCTTCAATCCCAAAACAGTGGAGAAGTAGTAAGCGAAAAACTTTGTTCCTTTCATCATTTTGATATGGTTGTCAGCGAAAAAACGTTTAACAGAGGTTTGAAATTTTGTTTAAAGTTTGTTGCAAGTCGATAAGTACACTCATTCCCATATAGTATATTTTTAAAGTCTCGCCGCATTATGTGGCACTTTTTTGCCATTCCTATTGTTTATGACGTCATATTTTCTGAACCATGTGTCGTATGTGATTCTTAACCATGCAGCAATTGTTACCTCACGGTAAGGAATGTGTGTACCAAATATGGTTGAAATCGTTCCAATGGTTTAGGAGAAAATGCGCAGCATTGTCGCAAAACGCAGCAGTTTTTCGCGCATCTCATTGTTTATGACGTCATATCTCGTGAACTATATATCGTATGTGATTCTTACACTTACGGCAACCGTCCTCATGGATTGAAGCGTACGTGTACAAAATTTCATAAAGATTGGAACAAAACTGTAGATTTTTATGCAACACGTACAAACATACGGACACTTTGCCTTATATATTAGAAGATTAAATAATTCAATTGCATGAGAACTGTTCATGATCGAATTTAGTATAAATCAAACAAAAATGTAAAACGAAAAGTAATTGCCGTACAGTTGACCACTGAATATGCTTTAAAATAAAGCGGAATGTGTCTGGTTTCAAGCAGAGTAATTTACAGTTCAAAAAGTCGGTAACCTACACAAATTGGATTCACTGTATGTTTAACGGGGTGCTTGTCTTTCCGTTACAGCATTTTTTCCTAAATCTCGACTGTCATATCATTGCCTACCCGTGATCTTCGGAGAATACGATTTCAGAGAGCTCAGCGCACCCCAGAAACCTCTCTGAGAGATCGACCACGGAGGAAGTCAGGTGTGCACCCGCTCTTCTAATTCCGCGCGACGGCAAACGCCACCCCCTCCCCCTCGCTGGCCGTGTTTTTACAACTCGACCCCTAATTATATTTTTCCGTGCGGATTACAAAGCGTGCCAGATTACAGCTCCCCCCTGCTTCTAACAATACGAGCGGAGCTTGTTCCAGCGAGCGGAAGATTAAAACAAGTTGGAGTTAAACACACGTCGGGGCGCACGCGGCTTAGCGCGCGTTAATTAAACGCGAGGACGCGAAAGTAAATGAGGTGTAGCTAAATTTGAAGATTGTCTAGCAGCTTTAATGGAGTTTTATTCCGGCGCTTCTGCCATTCTGTTTGCGGATAATTTACAAGGTCGCACAGTATGCTCTTGTATGGGTCTACTGGCTCTCGGCATTCATAATTTGCAGAGTGGTAATACTGAAACTGCAAAGCAGCAATACTATTAAAAATTATATGAATTATTGTCGCATAAGTGGCCTATGTACCACTGTCCTACCCCAGATAAAGCGCCATGTCATGTTTGTGCTTCAAGAAGTAAAAAAATGGCTCTTGGTTTGTGCTCATATTGTGGTGTGCCACTTCTTCGTTCTTCCGGCGACGTTTCCGCTTTTATGCAGGTCGTTGTCAGAGCCTCTTCCATGCTTCTCAGTTCTCCCACAATCTGTCATTTGACACCTTCTCCCACTGAAATCCTCTTAGGTTCACATAATCTTTCACTTGGTCTCTCCATCTTCTTCGCGGTTTTCCAACTGGTCTTCGTCCGGAATCCATCCAATTTAGGGTTATTTTGGAAGGTTTTCAGCTCCTATTCTCTTAATGTGGCCAAACAAGTCTATTGCACTCTATAATTTCTTTCAAGGGCTTCACGCGTAGAGTTCTTCATACTGTTTCATTTCTTACCTTGTGCCTGTCTTGCCAAAGATTGGTCGTATAAATCGCACTTCTGTTGCTTTTATCCTGCACAGATCTTTCTTTGTCCAAGTCCGACATTCTCATCCGTCAGTCAAAATTGGCATATAATATGACTTGAACATCATAATTTTTGATTCTGCAGGTATTTTCCAATTTCTTATTACATCAAATACAGATTAATAAAATTTTGTAGAGTTTTGAATTCTCTCTAAAATTTCATCTTCTGTGTCCCCTTTTAGTTATTTTACTTTCTAGCTTGTGAAATTCTACACTGTCATTTCAACTCAACATGTGTACAAAGGATGTAGATCCTGCGTCCCTAAAAATTTGCAGAAAAGAAACATTTTTGATCTCGATAAAACAACTGCAATTATTTGTGACTATCAGAAGTTGAAGTTATTGTAGTTAATATGGATAAGAAGAGATAGTGAAGTATAAAGAAACATTCAATGTCCTGCCGCTTTTCCGCGTTCAAGGTTCGAAACCACCCTCGGGCTTGGATGTTTAATTTCTCTTCATTATAAGTTAGTTCATAAGTAGTTTGTAACTTTAGGGACTGATGACCCCACAGTTACGTCTCATAAGCTTTGAAAACACAAGCAACCAGCGGCTTTCGTCACCCCGTAACATTTTGTAGAATATTAATAATCTCTTTCAGTTAAAACTTACGAGTTGAGAGGCCGGGTGAATATATAAGAAATTTCTTCTGACGTTTCGTTTCAAACATCTTCTGTGTCCAGCTACTACCACTTAGGCTCCAGGACATGACAACGTTTGCCACGTTGTTTGTGCGAAGTAGTCATTCACATTTCCTCTTTTCGATTAAAATTACTCTGGTGCTTCTACACTATTGGCCATTAAAATTGCTACACCAAGAAGAAATGCAGATAATAAACGGGTATCCATTAGACAAATATATTATACATTTTCACGAAATTTGGGTGCATAGCTCCTGAGAAATCAGTACCCAGAACAACCACATCTGGCCGTAATATCGCCTGGGCATTGAGTCAAACACAGCTTGATGGCGTGTACAGGTGCAGATGCCTACGCAGCTTCAAAACGATAACACAGTACTTCAAGAGTAGTGACTCGCGAATAGTGACGAGCCAGTTGCTCTGCCGCCGTTCACCAGACGTTTTCAGTCTTACAATACAAGCTTCCAATACCCGTTCACCGCGATGTTGGCAAACACGTATACGACCATCATGATGCAGTAAACAGAAACTGGATTCATCCGAGAAAATGACGTTTTGCCATTCGTGCCCCCAGATTCGTCGTTGCGTACACCATCTCAGTCCCTCCTGTCTGTGATGCAGCGTCAAGGGTAACCGCAACTATGGTCTCCGAGCTGATAGTCCATGCTGCTGCAAGCGTTATCGAACTGTTCGTGCAGATGGTTGTTGTCTTGCACACGTCCCAATCTGTTGACTCACGGTTCGAGACATGGCTGCACGATCCGTTACAGCCATTCGGATAAGATGCTGTCATCTCGATTGCTATTGATACGAGGCCATTGCGATCCAACACGACGTTCTATATTGCCCTCCTGAACCCACCGATTTCACATTCTGCCAACAGTCATTTGATGGCGACCAACACGAGCAGCAATGTCGGGATACGATGAACCGCAATCACGACAATCCGAACTTTATTAAATTCGAAAACGTGATGGTACGTATATTTCATCCTTACACGAGGCATGACAACAAACTTTTCACCAGGCAACGCCGGTCAACTGCTGTTTGTGTATGAGAAATCGGTTGGAAACTTTCCTCATGTCAGCACGATGTAGGTGTCGCCACCGGCGCTAACCTTGTGTGAATGCTCTCATAAGCTAATCATTTCCATATCACAGCATCATCTTCCTGTCGTTAAAATTTTGCATCTGTGGCACGTCATCTTAGTGGTGTAGCAATTTTAATGGCCAGAAGTGTAGGTAAACGTGTGACGTCCTTTCTAGTTGTGACACGACCGCGGTAATGATGACAAGAATTGCGGCGAAGGTTTATGTCGTTGCGACTGTATTAACGCACTTTAAACAGCTTCCTATATATTGACGTATAGCTTTTTTCCGGATGTGATGACATTTTGAAACGTAGTGGTAAAGAATGACGTCGCGTCACATGTCGCCTCTTTTGCCCCAAAGCTTACGTAACACTTAGGGACATTAGAGCGAAAGTTTGAACTCCTGTGTCAGAATACAAGATTTTGTGCATTGTGGTTTCTGAATCCTACATCAGAATGGTTGTTCTTGTTTTGTTTTTTTCTGTATGGAGAAAATATTATGTACATTATTCACTTTACAACATCTTGTTTGCAATTTGTCGCCACTGTGTACGCGTTAACTCTAAGATGCGGCAATAGTGTTTAATTAACTCACAAAGTTTTGGCCGTTACTTTGCAGTATATTACACGGTATGTTTTGTGACGGTCAGAAAAAGTTACTAGTGAAATGTGTGATCCCTCAGACTTCGGAGGTGATCGCTGTGTCCCCAGTGGTGTAGCAACTGTCTAGAAAGCAGGAGACCCGTATTCGATTCAAGGCTGGTTACTCGTTGTCAACTTTACCCTTGAACCCTTTCGGAGAGAATGTCATGCATTCCGTGAATATAAGGTGATGCAATGTGAAAAAATGTATTTTATAAATGTAACCGCTAAATCTTTACCATGAATTTTCAGGCACCAACGTTATTGTTAGTTGTAACTTATCATCCAATGGCATAAATACTACATATTTCCAATCATTATGTACTAGTTTACGGACGCTGAGTCTTGGCTCATAACGTTTAATGCTTGATTAAGGAAATCATGCAAGTTGGCTATGCGAATGTTTATACAGACTGTTTTATGCTGGGTTCGGAAATTTCCCTTTATACAAGAGATCTTCCATGCGATGTAATTGCTGTAAATCCGCATTCATTTCGCGCGACAGTGTGGGACTATTGAGACTGCATTAAGGAAACAGAGCCGGCCGCGGTGGCCGAGGTGACTGAGGCGCTCCAGTCATGGTCAGCACGGCCACTACGGTCGGGGGTTCGAATCCCCCCTCGGGCATGAATATTTGTGTCGTCCTAGTTCGTAAGTCGTTCATAAGTAGTTTGTAAGTTTAGGGACTGATGACCCCGTAGTTAAGTCCCATACGCTTAACAAACATTTGAACATTTTGAAGGAAACAGAAATTGCAAGTTTTTCCCGTACTGCTACGTGAGGGAAAGATCGGTATCTTATTGCGTTAATTTGTCGAGGAAAATCCTTACAAATACGCAAAACAGTTGATGTGTCTACAACGTTGGGGGTGGTTCATATCAAGTAATTTCCATGGGTCAAACTTGTAAGAGCTTTCCCGCTAGGTATCGTGAACCCGCGTAAAAATTGATTATTGACGTCCTAGAGCGAGAGTACTATGTGCTGGACCGTAATTCCAACTCAGGACATTTGCCTTTCGCGACCAGCAGTCTACCTGTTCAGCTAACCTGGCATGCCTCATAGTCTCAGTCTGCTATCGACAGCGCAGCGGTGAGGACGGACTGTTTACGTCCCGCCGCAGTGACTCGCGCGTGAGCGGTTGTTTACTTCTCGTAGTCTTCGCGAGTGTTACTTCATATAGACATAGAATGGCTCATTCGTACCGACAATCTACAATCAAGATCAGCTTTAATAATGAATTTGCACGACCGAAAGCATTCGAAGTGGAAAGATTCATCTGTGAAGAGATTAAAATTGATCCACGAGAGATGATTGGAATACACTTCTCCATTATAAGTAGTGTGGTCTACGTAAAACTGATCAACGACACGGTATGTGACAAGATTGTGCGAGAGAACAAAGACGGACTAAAATTCAAACATTCTGACGGAAATGTCGGAGCAGTGACAATTGATCATGCAGGGCTGGGTTTAAGAACCGTCCGAGTTTTTGAACTACCTTTCGAGGTACCTGCTGACATCGTGACAAAAGCGCTGCAACCCTATGGTAGAGTGCTTAGCCACATAGCAGAAAAATGGACAACCTTTACTACGTACCCTGTTCTTAATGGCGTACGACAAATAAGGATCGAACTGACAAAACATGTGCCATCTTATCTCACGATTGGAGGCTGCAGAGCAATAGTGCTCTACGATGGCCAACCAAAAACATGTTCAGGCTGTGGTAAGGAAGGTCATGTCCGTTCAGAATGTCTTCAACGGAGAATTGTTCAGGTACCAACAGGAGAACCTGTACCAACATCTACGGCCACGACCCTCCCTCTCACATATGCAGAGGTGTTCACGAAGAACGTTCAATCAAACAAAGACATCACCCAACAACTAGAATGTTCTGCGGAAGGTTCGACGGCAGCGAACGAAGATACCTTCAAGGAAGAGCTAGCGTCTCTCCCCACAGAGATGCCGCGAACGATCTCTCCACCAGAGAGACTAGAACAGAACATGGACGTCGACAGTAGGGTAGTGCCAACAGCCGCCTTCGTCCCCGTCAGCAAAGAGGACAGCGATGCACAACCAAATTCGGATACGGAAGCCCATGTCCGTAAACAACGATCTCCAAAACGACACAAGAAACGGCGACTCACCCCGTCAGACGACTGCTTACAACGTACGACCGGAGACAGTGAACAAGTTGAAGGGAGAGGTGACCACGCAGAGGTTACCGTGACGTCTCATCAAGAAGGTCAATATACCGATAAAAAGAAAAGCCACGAGCGACCTGCAGAGTATGACAACGTAGAAGTGCCTGCAGCCCACCACCAGTCTGCTATTGTGGAAAGGACGACACAACAGGAAGGGGTGGAGAAGACTAAGATGACGACGAACTGGCCACAAGGCGATTGGTCAGAGGACAGTGGAGATGACCCGATGACGGCCGCAACAGGCGACGGGGCAGCGGCGGCGCCCCTGCAAAGTTAGACACGCAGTTAACGCCAGCGGATATGACGAGGCCCCACGACGTGTCAGTACAACATCAGATGATATAAGCTCCCATGGGCGAGACACACATTGCGGAACGAAGACAAGCATACCGACTAGCCTCCATAAATATCAACACCATAAGGTCGCGCATTAAATTGTCCTTACTCAAGGAGATGCTGATCGCGGCGGACATCGATATAGTCCTACTTCAGGAGGTGTACGTTCAAGATTTTCCGATCATCCACGGGTACGACGCCTACATTTCACATGCCTCCGAAACAGGCAGCGGCGTGGCAATACTTCTTAGAGAAGGCATAGAAGCTGAGGATGTTCTACACCTACCTTCAGCAAGGGGATCAGCGATGACGGTGCTTGGTGTCAGACTCATCAACATTTACGCGCCATCCGGAACAGACAAGAGACGAGATCGTTCCCGCTTCTTTGCCGAGGAAATTGCGCCGCTCTTCCAAGGACGACACGAATGTTTCATCCTCGGAGGTGATTTTAATTGTGTACTTGCCCAGAAAGATCAAATTCCTGGATACACAACGTGCCCGGAACTAAGAACGATAGTGCGTGATATGCATTTGGTTGACACATGGGAGCATGTGCATGGCCAACGTCAAGGCTTCACCCATATGACGAGTCATTCCGCTAGTCGCCTCGATCGAGTTTACATGACAAATACTCTCAGCACTGATATCGTGGATGCAGAACTGTGGCCTGCAGCCTTCACCGACCACACGGCATTTATATGTACCATCTCTCTCAGGAGACAGCAGGTGTGGCGGAGCCGCGGTACTTGGAAACTGAACATCGCCCACCTTGACAACCCAGACTGTCGCAGTGCCATCGAAGATACATGGACATCATGCCTACGACGCCTCCAGGCGTATCCCACGACACTACGTTGGTGGCTGGATTGTGCCAAACCAGCAATACGCCGTACTTTCATTCGCTACGGTCGTGAACAGGCAGCGTGGCGACGGCAAACGATGAACTTCTACTTCACTGTGCTACGTGACTGCATTAACCAGGCACCTTCTCCGGAGAGACAGACGACAGTACAACAAGCGAAGGCCAAGATTATAGCCATCATGAGAAGCCACCTCGAAGGAGTAGTAGTCAGAGCAAGGGCACTCGACCGAGTAATGGGAGAACAACCATCCATGTATCATATCATCAACGAACGTAAGCGTCGAGGAAGAGGCCTGATACACGTGCTGGACACTGAAGATGGCAGACATCTAACTACGCAACAAGAAATAAGCACTGCCTTTGTCGAATACTACACTCAACTATACACAGCGGTGGATACTGACATGGCGATAGTTAACGAAGTTTCTCAGACAATCCTTGGCACCATTGACCCGGCGGCAGAAGAACAGCTGACGGAGGATATAACTGAAGAAGAAGTAGTGGAGGCAATTGGTAAGGGAGCAGTGAATAAATCGCCTGGACCAGATGGACTCCCACTGGAATTTTATCGGACCTTCCGACGTATGATAACACCCATATGGACTAGTATTTGCCGTGAATTGATGAATCCAGATGTGCCCTTACCACCATCCTTCGTGGAGGGACTTATCATCCCGATACACAAGCCATCAGGTCGCTCACGGATTCGGGACTACCGACCATTGACGCTTCTGAATTGTGACTTTAAGATATTCTCCAGACTCTTAGCTTCGCGCTTCCGAAGAATATTGCGCCAAGTGATATCACTCGATCAAACTTCGCTTGGTGGAGACGCCAACATTCAGACAGCACTCGGCGAATATCGCGATGTAATCGCACTGGCGAAGACCTGCCGCCTTCGCGGAGCCCTTGCGTCGATTGATTTTGATCGGGCCTTCGACAGAGTGGGTCACACCTATCTGGCAGCAGTCATGAAGCACATGCGATTTCCACAGCCCTTTATCAGTGTCGTGATGCGGCTATTAAATAATGCTTCCTCCAAAGTGCTCATCAACGGTCGGACGACAGCATCCCTCACCATATCAAGATCGGTTAGACAAGGATGTCCACTTTCGACAATTTTATACGCCATAGCCCTTGAACCACTACTCTGTGGCTTACGTCAACGATTGACAGGGTTGACAATGAGAGGGTACACTTTCAAGTGTAAAGCGTATGCAGACGACCTGGTGCTCATGGTACGGACTGACAACGACATGCAAGAGGCTTTAACTTGGATCAACAAATATGGAATGGCTACAGGCAGCCGCATCAATGTGGACAAGTCAATGGCCATGAGTATCGGTGACGGGGTACCAGAAGAACATGTAGCGCCCTTACAACTCAAGGATACCTTGAAATGCTTAGGTGTTGTCTTTACCAACGACGTGCGTCACACAGCAGCTTACAACTACAAGAGACTTCTACAGTCGATCCGGACAGCAGTCAGAGGAAATACTATACGGTCTTTGGACATTATCCAACGTGTCAATTATGTTAACACACACATGGCGTCACGAATTCCTCACCTTGCACAAATCCTTCCGATGCCGACGGTGATAGCACGGCGTATATTGGCTGCGTTTGGTTCCTTCGTCAGTGCGGGACTACTCTTCAAAGTTAGATATGAAACCCTCACCCTCCCTCCCGGCAGGGGAGGTTTAGGTCTTGCACATGTTCATGATCGAGCAGTGGCACTATACATCAGCACCATGTTGAAATTGTGGAGACGACATCACACATCTCTGACAGGATTCTTAATAGAAGAACTAGCACCGATGTCTCAAACAGCACCGGTGGCGGTGCAGCACATCTCACAGTCACTCCACCACATCAGTGCTTTTTTTATAGAATACAGTTACGTTAAGATGGCACTGGCGGAAACCAGACCTGCGACGGCTCGTGACATCTATCGAATCTTAACGGCCACAAGAACTGGCAATGTTATTGAGAAGAAGTATCCAAATGTTGACTGGCCGGTGGTATGGCGATCGATACACCACGTTTCCTTGGATACGGAAACACGTGCCATGTGGTACCTGACAGTGAACGGTAAACACGCAACACGATCTAGACTCCACTCTATACATTTGATGGACTCACCATTATGCCCCCAGTGCCGAGTTCTGGACGACGACGAACACCGGTTAACATGTGGCCCAGCAGCAGAAGTCTGGCGTTTAGGACAACAGATAATAGCTTTCTTTCTACGAGTGGGGCCACAAGACATCAGACCACGTTCCGTGTTATTCCCTGACAGGACATACTATCCACGAACTAAAACGAATGCAGTAACATGGATTCGAGCACAACTGGTGCTCTATTTATTCAGAGATACCCCGAAGAATGTATTAGACTTTTGGATCTACTTAGAAGAACGACATAGAAAGATTGTACATAATCCTAAGTATAGGCAGTATTTTTCAAATTTTTTATGGAGTGCGTTTCAGGACCCGCCGCACAGCTGGAACGTCCCGGGTAGGAGAAGTTAAAATATTAAATCGACGAAGAATGAACGAAAGATATGAAAACGGCAACTAATCCTAATGTACGAGAAGACGTACCCGGGCGCTGGAGCGGCGAAGGAATTGAAATAACACTCTACACCGTGCTGCGTGTATGTTTATTTATGAAATGCGAGAAGGCAGTTAAGTTTCTGTATGGGTTGTGCGCACGGTGAACAGATTTACTATTACATAAAAAAAAACAACTCTATAAGAAGAATTATGTTGCCTTTGTCTACACTGAATAAAAGTCAAGTCTGCTTAACACACTACCCCTAGCCTCTCCTAAAATTTACACTTGTTTCCTTTCATTTATAATAAAACAAAAAAAAAAAAAAAAAAAAAAAAAAAAAAAAAAAAAAAAAAAAAAGTGACTGAGGCGCTCCAGTCATGGTCAGCACGGCCACTACGGTCGGGGGTTCGAATCCCCCCTCGGGCATGAATATTTGTGTCGTCCTAGTTCGTAAGTCGTTCATAAGTAGTTTGTAAGTTTAGGGACTGATGACCCCGTAGTTAAGTCCCATACGCTTAACAAACATTTGAACATTTTGAAGGAAACAGAAATTGCAAGTTTTTCCCGTACTGCTACGTGAGGGAAAGATCGGTATCTTATTGCGTTAATTTGTCGAGGAAAATCCTTACAAATACGCAAAACAGTTGATGTGTCTACAACGTTGGGGGTGGTTCATATCAAGTAATTTCCATGGGTCAAACTTGTAAGAGCTTTCCCGCTAGGTATCGTGAACCCGCGTAAAAATTGATTATTGACGTCCTAGAGCGAGAGTACTATGTGCTGGACCGTAATTCCAACTCAGGACATTTGCCTTTCGCGACCAGCAGTCTACCTGTTCAGCTAACCTGGCATGCCTCATAGCCCGATTCTACAGCTTTACTTTCAGGTTTAGCTGCTAGGACAGAGTAGCTCATAGGTAGAGTGCTTGTCGCGAAAGGCAGATGTCCCGGGTTCGAATTCCAGTGCGAGGCAGTTTACTCTACTAGAAAGTAAAGTACTCTACTAGAAAGTTTCAAATCAGCGAACAGTCCTCTGCATAGTGAAACTGTGACTTGTTAGCCATTTAGCATAGTGGAGGCACCGCATGTTATGCAGACATCAAGATATTCTGCTTCGAACCAAAAACGGCGTGACCTCTAATCGTTACACTAACTAGAAATTTGTAATTACCACACAAAATATCCTCTTCAATTCTCTACGAAAAGTTGTCTTCCATTAGTCAGTAATTCTGCAAAATATGCAGCAAAACATTTGACATTTTTTTTCGTTAGAAACTACCTGGGGCCGACTTAGGCCTTTTGGGTGCCAATCAGTTCACGTGACGCCTCTTTGGCAAACTGCGTGTCGATTATGTGTTGATGAGAACAGCACAGCATCCTGTTTCCCGGCGTAGAAAATCCATGACAAGAGCGAGAATCAAACCCGTCTCTCCTGCTTGGCAGTCCTGCTCCTGTCTAGAAGACTACATACGCTGCGTCTTTAGTTCTTAGGAGTTGTTTTCCGCCTACGTTCTGCCGTTCTTAGATTAGCGTCCATTAACCGATATGTTGCTGTAACTATCTGTGTTAGTGTTACAAACGGCATTTGGGTTTCGGAGGAATAAGGTACACTTGAGGCCAATACTCACGACTTATCTTAGAGTACAGATTAAGGAGAGGCAAACCTGCCTTTCTAGGTTGGAGAATGCTTTTTAAAATACTGACTGGAATACACTCTTTCATATTTTGAAGTCAGCAAGCGTAAAATATATGGAACGGAAGGTTATTTACAACTTGTAGAAGAGCTAAACAGTGGTTATTATAGACAAAGTAAATGAAAGACAAGCATTGGTTGGGTAGGATGTAAGACTGGGTTGTATACTTTCTACAGTGTTTGCACACTAAGCAAGTTGAGAAGGAAAGCAAGTTGAGGAAAGCATTAAAGTTGAAGAAATAAAAACATTGCGTTCTGCGGATGCCAAAACGAAAACGACGGAGCAGACAGGGAATCGAATGTCACATCGCTGGTAACGAGTTGTACAAACGCTTTGGTATCGGCTGTGCATAAATAGTTGCTACTATTTAAGTTTCAACCCACGTACGTGCAATATATTAAAAAATAGTATGGTGCGCCTCTTGAATGAGGTTCATTCGTCGTTATGTCTTCAGTAAAAACTTTTGAAACATGTGGGTTGACAGAATAGGAGAAATATATCGACCACTGCATGCATCATATTCCCTCGTTATTTTTTATGCGTTGCTTGAAGGATATTGTGTTTAGTTTATTAGTTATTTGCGTACAATCAAGCCGCGAATACCTTTTATTGATGAAGTGATGACGAAAAAGACGATGTCAAAGACTCATAAGGAATTATGTCCTGGATTTTCCACAAATAACTGGAGAACATGTGTACATTGTAGCGTGTCGCCGTTGAGTAGCCGAGCGGTCTAAAGCGTCTCGCTTCGGAGCGCGCGGTTGCTCGCCGTGGAGGTTCGAGTCCTCCCTGGGGCATGGGTGTGTGTGTTTGTCCTTAGGTTAGTTTACCTAGGTTTAAGTAGTTTGTAAGCTACCCGACTAATGACCACGCAGTTTGGTCCGATAGATTTACAAACATTTGAACATTGTAGCGTCCCCCACTGATAGGAAAATGATTTAGCGAGCCATGCATTGGTATTTATTTTAAAAGAGTTAGTTTTTTCGATGTTATATTTTTGTTTGGATGACGATATTCTGCGATTTAAATGGGTGTTTCTATCTAGTCAAAAATAGAAGCATTAAATTGTATTCAATTGTGTTATTTGCAAATACTACCACATTTTCCCCCTGATGTTTCTATTTAGATAGTTCAGCGTCATCGGTAGATCTATCAATATTACTGGATTGTTGTAACCAGATGCCATTGCGTGGCAGATTTATATTTCAACATTTTATGCTCTTTTACGTACGATATAGACTGCTGACGATTACTGCTTAAGAAGCAGTATTGAACAACTGTGTGTGACTTTAATGAACACTTATGCAATATCTTGCAGGGAGGCTGTGGCATGCTCTATGTTATTTATGTGTAGTATGGTTCCGAACCCAGGTTAAACTTTAGGTCCGCTTAACTGGCTGGGTAAGTCAGTTCGTAGGTCGGAGGAAGGTAACGGCGTACCACAGTGTTGAATATCGGTACACATTCATAAAGGCAAGAGATAACGTTATTAAAAAAAGTAACAGGAGCGAATATACGGAAAGACGCTATAAAATGTACTCTCATAAAACCCTTATGACGTAAGATATAGACAAAACAGATAGTTGTACATAACAGAGTACCTTAGGAATTTAGTTGCGTATTCGGAGAAAAGGGTTACGTTTACTATTTTAGGTGTAATGTGCGAGGTGTGTGTGTGTGTGTGTGTGTGTGTGTGTGTGTGAGAGAGAGAGAGAGAGTGAGAGAGAGAGAGAGAGAGAGACAGAGAGAGAGAGAGAGAGAGAGAGAGAGAGAGAGAGAGAGAGAGAGAGAGACATGAAATCATTGGTATAATATGTCTAGAATTAGTTAATTATACGTTTTCTCTTACAGTTACTCCATTTTCTGACCATCAATCAGTGAGGTATATTGCAAACCCTTTAAGAAAGAACAAGAAAAGAGAAATGGCTCTCACAACATAATGCTACGACATTATTTTAGTGGATTGTAGTAGCTAGCTTGAGATGGGTCGTTCCGGCTGCTGTTCGTTATCTCTTGTTGCGTGATTATCTGCATCTCGTTTCTTGAGAAATCTAGCAGCGAGCATTGTGTCTTGAGTCGGAAGGAACACCTCGGTGAATTAGGTCAATTATCCTTTGGTGAATTAACACCAATATTTCGCTAATTGCAGCAGAGTTACAAGCGTAAAGCCCCGTAAAACCATCGTTAACTCTGTTCTCGGGAGTGCTAATTCATACTTTAATGAAGCTCAAATTAGTGTGTCGTGATCTGGTACACAGCAGACGGTATTCTTGGCCGTGTAATCATGTAACCTGCGGCCCAGTCTCAATACATTCCAACCATCCATCTGTTCCGTACCACTGAAGCTGTACGCCAAAGTTGCCCAAGAATTTCCGCATGTGTTCACAAAACAATGAACGTATTATATGAGGTAATGAAAACTCTGGAAGATGTGAGTGGAAATTAGAGAAACGTCATTTTAATGGTACGATTGCAAAACTTCTGAGACGATTTACTAACAGAATAACGGAAAAAGAGGTTGAATCCAACATCGGGGATGATTATTTTGAATTACGAAGAAACGTACGAACACGTGAAGCAATACTCACGAAATATCGTGTAAGATAGATCATGAAAACGGAATCCTACGTTTTTAGCTTTTATAGATTTAGAGAAAGCTTTTGGCACCGTCGAGTCGAATACACCAAATTACCAAATCTGATTTCAACATAGACAAATTATAGGCAACATAAGGTTACTTACATGCTGTTCATAAACCAGAAAGCATTATAACAGTCGAAGGGCATGAAAATGGTACATTGATTGAGAATGGAATAAAACATTGTTGTAGCTTTTTCCCAATGTTGTACAATCTGAGCCCTGTCCAAGTTCTGAAGGAAAGCAAGGAAACGATTGGTGAAGGAATTAAAGCTCAGAGAGAAGAAATAAGCAACGGACCTGGATGAAAAATTGAACGAAATGAACAGTGACTTGCAAGAATAGTATAAGTTGAAGATGAAGAGGAGTAAAAGAAGGGTAATGGAATGTAGTCTACAAAAATCACGCCATTCTAAAGGGACTGGGTTAGGTTCAATATGATCAAATGTTTGTGAATATATGGGACTCAACTGCTTTGTTATTATTCCCTAGCTTACAAACTACTTAAACTAAGATAAAATAACCTTAGGATAACACATTCATCCATGCCCGAGGGAGGATTCGTACCCCCGACGGCGAAAGGTCGCGCGCACCGCAGCACGGCGCCCCAGAGCGCACGGCTAATCCACCGCCGCCTGGGTTAGGTAATGAGACAATAAAGGTGATAGCTGAGTTTTGTTAGTGTGCAGTAAAATAACATACGATGGTCGCACAACATACGATATAAAATGGAGAATGACAATGGAAAGAAGAGCGTTTCTGAAAAAGACAAATTTGTATATTTTAATGTAGGTGTTAGGATATGTTTCTGGAGGCATTTGTGTGGAATGTTGCTTTGGGATGAATAAAACATAGACGACAAATAGTTCATACGAGAAGAGAAGCTCTTCAAATGCGGTGCTAAAAACGAGTGCTGAAGATTACGTTGGTAGATCGCATAACTGTTCAGGAGGTACTGAAAAGAATTGGCGAGAACAGAAATGTCTAGCATACCTTGAATAAAAGATTGCCCGATTGGTGTGATACATTCTTAGACGTCAAGGAATATTGAATTTTCTCACTGGATGAAAGTGTGTGGGGTAGAAATCGCAGACGGAGACCAAGAGACGAAAACAGTAAGAAGGTTAAAAATTATGTAGGTTGAATTTCTAATGAGTAAATGAAGATGCTTCCTCGGGACAGTGCTGGATGGAGAGCTACATCAAACCAGTCCCCGGGCTCTACATCAAACCAGTCCCCAGACCGAAGAGCACAACAACAACATCAATCAATTTAGATTTTCATATACAAATTACAAATTATGATGAAGAAGTTTATTTTGCTTTACTGGAACATCTTTGTAGTGCGTCATGAATTTCTGAGTACTGTGTATATTCAGATATCTTAGTTAGTGATCAAAGTCCTCTATATTTAATTTGTTCAAGATATCGTCAATATGTAACAATGAGACCATGTTTCGAAAACCTCTTACTTCGTTCGTGGGTAGTCGCACTAGGAACCCCTTCAGTAATCTAGTGTGAACTATAGAAACACCCCTTGGAAGAACGTGAACAACTGTCGTGATTTCTGTTATTCCAGTGCAATGTTTCGGTCTAATACAGGGCGTGTTCGAACTATCATTCAGTTTGATACTGCCTGGCAGATTAAGACTGTTTCCCAGAACTGGGATTCGAACGAGAGATCTTTTAGATTATACGGGATAGCGCTCAACCTGCTCAGCTATCCCGGTATGCTCCACGGCCCGTCCTCACATCTACAAACCCGCCAGGCAGTTTACCTCGCTAGCCAAATTCCAGATATCACTCCAGCCAAACCTGCAAGACTAGCGCACCTGAACTAACTTCTCAGAAGTTCTCCTACGAACGTTGCCGGCGTATCACTCCCGGAAGATGTTTCCTGAAAGTTATTTTATCTCCACAGCAGAGTTAGCCCTGATATGAAACTCCTTGGCGATTAAAACTGTGGGACGGAATTCGGGATTCGAACGTGGGCCCTTTTCCTTCCGCAGGCAAGAGTTCAGCACACAGAGTAACATATACAGAGGAGAAGCCTCTCCTAAACCACTGACCTTTGCTTCCCTCGCAGTTCCGTAAGATGCTACCAGGTGCCAGGCGGTTCCCTGGCTTAGGGTGCCTCTCGCACGTCAGAAGGTACCGTGGAGGGGAGGCTGAGGGGAGAGAATGTGCTGCTTGCCACGAGGCCACGGCTGTGTCTGGCTTGCTGGTGTTTGAGGGGAGGTGGTGGTGGGGACAGCCGCTACCTGCCGCCTGCTCTGGCCAGTTTAAAGGGCTGCTTCTGACCGCAGCGCCAGAATGGGACATCTTACGGAACTGCTGGAAACCCTCCCTCCCCGCACCCCTGAGTTTAGGACCGGGCTCTTACGGAGGTTTCCCGTCTGTATATATTTGTCTGTAGTTCTACTGACTGATCTATCCCGGCACTCCTCACTGTCCATCTTCACCGCTACACTTCAACCAGTACCCACCTCCAAATTTCCAAGATTCAAAGGTCCCAGGTTGTAATCCCGGTTCCGACACACAGTTTTCATCTGTCAAGAAGTTTCGGCCGGCCGCGGTGGCCGAGGGGACTGAGGCGCGCCAGTCACGGTCTGCACGGCCACTACGGTCGAGTGTTCGAATCCCCCCTCGGGCATGGATATTTGTGCCGTCCTTAGTTGTAGGTTGTTCATAAGTAGTTTGTAAGTTTAGGGACTGATGACCCCTTAGTTAAGTTCCATAAGTTATACAAACATTTGAACATTTTGAAGTTTCGTATTAGCGCACTCTCCGCTGCAGAGTGGTAATACATTGAAGCTATCACTGGGTTAATTCTTGTTGAGGTCGCCTGTGTTTACAGCTGTACCGTTTTTCACAGTAGAAACTTTTGCTTCGTGAAATGAGCCCCGATAACAGTTGGTAAGAGCTGGTTGTAGGTTTCGTGTATCCCGCAGCGCACGCGAAGCAATGGATACACGTTACTGGTGGAGAGATAGTAGTGTGAGATGATTTTACATTTAGTAAATTTTATCTTCTTGTCCATCTGCACCGATTATTCAGTGGTTATGGTTACTTTCTATTTGGAATAGAACAAACTTGATAACACGACGGAAAAAAAATCACAAAAAAATGACAACTGCTTAGCACTTTATTGGACACTTATAGTCACTAATAAATGTTTCAATTAAGTAATTTAAGGTATAAACAAACTGAAGAGCGTACATAATTACTAAATCTTCTCTCAGTGATGAAATACAAAATTTTGTCTTGCATAAGGCGGGACTGCTATTCAGTTTGAATGACGGCTGTCTGGCATCTTCCCTAGGTTTTTTTTTTACCTACTAATTGATCTAAGTTCACTAGACTGGCTTTTTTGCTAAATGAGAACTCCTTTCTGTTGGAAGTGTGAGGAATAGCATTTCATTTCATGTTGTTAAATGTTAGTTTCTGTAATACTGTGTAAATATTTCTGGGATTTATTATGCTAATAATTTATTATTGTCTCTATGAATGTGGCAATATGAACGGTTTCTCCGGAACGCCACTGTCCCCGTGAGAATGTGTACTTGCTTTATTCTGTATGTGAATGTATAAGCATCTTATAGCATGGGAGTCTGAGTGTATGTATGAGAATTTTCGTCGTCGGCTGGTGGCTGCTCGGTACTAGTGTTTCTCTGGCTTCGTGTCGATAGTCGTTTGATGCTAGCAAAGAGGTTCCTCCACCCTTTGGTTACAAGTTGTATTGGCAATGCCCGGTAGCGAGCCTCGGCAGGACGCGCGACTCTAAGCTCTCCACACCACCTCGTTTTTTTGGGTTTCTACTGATTTCCGGAGGTGGCGGCAGGCTCGCTGGCCGTGTGGTCACTCTGCAGCTGTGCTTCGACCTTTTAAGAAGTTTTGATTTTCTTTTCTCCCTTAAGATGGTTGCGATTCTTTCTCTGGTGTTCAAATTAGACTTAGGTTCATTTTTCGGAATAAGTTTCCTCGATCATGGACGGAAGTGTATTCAGTTTCATTTCGGTGATTTTGCATAGGCAAATGCGGTGAATATGTAACGAATTCGGTTTGATAACGGCAGAGAATCGGTAACCTTTGTGAAATTCGCTGGTGGTGTACGAACTCTGTTTAATTTCTTTCTAGCTTTCTGGGATGGTAATAATGTGCGGGAATATTTTATTCTGTGTAGTGCATCTGAATTATCCCTTTCCGTTTCCTCCTTCCGCGAGTGATAAGTACTCCAGGTGGTGTGTTCATAGAAGCCTTCAGCTACCCCTGTGTCTGTTTCTTGGCCCTTCAGGCAAGATATCATGTATCTATCTTTCATATTTCCCGTATTACATCGCGATCTCCTCAACGTCTATTTTAAATTCCTGTTTCGTTTCCAACTTCTACCTTCTATTCAGACTCTGTCAGTACCCTTGTACAACCCAATTTATTCGCTTCCTTATGAAATACTGCGTATATCTAGGAGCTGCATGCCGTATTTATTAGTTGATTTACTTCGACATGGAATTTATTCCATTTTTTTGATTTTTCAAGACTGGACTTCGCCCATCTCTGGAAACCTTTCCAGTCACGTCTGGCTGTATTTCTTTAGCTTCCTTATGATATCCTACGCATTTCTAAGGGTTGCATACAGTAGCTATTATTGGGAAATTGAATTTTTGTATTTTACCGGGTTTCGGAACAACGTGGTTCCGAACTCCGTCTTCAAGGGTTTATAGCTAGTCACTTGAGTTTTCGCCACTGCTCACAAACCAGTACCTTACTATTGTGTGTTATTGCTTTGTTATCTATGATACGGTTGATTTTTGTTTCAATGAATACGACCTCTAAGCACTTCGCCTTCAGTGGGGTGCGAATATGTAATGTAGCAGACACGTGCCGTGTGTCCCAGTAAGTATGCATGCTCACGGTTTGATTTATATGAAAATTAATCTTGCTATTATCGCGTACCATCTGAAGTAAAGAAAGATAGACAAGAGCCACCTACGAAATTTATTTTCCTCGTGTTGTGTGGTACACCCTGGTTCGCTGAATTTGGTCTACAATGGCGGTGCCTGCTTCTGATTCGTATCAGCCCGCTTTGCTTTGCGCGTATGAGTGACGGAATGCTTGTCGATTCTAAATCCCTCCTCCGACGATGTTCGGGTCAGATTACTTTAAATTAACCTGCAATGGGATGCATTTTCATTGTATAACAAAATTGGTTCCCCCATATGCTCATGTTTGATCTGAATAAATAATTTATTGTCAGTGAAATTTTGTTCTACTTATGATTATTAGTCAATGAATAGCCTCCATTTTATTTAATGTTGTTTTTCACCAGTGCTGAGAACAAATTCAGATGCAAATTATCATATTTTTAATCCCGTTACGCCATAAATTTTCTCTCAGCCATCTTCATGATATGGTTTAGATCGCGGTGGCTTTTATATTAATAATTGTGTGTAGCTTTCGTGATCTATTACGTGTGTCGGCCACCATCCCTTGTCTTCTCTCTGCTAAAGTAAATTTTGAGTCAGTTCTAAATTTTGGGTCGTGGAACAAGATTTTGTTGCAGGAAGTAGTCAATAGTTCACGCGAACCCTTTAACTGGTTTGGAATCCTATGGGACTAAACTACGTTCGTCATCAGTCACTAGTCTTACAAACTACTTAAACTAAGTTAAACTAACCTAAGAACAACACATGCATCCATGATAGAGGGAGGATTCGAACCTCCGACACGGGGGGCGCGCGATTCGTAACGTGGCGCTACACGGAATTAGAGAGTGACTTCTGTAACAGTGGTGTAGACGTGGTCCAATCGTGTTAATGTCACCACATCACGTTGTATTTCGAAATATAATATCCATATACAGAAGGTCAAACTGACAGCATTGGGTTTATAAACAGTAACACTGGTTGTGGAAAATAGTACATCGCTGGCATAATTTGGAAACATTTATCTTACTTCCGAAAAGGCAGGCTTTCGGATAAAGGGCAGAAGCATTTTCGTAACCCGTTCGAGTCGCGAAGTGGTTAAAATATATCGTAGACGGCAAACTGGTTGTGTTGAAATGGAGCGCCGAGGCAATAGTCGTGCATCACGCCGCATAGACGGCAGGGGTGAACAATAACTGTGGAAATGTCTTGCGATTGAACACAGTTGTTGGTCGACTGACCGTTCAGATGAACCAAGACACTACCAGCAATCCAAAAGTCAACACAGTTTCATCCGACCAGTTGCATAAAAATAGTTTATATGCCTAAACCTTGACCTAGGTTTCGGCAAAAGTAATTTTGCCTTCTTCAGAAGTATTACATAAAGCTCACATTAAAATAGTTGTTAAAATGTGGCTGACTCCATGTCAATAGAATAAAAAGTAAAATTTAAAACAATGTCTACGTCATAAAATTGTGGAGCACGTCCACAGACAGGTCAAGAGAGCACTGCGTACACTACCAACAGTGTTTCCTCGATGACCAGTCAGCTGGCATTGCCAAGTAGGGCCTCCACAGGAGAAGACGGGTTCTTGCACCAATAATGGCCGCCGTTAGTAGACGACAAAGACTGGACGTTACACGAAAGCACCCCAACTAGACGCGAAACAACGTGTCTCGTTTCATGGCATCGTTTGTGAAACCTTCGTTTCAGTGTCTTCATATGTTCATACAATAGGGCTTCCCGGTGCACAGGAACGAAATAGAGTATGGAGCACACGACTGTCTACTACATATAAATATTATTATTTCGACAATGACGTGAGTTATCCATTTGGTTTTAATTTTAGACAGAATTTGGAAATATTATCTATGTTTGATACACACATTGTGTGAGTTAAAATTCACCATAGGCATTTCTATATATTACGGTTTTAACCCTGCAAGCTCCTGAATTCCTTGAATGTTCGGCTTTAAATGGTTTGACTTTAAAATTGTAAGATAACTATCCCAAAGTAGCGAGCATCTTCACGTAAATGCAACTAAGCATAACCGTTCACAATTTCCACACTCTACATAACAAAATGCTCTCACAGGACATTCAGGTTGTCTCAGGAGAGTCGGCCCCAGTGGCCGAGGGGACTGAGGCGCTTCAGTCACGGACTGCACGGACACTATGGTCAGGGGTTAGAATCCTCCCTCGGACATGGATATTTGTGCCGTCCTTAATTGTAGCTAGTTCATAAGTAGTTTTAAGTTTATGGACTGATGACCCCATAGTTAAGTCGCTTACGCTTATCAAAAATTTGAACATTTTTGTCTCAGGAGAAACACTAAATACACCACTGGCCATTAAAATTGCTACACCAAGAAGGAATGTAGATGATAAACGGGTATCCATTGGACAAATTTATTATATTACTACTGACATGTGATTACATTTTCACGCAATTTGGGTGCATTCATCCTGAGAAATCAATACCCAGATAAACCACCTCTGGCCGTAATAACGGCCTTCATAGGCCTGGGCATTCAGTCTAACAGAGTTTGGATGGCGTGTACAGGTACAGATGCCCATGTACGATACCACAGTTCAACAGGAGTAGTGACTAGGGCATTGTTACGAGATAGTTCCTCGGCCACCATTGACCAGACGTTCTCAACTGGAGAGAGATCTGGAGAATGTGTTGGCCAGGGTAGCAGCCGAACATTTTCCGTATCTACAAAGACCAGTACAGTACTGAAACATGCTGTCGTGCATTATCCTCTGAAATGTAGGGTTTCGCAGGGATCGAATGAAGGATAGAGCCACGGGTCGTAACACATCTGAAATGTAACGGCCACGGGTCAAAAATATCGTCGATGCGAAGAAGAGGTGACCAAGACGTGTAACCAATACCATCACGCCAGGTGATACGCAAGTATAGCGATGACGAATACACGCTTCCAATTTGCGTTCACCGCGATGACTCCAAACACGGAAGCGACCATCATGATGCTGTAAACATAATCTGGATTCATCCGAAACAATGGCGTTTTGCCATTCGTGCACCCAGTGTCGTCGTTGCATACACCATCGCAGACGCTCCTTCCTGCGATGCAGCGTCAAGGATAGCAGCAGCCATGGTCTCCGAGCTGATAGTCCATGCTGCTGCAAACGTCGTCGAGCTGTTCGTGGAGATGGTTGTTGTCTTGCAAAGTCCACATCTGTTACCTCTGGCTGCACGATTCGTTACAGTCATGCGGATAACATGCCTGTCATCTCGACTAGCTAGTGATACGAGGCCGGTGGGATCCAGCACGGCGTTCCGTATTGCTCCCCTGAACATACAGATTCCATATTCTGCTAACACTAATTGGGTCGCGACCAACACGAGGAGCAATGTAGTAATATGATAAACCGCAATTGCGATAGGCTACAACGCGACCTTTATCAAAGTCGGAAACGTAATGGTGCGCATTTCTCTTCTTTACACGAGGCATCACAACAACGTTTCACCAGGGAACGCTCGTCAACTGCTGTTTGTGTATGAGAAATCGTTCGGAAACTTTCCTCATGTCAGGACGTTGTAGGAGTCGCCATCGGCGCCAACCTTGTGTGAATGCTCTGAAAAGCTAATAATTTGCATATCACAGCATCTTCTTCTTGTAGGTTAAATTTCACGTCTGTAGCACATCTTCGTGGTGTATCAATTTTAGTGGCCAGGGGTGTATTTCAACATGTGGTATTAAAGACGAATTTCAACAAAAAGCTATGTAACGTGTGCCCAATTTGTGTTGGGTACATAGAAAGAGTGGTTATATGAAATCGAAACAAAGTTAAGGCAAATGAGAATATTTTCACTGATTGCTTCGTAGTAGATCATAATCTTATTAAATGAAAACCACAATGTCCTGTATGTTATATAACCAGTTTTCGGCTTACGAGAGTTCCAAGTCTGAAATGGCCTTGTAAGCAGAAACTCTAAGAAACTCATGCAACTGCCTGAGGAGATATCCGAGGCCACAAATTTTTTACCCTTATGCCTGAAGCCAAAAGACAAAATATGTTATATGCTTGATCAGATGTTCAAAAGTTTGTAAAGCTGTGGTACCAAACTGCAGTGGCCATAACTCTCTAGAGTTACCAGCTACTTTAACTATCTTATGGTAAGGAGAACACACAAAACCGAGGAAGGAAGGACTCGAACGTCCGTCGGGGAGTAGACGCAAACTCCGCTGCAAGGCCTCCCCCCCTCCCCCTTTCATCACACTTCCACTCCCGCACGGTGTGGTATAAACAAACGGTAAACACGGTCTCAAAGACGTTATTTGTTTATGTGCTCTGAATTCTTAAAACCGATGTGTTGAGAAATTATCCTTGCCTCAGTATATTACAGCGGTAAGTTTCAAACATTAGAAAAACTACCAGTTCTTAGTTTGTTGTGTGCCTTTGCAGTGTGAATTTGTCATGAGTTAGCAGGGTACTCTGTAAATCAACTCTGTAAGCTATCCTAATGTGGAAATATCTTGCATGTACCCATTTAAAAGGCACCATTGTCTCTCAATTTCTGCTATTAAATGCACGAATGGTGTTAAGAAGAAGAGCTTATGGAACATTGTTGGCACCTTCTAAGTTATGTTATTCATCAACTGAAAATTGAATTACTGATCTTGTGCCACACGACACCCAAACCCACACATTCACACACACACACACACACACACACACACACAGGGAGAGAGAGAGAGAGAGAGAGAGAGAGAGAGAGACCCAGACAAAGGACACAAAGACAATAGCAAATACAAATTTAATTATACGAGATGCAATGCGACACACAGTGCTTTAATTTGCAATTACACAGAGGAAAATAGATCTCCTGTGACGACGACACATCTGATTAGCTGTTCAAGTCCGCTTGCCGGAACCATGGTCAGATACTCGCGAATGTAGATTAATCAGATGCAGGAATAACACTGTCATGTAAATTCCCGTCCAGGTGCACCACGAAATCAGTGCCAGAAAGACCACCAGTAATCAACGTCAGCCGAGAAATGCAATTATTATTTTACTTGCTAATTTCGGCGACTTCAGAACGCTTTGCTGAATCAAAAATATCAATGTACAAACAAAATTATAGTAATCGGTATGTTAAGTGTCAACCATACAGCAATTTTCGTTATAACGATTTCCTCCAGGGAAGTTCGTGAAAACAGGTTATCGTTTTAATTTCGTTTACCTCTACTACTGACTTTGAGTACAGCGATGGGGCCAAGTTTTTGCGCAATTACCACTCCGAAGTACACCTGCTCCTCGGCATCAGGCCTATATAAGAAGAATCTTTTATAATACTTTAATGCAAATTTCTGCAGAAATGCAAATGTAGAACAGCGAAATTTAAATGGGGCGCCAGTGTAAATGCAAATGTGTAACTTCCTGGAACACATTTACCTAATTAGCAACGAGCCGTGAACGTAAAAGAAGAAATTCAGACGAGCAGTTTAAGCCGACGGGTAAACATTTCCGCTATGGGTGGGGAGCAGCGAGGACCTCTTTTAGTTTTTATTATCATTAACTGCCGCAGCAGCTAATGCGTAACACCACAGTCAAGCTATTCATGAGTTAATTCGAGTGAGACTGGAAAGAAATGACCGGTATGATTCTGCTTGCAGCCTACACCAGTTAGAGCAAGAATAGGAAGGAGAAACAGAATTTTTGTCATGTGATATTTGTAAGAGTGGCATGTAATTCTTAACATTACAAAATTAGTTAAACACCGAATTTCATAAAGAATTATATTGCAAATATAGATCTGCTTCAAAAGTGTGATTGCCTAACAAACGTTATTGATTCGATGTAGATCTCCAAGCTACCCTGTTCTGCGCAAGCCTCTTCTTCTCGGAATAAGTAGGGCAAACTACACTCTTTTGAACCTGCTCTAATTGTCTTCGTCTCTAGATATCCTTTGCGAATTTTACCACGGACACCTCCCTCGAATTTTAAAATGATCATGTCGTGATGTCTCGGAATGAGTACCAACAACTGATCCCTTCTTTTAGTTAATATATGCCAGAACTTTATTTCGTTCCATTTTTGTTCAGCACGTCCCATTATTTGCATGATCCATACATCTAATACTCAGCATTCGTCTCTAACACCACTTCTCTAATGATTCTATCATGTTTCTGTCTGAACGGCTTATCGCCCATTCGCCCACGTTTCACTCCCGTATAATGACACTCCAGACAAATGCATTACGAAAACACTTCTTAACAATTATTCAGATGTTTTATTTCTTCCCATAGCCATTCTGTACTTTATACCTTCTCTACTCAGACCACCAAAAATTATTGTGCTACCCAAGTAACAAAACTCATCTTCTACTTTTATTGTCTCATGACTTAATGAAATTCGAGTCTGATTTTCTTATACTACATTTCATTACACTTGATTATGTTCATAGTATGATCTGCTTTCAAGACACGTTCCATTCCGTTAAATTACTCTTCTAGGTCCTTCAAAGTTTCTGACAGACTTAGATTGTCGCCGGCAAACCGCAAGATATTTAAATATTCTCCCTAAAGATCCTCCTTGTCATAATATCTCCTTGCATTTTCTCAGCTTGCTGAAAATACAGATGTAATATCATTGAGGAAAAGCTATAACCCTGTCTTACCCCTTTCCTAATCACTACCTCCTTTTTATGCCCTTAGACACTTAGAATTTCTGTCTGGTTTTTGTACAAGCTGTGTATAAGTTCTCGTTCACAATACTTTACACCTTATGTCTTCAGAATTTGAAAGAGTGTATTCCAGTCAGTTCTTTCAAAGGTTTTCTCTAAATCTACAAAAGTAGGTTTGCCTTACCTTAATCGATCTACAAAGCCCAGGAACCACAGACGTTAGAGGTAGGATGGCTTGCTTACCTCAACGATACAGATAGCCGGACCGCAGGTGCAACCACAGTGGATGGGTATCTGTGGAGAGACCAGACAAACGTGTGGTTCCTGAAGAGGGGCAGCAGCCTTTTCAGTAGTTACAGGGGCAACAGTCTGGATGATTGACTGAGCTGGCCTTGTAACATCAGCTAATGTGGCTTTGTCACACAGCTACTGCAAACAGCTAAAAGCAAGAGGAAACTACAGCCGTTACTTTTACCGAGGACATGCAGCTCTACTGTATTGAATTTGCGATGATGCCATCCTCTCGAGTAAAATATTCCGGAGATAAAATAGTACCCCCAGTCGGATCTTCAGGCGGGGACTGCACATGAGAATGTGGTCACCAGGAAAGACGAAACTGACATTCTACGGGTCGGACCGTAGAAAGATACACCCAGTAATCAGGTAGGAAACTTAGAAAATTTAAAAAGGAAAATGGATAGTCTGAAGTTAGATAAAGTGGGGATTAGTGAAGTTCGGTGGAAAGAGGAACAGGATTTTTGGTCAGGCGAGTACAGGATAATAAATACAAAATCAGTTGGTAGTATTACTGAAGTAGGTCTGATATTGAATAAGAAAATAGGAATGCCGGTAAACTACTATGAACGGCGCAGTGATCACATGATCACACTCACATTCAAATCCATCGCTGACCATAGTAGTACAGTGTTATATTCCCACTAGCTCTGACGATTATGATATTGGAGAAATTGTATAAGGAGGTAAAGGAAATTTTTTTCAAACAATTCAGTGAGAGGAAGTCTTAATTCTGATGGGAGACTGGAATTCGGTAGTAGGAAAAGGAAGGGAAGGAGAAATAGTAGGTGAATTTGGACTGGACAAAAGGAATGAAAGAGGAAGCCGCCTCATAGAATTTTGCAGGGAACATAATTTAACCATAACAGATATCTGCTTTAAGAATCGCGAAAGAAGGTTGTATACGCGGAAGAAACCAGGAGACACCGGAAGATACCAGATGATTTTATATTGGTAAGACATAGAATTCGGAACCAGGTATAAACTTTAAGAGATACCCAGGGGCAGATGTAGACTCTGACCATATCTTGTTGGTCATGAACTGTAGGGTAAAACTAAATGCAAGAATTGACAGAAAGGGGGGGGGGGGGGAGGAAGTAAAACAGAAGAAGACTGGGCAGAATTGAGAGATGAAATAGTGAAGGCTGCAGAGGATACAATAGTTAGAAATGCAAGACCTACAAAAAGTCCTTATTTATTACAGGAAATAGTAAATTTAAATGATGAAAGGAGTAAATATAAAAATGCATTAAGTGCAATAGTCAGAATGGAGTATGGACGACTATAAAATGAGATTGACAGTAAGTTCTAACCAGCTAAGCAGGAGTTGCTAAAATGCAATTGGAAATTTGTAGAAGAATGTATTAAATAGGGAAAAAAGTTATACTGCTATAGGAAACTAACAGAAACATTTAGAGACAAGAAATGAAGCTTTATGATTATAAAGAACTAGGATGGAAAACCAGTTCTCAGCAAAAATAGCAAAGCTGAATGGTGGAAAGAGTATATAAAGGGGCTCTAAAAAAATAAATAATAAAAAATAAAAAATAGAAACAACATTGTAGGAAAGGAAGAGGATGTAGACGAAGATGAAATAGAAGACACTATACTAAATTTGACTGAAATACTTAAGTCGAAACAAGGTCCCTGATGCGTAAGATGTATGAGACTTTAACGAAAATGTAATAATCCTCATTCCAAAGAAAGCAGATACAGTTGTTACAACTACAGAGCCATCAGTTTAATAACTCATGGTTGCAAACTTTTAACACGAAACTGGTTTGAAAACCAGCAAATAAAAGAAAATAGCAATTTTGGCTGAAGTAAGAATACTTTATATAAATTTTCGATCTCTCTCCATAGGCGTAATATGTCAGTTAATTATACATCTTGCACACATGGTGGAACAGTTTCTGCAGGATTGGCTCTCCAAACGATGTCAGCACTTCAGGGGGTATACCATCTACTCAGTCGCCTTATTTCCACTGAAATCTTTCAGTGCTATGTGAAATTCCTCTCGCAGTATCATATCTCTCATCTCACCCTCACATACTTCATCGTCCTTTTCTACAAAACTGTGTTATTTTCCTAGTATAGGAACTCTATACATTCCTTCAACGTTTCAGCTTTCTCTTATTTTCTCAATACTGAATTTGCATCTGCTCTCTTAATATTCATGCAGTTCCTTTCCTTAACTAAAAACATCCCTTTCATTTTCCTGTAGGCGGTGTCTATCTTTTCTCTAGTTACGCAATCTTCTACGGACCTGCGATTATCCTCTAACTCTCGTGCTTAGCCAGTCTGTACTTCCTGTAAACCTTATTTTTGAGTGCTTCACTTATTATATTTTTATATGTTCCCTTTTATCAATTATCTCCTTCGTTACATAAAGATTTCTATTAGGGCTTGTCCTTCTACCTTTTTGATCCTCTGCGGCCTTCACTACTGTGTATCTCAGGGCTACCCACTCTTCTTCTACTGCATTATTTTCCAACGTTCCTGTCAATCCTTCCCTAACGCTTCCTCTGAAACTCTGAACACTTTCTGGTTCTTTCAATTGATCGAGGTTAAATCTCTTCACTTTTCAACTTTACCGTTTTATTCATTTAAATTTACAGTTAATAGCTAACTAAAGGACCAGTGCAAATACTTAAACTATTTCTGATACTAAGAATTACATAGATGTGAAAACATGTCGAAAGAAATTCGTTAACTCAAAACGAAACCTATTTTCAGTTACCTGCGGTGAACACGCATGGAAGCGTGTATTCGTCATCGCCATACTGGCGTACCACCCGGTGTGATGGTATGGGGTGTCATTGGTTACAAGTCTCGGTCACCTCTTGTTCGCACTGACGGCACTCTGAACAGAGGCCGTTACATTTTAGATGTGTTACGAACTGTGGCTCCAGCGTTCATTCGATCCCTGAAAATCCCTAAATTTCCGCAGTATAATGCACGACCACATGTTGCCCGTCCTGTACGGTCCTTTCTGGATACGGAAAATTTCGGACTGCTGTCCTGATCAGCACATTCTCAAGGTCAATGTTGCCCGAGCAACTGGCTCGTCACAATACGCCAGTCACCACTCTTGATGAACTGTGGTATCGTGGTGAAGCTGCATGGGCATCTGTGACTGTACACGCCATCCAAGCTCTGTTTGACTCAATGCCCAGGCGTATCAAGGCCGTTATTACAGCCAGAGGCGGTTGTTCAGGGTTCTGATTTCTCAGGATTTATGCACCCAAATTGCATGAAAATTTTATCACATGTCAGTTCTAGTATACTATATTTGTCCAATGAAAACCCTCTATCATCTGCATTTCCTCTTAGTGGAGAAATAGTAATGGCCAGTGGTGTATATTTGAATTATTCCTATGTTCAAGTGAGTTTTAATGTGGTCTCTCATCACACGCGTTCCTCTGATTCGTCACGGCTAATGGAGGCTACGTTTCGTGCCGAGTTAACGAATTTATTTCGACATATTTAATCACCTACCTCTTACCCATTGACTATTACTATGACCAGACAAATGGCGATGGAAAGCTCCAACCATGCGTGCTAGTTTATTCAGGTACGTGCCTTGGGTCAGCAGCACTAAGTGCACTAAGTGCGTGGTCTTTTTGCTCTTTTTTTCGTGATAAGTGAAGGGTACTTTTGTTGTTTCCCGAGCCGCTGTGGAATGGCCTAGCATTGTAAGGTGCCTTGCCGCATAGCACGCGGTTTGGTCCCAGTCGGAGGTCGTAGTCATGCCTCACGCTTTGAGGTATTTGTAAATCTTGGGTAATTTTAAGTTAGTTTAAGAAGTTGAGTTCCACAGAGCTACATACATTTTCTTGTTTCCATCATAGTTGTTAGAGGTTAAATAGAATTTTGTAAAATCAAAAATTTAATCTATCCGAATATTTGTTTCAACATGGAGGTGGAAAAGAATTCATCTTCCGTCAGTTGATGTGTTGGTCAGGAAAGAAGGTCATACTACTTCTGGACATGCTGTTTTTAGGAAGCCAATCCACACAGGTTGAGAGCCGTCAGCATATGGCTTAGAGAGAAATGGTTCTTCGTACGTTGTTGCACAGAGCTCACCTTATTTCAGACCGAGAATGTTTGTAACCGGAGGAGTTACCACAATTTTATTGACAGAATTGTTACAGCTAAGGGCAGATCAAACGAGCAATGCGTATTTGTGCATTCGCACATAAATTGTCAGTTGCCTGTTGAGGTAATGCATACATAGTTACTGCTATGGTGTCTGTTCTTTCGAAAGAACAAACGACATTGGTGGACGCTAACGTCCATAAATTTACGATCTCGTAATATTAAAACATCTCAACCGTCGAAGGCCAATGATAAATTGAATGCAGAAATTAAAAATTTGTGCTTGACCGGGATTCGAACCTGAATTTCCGCTTCAGGCTAGCGGCAGCTGTAAAGGTATGCTTCCCGTCGTACTAAAATTCTCAACTTGTAGCACACTACACGCCGTGCCAGCACCCCAACTGTATTCCCACAAGCGATCGAGCGCATTTGTGCATCCTTACACAAATTCGTACAAATCCAAAAGAATAAGCACAACATCAGAATTTGGGAAGTATTTGCTGTCTTCCATTGCTTGGTGTATTCGTTAGGTGGAAAGTGGATGCTTCCTTGGGACCCTCTGTTTATAGGAGGCTGTCACCGTCCGGCTCAGCGTGCAGCGCTACCTCTGTCAGATGAGGTGTCCTGTATGGAAGTCGCTTTCGTCGGAATGGTCACAGTGTATGGCAGATTAGATTAGCGTTCCGAGGTGACAAAGTTAATGGGCTTTTGTCTTACACCGAAAGCGTCTCCTACTGGATTGGTCGTATTTCGTAGAAAAGGGATGTTAAATGTGCTTTTCGAACACCGTCTAAGATTAAGGCGCTCCTTCGGTTCCAAATGTTTGTAAAAAGGGTTAGAGAAATATGTGCCAGTAAAGACGATTAAGGATGGAAAAGATCCACCGTGGTATAATAATAATGTTAGAAAGAAGCTGAGAAAGCAAAGACTGTTACACTCTCGATTCAAAAAAGAACACGCAAATGATGACTGCCAAACCCATACCTTACCAAAAAAGGCTCTCGGTGAACCCGAAAAAATTCTGTTCCTATGTTCGATAAGCGAGTCGTTCGTTGATCATTCTGGGGCAGTAATACAAGAAAGGAAACGGAAAGCTGAAGTTCTAAATTTAACCTTTAAGAAATCTTTCACAAATGTACCATCATTTGATCAGAGTACTAAT
This sequence comes from Locusta migratoria, assembly GCA_026315105.1. Taxonomy (NCBI): domain Eukaryota; kingdom Metazoa; phylum Arthropoda; class Insecta; order Orthoptera; family Acrididae; genus Locusta; species Locusta migratoria. Next base: position 546,002,073 of record CM048747.1, on the reverse strand, counting down.
TCCGAAATACAGGACATAGTAATAGGTATTTCCGGTGTAGAGAAGTACCTGACAGAGAGCTAAATACGAAAAAGTCTGCTGGACCGGATGGAATACCAGTTCGGTTTTACAAAGACTATTCTGCGGCATTGACCCCCTACCTAGCTTGCATTTATCGCGAATCTTTAATTCACCGCAAAGTTCCTCGTGATTGGAAAAAAGCGCAGGTGACTTCCTTTTATAAGAAAGGAAAGAGAACTGAGCTACGAAACTACAGGCCAATATCGTTGACATCAGTTTCATGTAGAATTTTGGAGCATATTCTCGTTTCGAATATAGTAAATTTCCTTCAAACGGAAAAGCTTAATTCTATGAATCAGCACGGGCTTAGGAAACATCGATCATGTAGAACTCAGCTTGCCCTTTTCTCACATGACATCTTCCGAACCTTGGATGAAGGGCAACAGGCGGATTGCTTTCTTCTCGACTTCTCGCCGCGGCGCCACACTGCAGACTGCTAACGAAGATATGAGCATATAGAATAGGTTCGCAGATTTGTGACTGGCTGGAAGACCTACTAAGTAACAGAACGCAGTACGTTGTTCTCGACGGCGAGTATTCATCAGAGACGAGTGTATCGTCAGGCTTGCCCCAGGGGAGTGTGATAGGACCGCTACTATTTTCTATCTATATAAATGATCTGATGGACAGAGTAAGTTGTAATTTGCGGCTGTTTGCTGATGATGCTGTGGTGTATGGAAGGGTGTCGTCTGTAACTGACTGTAATAGCATGCAGGATGACTTAGACAAAATTTCTAGTTGGCGTGAAGAATGGCAGCTAGCTCTCAATGTAGAATAATGTAAGGTGATGCGCATGAGTAGAAAAAGCAATCCCATAATGTTCGAATACAGCATTAGTAGTGAGCTTCTTGAAGCTGTCGCGTCGTTCAAATATCCAGGCCTAACATTGCAGAGCGATGTGTAATGGAATGAGTATGTAAGGACAGTTGTGAGTAAGGCGGACAGCCGACTTCGGTTTATTGGGAGAATTTTGGGAAGATGTGCTTCACCTGTAAAGGAGACGGCGTATAAAACGCTTGTACGACCACGTCTTGAGTATTTCTCAAGTGTTTGGGACCCGAAGCAGATCAGTTTAAAGGAAGACATATAGGCGGTTCAGAGGCGAGCAGCTAGATTTGTTACCGGTAGGTTCGACCAATGCGCGAGTGTCACAGAAATGCTCCGGCAACTCAATTGGGGATCGCTGGAAGAAAGACGACGTACTTTTGGTCAATTTCTGTTAAGTAAATTTAGAGGGCCGGAATTTGAAGCTGAGTGTAGTACGATCTTGCTGCCACCTTCTTACATTTCGCGTAAAGACCACAAAGACAAGATAAGATAAATTAGGGCTCGTACGGAGGCATATAGGCATTCTTTTTTTTTCCTCGTTCAATTTGGGACTGGAATAGGAAAGTAAATGCCTAGTAGTGGTACGGGGTACCCTCCGCCACGCACCTTACGGTGAATTTCGGAGTATGTATGTAGATGTAGATGCGGCGCTTCCTCGCAGCTTGGCCCAGAGGGTCTATCAGATGCGTTGTCCTGTATGAAAGTCACTTTCATCGGAATGGGTACAGTGTATGGCAGATTAGATTAGCGTTGCGAGGTGCCAAAGTTAATTGGCTTTTGTCTTACACTGAAAGCGTCTCCTACAGGATTTTTCGTATTTCGTGGAAAGGGATGATAAATGTGTTTTTCGAACACCATCTAAGATTAAGGCGCTCCTTCGGTTCCAAATGTTTGTAAACCTATTTTACCAAACTGCTATGCTCATCAGTTCCTGGACGTACAAATTACTTATGTTGTTGTTGTTATGGTCTTCAGTCCGGAGACTGGTTTGATGCAGCTCTCCACCCTACTCTATCCTGAGCAAGCCTTTTCATCTCCTCATAAAAACGGCAACCCACATCCACTTGAATCTGCTTACTATACGCGTCTCTTGGTCTCCCTCTGCGATTTTTACCCCACACACTTCCCTCCAATGCTAAATTTACGATTCCTCGATGTCTAAGAATGTGTTCTACCAAGCGATCCCTTCTTTTAGTCAAGGTGTGCCTAAAATTCCTTTTCTCACCAATTCTGTTCAGTACCTCTTCATTAGTTATTCGAGCTACCCACCTAATCTTCAGCATTCTTCTGTAGCACCACATTTCAAAAGCCTCTATTCTCTTCCTGTCCACACTGCTTATCGTCCATGTTTCACTCCCATAAAAGGCAACACTCCACACAAATGCCTTCAGAAAATACTTCCTTACACTTAAATTAATATTCGATGTTAGCAAATTTCTCTTTTTCAAAAATGCTTTTCTTCCCATTGCCATTCTGCATTTTATATCCTCTGTACTGCGACCATTGCATGATATTTTACTACCCAAGTAACAAAACGCATCTACCACCTTCATTGTTTCGTTACCTAATCTAATTCTTTCAGGATCGCCTGATTTTCTAAGACCGCATTGCATTATTTTTGTTTTGCTCTTGTTAATGTTCATTTTATACGCTCTCTTCAACACACTGTCCATTCCATTCAACTGCTCTTCCAGGTCCGTTGCTGTCTCTGACAGAATTACAATGTCATCAGCAAAACGCAATGTTTTTATTTTTTCCCCCTGAACTTTAATCCCTATTCCAAATTTTTCCTTGCTTTCCTTCACCGCCTGCTCGATGTACAAATTGAACAACATCGCAGAAAGGCTACAACCCTGTCTTACTCCCTTCCCAACTGATGCTTCCCTTTCATGCCCCTCTAGTCTAATAACTGCGGTCTGGCTTTTGTACAAGTTGTAAATAACGCTCCTTTCCCTGTATTTTTCCCTGATGACTTCAGAATTTGAAAGAGTGTATTCCAATCAACATTGTCAAATGCTTTCTCCAAATCCACAAAAGCTAAAAATGTTGATTTGCCTTTCCTTAATCTATCTTCTAAGTTTAGACGAAAGTGAGTATTGCCTCCCGGGTTCCTATGTTCCTCCTGAATCCAAACTGAACTTCCCCGAGGTCAGCTTCTACCAGCATTTCCATTCTCCTGTAGATAATTCGTGTTAAAATTTTGCAACCATGACTTATTAAACTGATGGTTCTGTAATTTTCACACCTGTCTGCGCCTGATTTCTTTGGAATGGGGATTAATACATTTTTCTTAATGTCTGCGGGCATTTCGCCTGTCTCATACATCCTACACACCAGTTCAAATAGCCTTGTCATGGCTGGCTCTCCCAGGCACTTTAGTAGCTCTGAGGGTATGTCATCTACCCCTGGGGCCTTGTTCCGACCTAGGTCTTTCAGGGCTCTGTCAAATTCATCTCAGTATAGTATCTCCTATTTCATCTTGATCTACTTCCTCTTCCCTTTCTACAACATCGTCTCTAAGTTCATTTCCTTTGTAGAACTGCTCTATGTACTCCTTCCACCTTTCAGTTTTCCCTTCTTTGCTGAGAACTGGTTTCCCATCTGAGTTCTTGATATTCGTAGAGTTGCTTTTCTTGTCCCCAAATGTCTCTTTTATTTTCCTATAGGCGGTATCTACTTTTCCCCTTGTTATACATTCTTCTACAGATTTGCAGTTGGCTTCTAGCCAATCCTGCTTAGCCATTTTGCACTTCCTGTGAATCTCATTTCTTAGTCGTCTGTACTCCATTTTGCCTGTTTCATTTACTGCAGTTTTGTATTTTCTCCTTTCATCAATTAAATTTAGTATTTCCTGTGATACCCAAGGATTTTTGTAGGTCTTGCCTTTCTACCTATTTTGTCCTCTGCTGCCTTCACTATTTCATCTGTCAATGCTACCCATTCCTCTTCTATTGTTTTATTTCCTCCTGTCTCTGTCAGTTGTTGCCAAAATCTTCCTCTGAAATTCTCCAGAACTTCACTTTCCTTCAATTTATCTAAGTCCCATCTCCTTATTTTCCTACCTTTCTGCAGTTTTTTCAGCTTCAGCCTAAAGTTCATGACTAATAAATTATGGTCAGAGTCTATATCTGCCCCTGGGTATGTCCTGCAGTTTATAACCTGGTTCCGGTACCTAATACCTTCCGGTGTGTCCTGGTCTCTTCCACGTATACAACCTTCTTTTGTGATTCTTAAGTCACGTGTTTGTTACGATTAAATCATGATCCGTGCAAAATTATACCAGGCGACTTCCTCTTTCATTCCCTCAGTCCATATTCACCTATTATTTTTCCTTCTCTTCCTTTTCCTACTACCGAACTCCAGTCTCCCATCACATTTAAGTTTTCCTCTCCCTTAACTGTCTGAATAATTTCCTTTAGCTCCTCATATATTTCTTCGATCTCTTCATCATCGGCAGAGCTAGTTGGCATATAAACCTGTACTACTGTTGTCGGTGTTGGCTTCGTATCTATCTTGACAATGATAATGCGATCACTGTGCTGCTCATAGTAGTTTACCCGCATTCCTATTTTCTTATTCATTATCAGTCCTACTCCTGTCATACCCCCAACTGACTTTTATATATATTCTTGTACTCACCTGACCAGAAATCCTGTTCATCCTGCCACCGAACTTCACTAATCCCCACTATATCTAACTTCAACCTATCCATTTCCCTTTTTAAATTTTCTAATTTTCCTACCCGATTAAGGGATCTAACATTCCACGCTCCGATCCATAGAATTCCAGTAGTATCTTTCCTGATGACAACATCCTCCTGAGTAGTCCCCGCCCGGAGATCCGAATGGGGGACTATTTTACGTCCGGAATATTTTACCCAAGAGGATGCCATCATCATATTTCCATACAGTAGAGCTGTATGTCCTCGGGAAAAGTAACGGCTGTAGTTTCCCTTTGCTTTCAGCCGTTCGTAGTAGCTGTGTGGCAAAGCCACATTAGCTGATGTTACAAGGCCAGCTCAATCAATCATCCAGACTGTTGCCCCTATAACTACTGAAAAGTCTGCTGCCCCTCTTCAGGAACCACACGTTTTTCTGGCCTCTCCACATATACCCCTCCGCTGTGGTTGCACCTAACTTAAATTAACCTAACGACAACACACACATTCATGCCCCAGGGAGTATTAGAAATTCCGACGGCGAGACGAGGCGCCTTAGAACGCTCGGCCACTGTATCAAAAGCTGATCTTAGATTGTATACGACAGGTGTCTACCGTATATTATGCAGTTGTAGCACGTCATATATTGGTCAGACTATCAGGATTGTGGGGTACCGATTTATTAAACAGGACTGTCCGATACATAGCAAAATTGCATAACATTGCCTAGACACCGCTCACCATGGCGTGCATTTTCAAGCAGGGGAACTCGGGGCGCAACGGGATACATAATGTTTAACAATTTATATAAAATAAGGGAACATAAGGTAACACTTCCAAAAGTTATAAAAAACACCTTGTAGCGTAACCTCATGTACCTTATTTTAAAATCACTTAAAACAATACGTTTTACATTTTTTACAATTTTTCAAAGAATGTCTTGCATATTTCCCGTTCCGCCGCACGGACGGGGATAACGTTACTTTTTTTTTTAATTATTGCATAAACGAAAAATCTGAATTACGAATATCGCATTAAACTTTGACAAAATATTGAATAAAAGGCAATCCAGACTAAGGAATGTGGAATTTAAACAATTAAAAAGTCAATCTTCAAAATAAGAAAATATTTTAATGTCATTCTGAGAAATGTAGAATGCTTAATATCCATCAATCTGCTAACTACTAGTCCTTTCGACAAGAGTAACAGATCTGAATTTCCTCTTCATTTTCACTGTCTATGCCAGCAGATGAATTGTGTGCCCACTTCAGACACCTCTAACATTTCACACAGCCCTCATTAGAAACGGAGTAGAAGTCCCAACAGTAGAGACACTCTGCATCCTTTCATCAAAATTGAATATTTTTTCAGCAGTCAGCTTGTACTTATCAATAACGTTATTGAGAAGGTAGTTAATCTGTGAAACTGCTACTTTGTTGATTCCCAATGTTCGAGCATCGGAAGTATTTTCTGGCTTGCGAGTAGACAATGTAAAACTCCTTGTAATTAATCCTGTAACCAAAGCTTGTCCAGCTAGAGAAATTTGTTTGTAAATCTGTGTGGTAAGCCATTCTTTCGGCTACTTGATGGGCTGGTGATCTGAGACCTTTCATTGTTAGACCAGGAAGTCTGCTTTCCGCTGACTTGAGATATGCTACCAGCTCATGTTCTTGTTCTACAGGGAACACATTTTTAAATTTCTCATCTGATTTGTCAATATTAAGACAGAATTATTCGTAGCTTTACGCACATATCTTCGCAATGTTGATTTCGGTACATTAAACTACTTAGATACTTTACAAAAATCCCATTTGAGAAGATGAAACGGCTGAAACTGCCATTTCTATTGCTTTTACGTCCCATTGTTGTCTATCAGTCTTTTTAATGTTAAGTTCGCACCTTCTGGAACAGAAATTAGGAAAGAAAAAAGCATATAGTTGGCTTTCTCATTACATCAAAACATGACGGGACAGAACGGGACACTATCCCACTGTTCCCGCCCCGTTCCGCCTCAAGAGCACTTTTGAGGGTAATAACTGACGCATTTAATCGCATTAAATAACTAAAGTGTAACAAATACCATGAACTTTAAGAGAATGTGTCATTTAAGGGTATACAATTAACATTTAACAGCTTACCTGCCGTTGAAATTCACCAAACGTTAGAAAGACACAAGCGGTACTGTGAAGGACAAAAATTCAGTTAGGTCTCGCAATTCAGACTAAATCAAAATGGCTGCCCTGACTTCCATTCCATTTGAAGAAATAGTTACATGCCCATACAACAGGTTGCAGCACCGTCCACTCTAGAAAAGAGCAATTTCCCGTTGTGCCCCTCTATTTCGTTCTGCCCAGAGGTCCCCTACTGGTGTTGAATTATTAATGAACAAGCTGAAATTAATCTAGGGAATAACCGTATTATTAGAGATGGAGGTTCTTGCTTAAATTATGGGTGGAGTCTGGTCCTCGCTCTTGTCAAAGAAACAGCGATAGATACATTGCCGCCGCAAACGTAGTTTTTTCATATTTACAATCGATATCTCTTACATTCAACATTTTTGCCTATGTGATAGCACTGTTTCTTACTGGTTCGTTGGTTTCATTGAAACTCGAGGTATTACATGTCCCAGCACAGTGTTCGATCTCTGACGTTTGCCTGGAAAACGGTTCGGGTGTGCTCTTAACGAAATATCGGTGGTCGTCGATCATCTCATTATACACAATAACCGCATTTCTTTCTTTTTTTTTTAATACGCCAGGAGAATCTTGTGTCTCCCAAGAAACATATTGCAAGTTATCTGAATTGTCTACATCAATCTCAAACGTTTCTTCACAGGTAAGGACCAGTATAGTATAACCGTGGGAGAAACATGCCGAAAGCACGTTTTGTCACTGTCTTACAAAGAAGTGTTGGTACATTAAGAATCCACGAATAAATGTTGTATTGATCCACACTGGTGTTACGAAGAAAGAACTTTGTGCGGAGGAAAGAAAAAATGTCGCATAAGCTGAGCGCCAAAGAAGAGGAAGGAGCAACAGCAGTCGAACGGACGTGTGTGAGGAATGAACGCCGAGAAACCTGGGACGGAAGGGGGAAAGAGAGGTATGCGATTACGGGAATCAAGTTCGCCAAATATGATGAATCTCTTGCGTCAACTGCTTCTCCATCTACACATCGCGGAGAAAAACTCTGATTAACGATAACGTCAGACATCTCGTGCTGAGTCACTCTTGATAGGAGGACCGCCCCGGTAACTGTCTCACAGTCGAGATTTCGCTGGGTGAAAATGGTTAAAATGAAAACAAACGTGTTTTGACTTAAGTGACAACGTTCAATAATTTCGGATAAACTACAGAACACAATTTAGAAAACTAAACACGCCGAAGAGTTCATAGAAGTTCTGCGAATCCGTGAAATGAATCAGTTGTGTCAAACTCATTAAAGAAATTGGCCATTTAATCCTTTAATATATGACTTTTTATTTTAAACTATAAAAATACCACGATTTATGTATAGTGCATATATACTGAGAAAAATATTGAAAAAAAAAATTTCCTTAAAATTATTATGCACTACCAGCAATAAAATCTTCTTAGCTGGTCAGTTATATAGTGCCTCCATGATGTACCCGATGTAGTAAAAGTCACTGTTATGCGTTTCATCTTTCCAGAAAGTGACTCAAATTGCAACATTAGTATATGATTGACTACTTTAACATGGCAAAGGAGGAAAACAAAAGTAAACAAAGGCACACGTTAGGAGTAACTCAATACATCTGTCGAAATAATTCAGTAGCACACTGCAATTTATAATTTCTAGGACTAGCTATTACCATATGTAACACTTTGTATACAACAGCTACAAATGGATTTCCGGTACAATGTTGATCAGTCTGTGAGATAATGGAAAAAATGAGGTATGTAGCTGAGTAGCTACATTATACATTAGAGGGTGAAGACAACAGGTCAGATACGCCAAGGCCGCATCACTGTTGTAAATTTTCTTATAAGTACAGTCTGCAGTGTTGATGTAGGACCACAGAATAATTAAATAGTCAAATTCAATTGATTGAAATCAGTACAAAACTATACAATGATGTAATAGCCATATTTAGTCATTAATATTACTTGATGTCGACCTACATTTTATGAATTTAATATCTATTCTTCTTCCCGATATGTTGTAGGCTCGTTTCTGGGTTTCCAATATCTCGATTCAGATACAAAGCAAATAATCTTCATGATAGCAGATGGATATTTATGAGTCAATGGAGATCTGTAAGAGTTTTTATTTAATTTCATGCAAGAAAACAGTAGTTGACTTAAGAATATACTTAAAAAGTGCATACAATTTGTAAATATTTTTTTTTTAATTTCTCAATACCGGTACCTACGACCTAAATAAGAATCTATTTTAGAAATTCCTACGTCAGGGTGTTTGTTATTTAAAACAGAATCGTCCTGTAGATCACCAAATTCAAGCCGCTTCCACTTCGCAGTATAAAAAGTGTTCTTCGTGATGCATTGCCGCTCAACAGAGTAATTTGTGATGGAAATGATAACGCTCATTGTCGTTAAACAATAAACACGTAGTACTACCGTTTACTTCCACAGAAAAATAACTGAGCACCCAACTGTCTTGAAATGTTCTTCTCTTTTGATTAACATATAGTTTTATTGTTATGCTTATTATTATTCAGAATTGGAATTTACCTGTTCTACAAAGAAGTACTTTTTATTTCAATCCGCCATCGCAGTTAGGTTTGTGGAAGTGTCAAGTATGTTTTCAAGGTGAGTAACGTATGATTTAACTTCCCTATTATTTTGTAAGTGGTTACACATAACTGTCGAATTAAGTTATAAAATACATACCATTGTATTAAAGGTAGCAGTTTTATATTTCGATAGGTACCAAAGCTAAAAATATTAGCCCTACCATCACTCACCTACTGTCATTTGCCGGAAACTTCGTTTCTACGTGTGGAACTGTACAAGAAATACGTTTTAACGCGTGTCACGCTACATATCATTATATAATTATAATAATAATAATCTAAATTCGAATGTGGTGGCCACGGTCACCTGATTAATATTCTTCTGCAAAACTAAACGACACCGGAATACTGAAACTAAAGACTGAAAGAAACGGCCGAGTGCGTGAACCACTATAGTACTTCATTGATGGTAACAAATGTTCAAATGTTTGTAGAGTCTATGGGACTTAACTACGGGGTCATCAGTCCCTAAACTTACAAACTACTTATGAACTACTTACAACTAAGGACGGCAGAAATATCCATGCCCGAGGGGGGATTCGAACCCCCGACCGTAGTGGCCGTGCAGACCGTGACTGGAGTGCCTCAATCCCCTCGGCCACCGCGGCCGACATTGATGGTAACCTACTAGACTGTTTTCAGTAGATTAAAAAAAAAAAAAAAAAGGTTTAGGGCACTGTCGACGCAGCGTGGAGCGTTGAGAGAGTTGGCAATCCTTGTCGGTTTCGTCAGTGTTGTCAACTGAGTACTGTCGCTGGTGCACAGATGTAACAGTGTTTATAGCCACAACGCTGAGCTCGCAAGGGTTGGCAGCTGTCGTCTTGAAGTTTCTCGACTTCGCCCGCAGTTTTGATCAGAAGTACTGGAGCTGTCTGACAACTCATCATGAAAAAAGTACATGTAGCCTCGGGTAATTAAAAGTTCTTTGAGATACGGTGTACGTTACTCAATAGTGTGTATATGTCTTTATAGCCAAAATAAGTATGCTAAAATGAATATCATTTGAGTGTGAGTCCTTGTCACATGCCAAGAAACATGGTTTCTGGGACCTGCGGGCCGCCAGGTGGACGTCCATGGATTAAAAGATTGATTTGAAACGTTTTAAACTTGTTATCTGACTCGGTACCGAACTTGTTACGGTATAAATTATGTTAATTTCAAATTTTTTATCACTGAACACAATGGAATTTCCTACAATAAAAATAAGTATCATACAGTTAACAGCAAACTGGAAACACTAAACATGAATCACGACATCTAAACTTTTGCTTTGACTTTTCAAACAATACGAGAACCGGATTTTCATGTACCGGTGGTTCGCCTGACGAGCGGGTAACCCGCAACGCAGGGTACAAGCGCACGGATGCCTACCTGTGAGGCGTTCCACAGCGGCGGTTCCGGAGTCAGGACGCGACGAGCACCGCCAGAGAGCGCACTACACCGGGACTATTGTCCTCCGCACAGTCACGTGAAACGAGCTCGGGACTGCCGCGTATTACTGCGCGCCGACTATTAAGGGGGGCGCGATGCAATATGACAGCAGTTCTGCGTCGGTCGCCTACGAGAATCATAGTTGAGGGATCGCGACCGACGCCTCCGGGGAAGAGAAGAGTCCCTGCCAGCGACGCCGCGCCTCCAGGACCTCCCGCCGGCTCCGTCTCCCTGGCCGTTCTCTCAAGGCTGTCATTATCTTCCTGGCTAGTACGTAATTGGTGAAGATGAAAACTTGTAGTTTATGTTTGTTGTTTTTGCCTTAGTTTCAGAAGTTTAGTGGTTTGTTTTGTTTCCAGAAGATCATTAGTTTGTCTTGCCAATGAGAACAATTTCCGTATCAGACAGTGTCTTTCAATTATTATCTCCTGAGGCGAGATATAGCACGTTGCATTCTTCTTAGCGAATGTTAAATTAAAAACAAAAAATTATTATACTAAAAATACGCTTCATGGTCAATGTACGAAGAGAGGACTTCCCACGTTTCCATTAAAAGTATAAGCCATTCTATAAACCCAGTATTGCATACTGTTACCAAGACGATTGTAGACGTGCACTAGTCTCGTCAGAAAGCATACAGAGGTTACAAGCAGAAGTGATGAATGAAATCACACGTTGCGAACCAGCGAGAGAAAAATTGGAAAACATCATACAATGAACGCTTTCACGGCAGGAGTCGTTACAACTTGAAACTTCCGGGCTGTGATGCCGTGGTCCATGCGTAAAACTTTTACCTGACGTTTCGCCTTCGACTGCGGAAGGCGTCCTGGGGGTGAAGCGGCACCGACGATGCCTTCCGCAGTCGAAGGCGAAACGCCAAGGAAAAGTTTTACGCATGAACCACTGCATCTCAGCCCCTAATTTTCGAGTTGTGAATTGGAAAACAGTTTTTGTTATTTTACAGAAAACTTAGATTTGAAATTTAAAATATTTACCAGAAGGCAGACTGTTTAAATAACAATCTGCAACGATACTGCTTCTTTTCCTGTGGACCACCATACAGACAGGAACGCAGATATGGAAGCAGCCGGCTTCAGGCTGCTAAAGACAAGGTGAGCGGGGTTCGAATCCCGAGGAGTGGTCACGATGCCTCCCGACACCATACCGCTCCATATCTCAAAACTTTTATTTGTATTTTCTTTTTCTTCTTTGTACATTCTATTAATTTTTTAACTTCTTGTTTACTTAAAACTATTAGAAAAAAATATTAAAGGGGAGATAAACCTTCTACCTTTTTCTTCAGAGCTCACAGTGCCTTTTCTTCTTTATTTTTCTTCTCCTCTTGAGTGACGTTTTCTTCCAAACCCGTAATGAAACTACAAAAACAAAAAAGGCGGGTTCTCATTTCATCCGACTCCTTGACTATTGAGGCCGAGGAGGAGCATATTTGCAGAAAGCGTACAATATCCGGGAATATGTACTACGTCCAATGGTCCATGACAATACACTCGGCTGAGGGATGTTAGTCCTTAAAACCGTTTAAAGGAGACCCTGTTAAACACCACGCTGCCTGTGGGGATTGGTAAAGTAGATTTAAAATATACTATTTATTTTCTCCGAAAGTATTTAGCAATGGCACCCAAGTCAAAAAACGCGTTTCTCTTTATCTTCCTATACCCTATGAAATTTCGGCACTGTCAGTAACTTACATTGAGCGGGTTCTCTTTGTTAACATGACCGGCCAATATCGAAGGTTTACTATCTACGGAATGCCTTTTAGACGCCTCTTTATACTGGAAAGGAGTAGCCACTGGTCATTTCTAAGTCCCTGGCTAACATGGGGCTCCTCTTCATGACCGTCAGAGACATGGTTGCTTCACTGACTCCAAAATCGAAGGTCTACTCAGTGTTGTGTAGCATCAATCCCAGTTCCTCCGTAAGAAGAAAACTCCTTAGTGCCATTCTCCGCAGCAGAATTTACAGGCACTCTCTTATCGGACAAGCATCGTGAATCAGATTAAATTACATATAGGCTATGTACACTTCTTACCAAATGAACCATAATATGAGGAATCTACAGTTTGTATAGAATGACATAAACAAGTATAAATAATAAAACCCAATTTAAACCACTCTTGTGGAAGTGAAATCAGTAAAAAAGAAAAAAAAAATGAAATTAATTAAATTTTAAATGAAAAAAACCTATTTACAAAATGTCAGATGTTCATTGTACTTAGGTGCAGGATGTCCGACAGTTGCTGGTACCGCAGGGAGTATTGCCGCAGTGGTTCCTTCAAACTGACTGCAAGCAATGACAAATGCATATCTGTAGGAGCATTTCAAAATGGCGTCTGTAAGTAACAGATGTTTCTATCAACGTGCTGTCATTGGATTTCTCACCGCAGAGAAAATAACTCTGGGGAGTGTTCTCAAGCAACGTTTGTGCGTAGGAGCACCTACTGCCGACGGGAGTACAGTCAGTCGCAGGACAAAGTGCTTGACGTCATCAGTAGGCGGTTTGACGGAGCTCCGAGACTTGCAGCGGTCGGTGAAGCCATCCACGACTGTCGCATATGGAAGCATATGGGATGTTGCGGCGAGGTGAGCTACACAGTAGGGAATTATTTTGTTTTGACCATTAAGTGACGCCTTTCGTGGAACACATTCTGAGGGCAACGAGGAGGTGATCCACTCAGTGAAGAAACGGCACCGTGGCTAAAACTATAATTGGTAGTGGAAGGGAATAAAAATGTTGTTTCGCACTGCAGGGAAAATAGGCTTTGTTGTTGAAACGTTATTCCATAATGTTCGTAGTTCTCATCATGTGAAATATACAATCTTGACGAAACAAATTTGGTGCATCAGTTATGGGCCACCCTAGAACAGAAAAGACGGTTTCCGGTCACTTGCCACACTGGACACTTGCCTTGTACATATAAAAAGAGTGTATCAGGCCTGAGTATCCCTAAATAGCTTAATGATGAAACTATATGGTGCAATTTCGCTTCACTAGCATGTAATCAATAAGCAGTCCAACTTGACTGAACAAAGCAGAAATGTTAAACATCACTCAAATGAACCTCCAGCATCCAGAATTTACAGTTACATCTACCGCTTTTCAAGTTGCAATTTATTATTTGGGTAAGAGCACCTATAGTTGACATGTTATAAAAACTTCTTATCTTCTAAAATTGTCATACTATTAAATAACAGTGAGTTTTAAAATTATTTCTTGAAACTTCAGAGCCGCAACTGGAACCTAAACATGTTGTTTTGTTAAATAGATTAGGTACGTTTTAGGTTATAAAAATATCTTAACCTTTGAATTGCACCTAAAATAGATACCCTCATACAGATCTGCTCCTGAGGTTTAAAATTTCGACAGCTATAGTGTTGAAATAGTTTCCATATCTCCAAAATTAGACAAGGATAGAACTATCTTTGCAGTAGAGGTAGAGCGCATATAGTAAATTTCCATATTGTCCCTAATTGATTATTTTTAAACAGGCCAGTACAATCCATTGAAACTAGGGAAGTAATTGTTACAAAAGAATATCAAACAAATGTATTAGTCGTACTTTTCTTACAAATTAGAAACTTTTTGAAAACATATTTGATCATTTTGTCTGTCACTTACAGTTCAAACATCTCTGCAACATCACTTATTTGATATGGTGACTTGCTTAGCTGCACGAAGGATATCTACCTCTATGTTATGTTTGCAGCTGTTCTCATTTCGAATTGTGGAATATTTACGTCGTCTTATTTGGTGAAAGAATGTCAAAAAACTGCATTTAGTAAAGCCGCTTTAGTGGCACTGTCGTCAGTAACATTACCATCGATATCGCGCAGTAAAGGCATTGACTGAGTCTTTGCACAAAGTACCAGAATCTCTTATGATGTTCCGGTCCATTTCTAGAACGAGTTTTGTTGTGAATACTGTTGAATGAATACAGCATTGAAGTCTGCTCGTAATTTCGAGCTCTAGTAAAACTTAGCCAAACTTGGAGAATTTGTGTTCGTCTAACTGTCCTGTCCTGTTTCGTGTACCGTGGGGGATCAATTCACCCTCTTATGTGTTGATTTGGTGCGAATCCCTAGAGTGCCGTTGATGCGCTATTTCTTTGAACATTAGGCACATATGCTGTTCACTTACTAAAGAAATTGAGACTGTCCCCTATGAAGATGTCAACCGAATTTTTATCTGCTTCTATATATTATTACATATTTTTGTTACGAAATTGAGCCTCGCACAGCTTTATGTTCACTAATACTGTATCCGTCGTGATGCTCAGGAGTATTTATGACTAAGAGTTCATGTGTCTTTTCGAAACCATTTAAAATTTGAAAGGGCTCGTGAACTAACTGTAAAAATATTTTTTTTAAAAAGAAAGGATGTAGAACAATTTCGGAAGATACGATTAAAGTCACTGCCAACTATAATTGTATGAGTAGTGTACCTATTTGTGATGACACTCAAGTTATCTTTGAACTGTTTAGGGGCTGCATCATCTGAGACCGGGTGGCGGTAAACGGAGCCATTTATTGAATTATTTCGGTTGCCGAGTATAGCATGTGCTCTTGCTAATTCACAGGAACTATCTACTTCAGTTCCGCTTGTGAGCTAGTACACACATTACATTATGATTCCCTTAAGTTGTGCTTCTTATTTCTGCTATTGAGCAAATCGTACTAATTACGGCTTTTCCCTTAAAAAACTAGGATGCTTTCTCTACGACTCTGTAGATACCAAAGCTAAACAATATATAACAACAGTAAGTTATAAGCACAGCATTGTTTATTAGTTCATTTCGTTATTTCATACCCTTTGTTTGTCGACTTTAGGTGATCTTTGAAACACAGCCGCTCTTACCTCTGTTTTCTGAATGCGTTTTCTGTCACTGTTTTGAATATTGTTCCAATACATTTTACTAATGTTTCACTGCAAGGGATATCGAATTTTAGAGATTAAATTAATATGGAGTGGGTCTTTATTCTTTCCTCACTTTTTTTAATATGCAGTTGTAGTAATTAAAATAGGCACAAAGCAGATATAAAAATTAAGTGATTACCGAACATTTGGTTTCTTTTCACATCGTTCCTTTCGCGTTCCTCCTATAGCGATAGACTGTTATCATCGCAATGAGTAAGTGTGGAAGAAAGCTACCGTACAGACGGAGTGTGAATGGTTCCAAATTTTTGCTTGGAAGAACTTATTACCTTCTGACATAGACGAAAGTATTCCTTTTTCCCCATAAGTTATATTTCCATTTCGGGATATTGAAAAGAAGCTGAACATTTTACCAAAATGTCGAAGAAAAAAGTCTCTTACGAAGTGGCTTTATAGAGTAACATGTGGAGACAGCGGTTTGGAAGCTAACAGTAGGATTACGAGGAAGGACGTCCCTTGACTACGAGGAAAGGGGAGGGGCGCTATACAAACCACCTGGGGAAGGGTCAGGGGTGGCAAATGCTCGGCGTGGCAAAAGTACGGCATTCAAAAATCCATCTTCTGGTCTCGGTAATTCTGTTCTCGATGGGACCTCAGTGGGTAGTAGTATATCTGAAGGGTCTCCATTCATGGAAGTCCTAAAACCCACTACTCATAAAATTCCAAGAAAGTGGCCTCTAAAGCGTTAAGAGAAACACTTATATAAGTGATAGATCTGCCAGTGAAGGTTATGCTGGTGCACTGTTATGTAAGCTCCGCCAGGCAGTAGCTTGTATATACAGGCAACTGTCTTAGTTACCTGATGTGCCTCATATGTGGACACTCCAGGCTCAAATTTTCCATGAAAAAGTTACTTTATTTTTATTATTTATTTGATTCTTCCTGATCGTCTGCCTATTTGTATATATACAATAGGGCAACACCTCTTCCCTGCTTTTCCATGAAGAAACGGATCATCTAATTTACTACGAATGATTATGATCTTTACATAGCTTAGATTATCGCCTAATTTAGTAATAAAATTGTAAGGGCTATCATTTTTAACTCTTTAATCTACTTATATTAATTGTGAAATGCATTTGCAATTGAAGGAGCTTTAATAAATATAATATTGCAATTTCGTAAATAAAATAAATTTGTTTAGAATATAATGGATAATATTTTATGCCATTTCATTAAAAAACGTTACAATTTTTAAAACAACAATAAGTAATGACTTTCCTACAGGTAGATCGAAGTCCAATCATCGACATGTCAGTTAGGACGCTATTGCCTATGCTGTTTTGCTTTACTACCGTACAGACTCATTGACTTGTAGCCTATATTAGCTGTTTATGAGTTGTGCGTAATATTTAGAGGTTTTTCTCGGAATTTTCTGCATGGTGCAATTTGAAAATTTTGTGAGGGGATACACTTGACGATTGCAGTGTCTCATCCTAAACTGAAGTTCTCAGACCGGAAGCTCCATCTGTTAGCATTTCAGCCACTTGGCCGAAGGCTATCTGGCAGACACTGAAAAAAGCGATAACGGAATAGGAAGTCTTTCAGAATGACTCGACAATGAACAGGAATCGCATCGAATGACTGCGACACGCTACGAGGATAACGAGACGGAATGTTCACCTCGTCTGGAATAGGACTGTGCTACAACGAATAGGGCGAATCTCATGAATAGCTTAAGGAATGCTCATATGAGTAATGAAAGTCAATTATACGCTTGTATCGCTGACGTCAGTCTCTTGTGGAGTTACTTAATATTTCTAACTTCCTTGGATTGTGCTCTTTGTGTAATAACAATCTTCTACATCAAAATCAAGATATACTTCATAAACAAAGGTCTGGGCTTCATTCGCAGAGTGTTATTAATGGTGAATTTTACGAACATAATGCATAAACGAAATACATTTTTTCGACCACTAGTCACAAAACATTGCATTGTAAACTTGTAGGCAATAAAATTGTGAATGACTGACCTTATGTTCTTTCTCTGAATAGTGAATATCATTTCGTCTCAAATGTGGTACATTTAAGAAGACTTCGTATTCATCTTATTAAGAGACACACTACTGACAGGGGGTATATAAATACGAAGTCTTCTGTAAATGCAGGAACTTTTACTAGGATCACTGTTGGTAGAATTGACAGAGATGTGGCATAATTGTTTAATTAATTTCAGATAAAATCGAAGGGTTTCTTAATTAACAGTTATTTCCCTAAACACTCAACCAAGGTTTCCCGTAACAAAATTTCCAAACCATTACGTATAGTTACAAGTAATAAAGTCCCCGAAGAAACAATTTCGAATGAGTTAAAATCACAACGGAGGTACTCTTAGGGTTAGTTTTCCACAGAAAAATTCAAAAATCACATTTAAAAAGCTTGAAACACAGACGATTAATTATATTGGAAAATATGGTTTTGAGGAAAGGGAAACAAGATTTCAATCTCAAGGCTACCCTACTAATCCGGGAGGTAGAGGGTTGTTGCTACCTTCAAAGAACAACATTATTCTGTAAAATGAAGTACACAGCTCAGTAAGCTACAAGAGTTTAGCTATGATGAGAAATAGTTGATTGCGGAATTATTAACTGATACTGTCCGAAAATGTGATTTCTATTTTGAAATATCTGAACTTTCTGAAATTAAAATAACTGTTGGGACGATGGACTAACCCTATGAATGTTGTATTGTACTACGGTAGCAGATTCCGAAAAATAGAAAGGAATAACCATTGTCCGACAACGTAAGTTTAAAGTTATTTGAATAGTTCAGCTAATGCTTACTGGTTAGTGATCATTATAAACGACAAAGAAGACGCGATTAATTGCCTTGAAAAATACCGTGAAACAAATAAAAATCAAATGTTTGTAAATTCTCCTGAGATATAAAATGACAGTACATCTTTAAGCACTTATGATACATACCCAGGGTAAATATCTCTGCACTAAATTGTGATGCAACTGAAGAGAGAGTCGGCGAATTGCAAAAATCTTGTCGAACTGCACGAAATAGGCACAACAAATGAAGAGTATTTGTAGAAAAAGATTGAAACATTACAATACCATAGACAATTAAAGACACATTAGACGAGGGAAGAAATGTTAATGAGGAAAATTTTTGGTGGAGTTAGTGTGGAGGAAACTTGATGAAACTAGAGATAAAAGAATTTTATAGAAATTTAGAAAAAAACAATATCATAAACCTCAAATAAAGGAATGAAATACAAACTGTGTGGCCACATTCTCAGATTAAATGACAAAGGGCACATGGAAAAAATCTGCATCACGCGCTCTCAAAGAACGATCAGAAAAAATGATTTCTTGAAACCGAAAGAAAAGTACACGAAATGGGCACTAGAACCAAAATTTTACAGGAAATCTCTGTCTTCAAACCTCCAAATGATAAGCAATAGTTTAAAAGGATACAGAATATATATCAGTCAAACCTTAAGGTCGTAGACTCTACCAAATACCTACGAGTTACAATTAAGAACAACTTCGACTGGAGAGAACACATAGAAAATATTGTGGGGAAGGCGAACCAAAGGTTCGTTTCATCGGCAGAACGCTTCGAAGATGCACCAGCTACACCAAAGAGACTGCCTACATCACACTTATGCGTCCTCTCCTGGAGTACTGTTGCCCCTTGTGGGACCCTCACCAGGTGGGACTGACGGAAGATATTGAGAAGGTTCAGAGAAGGGCAGCTCGTTTTGTTTTATCAAGTTACGGGGGGGGGGGGCGTAACGGAAATGTTGCAAGAATTGGGGTGGAAATCATTAAAAGAAAGACGTTATTCATTGCGACGTGATCTGTATGCGAAGTTTCAATCGCCGACTTTTAGTTCTGAATGTGAAAATATTTTGCTAGCACCCACCTAATTAGGGCGACATGACCATCCCAATAAAATAAGAGAAATCAGATCGAAAAGGGAGCGATTTAGGTGTTCTTTCTTCCCGCGCGCTATTAGAGAATGGAACGGTAGAGAAAAGTTATGAAAGGGGTTAATGAACCCTCTACCAGGCACTTGAATGTGATTTGTAGAGTATCTATGTAGATGTAGAAGTACGTAATAACCGTCAAAGAGAAAAATAAAGTAAGGTAATCAGGGAAATAAGAATCGCTTTCGATAACACGGCAAAATATGGGGGAAGGGTGGTTAAGAATTTATAAACAGAAAATTTCACCACTTATAAATTTTCTGCCCCGTGCACCTAAGTACGGTGTGTGGCGGGAAATTAACGTCGGGAGGTGACAGCTAAGCCGGGACTCGCAAAAAGCGCAGCCTGACGTAAGCGGCCCAATTAAGGCGTCCGGAGGGCACCGCAGTCGCTCCGCTTCGTTAAGCGGATTTCTGTCCTCACCGCTGGAGAGCTGGTGGCCCCTGGAACGGCTGGCTGGAGACGGCGCCGCCACACCGCTCCAGCCGCCGCAGCGACCGCACAGTGGCCGCTCCAGATGACGTCACGGGCGCGCGAGGCAGCTAATTATCTGCCGGGTGGAGGGCGTCCGGCGGACTCGCTTTCCATTCCCTAACCTGCCTCCTCAGATCGCGGCAAGCGTCAGACATAGCATTAGCGTACCGACTGTCCAAATGACCCTGTTTCAACTGATGTGTAAGAAGTCATTGAATGCAAGGAAAGGTTTCATCATCATCATCATCATCATTAGAGACTGATTATGCCTTTCAGCGTTCAGTCTGGAGCATAGTAGCTCTAATAAAATTCCTCCATGATCCCCTATTCAATGCTAACATTAATGCCTCCTCTGATGTTAAGCCTTTTACTTCAAAAATGTTTCAAATGATTGTCTATCTTACGGGAGTTAACAACGGGGTCATCAGTCCCTAAACTTACAAATTACTTATCAACTAGCTTATCCTCAAGACGGCACTAATGACGAAAAATACACATTATAAAGTTATTGTTTTCACAAAAAACTTTATTTAGAAAAAAAAAAATTATAATGTTTGTAGAAACCGAGTTTACACCCGGCGAATGATCGTAACTGGGACATGTTTTTAATTAACATGAACGACAGCTCGTGCAGTTGTTTAGATTCTTTATTCTTTGGTGCAAGAGTAGTTTATCACACGATTTACGTTATACACGTCGATGTAACGACGATAAACACAGACATAATTTAATATAACTAAAATGCACCGTAGCTCTTGCAGTTGTCTAGATTCTTTACCCAGTCGTAGTTTATCACGTTATTTATGTTTCACGCGTCAATGTACAACAACTGTTGGAATGTTTCACTTTGTTAAAGCAGGCTCGGTTTCCTGCACAAAAGAACTGAATTTTGTAAAATATACAATCATCATCATCATCATTAGAGATTGATTATGCCTTTCAGCGTTCAGTCTGGAGCATAGTATCTCTAATAAAATTCCTCCATGATCCCCTATTCAATGCTAACATTAATGCCTCGTCTCATGTTATACCTTTTACTTCAAAATCATTCTGCACCAAATCTAAGTACTTTCTTTTAGGTCTACCTCGACTTCTCTTACCCTCCGCTGCCGAGCTCATGAGTCTCTTAGGTAACCTTGCGTCTCCCATGCGTGTAATATGACCCACCATCTCAGTCTGTTCGATCTAACTGCTACATCTATGGTGTTCATTCCCAGTTTTTCTTTGATTTCTTCATTATGGACACCCTCCTGCCATTGTTCCCATCTATTAGTACCTGCAATCATTCTTTCTACTTTCATATCTGTAACCTCTACCTTATGAATAAAGTAACCCAACTTTCACTAACATACAACAAAGTTGGCCGAAAGATAGAGCGGTGCACTGCTAACTTAGTCTTGGTACTGACTTCCTTCTTGCAGAAGAGAGTAGATCATAACTGAGCACTCACTTCATTAGCTTTGCTGCACCTCGATTCCAGTTCTTTCGCTATGTTGCCATCCTGTGAGAAAATACATCCCAGGTACTTGAAACTATCTACCTGTTCTAACTTTGTTCCTCCTATTTGGTACTCAATCTGTTTGAATCTCTTTCCTACAGACATTACTTTCGTTTTGGAGATGCTGATCTTCATATCATAATCCTTGCACCTCTGATCGAGCTTTGAAATACTGAAATACCGATTCAATCGAAACGGCCATTACAACTAAGTCATCCGCATATACGTGACTGCTTATTTTGTTTTCACCTATTTTTATCCCGCCCTGCCAGTCTACTGTTTTCAACATATGATCCATGGATAGTATAAACTACAGTATTGACAGGTTACAGCCTTGTCTTACCCCTGAAACTACCTTGAACCATGAGCTTAATTTGCCATCTACTCTAACTACTGCCTGACAGTCTACGTAAAGCCCTTTGATTGCCTGCAGAAGTTTGCCTCCTATAACATAATCTTGAAGAACTGACAGTAGCTTCCTCCTAGGAACACGGTCATAAGCCTTTTCTAGGTCTATGAAACATAGATACAATTCCCTATTCCACTCATAGCACTTTTCCATTACCTGCCGTAGGCTAAAGATCTGGTCCTGACAGCCTCTAATAGGCCTAACCCCACACTGATTTTCATTTAACTTGTCCTCAATTAATACTCGCCCTCTCCTTTCAACAAGGAAAGGCACTGAACTAAAATTTGTGCTGTGGCCGGGATTTGAACCGGGGTCCTCCATGTTTATTAGGCAGACGCTTTAAGCCATTCAGGTAAGACAGCCTTATGATCTAAGAACGTCTCACTCCACACTACATACTTTAAATCTGCCTCAATGTTCCCCGATAAATATGTGTCAAATTGGCAAGGTAGTCCAATATTGGAATAGTACACCGTGAATGAACGTGAATGGGAACAATCTCGCCTGGTACGTCAACCAAAGCTGATATAAATATCAATCATAATTTCATTCCTTGAGACGTACACTACCTCATTATATCAAAGGTATTGAATATAAGGACAGACACTGAGTTATAATTTGTGCTGTTGCCAGGATTTGAACACCATTACTACTCCAATGCTTCGGCATTGAGGCAGAAGACAGCTTGTGAAGCTGAATTATTTGTGAGGCTGAGTTAGCTGAAGGTGTAAAGCGTCTGAGCACTAAGCAGTGCCTCTTTTTACAATCAATATCTTTGGTATAATGAGACAATGTATATTTCAGTGAGTGAAAATGTTTTGTTTACAGGTTTTGAAATACACTGTGAACAACTGAAATATGGTCTAGTCAGAGCTCAAGAAAGGCAAATACGTTCCTGGGGGAAAAAGTTCACTGGCAAACAGTCGGGCGTTCAATGGGCAAAATATTTCTACAAGTGGCCACATTGTCATCATCAGGTGCGCTGACGAAACGGCTGCTCGCGTTTAACAACTTTTTCAGGAAATGTTCCACTAAACTTGGTTCACCGCCACTACAATGCTCTTACTGCCAGCAAATTCAAATGTACAGCTTCCCTGCTGACACAGCTGGTCGCCCGTGTAGTCTGTTCCTGCCCCCACCTCCAAGGTCGTCTTCTTGGTCGCACCCTTTGGGCGGGATGTCCTAGGTATGCGTTCGTCTACCTGAAGGGAAAGCTATTGTTTTCGAGGTTGGGGATTAAAGTGGCCTACCTCGATCTCATCAGAGCTTCGGAATTAGTGTCCGCCCGATCAAACGAGGAACGCTTTCGTTGTTAGTAAGGCCTGCAAACCCAATGGGCTTAAGAAGAGGAAGAAGACCACGATGAATGCCTTCGACAACAGGCAGGGCGATTGCTGGTACCAATGGCGGACACTTGCCACGCCGGACATTTGCCACACCTGAACCTTCGCCAGGTAGAGGAGAGTAGCCGAAGATGAACCGTTGCCTAATTTGGACCTCCTATGTATTTCACTGCGTGTTGGTAACTTAAAGTTCTATGTTCGCTCAACTGGTGAAAAACATTGTCGAACTCACGTGGCTCAGTCTTCATCCTCGAATAGTCATTGGAGTGAGAACAGTTACCGATGTCGCTGTAAGTTTTCTGCTACATATCATAAGCTTTCCTCTCCTCTAAAAGTTAGTAAAAATATCATCGGCGCTATAGTTCAAATTGCCATTATTAGCTAATAATTTAGTATCGTAAAGCTAGAGTTTAACTTTTTTTGTTCCTTCAATGTTATTTTTACTTATATGGCGTCGATTTGCCGAAGTTGGAACAAACGCTGTTTCCTAATTGGGACCGGTCCAATTTACGGATCACTCGTAACAAGTATTAATGCCATTTAACAATAGGTAATAGGTAGATGTTACGTTTTTAGGTTTATTTGTCTAGGCTACAAAACAATTTAAAATATAAGGAGTAGTATGGTAACCTTTTTAGATTTGGAAGATGCAATGAGGCCGGCCGCGGTGACCGAGGGTACTGACGCGCTTCAGTCACGGTCTGCACGGCCACTACGGTCGGGGGTTCGAATCCCCCTCGGGCATGGATGTTTGTGCCGTCTGTAGTCTTAGCTAGTTCATAAGTAGTTTGTAAGTTTAGGGACTGATGACCCCGTAGTCAAGTCCCATAAGCTCTACAAACATTTGAACATTTGAACATTAATGTATGGGAAATGGACAGAATATGAACTGAAGGTAGCTGTGAAAGCATACAGAAACGGTAACAATGAAGTTAACGAGTCTGCTCGTATATACCGAGTACCAAAAGCAAAAATTAAAGAGATATGCTGAAGGTAAAAGCATGTCCTCAAATGAAGTTCAGTTATTCGGAAGAAAATCAACCTTTACAACTATTGTCGCAGATCACCTTCATTTATTTGAAGAGAGATTTTCCTACTGTATTCACAATCAAAGATGTTCTTAAACTTGCATTCAACATAGGACAGAAATATGAACTGCCTCATTCTTTCGACATAGAAAATAAAATGGCTGGTAAAAGGTGGTTTTCATCATTTATGAGACGAAATACACAGCTTTCCCTCCATCAGCCAGAAGGAATACAATGACGAGATGTTGAAATGAAGCTTTTCTTAATATTACGGGTCTTATATCCTTTTTAGTCATAGTTTTACCGTGTGGTTCAATTTAAGCAACTGAAGGTTCATATTAGGCAACCGATTTCCTAACTTTGACCGTTTATACATTTTTAAATTTTAAGTAATATCCATTTATGCTTTGTTTTTATTCACAGTCGGCAACTTTTCCCTAGTTGGATTAGCAACCCCCCAGGCATGGAAGACCCTTCCCCGTAATCCTGCTGATTGCTTCCAAACCTTCGACTCCGCTCAAAATGTTCAAATGTTTGTATAGTTTATGGGACTGAACTACGGGGTTATCAGTACCTAAACTTACAAACTACTTATGAACTAACTAATACTAAGGACGGCACAAATATCCATGGCCGAGGGGGGATTCGAACCCCCGACCGTAGTGGTCGTGCAGAACGTGACTGAAGCGCCGCAGTCCCCTCGGCCACCGCGGCGGGCCCTCCGACTCAGCATCTTACTCGATACAGCCAATACGTAAGAGATCTTATTATTCGACGTCTCGCAGAAATGTACAGCTTCTTTTTAATATCACGAAATCGAAATATTTATATCAGATCCGTTTCAGCTGGTTTACGAGATTTAGGCCTATCGCTATAGCGGATAAACATTTACAAAAGAAAAGAAAATGTCGTTTCTAGACAAATGTATAAAGAATATACTGTACAGGAAGAAGGACTGGAAGACAGCACCGGTGTGGGTAGTGATTAAATCTGTCATGGGGCTTAGTGTCCTCTACAATAAAATAACTGAACCAAAAAGTCGACGAAGGACCTAGAACGGACATGAGCCTGGAAGGCACGCTTTCTGTTTTGAAATTTACGATTTGGAGATATTATATATTTTAAAGCTCTTTTGTTGTGGGGTTGAGTCGTTTCGACTCGTTATAGTATCTTAAGTTGTCTTTAATAGAAAGGTGAGTAGTTTTATATCGCCTTGTTCATTTCTGAGGCGAGGAGGTTGAGCCCTGGTGATTCATGGTTCTGATCCTGCACGTCCTTCTCATTTGACATCGCCCTGTTGTTTGCGCTGAGTAATATGTGTTGTTCGTTTTATCGATGTAACTTTCGTTCTAAGGTCGCACTCACTGCTTAGCGCGTAGGTATGTACTTCTTGGACGATCCATTCTACAGCGCCTTCTATGTATGTCATTCGCAGATGTAAAGATTTATCGCTTGTTAGCGTCGATCGCAGTTTCCGCAGCTACCACTGAGGGCGTCCTAGTTGTAATCGATGTTCGGCTATTCACGCATGTGCTCTGATAAGAGCCCACCTATCTCTCTCTCTCTCTCTCTCTCCTGGTGCAACCGGTGGAGGGGTGTGGGAGGGGGAAGGGGACGTGGCTACTGCAGCGACATGTTGGACGTACTACGAGATCATATTTGTAATTAAATCTTTGACAAAGAAATATTATCAAATATTCATGAAATTTCTTTGAATTAAATCTTTGCCGTGGCGCTAAAAAGGGGTATTATACTGTCACAATATTTTTCGTCATATTTCAAGGTAGCGGACAATTAAAACTTGTTGCAGCCACGATTATATTTTGTATCTCTCTGGACGAAGACAGCTTGACAAAGAACATCCTTGCATGAAGATGTGGGTTAAACGTGGTGACAACAAAAACATTCAGAAAAATTCTAGCGGGGCTACAAGTGGAAGACGCCAAGTCATATAAATAACATGAGAATGGATGCCATAACGTATCAGTATTATTTACTCAATAAATTAGCTCCTCATATCACATACAGAATACGCACATGAGCAATGCTATATCAGTAGAAGACGGGGTTAAAGTGACACTGTGATTTCTTGTTTCTGGAAAGATCTAGCCTTCAGTATAGCACACGAATACCACAATGTGCATTTAGAACAATAGCTCCTGAAAAGTGAGCATCAATTTACAACTCACAAGGAAAGTACAGGGGCTCGAGCAAACATAACTGTATGAACGTTTGGTTGCAGGATCTCTACGTAAAACTCAATGTGCTGGTGGGCGTCGTTTTCCTGCAAAGCTCTCCAACCATGCTCTAGATAGCACTGTAGATGTAATTGTAGACGCCATACGTCATTCAGATACCTTAACTATAACTTATGTAATAATCATCGTACATCTTCTCTAGCGAATTGTCACCAAAAGCCGTGATGATAGTTGCAACTTTAACCTTCTTCCCGAAGGTATTCATTGGCACTACTTCCATC
Source organism: Locusta migratoria (assembly GCA_026315105.1). NCBI lineage: Eukaryota > Metazoa > Arthropoda > Insecta > Orthoptera > Acrididae > Locusta > Locusta migratoria. The sequence goes on along the minus strand of CM048747.1, from coordinate 545,975,200 downwards.
GCCTCTTCCCGCACTTACCGTAGCACTACCGATTGCAATGAGTTGTTCCTCATTATCATCCCTATTAATATTATTATGAGTTTGTAACAACAGTATCTAACTTATGCTCATATTTCTGTGCCATAACAGATACGAGACAGCATGCAAATGATTCATCTTCTACACTAATACCATCTTCACAAAGAAGGGTACTTCGTAACTTCATTAACAGGATTGATTAGCAATCGCCGCCCCATCTGGCGCTTCACCACACAAAACGCAACTTCGGAGGCACACTGCACCGTCCCTACTGGCGAACCGACAGGTCAAAGTGCAATGCGGCATGGCACACACAGAGGACTCTAACGGACGAGAGCAGAGTTTTCCAGATGCGGGAGTATCACTAGTGCAATAAGGGATCTTTACATTATCTCTCATTCTATTTTGGTGTATATGTGTTTGTTCGAGCCCAAGTACTTTCCTTGTCAGTGAAGGATGAATATCTGAAGCTAAATAGAAGAACATGGACTTTAAGAATAAATTTTAATAATTGTATAGCGATTATGCTCCAGTAGTGGCCTAAACTATATAAACAAAGAGAATACCAGTTTTGTTCCATCAACTAACCACAACATTTAATCAAATGGACAAGGTAGATGAGGCGCTGTTTAACATGAGGCACCCTAGTTTCAAAAATTCATTTTCTGCTCCGTGTCGTCTGCGGTACATTGGGATAGTATTTCACGCGTAATGACCACCGCTATTTTCTTACGGCTATCCAACCTTCTAAATGCTTTTTTATTATCAGAATGGCTCACCTTAGACAACGCCTCGTCTGCTTCATTTCTATTAATTTTGTGGTTGATTTAACACACTATCCAAACTTTGCAGCCGTATTTACAAACACACAATAGTCAAATAACTGCAGCGATCCTAGCGCTCAAAGCGGTGATATTTCGCATTACAGTGTACAGAAGACAAAATACATTTATGATGAAATCTACGGCGAGGCCCAAGATTTGATATTTTTCTTTTATGAAAGACGAAATATGTCAGTGGCCCCCTTCACACTATTAAGTTTCTTTGATATAAGTATTTGCCATCTCAACTTTGACAAAAAATATATCGTTTAATACCGGTCTTAGAAGTGTCTGCAGGCAGTCGAGGGCTGTTGGTCTGTGAGCCGATGGATTTTGTGGCAGCGCCGGGAGTCAACCGGCAGTGGGAGTGTTATATTTATATATTTATTTTGCTGTCATTTACAATGTCCTGTTATCTAGATGCTAAAACACGTCGTATTTTGTACAAGGAATTCATCTTTTACACTGAATAATTTCGTCTTATATCTAGTTAACTTTAACAGTATACATCTTGAGGATAACTTATGAAATAAAACTATATATAAGAAGTAGAAAAATTAAATAATATGTGTCCATTTAAGAAGAAAAGTGTAAGGGAAAGTACAGACGTTTATCTTGGAAAACACACTGAAAGAATAACATGAATTTATATTTAATACAAGAAGACTATAGGAGAGAGAAAGATGGAGAAGACACCTTGTGATGCTTTAGGGTCGAGGACTTGGCATTCCCATCAAGTCGTCAACCCTCAGCCATCGTTAGTATTATCTATAACCGGTGTATAGTGGTGTTTTGCCGGTGACAAAGAGCGACTATTTAATATTTGCTCTTACTATTATAGTAGTAACACTAATTATTGTCTACTAAATGATGACCACTGTCCGCGTCCGTGTTTGTGTCTGTGTTGGCGTTCGTGTTGTTGTCCCTGTCGTGTTCTCGATTGAGGTTCTTTTGCTGGTACACTCTATGCACTGTATTGTCTTCTGTATGGTCTATTTCGTTTGTATTCGTCATATGTGGCGTGCGATATTTTATCTGTTAGAATACTGAGTGTTGTCCATTGGTCCTCTTGTCTTATGGCCTCGTATATTTGTTGATATGTGTGAGCATTTAGTGCATGGGATGTGTCTCCGAGGTGACTCTAGGTGCCGCAGAATATGGACAAACTGTTTCTTTCCGTATTCAACAGAGGCAGTTGTGGCGACTGAAGTAACGTGTTAAGTGTCTGCGGAGCTCCTCGCACTGTGGCCCCTGTGAGTCGACAGTGTTTGTGGCAGTGACGGGCGTCCGCCAGAGGCAGTTAGACAGCATGCGTATCCCGGATTCCACCAGCGGGAATGTCCGGTGAACATAATCTGGAGGTCAACAGCGGAGAGTGAGAGTCTTAGCAGTTCATTGGAGCATGAATCGTTGTCGAGCAGACCATCTAACATGTACAGTCCAGCAGTACCAATATCTTCACCGCAGCGGAGCCTAATGTAAGTTGCAATGTTTTCACATTTTCTAGACATCTTCCTCTCCCGAGTTTCTCACGGAGATAGCGGGTACCGTGTCAGCGTTGTTTCGGGATGTTGTGTGATGTGTTGCTGTGTCTCGTAGCATTTGCGGCCGTACCTGTTTGATTCCTACTGTTTACATTTCGACTTGTTTTCTGCTGCTATTAGCAACCAGTGAATACTCTGCTTTGTAGTCGCTCAGTCACCAGCCATATGCGCCGGCGTAAATTTTGGCGCCGGCCGCGGTGGCCGAGGTGACTGAGGCGCTCCAGTCTCGGTCAGCACGGCCACTACGGTCGGGGGTTCCAATCCCCCGTCGGGCATGGATATTTGTGCCGTCCTAGTTCGTAAGTATTTCATAAGTAGTTTGTAAGTTTAGGGACTGATGACCCCGTAGTTAAGTCCCATAAGCTTAACAAACATTTGAACATTTTAAATTTTGGCAGTGTAAATTTCCTCCACCGAACCCGCCTGGTGAGGTGGTGTATTTTTACATTCTAATCTTAATTGTCTTTGTTGTTTTGGTATACAGTTATATAAGAGACTGCCGTAAATCTCACTAGGCACCGTTGTTTCTTTGGTTATTTTGTGTGTGTGTATCACAGTCTGAAGTCAAACCTATGTTTCTGGACTTGTAATTGTAGCGACTGGTTACAAATCCAAGTACGTTTTTGCCCTATAGGTCTTTCACCTGTTGGTTTTGAATGGCTGTTGCTGCTTGTCACCTGCAATTTCACTGCACTACTGACCATCAAAATTGCTACACCAAGAGGAAATGCATATGATAAACGGGTATTCATTGGACGAACATATTATCCTAGAACTGACATGTGATTAAATTTCCATCCAATATGCGTGCATAGATCCTGAGAAATCAATACCAAGGACAACCACCTCTGGCCGTAATAACTGCCTTAATACGCCTGGCCATTCAGTCAAATAGAGCTTGGATGGCGTGTACAAGTACAGATGCCCCTGCAACTTCAACACGATACCACAGTTCATTAAGAGTAGTGACTGACGTATTGTGCCGAGCCAGTTGCTCGGCCACCATTGACCAGAAGATTTCAATTGGTGCGAGATGTGGAGAATGTGCTGGCCAGGACAGCAGTGGAACACTTTCCGTATGCACAAAGGGCCGTATAGGATCTGCAACATGCGGTCGTGCATTATCTTACTGAAATGTAGGGTTTTGCAGGGATGGAACAAAAGGTGACCGAGACGTGTAACCCGTGGCACCCCATCAAAATCGTAAACGCATGTCTCCACTGTACAAGAGGCATGACAACAACATTTCTCCATGCAACGCCTTTTTGTGTATGAGAAACCGGTTGGAAATTTTCCTCCTGTCAGCACGTTGTAGATGTCGCCACAAGCGCCAACCTTGTGTGAATGCTCTGAAAAGCTAATCAATTGCATATCATAGCATCTTCTTCCTGTCGGTTACATTTCGCGTCTGTAGAACGACATCTTCGTGGTGTAGCAGTTTTAATGGCCAGGAGTGTACCTTCCTCGCCTCAAATATTGTATCCTTAGGGCAAGTGTTCCCATCAGAACATCTCTGTGGTTAGTATGGTACAAGTTTTAAAAAAAAGTTGTATGCTTTTAGACGTCCATTTGTGTGTACATAAAGGTGTTACCAAATAAGACATCACGCAGTTTAGCTGACTAAAATTTGGAAAAGTATAGTGTTGGGTATTCAATATTATATTTGTTAATTTTTTTTTAAATTTTGTACCTACTATTACGGCTGTTAACTGGTATTGTCCGTTTAAGGTACTCCTCTTAACTAAAAAGAAATTGTATATAAAACTCTTCTGGGTTTTGGACCGCATCGTCAAAATATCAAACACTTCACGAAGGTGAAGGTGAAGGTGAAGGTGAAGTGTTTGATATTTTGACGATGCGGTCCAAAACCCAGAAGAGTTTTATATACAATGACAACGGCCGCGGAAGCCTTCGTTTACATTTAAAAAGAAATTGTTTCAAATTTCTGAGCTTTTAACAAAATTAGGTGCTTTATCTGTGATTCTTTAGGGCATCCTGTTGCTTGAAAAAATCTTTGGTCCTTTTGAGAATGTATTCAGTATCTGTGTTTTGAAACTGTAATCCAGGAAACTTAAAGTATTTGCTCATTTAAAAGTGTGAATGACTTAAATGGTAGTTTAGGACACCCTTAAACTATTTTGACCGTTTCATGAAATAGTATATTTTCAGTACCTAGCTAGTTCGAAACCAAATCCCTTGAGGCCATTTATTTTATTAACTATTCCCTTATTTACCTCTTAATTGTAAATTTGAGATCTCAGAACTACCAAAACAAACAGACCTACCCAAAGAACAATAGGAAACAGAAGGTGGAAGCCATTGGTCCTTGGTTCGAGACCCATCAAGTGTGTACATATTAATCTGTAAATAGTGCTTTAGTTAGTTCTAGATGAATTGAGAAATAATGTTCATGAAGATTCTTTTAATGTACATAAACCGTGAAAACCGGCTGGAGTCGGTTCATTCTGTTCTCCTCGAAATGTGTGACAGTTTCTAAATAAAGTATCACTGACTTCAAACCGGTGTTTTTCAGTCATCTGGCTACGTCCTACGACTAAGCAAAATTCTAAAAATTTGAGCCACTTGCTATTCTTAATTATTCAGATATTTGCTTTTATTATTTTTTATGTCAACGTAAGTACGGTAACTTTTATACTTGGGATTTCGACTATTTCAAGAAGTAATAAAACTACATACCTAACTGCAACTATTAACAAATGTTATACAGGTCACTACCATATAATACTTCCAGTAATTTCACGTGATCTGCACTAAGAGAAATACACTACAAGATTTCATGATTAATTACGTTATTTTTGTTGGGCAAAGAAAATTTATTTTATGTTGCTGTAAAGCACTGCAACGACTGTGTTCATACAGTATTATAGCGATATCGTCATATATTCCGACCATAAACGTAAGAGGCCAACAACTTCCGATGTGCACATACGCTACAAGAAAAATAGAGACGTAGAGGCGAATAAGGTCGTTCGGCTTGCTCCTTGCTCGAGAGGTTTAGCCGTAATGGTCATACAGTACTGAGGGCTGAATTTCGCCTTAAAGCAAGAACAGCCAGTTGTAGAAAACAAAGTAACGAGACGCACCTAGAAAGGAGATTTTTTTTTTTTTTTTTTGATAAATAAAGAATTTTTTTTTTTCGAAAAATTCAATGGCAACAGGTAGGACAACGTTTGAACTACTTTTCTACGCAGTCACCGAAGTCATTGAAACACACGCCATATCATAGAATCAACTTTTGTACTCCTGTGTCGTAGGCGTCTGTCACATAAGAATGTAGCTTGCGTGTAAGAGTCATCTTCAGGTCTTCAGTTGTCAAAACGCTGGCCGCAGAGCAGAGATTGAGTTGAAAGAGTAGATGGATTGAGGGGGGAAAGATCAGGACTGTCTGCTGGGTCAACTTCTGCAGAACAGGTACTGTCCGCCGAACCGTACTCAGACGGTCACTGCCGTGGAGAACACAACACGTGCAGTGAGAACTCAATCATTCCTTTTCTGTCCCGTCTGTGTCTTACAGCATAATGAAATGAGTCGATCCACATTTTGAAAATGACAATTTTACACATTCGTTAGCCTAAATTTTGAGTATAGCCAAATTGTTTTCGCAAAATTGACTTACAAGTGCATAACACTGTTTCCCTGTATCTGTCATGGTTTCAGGTTAAGCAGTAACGAGCGCGTACGTATAGTAATTCGTCTTCTAGGTGACGTATCAAGATGGAGAATGTACCACATTTAAAGATCTAATTCTGATAACACAACCTGTGAAAATCCGTTGGTTGGTTGGTTTGTTGTTTGGGTCGGGGGGGGGGGGGGGACGAAATTGATTAGGTCATAAGTATTCTGGTGGAGAGGGGAAGGAAATACAGGAAAAAGGAAGAAAGGGTAATATATTTCGTGCAGCAGTGTTTGCGTGATACACGCACAAAAAGTCAGAAAAAAACAAACAAAAATTCATAAGAATACTTGTTCTGGCTGTTGTAATGACCCCCTCCTAATAAACACAGATATAAGTCTTTCACTGTTTTATTACATGTATAAGTGTTTGGAAGCCATTCCCCGCATGAGATCGTCAAAGCGACTACCGGCCCATTTTCATCTTGTTTCCTGATCGTGTATCGAGTGTGCTGCGGTGAAATGGCCGAGCGTTCTAAGGCGTCTTCCTGCTGAGAGCGCGGTTGCTCGCCGTCGGAAGTTCGAGTCTTTCCTGGGGCATGTGTGTGTGTGTATGTGTGTGTGTGTGTGTGTGTGTGTGTGTGTGTGTGTGTGTGTGTGTGAGTTCTATCATAAGTTAGTTTAACTACTTCGTTAGCCTCGGTACTGATAACTGTAGCGATCAAGTCCCTTAGATTTACAAACATTTCATCATTTGTGTATGGAATGTACGTGAGTTTGTGTGTTTGAGTTACATTTGAATCTACCAGTTTTATTCCAATCTTGATGACATTTTGTACAGTTCAAAAAAGGACACAAGTGACTGTCTACATAAATTTTGTATTCTGATTGGTGGAGGGTACTTTACTTACTAACTTCGATATAAATTACCGTTTTCTTCAAGAAATCGTGCACACTTTATAATTAGGACAAGAGGAAGATCGCTGACTATATAAAATTTCACACGGTACATGGTGGAGTGTAGTGAGTTTGCCACATACCAACAGTTTTATTCCAATCTTGAAGAAACTTCGCGCGTTCACCTATCGAAACAAGAGGAAGGTCTACACAATGTTTCGTACGGTATATGGCCTAGGGTATCTTGCAACAGAATTTGACACCATTGTGTGTGCTTGTATATGTGGTTATGGATTTGGTTTTCATATTCGGAAAACGGGCATATCATTAATCGTTGGCGCATTTAGCTTACAAACTACTTAAACCTAGGTAAACTAACCTAAGGACCACACACACACCCAGGAAGGACTCGAACCTCCACGGCGAGCAACCGCGCGCTCCGCATCGAGGCGCTTTACACCGCTCGGCTACTCCACCGCGGCAGAGAAAGAGAGTGTATGAGACAGAGAGAGAAGAGGGGGGGAAAGCAGAAGAAGAATGAAATGGGGAGTTATAATTGGAATAAATACATTGCAGAGCAACGCCGAGTTTAAGCTAATCTCTGTACTTATGTAGAGTGTTCATCTGTTTGAATGACATACAGCTCGACAGTTTTGATCCCATCGTAACGCAATTTTGCATACTTCAAAACAAGATGAAGGTTAATGTATACATAAAATTTCGTCTTGTGCACGGCGTAGCATGGTTTACTGACAGACTTCGACAAAATATGCAGCTTCTTTCCAAATATGATGAATTTTAGCACACTTGACTCTCAAAACAATAGGAAGATTACATAAAATTCCATATTAGTCGGAATACTTTTTTACGGACTTCGACAAAATTTCTGGTTTTATTCCGATATTAAAGAAATTGTGTACACTTGACCTCCTTCGAAACAAGAGGAATTTGTCTTGTTGCGTTGGAGAGGGTACCTCAAACAATCACTCTGTTTGATCAAATGTCATGGAAGCTGTTTTATTTTCATGGAGAAGACGTTTGTACTCCACGAGCCACGGTATAATGCATGGCACAGTGTACTGTGCAGTAAACATTGACAGTATTTCACTGATCAGCTCGAAATTTGACAAATGCGAATTTTTCAAAAAATGTTCAAATGTTTGTATAGTTTATGGGACTTAACTAAGGGGTCATCAGTCCCTAAACTTACAAACTACTACTAGGAGGGCACAAATATCCATGCCCGATGGGGGATTCGACTGGAGCGCCTCAGTCCCCTCGGCCACCGCGATAGGCGCGAATTTTTCAGGGACAGGGGAGGAGAAAGTGAATGGTGGAGGCAAAGTTGAATGGACAGAGAAGGGATTTAGAGGGATCGGGCGGAGAAATATTGGCAAAGAGCCTGAAACTCATAATGCAATCACTAATTTTCACGACTACGTAATACAGGGAACACAGAATGTTTGTATTTCAATTCTCTTCGTGATCTTCCATGACGACTTCAGTAAGCAGGTAACAAGGCAAGTGAGCCGTATTCGCTTGTTTTGCTCAGTGTGGTGCATGTTTCTGCTTTCCACGTCTCCCTCTGCTTTCTGGGCGAGTAGCACTGCCACATTTGCTCCCAGCAACAACTCGAACGTTCATTAAGGTCAGAGGTCGTGTGCTGGGATAACGTCTGTGTAGTTTCCACGCTAGGTTTTGCCTGGGGTATTTTCTCGAAAAGCAACATCCGCTGCAGTCCCTTCTCTTAGGCGCACCGTATTCCTGTTGATTTTATACCTCGCTCGATTATAAGGCTGCGGAAGAATATTTTGATGTCCTTCTTCAAATCGTAAACTTTTACACGATGATATCAATCCCTTGCGCATATATTGTACTCGCGCATACGAAGTGCGTCAGGGAAAATTTCTCGAATCCACGGTGACAGTTATTGACGTACACGTTACTACTGGTATTCTGATGTAGGTTGTGACACGTTCGATGTGCCTGCCTTCTGTGGCGCTCATGAGGTGCAGACCAATTCCGAAATTATGCATAAACTGCTGAAGTGCAGGAACATCGAAAGTGTCGATGACCACCTAAATGTCTTTTTTCGTGTCTCCGTTGGTTTTGGGGTTATTGCTGAATTACCTTTTCTCTTAAAAATGGCGCTACAATAGATTATTCGTATGCGTTCTGATCCAGAGAATATGGCGGCCCATCTTGGCCCATGCCAGTGGGTCCTAGCTACCCTAGCACCTGAATGAGGTTCCTAAAATGCTCCTCCACAACATCAGACACTCTTCTGCTACGATGATGACCAGCTATGACTCGCAGGAACCATAATTAATCGGAATCAGGGTAATCTTGGGTAATAGGTATAAAATCATATTCCAACACCTTCACGTATCGTTCGGTATTCATCGTGTCAAGGAATATCGCAACAACTATGCCGTGACTGTTCATTGGACGCTACACACCATTTGAGGATGAAGAGAGATTCAGATATTAAAATTCGCATTCGCCGTCCCGCATATGCGTCAGTATTGCTTATTGACGAACACATCCCAATGCAAAATTTATATAGCAACTAGCTGAAAACCCGGCGTTGCCCATTTATTTATTTATTCCTGCCAGTTTTCAGGTATATATTCATTTTAATAAGGGCTGTATGTTTGTAAAATCTCTTGGGGATACAATTAGTAGTAAAGAAGCGATAGATTAAAACTTGATGCGTGATGGGGTGGTTTTCCATAAACGTTACAACGTACTCATATCTCATTAACTACGAGTCGTACTGTGATACAGTTTAGAATGTACACTGAGCTATATGGCTGTGTACTGTCTGTAAAATTTCATGCGGCTACAATTTCTAGTGTCGAAATGATAAATTGTAACGTCATATTGAATGCCGTAGTGTTAGTCCATGAACAGCGGAGCGTTACTGTTTATGTGCTCATATCTCATGAACTACGTGTCAGAATGTGATACAATTTAGAAGCTACATTCAACTATATATATGTGTATACTGTCTGTAAAATTTGCTGTCGCTACAATTTGTAGTGTTCAAATTATAAATTGTAACGTCATACCGAGAGCCGTAGTTTTACTCCATAAACAGCTGAAAAGTAGTAAGCGATAAACTTTTTTCCTTTCATCATTTTACTATGGTTGCCAGCGAGAAAAAGTATAATAAAGGTTTAAAATTAGGTTTAAATTTGTTGCAAGTCGCTAAGTACTGTCATTCTCATACAGTGTATTTCGAAAGTCTCGCCGCATTATATGGCATTTTTTGCTATTTCTATTAGTTATGACGTAATATCTTTTCAACCATGTGCCGTATGTGATTCTTAACCATGCAGCAATTGTTACCTCACGTTAAGGAATGTATGTACCAAATTTGTTTGAAATCGGTCCAATGGTTTAGGAGAAAATGAGCAGCATTGTCGCTAAATGCATCAGTTTTTTGCGCATCTCCTTCTTTACGACGTCATATCTCGTGAACTATATATCGTATGTGATTCTTACACTTACGGCATCCATCCTCATTGAATTGAATGTTACGTGTGCAAAATTTCTTAAAGATTGGAACAAACTGTAGATTTGTATGCAACACGTACAAACATACGGAGACTCTGCTTTATATATTAGAAGAAGAAGACAGCCGTAAGTTTTGATTGAGTTTTCTTTTCCTACCGACTGCACACTCCAGGAGTGTCATCATCAGGCGTCATAACTTACCTTATTTCACCGGAATTTTGATTATTTATTTATTTTCTTTTATTTTTCAAAGACGTTTTCATCCTTTATTACGAGGAATCTCGCGTGCAGACGTATGACACCCAACCAGCTGACCGTGTTCGAAGTCCGTGTGTTCCGCGGAGCACCTCATTCTGTTCTCTCAGGATTTCTGATGACTAATGAGGTCGCTGACGTGGAGTACCTGGCAGTCGGTGGCAGCACGATGAACCTAATATGAACTTATGTTTTTGGGAGAGTGTCCTGATACTTTTGATCACATAGAGTAGATTTTTCTAAGGATATGTGTTGCTACCTTTCGCGGATGATTTTATTATTATCAATATTTTTTTGTTCAGCAAGTTCACCCACTATCACGCACCTTAGTTAATTACAGGTCGAAACTTCACTCAAGAATCAAAATTTTCATTGACGAAAACCGCATGAAAATTCGTTCAGAAGTTTTTGAGTTTATCGAGGAGGAATTCGTTACATAATTTGGGACAAAATTAAACGACATAATGACATGCTCTTTATTAAAGTCTCAATCTAAAAACCACATAAACATTGTATTAATGAATTGCCATTCTACATTCACAAAGATACTAAGCTAGTTCTTTTTGCTGATGATACAAGTATAGCTGACACGCATGACAAACAGGAATTAACTGATGAAATTGTAAATGATAGCTTTCAGAAAATTATTAAGTATTTCTCTACAAATTGACTCTCATTAAACTTTGATAAAACCCAGTATATACAGTTTCATACAGTAAATGGCATGACACCATTAGTAAATTTAGACTTTGAATATAAATCTGTAGCTAAGGTAGATTTTTCAAAATTTTTAGGTGTTTGCATTGACGAGGGATTGAATTGGAAGAAACGCATTCTGCTGAAACGTTTGAGTTCAGCTACTTATGCTTATTAGGGTAACTGAAAAATTTGGTGATATACATCTCAGCAAATTAGCTTACTATGCCTATTTTCATTCACTGCTTTCATATGGGATCATTTTCTGGGGCAATTCAACGTTGATTAAAAAAGTATTCATTGCAAAAAAGCGTGTAATAAGAATAATTGCTGGAGTCCATACAAGATCATCCTGCAGACATTTATTTAGGGATCTAGGGATCTTCACTGTAGCTTCACAATATATACTCATGAAATTTGTTATTAACAATCCGACCCTATTCAAAAGTATTAGCAGTGTACACAGTTACAACACTAGGAGAAAGGGTGATATTCACTAATCAAGGTTAAATCTAACTTTCACACAGAAAGGCAGAAAGGGATGAATTATGCTCCACAAAAACCTTTTGTCACTTACCAAGTAGCATCAAAAGACTGACAGATAGCCAACTAGTATTTAAAAAGAAATTAAAGGAATTTCTGAATGGCAACTTCTTCTACATTATAGATGAATTTTTAGATAAAACTTTGACGTGTACGCTACCATTCATGTCTCAGAATATATAGCTGTTACTACCAGTATTTATTTCTTTATTTCCCGGATTTTTGCCCACCACGCACATGAACTTTAATGATTTATACATGTAAACCTCCTACATGAATCATACTATCCTTAGGTGAAAACGTATGAAAATGCACCCAGTAGTTTTTGAGTTTGTCCACGACAGACAGACAGACTGGCAGATGCGGCGGGATGGCGTTGTTTTATAATATGCGCAGAGCCGTACGTGCCATATTTCCTTATTTCTTGTCAACTGTCAATTTTCACAACATTCAGTACTTTATCTAAATTATTCTGCAGCCAGTTTTGATATGTCAGCAAACAAATTAGCAGGATTACTCAGGTTTTCCCAGATCGTTTATGCCGCGGTGGATTAGCGTGTGTTGCGGTACGCGCGGCCGTCCGCTGTCGGAAGTTCGAATCCCCCATCGGGCACGGATGTTTGTGTTGTATTTAGTGTAAGCTAGTCCATAAGTAGTTTGTAAGTTTAGGTACTGATGACCCCGCTGTTAAGTCCCTTAAGCTTAACAAACATTGGAACATTTTTGAACAGATCGTTTATTTAAATAAGGATCAGCATATCACCAATAACACACACAACGGGAACTCCAGATATCACTTCACATTTAGTCTATAAGTTACTACGAACTGTTTCCTCTCTGACAGGAAATGCCCAATGCAACTGCATATCTGGAACGATATTTCGTAACCACACTATCTTAATTAGATACCTTTTGTGAGGCTCGTTGTCTAAAGCCTTCCGGAAATCTAGAAATATGGCGTCAATTTGACATGCCTTGCAGATGGGAATCATCACTTCATATGAGTAAAGAGCTAACAGTGTTTCACAAGCATCGTACTTTGTGAATCCGTGTAAGGCCGGCCACGGTGGCCGAGGGGACTGCGGCGCTCCAGTCACGTCTGCACGCCCACTACGGTCTGGGGTTCGAATCCCCCCTCGGACATGGATATTTGTACCATCCTTAGAGTTAGCTGGTTCATAAGTAGTTTGTAAGCTTAGGGACTGATGACCCAGTAGTTATACAAACATTTGAACATTTGAATCCGTGTTGACTGTTAGTCAATAGGTCAGAGTTCATAATCTTTGAACACAGTATAATGTTCCTAAACCTGGTTGCAAATTGACGTCAATGATTTATGTTTGTAATTCATTTGATTACTATTTCCGTTCTTTAATATCGGCGTGACCTGTGTATTCTTCACTTCTCTCCACACAGGTCATTCGTTAAGCGACAGATTGCATATAGCTGTTAAAGTACAAAGCTATCGCATCAGCATACTGTGATAGAAACGACAAAACGCCGCGGCGGAATAGCCGTGCGCACTGAGGCACCGTGATACGATGTGCGCGGCCATTCGCCGTGGTGAATGTTGCCCTTAGGTTAGTTAGTTTAAGTAGTTTGTAAGCCTAGGGAATAATAATAACCAAGCAGTGAAGTTCCACAGATTTACAAACATTTGGAAAAAAAAAGTTCTCTGTGTGGAATTAGGATGGTTAATATAGATTTATGATATTTGAGAACCAGCAGATGGCCATAAAATAGCTCTTCCATATTAAAGGGAGTCGTAATAGACTAAAAAACGGACGAGGAAAGAAATCAAACCGTGTTTACAACGCAAAACATCTGCATGACGTAACTCAATCTACAATCTTTTGAGGATCATACTGTGAAAGACGACCGTCTGTCGTCTTCCATATATTTTTAAAAAATTGTAATTTATTTGATGTCGATACATTAGCCTTTTGTTAAAACTAGAACCCCACTCTTTTCGCGGCATGAGGAATAGCATTTTTATTTCATGTTTTAAAATATTAGTTTCTGAAATGATAGTTAATATGGCTAGGATTTTGTTATTTTAATAATTTATTATTGCGTTGATGAATGTGGCAATAAGTACGACTTCTCCGCTACGCCACTGTCCCTGTGATAATGTGTACTTGTTTTACTTTTAAGTGGATGTGCGAGAATCTAATGGCTGTCGGAATATGGGTACTAATAGCTAGCTTTGCATGGTTGTCTCTGGCTCAGAGTCGATAGTTAGTCGTTACCAACCTCTGCTGCTGGTGTTACCACATAGGTTTCTACACCCTTTGGTTACAAGCCAGTCGACGAGCCCTCTCCAGGGCAAGTCTCACGTCCCCATCACCGATGTTTCTTGGGTTTTGCCAGATTCCGGTAGCTTCGCGCCTCCTGGACACTCGGTCTTCACTTGGTGCTCGGATCGTGGTGGGGTAAGGTTGGTTCTGCTCTGCTGTCCGCGGAGATGGTGTGCGATTCATTGTCTGGCATGTTTAACTTAGCCTCTTGAACTTTTTCGGAAATATTTTTTTTCCTATCGTGCGTGGAAATGTGTTCTAGTTTTGAATCCAGTGATTTCCAAACTATAAATGTGGTGTATGTGTTACTAGTTGCAGTTTGATGCCGGCTGCGGTGGCCGAGGTGACTAAGGCGCTCCAGTCACGGTCAGCACGGCCACTACGGTCGGGGGTTCGAATCCCCCCTCGGGCATGGATATTTGTGCCGTCTTTAGTCTTAGCTAGTTCATAAGTAGTTTGTAAGCTTAGGGATTGATGACCCCGTAGTTAAGTCCCATAAGTTGTACACACATTTGAACATTTTTTTTTCTTTGCAGTTTGATAACGGCCTGGTATATTCAAAACTTTTGTCATTATGTGGCGGTGTACGAACTCTGTGTAAATTCTTTCTAGCTTTGTGGGGCCAGTTTTGTAACGGACGATGTGTTCATTTTTGTACAGTGCATGTAAAATCTTTCTTATCATTTCCTTCCATGAGTGATATGTGTTCCATTTGGCTGGTTCTTAGAACAAGATCTTCAGCTTCCACTATTGTTTGTTCCATGCCCATCAGGCAAGTAACTATGTGTGTATCCTTCTGATTTCCACTAACATTTCCCAATCTTCTCTCCCCGCCTATTTTAATTTTACTGTTTCTTCTCCGAACTTGTAGTATGCACTCAGTCTTTGTCGGTAATTCTCTCCGAGCCTTGTACAACCTCCTTCGATAGCTTTCTTACGAAATTCTATGTATTTCCAAGGGTTGCATGCCGTAGTTTTTATTCTCACTTTTACATCTTTGTAATTATTTCACTATTCTGTTTTTTTTTTTTTTTTTTTTTTTTTTTTTTTTTTTTTTTTTTTTTTTTTTTTTCAGACTGGACTTCATCCGTCTCTGTAATCGCTCCCTATCACGTGTAGCTGCATTTCATTCCCTTCCTTATTTAATTCTAAACATTTACATGGGTTGCATGCCTTGGTTTTTATTTTTATTTTTCCGACATTGTATTTATTTCACATTTCAGGGTTTTGAAACTGTACTTCTTCCGTCCGTTTAGACGCTCCCTATCGCATGTTGCTGCATTTCAGTAGCTTCCTTATGAAATTCTACGCAGTTCTTGGTGTTGCATGCCGTAGTTAATTTTCTTTATTTTTAAACCACTTCACCTTCAGTGGAGTGCGATCATGCAACGTAGCCGTGTGACGCCGTTAGCGTGTTTGCTCGCGGTCTCATCTAAATGCAACTTAGCTATACACACACACCATCTCAAATCAGGCCTCACAGACCATAGCCATCTTCGCAGTTTTATTGTATATTGTGTTGTGTGGTACCTCTGGGTTTGCTGAATTTCGCCTACGATAGCGGCGCCTGCTTCTGCCTCGTTTCAGCATGCGGATTTTGGTGAGTTTCATTGTTGCATTGCGTGTGTGTGAGCGAGTGGGTGAGTGTTGTTTGTAAATCCTCCCGCCCCCCCCCCCCCTCCCACAGTAGCGTTAATTTCTGTGTAATATGTAATTTTTAAGTTCCGTTGCGGCATAAATGTTTTTCTTAGCCAACTTTATGAAATAGCGTTAATTGTGGTTGTTTGTTAATTAATGCCTGTGTGTAATTTCGTGTGAGCTGCTACGTATATTGGCCACTGTATCGTTAACGTCCTGTTATTAGACTAATTTGAACCAAGTATGTTCTCAATTTTCGCTAGGGAACGAGGTATTGCACCTGGGAGTAGCCGATAGTTCACACGGACCTTTTGCTACTTTTACTGCTAAAATTAAGCGTTTTAGTAACAGTAAGTGGCCCACTTTAAGTGTACGGTTCTATAGTGGGAATGAAATCCAATACGCCGATTGTGTTCATCGCCAACTGTTTTCGCTATGTACGTCCTATGTATATGTAGGAATAGCACTCCTGGAAGAAAGGATATGGTAGAGACATGACATAGGCACAACCTAAGGGATGTTACCACAATGAAACTTTCACTCTGCAGCGGAGTGTGCTCTGATGTGAAAACTTCCTGGAAGACTAAAATTGTGTGCAGTAACCGGGATACGAACCTGAAATGTTGCCTTTCACAGGCAAGCGCTCTATCGTCTGAGCTATCCCGGCTCGGTTCACGTTCCGTCCGCACAACTTTACTTCTGGCAGTATGTTATTTTTGCTATTCCTACAAGGTTCCTAGGAGAACTTGTGTGAAGTTTGGAAACTGGGAGGCGAGGTACTGGCAAAAGTAAAGTTGTGAGGAGGGATCGTAGGTCGTGTTGGGTAGCTCAGTGGTAGAGTGGTCTCCCACAAAACACAAAGGTCCCAGGTACGCATCCCGGTTCTGGCACATAATTTTAATCTGCCAGTAAGTTTCACACCGCTGCAGAGTGGAGGTTACATTCTGAAAACCCGTAACAGAAAAAATTTGAAAGAGAGAAGAAGAATTTTTATAAACATTGATGGAAGAGAAGAATCCATCAAAGCAACGCCAAGAAGAAGATATACGTAGCATCGTGGTATCAAACTGACATTAACATAGGACAAATACGTGTCAATACAATTAAAATGATATATTGACATTTTCTAAAGATGAGAAAACCGAGAAAAAAGTGTGTAATCAAGTAAGTAAAAAGTTTTATTAGTATTATTATTATTATCTAAGACTGAAAAATTCTGAAACTCGTATTTCCAATATGTGTGCGCCAATAATTTATTAAACTGTTCTTTGTATTGGGTAAATACTGTTTTAAGAAATGTAGTTTAAAATCGAACAGATCCACCGTAGAAGCAAAAAATCTCAGAATAACTTACATAAGAAAAAGGAAAAATTCTTAAAATTTTATCGAGATATACTTTAGAATATATCTACATCTACATAGATACTCTGCAAATCTTATATAAGTCCCTGGCAGAGGGTTCATTCACCAGTTTCATAACCTTTGTCTACCGTTCCGTCTAATAGCGCGCGGTAAGAAAGAACACCTAGATCGTTCTGTTTTCGATCTGATCTCTTATGTTATTCGGATGCGGGAGACATCTATTTGCGAAATTTTAATCACCCACTTTTACTTCTGAATGTGAAAAAAAAAAAAAAAAATCTAGCACCCACCTACATAGGGTGCTAGAATTTTTTTTTTTCACATTCAGAAGTATAAGTGGGTGATTAAAATTTCGCAAATAGATGTCCCCGCAACGAATAACGTCGTTCTCTTAATGATTTCTACCTAAAATCGTTACTAGTTATAAATTCCGTCGTTTCCAGCGATGTGAAGCCAAACTCAGACAAAAATAAGGAAACGTTAACTTTTAATGATGACTGGAAAGTTCCGTAACTTGATGTGTGCACTAGAAACATGTTTACCCATAATTTATTTTTTATTTACAAGTACATCGTTTTAAAGTAAGCAGTTCCTCTCGGGCGTACTTGAACCCCATAAGCGGCGAGGTCCTACATCTTCTCAGGCGTGTGTGTGTGTGTTACCTAGCCGTCTGGGCGTTCTAATTGCCGCGCATATATGTATGCCCGTAGCCGTGAAAGGATTAAACAAACAACCTAAGATTACGTCTGTTGGAGATTATCTTTGTAATTTTTTTCAATTTTAGTCAACAAAGTGCGCATGAAATACAACATTAAAATTAATATCAATGATGGAGGTCAGGTAAAAACTCACCGTGGAGAGGCTCACTGGGTTGCTGACAGACTCGAAAATCGATAATCACATTCACAGAACTTAAATTTCCGACCATTGCCTTAGTGAGAAAAAGAAACACATACATTAACGCACTCACTCAGACAACTATACACACACACAACTATCATGCCCGGTATGTTGTGTGAATGTGGTTATCTATTGTTGAGTCTTTCAGCAGCTCAGCGAGCCTCTTTTCGGTGAGTTGTTACCTATCCTCCATTACTGATATTCCTATCCGATTTTCCATTGTTAACTGTAAAACAAAATACTTCGTAGAAACAGAAAATTCTGCTACTAAGGATTTTTATAAATTGAGATGAGCGGTAATTTTTTTAATTGGGTTTGTTGAGGATTCCAGGAGTAGCCTTTTGTGAGGGCTCAAGCAGTTGCAAAATATACGCATATCAATGTCAACAAACATTGAACTTGATGTGACGTGTTTTGTTTCATTATATTAGAGGTATTGAGTAGAAGGAAAGGCGTTGACATGAAATTCGTGCTGCAGCCGAGATACGAATCCGGTACCTTCTTTTTCCCTCGAGAAACGTTTTAACCACACAGCTAACCTTCTGGATAATGCGGCTAAAGGTGCTATCTGAGAACATAAGTTTAACTCTCTCCATAATTAATGGATTGGGACTGTAGCTGAAATATTGTGTAGACTGAAGGAAGTACCAGTAGCTTTGTATACATTTTTAATTACTCAAGCGACCGGTTGCGGTGCTTCACTAGCACCTTCTTCAGGCCTCCATTATGTAATTGTCTCACGTAACATTGCATTTGAAAGGGTTGGCAGTTACTTCCAGTATCCGTAAGTTTCTTAGTACCTCCATGACAGGTATAAAACAACTGATGATGCTCCCTCCCCCTTTTTAAATGCACTGTTACTTGCGACACGTAACGGGAGACTGAAGATAGCGCTAGTGCAGCTAAGATACCGGCATCATAATTAATTAAAAAATTTAAATACAGCCACTGGTACTGTCTTCAACCTACAAATATCTTAGAGCTCGTCTCTCTCCACTACACACACTTTAATTCTGCCTTGATATTCCTCTACGATCAGTGTTACGAAAGCTTTCCAATGTTGGAGTAACACCCCATAAATTAACATGAATGGGAACGGTCCTGCTTTGTACATCAGGCACAAATGATATGAATGACCATGGAAGTCAACAATCTGAAGATTGGTTTGGTTTGAACACCACAGTGCTTTTACTAGGTTTGGTCCTGTTTGGATGTGGTATGTCGTTGCCTTCCTCCGACCTTCGAACTGACTTACCCAGTCAGTTATAGGGGACTTAAGAGTTTAATGTGGATTCAGAACCACGGTGATACTCGATATTTTTCACATCATCAACTGCGCCAGAGGTGAAAGAAGTGGAAAGTGACAGATAAAAATCCAAGGATCGAATCCGTGAGCTTTGAATTCATAGTCTGACACTCTACCACTGTGCCACCGAGCCGCATAGGTGATATGAATATCAACAATAATTCGATTTGCTGATACATACATTGTCTCATTATATCAGAGATACTGAGTATGAGTGGCGTTGAATAATTGATACCTTATTTCATGGGGGAACAGCGTGGCAGAATTAAAGTATATGTTGTAGAGGTATACGAGATATAAGAGCCGGATTAGCAAGAAGGCTTCATTAGAAGAGTGGTAATATATATGAATTGCTGTTTGTTAGTCCCGGTAAAACTCGAGAACGGGTGACCCGATTTGGCTAATTTTAATCTTGAAATATTCGTGTAAGTCCAGGGAAGGTTTAACCGGTGATAAAAAATGGAAAAGTTGTCCGCAAAAGAGGAAAATCTGGAAATACTGAAACAGCGTTTTCCAGTGAGCTATCAACACCGTTCGTTCAGTTGCGATAAAATTTTGTACATTTCATGTTGAAAGCAAGATGAAGGTTTGCATCAAATAAAAATTTGAAAAAGTCGTCAGAAAAGTAGGAAAATTTAGGAAAAAGGAAAGTGATTTTGTCCTACGAATAAAAATAAATGGCCACATGGTTGTAAGAGCATCTCTTGAGTACGGATTGACAGGACGAGGTTTGTATGAAAATTTTTTTTGGAAAATCTACCGGAAAATTTGAGAACAACTGAAAGTGCGTTTTTCAATCTGTTTTTTATTGAATTCAGTACTATAACTGACTATTCGCACGACGGAGAGTGGTAAATCTTTTGTTGTTTAGTTCATTACGGTCTTGGAAAAGTTTTCATTAAAAAGATAGAGACAGTTAAAAAGCAAAGTCGTAAAATTCGAACCAAGGTTCTTTTACAATGTGTTTTTAAATGTACTCAATACTGTAATTTGAGAACCGTTCATCCGCTTGCGATAAAAGTTTGATCATTTGACGTTCAACGAAAGATAAACGTTCTTATAAAAGGTAAAGCAGTCAACAATCCGAAGATTGGTTTGAACACCACAGTGCTTTACTAGGCATGGTCCAGTTTGGAGGTGGTATGCCGTTGCCTTCCTCCGACCTTCGAACTGACTTACCCTGCCAGTTATAGGGGGACCTACAGTTTAACGTGGGTTCCGAAGCACTTATGAACTAAAAATTCGGGAAAGTTACCAGCAAAATTTGGAAATACGCGAGAAACGGAAAGAGTTTTTTTCAATGGGATATCAATATCAATCGTCTGGTTGCGATGAAATTTTACATATTTGACGTTCAAAGCAAGAATAACGTTCTTATGATATAAAAATTTGGAAAGACTAAACCTGGAAAAACTGAAAGACACTCATCAGGCTGCGAGCGGCCACTGCGAGATAGAAAGATATTCTTCAAAATGAGGATACTGTGTAGAGTTTATCCCCTGTGAATGCGAAGTAGCACAAACTGCTGTACATATGTTCTCCTGCAGTGTCCCATCAAATGTACTACAGATGACATTGAGGCAGCAAAGCTAAATGCAACAGATGTCGCCCGTTTCTGGGAAAGATTGTTTAGTTTCTAATTTGTAGTTTGGTATTTGTAAGTGATGTGTACATAAGTTATATTTTAAAAAAATTTGGGCAAGATATGTTTAGCATTTCACTCCATATTTATTTATATATTTGCTTCATTGTACTTGCGTACCTAACTGTTATAAATATCTTTTGTATGAATGTTAGGATGAAAATATGTAAGTTAATAGATGTTCAGATGACTGTATAGCTTATGGTACTTAACTACGGGGTCATCAGTCCCTAAACTTACAAACTACTTATGAACTAGCTAATCCTAAGGACGGTACAAATATCCATGTCCGAGGGGGGATTCGAACCCCCGACCGTAGTGGCCGTGCAGACCGTGAATGGAGCCTCTCAGTCAAAAAATTCAAATGTTCAAATGTTTGTTAAGCTTATGGGACTTAACTACGGGGTCATCAGTCCCTAAACTTACAAACTGCTCATACACTACTTACGAACTAGGACGGCACAAATATCCATGGCCGAGGGGGGGGGGGATTCGAACCCCCGACCGTAGTGGCCGTGCTGACCGTTACTAGAGCGCCTCAGTCACCTCGGCCACCGCGGCCGGCGTAAATTAATAATTTGGTGATGCTTCTAAGATGAATAAATTATCATAGAAGTACACAGTTACCGAAAGATAAGACGGTAATAATCACTGCTTAAGAAAGCGAGCGGACTGCCGTTAAATCACGCAGGGACGAGTAGTTGAACACCATTTACATGGTCAAAAGTTCAATCGTGCTATATTACCTGTTTGTAACTCACGGCAGGAAAGACTGGAGGGAACACATAGAAAATATTGTGGGGAAGGCGAACCAAAGGTTACGTTTCATTGGCAGAACGCTTCGAAGATGCACCAGCTCCACCAAAGAGACTGCCTACATCACACTTGTGCGTCCTCTCTTGGAGTACTGTTGCCCCTTGTGGGACCCTCACCAGGTGGGACTGACGGAAGATATTGAGAAGGTTCAGAGAAGGGCAGCTCGTTTTGTTTTATCACGTTACGGGGGGGAAAGCGTCACGGAAATGTTGCACGAATTGGGGTGGAAATCATTAAAAGAAAGACGTTATTCATTGCGGCGTGATCTGTTTGCGAAGTTTCAATCATCGACTTTTAGTTCTGAATGTGAAAATATTTTGCTAGCACCCACCTACTTAGGGAGACATGACCATCCCAATAAAATAAGAGAAATCAGATCGAAAACGGAACGATTTAAGTGTTCTTTCTTCCCGCGCGCTATTAGAGAATGGAACGGTAGAGAAAAGTTATGAAGGTGGTTAATGAACCCTCTGCCAGGCACTTAAATGTGATTTGCAGAGTATCGATGTAGATGTAGATGTAGATTCTTTCGTCTTTGAGTTGTGCTCGCTTGGTTACTGGTCCGTCTGGCTGTTACCTGTGAGACAATATGCAGCAATTACCAGCGCGAGGCGGCTGTGAGACGTCGGCAAGTGTCAGGTAATGCGACCCTCGCAGCAGACGTGGGCGGTCCCCTCGGAACTGGCAGTAAGCCTCCTCTGGAGGCTTTGCGACGTCTGGCGGCGCCTTTCAGGCGGCCGACGACCCCCGTGGCCAGCTGAGGCCGCATCCGCCTCTTCGTGGACGTCCGCCTCCGGCCATGACCCGCTCTGCTCACCAAGACTGCGCCACACCCGGCACGCGAAGCGTCCGTGACGTCACCGCGGGTAGTAAAGCACTAGATATACCGAGCTGAACAATCCGCCATTTTGAATCCCAATCCAAGGACAGTGTCGTTTGCTTTGTGTGGTGTAGCGACGTGAATCAACGAATATTTCGTGATTTTATTGTTTCACATTGTGAAATGGTTGGTTGTGCCGCTCTGAACTGCTCAAATAATAGCAGACATGGTGGCTATAAGTTTCATCGGTTTCCTTCAAACATAGATCGACGTAAAAGGTGGCTTGTAAATACGAGACGCCAAGTATGGACGCCAAAATCGAGTAACTGTCTGTGTAACGTTAAGAACAAAGCCTTTTTCTTATTTGTATTAGTTATGCTCACAGAGAGGTAATAATGGAAATATAGGCCTATAATGTAAGCAATGGTTAATTTTGCTACAGATTGTTGACACAACACAATATACAGTCTGCTTAAAAGTGAGCTACTTTTCTTGATTTTATATAGACCAACTAAGGAGCTATTCTAAGGGCCGTTAATTGTATTTTAAGTGATGCATGCGTGCAGTTAGCATTACCCAGACAGTGTTGCCTTTTGCATTAGATCGGTGTGTTATTTGAATGAGACTTTCAACACGGGAATATGTAGGCCTAACAAAAGCTATGAACAGGATGTATGGAGGAAAAATATATAGAACTTCGCAAAATACATAAATAAATAAAAATAATAATAAAAATGTGGACGTGAAGGAAGCCATACATGAAAGGCATTAAATTCAAAACTTAGCACTCAACATTCACTTTATTTCTAAGTGCATGCTGCCATATAGACTTTATTTAGGCGTTATCTAACGAAACCAGACATTCAGAGTTATAAAACACATTTTGACGTAAAATCTTCTTTGAAATATGGTGTGTATAAAATATGCGAGGGCATTACAATATCGCAAATTAACATTATTCCGTAACTGTTTTTTAATGCAACACTTAGTTACCGAAAACGTATGTTGACATACCAATTATAAGCCAGAAAATATGATAATTGTTACGTATTTTAACTTTATGTGGTAAATATTTAGAACAGAATCATATGCCTTACTTTGGAATGTAAGTGAAAGTGTCATATCTTTAAAAATCCATCTAATCACTAACTTTAAGTTGCTTGCCTCTTTCAGTGAAATGTAATCAAATAAATTTACAATGCTGTAATATTTTCTGCGTTTGGAAAGTATAGTCTTAAGAGCATGTTAAAAACGGAAGAAGAGTTCAGTAGTCTTTAAATGCGCGCCTTCAACGTGGGATTCAAAATGGCGGATTGTTCTGCTTGTGCTATACAGTGCTCTAGCGGGTAGTAGAGCACTGTATTGTACAAGCAAAACAATCCGCCATTTCGAATCCCACATTGAAGGTGCGCGCACGCAAGGTTACGGCAGACTTACGCTTTTTAATATGCTCTTAAGGCCATTAAATATACTTTCCTAGCGCAGAAATATTACAGCGTAATAAATTTATTGGCTTACATTTGACTGTAAGAGGCAAGCAACGTAAAGTTAGTGATTAGAGGGATATTTACAGATATGATACATTCACTTACATTCCATATTAAAGTATATGTTGCCATTCTAAATATGTACCAAATATAGTTAAAATACGTTACAATTAGCGTATTTTCTAGTTTATAAGTAGAGAATCCACATACGTTTACGGTAACTAAGAGTTGCATAAGAAAACAGTTACAAAATAACGTTAAATTGCGTTACTGTACTTCCCGTATTGCCCTCTCTAATGTCTCGCATATTTTACACACACCGTATTTCAGATAAGATTTTACGTCTTTCCTGTTCCCATTCTTTGCGAAGTTCAATTTATTATATTTCTATTTCACCATCCTGTTCACAGCTTGGCTTAAGCCTACATATTCCAGTGTTGAGAGTCACATTTAAACAATAAACTAATGTGAAATAATATAATTTAAAAACCAAAAACTGGGTAAAGCCAGCTGCACTCATGCATCACTAAAAAATACAATTAATAGACCTTGGAATAACTACCTAGTTGGTCTAAATAATATCAAGAAAAGCAACTTTAAACACACTGTGTGTCGTGATATATTAACAAGCTAACAAAATAAAATAAAAACTATTGCTTACATGTATAGGCCTATATTTTCTTTACTACCTCTCTTTCATCATAACTATTTTAATACAAATAATAGCAGTTTTAATTCTTAACGTTACACAGATAGTTACTCGATTTTGGCGTCAATACTTGGCATCTGGAATTTACAAGCCACCTTTTACGCCGATCTGTGTTTCAAGAAAACCGATAAAAACTTGTAGCGACCGTGTCTGCTATTATTTGAGCAGTTTGGAGATGCACAACCAGCCATTTCACACTTTGAAACAAGAAAATCACAAACTGTTGGCTGATTCACTTCGCTGCACCAGGCAAAGCATACAACTGTGTCGTTAGATTGGGAATCAAAATGGCGGATTGTTCGGCTCGGTATATCTAGTGTTTTAGCGGGTAGGCGGGTCACTGCGCCGGCAGACGCACGACTCGCGTCTCAGGTTACAAAGCCGGTCTGAGCGCCTCAGGAGCCTAACGAAGGGAGCCGAATTTAGAGCTGTGTCTGACGCGATCAGCGCTCAGCTGCGAATTAAGACACACTGAAGCGAGTTACTTAGTGAAAGTTCCGCATTCGTTAGCAAATACTGTTCTTTGATACGTTAGATCGGTGGACGTGTATTTCCTCTCTAATTTAATCCCTTTTCCAGACGGTTTGTACCTGATTGGTCTGTGTACAAGGTACGATTTTAATTGCTTTAAGGGATATTAATTAATGGGTTGTGCTACACAGAAGCTGGATAGGTCGCAGTAATTGAAGGTCACACTTCTGAAACTGCTTGACTTTATTTGGACTCGGGTCGCAATTATCTCCATAATCAGATAGTCATCTGTTTAGTGAGCGAGAGGTATACTGGTATTTTTGTGTCCCAGCCTCGTCGCCGCTTTTGTGTCTCGTTTCCGTCGTAGGTGTCGGTGGCCAAGCAGAAAGAGACCGACACAGGAATAAATGATGCACGCTTGTGCAGGTACGAAGGTAAGCAGCCAGTGGAACAGCAGAAACTAGAAACACTAAAGTGAATTAGAACGAGATATATATTGCACAGAATTTATACAATACTTAACTTTTACATAGCTCAGTACTGCAGAGTGCTGATACATAGTTGAGCTAGAGGCCTGCCTAGTGCCTATCCGATAGCCAAGTCTTCACTCTTGGCTATCTGATTCCGAAGTGTTAACTGGTTCCTATCTCAGTCCCAAGTAGACGATGTCATTCAGTGGTGGCCACGAGCGGAGCTGTAGCAGAGGGCGCTTGTGGCTGACGTCGTAAGAACGCCGCGCCGTGCGTGCATGGCGGCGCACGGCAAAAATAGGTGGCGCGCACTTTAGACTTGTGTGACACCACAGGTATAACTCGATTACTACTGTCGAATTTGCTAAGAGGCTGTATGAAGCCAAAGGGACTCATCTCAAGTTGAGAAATAGCGACCATCACAGATAGCAGGCTATTCGAGACACATATAGGTTACGGGATGTAAGCAATGAAGAAACTGCCTTCCAAATTTCAGACGCCCTCAGCCTCCTTTCAGAGAATCAGCAGGCAACCCCATACAGCGTCTAGACGCAATTCGTGGTTATTAGACTTTTGCTTAAAAACTACTTAAACTAAGGTAAACTAACCTAAGGACAACACAAACACCCAATTTCTTGACAACACACCACTGCGACTGTTAAAATTTCTTGACTAAGAACACATGACCGGTTTCCCAAATTAAATTTGCATCATCAGGTGCATATTTCATTCAGGTCACAACCAATGTTACGTGGACTTTAAACTAGCTGATGCCCATCATTTATCTCGAGCTGTAACAAAAAATGTTCAAATGTTTGTAGACCTTATGGCACAAACTACTTATGAACTAGCTAATAGTAAGGACGGCACAAAGAGCGATGCCCGAGGGGGTGGTTCGATGCCCTGACCGTAGTGGTCGTGCAGAACGTGATTGGCGCGCCACAGTCCGCTCGGCCACCGCGTCCGGCGAGGTGTAACCAACTTGCCTATAAACCATTTATAAAGTCCCTTGTCCGAAGAGTGAGACTCCGTCAAATATGTATTAAAAATCAAATAAAAATCCCAGACCTAAAACAGTAAATTTTTATCAGCCAATGCCCTACATCTGATATATACCGAGCAAGGCGACGCAGTGGTAACACACTGGACTCGCATTCGCGAGGACGGTGGTTCAAATCCTCCTCCGGCCTTCCAGATTTTGGTTTCCCTGATTTCCCTAAATCACTCCAGGAAAATGCCGGGGTGGTACTTTTGGAAGGGCATGGCCGATTTCCTTCCACATCCTTAACCAAAACTCCGAGCGGTAGCTCCGTCTCTAATGACCAAGCTGTCGAAGGGACGTTAAACCCTAAACTTCCTTCCTTCCATCTGATATAAAACATTACACTGATACAGTTATTTAGCATAAAAGCCGCGTCAGGGGGTAAAAGCAGATTAAAAAATAAGTGAATAAATAAAGTTTAAAAAAGTCCCTGACGCTTTTATGCTGAATACCCGTCTCAGTGTAATGTTTTTATATCAGATGAAGGCCTTTGGCTGATGAAAATTTACAGTTATATTTATGGATTTTATTCGGTTTTTAATTTATATTTGACGGAGCCCAACATTTTGGACCAGAGATTTCACAAATGGTTAAAAGGCATGTTGGTTACACCTTGAGATAAATGATGGGGATCAGCTGGTTTAAATTCCATGTGACAATGGTTATGACCTGAATGAAATAAGCACCTGATGATTCAGATTTAATTATCGAAACCGGTCGTGTGTTCGTAGTAAAGAATTTTTAACAGTCGCAGAGGTGTGATGTCAAGAAAATGAATCAATTCGACTGTGGTTGCCCGATGAATAAATTATTGTTTACAAACACCCAAGCCCGAAGGGGACTCAAAGTCCCGACAGCGAACGGCCGCGCACACCACAGTATGGCGCCACAGTGCGTACGGCTAATCCGCCGTGGCATTACTATCAGTCCCTGAGAACAGAAAACTCAGTGGGTTCACAAGGATAGATAGAGAGGGCTACAGTCTTCTCGTACAATAAAAAAAGAGAAAATTATAACAGATATTATCAAGCTGAGGCTTTAAATGTATCGGGCAGAACCTATTATCTCCGAAGAAGCGTCGAACTAAATTTCTGAATGTGCAGACTCAGTAAGATGTGGAAAAATGGGAGTATATGAGAGAAGTGGAGCTGTTGCAAATGTTGTATTTCACCGTTGACATTTTATACGATTTTCCCCAAAAGTGACTTGTACATATTTTTATTATTATCTACTGTGTTCAGAGATATATCTACCATATTTCTTGAAAAAGAAAGATAAATAAATTAAACGTTCTGGAAGGATGTTGCATGCCACGTACAAGGAAACATAGCTCTGCCTGTGACATAAGTAAGATACATTGATCTGCCCACCAAATACAGCCCTTAACGGTCGCTAGAGAGTGCTGTGGACTCAGGATGAGCAGCACATAGTGTCCGATGGAGCAGGTCGTATCAGAGTGTGCAGTAGTTAGGTAGAAAGCGTGAGGACGGCTTAAGGGGATACGGAATCACCTATCCCCGCAGTGTTAAAATATACGCACTATAGGGAATATTTTATCACAAAGTACTGGAGATGGAGAGATAAAATTTTTAATTTATGTGGATTGATTTGTCATAACAATACTGAAACTACAGTTCATCGTCAAAGTATTTTCTTATACAGATACTTTTCATTTATTTTAAAGTAAAAAGTTTCCATCACTTTTTACTGAATTATCACTCCAAAGTTTGTAAAGCAAGTAATTACAAAATCATTGTTTCTGTATGTAAAAGAAACCCATTTGACCAAGTCGCAGAAATTTCAGACTTCTAGGTTCACCAGTACCTGAGATAATGTTCCTATGATTAGTAAAATGTTAACTTACGGGAAACGGAGAAAGAAGATTATACATATTTAATACCCATATCACAGTCTTCATAATCATCTTCAAGTCTTCTTTTGTAACCCTCAGCACCCGCCTTGCTTTTTTCACTAATGTCTTGATTATATTATCAGCATGCCTTAGTCTGTTCTGATGTAAAGTCAACATAGCACGTACCGTGCGGGAACCAAACGCAAACCCAACTTTTCAAGGACCTGCCATTTAATTATATTTCCAAGACTGAAGGTTGCCACAGCATCATACACACCAAAATGTAGTGTAATAATTGCGGCAAACACTGGTTTTGGACGACGAGGCCACATCACACTATTCAAGCTCTCGTTGGGGTTCTGCGTTTTTCCGTGAAGACAATACATCAAAGGACTTCTGTCAGTCAGATCTCTGAAAATGAGCTTTATTTCTTCCATGATGGCTAATGGAGACTGGTGGTGAATGTATTTCTCTCCTGTTGTTAGTCCCCTATTGTGTTTACTCCAGCTGTTTTCACCTTTCGGGCACAACCATGTTCAGGATGCTCATCTGTGGTTGCGGTGTGGAAATGCAAAGCCCATGTAGCTTTCCTCGTTTCTTCAAGATTGCCTGTATTTTGCCTGACTGCAAGGCCATAGCAGTTCTTAATGTGGTCTATATGGGCTCAGTCAATTTTTATTTGCCATCCAAGGTTTTCTAATTATCTAGTTTTTACCCTTTCATACAGCACACTGTTTACAAACAATCCCAACTCACGAGGTTTAAAAATTAACTTGATAAAACCAGAGAGAAACTTTTCTGACAATTAGTGTATAAAGAGTCGCTGGAAAGCGGGATATTTGAATTCATGTCATATAAATGTACTACCAAAATGTTTATGGTCGGCAAAATATTCAAATGTTTGTCACGCTGATGGGAGTTAATTGCGGTGTCATCAGTCGCTAAACTTACAAACTACTTAGAACTATCTTATACTAAAGACAGCACAAACATCCATGCCCGAGGGGGAATTCGAGCCCCCGACGGGAAACGGCCTCACGCATCGCAGCATAGCGCCTCAATGCGCTCGGTAGCTCCGCCGCGGCTATGGCCAATCATCTGAGACGCATATAACTAAAGCTCAATACCCGGTCTCACAAATCTATATAAAAAATAGTTATAACTCTAGCCCAGCTATGTATGATACGTCATTATAAAGAGAAACCTTTGCAGAATATTATAAGGCAATAAAACGAAATTCAATTTTTTTTATCCCATATTCCGATTCCGTATCCCCTTAAGGATAAGAAAGGAAATCTGCCATGCACTTTCAAAAGAACCATCCAGGCGGCGGCCTGGAGAAATCTTCGGAAATGACGAAAAACCTAAACCTGTGTCGCCACAGATGGAGTTGAACCACCGTCCACCCAAATGCGAGTCCACTGTGTCACCTCACTGTGTGAAAGAGGAAGAGATAAAAGAAACGACGTCTTGGACGTTTGCGTGAAAGTGATGGAGAAACTCGACCAGGTGAACAGAGAAAGGAGCAGGAAGGATGAAGAGGTGACAGAGGAGTGAGATTGACTGAGTTTTGTCATAAAAACATAATGTACAAATTTTACTGTGAATACACGATCTGTTGATTATATCAGAAGGAGGGGAGACTACGATGGTGACAGTAGAGGTAGGTAAAGAGGCTGAAGGACGAGAAGGTAAATGCAAATGGGGAAGACGAAGAGTGGGATTTGATGTGGAGATAAACGGAGAACTAGAAGAAATGAATACCACGGCAATGCCAGTATTTCAGTTTTGTCGTTGTGTTCTTGACTCCGCACGTACGTTTTATGCGTTTGTCAACCCTACTCTATCCTGTGCATCCCTCCTTGTCTCCTCATATGAATGGCAACCAATATCTACTTGAACTTGCTTGTTGTATTCGTCTCTTGGTCTTTTTCTTGTGACGATTCCTTGACGACTCACAATGTGTCCTACCAATGGATGCGTTCTTTTAGTCAAGAAGTGACAAATTTATCGTTAGTTGAGCGATCCACCCAACTAATCTTCGTCTGTAGCACCACAATGCAAAAGGTTCTATCCTCGACTTGTCTGAACATTTTATCGTCCATATTTGACTCCCGTACACAAATGCATACGGAAAAGGCTTACTTCTTCTCACTGAACTCGAAATTTCACTTTGATGTCATTCACCGCTAGCTCAATTTACAGATTAAATATCATTAGGAAAATGTTAGAACCTTCTCTTTCTACTTAACCAATGCTTCCCTTTGATTCCCTTCGACTCTTATAACTGCAGTCTGGTTTCTGTACAACTTGTAAAAAAAAAGAAAAAGCCTTCAATTCCCTTCATTTTAACCCTGTTTAATAATTGAAA
The DNA here is from genome assembly GCA_026315105.1 of Locusta migratoria. Taxonomy (NCBI): domain Eukaryota; kingdom Metazoa; phylum Arthropoda; class Insecta; order Orthoptera; family Acrididae; genus Locusta; species Locusta migratoria. The sequence continues at coordinate 545,944,091 of CM048747.1, read as the reverse complement.
GAGTGTATTAAAGTCAATTTTGTAAAACCTTTTTCACAAATAAACAAAAGAGTAGATGGCGTAAAATTAAAATTATTGAAATATCCCACATGTTTTATTATTTGCCCACTAAAACACACACGACACCGGTGTTATATTCTACAATACTTATTGATTTATACAAACTACCTTCCGGCTGTTCCGCAATCATCAGGTACAAAGATTACTATAAAGAAACGTTCTGTCAACGAGTTTAGAGAGAATGCATCAAAGAATTACATAAACGGCCAAAGTGTGGCGTACCTTTTTAGCCACTTAGTACACTACTTAATAATTTCGCACCTTCCTACAACACGTTTAAAATGCTGTTTATTTAATTCTTTGATGGACATTTTGGAAAATCTTTGACATAACATTTGTTTGTAGTAATCTATGTAGCTGATGATGGCGTAACAGCCGAAATCTAGTTTGTATAAATCTATAAATATTGTAGAATATTACACCAACGTCGTGGGGTTTTTAGTGCTCATGTGTCCAATATTCTACCAAGCACCAACGGCTTATTTAATTAATTATTAATAAGGTTAGACTGTTAAAGCTGCTAATTGTTTTATTATTGTGCAACAGCTATTTCGGCCTTAAGCTATTTTCACGCAACCTGTGGATATATATAATATATATACAGGGTGTTTCACTAAGTGTGTTTTCCTCTGTAACTTATAAAATTATAGGTGACGGGAAATTTTAATGCGGTAGGTCAACACAAGAAATGTTACTCTTTCTGCGGAGTTATGAACATTTTCCAAAGCGTTACAGCACAAAGATATAATTTTTTTAAATGGAAGAATAGTTTTTTCTATCGTGTATTGGATTCGTTTAAACCAGCTGCCTTCAAATCAATTTAAACTACATTCCTGTCTCTGTTAGTTTGAGAGCTACAACCCTTCAAAGTTCCCGGGACGGAGGCTGCGATAGCGTACCTGACTGGCCGAGTGGCTAGCCCCTGGGGCACGGCCCCCTGTCTCATGACCACCAGCCAGTCAGATATATATACCTGCCATAAGCTTATTGTTACGCTAAATGTACGTTTGTACGTATAGCGTGTACCTATGACCAAATTTTTATTAAATCATATGATGTTCGTATTTGCTCTTACATGACACATTCCTTCGAATGCAGCATGTTTACAGATATGCCGCTTTTCGTAATTTCTATTTTATCTTTGACCATGCAATAGTGTGCATATTTGTAAAAATACAGAATTCGAAGGAAACTGTCATTTAACAGTACATACGAACATCATAAGATTTAATAAAATGTTCGTCGTAGCTACTCGCAATTAGTAGAAACGTACAATTAGCGTAGCAGAAAGAGCAATAAGCTTATGACAGGTTAATTCTGCATTTAGTTTCGAAACATTTTATTATATTTATAACTGGATTTTATGTAAGCAAGGTACCTAAATCCAAAATTTTGTGTATATAGGATGAATCACCTAACACTTACACGGCAAATATTGCGGAAACGAAAAGTGAGATTGATGTGCAGTTTTCGTAGAATGGATTAGTAATCATGGGCTCATTTTTAGCCGACAAACAGATTGTAATATTACTTGTAAAGTGTATTTTTATGTAAACATACAGTTTGTTAAATGGAACAATAGTTGTTTCTATCACAAACTGGAATTTTTGGCACTAGCTGTGTACAAAGATTTTTAATGACTTTTTATCACGTTTAGTTTGGCAACTACAAATCTTCAATGTTTCGGGGGCGTAGGTTGCGATAGCGTAGCTCACTGGCCGAGTGCCTAGCCCCTGGGGCACAGCCGTCTCATGGCCACCAGCCAGTTAGCTCCCCGATAAGTTTGAACTAAGACTAAGGACGGCACAAATATCCATGCCCGAGGGGGGATTCGAACCCCCGACCGTAGTAGCCGTGCAGACCGTGACTGAAGCGCCTCAGTCCCCTCGGCCACCGCGGCCGGCTGTAAAAGAGTCGCCTTGTTGTAGTATGGTAATAATTTCCCGTGACAGCCCCGCCTGCGTCACGCAGCACGGCGCCCTGGCGGTGACATGCAGCCGCGGCCCGAAGCTGTGCGCAGCGCCGCCGCAGCCCCGACCAGTGCCTGGCGGCGAGGCACCTGCTGACGTCACGCGGTGCGCGGCGGTCGCGGAATGCCAGGCACGCCGCGGCGCCCGCGGCTGTCTGCCGCCAGCGCTGCCGAGCATGGCGACACCTGCCGCCGCAGCTCTGGGTATAAAGCACGAGGTACAGCAGGAGGGGCATCAAACCTCACAGCTGAAAATACAGGCGTGCTCTAAGGAAATTATGATACACATTCGATTTAACTGAAAGATGAAAAGGGAATCTGAAAATACGGTATCAAGTGCCGTTGCCTAATATTGCTAGCATAATATCATAATACCAGTCCACCGTAATTATAAGCAAAAGAACGTATACATCTTTCCAATTTCGATTGTATTCTTCTTTTCTTATGATAATGACGTCCCCGTATATAGGTGGATGCTGAAAATGTTGGCATTCGAAAGAGATATTTCATGAATGATATAGCCCAACTCGTGCATCATTTCATGACACTTTCTTCCCAGTATAGCGATAATACAAATCAAGGTATTAAATGTAAAGAGAGGCATTGAATTAAAATGTGTGTTGTGGCCAGGGCAAGAAATCTGGGCCTCCTGCTTAGAAGACAGGCGCTTTAGAGCGATAAGCTACCACGGTGCTAATAACTAAACGACTACACACACAGTCTTTAACAACGTCTCTCTTAACACGACATACTTTAATTGTGCCACAACAGTCTCTGTGAAATATGTATCCAATTTCCAAGGCTCTTCTACACTGGAATAGCACACTAACAAAGAACGTCAATGGGAACAATAACATTTTGTTCTAGAGGAACAAGACGGACTTATTCCTTTCGACGTTCTTTGTTTGCGTGCTATTCCAGTGTAGTACAGCCTCGGAAATTGGATACGTATTTCACAGGGACTGTTGTGGCACAATTCAAGTATGTCGTGTTAAGGGAGACCGAGTTGAAGACAGTCCGTGTAGCCGATTTGTTCGTAGCGCTGTATCAGGTGAGCGGTCTAAAGCGCCTGCCCTGTTAACAGAAGGTTCCAGTTTCTAATCCTTGTCTCAACACAAATTTTAATGCAGTGCCTCTCGTAATATTTAATACCTTTGCTGGTATAACGAGACAATGTTTGCTTCAAGAACTAAATTGCTGTTGATATCTCTGTATGTGCTTCCTCACAGCCACTTGGTGGGGAACCCATAATGTGCAACAAACTAGAAAAAAAATTAAATCAATAATTAAGATTTACACCATATAAATAAAGAAAAGAGAGGGCTGATCTCCCATGGTACTCAAAAGAGGTCCGATCATTGTTGCCGGAACAAGGAAAAAAGCGTGCGAAATTTAAACATACAGAAAATCTCCAGCAGAGTCTTTTACAAAAAATTAGGGCGGATTTCAATACGACAAGATTATAATAGTTTTCACAACGAAACCCTGCCTCTTAATTCGTTAGAAAATCCAAATAAATTCTGATAGGGTGTTACAAAAAGTACGGACAAACTTTCAGGAAACATTCCACACACACAAAGAAAGAAAATATGTTAAGTGGACATGTGTCCGGACATACTTAATTTCCATGTTAGAGCTCATTTTAGTATTTTTTTAGATGCTGCTAGAACATGTGCCTTTACAAGTACGGCACAACATGTGGTTTATGGACGATGGAGCTCCTGCACATTTCAGTAGACGCGTTCCTACGCTTCTCAACAACAGATTTAGTGACCGATGGATTGGTGGAGGCGGACCAATTCAATGGCCTCCACGCTCTGCTGACCTCAATCATCTAGACTTTCATTTATGGGGACATTTGAAAGCTCTTGTCTACGCAACCCCGGTACTAAATGTAGAGACTCTTCGTGCTCGTATTGTGGACGACTGTGATAACAACACGCCATTCTCCAGGGCTGCATCAGCGCATCAGGGATTCCATGCGACTGAGAGTGGATGCATGTTTCCTCGCTAACGGAGGACATTTGGAACATTTCCTGTAACAAATTGTTTGAAGTCACGCTGGTACGTTCTGTTTCTGTGTGTTTCCATTCCAAGATTCATGTGATGTGAAGAGAAGTAATGAAATGAGCTCTGACATGAAAATTAAGCGTTTCCGGACGCATGTTCACATAACATATTTTCTTTCTTTGTGTGTGAGGAAAGTTTCCTGAAAGTTTGGCCGTACCTTTTTGACGGTAAAAAAACAATACAGTCACTACTCGATAGAAATTATGGTACTAATAATGAAAGTGCTGCTAGAGGAACATTCCTTAACACAACTTTCCGAAATTCCTTCACCAATGAAGACTAAGCAAACACTGTTGAATTCGAATTACGAACAAATGTCAGCAAAAATGAAACTGAAAGTGGGAAAGTAAGATGCGAGGTACTAGCAGAATTAAAGGTAAGAGGACGTACCGCGAAGTGTGCCGGGATATCTCATTCGGTAGAGCGCTCTCCGGCGAAACGCCAAGGTCCTAGCTTCGAGTCCCAATTCTGGCAAAAAAATTTAATCTGCCAGGAAGTTTCAGCTATCAGCGGGCTTACTTTTAAAGTAGAAATCATAGCAGTCGTAAATTGGCATATCACGTACCAAAATAAAGTCTTGCCGTCCAGATTGTTTACCAGTTAAAAGCCTTTCAGAGTATGCAGATGCGAAAACTTCATACCTAGTTATATTATACAACCGCTCAATTAGCGAAAGACCTGTACTAAAAGACAGCGCAAAGAAATTCTGGCGAGGGAATCAGTGCGAATCTATCGAGAACGCTACCCACAACGAAGTCTTCTTGCACCATCGATATTATTGATATTTATAAAATGTTAGTCTCATCGCAATTCCCGTAAATTCACGCGATTATTTTGGAATTCATTCCTAATCCAGTAGTTATTTCTACCTGTTGTGATATGCATTATTTTTCCATTAAATCTACAACTATATATACAATTTGCTTAGACCACCTACTGGCCTTTTTCTTCGCCGCAAAGAAAACGCCTACAACGCTACACTGTAAGCTCTGGAAAAAATTCTGCAGATTCCAGATAGATCCTACTAGTAAGAGTACCAGAAGCGTCGCATCCATGTGGGTGTACCGCACACTGGCGTTCGTAGCACTTTGATGGAGGGGACCAGGTGAGATATCATACAATGTACTTGAGGTAAATGTGGCGTTTAATGAGACTGATGTGCCATGTGGTTTTCATAATAGCGAAAAAGTCATTCCCGCTGGCCTTTAATATGATGTTAAAAAAGAGCTTAAAGGATTTAATTACGGCATCGTCAGTCCCTAAAGTTACAAACTACTTGTGAAATATCTTATACTAAAGACTGCACAAACATCCATGCTCGAGGGGGGGGGGGAATTCGAACCCCCGACCGTGACTGGCACGCTGCAGACCGCTCGGCCACTGCTGCCGGCTATTATGGTGTATGATCACCTCCGACACCCAGTAGATTTGCACACCTGTGTGGCTTGACCGTATGGGATTAATGGGATTATCACTCAGTTCTTGAGGGATATTTGTCCATTCTTTCATGAATGCAGACTCTAACTCAGCAACCGTTGTGGCTGGTGCTGGTCTGACTGCAGTGCTTCTGTCACGTAATCTCGGACATGCTCATTCGGTGAATAAATTGGCCACTCCATTCGTTCATGTTGTCGACCAGTCAGCTCTGTGGAGATGAGGGTTATCGCGCACCAGGAGAAACCATGTCCTATGATTGCAGCAAGGGCACAACAAAAGGTCGAAGTACCTCTCTCTCAAAGGGCTATTCTGAAAGACATAGTCCGCCATTACCGACTGCTGCTAACTCCATTAGTCCACTGTCATGATTTGGTGACGTCTGCTGCACATCAGCAGGATTGTTCCGAATTCCACGTTCTGTAAGGCTGAACACAAAATTTTCACTCAACTTGATGTAATTTGTGTAATATTAACTCTTTAATCAGCATTTTCCGCGTACTATGAAGCTTACAAAATTGAAGCGAAATACAACACTAACTTGTTGATATTTGTATATTGATCCATGATGAAAGTATTGAACAATAACAATGTAATCGACTTGCTGATTTTCCAGACACAGTTACATCAAACCAAACCAAATAGGCAGGGAATGGATTTTAAGAAAATCCATGGCTGATTTCCCACAAACAAAAAAACAAACAAAAAACATATATATAGAAAGGGACTACCTACAAAAAGAGTGATATCCCCTGAAAAACATAAAATGTCCAAAAATGCAAGTCTCGCGACGATTTTCTTCCACAATAAAAAGACGTGAGATCTTATGGGAAGCCAAGTTGGTTAGTGTTCATTGAACCACCTAATCAACACTTTGCCATAATTTTTTATCTAATTAGTTATCTACTACCATCTGTAGTGACTATAACAAAATTATACAGCTTTATTTCTATAATAAATGTAATGACTTGCCAATCGCATTGTAATGTACACTAATATTTAAAATACTTTATGCAAATATGAGGTATTTCATTCCCACGTAATTACGTTTGGATATATAGTGGAATATAAGTTATTTTTATTGGTCGATGTGTAACTGCCCAATCATTATATATCCTGATGTCCTTATATTATGGTGAGATTGCGAAGTTATTATATGTATTATAGAACTAAAGATGTACCGCATTATAGTAATATAGTGGCTATAAATGTAGGCAGATAACAAACAAGTGGTAGATAACAAATATGTGGTTCTATAAGCACGAACTAAAATAAGCGACTTGCCGTGCTAACATACACTATTACTTACAAAACCTAACTTTATGCACATGTGAGTGTACTTCAATCTTAAGTGATTATGTTCGGTTACATAATATAATATAAATTATTGTTATGTTACTATAACGATGTGCAATTGCCAGATCATTATATTTATTCTTGCCATTATATTATGGTTCGACTGCCAAGTCATTTATTAAGAAATAAAGATGTATAATTTTGATATAGTTACTACAGTTGTTGGTAGGTAACTAATTCGATAAAAAATTATGAAAAAGTGTTGAATAGGTCGTTCCATGAACACTAACTAAAATAACCGACTTGTTTTCCCTTAATATTTTCGATTTTCTATAGTGGAAGGAAATCGTTACGACTCAAAGTTGATGCTCCTGTGCCTAGTTTCTGTAGGGCACATACACCATAGGCCTAGAGGCCACATTCCTGAAGGTGACTTCGAACTGATTCTGTTGCTGCCTGAAGGGTGCACTGCACCTGAATTGCATTCAGCATCCTGTTTCACGTCCTGTTAAATGTGTATAAAGCTCAACTGTTGCTGATGATACCCGTGGACGACCTTGGCCTGGTCTTCTTTTAACGGTTCCTGTTGTCTTAAATGGTGTCCAGGTCCAGCAAATAACACTTTGGGGCATTCCAATAGCTGCAGCCACTTCTCTCTCTGTCCGCGTTCCGGCCTTCTACTGGCTATCAGTGTCTTAGCTTCGGTTAGGTCACGTCGTTGTTCAATAGCACTACCCACCCGCTACACTTTCTGGACGCAAATGATTGTGTAATTTGTTTGGTAAGGTAAACGGATGAAAACCTCCACTGCTGCAGCTTTCTGTTACTACCACTATCTCGGTTGCCATAATATTGATGTCTCCAATCTCTAGAACCGAGAGAAAGAAGTTAAGATGTTGTAGTTCATTTTGCCTATGACAGTATTGATATCTTAACTGCTTCATTGTATTGACCAGTGTAGTAATGTGAACCATACATTGTAAAGTGCGAGCGATGATGTGTCTTGATTACTTTTCAGATAACAGCAGTTATTCGTAGACAGGAGTCTGAACACAGACGCTGGCATGAACAAGCCACCTGCAGGTGATGTCAGTAAGCGAGAGTGAAAGCGCACGAGCCGCCACGGTTGACGGCTGTGCTCAGGTAATCCGCTTTGAGGGTCGCCCCAGCTGCCAGCTAACGAGGCACGCCTGGCGAGATTACGCGTGTTCTCGACACAGCTGACTGAGGCCCGCCGTCTCAAATCGAGGCCGCCACATTTCTGTAAGCGCCCGACTGCGAACAGCGCGAAAACTGAAGAGCACCTCGGCGGCCATTATGGTGGCAAACTTCCGCGTCTACTTTAAATGTGCGCAGGACTCTTTCGATTAGAGTGTGTATTCATTCGACTTAAGTCACGAAAACAGTCTCATCTAATATATAAGCAGAGTGTCCGTATGTTTGTTTCTCGGTGGTATTCAAGAAACTCGCCACACGACTCTACAAGAACTCTAGACACTCGAACAACCCCTTCATCCTACACTTGGGAACTACGATCACAACCATAGGTGGAAACATAAACGCCCCAAAACACTTCTCCTCAAGACTAACCACCTACGGTCGTAGGGAACACCAACCCGATAAAACGATGAATATGGCAAACTCCTGCAGAATGGCAAACTGACTGGCAATGCCAGCTGAGCCCACAGCCGACCTACAGTCAAAGCAGGGAAAACATATTCAACGCACTAAACACAAACAAACCTAAACAGTCCCACACACTTAGCCAGTTCTATGACCGAACTGCCTAACTACCATGACAAACTTGGCTATGTTACAGGTATTCTGCCACAGCCGATGATCACGGGTAATCGGCCGCAGCCGACCCAGGAGACTTCGCAGGAGTTGCAGCAGAACCTCGCATCAAACGGACTGATTCTTTATGACGAACCTAGCAAAGTTAACGGTACTGAGAAAATACCCATTACTAACATTACCAAACCTTGCATGATCTGTCGCAGACAGCTTACCGCTACTGCCCTTCATACCTACCCCACTGTCGCAGAGGTTTGTTTCCCTTGGTTCTTGCCTTGGCACTTTTATTCCTCTGCCCTTACATACCTTTACCCTTCGTATACCTTTCGAACAATTCTATCTCCAGATGCACCATAATAGGTGATCGTGCCCACACGTACGGATAACATCGCGGTTCCCACATACCGTGAACTACCTTAGCAAACTAACCAAATTATGGAGGTGACAGTAGAACTTTGTGATGTTCACCACGTTGGTGTAGGCGTGGACGGGCCCCATCCTTGCCGTATGTTTGTACGTGTTGCATACAAATCTACAGTTTTGATCCGATCCTTATGAAATTTTGCACACGTAAGCTTCAATCCATGAGACGGTCGCCATAAGTGTAAGGATCACATACGATATATAGTTCACGAGATATGACGTCATAAACAATGAGATGCGCGATAAACTGTTGCGTTTTGCGACAATGCTGCTCATTTTCTCCTAAACCATTGGACCGATTTCAACCTAATTTGGTACACGCATTCCTTATTGTGAGGAAACAATTGCTGCATAGTTAAGAATCCTATGGCACATGGTTCAAAAGATATTACGTCATAACCAATAGAAATCGCAAAAAAATGCCATATAATGCGACGAGACTTTCGAAATACACTGTATGAGAATGTCAGTACTTAGCGACTTGCAACAAACTTTAAGTATTATTTCAAACCTTTATTAAACTTTTTCTCTCTGGCAACCATAGTCAAAAGATGAAAGGAAAAAAGTTTCTCGCTTACTATTTTTCCGCTGTTTATGGAGTAAACTGCGGCATTTGGTATGACGTTACAATTTGTAATTTGTACACTACAAATTATAGTCGCAGGAAATTTTACAGACAATATACAAACAAATATTTGAATGTACCGCCTAAATTGTCCCACACGTCGCTCATGTCATATGACCACATAAACAGTAACGCTTCGCTGTTCATGGACTAAAAGTACGGCTTTCGGTATGACGTTACAATTTATAATTTCTACATTACAAATTTTAGCCGCAGTAAATTTTACAGACAGTGTATAGTTGGGTGTACCTTCTAAATTGTATCACAGTAAGACACGTAGTTCATGAGATATGAGGACATAAATAGTAACGTTCATGGAAAACCGCTCCTTCCTGCACAAGTTGTAATCTATGACTTCTTTACTGCTAACTGTATTCCCAAGAGATTTTACAGACCTACAAATGAATATGTACCTGAAAAATGGCAGGAATAAATAAATAAATACCCGGGCAGCACCGGGTTTTCAGCTACTTTAAATATATAACTACAGAACAGCTTCAGACTCTTTGAATATCCAGGAATTATGTATTGTGTGTAAATTTATTACACACACGGTGTAGAAGTCGGCCAATAGTGTTTCTTCTTCATAACTACACCGAATTATGACATTTAATTTTTTACCGTTCTAAGTGCAGCAAAGGAACTAAATTTATCGTCAGATACGATTTTCTGGCATTTTCTCAGTATATTATACGGCGGTGAAACTTTTGTACAAACATTAATTTCGGAAGAGTTTCACAACGCCTTTGCTCTAGTGCCTGCTGTATTCTCCAATATTTTATAGCATCAAAACATTAAACAGGCATGTCTAAAAAAATCGACTGTGAAAATGAAATATGCCATCAGATACATAACTTTACATATAAAGAACAGTCTAGAGTGCAATAATTTATTTTATTCAACTAGTTTCGGTCTTCTTTTAGACCATCTTCAGGAATTTTAAATGTATCGATGTTTTGGAGCTGACAGGTAACTGGCAGTCTGCCAGTGCACGAGCAGTGACGCACTGGAAGGCTCCCAGTTACCTGTCAGCTCCACAACATCGATACATTTAAAATTCCTGAAGATGGTCTAAAAGAAGACCGAAACTAGTTGAATAAAATAAATTATTGCACTCTAGATTGTTCTTTATATATAAATTTAAATAAGAGTGCTGTTGCACAAAACAAAAAAAAAAAAAACAAAAAAAAAAAAACACAAAAAAAAAACCTGAAACAAAATGTCTCTAAAAATGAGATACATAACTGTAAAGTAAGACGCTAAAAATGAGATACGTAACTCTAAAGTAGCGTCTTACCTTTTGAATACAGTAACCAAATTGCTGTAAGAACAAGAAGTATGCCATAAGGTTTTCTTAACAAAGTGCATCTAACATTAGTATTAGGGTATCTAGCACGAATATTAGCATTCTTATTGCTCTGAGCCAAATACCTTACAGTCGCTCGAACTGCTGAAAAGTAAGCAACTATCGTCATATGTTTCAACTTCACAATCTGCATCCATTGTGGCTATGTGTTATTCATATATGCAACTATACGCAGTTCTCCATCACCTTTCAGTTTTTATACCTATATGTAAAGCAGATAACCTTTAAATTCTTTGTTACATGTTGCTAATATTAATTTCATTAACAACAATTCCAACTGCAGTTAGGTAACTGATCTCGTGCCCCAAATAGTTATTTTACACAATCGTAAAATTAAAATTTTTAGCTTCCTGTCCACCAGTACTGCCTTGATTAGCTTGTTTTTAGTGCTACCAGTATTGTAAAAGCCTATATTTTCTTGAATAACAGCCTATTAAGCAGGAGTAACTACCTCTGAACACAAGCAGTACCCTTCCTTGTATTTCTGAGAAATATAAATGGAAAGGCCGTATTCGTTCTTTTCATTCCTTTCTTAAATCGATTTATGTAGTTAAACGCTGAGCAGCTCTTCACTATCGTGCTTTATGTATACTGCAATAGTTAAGCATTACAGGCGAGACTACCAACTGAGTATACATAGCTATATAATACACGATTTATCTTGTGAGATTACCGCCCAATAGAAATACTGGTAATTAATAGCATTTGGTAATTAAACATTGTGATGTTCACTGCAAACATTGACAATGCCAATGCACTAAATGTTACACAATTTTAATCTTATTAATTATGGTAGCAATGTATATACGCAGTTGGGTGACAACATTTATAGTTAGGCCAAAGGTTGAAATTATCCACGTTGAGATTTGCTGTGTGCTTGTAGCTGACGGGAGGCCAGCGAGCAGGCCGACGTTGGTGGCTTGTTCGAGCTTAGGATTTTCCAGGTTCGTTTCCGGTGAGGGTAGAGAGGGACAATGGCGAGTGCCAGGTGCAGTGCAGTGCACAGCGTGAAATAAAATATTCTAATACTACTTGCATTTGAAGTAATACGATGCAGTTAGGAACCCTTAAGGCCTTCATTATAAAATAGCCTGTTGATAAATAAACAATACATTAGCTAATATAGTCACATCTGGCGTAATATGTTTATTTGACAATGAAGAGTAATAAATTACCTATGAATACAAGACAGTTACACAACTAGCATGACAGTGTTTGTTTATAAAAATTTCTCATTTTATTTTCAATTAATCTTGTGTATTTTATCTTGAAATATTCAGTTAAATCACTTATCTGTGATATAAGAAATTTCACTATTATAATAAATAGTACAAAGGATGTTTATACTAATATAAAAACGTAAGAAGAAATTTGTTTAATGTGTAGTGTAATTATTTTGATTTTAAGTAAAGTTTTAGAAATGTATTGGCTGAGCGCCGTACGTTGGCAAGTCGGTTAGAACAGCTCACATGGGGAAGTTGATAACGTAGGGTAAAAACCCGGCAGTTGGACTTTTGGCGCGCGCGCGCGCGCGCTCGCGATCCGGGAATTGAGGAGTCGAAAGCAAGTGGTGTAGCTGGCCGGGCGGCGTCGCTCTGCACGGTCGGCGTGTGGATCTCCAGGTGGAGACTATAGATTTTTGTGTGGCAATTGCCAGGTGTGGTTGCTCGTCGTGGACTGCACTAAGTTGTATCGAGTACTACTGTGTGTTGTGAATATTTAGCCGCTGGAACAAGGTGTGCATCGCACTGAATTAAAGTGTGTTTTGTTAATGTAATACGTGTCGTCGCTTAGGCATGAACATAAACGGTGTTTGAGACAGGCACATGGTGTGAAAACAATTTGCGACAAATATTCATTTTGTCTGGGGGCTCACGAGCCATAACTTTATTTGATAAATGTGTCGACGTACAGACGTATCAGCCACAGGGTTTTAATATGGTGTAACAAACAACATAAACTGAACTTTCACGTGTTTTCAAAAATAGTATTTAGTACACCCTTTTCTCACATGAACTTACTTTATTATGAATTTTTTTGTTAATCATATGCAGGGAAGGAAAGCTGCGAACGTGTGATATCATCCCCTAGAAAACGAGTCAAACAGTAACAATCACAGTTCCAGTGTTTTTGCATGTTTAGGAATGTGGTTCGCAGTTGGTGGTTGTGAGTTTTAAAAAATTAAACTTTTAAACTCTCACCCCGACCTTCACCCTCGCAATCTACTAACAGCACTCGTACTTATGTGAAGCTTGCCACTATCATGGCGGTCGGCCGAGAGTTGTGACAGCAGCGCCGTTAGGGAGTGCAGTTATGTTCACAAGGTCTTTTCTTAGCACAAGCTGCCCTGGGGAGTGGTTGGCGACACACACCATGACGGCACACTGAGAATGGCGAGGCATCTGGAAGGATGAGGCCGCTCGTTACCTCCTGTCCAGAGGCCGCTCACAACGCAGAGAGAGGTCGCGATATGTTGGCCGAAAATTCACGGCGGCGACGTCAGAGTGCAGGTTGACTACACAAGCTATCTGGCTACATGAAAAGAAGAGGCCGACTGGTTTTCAGTCCCGCACTGAGTCAGTCTGACCCCGAAATAAGGCCAGAGCGCGTGCAGTGGTATATTCACGGTCCTGTCCACAGTCCTTATGGCCATGTGAGAAGAGTGCCAGGGCGTCACTGCCGAGGTGTAAACTGTCCATCCTTTCACTGTCAACCCACCTGTCAAGCAGATGGTCGTGAGGTAGGCAGCTGTCAAATTAGGAGCCTTTTACACCATGGGAAAATCACCAAATGTCATGTCCCTCTTGTGGATAGTGTATGTGTGTTTATGTGCCGAGGTAGCAAATTCCTAAAAAATGTTCAGTAGGGAACCTTATATCTAAGTCCGTGTTGCTTCAGAGAACGTAAAGGGGATGTCGACGGGACGTTAAACCCTAAGCTTCTTTTTAAAGGAGATATAACGTATTTCTTCCAGGATACTGAATGGGACAAGATCCCAAAGAACAACTATTATTTTAATTTGTTTCCTGTTTATCCTTAGACACAAGTCAGAACAAATTTCATTGAAACATGTCATATGCTGTGGCGTATCTGTTCTAGCATAGTGTAAGATGGTGCAACTTCGATCATTTCGGACAAATGTTATTGTAACTGGAAATATATTGAGAAAAGATGTAATTTTAACTATAACACTTGTTCTTTGATGTTTAACTAATACTTAACACAAATATTAGACAATTACAAATGTCGGTATAGACACACAAAAAAGTTACGGAATTGAGAAAAATCGATCGAAAATGTACCAGACTAGGTACAATTGTGATCACTTGCTAGTAGAATTTTGACTAAGGGCGTCTTCCGCATAAAAATCACATTTCCGTCAGGCACCAACGCATACTTCGTGGTACCAAACATTGCATTTTGGGTAGAGAATCTAGTCACCCTTAAATAGAAAATTTATAAGAGCTCTTTGGACTAAGTAGCTTCACTTACCTCCTAACGGGAAAAAATTTATCTTTCCATAGCACAAAGTGGTGTATTCTTGGAAAAGACAGGAGGAGCTTTAGAAACCTGCTATGCTACAATGCCACACAACGAGACACTACGAGACTGACAAATGGCGCGAAAATTTATGTTGATCATAATTGTACATATATCTAATTTGTACCACCTTACCCTATAATGTTTCTACACTTATCTGTTTGATCTAATCATAAGGCATACTATACGTTTTTCTGCTATTCTGGTTATGTTTCATTACAACTAGGTTAGATGTATCAATCTCATGTTACCATAGGTATTGTTTTGTGAATGAAGGACGAATGGATGTAAATGTTGGACTAAGCCACCATAGGTTTGTTGTAAACCTGTTTTACAAATACCCTGCGAACACAGTTTTTATCCTCGATGCCTGTAAAAAGAATAAGACCAATGTAGGACTTGGCCATGCTGAGTGATTGTAAAACTGTTGCTTAGTTCCTAAGCATGAAGTAAATACACAGGGTAATTTTCTAACTTCAAAACTGACACCACGGCTTGAAGTAATTGTTAAATAATTAGATATAGACGTAATTGACACGAAGCTTAACAAGCTCCACTTTGAAGCTGTCTCCATGTTGTTCACTCATTTCTTTTTCTTTTCTGTACCGGATGAGAAGATGATTGCGTTAAAAATTAATTTGTCACATTAGAAATGTTAGTTTAAATTAATGTATAGGATGTATGGATGAACGAGTCACTAAATGTACGGCTGGGTCGTCCTAACAAATCTGTAAATGTGTACGTTCAGGATCCTAGTGAGGTAGGGAGAGTCGATTCAAAAAACAGATCGCCTATCAAGAAATGTCTCGTTACGGAGGATATCACTATAATTGTAAGGGTCAAAATCACACCATCTAAAATTAATATTCCTTTTACTTTCAAGTTCCCCGCATTGGTAATCAGACAAGCAAATTTCATTACAGGATGTGAATAGGATGGACGAATGAGCTAAATACAAGTTGTTACGGTGACATTTCCATCGCACCTTTTCCTAAGTCCAATTTCATCTGACAGTCGTCAGGTAGGTGGAAGCAGTTGTATCAGGAAATCACACTTTGCTCCAGAATTTCCTCACTATTATTGAAGCGAGTCATTCCATGCATGAAATTTGTCACAGCAAGTTTTTGAAAGGCGTCACTAAATTGCTTGACGCTTTCATGTAAAATGTGAACACTAGTTAAACACAGGACAGCTTAATGTTAGCTCGACAGGCACGATTTAAAAGTAAATTCGTGATTAATAAGCAGTCTTGATAATAATTGCTACTACTGTCATTAATTTAATATTAGTTACCTGATTTACAAATGTTTGCTTACTACAAGGTAGCAATTTCATTTCAGGTGACAGGTAACGTTAGCTTTCTCAGCAGAATTCTGTCCATAGATTTCTCTGCAAAGTTGTTATTCAGTGATTTTGCCCACAGCTGCCGCAACCAGGGCCAGTCAATTCATGATGCGGATCAAGCGACGGTCTGGGAAACTGAATACAGCAAAAGAAATTTAGCGGAGGCTGACGGAGTGGTTGGCTACAAGTTTAATCAGGCGTCATAGCGACGGCTCGTTTCGCAGAATTAGGCGATCAGTGAATGCGGAATACGCTCTGTGGCGTCACTAATCCCTTGATACGCGTTAAATGAAGGACCCGCACATCCCTCTGACTTGCCGGTGTCAGGTCAGTGGAGGACTGCAAAAGTGCATGAGCGGCATTTCCTGATTGGCGTAATGTCTGTGGGGTCAGATGAGGAGGAGCGATGTTTTTCCCACCGCTCACAATTTGTTTCAAAAATTCAAATGTTCAAATGTTTGTAGAGTCTATGGGACTTAACTACGGGGTCATCAGTCCCTAAACGTACAAAATACTTATGAACTACTTAAACTAAGGACGGCACAAATATCCATGCCTGGCGGGGGATTCGAACCCCCGACCGTAATGGCTGTGCGGACCGTGACTGGAGCGCTTTAGTCCCCGCGGCCACCGCGATCGGCCAATTTGTTTCAAAGACGCCATTGTCCGACTCAACATAGTAACGTCGGAAATATGAACTGCAGAAAGAGCAAGGGTCGCAGTTGGCAGCTCAGATACCACGCTGTTCACAGTTCTCTCTCTCTCTCTCTCTCTCTCTCCGGGACATGGACGCAGGTTAGAAAACTTCTTCCTCCTTCATTCATTTGTCAAGAGGTTCATCTCTGTGTGCCTAAACGAAATCTTCTTTGAACGTTATTTCACTACATGCTGTGTGTGTGTGTCTAGATCTAATATAAAATACCGCCGCGGTGGAGTATCCGAGCGGTCTGAAGCGTCTCGCTGCGGAGCGCGCGGTTGCTCGCCGTGGAGGTTCGAGTCCTCCCTGAAGCATGGGTGTGTGTGTGTTGTCCTTGTGTTAGTTTACCTA
The DNA here is from genome assembly GCA_026315105.1 of Locusta migratoria. NCBI lineage: Eukaryota > Metazoa > Arthropoda > Insecta > Orthoptera > Acrididae > Locusta > Locusta migratoria. The sequence continues at coordinate 545,927,122 of CM048747.1, read as the reverse complement.
GGTTTAAGTAGTTTGTAAGCTACAGACTGATGACCACGCAGTTTGGTCAGACAGATTTTGAACATTTTATACAATACTGGCCATTGCTACACCAAGAAGAAAAGCAGATGTTAAACGGGTATTCATTGGACAAATATGATTACATATTCACGCAATTTGTGTGCATAGATCGTGAGAAATCAGTATCCAGAAAAACCACCTCCTCCGTAATAAGGGCCTTGATAAGCCTGGGCATTCAGTCAAACAGAGCTTGGAAGGCGTATACAGGTACAGATGACCATTCAGTTTCAACACGAAATCACAGTTCATCAAGAGTAGCAACTGGCTTACTGTGACGAGCCAGTTGCTCGGCCACCATTGACCAGACGTTTTCTGTTGATGAGATATCTGGAGAATGTGCTGGCTAGGGCAGCAGTCAAATATTTTCCGTATACAGAGAGCCCCGTACAGGACGTACAACATGCGGTCGTACGTTATCCTGCTGGTTTCGCAGGGATCGAATGAAGTGTAGAGCCACGGGTCGCAACACATCTGAAATACAACCGCCACTGTTCAAATTGCTTTTGATGAGAACAAGAGGTGACCGAGACGTTTAACCAATGGCACTCAATGTCATCACGCCGGTTGATACGCCAGTATGGAGATGACGAATACACGCTTCCAATGTACGTGCACCGCGATGTCCCCGAACGCGGATGCGATCATCATTCTGTAAACAGAACCTTGAGTCATCTGAAAAAAAAAAAGACGTTTTGTCATTCTTGAACCCAGCCATCCTGTCTCTGATGAGGCATCAAGTATAACCACAGCCATGGTCTCCTATCTGATAGGCCACGCTGCTGCAAACGTCGTCGAACTGTTCGTGCAGATGGTTGTTGTGTTTCCAAACGTCCCCATCTGTTGACTAAAGGATCGAGACGTGGCTGTACGATCCGTTACAGCCATGCGGATAAGATGCCTGTCATCTCGACTGCTAGTGATACGAGGCCGTTGGTATGCAGCACGGCGTTTCGCATAGCCGTCCTGAACCCACCCATTCCATATTCTGCTAAATGTGATTGGATCGCGACCAACGCAATCGCGATAGGATACAATCCGACCTTTATCAAAGTCGGAAACGTGCTGGTACGCATTTCTCCTTCATACACGAGGCATCGTTAACGTTTCATCAGAGAACGCCGGTGAACTGCTGTTTGTGTATGAGAAATCGGTTGGAAACATTCCTCATGTCAGCACGTTGTAGGTGTCGCCACCGGCGCCAACCTTGTGTACATCCTCTGAAAAGCTAATCATTTGCATATCACAGGATCTTTTTCCTGTAGGTTAAATTTCGCGTCTGTACCACGTCATCTTCGTGGTGTAGCAATTTTAATGGCCAGGGGTGTAGTTTAAATAAATATAACAGAAGGGCGTATCTTTTTCGATGTAACCTATGAGTCTCACTTTGGTTCACAGAAAGCAATGTCGTTAGCATTAATTTCGATATTTTCTTTGCCGTCAATGAAATGAGTCATAATATAGCTTGGTATGGATGCACACCGTCGTCCTTTATTACTTTGAATTCCTTTGAGCATCTTTCCTCAGCAGCTTTATTTCAACGTACTGCATGTTTAAATCGTTACTTCAGTGATGACCAAGTTCGATTGTGACCCAAAACTGGCCTTGCTGCAAGCTGCTGTATTTACAACAGAAGTCGCACATGCACACCGTCATCCTTTATTACTTTGAATTCCTTTGAACATCTTTCCTCAGCAGCTTTATTTCAACGTACTGCGTGTTTAAATCGTTACTTCAGTGATGACCAAGTTCGATTGTGACCCAAAACTGGCCTTGCTGCAAGCTGCTGTATTTACAACAGAAGTCGCAAATGCTGGTATGGTAATGCGTCGGCTCAAGTGAGAACTGAAAACTACAAAATAAGAATCTTTCTTACGAGATACACTCTGCTACCGTGGTAAACGACGATTTTCGGCGCTCAGCCTGCGCTACTGGCAACCCGTCTAGCATAACAGGGTCAGGGGTTGCCAGCCGATCAGCAATCCTGCGACGAGTAGGAGGAAGGCGTCATGTGTCGTCAACAGAACAGAGGACGTGATATGAGGGAAGTAATTTCCTGCCGCGAAATATGTGACCTGGGAATAGGTCCTATGGTATCCTGCAGCCCGAGGTGTCTTAAGCCCTTACACAGCCGAGTAAGGGTAGTCGCATTCAGGTCTTTGTCTTTCCCAGGTCTTCGAATTTCTCTCTGCCAATATATGTTCCTTTAAGCTCCTTAATCACAATCTGTTTGATATAGCTGATATGCCGTTATATGCGTGAGCCACTGGTTGCCCATAACTGCTTCAATCTGCCATGTGTGTATTATTAAGTAGGGAGTGAGCGGAAACAGTACTGAATGACAAACAGAGAAATTTCATCACGCGTCAGTATCTGATGAACCAACTACCTTATTTGGTCGCTTCACAGTTAAGATTGTGAATGACTGAAGCAGTTCAACGATTGAACTGGTTTCACCTATCGTCAGAGTGTGAATGATACTTTTCAGAATGTCTGCGAGTCGTCGCTTGTGTGATACATTCCATGTACAGGGTGAGAATTATTGAGCTATATGACTTGTAACTCGGTTACTTACTACGGTCTACACACACTGATACAAGATGCAAACGTCACACATATTCGGTTTTAGTACAGACTTGTTCGATACGGCTGCCTAACGTGGCGATGGTGTGACGCAGACGAACACCGAAATTCTGCACGACCCGCTGAAGTGTCACAACGTCGATGCCTAGCTCAATGGCTGTTTTGAGCTTAGCAGCGGTTTAGGGGTTACTGCTGAACACCTTGTCTCTATAATACAGCCCCACACTAAAACGAGTCGCATGTATTGAGATCCGGAGAATATGGTGGCCAATTCATGCCAGAGTCTGAATGCTCCTCCAGCACATCAAACACTTTCCTTTTTCCATGAGATCATGATCCGTTCCACATGACACACATCTTGTCGAAATCTGGGTGACTTTGGATAATGGAGACGAAATTATCTTGGAACACCTTCACATACCATACAGTAGCAACAGTGCCATCCAAGAACATGTGCCTGCCCAAAATTAGGGTTAAGAGACTTAGCGATCGCGAAATGAGGAATTTCTGTCCCCAAAATCGCCAGTTCTACTTATTGTCGAATCTATGGCACACCATATTATTATCAAAGCCTGCGTACTGATTCGCACCGTGCCCCACGGCTCTTTTAACGTCTTAAGGCAAACAGATGACTATTTTATTTCATATAGTTCAATTATTGTCATCCTGTACCAATCTGAACAGTCGTTTGGTTTTCAGGTCTACTCCTCAAGCGTTTCGTTTGTATTCACGTAAGGGTTCAATAGGACCACGCGAAACGCAGTTAGTCAATATCGCTTGTGATGATTAGCTTTCCATTGTGCTCAAATTTGTTCAATTTTTTTTAACATGAAGTCTCTCTGTTGTATCAGAGCAAGATGTTCGCCACGGTTTTTTCATTTCTCTGTGACCTATTATTTTATATGTAACGTCTGTATAGGGTATATTGGCTTATTTAAGATCTTTCTTAATGAAAAGCGATCTATTTAATTGGCCTTACGTCTGTTGTCGTGGAATATGTTTTGTCAACCTGGTGCGAGCCACTCTTTTCATGAGCCTGTATTAAGTCTTAGTTTTCTCGTTGCACTATGTATTTCTTTGAATTATTCTATTTTCTTATTACTTCTGAATCTGTAACATTCTTTATCAGTAATTTACTGGCCAAGTATTTTAGTAATAATCATTCTTTCTTTATTATGAATTTATTCAATATCACTCGTTCTATTTAATACGAAAGTTTGTACATCATAATGAATGATTACAGTGCTGTTATCACTAAGTTTATTGAATTTAGAAAATTATCGTTTATCACAAGTTTTTTGCGCTGTCTGAAGGTAGTTGCCATTTTTTTGTCAGAGGACATTGTTTGCAGCCATTTTTATGTATGATTTCTCCGATGTATTTCGACGCTGGAATACTTTTAATTTTTTCGTTTGCCGTTATGAAAATCTTTGGTTCTTCTTTGTTGCATTTCATATATACCGCTTTTTTATTTAATTTAATTTATTTATTTAGTTTTGGTGTTGTCGATTTACTACATTTTCCGCAACTAGTTATATATTGTCAATATAATTTTAAGCTGCGGTAACATCGCTATTCCAAATTTCCAGATTATCTGCGAATACGAGGCAATATAATCCAATATCACTTGTACCTAACATGATTCATTTTACTTTATTTGAAGCTTGCTACTTCACAGACTGTCGTCAAGTATCTATGCCTAGCGCTGCACAGCGATATGAAATGCAACGAGCATATCGGGATGTTCAAATGTTTGTAGGTCTGTGGGACTCAACAGAGTGATTACTAGTCCCTAGCTTACAAACTACTTAATTTAAGGTAAACTAAACTAAGGACAATAGAAACACCCATGCCCGATGGGGGATTCGAACCCCCGACGGCGGACGGCTGCGCGCACCGCAGCACGGCGCTCCAGTACGTGCGGCTAATCCGCCGCGGCGAGCATATGACAGCCGTGGCAAGGAGGAAGATGGGCTTACGTATGTTGGGAGAATTTTGGGAACATGTGATTCATCTTCACAGCAGACTGCATATAAAATTCTTTTACGTTTCCGTTTTGAGATTTTCTCTAGTATTTGGCATAGCCACCAGTTTGGTTTAGACGTAAAAGCAGTTCAGACGCAGGAGGGTAGGTTTGTTTCTGGTAGGTGCTATCAGTGCGGGATGTAGTGGGACAGATTTGTGAGCCCCCACTCTCCTATATCAGCTTTGTTTTGCAGGAGATGAAAATTAAACATTGTATATTAATGAAAACGATTTATTGAATGTTGAGTAATGGTTTTTATGATGCGATACTTAAGAAAAATGTTTTGTGTTTGTTTGTTTGTTTGTTTGTTTGTTTCATGATCGATCGAGGTACTGTAATGAACAGGAGCAGCGTCGCCGCAGCACCGACCGGCGTCACAGAGCTGGCCGTTATATGAAGTTAGCCGACATGTGATGTTTGACTGAAGAAGAGTTTTAAATATTAAATCATCTATATGAAATGATTTATTATTTAATGTGAAATATTGAGTTTATATGATCTTCTACATATAGGAAGAAAACACCATAAGTTTGAACAGTTTATAACAGGCTCCTGAATTTCAAGACGCATTCAAATGAAACAGTGGTATTTTAAATGCGAAACTAAAATATAGTAGGCTGTGGATTTTCGCTTGAACGACAGTTTCATGAATGAATTGGCGCTAAGGAGTTTCTTACTTTGATGTGAAGTTACATACTAGCCTTTTACCTTTCTGCCGCGGGTATAAGGACCTGTTTGTGTTTAAGAAAAGATAGAAATATAAACTATTACATATTTTTATATTAGGCGGCGGACATAGACTTCGGAGAGAAGTTCGGTGCCAAGGTTCACGAGAGGTCTTAAGTTGCTAGGTGACGTTAGAAAACTTATAAATATTTACTTATCAATTGACTATAACAGCTATAAACATGTTTCTTAATAAGACTGAACCAAATTTAGGACGATTTTGGTATGATACGAGATTGTTTAAAGTTCTTCATCATCTTTTCCCTTTGTCCCACCACGGGGAAATTTCCTGAAATGCAATGGGAACTAAAATGGGAGTCCTTTCGCGGAAACGCTGTTTAAGAAGCGGACTGTAGAACGATTCCACTGGCGCCAACCTATATTTTGCGTAAAAGCCACAAAGATGAAATTAGGGACATTAGTGCTCGTTCATATGCAAACAAACAATTTAGCTATATTGTTGTGGAAAAAAAAAACAAATAACTAGAAGTCGTACTGAATACCATCCACCATTCATCTTTTGGTGGATTGCGGAGTACGTATGCCGATGTAGATTTTGATGTGGAAGTGTTTTAGAGCACTTGAATTCTTAAAGTTGTGCTGGATGAACTTTCCCTTCCGTGTTAACGACAATTTTTTCCCTTTATTGCGTCTGACAAGTCTTTCTCATCACAAAGCTATTCCATATTTTTCGAAACATTTTTGTTCCACTTATGGGACAGTGCACTCTTATTTAAATAAATATAAAGAACAGCCCAGAGTGAAATTTTTTTCATATTTATTTCGACTAGTTTCGGTCTTATTTAAACCATCTTCAGGAAATTACGCTCGACTGATGTTATGGTACTGGCAGAAGACTTGGAGTTTTGACGCACTAGAAGTGACACACTAGAAGGCTCCAAGGTCTCCTGCCAGCTCCACAACATCAATGGAGCTTAATTTCCTGAAGATGGTGTAAATAAGACCGAAACTAGTCGAAATAAATAAAAAAAATTGAACTCTTGACTGTTCTTTACATATAAACTAGCTGAAAACACGGCGTTACCTGGGTATTTATTTATTTATTCCTGCCATTTTTCAGGTATACATTTATTTCTATAAGGGCTGTATGTCTGTAAAATCTCTTGGGAATACAATTAGTAGTAAAGAAGTAATAGATTAAAACTTGGTGCGTGATGGGGCGTTTTTGCATGAACTTTACCATTTATGTGCTTATATCTCATGAACTAAGTGCCATACTGTGACACAATTTACGAGCTGCATTCAACTATATATGTGTATACTGTCTGTAAAATTTCCTGTCGCTACAATTTGTAGTGTTCAAATTATAAATTGTAACGTCATACCGAGAGCCGTAGTTTTGCTCCATAAACAGCGGGAAAGTAGTAAGCGAGAAACTTTTTTTTTCTCATCATTTTACTATGGTTGCGAGCGAGAAAAAGTTTCATAAAGGTTTGAAATTATGTTTAAAGTTTGATGCAAGTCGCTCAGTACTGTCAGTCTCATACAGTGTATTTCGAAAGTCTCGCCGCATTATATGACATTTGTTTGCGATTTCTATTGGTTATGACGTAATATCTTTTGAACAATGTGCCGTATGTGATTCTTAACCATGCAGCAATTGTTACATATAACGACGCCATGTCCGCCACTTTTTGGAAGTTTCCGAGGTGAGTGCAGCCTCTGTCTTCCTCTCTTTTGCCTACTTTCGTCGCACATGGTAAAGCACGCGCAGCTAAATTGACACAAACCTGTCAGTCGCCCGTCTACAACGCTCGCTGAGGACTGGCTGCCACATGCCTTGGGCAGCGCCACAGAGTAACATATACAGAGATGCAGCCCCCTCTAAACCACTGTCCTACGCTCCCCTCGTGGTTCCGTAAGATGCTAGCAGGTGTCAGGTGGATCGCTGGCTTAGGGTGCCTCTCGCACGTCAGAAGGTAGCGTGGAGGGGAGGCTGAGGGGAGAGCTGGTGCCGCCTGCCACGAGGCCACGGCTGTGTCCGTCTTGCCAGCGTTTGATGGGAGGTGGTGGTGGGGGCAGCCGCTACCTGCCGCCTGCTCTGGCGGCTGCTTCTGACCTCAGCGCCATCATGGGACATCTTACGGAACTGCTGAAAACCCTCCCTCCCCGCACCCCTGAGAGTAGGACCGGGCCCTTACGGAAGTTTCCTGTCTGTATATATTTGTCTGTGGCAGCGCGCAGCGGCACGGAACTGGCAACACAGTGGGACCGACCGCCGACCGGGCCGGCCGCCCATTGGTTTATGGCTGGCGGGAGCCGTGCAGCCCGCTGCCTATCAAGTGACGACTAGTTGAAATCAGACTATATATTTAGTACGTGATTATTACACTTCCGGCGACCGTCCTGGTGGACTGAAGCTTACGTGTACAAAACTTAATAAATATTGGAACGTGTGCAAAATAAATATTGGAACAAAACTGTAAATTTGTATTGAACACGTACAAACATACGGACACTCATCTTTATTAGACAAAGCTATTCAATATGTAGAACGGCGGAACACGGAAACTGCAAGAAGCAAGATTCAGAAATTCTCGCTCTTGCGAAACACAGCTTGCCTTTTATTCACATGAAGTGTTAAGTGCCATCGACAAGGGATCTCAAATCGATTCCATATTTCTGGATTTCCGGAAGGCTTTTGATACTGTACCCCACAAGCGGCTTCTAATGAAATTGCGTGCTTATGGAATATCTCCCCAATTCTGCGATTGGATTCACGATTTCCTATCAGAAAGGACACAGTTCGCTGTAATTGACGGTAAGTCAGCGAGTAAAACAGAAGTGATATCTGGCGTTCCACAGGGAAGCGTTATTGGTCCCCTACTCTTCCTCGTGTTTATAAACGATTTAGGAGATAATCTGAATAGCTCCCTGAGACTGTTCGCGGATGATGCTGTCGTTTATCGGTTAGTGAAGTCAACAGAGGATCAAAAGCAACTGCAAAGCGATTTAGACAAAATTTCTACTCGGTGCGAAAATTGGCAATTGACACTAAATAAAGAAAAGTGTGAAGTAATACACATGACCACTAAAAGAAATCCGCTGAACTTCAATTACGCGATAAATCAGTCAAACCTTAAGGTCGTAAATTCTACCAAATACCTAGGAGTTACAATTACGAACAACTTTGACTGGAGAGAACACATAGAAAATATTGTGGGGAAGGCGAACCAAAGGTTACGTTTCATTGGCAGAACGCTTAGACGATGCACCAGCTCCACCAAAGAGACTGCCTACATCACACTTGTGCGTCCTCTCTTGGAGTACTGTTGCCCCTTGTGGGACCCTCACCAGGTGGGACTGACGGAAGATATTGAGAAGGTTCAGAGAAGGGCAGCTCGTTTTGTTTTATCACGTTACGGGGGGGAAAGCGTCACGGAAATGTTACACGAAATGGGGTGGAAATCATTAAAAGAAAGAAGTTATTCATTGCGGCGTGATCTGTTTGCGAAGTTTCAATCACCGACTTTTAGTTCTGAATGTGAAAATATTTTGCTAGCACCCACCTACTTAGGGAGATATGACCATCCCAATAAAATAAGAGAAATCAGATCGAAAACGGAACGATTTAAGTGTTCTTTCTTCCCGCGCGCTATTAGAGAATGGAACGGTAGAGAAAAGTTATGAAGGTGGTTAATGAACTCTCTGCCAGGCACTTAAATGTGATTTGCAGAGTGTCGATGTAGATGTAGATGTAGATGTAGATGAAGTAAACACCCGTGGAGAAAGAGTGCACGATACCCTGAAGTGCCCGCTGCAGCCGTTAGGCTCTCGGTGCGGACGACGTGGAGTCGGCTTTAGTGGCGACCCGCGCGGCAAGTGAAGTGCCTTGTATTTCGCGACGCGTCGCGTCGGTGAGGTTGTGGGCACAGCCGGCAGCTGTGGGACAGTGCTTTTTATGCGCGGCTTCTGCGGCCGCCTGCCAGGTGGGCCCCGTAGGTAACGGCCCAACTTGTGCTTTTAAGAAGCCCTCCGCCTCACGCGATCTGCTCTCTGCTCTCTGCCTGCCGCCGTCAGCTGACGTACGGCGCTGGCCTCGCCTGCAGAAAGTAGAGCACCAGCCACCAGCCACCGGGGGTGCTGCCCGCTTCCGCCTCCAGGGCATAATTTCCAACCTCCAACCCACCAAGCCCCAAGACCCAAGCCTTCTCCCTGGCGTACCAGCCACTAATTTTTGGAGGCACGCTTTGATTCGCTGCCTATTTCGTCCTTAAGTAGGTCGACATATAATACTACCAATTTTAACTGCACAAAGGGAAAATGAAAGGTAGTATTTGTATACTACAAAAACGCAATCTGTTAATACACTACTGAAAAACGAAAAAAGGAAACACACGAAATCGTCTAATTAACAGAGGAAATTTTTATTGACACATTATTTAGAACCGAAACCACTTCAGTCCATTTTTTTTTATTTTTTTATTTAATTTGATTTATATTTTTATTTTTTTGGCACTGATACAGCAAGCGTAATAGATATTTTGGAGAAAAAGAAGCTATTTTGGTTGCACAAAGGCACAGTTTCAATTATTTACACACGACACGTTTCGCCTTTTCTGGGCATCATCAGGTGTTGAAGAGAATATTTACGAACTTTAATTTTCCGGATAATAACCATATGATAGTCAACAATAAATCAAAAAATAACATTGTGTCGCTCACTTATTTAACCCTTCCAGACCTGGTGTCCACTGTAATGAATACCGGCTTTGTATTCATGTTTGGAATACTATACGGATGCGCTTTTTTGCGAGACGCATTAGCTTGTTATATGGATATCGGTCGCTTTTAGTTTCGCCGTTCTTGCTGCTGTCACCAGAATGTCGTGCTATAATGAAAAACAGTGATCACGACGAACCCATTGCGGAATGAGGCAGCCATGATATGATTAGTTGAAATTATTTTTAGGCATTAATTTATGAATTTTGCTCAAATTCCACTCTGCGATGTATGTTCTCTGATAAATATGGAGTGACATATAAAACTGTTGACTTATTATTTCACATTCTTAACTGCCTTCTAGACCCAGTGTCCAATTTATTTGGCATTTTAATTTTGGAACCAAGTACGAAAATTTTTAATTCAGCTCAAATATACAATAGGTATGGTCTTATGGACATGAAAAAGGGCAAGCATATGATTTATTCTATTTTTAAATTACTTCAGGACTGAGAGGGTTAACATGAAAAGTAAAATGGATACATATCTATTTCTTCCAATTAAATACTTAAAAATTAGGTAGAAGTAAAAACAAAAATCACAGTATGGAAATAATTATAACTATTATTTAAAAATGTTAAAGAACAGCAGAATTACCTTGCCACTTCCTTTTGGATTCTCGTTTCGGGATGCTACTCTATGGATGGTAGGTTCGGGAGTTAGGCAGTGGATAGTAAGGTCTGCAACTGATAGAAGTGGTTAGTTCACAAATACTTCCATTATGGATGATGTAAATACTCAACTTTCATGTGATGTTCTTGTGGTGCAGAACGGTTCTGCAATGATCTTATTCAGTCAGTCAATGTAGTGTTGCCGCAGTGGAGTGGTCGAGCGGTCTAAACCGCCATGCTGCGGAGCGCGCGGTTGCTCGCCGTCGGGGTTTCGAATCCTCCCTCAGGCATGGGTGTCTGTGTTGTAGTATGTAAGCTTAGGGACTGATAGCCACAGACGTTAAGCCCCATAAGATTTACAAACATCTGGACATTTTCAATGTAGTGTTCCGGGTTGTTGATGTAGATGGCTGGCTCGTGGTACTTGCTCCGTACTCGCTGATTCAACTTAACTGTCCTCAGATATTCTCCTTGTAGTGGCCCTCTTCTTCTGATTGGCTGGCTCAAGGCAGGGAGGTAACGAGACTTAGGGCGCCCCCGGCGGATGAAGTACTGTGGGGCGACTTATCGCCCCCCTTCTCCAAGTGACGCGGTGACTTGGGCGGGCCGCCGACATTGTAGCGAATGGTGACGTAATAACATTTCCTTTCATTAGAAAGATGTTATTCATTGGCATTCTTCAATTTTGAATAATTATTTCTTTGTCTTACTTTGTGGTTTTATCTTCATTAGTTTTTCTCAATGGCACTAACTATTGAGTACTTTTACACATCGACAGAAGTTTGGACCACTTCTCGCAACTTATATTCTGCTTTTATTTTCAAGTGTTGTGGCCAGAAGTAAGGTAGGTAATTACAGAAGGTATAAAACAGCATTGGATTGGGTAGGATGTTATGGGCGCACGACGAATAGGTCTTTAGCGTCCGTACAAGATAACTAGGCGATACGTGTGACCTGAGTAAAATGAAACGAACACAAACAAGGAACAGAAATGGAAGTAACCGAACTAGCCAAACGATAAGGAGAATTAAGCAAATACACAAACAAATATGGCAAGGTAATAATAGAAATACTGTACCTGAGTAGTGGTGTGCGAGCCATTCGATAACATCCTAAAACCTCCAGCCTAAAAGCTTAGGACAGAGTCCATAAAGTTCACTGAAATTTAAAATGGTCCTCCCACTCGCCTCATCAGCTAAACCAGCGGGCAAGGTACCACTAAGAGCCACCGCTGCCCTAGCAGCACGGTAGGAAACAAATTCAAGTAAAATGTGGCGTACAGTGATTTGCACACCACAAGCATGGCAAATCGGAGGGTCCTCTCGACGGAGTAAATAGCCGTGTGTCAGAGGACAATGCTCTAGTCTGATGCGTGCCAAGGCCACTTCATGCTGCCTCAATGACTGACAGGCGGTTCGCCAAGGTCGGACAGCTGCCTCAACCAACCGCAGTTTATTGCTTGTCACTGCCCGCCACGACTCCTCCCACAAGGGACCTCCGCCGCAGCACTGAGAGGATGTCAGGCAGGGGAATGGCACAACGTGTGATATCATAGCCTTCGCAGGCCTCCTTGCCAGCCTGATCAGCCATTTTGTTGCCAACGAAAGCCGACTTGTCCTGGTACCCAACAGGTCACTTGCTTCCCCCGCTACTGGAGAGTGCACAATCGGTCATGAATGAGCTGTTCTGTCTTCGCAGCTGAATACAAATTGCGTATGGATTGCAGCGCACTGAGAGAGTCGGAGCACAGGAGAAACTGCGTACCACGAACCCTCTGCATTTGCTCCAGCGACCGCCGGATCGCATGGAGTTCCGATGTATAAAAGACCAGAGCACTTTGCGAACTGCCAGCTGTAGTCCGTTGGTTAACGCGAAAAGATTACGACTTGAACATGAGATGGTAGTTGGGTTAGTGCATGTGACATCCTTTTTTGGAAATAGTTTTAGTAATTAAATGTCATGCGCCTCGGTTGCGCAGCGGTAGAGTACCAGACTACAACTCCAAAGGTCGCGGGTTCGATCCCTGCCAGGTCCTAGAATTTTTATCATGCCCTTTCCACTTTTTTCACCTCTGGCAGTACTGCTCACGTGAAAAATACCGAGTAACACAGTGGTTCGGATCCAATGTTAGACTCCAGGTCCTCCTATAACTGGCTGGTAATAACTGGCTCGGTAGGTCAGTTCGAAGGTTGGAGGAAGGAAACGGCGTATCACCTCCAAACAGGAGCATGCCTAGTTAAGCACTGTGGTGTTCAAACCAATCTTCGTATTGTTGACTGCTTTACCTTTTTAAATTCAATGTTCTGATAATCACAACGCAAACAGTATGCGGAGAATACCAAAGGTGAGGCATTACCTCCCGCTCGGTGGCCTACCGCCTGCACCTAGTCGCTCCGAACAGTGACGAGTACATAGAGCTGTCAGTGCTAACGGACAAGCAACACTGAGTGAACTAACCGCAGAATTCAGAGTGGGTCGCACGACGAGCGTTTCCTATAGGTAATGCACTATAGCAGCAGACGACCGAAATCGCTGAAGCGCCTCTCATGGGCTCGTGACCGTATAGGTTCTACGCTAGACGCTTGAAGCAACTGTGCCTTTCTCATTTGAGTAACGATTCAAGATGGTAATAGCTTTTAGTATGATACTGGTGGAGCTCAGACTCCATGTAATCATAGACCCGAGTCTTTAACAATGCCATCTGGAAGTCTGGACGCTGTATAGTAGTGTGCGTTGTCTTTAGATGGAATGGACGTGGGTCCATTAATCCAACTGAACTGATAACTGTCTAGTCGGTTACGTTTGTCCGTGAGAGAACGGACGTCTGGTCTGCGTCACCACGTCACGATTCGGGCGCGGGTTTGTGTGTTGTCCTTACTGTACGTTAGTTTCAGTAATTTGTAAGTCTAGCGAATTTTCATCATTGCAGTTTGGTCCAATATGTCAAGAAACATACAGTATCGTGCACGAAAGCAATTTTTTTAAAATATTTATTATTTTTCGAACTCAGTTGGAAAGTCGCACATCTTATTTTGTAATGCAATCTATTCCGTATAAGTTTATGGTATCATATTTGCTGTATTAAATGTTTTGACACGTATACAGGTGCTTTGCAAAAATATCAAATTAAGGAGTACTACCACAAGGGGTTGGGTAATGCCGTGAAGTTAAGGCGTCAACCAATGTAGCAAACAAATTGGCAAAAACGCAACAAAAGTAAATAAATCGAGCCACGCGGGAGTAGCCGAGCGGTCTGGAGCGCCACATTGTTGATCGCGCGGCCTCCCGCGTCGGAGGTTCGAAACTTCCCTCGGGCAATGATGTTTGTGTTGTCTTTAGTATAAGGTAGTTCGTAAGTAGTTTGTAAGTTTAGGGACTGATGACCCCGCAGTTAAGTCCCATAAGCTTTTCAAATATTTGAACATTTTAAATAAATCGAACTTTGGTATTTACTTATTTACGTTTCAAAAATATAAATTTCTCAACATAATATTAGAGACGAATCTATTAGACAGCCTTTAATTGTTAAAATAAATAAATAGATAAACATTGTAACACAATGGACACATCAACATTCGACATAGGGACAGAGATCTGTAAATGTTATATGGACTTCACATAGAAGAACGCCTAGATCGCATAGTTTACTTTATACTTTATTTCGTCACTTGTTTCGACAACAAGTTATCATTTTCAAACGTAAAATTAAAATTATAAATCTGTATAAAAACTCTCGAAGGCACATGTATCACCATGTGTACACCAGATACATGTGCCTTCTAAAGTTTTTATACAGATTTATAATTTTAATTTACGTTCTAAAATGGCAACTTGTTGTCGAAACTAGTCACGTAATAAAGTATGAAGTAAAATATGCGATCTAGGCGTTCTTCTATGTGAAGTGTATATAAAATGGACTCAATTTGGCTCAATTCACATTTAGCGCCTATTTCAACGGTAGTAGTCAAAAACATACTTACCAGCAGTGTCACGTCCGCTACAATTTAACTGTACCCATCCACTGCAAGTGACACATCCAAACCACAGTTCTCTATTTTTCCCAAATTCTCCAAAGAGGAAGCTAAAGACATCACTGTCAGTAGAAGTTTCAATGTTTCTTGGAGGAGGAGGTTGTCCGAAGGGGTCAATGTCATTCATCTAATCGTCACGACAAAAGCGTTTGCAACGATGGGTCAACATCATCATCCAATGAGGACTGCAATTAAATGTTTACGCCTTGCCCTGTCTTGTCCCGTGACAACATGCGTCATACTTTTTAATTCCTACCACGATTGCTAATTGCAAATATTTTATGTTTAAAATAAGGAAAAGAAATTCGCAATACAATGATGCTACTTTAAATATTGGTACTATTGCCATGCTTCATTTACCTCTACTCATGTGAACTGCTGATATTAGAAAAAAAAAAAACACTCGAAATCACCAATTACCGATATGAACTGTGCCGTTAAAATCTCACGACCTCTCTGGATTATTGTACTAGCTTCCGCTATGCGGCAGACTTTGCAGCCCTCTTTACGCCCTCTAGGTAACTAGAATCAGTTGTCCACTGTATTACCCCGCTGAACTGCACTCCACTACACGCACACATATGGTACAGACGCGAGAGGTTAGTTCATGGACAAAATTGTACACCGAAGCAGTTTCGCAGTTATTGACGACTATACAGCCAACATAGCTCCATATTTATGTAAGAGACTTTGAACTATATGTTGAATACATGCCAAGCCGGGCTTCGCCGGGAAAACGGACGTCTGTCATTAACAGATGGACTGATAAAATTGCCATTCAATATGAAGTGAAAACGATACAGTGGCGGACAGAGGGCTTTACTGGATGCCATAACAGAAATGGGAGGTGCGTTAGACCCAACGCATGGAGCCTAATGGAGGATTCCCCACTTGGCAGTTAGATGAAAGAGTTGGGCGATATGTGATAACTGATCGAAAGAGGCGGCTACTGAGCAGTAGTGGGTCCTCTGATAGCCGTCCATTAGCGAGTGGAAGTGACTGAAATAAATCCCACTGTTCGTGGCGCCATATGTTCACAGATTTACGTACGAAGCTTTCGCATAATCTGTGATACTAACACAGAAAAGTGAAGGAAGATGTAGAGGAACTGGCTATCGTGTCACGAGTTCTGTACCCCATGGAATTAACGATGTGTTAACTGTGTAACTGCTTGGCCATCTGTAGACCGAAATGTTTACTAGGTGTTTCTATCTGCATAGAGAAATTTATTCATTTTTTGCACCACCTTGAAATGCAAGATGGATCGGATACTAATTCATCCAGATATTGTTACAGATTTTTAAGATAAATTTTCTGATATTGTTTTGAATAATACATAAAAGAAACCCATTTTAAAATATTATTCTGCAGTATCGTCTAAGATCTAAATCTTACATTCCTCAATTTCGACTGATTTGCACACCATATTTAATGCTCACATTCGTAATAAAGTGATAAAGGAATAAACTACCTGTGTTTGTTTTCATTACTAATCCATACACGTGCGCAGTGAGGAAAGAGGCGAGGCATACTACCGTGTACTGTGTTTGTCAACAAAGAGAGGAAAAACTTAAAATTTCGAAAGTTAAAAGTTTGTGAAATATATCTAAGTGCAGAATAGAACTCGGGCTTTATTATCAGTGTTCAGTCTCACTGTAGTTTACAAATTGCTCACCATTTACAAATTGTATTGCAGTTTAACAATCTTACCTTTGATATTTCATTCTGTGTGTGTCTAATATGGCAATGTTATAAGTTAAAAAACGATACATTCGTTTTCAAAAAATTTCGACATTGTGAAATGCTGCTATGAACGTCACTACTTGACCGTTCTGATGTCATTAACGAGCATTTAAGAACATACCTTCTGTATTAATAAAAACAACAGCATTGTGGATGAAAGAGTAGTATCAATTGCTTCGACCCTGTAAAAAGTAGATTTTGGTTTAACAAGAAACTCATATTTTAATTGTAATTTATGGCAGTCGCACCTCTTTACTGGATGCATGTTTCTAACATCAACTGCCAATATTTGTGCTCAGTTTCTGATGGTATGTTAAACTTTCATTCTTCATTTTCTAATATTGTAATTTGTTGGAAATTCTCACGATCATTGTAGAGACCAGTCCATTTACAAAAAAAGCAATCTGATATATTCAGTATATACTATCATGCACAGTAACTCCCCTGCATGTTGCATGTTCTTTATATATATTAAACACAGAAGACTCGTACGATTGAGCAGTATGTTTGTGAGTGTATATTGTGTTAATCAATCTTGGGATGGTAGAGGAAAGAGGCACCAGTGATACATTTCACACCATTTCAAAAAAATTACCTTAATATTTTTATTTCATTTATTTATTTTATATTTTATTGTATTGTAATTTCTTGTGGTATTTCTATTAGGAAAACCATTCACAGTGTTACCATGTATGCAATAGGGGATATGAGTCATACCTATAAGGTACTGCAAAGAGCGTGCAAAAATTTTATTCTGGTGCTTAACACTTCTCTAAGCTTTAGCCCCAAACTGAAGAGCAGTCCACAACCATATTCTCCGAGTGCGCCTTATGCCCAGTGCTTAATGCGATAATTTTGGTGAAACATTCCAGAGCTATGTCACACTGATGTCATTAAAGTACCAACATACTGTTTTCGTATCAACTTCAGAGTGAAAACTACTTGTGTAATTTAATAACCGATATTTTGCTCTGTGCCACTGCTGTTAGACTTACAGTAATGGTAACTTTCCAAATTAGTGTACACCAATTAAATATTGGATTTGCAGATTGTTTTATTTCTTAGAATCTGGTGTGGGTTGTATGTGTTTATGTTGCACAATATAATATTACGGAAATAAAAGTTAGTCGAGATTTTAATATGTCTCTGTTCCTCCAAAGACTGACAATAATTCAGAAACGTAATTTAACCATTTTTTTCTGTTACATATCTAAATCGGTATACACAAGAAGAGTACCATGAAGTATATTCACTCTTAAGGCATATATGTGGCAAATTTAGCACTGCATGGAGGCATATGTAAAATGAATACTCCTATGTTTGAAATAGTATCAAGTGATATGGATACGACTATACAAGGTGAATGATCTAATGACCGTACAGTCGTGGAATAAACTCCACTGACATTCTAATTCACCTCACTTTTAATCTGTTTATGTCAATAGTCATTGTTCCACTTCAAATAGTGTATGTTTCCTAAAAAATACACTTTCTATGAAATATTTAATCCTGTTAATCAACTAACATTACGAATCTACTCGGTGAAACCCGCATATCAATAGCATTTTCCATTTACACAATTTATGGCTGCACGGTTCACCATGTATATTAAAATTTGCTACCATTACAAAACAGAAGTGCATAATACTAGAAGTAACGTTCTCTTGTGCTCTTGCTTTGTTTTAAAATACCCCATTTCCTACCAGGTTGACATACACACTTGCAAAATAAAAAAGGAACACCTATATGCAAAGGGAATCGCAAATGTTGGAAACTCATAGTATAAGGAAGGTAACTGAAAATAACCATGGGAGCAGAAGAATCATTCATCTCACAGACGATGAAGGAAGTTGAAAAATGTTAAGGTAAATTCAGGAAACGAGGAACTAAAGGCATTAATTGATTAAATAAAATGGAAGTTGAATGAATCTAAGGCGAAATGTCTGCCGATAAAATCTGAAAAACTGGGAAAGGAAGAATGAAATGGGAATTCCACCGATGAATGCATATATTGTAGGAGATAGGAGGGAGAGTACCTTCAGGGGAAGAGTTATAGAACTGGAAGATTTGAAATCGGTTAAGTCAGAAAGCAAAAAAGAACACGCAAATGATGACAGGCAAAAGTTCGTAGAGATTCGTGCGTCTATAAAAAGATCGATGCGTGAAGCATACAATAATTATCACAGCCACACCTTAGCAAAAGATCTTTCCGAGAAACCGAAAAAATTCTGGTCCTATGTAAAATCGATAAGCGGGTCAAAGCCCACTGTCCAGCCACTAGTTAATCATCCCGGGCAGTAATAGAAAAAAGCAAACGGAAAGCTGAAGTTCTAAATTTAACCTTTAAGAAATCTTTCACGCAGGAGGGCCGCACATATATACCATCATTTGATCAACGTACTAATTCCGAAATGGGGGAGATAGTAATAGGTATTTCCGGTGTAGAGAAGCAGCTGAGAGAGCTAAATACGAAAAAGTCTGCTGGTCCGGATGGAATACCAGTTCGGTTTTACAAAGACTATTCTGCGGCGTTGGCCCCCTACTTAGCTCGCATTTATAGCGAATCTTTAATTCAGCGCAAAGTTCCTAGTGATTGGAAAAAAGCGCAGGTGACTCCCGTGTATAAGAAAGGAAAGAGAACTGACCCATACAATTACAGGCCAATATCGTTGACATCGGTGTCATGTAGAATTTTGGAGCATATTCTCAGTTCGTATATAGTAAATTTCCTTCAAACGGAAAAGCTTCTTTCCACGAATCAGCACGGGTTTAGGAAACATCGTTCATGTGAAACTCAGCTTGCCCTTTTTTCACATGACATCTTGCGAGCCATGGACGAAGGGCAACAGGCGGATTGTCTTTTTCTCCACTTCAAAAAGGCGTTCGACGCGGTGCCACACTGCAGACTGCTAACTAAGATACGAGCTTATGGAATAGGTTCACAGATTTGTGACTGGCTGGAAGACTTCCTAAGTAATAGAACACAGTACGTTGTTCTCGACGGCGAGTGTTCATCAGAGACGAGTGCATCGTCAGGCGTGCACCAGGGGAGTGTGATAGGACCGCTATTATTTTCTATCTATATAAATGATCTGATGGACAGAGTAAGTTGTAATTTGCGGCTGTTTGTTGATGATGCTGTGGTGTACGGGAGGGTGTCGTCTGTAACTGACTGTAATAGCATACAAGTTGACTTAGACAAAATTTCTAGTTGGTGCGAAGAAGGGCAGCTAGCTCTCAATGTAGAAAAATGTAAGGTGATGCGCATGAGTAGAAAAAACAATCCCATAATGTCCGAATACAGCACTAGTAGTGAGCTTCTTGATGCTGTCGCGTCGTTCAAATATCTAGGCGTAACATTGCAGAGAGATATGAAATGGAACGAGCATGTAAGGACAGCTGTGAGTAAGGCAGACAGCCGACTTCGGTTTATTGGGAGAATTTTGGGAAGATGTACTTCACCTGTAAAGGAGACCGCGTATAAATCGCTTGTACGACCACGTCTTGAGTATTGCTCAAGTATTTGGGACCCGCAGCAGATCGGTTTGAAGGAAGACATAGAGGCGGTTCAGAGGCAAGCAGCTAGATTTGTTACCGGTAGGTTCGACCAATGCGCGAGTGTCACGGAAATGCTCCGGCAACTCAATTGGAGATCGCTGGAAGAAAGACGACGTTCTTTTCGTGAATTTCTGTTAAGTATATTTAGAGGGCCGGAATTTAAAGCTGAGTGTAGTACGATCTTGCTGCCGCCTACTTACATTTCGCGTAAAGATCACAAAGACAAGATAAGAGAAATTAGGGCTCCTACGGAGGCATATAGGCATTCATTCTTTCCTCGTTCAATTTGGGAGTGGAATAGGAAAGGAAATGCCCAGTAGTGGTACAGTGTACCGTCCGCCACGAACCTTACGGTGAATTGCGGAGTATGTATGTAGATGTAGATGTAGAAGCATAGATAATATTCCTCCGAAACGAATATTCAACTTGGTGAGTGAAACGCGTGCGACTGGCGACTTTCGGAAAAGCATCATCCACGCAATTCTGAATGTACATAGCAAAGGCCGACAAGCGTGCAGACTACCTCACAATCAGCTTACGAGCTCATGCATCCAAGCTACTGGCAGGAATAATACACAGTAAATGTGTAATGTCACTCTGTCTGTGGAATGTTAGTAATCGTAAATTTACGATAATACAGATTAAATTTATACGTAAAAGGGAGGGGTACATGTTATGGCAATTAATTTTAAAGAATCTGGATAAGGCTCAGAAAAATTGCAGTGAATATTTTCTTTGGAATCAAAAGTGTTAAATAATTCGACAGACATCGATATAGAAATAACGGGTAGCTACATAGGGAGCCGCGGTTGCTTATCTGTAGGAGGTTAGAGTTCTCCCTCGGTCGTGTGTGTGTGTGTGTGTGTGTGTGTGTGTGTGTGTGTGTGTGTGTGTGTGTGTTGTTCTTAGCGAAAGTTAGTTTAAGTAGTGTGTAAGCATAGGGACTGATGACCATAGCAGTTTGGTCCAATAGGTTTACAAACATGCCAGAATTTTTTTTTTTTTTTTTTTTTTTTAAGTTGCGTAGTACATGATGCGTTGGCTCTAGTTTTCTGTTTACATTAGCTTAAATAGTGATAATTTTATCCTGGTAGGTAACAGCTCACTATGAGGCAAGATTTCGACATATTAGTTGATTATTAATTATGTGTAGCTGACCGTGTGAACATCACAGTCAAATTTCCTCAGATTATAATGAGTTATCTTTAAATTGCATATTTCGTACTTCGTAAATATTTTAACTGAGTGCAGGTTCAATTCTTTAAGCAAATCTTTATGCATAGTTTAATAGGTTATCAGATAAAGAAACAACATATAAAAAATTATCAAATAGTTTCATACTGGTGTCCAAATATTACTGCCATCAGGCTATGTTTCTGAATACAGTTAACAATAAGTGGAAGGGAGGAAACTGGATACTACAATGAGAACTGATTTCATTATAAAATTAAAGGGAGTTTATTTAATAATAGCATGATAATTTCATGTCGCGCTCACTTGAATTAGGCGCAGTCAGAGGAAGCAGAGAACATTCCCTGTTTATGAAAGTTGAAAGCCGCTGATGATTAGCCGTGCGCACTGGGGCTCCATGATGAAGTGCGCGCGCGGTCGTTCGCCGTCGGGTGTTGCAGCCCCCGCCCCCCCCCCCCCCCCCGGCACGGGTGTGTGTCTGTTGTCCTTAGGTTAGTTTATCTTAGTTTAAGTAGTTTGTGTGCTACGGACTAATAAGCACGCAGTTGTGTACGATAGATTTACAAACATTTGAACTATTAATCTATGCCATATCCTATGTATTACTACAAATGAAAAATAAAACTGAGTAGAAGTTAGATAACGATCAGTTTGGCTTTTGGAAAGTTACAGGCGCCTGAGGAGCTCCCAATATAGCGCCTCATAACGGAAGCAATACTTAACTGAAACTAAGACACTTTTATAGAATTGGAAAAAGATCTAGGGCAATGAAGATTCTCGCAAAGCCGTTCGAAATTCTAAGAAAAATGAGAAGAAGATACAGGGAAATACGGGTAATATGTAGAAGAATCAGGAGGTAATAATAAAGCCGAAAGAAGAAGAAATAAGTGTTGTAGTTAAAGTAGCTATAAGTTGTGGATGCAATCTGACGCTTCTACAATACAATATATGCAGCAAAGAAACAATGAGACAAATAAGAGGAAGATCAAGGGTGATACCAAAATTTTGATTATGTATGGTAAAACTCAGATAACACTGCTATCCTCGGCGAAAGTGAAGAAGAATCGTAAGATGTGTTGAATCTAAGGAATAGTCTGCTGAGTACAGAATACGCAGTGAAACGACAAAAAGATTAATATAGTGAGAAGTGGGAGATATGAAAGTAGCGAGAAAATTCCATAAACGGTGACCAGGACTTAGATTAAATTGAAGAATTCTGCTGTCTTGGAAGTAAAATAACGTACGACGGACGAAGAAATGGAAATATAAAAAACTTACTACCGCAGGCAAACGCGGCATTCATGACCAAGAACAGTCTACTGGTGTAAAACTCTGGCCAAAAGATGAGGGAGAAGGTTCTGAGAGTCTACGTTTGCAGCACTGCTTTGTACGGAAATGGAACATGGACAATTGGGGAATAGGAACAAAATTCAACTGAAGCATTTCAGGTCTGTTGCAACAGATGAAGGTAAATAATTAAGTGAAATGTTAACGGATGAGGAGGATCTTTGTAGAAATGTCGAAGAAAGTATCATATGGAAAACAATGAAAAGAAGAAGAGGTAGGATTAAAGGACATCAGGAAATAGCCTCTGTGTTACTAGAGGGACCTGTCGAAGGTAAAATATTTAGGGGAAGACAAAGACTGGAATAATTTCAGCAAATAATTTAAGAACGTAGGGAGCAACTGGAGTTCGTGGCTTACCGCGTCCAAGACGGATGACATAAAAAAGTTAACCATCGTTCTGTTTTCGAGGTTTTCCTATACGAACACGAAATTTAGTGTGCGTTAAACATGTTTCGATTCATTATATTTCAAACAGTGACGGTAAAAAAAAAATGAATAAAAGTAAAAATAATGGGGAAAAAACCAAAAAGGTTGAAATTAGACGTAAAGTTAGTTGTAACAGTCGTGCTGAATCGGCCAAGCGTTCTAAAGCGCCTTGCTGAGGACGACTCGGTAGTTCCCCGTCGGAGGTATGTGTGGTGTCTTTAGCGTAAGTTAGTTTAAGCGGTTTGTAAATCTAGGGACTGATAACCACTGCAGTTTGGTGCCATACCTTTCGGACATTTTGAGTAGTGACTCTAGCAGTGCTATCGTTCTCTGATTCTGGGTGACTGTGGTCTACTTGAGTGAGTCGTCAGCACCTACATTTCCCGAAGATCTACAGAGATCATTTCCGTATTAGGTTAATTTATTTATTTTTCGTGTGCAGAACACCATCCATTACACTCTAGTGTCAGTCAATGTAATAAATTTTAAATATTTCTTGCCCAATAATCAGAAACACAGATGGCCACACTAGGGCGTAATGGATGGTGTTCTGGACACGAAAAATAAAAATCCGTATTGGGTAAAACTCAAGGACGTCAGCCCAAATATCCAGTTTTGGTATTCGCTTCCCCTTGTGATACCCTTGACACTTTTATTTGGATTCAAAGAAAGACTATGAAGAATGTCGTCACTAGACTATTAATATTCAGACAGCTATATAGCTATGATGGAGAAAGAAAAGAAACAAGAGGAAACGACGCGTATTCTAACGGACTTGAAACTGGCATGTAGACGTGGCACCTGGACAGCACTGAGGACATAATGAAATAAGAAATGCAAATTGGGGAAGAGAGGATTCAGAGACGATGATATTTGAATTCCTCTGACAACTGAACAGCTAGAGCTACATGTTAACTGGACGGCAAGCTGGCCATAGATAAATAAGAACGGAAAATAGAAATATCAATAGGGGAGGGTCGGATAAGTTAACGAGGATAGAGAGATAATGATCTTTTAATTTTCCGACAACTGAAAAGCTGATGCTACGTGCACTATGTTATTGCTTCCACATCGAGACGTGGAGGTATGACTATTGAAGTAAAACTACTTGGTCCTTTTCTTCTGTTTACAACACAGGTTTGGAAGTGCATGCTCTTTCAGCAACAGTTTTTCCTACGGTTTACATAAGTTACATGTAAGTATTATTTCTATATTAATGAACATTAGTTGAATCCTCTTAAATCTTGTGGATTTACTGATGCTTTAATAACCGTTTCGTGAATATTTTGTGTAAGACTTTGTGCATGTTAAAGTCTCAATCCAAAACGTCGACTTTAGTTAAGACGACAAACTATGCAAACGCATAGGACTGACAGAAATGGATGCAGGAATCAATGGAACAGGGCATGCTGCATGTAAGAAGTGGAAATCAGGTTGATACCGCCACTAGAAAGATAAACCTCCCAGAAATAGCTTTACTTCACTATGGAAAAAGAAACATGCCGATAACGTAATCTACGCTTAGTGTATGGCCTTAAATTACTGAGAACCAAATAAGAAATACTATGATTGTGACTTTTATCACAAACAGATACTCATAAGTAAGTTTTCGTTGTTCACTGAATAAATGTTCATCATCTTACCCACATCCTCGTAGGGGCATCGTACCATTCTTGTAAGGTAAGGTGACGAAAAGAAATGTCACAAACAAAAATATACCAAACTAAAGTTCTTCGAAGGAAACGTTCAACTTGTTGTTGTTGTTGTTGTTGTGGTGGTGGTGGTCTTCAGTCCGCAGACTGGTTTGATGCAGCTCTCCACGCTACCATGTCCTGTGCAAGTCTCTGAGAATACGTTCGGCAACTTACATCATTTTGAATCTGCTTACTATATTCATCCCTCGGTCTCCTTCTACGATTTTTACCCCACACACTTCCTTCTAATGCTATGTTGACAATTCCTTGATGTCTCAGAATGGATCCAACGAATCTATCCCTTCTCTTAGTCAGCATATGCCAGAAACTCCTTTTCTCCCCGATTCGGTTAAGCACCTCCTCATTAGTTACGTGAGGTACCCATCTAATTTTCACCATTCGTCTGAGGCACCGCATTTCAAAAGCTTCTATCATCTTTTTATCTGAACTCCTTATTGTGCACGTTTCACTCACATGCAATGCTAACTCCAGACAAATGCTTTCAGAAAGGACTTCCTAACATTTAAATTAATATTTGATGTTAGCAAGTTTCGTTTCTTTAAAAAAGCTTTCCTTCCCATAGCCATTCTGCATTTTATATCTCCTTTACTTCGCTTATCAGATGTTATCTTGCTACCCAAATAACAAAATTCATCTAAAACTTTTATCGTCTCATTAGCTAATCTAATTCCTTCAGCGTCGTCTGATTTTCTGACATTGCATTCCATTACCTTCATTTACTCTTATTAATGTTCATCTTACTGAATAGACAGGCAATAAATTAAGCAACAGTTTCTGCATATATCGAGTATTTGACTTCAGGTAAGGGCCACAAACATTAAAATACACTTTAATGTCACCATCTTACCCGATTTTCTCCTAAATGACAAATATTTGTAATGGTCATGAAGTATTATTTTCTACAGAGATTTCTTATCTTAAATCATGTCATGTTTCATTAATTTGGAACGTTTAATTCCGTCTACAATCCACCAAATTTCTAAAACGGCGCTCTGAAACATTCTGTATAACAAGTTATGTTTCGTTCCACGGTTTACTGTTGTACCTCAGGTTGAAATGTATGCTGTGGGGCATCATTTCAGTAAAAGGGAACGAGGCAGTTCCAAATAAATTGGACGAGTTGAGGAGAAATGCAGAGATGCATGCCTCCTCGAATTGTACAGTGAGACTGCAACATCAGAGAGAGAGAGAGAGAGAGAGAGAGAGAGAGAGAGAGAAGAAAGAAAAGAAATCAGTGCGGGAGATGCAGCGATTTGACGGCAAAGAGGTAGACTTGGTGTTTCCTCGCACGCCGCGCGAAATTAGCTTTGCCACGAAGTAGCAGTGGTGCGGGGCGGGGCGGTTCGGCCGCTCTCGGCTTTTGGCGGACCGCAGAGCTAACGAATCCCAGCGCCCGCTGCACCGCGGGGCACGGATAGCATCTGTAAGCGCGGCAGCGTGCGTGCGTGCGTGTGCGTGCGCGTGTGTTCTGCGCATGCGCGCGTCAAAGCGCCGGCGGCCGGCCTGGCGGGGCTGTTGCGGCGGATTCATCAGGTGGCTGATTTCCCCGGGGCCCTCATTAGCAGCGGGGGCAGGCGGCGGTAAGCGACCCCCATCCCCTGACCTGCTGGCTCTTGAGTGAGCAATACCCAGAGCAGAGCAGAGCAGAGCGGCACCAGCGAGCGATGCGGTCACCGCGCCCGCGCGCACAAGCGGCCCCTCCGGCGTGTAATGGAGCCAGCTGCCAGTGCGCACTCCACGCAATTTCCTTACCACTGTCTGCCAGAGAGCATCTCCATAAAGACGGCGTATGCCCAGGTATTTCAGGATACTTGTTCCGCTTTTATTTTCGACCAGCTGTAATACGAAGGATGGAATAGCTGGTAGAAGCCGACCTCGGGGAAGATCAGTTTGGGTTCAGGAGGAATGTAGGAACACGGGAGGCAATACTCACTTTACCGCTTATCCTAGAAGATAGATTAAGAAAAGGCAAACCTACATTTCTAGCTTTTGTAGATTTAGAGAAGGCTTTTGACAATGTTGATTGGAATAAACTCTTTCAAGTCCTGAAGCAAGCAGGGAGCGTAAGGTTATTTACAACTTGTAAAAAAACCAGACAGCGGTTGCTAGAGTTGAAGGGCATGAAAGGGATGCTGTGGTTGGGAAAGGAGTAAGACAGGGTTGTAGCCTTTCTCCGATGTTATTCAATTTGTACATTGAGCAAGCTATAAAGGAAAGCAAGGAGAAATTTGGAGAAGGAATTAAAGTTCAGGGTGAAGAATTAAACACTTTGCGTTTTGCCGACGACATAGTAATTCTGTCAGAGGCAGCAAAGGACCTGGAAGAGCAGTTAAACGGAATGGACAGTGTGCTGAAGGTGCATATAAGATGAACATTAACAAGAGCAAAACTAGGGTAATGGAGTGCAGTGTAAGAAAATCAGGTGATACTGAAGGAATTAGATTGGGTAACGAAGCAATAAAGGAGGTAGATGAGTTTTGTTACTTGGGCAGTAAAATAACAAATGATTGTCGCAGTACAGAGCATATAAAATGCACAATGACAATGGGTAGAAAAGCGTTCTTGAAAAAGAGAAATTTGTTAACATCGAATATTGATTTAAGCCTAAGGAAGTCCTTTTTGAAGGCATTTGTATGGAGTGTTGCCTTGTATGGGAGTGAAACATGGACGATAAACAGTGCGGACAGGAAGAGGATTGAGGCTTTTGAAATGTGGTGCTATAGAAGAATGCTGAAGATTAGGTGGGTGGATCGCGTAACTATAGAGGGGGTACTGAACAGAATTGGGGGGAAAAGAAATTTCTGGCATACCTTGACTAAAAGAAGGGATAGATTGGTAGGACACATTCTTAGACATCAAGGAACTGTGAATTTAGCGTTGGAGGGAAGTGTGTGGGGTAAAAATCGCAGAGGGAGACCAAGAGACGCGTATAGTAAGCAGTTTCAAGTGGATGTGGGTTGCCGTTTTTATGTGGAGATGAAGAGGCTTGCTCAGGATAGGGTATTGTGGAGAGCTGCATCAAACCAGTCTCCGGACTGACGACCACAACTACAACAACATATCAAAACGTAATTTCGTTACTTTCCATCGGTCAAGCAACCAACTTCGTCCAAGAAAGGGTAAAGTCATTAATCTGTTTAACCTACGTGTTAATACAGGGTGACGCATTTCTAATTTAATACAAATAAACAATCTCTGAGACAGATTTTCGTCTCCAATATGTCAAAGACATTATTGATAAATGCGAAGCTTTGAATTAAAATTTGTGGTGCGGCCGGGAGTCGAACCCGGAACTCCATTCTTACTAGTCAGACGTGTTAACCGTTTTTTTTTTTTGTTTTTTTTTTTTTAAGTTTATAGTACACTGGTCGCCTCGACCCTTTATCTTTATTGAAACAAATTAGGGAGAAAGCAAAAAGGAGAAACAATATAATATAATCAAAACGAAGCAGCCCTTCAAGCATAAACAGAAGATTATCTGTGGCTTCTTGGTAATAAAATTTATGACTCCGTCGGATCAGCACGTCCTCACAAGACTGGCGATCGCTGTGATTAGCCGCACGAGAATAAAAACCGCACGGCTGCGATACATCAGTAGATCATCCACACACGTCTTCTCGAAATTATCTGAGGATTATCGGTGTAATGATCAATCATAAACTGGTAATAGGGAACGTAAGTCAGCTTCTCCCTGCATGGATGATCCAGCTGCGAGGGGGTCGCGGAATGCACTCTGGAGGAAGTTCGAAAAGTATTGCTCGTACTTCGGGTTCTTGACAACTGCGCTGTGCCGTTCATTGATGTATTGCCAGAAATCGAGAACTGATTTATCACCATTTCCAAATAGATAGTGGACAGCTAGTCCACTAATCCATATCACTGTGTGGGTCTTCGCTCGTGGGAAATAGTCCTTATCGGGGAAGAGAAGCATTTCGGCAGTGATATTGTCAGGGGTTGTTCGTGTAAAGAAGGCCAACATCTGGCGGACAACCGTTAGACTACCACACCACTATCGATTAAGGCGCCTTGGAGTAGTACGAGTAGTACGATTTCCCTCCACGTCACAAACTTTAATTCAGCTTCTGTGTTCCAAGGATAATTGCCACTACTGACAAGGCTCTCCATGCAGCGGAGTAGCACCTCGGCAATGGACATATTGGAACAATCCTCTTAAAGTGATATAAATATCAATTTAATACAAATAAACGATCACTGAGACGGATTTTCGTCTCAAATATGTCAGTGAGGATTGTTCCAATATGTTCATTGCCGAGGTGCTATTCCGCTGCATGGAGAGCCTGAGAGCCTCGGCAGTAGTGGCTATTATCTTTATTTATTTATTTATTTATTTTTTTTTTTTGTTTTTTTTTTTTTTTTTTTTTTGTTTTTTTGAAATTGAAACTATTTTTGTTCCACTCGAGAAGGAACATTCGTTAAACCTTTCAGTCCCACATTATGAACTCAGCTTTGGAAAAATTAAAATTCT
The DNA here is from genome assembly GCA_026315105.1 of Locusta migratoria. NCBI lineage: Eukaryota > Metazoa > Arthropoda > Insecta > Orthoptera > Acrididae > Locusta > Locusta migratoria. Next base: position 545,897,879 of record CM048747.1, on the reverse strand, counting down.
CTGTTTTCTGTATTAATACAGTTACAGTCTAACCTAGTAGTCGCGACACTCACTGGTGTAAAATCTGTTATCGTCTGACAGCTGGGCGAGACTAGCGCTCCAAGCGGCGAGCAAGGAAGCAGTCTGTTAGCATCATATCCATCGTATGGACAACCATTCATTTTCCCACCATTTTCTACGTAATTCACGATATGATTGTTTTATTTCAGACTCGAGGACGGTGGTCTAATATCAGACGTAAAGGATGATGCTAAAAATAAACAGCAGTGGAACTAAAATACATGAAATAAATGACGGAAACACCTACTAACACCTGCGTGCCTATCCGAATATTTTTGCAGCTTTCCCCGTTGAAAGCGATATAATTTACATCAAGATACGTAAACAATTTTAAGCGTAATAAGTGTGGCCCTGTAGCTTCTTAGTAAACGGATATGACATACAATTTCTTTTTCCTTTCGTTATGTGTTTTAGATTTTAGGACAACTTATCCTCTTCAGAATGAAACTTTCACTCTGCAGTGGAGTATGCACTGGTATGAAACTTCCTGGCCGATTAAAATTGTGTGCCGGAATCGGGACTCGAACCTGGGACCTTAGCCTTTCGCAGTCAAGCGCTCTACCGACTGAGCTATCCCGACACAACTCACGAGGCCGCCTCACAACTTTAGGGTGAATGTTTCATTCTGGAAACATCCCTTAGTCTGTGGCTAAGCCATGTCTCCACCATATCCTTTCTTCCAGGAGTGCTAGTCTTTCAAGTTTCGATGGAGAGCTTCTGTGAAGTTTGGAAAGTAGGAGTCGAGGTACTGGCGGAAGTGAAGTTGTGAGGCGTCGTCGTGAGTCGTGTCGGGATAGCTCAGTCGGTAGAGTGCTTGCCCGCGAAAGGCCAAGGTCCCAGGTTCGACTCCCGGTTCCAGCACACAATTTTAATCAGCCGGGAAGTTTCAACTTTCGTCTTTATTACTGTCCTTTGTTGTGTGGGATGATTCCAACTACGAGTCGAAATACGTGGAGAAGTATTGGCCTTGTTACGTTAACGTACAATTTTTGCGAAAAAAGAAAAAAAAATGCAGAGAGTGACCGCTGACGCCCAGGTTTGAATTTGGTGTTAACATTTTCTACGGATTACAGGTTAATCAGGTACCTTTCTTCTGCTTGTTGCTACTTTTCAATTGCACTACAAACACGCCCCCTTCCAAAAAGCGTCGCGAAAAGGAGTATAAGCTACGAGTAACACGATTTACAATGTACGAAACACCGCCACCTCACTAGTGTCCCCTTCTAACCGCTTGTCGCGCTGCTACCGCGGTGGGTAACAAAAAAAAAAACGTTTATCGTGACTGGTGTGTTAGACTGTGACACAGTGCAGTAAAAATCAAAATATGTGTATTAAAATTTTTGTTCGAGATATTGATTTTTTATGTCATGTATTTCTTGCACAACCCAGACGTTTGTATCGAGGTATTTCAGTACATGGACGTTATTTTGTTGATAGTTATCACTGCCAAATCATTAATTCTAGCATAATCATTGCCAAAGCACCAAAGACAAGACAATTCACACCCTCAGCCACGTACAGACAGCAACGCAACACAACCTCCAAGATACCTCAGAAGTGGCTACACGCCCTACCGAGCGGCAAAATGTCGTACTACAAACACGTTGTTCAACAACAAAAATGAAACTTTGACTGATGTACGAAATACGGTATAAATCAACTTCTAATACTTTTTCGACCAGGAACAACACTTAATATGATGCACATCGCCCAGCGCAATCCCAGGGGTCGGGATAAGGGGAGGGGTGATGCTGAAATCTTAAATAGAAGCCCCAATTGTTATTGCATATTTGGAGTTTCTTTCTTTTTTTTTTTTTTTTTTACATTTCAGATTGCGCTGTAATCGGAAAAAAATTAATGCATTAAAGATTGTTGAAATACGGTAACGTCTGAAAAAAATAGACAGTAGAAAAGGAAAGTCAGAGCACAGATTTTTGTATTTTTTATAATGCTATCATACAAACCTCCCAGAATCGAATTAAACACATACCTTGTGCTATGTTCAGACCGTCCTTCTTAGTTGAGTGATGAGTGATTCAAATTGTACGCCTCCCTACGCAATTTTTCCACCATGTTAACGATTGCAGATTAGAGGCTCATAGAAATGTTGAAGGAACTTGTCCGGTATGCTGTTTTGTTCCCTGATGGAAATGTTAATTCCGCAACGACTTTTCCCGGTGTTGTTCAAGTATATGCTGAGAAAGAAAATGTTCCAACTAGAGAAACAGTTCTATGTGTAGTTATTCGACATATTACCGATTTTCAATAATTTTCATTTTTGCTGTTAACAGCGCATTCTATCAAGAAACGGAAAAAATATTCCACAGAAAATTAGTTATACCAATTATTACTGGAGGATTTGGAAATTGACTATTACCATTAATAATTGGAGCTCCATATATAGACTTCCCACGAATAAACAATATAAGATTCCATTACCACCACCATTAACACTTCCACTCTTGTCCTCTATAGTGGAAATTGGGGCTGGTACGGGATGAACAGTTCACCCACCACTTTTTTCACGGAGAATCAAACAATCTGAATCTAAATCTACATGGGGATTCCATTTAAAATTCAAAAGTGATGCGGTGCAGTAAAGATCGAGCAATGTGTTAATTGGTGTCACACTTCGCGATGAACAACTGTCATTGCATCTTTTTTTAATGCAACTTCTATATTCCGAAAAACAGTTTTATATGTTTCACCTCATATGTGAGACTACATTCAAAGACGAATATAACCCAACGACAAAAGTTGAATGATAACAAAGTGAAAGATGAATGCTTACAAGGGGAGTCGCCAAATAGCGTGAACGCCTTGCACTATGGTATAAAATAACTCCCAAACGGAAATGTATCATTTATACGGTCCTTTATTTTATCACAACCAGTTTCGATGAATTAAGCCGCCATCTTTCGATTAGCATTGTCTAAAAATGATGGACAATCTCTTGTACATATGTGAAGTAGCGTGCAAGCAAGTGACAAATAATCTTAGATAACCCTGATCTGAAGATAATGACTGAATTCATCGAAACTGGTTGTCAGAAAATAAAGGAATAGAAAAAGCTATCGTGGCTAAAGTTCCGTTGTGAATTTATTATCAAACTCAATTAGATTTTTTCCTCCCTCCAGTTTCAGCTAATGGTACCAGTATGGTACATCTCGTTGCAAATACCGCAATTGTTTCGTCTTATTATAGCGACAGCGCATAATAGATGTACAAAGACTGCGATGTTAGTTTGCAATATAAACTGGTCAAAACATTTTGGGGGAACAGCTGAGTATCTAGATTGATGGCAGGATGAACTAAAATGATTCGACGTCTTCTACGAAGTGGAGGCTACAACATTAACTGAGTTAGTGATAATAACATAGCCGCTGCATAAGGGATTGTGTCAAGTACTGTTTACCAAACGAAATACACAAGTAGTTGTGTTCAGATAGTGTACTGAACAGGTAGTTCAAGGCAACAACAACGTGACGTACCCGAAGCTGTGGCATAGGAAGGTTGGCAGCAGGACAGACATTGGTTGGTTGGATGGATGGATGTTTAAGGGGGACCAAACTACAATGGTCATCAGTCCCCAATTTCACCACAAAGCGACCAAAGAATACTGTGGGCATAAAAGAGACAGGCCCAGAGTAAACGTTTAAAGTAGGAGAGGAATCCCACTTAGTCCATAAAACGTCATCTAATACGACAGGAAACATAACGAAAGGAGACCATCACACAAAGACTGCTTACAACAAGGAAGCCGATGACTGTGGTTGGCCGACCATAAAAATTAAATAGGAAAAGTCAACCACTCGGCAGTCCAACGAAATCTCTAGTTAGAGAGAATGATAAAAAACCCCTGCTCGAATAAAACGTAAAACGGAATCTGCCATTGTACCATCGTCACCTAAAACTTCTGATAAAATAGCAGGGAGGTTAAAATTTCTCCGAAAGGCGGCTAAAACGGGGCAGTACAACAATATGTGGACGATTGTCAAACAGGAGCCACACCGACATTGGGGAGGGTCCTCACCCCGAAGAAGATGTCCATGGGTGAGCCACGTCTGCCCAATGAGGAGGCGACACAAAACCACCGAGTCCCGGCGAGAGCTACGTATTGAGGAGCGCCACGCAGCCGTAGTCTCTTTCACAACACGGAGCTTGTTGGGCGTGCTCAGGTTATGCCACGCAGCATCCCAAAGCTGATGTACCCGGCGGCGCAACAAGGAACGGAGATCTGGAGCCGTGAGGCCCGAACTCTAAGGTAGGGGCATTAACCGCCTGTTTGGCAAGCCCATCGGCACGTTCGTTACCTGGGATGCCGACGTGTCCTGGAGACCAAAGAAACGCCACAGACCTACCAGGCTGACCAAGGGCAAAAACAGTCTCTCGGATGGCCATCACCAATGGGTAGCCCAGGTCCAGGGTGTGTAAGCTGCTCAGGGAGTCACTACAAAGAAGTAAAGACTCACCTGAGCAGGTACACATATGCTCAAGAGCACGGAGAATGGCCATCAGCTCCGCAGTATAAACACTGCAGCCCTCTGGCAGAGACTGCTGCTCAATGCGGTCAAGGCGGCCATTTACCAACGAGCCATCCGTATAAACAACGACAGCAAAAAACTGGCGATGGAGGGCCTCAGGGGGAAGCAAGTCCTTGTGCCTGTGGGCCAAGTCTAAACGAAGACATGGCCGTGGCAGGCACCATGGAGGTGTGCGTGAACAGGCTCGAAAAAGAGGTGGGAGAGGATAGGACACAAGCTCCCCCAGGAGGGACTGCACGCGGACGGCTACTGTGTGTTCTGACCTGGGTCGCTGCTGCTGGTGACAAACGGCCACAGTGGAAAATAGCAGGCGGTGGTTCGAGTGTGCTGTTGAACTATATACTCGGACTGCATATGCTGCCAACAGTTGTTGGTGGCGGACCCATAACGGGGGGACCCCGGCCTCTGCTAGTAGACTGGCCACTGGGCTGGTGCGGAAGGCACCCGTCACGATGCGGACCCCAGAGTTGTGAATGGGGTCCAGGAGATGCAGTGCCGAAGGTGCTGCAGACCCATAGGCAATGCACCCAAAATTGAGACAGGACTGCACCAGCGCTGTGTAAAGCCGCAACAGTGTCGAGCGGTCAGCACCCCAGGTCGTATGACCCAGGTGTCGGAGAAGGTTGAGTCGGTGCCAGCACTCCCGTTTCAGCTGACGAATGTTGAGGAGCCATGTCAGCCAGGCGTCAAAGACTAGTCCTAAAAACCGATGGGCGTCCACTACGGTCATTAAAATATAGTACAGGGTGAGGGTGAAGTGTCTAACACTGACAGAAGTGAATCACTCTGGCCTTGGTGGCAGAAAACTCAAAACCATGAGTAAGCGCCCAGGACTGCGCCTTCCGAATAGCACCCTACAACCTACGATCGGCAACTTGGGTGCTGCAGGAACTAAAGGAGATACATAAGTCGTCAGCGTACAGAGAAGGGGATACCGACGGGCCAACTGCTGTCGCCAGACCGTTGATGGCAACTAAAAATAATGGAACGCTTAAAACCGAGCCCTGGGGAACGCCTTTCTCCTGGATATGAGAGGTGCTCAGGGAGGCACAAATTTGAACACGAAAGGTACGGACAGCTAAAAAATTCTGGATAAAAAACGGTAGGGAGCCCCGGAGGTCCCAGTCATGTAAAGTGTTATGGATGTGTCGTCGCCAGGTTGTATAATATGCTTTGTGCATATCGAAGAAGACGGCAACAAGGTTGTGGCGCCGGGAAAAGGCTGTGCGGATTGCAGACTGGAGGTACACCAGATTGTCGGTGGTTGATCGACCCTGGCGAAAACCGCCCTGGCATGGTGCCAGTAATCTCAGAGTCTCAAGAATCCAACGCAACCGCCGACTGACCATCCGCTCCAACAGTTTACGTGGAACGTTAGTCGGGTAAATGGGCCGATAGCTATCCAATGAAAGATGATGTTATTCGGGTTTAAGCGCTCTCCCGCCACTGTGACGGGAAAACACCATCACACCAGATACGGTTATAGACCGCAAGTAGATGACGCCGACTATCTGCTGAGAGATGTTTCAGAATTTGGCTATGGATGCTATCAGGCCAAGACGCGGTGTCAGGACATTGTTGAAGAGCACTGAGGAGCTCCCACTCAGTAAAAGGAGTGTTGTAAGATTTAGAGCGGCGGGTAGTAAAGGAGAGAGACTGGCATTCTACCCTCTCCTGTACTTTTCGGAAGGCCGGTGGATAATTAGCAGAGGCAAAGGCATGAGCATAATGCTCGGCAAACATCTCTGCAAGTGTGGCCGCGTCCGTAGATATAAGTCCATTTGTGGCGTCTGTAATCCCTGTAGCCACCTGATTTTACTCCAGACCTGCGAGGCTGAGGTACCTGTCCCAATAATAGAACGGTACCTCTCCAAGCACTCCTGTTTCCGTCTTCTTATAAGCTGGCGAGCACGAGCGCGAAGCCATTTAAAATTGATAAGGTGCTCCTGAGAGGGGTGCCGTATTGTATAGCTGTAAGGCCCGCGTGCGGTGTTTAATGGTCTCAGCGACCTCCGGCGACCTCCACGGCACTGTCTTACGCCGTGGGCACCCTGATGTACGCGGAACGGTAGCGTTCACAGCAGAAATAATAGAATGTGTGGCACTCTCGACCACCACATCGATGTTCTCGAGTGGGGGAGGGCCAACGATGGCAGAAGAAGCATAGTCTTCCCAATTAGCCTTGTGCAGAACCCACCTGGGTGGGCGTGCTGGGGACTCGCATTGTGGGAGTGACAAAAAAACGGGGAAATAGTCACTGCCACACAAGTCGTCATGGGCTCTCCAATGAACAGATGGTGGAAGGCTGTGGCTGCAGATCGACAGATCAATGGCCGAAAATGTGCCATGTGCCACACTAAAATGTGTGGGGGCACCTGTATTCAAGATGCAGAGGTCGAGTTGAGTTAGGAAATCCTCGACAACCCTGCCATGACTAGAGATCGTAGAACCACCCCACAAGGGTCTGTGGGCATTAAAGTCGCCCAACAGTAAGAAAGGTGGGGGTAGTTGAGCTACGAGTGCAGCCAAAACGTTCACAGATACGGCACCATCTGGTGGCACGTAGATACTGCAGATGGTGAACTCCTTGTGGTCCTCACCCTGACAGCCACAGCTTCTAATGGTGTTAGAACTTCTAATGGTGTTCGAAGGGGCAGGAGTTCACTGTACACAGAGGTGAGGATACACAAACACTCCACCTGAGACCCTGTTATATATGCTACGATTGCAGTAAAATCCCCTGTAGCCACGAAGGGCAGGGGTCCGCATTGCTGGAAACCAGGTTTCCTGGAGAGCAATGTAGAAAACAGGCGTCGTGCTCAGAAGCTGCCATAGCTCAGCCAGGTGGGGGAAGTAACCGCCGCAGTTCCACTGGAGAATGACATTGTTCGAGTGCTGTGAAGACATCAATGAGACAAATCGGCGGATCATATCTCAGCATCACTTGCATCCACCGATGGAGGTGTATCAGCTTGAGTGTCAGGTTTTTCAAGGGCGTCCACGAGAGCGAGATCCTCGGGTGACGCAAGAATCTCCACCTCATCCTCAGACGTATAGGTGGAGGCGGAGGGGAGCGGTGGCACGGAAGTCACCGTGGTCTCCTGTATTGCGCCCTTCTTTGGCCTTGGTTTACCCCTCCGTTCCCTTGGGAGCTTCGCCGATGGTAGGTGCTTCTCAGTCTCAACCACGGGGACTGAGGAGGAGCACGAAGCCCTGCGACCAGCAGTCGGCGAGCGCGCCTGCTGCTGGTTAGTGTCGTTATCGACACAGGCGGAAGGGAGTGTCCCAGGGGACCCCTTCCGTGTGAGGGAAGATGGAGAAGGTTGATCTTTCTGCGGTGGAGAGGCGGTAGCTGACTCCAAGGCTTTCGCCTTGGGAGCTGTAGAAGGATGGCCCCCAACCACCGTGGGGGCAGGCTTAGGTTGGCGGCCATGGGGGCCCACAGAAACAGATGAAGTAGGAAATACCGCCGCCGCCAAGTTGAGTGGTGATGACGTTACTGCTACGAACAAGTTGTTCATAGTAACAGGGTGCAGACCATCAAATTTTTTCTTCGCCTCATTATATGATATACGATCCTGGGTTTTGTACTTGGTAATTTTCCGTTCCTGTTGAAGTGCGGGACATTGCGATGAGCAGGGAGGATGGTTATGACCACAGTTGACACAGATGTGAGGCGTTGTACATGGGGTGCCCGGATGTGCTGGACGCCTGCATTACGCCATGTAGCACTGGACATGCAACAGGAAGACATGTGGCCGAACTTCCAGCATTGAAAGCACCTCATAGGGGGAGGAATATAAGGCCGCACATCACAACTGTAGACCATCACCTTGACCTTTTCTCTCAAAGGCCAAGATGAAAGTACCACTAGCGACCATATTATTCTTTGGGCCCCTATGGACGCGCCAGATAAAATGAACTCCTCGTCGTTCAAGGTGAGACCGTAGTTCGTATATGACACCCTGAACCATATTCAGGGACTTGTGGGGAGTGATGGTCACCGCAATGTCACCCAGCTTGTCACAAGCGAGTAGCTCCCGTGACTGGGCAGGGGATGCTGTGTGGATGAGAAGAGAACCGTTGCGCATTTTAGAGAGTGAGTCCACTTCCCCAAACCTGTCCTCTAGATGGTCCACAAAGAACTGAGGCTTCGTCGCTGAAAATGAGTCCCCATCAGTCCTGCTGCAAAAGAGATATCTCGGAGCATATTCTTCAGTCTGTTTTGTGCCCCGACGTCCCTCCCAAGATGCGGTCATGGAGGGAAACGTTTGGGGGTCGTACATACAGGCGTTGAACTTTCTCTTCTTAGAGACGGCGGTTGTACGTCCGCCAACGTCACCCGATTTTTGCCTCTTCATTGTGGGTGATCCGCCCCAATGCCACCCACTCCGATCAGGGGCTCTCCTCATGGGCCCCACCCAACCACAGCGGGATGACCGTTGCCGGGAGCATCGACTCCTTGGCTTGCCTGAGGAGTATGCAGTCTTGCATCGGAAGAGCGATCCGTGTGTTGTCAGGGGGCTACAGCCAAGAGGGTACATTACGACCCCACCACAACGGGCTGGCCACCGTGCTGGCTTTCTGGCGCAGTGTAAACCATTATGACTGGGGTGCAAGGGTGTCAGTGCACAACGGGCATGGCTTGCACTGAGATGAAATAACCTGTCTGACAGCTACATAAAAGCCCCAGCCACGATGCCGTTCCATAATGGGTGCATAAGGTGGAATTGCACAATGAATAGTCATAGCACCACTTAAGGTGTCCTTCCCCAAATGGTTCGCTCTTCAGGAAAATTTTGGAAAATGTAAGGTCAAACCCACATAGGGGACCAAAGGTATATGGCCGAAACGCATGATCCCCCCAGGGGGCCCACAGTTCTTTTGTGGGTACGTGTGTGGCGCGCACGGGGCCCCGAGCCGGAGCAGCCTTTCTTCTGCCCCCGGCTGCTTCACTTTCCGTCCCAGTTTATGCCTTCGCCCGGAGACGGGCATATTTCGTGAGCTACGGAGGTTCTTGTTGTCGTTTTTCTTCCTTCGTTCCTTTCTTATCCTTTGTTTCTGTCTTTCTCTCCTTGTACTTTCCTAGCCTTCTTCTCCCCCTCATTAGTCTCCGCCTCGGCGTTTGAGACACTTCTTTCCTTCTTTCTCTTCGCTTCCTCTATTCTTCTTCTTTCCTCCCTGTGCGTGTCTGAAGGCCGACCCACGCATTATCATGCGTAGCAGGTGACGGGGTAACGCGTAATTCCCCGCCCCGGGTAGACAAGTAGGGCACGTACGTACCCCCTGGTAAAGGCCAAGCCCAGGGAGGGGTGATTACCAGAGCTGGTACCATCCGAACGTGCCGATTGGTCCCTCCGTCAGTTCTCGGGAGGTGTGACCTAAGGTGTGAACAATCACCTAAGGCGGGTAAGCCCTCGGAGAGGGCCCCCACTAGGAAGGAGCGCGCCATCGGAGACGCCGGTAATCACGGGGGACACTTCCGCGATGACTTCCTTCTCTTCTTTAGCGACTTTGACCCAGAAACGTAAGTTAGATTCGCCTCAGCAGAAAAATGCCTAATGTACCGAAATTTCTTGTTGTGTCTCGCACCGACGGAAAAGATTTCAATTCTGTCAATCCTTTCGTTATACAGAAAGGTGTAGATGCAATTGCTGGCCCTGTTAAAACCTGTTCTCGTCAGCGCAATGGCACATTGTTGCTGGAAGTGGACAGTGCTTTCCAAGCCCAGAAACTTATCCGGACTATGTTATTACACACGTTTCCAGTCAAGGTAGAAGCGCACACTCAACTCGTCACGGGGGGTAGTTTTTACGAGATCCCTTGACGGGTTGTCTGATGACGACATCCAGTCCTGTATGTCCGATCAGGGTGTGACAGCCGTCCACAGGGTGATGAAGAAGGTAGATAACCAGTTGACACCGACTCTTACTGTGTTTTTGACATTCGACAGAGTTGAACTCCCGTCGAAGGTCAAAGCAGGTACGAAGTTATCTCAGTCCGCCCTTATATTCCAAACCCAACGCGCTGCTACCAATGCCACAGGTACAACCATACCCGTGAATCTTGCCCAAATGCAGCAAAATGTGTCACTTGTGGTAGGGACGCCCATGAGGGGGATTGCCCACCTCCGTCCCCTCACTGCCTTAACTGCAACGGCGACCATGCGGCTTCCTCTCGCGACTGCCCGGTATATAAGGATGAAAAAATCATTCAGCAAATTCGGGTTACGGAGAAGGTATCAACATCTGCCGCTCGAAAGTTGTTGGCGAGTCGAAAGCCCACAGTCCTCCCAGAGGGTACATATAGTATGGTCCTCACCTCAACTCGGCCTACTAAAGATTCCAGTACCCAGACTTGTGATTTCACTTTCGCTGACACAGTTGTGCGATCCGTCAGCCCGAATATTGCCCGTTCCACGTCCCCGCTTCCTCCTGCTGCTTCAAAGGTACAGTCTTCGTCAACATCTAGTATACCACGGGCACCTAAACAAGATGCCCGGACCTTGAAAGAGGAACCCGTCCGTGAGGATTTTCTGCGTTCTCAGGCTCCCCAACCGTCAACTGCCTCTTCCCGCCGTCACTCTTCCAGAAGAGCTGACAAGAAAAAGAGTTCCTCTCCTTCCCCGCCGAGGTGTGACCCATCTGTCACGCCGTCCAACAGTTGCCGTCCTCGGCCGTCTTCTGTTTCACCGGGACGCTCCGTTTGCCGGGCGCCCGGCCCTTTACCGGCTGTGATAACTGCCCCTCCTGATCAACTCAGGGAGGTGGCAGGCGTGTCGGTCGAACCAATGGAACATGACCCTTTGCCCCCAGACAGCGATAGCAGTGCTCCCTCGAAATCCGGTCCTCAGCGGCCGTCGAGGTGACCCCGCTTGCTAGTTGGTTTTTGTCCTTATTTCTTATCTAATTTTTTTTTATCATGGCGCTCCTTCAATGGAATATTCGCGGCATTCGTTCCAATCGGGAGGAGTTAAAACTACTCCTTCGGTTGCACTGCCCGCTTCTAGTCTGTCTCCAAGAAACAAAGTTGCGTCCACGTGATCGTGCAGACTTTCCACACCACACCTCTGTGCGGTTCGACCTGCCACCCGTGGAAGGTGTCCCAGCCCATGGAGGGGTTCTGATGCTCCTTCGAGACGATGTCTATTTCCATCCCATTTCATTGCATACTCACCTACAGGCAGTTGCCGTCCGCATCACCCTATCCACATTTACTTTTTCCCTCTGTAATATTTATTTGCCATCGTCATCTGCCCTTACTAGGGCAGATGTGCTACACCTTGTTGATCAGCTCCCTTCACCTTTCGTGTTGATAGGCGACTTTAATGCCCACCACCCCCCATGGGGCTCTCCGGCACCTTGTCCGAGAGGCTCCCTTTTGGTGGACCTTCTCCAACAGCTCGATCTTGTCTGCCTCATCACCGGTGCACCGACCTTCCTTTCAGACACAACACACACTTATTCCCATATAGACCTCGCAATATGCACTCCTCAGCTTGCCGGTCGGTTTGAGTGGTATGCACTTTCTGACATGTACTCGAGTGACCATTTCCCCTGTATCATCCACTTTCTGCATCATTCCCCATCTCCTCGTCCCACCAGTTGGATCATTCCTCAAGCCGACTGGGGGCTTTATTCTTCCATGGCTGTTTTTCACGATCGGAATTTTCCCACCTGTGACAGTCAGGTCGACTACCTCACAGAGGTTATTCTCAAAGCTGCCGAACGTTCCATACCTCGTACATCCTCTTCTCCACGTCGTGTACAGGTCCCTTGGTGGACTGCAGCCTGCCGCGACGCGCTTAGAGCCCGGCGCCGCGCTTTACGCACCTTCCGCCGCCACCCGATTTTGGAGAATTGCATACATTATAAACGTATGAGAGCGCAATGTCGTCGTATCATAAACGACAGCAAGAAAGCTTGCTGGACTACTTTTACTAGTTCTTTTAACCGTTTTACTCCCTCCACGTTTGTTTGTCATGGCTTACGCCGTTTATCCGGCATCAAGGTCTACTCCCCGATTCCTGGCCTGACCGTGGAGAACGCAGTCCTCGTGGGCCCCTCTGACGTTTCCAACGCATTGGGCCGTTTCTTTGCGGAGGTTTCGAGCTCTGCCCATTACCACCTTGCCTTTCTCCCTCGCAAACAGAGGAGGCACGGCCGCCTTATTTCCACTCTTTTAATTGTGAAAATTATAACGTCGCCTTCACCATGCAGGAACTAGACCGTGCTCTCGCCCTGTCCCGATCTTCTGCTCCCGGGCCCGATTCCATTCATATTGAAATGCTGAAGAACCTCTCTCCTGCAGGCAAGTGTTTTCTTCTCAGTACCTACAATCGCATATGGACTGAATGTCATGTTCCCACAAGTTGGCGTGAAGCCATTGTTGTCCCCATCCCCAAACCAGGGAAGGACAAACATCTTCCTTCCAGCTATCGTCCTATTTCTCTGACGAGCTGTGTCTGTAAGGTGATGGAACGCATGGTTAACGCTCGGTTGGTCTGGCTCCTCGAATCTCGCCGCCTCCTGACTAATATCCAATGCGGTTTTCGTCGACACCGCTCTGCTGCTGATCACCTCGTTACGTTGTCGACCTTCATTATGAACAACTTTCTAAAGAAGCGTCAAACAGTAGCAGTGTTCTTCGACTTGGAGAAGGCATACGATACCTGTTGGACAGCTGGCATTCTCCACACATTGCACACATGGGGCCTTCGGGGCCGCCTTCCTCTTTTATTCAAGCGTTTTTGGCGGATCGCAAGTTCCGGGTACGGGTGGGCTCTGTTTTGTCAGATACCTTTTGCCAGGAGAATGGGGTACCGCAGGGCTCCGTCTTGAGTGTGGCGCTCTTTGCCATTGCAATCAATCCGATCGTAGATTGCCTTTCAGCCGACGTCTCCGGATCTCTTTTTGTTGACGATTTCGCAATTTATTGCAGCGCCCAGCGGACGTGTCTCTTGGAGCGTTCTCTTCAACGCTGTCTTGACCGTCTATATTCCTGGAGCATCGCAAACGGCTTCCGATTCTCCACTGAGAAAACGGTATGTATAAACTTCTGGAGATACAAGGAATTTCTTCCACCTTCTCCACATCTCGGCCCTGTTGCTCTCCCTTTCGTGGAGACTACGAAATTCTTGGGACTCATGTTGGATCGTAAACTTTGCTGGTCCACACACGTGTCCTACCTGGCCGCCCGTCGTGCCCGATCCCTTAACGTTCTTCGTGTCCTCAGTGGCACGTCATGGGGAGCGGATCGTACCGTCCTGCTTCACCTTTACCAGGCCATTGTTCAATCGAAGCTCGACTACGGAAGCCTTGTATACTCTTCTGCACGGCCGTCGATTCTCCGCCGTCTCAACTCTATTCACCATCGGGGATTACGTCTGGCGACCGGTGCATTTTATACCAGCCCTGTTGAAAGTCTGTATGCTGCTGTATTACCCTTGACCACTCGACGTGACATACTCTTGTGTCGGTACGCATGCCACTTGCGGTCGATGCCCAACCATCCATCTTACCGATTATTTTTTGACGACTTACTCGACCGCCAATATCAGTTGTCTGCGATTGCCTTGCTTCCACCTGGAGTACGGTTTCGCCGCCTGCTACAGCGGCTCAATGTTACCCTTCCTTCCACCTATCGGTTGAGCGAAAGCCCATTGCCACCGTGGCATCAGGCCCAGATTCACACTCACCTTGAACTTAGTTCGCTCCCCAAGGAGAGCACTCCGGATTTGGTATACCGCTCGAGGCTTGTCGAACTCCGTTCGCGGTTCGATAACGTCATATTTATTTACACTGATGGTTCCAAGAGCACTGCCGGTGTCGGATCTGCCTTCGTCGTCGAGGACAACCGGTTCCAATACAAGCTCCCTGACCGGTGCTCTAACTTCACGGGTGAGCTTTTTGCCCTCCACCAGGCCGTTTTGTACACCTGCCGCCACCGCCAACCTTTCTATGCCATCTGTTCGGACTCCCTTAGTGCCCTGCAGAGTCTTAAGGACCCTTTGTCGAACCATCCTCTCGTGTATCGGATCCAACGGTCCCTCCAGTTGCTAGCAGATGACAGCTGTCACGTTTCTTTCCTGTGGGTCCCTGGCCACGTAGGTGTGCCCGGGAATGAGACCGCCGACATAGCGGCCAAGGCCGCAGCTCTTTTACTTCGCGTGGCTACCTTTTGCGTCCCATCTGACGATGTTCAACGGGCTCTCCGCCGGAGTATCGTGTCGCAATGGCACAGTGCGTGGTTTTCAATGTCCAACAATAAATTGCGAACTGTAAAACCGATCCCGACCGCTTGGAGGACCTCCTCACGCCCCTCTCGGCGGGAGGAGGTCATCCTGGTCCGTTTGCGGATCGGTCACTGACGTTTCAGCCACCGTCACTTGCTGTCCGCCGACCCTGCACCGCTGTGCTCCTGCGGTGAACTGCTGACCGTGCGACATGTTTTACTGTCTTACGTACTTTTTACTCATCTCCGTGTAGCCCTTCACTTTCCGTCTACTCTGGAGGAAATTTTAGCTGATGACACACGAGCAGCTGCTAGAGTTTTGCGTTTTATCAACTTGGCCAACTTATCCAAGGATATTTAACCCTTTTAATTGTCTTTTATCTTTAGTTTTTAGCCTCTTCTTGATGCTCGGACAGTCACCATTTTTTTTTTTTTTTTTTAGATCATAGCGAATCTATGTTTTTGACTGGGCGCTAATGACCATAGAAGTTGTGCGCCCTAAAACCACAAAAAAAAAAAAGAAACGTATGAGGACTCCTTTTAGTCGCCTCTTACGACAGGCAGGAATACCGCGGGCCTATTCTTACCCCCGAACCCGCAGTGGAAGGGGGGGGGCGAGACTTAAAAAAAGTGGCTGCAGCTATTGGAGTGTCTCCAAATGTAATTTCCACTACCTGATAACGATTATAAACAACATAAATCGTTAAAAGAAAGCAAAACCAAGCTTATCCACGGATAATATCAGCAAGAGATGACCGTTATCTCCGGATAATAGCCAGTGAAGACAGGAGGCTGCAACGCACCCTCCGGACAGAAAGCGCAGTATGAACGCAAACGGGACGAAACCGCCTTCCGCCTTCGTAAATGTGGTCTCAACGCACGGAGGCCTATGGTGTGTGTCCTGTTAAAACCTTTTAAAACCATGAAACCGTTTATCCCGCAGAAACTGAGCGCAAGATTTTGGGTTCATCCGGACAACCGTCGTTCTGGGTAGATCGTGAAACTCTTAACACTTCTGCTTATGTGCAGGAAAAATCAGCATATCGTGACCTTGGAGTCAGTATTGGCGGACGTACAATGTCATTCAGACTTTGACTGTTCAGAGTTATAGAGTCGAGATCCTTCGCCCATTTGTTGTACCCTACCCTGGTTCCACGAGAGATGTGTTCCTTGTGGTGGACGATACCGCTCGACCCCACAGACCTTCACAGGTGGACTTCATGCTTGAAGCCGAGGAAACTGAACTAATGAAACGGCCAGCTTCTTCACCAGACTTAAATCCGACAGAACATAATATATGCGATGCACTTGGCAAACACACTGCAGATATTGCAGAGTTTGATATTGCAGTAATGGAAGAACGAACAAACATCCCTCAAGAGCTAATTGATAACCTCATATTGTCCATGCCACGAGGGTGTGCAATAGTACTGATTGTACAAGGTGATCACAAAGCAGAGGGCAACTATACTGACTTTTCGCTATTATTGTTTCCCCATGGCGCCAAGCTGAGGTCTGCAATACATGTCCTGGAAGCTTTGAAGCCTCGGCGGAGTGACCGAGCCCATTGAGACGCTATGCTCCGATGCGCGAGGCCATTCCCCGTCGGGAGTTCGACTCCTCCCTTAGACATGGATGTTTATGTTGTCTTTAGTACAAGGTTGTTTATAAGTACTTTGCAAGTTTCGTTTCTGATAATCCCGCAGTTAACTCCAATAAGCTTAACAAATATTTGAAAATTCTTAGCTTTGGGATGGTGTTTAACAGCATCGTCATGTTTCGCTGGATGTCAGGAATATCGTAAAATGTCTTTTCCTTTCAAGGCGACTGTGAGTCAAGAGAATAGGAAGAAGTCTGGAGGATTGACGTTCGGCGAAGATGGTTGATGTTCAAAATGCCTTTTTTGCCAAGAACGTTTGATGACTTTAGCTTTGTGTAGGACATTTCAACACCCATAATACTCGCAGGATCTCAGTGCTAAAGACTTCTTCCAATTCCTTCAAATCGCTTTGAAAGGAACTTCACGACGTTTTTCACCACCATCGCAAAAGAATTCGTGAAATGTTTTCAGATCATGTATGGCATACCTCAGCGGTCCATAGTTATGTCAGGTAACTATTTCGAAGGACCGGAAGTTAACTGTAGGTAAGAGTTCATCTACGTTAATGCTGCAGAAATATTCACCGAACTAAAGCTGAAATCTTATTTGAGCTACACTTGGTACTAATTTTCCAATCAGACGACAATGAATGTGTTGGTAGAAACCGCCTACGAAACACGGTTCATATGTCATGAACAATAACACTCGCAAAAACCTTCAACGTCAAATGATAATGGTCCACAATTCCTCGTAAATGATTACATCGTTTTCAAGCAAAATTGGCAAACATGTGCATCAGAGCCAGGAAAGTACTGTTATGGGGAACACCTGCATCTACATCAATGCCCTTCAAATCACATTGATGTGCATGACAGATGGCTTCGTACTATCTACGACATTAAATCCAAGAAATATGAAGTCACATACAATGAAAGTCACAAAGCATTGCTCCATCATGCGACGGGTGAATAACGCTAGTATTATAATGAATCAACAGATCCCTATAGAGAGCCAGATAATATGCATCTCCTTTCGCCTGCTAAAATAGTGACGCCGAAGGATAAAGTGAAATTCAAGCAGAAGACATTGGGAATTGAGTGATAGAATTCTCTCGGTATCATACCAGAAAATTCCACGTAATATACGTCACTGAATAAACTTTTTACATCAATATGCATTGCACTTGCAAGTTATATGGCGATGAGCAAATATTTACTCTTTCCTTGTGCGCAAGCAGTACTTCCCGTTTAGAAACGGAACAAACATGACACATTTTAAGTACAGTATGTCTGAAAGAAAACAATTCCACTATATTGCTTCTATAATATGATACCCTTTTGGCGAGCAAACCTCTATTTACTTGTCCAAATATTTAATGACAAAGATTTAAGCACAACAGGCACTTCGCCGGATTTGATCAGAGAAGGGGTGATATTCAAAGTTTCCGGTTCTCGGTAAGATTGCTGAAAAGAATCACAGCAGCTCCGTTGGCAGAAGGGGTACGGATAGGGGGGAGGGGGGGAGATCAAAGAGGGTTCGGGGTTGGGATGGGGTGTGGGTGGAAATTCCGGCATCTGGCTCGGAGCTGTCGACAAATAACCGGCTTGCAGGCTGCTGGCTGCATTCTTCTTATTACCCCAGTTTTGGAACGCCCACGGTAATCGGGCGCAGAGCAAACGTTTATTAGCTTCCGACACCAGAGTTCCTTAATTAAAACTGGAAGTATGATTCTCCGAAGGGGCGGCGAGGCGTTGTCTGGGATCCCATTACATCGAGCACATTATTTGATAGCGCTTCAGACTGAGGTGAGCTGTCTTTTCTCATTTGTTAGCTGACTGCCCCATCAGTGAAAAAGTATTCGCTGTACGACACCTTCCTCCAGAAGAACTAAGAAAACCGTATCGACACTTCACAATGGACCTAACGCCATTATTTGAAGCATTTTCTTTTTGTAACACTACAGGAGCAGCGTTATCAGTAGTCCGTTGACAAATTCCCCTTTAGAGACTAGAGATGCGAAATTACTTTGACGTCCAAGAAATTCTGGTGCGTATTACTGGATGTTCAAATGTTTGTAGAACTTATGGGACTTAACTACGGGGTCATCAGTCCCTAAGCTTACAAACTACTTATGAACTACTTAAGATTAAGGACGGCACAAATATCCATGTCCGAGGGGGGATTCGAACCCCCGATCGTAGTGGCCGTGCAGACCGTAACCGGAGCGCCTCAGTATTACTGGATGTATTGCTAACATTCGACAGTATTAATCTATATCTATAAATGTGAATGTCTGTTCGGTGTACGTTTATCACGCCTGAACCACAAGATATAAAGAGCTAAAAATTTGTACCGTTACTAATGTCTAACCGGGGAAGGATTTAGGCACCGTTTTACGGCGATCAGATAACTATTTATCTGTTTACACTAATGTGAATGTCTGTTCGGTGTACTCTTATCACGTCCGAACGACAATACGCAGAGACCTAAATATTTGTACAGTTACTAATTTATACCTGGGGCATGTTTTAAGTCACGGTTTTATACCGAGCTGATAGATATTTAGTAATTTGAAGAATATAACGTGAAATGCGGAACAATAATTACTCTTTGAAAATTATATTTACTCTTTGAAAATGGTTTTATTGGTTGCATTGTTGCTTGCGGGTTGATAATGATAAAAGCGTGGAATATGCTGGAATGGAAAGTTATCGGTGTATATAAAATTGTACGTGTGTGTGTGTGTGTGTTAATATTTCGCTCTGCAGCGAGAACTAGAGAACGCAAACGAATGGTCTGTGTGTAATTGTTGTCTGAAGTGTCCCGTTGTACATCATAGCAGTTCCATGCCGATAGCTACAAGAGGGTAGAAGATACGATGGTTGAAAGTCGTCATATTATAAAAAAATTCGGATTGAAGGCCAGCGATGACGTTTGAGACTCTATAGCAAGGAGGTTACATACAGCGGAACGTGATGCCACAGACCATATCTTTGGTCTATGCATGCTACAATGTCTTCAGCTCTTTCTCTGTTAGGATTAGCAAACGAATCAGGAAAAAATAAGAATAAATAAATTAAGCAGTAAAAAAGAAATTTATTTTAATACATCTCTTTAAAAATCGATTTGACGTTTCGCACATTACATCAAGTGATCGATCTGTGATATTATTAGAATCATTATTGTTCGAAACGAGTGCATTTTTACGTTTGATTTGATCTACACTACTTACTTTCCTGATAAACGGTAAGTCCATAGACTTCTGCAATCTGATAGGAATAGTGTTCAGTTTGTTTATAAAGAAGGTATTGTATTTCATTTCATCCTTCAAAACCAGTGTCATTGCACACTACTGAAAGGTAGCTTTTCTATCATAATCAACCATCACGCGAGCGGATCTGCGGGTTTAAGCTAGTAAACCATAAATGTAAATCCTTCGTTACGTTGAAAAGAAGTTTTCAGTGCAGCTCTGCATGGTGGTGTGATAGTTCTTTATACTGTGATAGCGTTAGTCCTGGCGTTTCCAAGGTCTGTATACCCACGTCTCGCAGGTCAACCCTAATGAGGCCGTATCTCTTTACTTATGTGTCGTACAATAAAATAATTTTCCGGGTCCGTGTAGTGGAACATTAAGAAATTGTTTGCGAAATGTGTTTTGACTACAGTTGTTGGTGAAGACGTTCTAAATTACAGTCTAATCCGTGATTGGGACGGAGTTTCATGCAGTTCATAGTTTTTGAAGTAACGTCTTCTAAACCGTATGTTGTAGAATGACATAATTTATAAGGTAAATTTTGTGGTGTATATATATACTGACTGTAAAATGTAGCTCAGACTCGTACAATAACATCCCAAGTACATTAAGTGGTAGATATGGGCACTGTATGCAAGTCGACAATAGTGCCACCAGCAGAGGCATAATAAACAGAAAAATATGAGTAATGAGAGGGTTAATCATTAAGCATATTGTTTATGGTCTCATATTTCACGAACAGTCCGTCATGCTGTGATTTCAAAGATAAATGAAGTAGTATGTGTGTATACCGTCTGTAAAATGTCGTTGAACATAATTAAAACCCTACATGTAATATATTGTATATCTGTGCGGAATGCTGTAGTTTTATTTGCAATAGCATTTGAAGAGCGTGGCCGTGCACTACAAGGCGCGGAGCGCGTGGTTGCTCACCGTCGGACATTTCAGTCCTCCTCCGGGCCTTACTCAAGTTAGTTTAAGTATTTTGTAAGCCTAGCGACTGATAACCAACGTGGTTTAGTTCCTAAGCTTTGCAAACATTGGAACATTTAAGTAATAACCGGTAAACTCCTACCCTTTAACAATTTTTCTTTTCTGTCAGTGTGAAAAGGTTGGAAACTACGTACTACGTTGCAAGTTACTATGTGCTTTCGTTATCAAGTAGTGAATGCGTCAATGTAAGTCGCCTGATGAGGCAATATTTTGTGGGTCATTGTTTATGACGTCATGTCTCCGGAACTGCTTCTGATAAGTACCTCACAAACGGCTTTTAACCAAATTGCGTGGTTACGGTATATCGCCCCAAATATGCGACTGGATAAGGGATTTCCTGTCAGAGAGGACATATTTTGTAGTAATCGATGGTAAGGCTTCGACTAAAACTGAGGTGATATTGGGCGTTCCACAGGGTAGTGTCGTTGGTCCTCTGCAGTTCCTTATTTACATAAATGATTTGGGAAAATATCTAAGTAGCTCCCTTAGGTTGTTTGCAGATGACGCCGTCATTTACCGTCTAGTAAAATCATCTGAAGATCAAAACCAACTGCCGAACGATCAGAATGAGTTATCACTATGGTGTAGAAATTGGCAATTGACTCTAAATAATGCGAAGTGTGAAGACGTCCACATGAGTACAAAATAAAATCCGCTAAACTTCGTTTACAAGATAAATCAATCAAACGTGAAGGCCGTAAACTCGGGAATTACTATCACTTAAGACTTAAACTGGAAAGAACACGAAGATAATGTCGTGGGAAAGGCGAACTAGACACTGCGTTTTATTGGCAGACCCCTTGAAAGATGCAACAGAACTACTAAAGAGACTGCATACACTATGCTTGTCCGTCCTTTTTGGAGTATTTCTGCTCAGTGTGGGATCCTTATCAGGTGGGTTTGACGGAGGACATCGAAAGAGTTCAAAGAAGGGCAGCTCGTTTTGTAATGTCACGATACGGAGGAGACAGCGTCACGGAAATGATACAGGACCTGGGATGGGAATCATTACAACAACGGCGCTTATCGCTGCGGCGTGGTCTACGTACTAAACTCCAATCACCAACATTCTCCTATGAATGCAAAAATATATTTTTGACACCCACCTACATAGGTAGAAATAATCATCGGAATAAAATACGAGAAATCAGAGCTCGAACGGAGAGATTCAATTGTTCATTCTTACGCGCACTATTTGACAGTGGAATGGGAGATGAATAGTATAAAGGTGGATCGATGAATCCTCTGCCAGCCACCGAAATGTGATTTGCAGAGTATCCCATGTAGATGTAGATGTAGATGTAGATCTATCTTTCGTTGGCGGTTTTGAGCTCAACAGGGAATGTTGCCTGATAGAAATATAAATGTGTAGCAACTGTGATTGAAGTGAGAACAGTAGTTTATTATTTATGTCTTTATGTCTTCTTTAGCCTGACGAGATTAGGATTTAAGGCCCTTTATGAACATCTGACGGCGAAACAATACATACATAAAATTGTAATAAAACATTACAGTAATAATAAAATGATAATATTTGAGAATAATAATATGAATATTGACAGTTTAAAAATATTTTAGCGTATTTAAAATCACGAGGAATAACACATTTTAAATAATATTTCATGTTGTGAGATAGATGGGTGTTAAACGTAGAGAAGGAAGATGAAATGACAGTGACAGAAGCACCTAGGAAAGAGAAGAGAGGAATGTAAACAGGAGGACGTTACCGACTCATGGGGGAGTGGAAGTTTTAGGGGCAGCATGGGAACTGACATAGTGACCTGCAGAGAGATAACTGTTATGGTGGTCCATTAGTTGTCTTTTGAAGTGTGGCACGAATCTCTGATATTACAACCAAGATTGTTCCAAAGTCGGGTTCCTGATATAGTAGAAGATATAGAGGACAGGTATAAGATTTAGAGTGGACGACAAAAAATGAGGAAGTGCAAATATTAAGTAAACGATAGACAAAGCAGAGCGTATGATAAACTTTACGCTTATCAGCACGCAGCCACAGCAACTGCTTGTAGGCTGGTATGATGTTGTCGGAAAAGCGTGAGGTTTTTTTATGGGACTTATGGGATTTAACTACGGGGACATCAGTCCCTAAACGTACAAACTACTTATGAACTAGCTTATACTAAAGACGGCACAAACATCCATGCCCGACAGCAGCGGCTTTGCAGACCCTGACTGGCACGCCGCAGACCGCTCGGCCACTGCGGCCGGCAAAGCGTAAGTCACATATGAATCTTACACAAGCATTCATCGGCAATTGTAGCCCACGTGAGCTCATGATTTAATATCAACAATAAAAAAAAAGATTTACTTCCGTAAAATAAAAGAGAATTCAGCGCATATTATATTCTAAATATGAGTAGCAAAACTTATACAAAATATGATGTGGTGTCTACTTAAAATTACTTATCTTTGCACTACTGTTGCCCCCCTTCCATCCACCCATCGAAAATATATGCTGTATTCGCCAGTGAACGCCTACCAGCCACTGCTACGCCGGATCCAGCTAAAGCGGCACTCAGCACAGACCTTAGTTTTCGTGTGTGCTATTGTATCTATTGTGGCTTAGCGCCATTTGTAATTAGTAGTTGTTTGTGTGAGACTTTGCACTATTGTATTTTTCTCTCTCTCTCTTTTTTTTTATTTTATTTTTTTAGTGGCAACGAAACCTAGGTCAATATACTAAAAATTACGCAACTTGGTGGGTGGTGTACAAAATTGTTTTAAAGAAGCTGTTGTATTTATTTGCTTGTCCGTAAGTCGCTGGTTATCTAATTTTTTGCACTCATTATTTTCGTTTGTTGTTGTACGCCCATAGACGTTTTGTTAATAATAATTTATCATTTTCATCTGTTGTTTCATTTTTTCATGGTAGGACTGCGATCTCTATACTTTGAAGTATTAAAATGCCTAGATTGCAAATACTGATTTATTTTTCCTGACGACCGGTTTCGATACACTTAAGGTATACATCTGGTCACTTGTGTCCTATGTTATCTTTTTGTGAAGGCGTGTGACATTACAATGGTATGTCAATCATAAAACAATTAACTTTGACCAATGGTACGTCACACATAAAACGGTTAAAATACTTAAAACCCATTCTCCATTGTGTCATGTCGACAGAGCGCCTTCTTACAACTGAGTTGCTGTGTTTCCTGCAGATTGCCGGACATTACAGTATTGGCGACGAGGATAAAATTTTATCTTAGTACTAATGCCTCCCTTTGAGGAATTTCTCCACTCCTTGACGGAAACTTTACTCCAGATACAGGCGACGCACCACCGCACCACCCGCATCCCCAGCGTTGCAGGACGTAACTCACAGAGTACATTCCATTGTAACTACGTAGGCTTTCTCGGCGTAATGACTGATAATATTCTTCTCGGGTTTCCTGCCGGATAAATACGTCATCTGGACACAATATTTCGGTGGTCCACCTGACCGCCATCCTCAGGTGACAGTGCTTGTACACCGACTCGCCGAGACTGAGTACAAGCCGCGAGGGGCGGCCTCTATATACGCCGCGGAAGGCCGAGTGCGCGTGCGCAAAAAGTGACAGTTCTGCCCTCTACGTTTCAGCGCAGCCAGTGGTAGAAGCCGGCGTAAACGATAGATAGCTATTCAGCAGAGACCGTTGTTTTCTGATGTCAAACAATAAAGGGTTCCACATTTCACTCAAAGAAAAACCCTTGTATTTGTTTATAATATTTTCAGAAAGACGAATTCCGATCGATTCTTTTAAAATGCAGTCCCAATAGCGAGACGCAGAAGCAACCATTTGTGTTTCATCATACTTCATTTTATGTCCCTCAGTAAGACAGTGCTCAGCTACTGCAGATTTCTGTGGTTGAAGCTATCTTGTGTGTCGGTACATCGATCTTGAATTGTTCGTATTGTCCGACCGATGTAAACTTTCCCACAGTGACAAGGAACTAAGTCATTCTTTACGGAGCTCAGGAGTGCTCTAACTTTGGCAGGTAGACAGAATATACATTGGATGTCACGTCTTTTTTGCTGGAAGCATTTCTTCAAAAGTTGGAAGAATTTTAAAAAATCATGAGATCCAATGTATATTCCGTCCACCTGCCAAGGTTAGAGCGCTCCTGGGCACAGTAAAGGATGACTTAGGATTGAGGTAACCCGGCGTATACGAAATTCCTTGTCACTGTGGGAAACTTTACATCGGTCAGACAATCATAACAATTCAAGATCGATGTACTGAACACCAGCGACACACAAGATTGCTTCAGCCAGAAAAATCTGCTGTATCTGAGCACTGTCTTACTGTGGGACATAGAATGAAGTACGAGACACAATTGGCTGTCTTTGCTTCTCGCTATTGGGATTGCATTTTAAAAGAATCAATCGCAGTTCGACTTTCTGACAATATTATAGACAGAGACATAGGTTTTCCCTTGACTGCAATGTGGAACCCCGTATTATTTGACATCAAAAAACAACGGTCTCTCTTTAGACCTGCTGAATAGCTATCTATCGTTTACGCCGGTTCCTACCACTGGCGGCGCTGAAACGTAGAGGTCAGAACTGTCAGTTTTTGCGCACGCGCCCTCGGCCTTCCGCAGCGTATATAGGGGCCGCTGCTCGCGGCTTGTACTCAGTCTCGGCGAGTCGGTGTACCAGCACTGTCACCTGAGGATGGTGGCCAAGTGGACCACCGAAATATTGTGTCAAGATGACGTATTTATCCTGCAGGAAGCCCGAGAAGAATATTAGATTCCATTGCCGGAAAATTGAACACTTGCAGTTTTCGATAGCGTTTTGGAACCATGGCCGAATTATGTAGAGCGGCTGGAACAGCACTTCCTGGCCCACGGAGTACTCGAGGAAAACCGGCGTCGGGCTTTCTTCATAGCAACAGTCGGTCCCCAGGTGTATCACTTGATTCAACAATTAAAGCCGGAGCAGACGCCTCAAGATCTCTCGTATGCCCATATAAAAAAACTGCTTTTGTGAGTAATTTGAGGTGCAAATACACGTTACATCCACTCGCCAGGTTTGTATTCCTGTCGAAACTTGGCAGATCAGACATATCGGGAATGGATTATGATACTGCAGGCTCTGTCTCGTGATTGCAAATTCAGGTGCGCCATCGTCCCCTGCAAGTAGTCCTGTGCTCCTTCATTGATTCGCGATATGTTGGTGTTTCACGCACCGGACGATGGACTTGGAACTGAGATCTTGAAGTGACAGGACCAGTCACTCGACACCTGTCTGCCGATTATCCGTGCCATTGAACAGACTCGCCGGCCACGGTCACCGCGCTTTGATTCCACCGCGTTTGCGGCTCGCCAGTCCTCTGGCGTCGGGCGGTCGCCTCGTCCTACCGTGGACCGACGGTCTCCCGAACGCCTTCCTTCTTGTCAGAACTGCTTCCGTAAACACCAACGGGCAGACTGCCCCCACCGACAGTCTAGGTGCACTGTTTGTCGCCCAAGAGGAAACATCGCCGTTGTTTGCCAGGCTTCACAGAAACACCGCGTTTTCACCACAATTCCGGAGTATGGGCAGGCAGCTGATGAATCACAGTACTCGGAAGACCTGCGTTACGACGACGGGCAAATATTTTCTGTCATTCCCCTGTCTGGAGCGCGGCTCCTCCTTACATTGGAGCTCGCAAATACTTATGTGGTTTTCCAAATCTACACAGTTTCCCAATGCTGTTCCTCGTTTTTAAGACCCACCAGTCCCGTTTGCTTTACGTGTCCGTCTACAAGCAGATGGCGTCTTCTCACCCATTGCTGGGCGACGCCTATAGTCTTAGTCGAGAAGCTGAATGGCACCTCACGCATATCTGGTGACACGAGGCATGTCCACAAAGTAAGTTCCGTTTGGTTATGTAAACCAAACGTGTACAGATACAGAAAAAAATATTGTATGAAAATCTTTAACTGTTCTATTACTTTTCTACATAACTTCCGAAATTTTGTAGGCACTGGTCATAGCGTGGCACAAGTTTTTGTGTGCCTTCATAGAAGGTAGCCGCCTGTGTATTCAACCATGTGCCAAACATGTTCTTTCGGCTCATCATCGTTGAAGTGGTGACCACCAAGGACAGATTTTAGGTTGCCTATCGACCTCACAACCCGAATGGCCCAAACAACTCTTACGGGAATTTCACTGGGACGTGTTTGATCATCCTCCGTTTAGTTTCGCTCCTAGCGACTTTCTTCTAACACCTAAAACCTACCCATGGTGGTCAACCCTTCAGCGATAATGACGAGCTGAAAGAACATGTTACCACATGGTTGAATACACAGGCGGCAACCTTCTACGAAGAAGGCATACAAAGACTTCTACCACGCTATGACAAATGCCTACAAAATATCGGTAGCTATGTAGAAAAGTAGTTTAATAGTTGTATATTTTTGTAGAATAAATATTTTTTCTGTATCTGTACACGTTTGTTTTATATAACCAAACGGAACTTACTTTGCGGACATACCTCGTATTATGGTCACGCTAAACTCGCAGTCAATCACTGATGCGTACCCTTTACCGTCGATAGATGATATCCTGTCTCGTCTTGAGGGATCAAATGTCTTTGCTAAATGGGATTTGCGCGATGCTTATATGCAACTACCTTTGGTCGAGGAATCGCAACGGATCCTGGTTATCTATAACCGGTGTGGCCTTTTCCGGTACAATCGCCTTCCTTTCGGAATTGACAGCGCTCCCGCCATTTTTCGAAGTTACTTGGAGCATCTCAGCAACCTGGTCCCAGGCGCTGCAAACTATCGGGACGATGTCATTGTAGGCGGCTCTTCTGCAGTAAACATTGCTAAGAAACTAGATCAACTTTTCCAGGTGTTCACCACGGCTAACCTACGTTGCCGGAAGAAAAAGGGCGAACTTTTTGCGCGGGAGGTTAGCTACCTCAAGATTGATGCAGAAGGCCTCCACACCACCCCGGATTATATCTAGATGATCCATAACCTACTACTACCCACTAACGTGCAATAATTGCAATCTTTCCTTGGGTACATAAATAATGATCGTCGTTTTATACCAGATGCTGCAGACCTACCTCCACCCCTTACCAGGTTATTGGGAAAAGCTTCACTTTAAACTGGAACACATATCAGGCATTTGCAAGGCTCAAGTCAGCTCTCCTTCAACCTCCATGTCTGGCTGCTAACGACCCTTCTCTTACCCTCGTCGTCGCTGCCGACGCCTCGGACTATGGGTTGGGTGCAGTTCTTTTACAAGTGGTGGACGGCGTCGAGAGGCCGGTAGCCTGCATCTCCAAAAAAATTACGGACGCTCAACCGAAATATAGTCAAATTGAAAAGGAAGCTTTGGCACTGGTCTTCGCCCTGACGAAATTTTACGATTACGTTAACTGTCGTTACTTCAGGCTGCACACCGACCCCAAGCCCCTGGTATCTCTGTTTCACCCTGGAGCTGCCGTGCCCATCCGTACGGGAAGCTGTCTCCAACGTTGGTCTCTCTTCATCGCACCATTCAGCTTCGACATTGTGTATCGCGCCTCTGACATACACGCGAACGGCAATTTCATTTCCCGGTTGCCAGTTGGAACAGACCGAACATTTGTCACTTCGCTGTTGGTTTGCTTTCACGCGGAGCCGGACGTAGACGTGGCTCTTGCCGTTCTCCCATTGAACGCCAACACAGTACGAAGGGCGTCTGGAAAAGATCCAACACTGCAAGCCCTACGCCACCAAATCAGTGCTGGTTGGCCGGACAGTCGTCGCAGTATCTGCGATCCGGCAATCCAGCATTTCTGGGAGCTGAACCATAGTCTTTTTGAAACTTCCTGGCATATTAAAATTGTGTGCCGGAACCGGGACTCGAACCTGGGACCTTTGCCTTTCGCGGGCAAGTGCTCTACCGACTGAGCTACCCCGACACGACTCACGATGCCGCCTCACAACTTTACTTCCGCCAGTACCTCGCCTCCTACTTTCCAAACTTCACAGAAGCTCTCTTGCAAACACGCAAGACTAGCACTCCTGGAAGTAAAGGCAAAGGACCCAGGTTCGAGTCCCTGTTCCGGCACACAATTTTAATCTGCCAGGAAGTTTCATATCAGCGCACACTCCGCTGCAGAGTGAAAGTTTCATTCTGGCATAGTCTTTTTGTTCGAAGTGGAGTCATTAGCCATTCCTTGGGTGGTCATCCCAAGGACGTCGGAACATCGTGTCCTCCACCTCCTCCACACCGGTCATTGGAGAATCGTCCTCACAAAACAGCTGGCCCGCCGTCACCTTTATTGGCGTGGGTTAGATGAATACATCGCCGATCTCGTATCTGCCTGCACCAAGTGTCAAAGCCGCCAGCTAGACCTCAGCGCTAGTATTTTACATGGCCTGTTGCAGCTGCTCCTTGGGAAGGTGTTCATGTGGACTTCGCAGGAACTTTTCATGGATCCCACTGGCTTATCCTGATAGACACTAGATCAAGGTTTCCGTATGTGTCACGCATGGCGGCCACCACATCTGCCGAGAAAATCAAATTTCCTCGACGAATCTTTGCCACTTAAGGGCTTCTAAAACTATAGGTACCGATAACGGCCCCCTGGTATACTTCGGCCCAGTTCAAGCAATTTTGTTCCACCAATGGGATTCCTCTCGTGCATACCGCCCCATTTCATCCAGCGTCTAACGGCCAGGCGGAACGTTTCGTGCGAACGTTCAGGACCCGACTCGATTAAAATGCTGTTCTATTACCAGATGCAAGAAGCCTTGCTAATGTTTGTGGCATCGTACCGAGCCGCTCCGCTTGCCGGTAAAAGTCCAGCGCAGTTACTTCACTGGCGACCGTTACACTCTCCCTTATCTGTTCTCGTTCTATCGGACTTCCCGGCCTTCCGCTCGTCCTGCGACGCACACTTTTCGTGTCGGCCAGGCGGTCTGGGCGCGGGTGTTCTCCCGTCATCGGGCTCGCTGGGCACCTGCTATCACCAGCAAACTCTGCAGTCGGGGAACGGCATCACTGCTCTTGGACGACGGGTCCACCACCAGCTGGTACCTCAACCAGCTCCGACCCCGACTGGTGACGAAGCAGTCCATGGGCAGCCACCGGTGGATGCCGCTGAACACCCCATTGC
Organism: Locusta migratoria; assembly: GCA_026315105.1. NCBI lineage: Eukaryota > Metazoa > Arthropoda > Insecta > Orthoptera > Acrididae > Locusta > Locusta migratoria. The sequence continues at coordinate 545,868,086 of CM048747.1, read as the reverse complement.
AGGACGTCCGCCGCCGCCCACGCTGGTGACCACTCCACGTGCTCATGGATATCGCCCATGATGTTCCCATCGCCTTGCCATGGACGTTTGTCGCGCTGTGCACACTTTTGGTGGGTATGGTGGCGGGTGGGGAGGGGGTGGAAGAATGCAGTGGCAGCCTCTGTATAGAATGCCTGCCCAACAGGTAACGTTATCACAGAGACTCATCTGTTTCTTGGCATGGTATTCGACAACAGACTTACTTGGGTGCCACATCTGCCTCAGCTGCGACACAAATGCTCACGGCATCTTAATATTCTCCGCTGCTTGAGCCATACAGCTTGGGGCGCTGCTCGTCCCACTCTCCTGCAGCTGTACAAGTCCTTGATACAACCAAGGCTTGATTACGGATGCCTCGTATACGACTCGGCAGCACCTTCCGCCTTGAGGATCCTTGACCCCATCCACCATGGTGGTATCCGGCTGGAAACTGGGGCCTTCCGCACCAGCCCTGTGCCAAGTCTTCTAGCCGAAGCAGGGATTCCTCCATTACACTTCCGCCGGCAGCAGCTTCTCGCTAGCTATGTTGCTCGAGTCCATGCCACGCCACACCATCCAAATCGCAGGCTTTTGTTTCCGACTGTCACCCCTCCTTTTCCACCACGTCGACCTAGATCAGGTCTTCCGATCGAGATTCGGGTTCGTACACTCACTTCCTCACTTAATTCCCTACCTCTCCCTGACGCTTTTTCCTGCCCATCCCGTCTTCCTCCTTGGTCCACTCCCTGTTTGTTTCTCCACTTGCAACTGTCCTACGATACAAAGGCATTAATTTCACCATTGACACTCCGTTGCCAGTTTCTGGCACTCCTTTCTGCTCATCGTGATGCTGAAGTCCTGTACACTGATGGCTCCCTGGTAAATGGCAGAGCTTTCGTTCATGGCGACCACACAGAACAACGGTCCCTGCCACCTGGCTGTAGTATTTTTACAGCCGAAGTGATCGCCATTTCTCGTGCTCTTGACCACCTCACAACGTGCCCCCGAAAGTCGTATGTCGTGTGCAGCGACTCCCTTAGTGGGCTGCAAGCCCTTTACAACTATTTTTCTTCCCATCCGTTGGTGCAATCCATCCACAACGCCATCACTGCACTTGGCAAGTCTGGATGTTCGGTGGACTTTATCTGGACCCCTGGCCACATTGGCATCCTGGGGAATGAGCGTGTCGATCGGCTGGCTAAGCTCGCCACCACCGCTCCTCCCCTGGATATTGGTATCCCAGAATGGATTTGCGCCACAGGGTTTTTGAGGCTTGGGACACGCAATGGACAACACTGAGCACTCCGAACAAGCTCAGAGCGATTTAGTCATCTACGGCCGCCCGGAAGTCGTCTTTCAGGCCTTCCCGTAGGGACTCTGTTGTCCTGTGTCGCCTACGTATTGGCCATACGTGGTTGACACATGGCTACCTTTTACGTCAAGAGGACCCACCGAATTGCCGTTGTGAATGTTTGTTGACAGTGTTCCACATCCTGTCGGACTGTCCGTTTTTAGCCGCCTTGCGGCAGTCTTTTAATCTACCTACTGCGCCTGCCTTGATTTTATCTGACAATGCCTCTATGGCTGACCAAGTTTTAGTTTTTATACGTGCAGCTGGATTTTATCATTCTATTTAGTGGTGGGCTTGTGCCTGGTATCTCAGGCTCCCACCACTCATATTTTACTATGATGTTTTTCTTACTTTTACCCTGTTTTTACCTCCGTTTTTAGTCTGGGCAGAAAGACTGGCTCATCTTGTACTTGTTTGTGATCAGCCAGCCACTGTTCCCTGCTCTTTTAGCTTAGTTTAACACTTGATACTCTCAACACTGAGGAAGACAGGAATAAGTTCATGGTCACAGTATGCTCTTCCGGGTATTAATCTGTATTTTACCTTTTCCTACTTGGATATCTTGTCTTCGCTAGGAACAGGGGACTGAGAACCATGTAGTTTATGTGGTGTCGCAGAAGTAGAAAGTGCGCGCCACCTACTTTCGCCGCGCGCCGCCATGCACGCACGACGCGGCGTTCTTACGACGACAGCCACGAGCGCCCTCTGCTGCAACTCCGCTCGTGGCCACCGCTGAACGAGATCGTTCACTTGGGACTGAGATAGGAACCAGCGAACACATCGGAATCAGATAGGCACCAGTGAAGACTTGGCTATCGTACAGGCACTAGGCAGGACTCTAGCTCAACTATTTATCAGCATTCTGCTGTACTGATATATGTAAAAGTTAAGTATTGTATAAATTCTGTGCAATATATATCTCGTTCTAATTACTCTAGTGTTTCTTGTTTCTGGCTGCTCCCCTCCGTACCAGCACCAGCGTGCTATCTTTATTCCTGTGTCGGTCTCATTCCACTCGGCCACCGACACCTACGACGGAAACGAGACACAAAAGTTTAGTCCCCTATAAACCAACAACAACAACAACAGGTAACGAAGGCGGGTAGCTTAGTTTTCCATCGTAGGGGCTCGCACAAAAACAGGCAACATCAACAACGACCAACTGCATAAGAGACGGCGCTGTTCTGCGGCACTACTTTACGGTTATCCATGTGGCAGTTCCCAGCCAATAACAGCGCAGTAACCTGGTGTAGCCATCCACTAATGACGGCTTCATAAGCGCACGGACGAGAGTGTGGTCGGCCTGTGCATACCCAGCCACCGGTCGCTCCTATGACGGATGCAGCTACAGCGGCACTCAGCGTAGACCATAGTTTTCATGTCGTAATACTGTATTTATTTTGGCCTAGCGCCACTTGTAAATAGTAGTTGTTTATGCGAGGATTTACGCTATTGTATTTGTTTGGTTGTCCGTCAGTGACTGGTTATCTCCATCTTTGCGCTCTCTATTTTCGTTTAACAGTTTCATCAGTTGTTGTCTTTCCTGCACATCGCAGGACATTACAACCTCCCCCCCCCCACACATACACGCACACAAACATTCGAACACACACACACACACACACACACACACACACACACACAGGTACATACAGTTTTATTATATTCACAAACACTAGCATGTAATAACAAATCACTATCAACTGAAGCATTTAAACGTTATTTACGGATTAACGTCATATTTACATACGACACACTAATGTACATTGAGAACAATAGACTATATATTTTGCACAAAAATGTTTAAGGATTTTTGTACACAGACATTGCCTGTTCAAATGTTTGTAATTCTATGGGACTTAAGTACTCCGATTATCGGTCCCCAAGTTTACAAACTACTAAAAGTAATGCTGTAAGGCTATACCTTGTAGCTCACCACAATCTTATTTTCCTTACGTCTCTAAAAGAGCCTTAATTCTCTCCGATTGTTGTCTTTGTGTCTCCTCTGTCCAATTTCTATTCTCAAGTTTCACTTTCTCTTCAGCTAGAGATTTGATGCTGTTAATTTGTTCTCTGTATCCATCATCTCTGTTTTGTCAGTCGTCATGTGTTATTCCAAGTCTTCTTAGTTCTTCTTGCATCCCGCTGGCATAACCACTCTGGCTTTTCAGATTACATATTTTGACAAAAGCCTGTTTATTTGTGACTTGCGCATGGATTCTAATCATGCAGCCTTCGTACCTCCGTCGTCTCTTCCTCATGGTTGTTTCCTGATCGCGTACTTCCTGAAATATTTGCTTGTTCAGTCTTAATCTGTAGTTTCAATTTAATATTCTTGGACCGTAGATACTTCGTAACATCCTTCTTTCGATTTTCAGAAGTTTTTCCAGGCTTGTTATGGTTACAGATTCTATACCATAAAACATCATTTGCTTGACCACAATCTTTTGATGTTTGCGTTGATGGCAAGTTGTTTTTGTTGCCGTTTTTACTAACTAAATTAAGTTTCTTCAATTTCAATCTTTTATTTTTTGTTGTAGGTGTCTCGGATACATTGTTGTTGATAACCTTTCCACGGTGTTTGAACTGTTTTGTGAATTTATTCTGTCCCATACTTGGTTTTCAAGGTCTTCTTCGTTTAATTGTACGTCGTCATTATTTCTGTTTTCTGGAGGGAGATCTGGAGTTCAGTTATCACTTCTTCCTCCTTGAGTTCACTGATTTGGGTTAATGTTTCTTGTACAATCTCAGCTAAGAGAGGCAGGTTGTCTGCAAAGTCCAGGCATTTGAGACTGACGTTTTATTTCTTTGGTCCAATTATAGCAGTAGAGTAGTTATCTTATCACAATGTCTTCCTTATCGTATACCGACTCATTAAACATTATCGGTTAAAGTCCACTAAATTGTCTTTGTATGGTCGTCCCGTTTAATAGTGTGCTGATCTCTCTCTCAAATTCTACTTTTGATACGGTATTTGTGTTATTTGTGTTTTTGATCAACATATGTTGTCAGTACCTTGACTAGTATTTCCTTGTATACTCTGTATACCCTGTATACCTGTATACCTCGTGTGGTGAAATACATGATGATAATTTTCAGGCTCTATATTGGTTTTGGACACGAGCGTCTTCTACTGGAACCTCCTTGGTATTGTAACAGGTTTGAATCAAATTGAGGTTCAAGCCTATTTAGTGATATTTTAGGGAATATTTTTTACTACCTTTTACACTCCTAGCCACTCAAATTGCTACCCCACGAAGATGAGGTGCTACAGACGCGAAATTTAACCGACAGGAAGAAGATGCTGTGATATGCTAATGATTAGCTTTTCAGAGCAATTCACACATGGTAGGCGTCGGTGGCGACATCTACAATGTGATGACGTGAGGAAAGTTTCCAACCGATTTCTCATACACAAACAGCACGTATCCGTCTATGATAAAGGTCAGATTGTAGCCTATCCGATTGCGGTTGATCGTATCGCGACATTGCTGTTCGCGCTTGTCGCGATCCAATGAATGTTAGCAGAATATGGAATCGGTGGGTTCAGGGGGGCAATACGGAACTTCGAGCTGGATCCCAACGGCCTCGAATCACTAGCAGTCGAGATGACAGGCATCTTATGCCCAAGGCTGTAACGGATCGTGCAGCCACGTCTCATATCTGAGTCAACGGATGGGGACGTTTGCAACACAACAACCATCTGCACGAACAGTTCGTTTGCAGCCGGCCGCGGTGGCCGAGCGCTCTGCGGCACGCCAGTCACGTTCTTAACGGCCACTATGGTCGGGGGTTCGAATCCCTCCTCGGGCATGGATATTTGTGCCGTCCTTAGTATTAGCTAGTTCATAAGTAGTTTGTAAGTTTAGGAACTAATGACCACGTAGTTAAGTCCCTTGAGCTCTACAAGCATTTGAACATTTGGACGTTTGCGACAACATGGACTATCAGCTGGGAGACCATGGCTGCGGTTACCCTTGACGCTGCATCACAGACAGGAGCGCCTGTGATGGAGTACGCAACAACGAACCTGGGTGCACGAATGGAAAGACGTCTTTTTTACGGATAAATCCAGGTTCAGTTTACAGCATCATGATGATCGGATCCGTGTTTGGCGACATCGCGGTGAACGAACATTGGAAGCGTGTATTCGTCATCGCCGTACTGGCGTTTCACCCAGCGTAATAGTATGCAGTACCATTGGTTACACGACTCGGTCACCTCTTTTTCGCATCGCTGGCCCGTGGCTCTACACTCCTTGTTCCTTTCTCTAGACTCGGCGATGCCGCAGATTTTATGTTTCACGGTATTCCCGATATTCACACTGCACTCCTGAAATGGTCTTACTGAAAAATCCTCACATCTTCGCTCTCTCAGGGATGTTGTGTCCCATCTCTCGTGAGCCAAATGTAAAACCACGAGTAAACTCAGTTAAATCATGATAACCTGCCACTGTAGCAGCGCTGGGGCAGACACCAGTGGTATTACACTCCTGGCCATTAAAATTGCTACACCCGGTAGATGACGTTCTACAGACGCGAAATTTAACCGGCAGTACGAAGATGCTGTGATATCCAAATCATTAGCTTTTCAGAGCATTTGCACAAGGTTGGCACCGGTGACGACTCCTACAATGTGCTGACATGCGAAAAGTTTCTAACCTATTTCTCATATACAAACAGCAGTTGACCGGCGTTGCCTGGTGTAACCGTCTGCACGAACAGTTCCACGACGTTTGCAGCTCGGAGACGATGGCTGCGGTTATCCTCGACGCTGCATCACACAGATAGGAGCGCCTGCGATGGTGTGCGCAACGACGAACCTGGGTGTACGAATGGCAAAACATCATTTCCGATGAATCCAGGTTCGTTTACAACATCATGATGGTCGCATCCGCGTTTGGCAACATCGCGCTGAATACACATCGGAAGCATGTGTTCGTCATCTCCATACTGGCGTATCACCCGGGGTAATGGTATGGTGTTGCCATTGGTTATACATCTCGGTCACCTCTTCTTCGCATCGCCGGCACTTTGAATAGTGATGTGTTACGACCCGTGGCTCTACCGTTCATTCGATCCCTTCGAAAATCTACATTTCATTAGTATAATGCACGACCACATGTTGCAGGTCCTGTACGGGCTTTTCTGGATATGTAAAATGTTCGAATGCTGCCCTGACCAGCACATTTTTCCAGATCTCTCACCAATTGAAAACGTCTGGTCAGTGGTGGCCGAGCAACTGGCTCGTTACAATACGCCAGTCACTACTCTTGATGAACTGTGGTATCGTGTTGAAGCTGCATGGGTATCTGTACCTGTACACGCCATCCAAGCTGTGTTTGACTCAATGCTCAGGCGCATCAAGTCCGTTATTACGGAGAGAGATGGTTGTTCTGGGTACTGATTTCTCAGGGTCTATGCATCCAAACTGCATGAAAATGTAATCATTTGTCAGTTCTATTATAATTTATTTGTCCAATGAACGCCCGTTTGTCATCTGCACTTGTTCTTGGTGTAGCAGTTTTAATGCCCAGTTGTCCGTTATTAAGGAGAGAGATGGTTGTTCTGGGTACTGATTTCTCAGGGTCTATGCATCCAAACTGCACGAAAATGTAATCATTTGTCAGTTCTATTATAATTTATTTGTCCAGTGTATATGATTAGTATGCTATCTTACATGAAATACCGTGTTTCTTCATTCGACTGCTTTCATCTTAATAAGCTGCAGTTATACAAACTTTATTAAGTTATCTCTTGATGAATGGTTACACTTCAGGGCACTGAATAGCTGAGATTCGATTATTTTTACATTTTCTTCCACCTGCTGGCGCCTTGTGTATAAAGGTGTGCCGCATTCATTATTAATAAACTGCTACAAGAATTCTACATTGTTAGTATCAATAGTGGGACTTCCAAGGCTAAACTGAAGAGTTTCTTTATGGCTCACTCGTTCTATTCTGTCGAGTATTTCCTGGAAAAATTGAAAAAAATTACGCTAATCTTGTGTTACGCTATAGGTTCTTTTGTACTTATGCTTGGACCTGTCATGTTCTGCTTTGCATTTCACTTTATTCTACTGATACTTTTACTTCTTTATTGTCATTTCATAACCTAATACAGAGCGGGCTGTCAACGCTCTCAGGCGCTCTTCAGCCTATAGAATTTAAAGGGTGATACGAAATAATAGATTCTTCATACGAGGCAACAGAAGATAAATTACAAATGACAAACGTAAAGTGACTAAAATGAAGTGTAACGTTGAAGTGCTTAGCGACACTGAAATGTTGATCATCAAAACAACAGCTGGAGATGGGGTGGCACATGAGAAACACATACGATTAAAATAAATGTGGTTGGTTGATATTGATATTCCTTCGTTTCAGTTTCTATTACCGATTGACCCATGGTCTTCCGAACATTGTAAACAATAATAAATAACTAAATCTTTGCTGTATCATATATATTATTTATCATCGGTGTTTTTTTAAGATACGCTATATCTCTCGTATTAGTTATCCAAAACTAATGATTGAAGTATCATTTTGAAGGTTTCGTTTTCCACTAATGACGAATAATACACATTTTGAAGTTATTACTTCCACGAAAAACTTTATTTAGAAAAAAATTGTAATGTTAGTAGAATCTGAGTTTACACCCGGCGAATGATCGTAATTGGGACATGTTTTTAACTAATATGAACGGTAGCTCTTACAGTTGTTTAGATTCTTTATTCTTTGATGCAAGAGTAGTTTATCACACGATTTCGGTTATATGCGACGTTGTAACGACGAAAAATAAAAACATAATTTAATTAAATTAACATGCACGACCGCTCTTGTATTTGTTGAGATTCTTCACGCAGGCGTAGTTTATCGCGTGATTTATGTTCCACACGTCGATGCACGACAGCTGTTGCAAATTTTCACTTTGTTCAAGGAAGCGTTGTGTACTGCACGAATGAATTGAATTTTGTAAAATATATCTTTCCCATCTGTGACTGATCAAGACTGCGAAATATTCGCACGGGTCAACTAGTCTTGATATATTATTAATGATTGGAACACGGAAGTACAAAACTGTTTCAGTGTATGTTTATTTCAGTAGAAATACAATTAAAATGTAATATTAATCTTCCGGCAGCCTCTTTTACTGGTAGGGGCACTAGTGGCACTCCAAGTGTGAAAAGGTAGGAAGTGTCGCCGTGGTGAGTCAGACATTTAAAATACAAGTACGGGATGAACACGCTGAGCGTTGTCTAAGCATTCTATACATTATATTCAGTCACATGAAGTACAACTTATCCACCGATAAAATTACTGTAAGAAATGTGAAAAATTTCAAATGTCAAACAGTGAAGCAAATAACTTTTCCCAGGAATAAATAGTTTTACACATTTCGAGTAACGTTGTTGATATCAGTAAATATCATTTTATGTAGCCTAAATCTTTTCCGAGGGTTCAGTCATCTCCACACCAATGTTTATCGAAATTTGCTGTGGCGTAGTCGTGAAAACGAATGAAATAAACACACCTGAATTCGCATTACATGTATTAGAATTAAATTTAAACCGAAATTCTCTGAAAAAGAGTACAGCTCTGACATTAGGCTAATGCGATATTCGTTGCGGTAACATCCATTACCAGTGACAGTAAAATAAAACATGGAGGTTTAGCTCCGCCTCATGTGACACACTCCCATGCTGGTAAGTAATGGCCATTCTGCGTACTCTGCAGCCGCCGTTAATACGCATACTGCACTTAAGCTAAATAATGCAAACTACATTTAGAGCACTCTTGCGAAGTGGCAGAGACAACGTCGTTTTAAATTTAGTGTCTAGCACGAAACAAAGTGTTCCATTGGCACTGGACAACAGATGAAAAACCCGATGATCAGAAAATGGGTCAAATCCAACTCCACAGTGAAAAAGCTACTGTAAGGCCACATTAACTGCATATAGTCTTGACGGGTTTATCGCCGAATAACGGTGTGAAAATCCCTTAATATTTCTTCGGAGCAACTGTCCGACATCTTCAGGTGGTTGCATCTTGCTGATGGCCGAGTACGACTGACGGTACCTGCACATGGGCGCCGCTGTGTATAGAACACGCTCACGAAGACTGCACAGACGCGCAAATTACGCATGCGCAATAATTTGCCGATAGAGAGCGTCTATCTAAAAAGCCATCTGCAGGGAAACACAGAGCGGCTATTTTGCGCGTGCCCTGTACGCTGTGTTTACAGACAGTACCGCCAGACGTTACTCACTAGAACCAAACCATTTTATTGCAGGTTCGTTATCGAAAGGTTTTGACTTTCTTGTCGTGATTTGATAGTAGCCAAGACGGGTTCCAGGCTGTGCTCAAGTGAAATCCTGTAACCCGGTTGATGAGATTATCAGATGTACGGATATGTATTGATTCTTTAATGATGCAATCCGAAAAAATTGAAGCCGCGGATAAAATTTATGCCGGCCGCGGTGGCCGAGTGGACTGCGGTGCTTCAGTCACGGTCTGCACGGCCACTACGGTCGGGGGTTCGAATGCCCCCTCGGGCATGGATATTTGTGCCGTCCTTAGTTGTAGCTAGTTCATAAGTAGTTTGTAAGTTTAGGGACTGATGACCCCGTAGTTAAGTCCCATAAGCTCTACAAACACTTTTGAACATTTGATAAAATTTCTGTCTTCCCATAAAACATGCCGCGCGGAAGTAGCCGAGCGGTTTGGAGCGCCACGTAGCCGACCTGTTCGCGGACGTGGACACTCCTTTACAAAATGTCCCACATGTTTTAACCTGCACTGAAAGGGCCCAGCTTAACGAACCGTACACGGCAGACGACGTTTTAGAGCCGGCCGTGGTGGCCGAGGGGACTGCGGCGAGTCAGTCACGGTCTGCACGGCCGCTAGGGTCGGGGGTTCGAATCCCCCCTCGGGCATGGATATTTGTGGCGTCCTTAGTATAAGGTAGTTGATAAGTAGTTTGTAAGTTTAGGGACTGATGACCCCGTAGGTAAATCCCATAAACTATACAAATATTTTTGACGTTTTAGATGCTGTCAAACGCAGTCCCCGCGGGAAGTCTCCTGGAATAGACGGGATTCCCGCGGAATTTTACGAAACTGATAACCATCTTTTCAGTGATACTCTAGTGGCGATCGCGAACGAAATACGCAACGGTATTGCGATTCCGGAGAAATTTTAAGCTGATTGCGTCACCCTCATCCCTAAGAGCAAAGCGACGCCCATCACGCTGTTAAACACAGATTACAATATCATGGCGCGATGTGCCAGTCACAAATGTAGACTGAAAATAATATCCGTGGTAAGTGCCAAAAATGAAAAAAAAAAAAATTGTTTTATTGTGAAAATGTGGAATTCGATGTGGAAGTAGTTTTAATGTTTCTCACAATAATGTCCAACGATCTATATGCCACCTGTTGTGAAGTAAAATCTGGGCTATTTACCAGTGGCTAGAGATGCACGTAAGCTTAGTTATTACTGTTTGAGTTGAGGTACCATCGTGTAGCAAGCAGTAACTATTCATTTTGTGCTTCTTCTGCAATGGAAATCGTAAATAAGCTTAGAGCAGAAGGGAAGGGCTATAAGAACAGCCGGAATGTGACAGTGCCTGAGAAACAACCTCCACCTGTTGTGGTAACATCATAGACCTAGGTTGTCGTTTATTAATAGCCCAAAGTTGTATTCCTTCGGCTTTTAATGCCGCAGTTGTTTGTATATGCGTTTTTGTTATGAGTGCAACATAGTGAAAAACAGGTTATTAGACGCAGTATTTGCACTTATAATGGTCTTCTTTTATGTAGGTTTCATGCTGATGTAGAAAGTAGAAGGCAGGCCAGTGTATTTTGTACGATTTCTGATGACAAAGGTGATCATAAACAAGTGTGCAAGCAAAATTTATGAAAATCCAAGGCATCAGAAAGCGTAGGGTTGAAACATTGATTAAATGGAAAAAGCATGGTGACGATACGTACGTTGAACGTAGGGAAAATAAAACCATAGAGAGGAAGTACAAAGGTGCTGATGCACCGCGTTTAGTTCAACTCAAAGCAATTTTCCTCCAAGAGGAAAGTCATTACACAAGGGCCAAAAGTTCACTTATGTGTTAAAGCCAATATTTTATTATCAGTGAATGTATGACTCCTTTCTTGACCTTAATCAAGACCACAAAGTCCAATACAGCTTTCCATTTACTCGAATTTTGGACATATTCCGGCTTTACAGTAGAGGGTGTTGCACATAGCCCGGTTTTTACAGTACATAGCCCTATTCTTATTTTTTAGCAGGAAAATATTTTTATCATAAAGATAAAAATTGAATGGTTAATTCAACTGTAATAAGTCTTTAAAGATTAACGGTAGACATAAATTAATGCGAAAAAAATTCCACACAAAGACAAGCTGTTGATTTTAGGAGGTTTTTGCGTTTTACTCGAAACGTTCATTTTGGCACTTAGCACGGATTTTATAGTCAGTCTACAGCTTAAAGAATGTCATGCCGCAGGTCATATACGAACACCAGTCGTGTACTGTGCGTGACAGAAACATATTCGATGCAGTTCTGGCTTACAGGGACTGCATCGGATATGTTCACAGCGAGAAAATTAGAATGGCCGCGATGTTGCTGATCGATTTCAAAAATACGTTTGACAGGGTTAATCACATTTATCTCCGACGAGTGATGACCAGTATGGGTTTCGGGACGAAATTCAGTACGATGGCACAGATCGTTTTCAAAAGCGCCACATCACGTATCTCGATTAATGGGTGCCTCAGTGAGCCCATTCTGATCAGGCGTTCGGTTCGCCACGGGTGTCATCTATCAATAGCATTGTTTGCCATAGCTCTGGACCTCTGGACCCTCTGCTGAGACATATTTGAGCGGAATGTCAGGGGATTCTGCTAGGCGGAAGTCAGCTCATCTGCTGAGCGTTTGCAGATGTCCTGGGGCTGTTTTTACAGCGGCCTGCTGACACCGATAGGCTTTATTCCGCCCTCCAGCTGTACGAGAAGGTGACGGGAGAAGTCATTAACCCTAGAATGACTGTTCTCCTTCCGTTCTCACCCCGCATGCGTCAGGTCATGAGATATTGGTACTGTGTCAAGCAGCAACACGATATCTTCGGTATTACGATGATGGACAACCTCCAACGAATGCAGACATTGAACTGGCGGACGACAGTTTACAAAATACGAGGCGTGGCGAAAGTACAAGCGGCCCGAAATCTGACGGGCGCTAAATCGGACGCTGCGACATAGGGTGGCCGTCATTAACGGTACCGTGCTGGCCAAGTCGTGGCACGTGGCACTAGTCCTGCCAGTACCCGCACAGTAAGAACGCGCCATTAAACACGGCGTTTACTGGCTGCTGTGTAGAGGCGAGGTGTTCGAAGTGTCCATGGCGACGTGCACCCTCAGTCCTACGGAGGGCGGTTGACGGACTTCCACGCGAAGTGCGCGGTGGTGCAGAAGGCGCCCACCGGCCCGCCGGCCTCCCTGTTCGCCAGACACCGCCCCCACTCCACCCCCGCGCCAGTCCTCGTTGCTGACATCCTGTTCCGACTGAGCCACGTGCGCCACTTCTACCTGCACAGCAGCTGCGTGGAGCACTTCGATCTGAAGGGGACCGCCGTTTGCGACTTTACGTGTGCGCTCTGGGGCCGGCTGGTCAGGAACAAGTGGCAGACGCGGCTGCCGCACCTCGACTGGCCCTCCGTCTGGAGGAACCTCGGCTTTCATGTAATCCTCGAGGACGTCCGGGACACCTGGTACAAGGTGGTGAACCGCTCTGTCCCAACTAACGTCAAACTCCACTCCATCAGGCGCGTCCCTTCCGGCGACTGTGATGTCTGCAATGCCGAGGACACGATCCAACACCACTTTGAATACCTCAGGGTCCACCCCATCTGGAACATCACCAGGGATATGGTCTGCCTCATTAATCGTGTAGCTACGAACGATGTGACGGTCGTTGAAGCTCTCACACCAGAATATAAGGCCTCCGCCACCACAAAAAGGAATGCGACAATTTGGATTCTTGGCCACGTCATACATACAACATTCCACCTACGATTGACGGATGCCCTGGACTTTCTTACTTACCTAAGGTCTCAACATATTAAATAACGAGTCAAACATATCTATCATGTCAATTTTGCAAACTTTTTACGTGTTTCATTTGATAAGAGTGACTTAATTTGATAGAAAAAGGGGAAAAAAGGTCCTAGAAGGAAAGTTTCACTCTACAGCGAGTGTGCGCTGATATGAAACTTCCTGGAAGATTAAAATTGTGTGCCGGAACTGGGACTCGAACCTGGGACCTGAGGTGAAGGTGCTGGCGGAAGTGAATTTGTGGGGTGGCATCGTGAGTCGTGTCGGGATAGCAAAGTCGCTGGTGCGCTTGCCCGCGAAAGTCAAAGGTCCCAGGTTCGAGTCCCGGTTCCGACACACAATTTTAATGTGCCATAAATTAAAAAAAAAAAAAAAACAATCCGTCCGGGTCTGCCAAGTGTTGTCGGCTAGCGGCAAGCGGGGTGCACTCAGCCTTTGTGAGGCCAACTGAGACTGACATAACGCCCCTCTCCATACCGCATCTGTAAACGCCTTCGGGCAGAGGATGACACGGCGGCCGGTCAGTACCCAGTAGGCCCCATAAGGCCTGTCGGACGGAGTCGTAATGTACAATGAATATCTACATTTACATCTACATCCATACTCCGCAAGCCACCGGGTTCTCCCTCCTATTCCAGTCACGTATTCTTCGCGGAAACAAAGATTGTCGGTATGCCTCTGTGTGGGCTCTAATCTCTCTGATATTATCTTCATAATCTCTTTGCGAGATATACGTAGGAGGGAGCAATATACTGCTAAACTCCTCGGTAAAGGTATGTTCTCGAAATTTCGGCAAAAAGCCCGTACCGAGCGACGGAGCTTCTCTCCTGCAGAGTCTTCCACTGGAGTTTATCGATCATCTCCGTAACGCTTTCTCGATTACCAAATGATCCTGTAACGAAGCGCGCTGCTCTCAGTTGGATCTTTTCTGCTTCCTCTATCAACCCAACCTGGTACGGTTCCATACCGGTAAGCAGTATTCAACCAGTGGGCGAACAAGTGTACTGTAACCTACTTCCTTTGTTTTCGGACTGTATTTCCTTAGGATTCTTCCAATGAATTTAAGTCTGGTATCTGCTTTACCGACGATTGATTTTATATGGTAGTTCCATTTTAAATCACTCCTAATGCATACTCCCACATTATTTATGGAATTGCTTCCAGTTGCTGACCTGCTGTAGCTAAATGATACAGGATCTTTCTTTCTATGTACTCGCAGCACATTAAATTTATCTACATTGAGATTGAATTGCCATTCTCTGCACCATGCGTCAATTCGATACAGATCCTCCTGCATTTCAATACAATCTTCCATTGTTACAACCTATTTACCACATCATCCGCAAAAAGCCTTAGTGAACTTGCGATGTTATCCGCAAGGTCATTTATATACATCGTGAACAGCAACTGACCCACGACACTTCCCTGTGGCACACCTGACATCACTCTTACTTCGATTCAGGTGATCATCCAGGGTACATGCCTACATCTTACATGTCACAGTCGTATCTGAACGTATCACGGGTCCCTTATCACTCCAAATGCTAACCCCCAACTACATCATACAACCTCCAACAGATCGAACAATTCCCTGCTCACATGCATGGTCCACGGATTCATGTAGTTGTCTACATATCCCATTCACGTCCATCCGCTCGATAAAACTGGATACGAGAATCCTCCGACCAGGCAACATGTTTCCAATCGTCAAATATCCAATGTCAGGGTTGACAGGCTATTATGAGGCGTAAAGCTTTGTGTCCTACAGTCAGCAAGGGAGAGGAGCGAGCCTTTTGCTCCAAAAGCCAACATCCATGATGTTTCATTGAATAGTTTCCAAGTTGATACTCGTTGATAGCTCAACATTGAAATCCGCAGCAATTTGCGAGAAAGTTGCACTTCTGTCATGTTGAACAGTTCTCATCAGGCGTCGTTAATCAGATTCTCATAGGATCTTTCTCTGGCCTCGGCAATGTCGCAGATTTGATGTTTCACGGTATTCCCTATATTCACAGTTCACTAATGAAATGGTCATATAGGAATATCCTGACTTCGACGCTCTCTCAGGGATGCTGTGTCCCATCTTTCGTGCGCAGGATATAAACTCAGTTAAATCGTGATAACGTGCCATTGTAGCATCGCTGGGGAAGAAACCAGTGGTCTTATATAGCCCTTTTGTCCGCAATCAAAAAATTATACTTTGTTCTATAACTAGGTTACTTGGGTAACCCAATGAATTTATTGCCATACATTAACGGTTGGCAACACTTAACCCTGAGTACACAGGGTGAATCACCTAACACTTGCACCGCAAATATAGCGGAAACGGAAAGTGCGATTGATGTGCGGTTTTCGTAGAATTGAATGTTAGTCCGGGGCTCGTATTATTAGCCAACAAACAGATTGTAATATTACTTAGAAAGTGTACATTTACGCAAACACACACTTTTAAAATTGAACAATGCCTGTATACATTAAGAAACTAAATGTAGGGTGCACTAGAATATCAGTAGTGTTTGTTGCAGGATTCTAGAGCAAGTCGTATATGAGATATCGTCTCTTGAAACGTCCCCACACCGACATCTGCGTGTGCCAGTCAACCTACATAGTTCCTAGTTACGATGATGTTATGTTTTCTTACAGCGTGCTTGTGTGTTCCTCGAGTGCACTGCGGTTCGCTCGTCAGTTAGCGTGTAACAGTCCAAGCGGTAGGTCGTGAGAGCAATGCAGAAAACGCCGACATGCTCATGGTGTATGGAGAGTGTAGGAAGAATGCTGTTCGTTCTTGTACGGTGTATGCAGCAAGATATTTCAGTAGACGTCACCCATATCGGCAATTATTTATCAAGTTCTTCAACTAGTTACGTGAAAGTGTTAGTGTAAGATCGAGACAACGCATCAGAGGGAAACAGGTGACGACTGATGAGTGGGAAATTGATGTTCTTGCTGCTGATGCAGTTGATCCGCATGTCAGCTCCCGCACAATCACACGAGGGAGTGGCATGAGTCGGGCAAGTGTCCTATGCAATCTCCATCCACATCCCTATCACATCTCTCTTCAACAAAAGCTGCATGGAAACGATTTTGACAATCGTGTTAGGTTCTATAGATGGGCTTTACGACAGGATACTCCAGATGTATCATGTATCTTGTTTTGTGATGAATCCACATTTACCAATTATGGCCAGGTAAACCGCAGAAACATGCACTATTGGTCTGCTGACAATCCCTCTTGGCTTCGACAGGTGGACTGTCAGCGTCCATGGAATGTAAACGTGTGGTGTGATATAGTGTACCAGCAGCTGGAAGGCCCGTATTTCATAGACGGACCAGTGACCGCGCACACGTATCCCAGCCTTCTAGTAGACCATCTTCCACGGCTGCTAGAAGACGTTCCTCTGCAGACTAGGAGGAATCTATGCTACCAACATGATGGCTGTCCAGTCCATAGTGCACCAATTACTACAGCATGTCTTCATGAATTGTTCCCAAATAGATCGACTGGTCGCAGAGGACCTGTAACCTGGCCCGTCCGTTCCCCGTATTTGACGCCTGTAGACTTCTATCTTTGGGGAAAGCTGAAAGATGCACTCTACAAGGACGTACTAACCACACCCGATGATATGCAACGACGTATTACTGCAGCCTGCTTGGAGATATCTGCTGAAATGCTAGCACGTGTGCAGCAGCCGTTCCATACCTGACTGACAGCGTGTATCTCTGCTGCCGTTGTTCCTTTAGAACACAACCTGTCATGGTTGACTTCCGTCAATGTGGACTTGTAATTTGTTGAAATGAAATGTGTCTAGCAGTACCACATTTTATAACAGTTCCCGGCAGCCATTCCTTAAAACAATTTTTGAGTTTTGTGCATTTGACTATCAGTGAAATAGATCTTTGTTTATTCGATGTAGTCGTCACAAAAATGCGAAGTGTCTATTGAATTACAAAAACAAATATGTTTCTTGCACCAGGCACACCGGACAAAGGAAAAATTGATGCATTCAGGCACTTTTGCAGTAACCACTAGTTTTATTTAGACAGATCTGGGACGGAGTCAGAAATGCTCCCGGCCGTTTTTCTGCATACCAGACATACTTGATCCAATTCGTAAAGTGTGGTGAAGAAAACTGGTAATGCAGAAATGACTGAAGCTTAAGAGAACTGCTCCGCTGATAAACCTAAAATGAGAGAGAGGTATCGGAAATTATGTTGTCTAATCAAACTTCCTGGCAGATTAAAATTGTGTGCCGGAACCGGGACTCGAACCTGGGACCTTTGCCTTTCGCGGGCAAGCGCTCTACCACTGAGCTACCCCGACACGACTCACGATGCCGCCTCACAACTTTACTTCCGCCAGTACCTCGCCTCCTACTTTCCAAACTTCACAGAAGCTCTCCTGCGAACCATGCAAGACTAGCACTCCTGGAAGGAACGATATGGTGGAGATATGGCATAGCCACAGCCTAAGGGCTGCATGGTTCGCAGGAGAGCTTCTGTGAAGTTTGGAAAGTAGGAGGCGAGGTACTGGCGGAAGTAAAGTTGTGAGGCGGCATCGTGAGTCGTGTCGGGGTAGCTCAGTGGTAGAACGCTTGCCCGCGAAAGGCAAAGGTCCCAGGTTCGAGTCCCGGTTCCGGCACACAATTTTAATCTGCCAGGAAGTTTCATATCAGCGCACACTCCGCGTCAGAGTGAAAGTTTCATTCTGGAAACATCCCCAAGGCTGTGGCTAAGCCATTTCTCCACCATATCCTTTCTTCCAGGAGTGCTAGTCTTGCATGGTTCGCAGGAGAGCTTCTGTGAAGTTTGGAAAGTAGGAGGCGACGTACTGGCGGAAGTAAAGTTGTTAGGCGGCATCATGAGTCGTGTCGGGGTAGCTCAGTGGTAGAGCGCTTCCCGCGAAAGGCAAAGGTCCCAGCTTCGAGTCCCGGTTCCGGCACACAATTTTAAGTTTCATATCAGCGCACACTCCGCTGCAGAGTGAAAGCTTCATTCTGGATGTTGTCTGATAATTTCCTAAAAAATGCTCTCCACTGTCGAAAAAATTCTTTATCGAGAAGTTGAATCGCACTAGTAGTTGCAGGCGGAATCCACATTACATCCACAGATGTTTCGCCATCCTCCACAAAAACAGAGGCGTCATTTTGTCCAGACGAGGAATCCAACAAATGTAATGAATTAGTTTCTGTAACTGGTAGGAATGCGCTTCGAAAGAAACGTTGAAAATTATTCTTTACCATTTTTCCAGATTTTGATATATCGATTACAAAATTTTTGCAATTAAACAGTCGATTTTTTATTTATTTTTGGTCCTAATTTGCCTTGAGGTTCTTGTAGATATATACAGCTGCGGAAACAGTAAATCAGTCATACTTATCACTGACATTATCGTATATGAATGTGTCATTGCATCCATAGATTGGGCAATCGACTCCGTCTTTTTTTCATCCCGAAATGATAAAGTGTTGTGTGCACGCAGATCTTTCACGAAACCGGACTGATCAGCGTTATAAACAACTGTTGCAGGGTTAACAGCAAGTTTCGTCTTTATGTCACTTACGAACGTCCTATTCTCTACAATTTCATGAATCTTTGTAGCCAGGTCGACGAAGCCTGGAAATTAGCAATGTTCGTGTGAGATGCAATTCGGAGGCTGGATATGGAGGATGTATATGGATAAAGAGATATAATTCCGTCACCCTAACAGATTTGAGGTATTGCTTAAATTAGTTTACGTAAGACGGCGGCGCAGTTTGCCAATGTTGGTAATGGAATGTTCGTTTTATGAAGACGATTAATTTACTCTGAGTAGACAAGCTGTCAACCAAAAAGCAAAGATATATTACGTGAAAAATTGTAAACACAAAAGAATATTTACCTCAACCTCTGTTATTGGTTGCTCTACAACATTTCACTTATGGTGTCAGCAGCTTAGAGTAGTAATGTTGGCAACAAAGTGTTCAGTTTTCAAGGATTATTCATTTATCGACTGTGATTCGTACAAGAACGTACCAACGACAGAACAGGAACTGTGTTAAATGGTTGTTTTATCAACTACAAAACCATTCATTCAAATTATGCAATCTGTTAAGAATCTCCCTTAAATTAACATTGTGTTACAGAAAACAAAATTTCCCAGTAACACTCAGGAACCAGATGCTTTCTAATACTGTGTGCAATTGAAGTAGCCAGGCTTCTAACGATTTATATATCGAATGTGCGCTTCTAAATCTCTGCCAACAAAAGATGTATGTCTACCAATGTACTATTACATAGAAATGAAGGTTTAATTTTACATACGGCAGCGGCAGCATTCAATACTAATGTGATATTTCATGGTATGTATATATGTAACTGAGTCTACAAATGGCACTCAAGAGATTTAGGCAACATCAGCCGCTGCCACAAGTGAAATTTTACCGAAATCGATAGAAAAATACATCACCATGACAAATGATGTATATATTTTCAATTATACTTGTACAGAGCGGCCAATGACACATAATTAAAAAGGCACTGTCATAGATGTACAAAACCAAAATGATGTATTAAGAGAGGCAAAAGGAAGTAGATTTATTCATATCTGTAGATCTGACTATGCTTTCAATTCTCCAACTGTCAAATAAGTGAGCGTCGAAAATCGAAGTGGTACCAACGTTGCCTTCGATACCGGTCAGGAGCTATGGGAAAAATGTAACACTGAAGTAACTACTTTTCCTTGAAATGCACTTTAGGTATGTTCATGTTTAATAGTTCATTTTCGGTAAGATTGATGGTGATATTAACACTGCAAATCAAAACACCATAGAAACGAATCCTGAATAAAACGTTGTTAATGGGCGTCGTCATTTGATTAAATTTTATGTAACAGTAACATTATGATAGTTACCAGCAGATAACACATAATTTGAAGCAATTCCTGTGGTGTCGCACAAGTACAAAGTGCGCGCCACCTACTTTCGCCGCGCGCCGCCATGCACGCGCGGCGCGGCGTTCTCACGACGACAGCCACGAGCGCCCTCTGCTGCAACCCCGCTCGTGGCCACCACGGAAAGACACCGGTCACTTCGGACTGAGATAGCAACGAGTTAGGACCTTCGTAATCAGATAGGCACCAGTGAAGACTTTGCTATTGTACAGGCACTAGACAGGCCTCTAACAACTATGTATCAACATTCTGCAGTACTATGTAAAAGTTAAGTATTGTTACATTCTGTGCAATATATATATCTTTCTAATTTACTCGAGTGTTTATAGTTTCTGGCTGCTCCCCTCCGTACCTGCACCAGCGTGTCGGTCTCATTCCACTCGGCCACCGACGCCTACGACGAGGCTGGGACACAAAAGCGGCGACGAAGTCGGGACACAAAAGTGGCGACGAGGAGTGATAGAACCTTGGACCAGCCCGCTTACAGCAGCCAGACAGCAGCAGTCGGAGCACGCAAAAATTGCTCCCGCCCACCCACCCTTATTATAAGATTTTTGGGGGAACATATTCTGTTACGTATTTTGTGGACTTTTTTGTTGCAGAGCGTCCTCATTTATCTTGCATTTGTGTTTTGTACTAATTTACTTGTATACGCGGCGCCTAATCGGTCAGCATGGCCACTACCCCGAACCCAAACTTCATGGAAATTATTCAGTTACAGACGGCGCAAATAACTCAACTACTGCAGGCCGTGTCGCAGTTGACGACACAGGCTGCTCACCAACAACAACAGTCGTCACATCAGCAGCCCACACCTGCCGCCGCACCGCTTCCGACGTTCCGCCAGTACAACGAACGTGAGGAAGAATGGAGCGACTATTTCGCACAGTTTCAAGAACTCGTCGCGGCTCATCAAATTACAGGTCAGAGAGTGAAGAACCTTTTCTTATCGATTGTGGGCCCCCAGACCTTCGTATTATTGCAAAAACTTTTTCCGCAAGCATCTCCTCGTGATGTAGACTTTGAACGAATAGTAGAGGCACTAAATGCTCATTATGAGAGAAAAGTTCTTGTAGCCGCTGCACGATACCGATTTTTCAGACTTAAAAAATTACCGCAGCAGTCACACCAAGAGTGGATTACGGAATTGAAGGGCTTAACCCGCCAATGTAAATTTACTTGCTCTTGTGGACTTTCGTATAGTGACGTGATGTTGAGGGATGCGATTACGCAGAATATTCAGGACCCCAGAATTAGAGCAGCAATTCTGAAACAGTCTGAACCTTCATTAGACAGTGTACTGCAGCTTATTGAAGCGCATGATACTTTTGACTTAGCAGATGTAGAAATGCAAAGCCACAGTGTAAATTCAGTGCGCCGTAACGGACGCTTTCCTAGCCGTAGCACTAGTGATTCTTACAATAGTACAGGCCGTGCTGAACAAACAGTGAACAGTAACCAGTGTAAAAGTGCGACGCAAAGGTCGCCCTGTCGTGTTAGAGACAGTAATTTGCATAACGGGCGCCAACGCTCATTTCAGAAAAATGTTCGTGAGTCTTGCCCCCAGTGTGTGTCTCGCCACAAGCGTGCTCATTGCCCTAGTCGCAACGCAACCTGTTATCAATGTGGCAAATCGGGACATGTGCAGTCTGTGTGTATGCAAATTAAAAACTCAAAGAACAGTAACGTTAGAATCAGTGCTTCGCGGAGAGCGAGAACAGTTAATTCTGTAAATGTCATAGACGCTGTAAACTTGAACAGTGCTTTCCTTGGATCTCCATTGCAAGAAAGTAGTCCTGCGCCTATGGCAAAACTATATAGTGCACCACGTAGCAAGCGCCGACGAGCGCGTAAAACAGTGCAACGGACAAGGGTTCGGGTCAAGCAAAATGACTATGAACAGTGCATTCCTGTAGTGAAAATAGTGCCTTCTGCAACTGCTCCTTGTAATAGTGCCCAGTACTGTGTAGCAAGTGACAGTAGACATCAAGTAGCTACTCAAAAGTGTAGTGCAGTAGTTAATAAATCTGGAGTAGCTTCGCAGGCTTGCGCGGACGCCGATCCGGCGGTAGTGTCATCTAGTGACAGTGTTGTTAATCCGCTGCGTTCCGAGTCTGCGCCGCATCCTTCACTACGCGCCCCGCGCAAGCGCAGTAAACAAACCGTAGCAGACGTTGCCCACATTCGCGCACCTGTCGAGCGCCGAAAGCAAAAACTTTTTGTGAATCTTTCCATTGACAATAAGACTGTGCAATTTCAGCTCGACACTGGTTCCGCTGTTACCTTAATTAATAAAGATACTTATGAACTTCTGGGTTCGCCAAAATTATCGCTGTGTCAACAAGTGTTAACAGCTTATACAGGTCAAAATATTCCCGTGCTAGGAACGTGTAGCCTGCCTGCCTCTTTTCAAGGTGTTACGAAAACAGTTGCTTTTGTTGTTCTTCAGGCCAAATCTACGCAGAACATTTTTGGACTAGATGCTTTTGACTTGTTTGGTTTATCAATTCAAAGAGATGTGCTTCAAATTTCGTCAATAGTGCCTCAGGATAAAATCAATGCATTGTGTGACAAATACAGTGACTTGTTTTCGCCGGAACTAGGTTGTGCAAAAGACTTCGTGGCACATGTGACTTTAAAAGAATCTGCAGTTCCAAAATTTCGTAAAGCTAGACCAGTGCCTATCGCATTGCGTGATACAGTTGCCGAAGAACTTAAACGTTGGCAAGATAGTGGGGTGATTTCTCCTGTTTCTGCGAGTCAGTGGGCCTCGCCTTTAGTAATTATACCCAAGCCATCAGGAAAACTTCGTCTCTGTGCGGACTTTAAATCAACAGTGAACAGTCAAACAATTGTAGACACTTACCCTCTGCCCAGACCTGAGGAACTTATGGACAAATTAGGACAGTCTCGCTTCTTTTCCAAGATTGATTTAGCAGAGGCATACTTACAAATTCCGCTTGATGACGAGTCAAAAAAATTTTTCGTCATTAATACTCACATGGGCCTTTTTCAATTTCAACGCCTACCCTTTGGCAGTTCTTCCGCTCCCGCTATTTTTCAGCGTTTTTTGGAACAGCTGACAGTTTCTGTACCGTGTTGTTCGAACTATTTAGATGATATTGTGGTATCCGGACGTACAGTTGAAGAACATTTAGCAAACCTGGAGTGCCTTTTCAAAGTTTTGACTGCAGCAGGTCTACGTTGTAATACCCCCCAGGGGGCCCACAGTTCTTTTGTGGGTACGTGTGTGGCGCGCACGGGGCCCCGAGCCGGAGCAGCCTTTCTTCTGCCCCAGGCTGCTTCACTTTCCCTCCCGGTTTATGCCTTCGCCCGGAGACGGGCGTATTTCACGAGTTCAGGTGTTTTCTTGTTGTCGTTTCTTTTATTCCTTGGTTCCTTCCTTTCTTACCCTTTGTTTCTGTCTCTCTCTCCTTGTCCTCTCCTCGCCTTCTTCTCCTCATTAGTCTCCGCCTCGGCGTTTGAGACACCTTTCCTTCTTTCTCTTCACTTCCTCTATTCTTCTTCTTTCCTCCCTGTGCGTGTCTGAAGGCCGACCCACGCATTATCATGCGTAGCAGGTGACGGGGTAACGCGTAATTCCCCGCCCCGGGTAGACAAGTAGGGCACGTACGTACCCCCTGGTAAAGGCCAGGCCCAGGGAGGGGTGATTACCCGAGCTGGTACCTTCCGAACATGCCAATTGGTCCCTCCATCAGTTCTCGGGAGGTGTGACCTGAGGTGTGAACAATCACCTAAGGCGGGTAAGCCCTCGGAGAGGGCCCCCACTAGGAAGGAGCGCGCCATCGGAGACGCCGGTAATCACGGGGGACACTTCCGCAATGACTTCCTTCTCTTCTTCACTGACATTGACCCAGAAACGTAAGATAGATTCGCCTCAGCAAAAGAAGACTCTGCCTAATTTGCCGAAATTTCTTGTTGTGTCGCGCACCGACGGAAAAGACTTCAATTCTGTCAATCCTTTCGTTATACAGAAAGGTGTTGATGCAATTGCTGGCCCTGTTAAAACCTGTTCGCGTCAGCGCAATGGCTCATTGTTGCTGGAAGTGGACAGTGCTTTCCAAGCCCAGAAACTTATCCGGACTACGTTATTGCACACGTTTCCAGTCAAAGTAGAAGCGCACCGCACACTCAACTCGTCACGTGGGGTAGTTTTTACGAGATCCCTTGACGGGTTGTCTGATGACGACATCCGGTCCTATATGTCCGATCAGGGTGTGACAGCCGTCCACAGGGTGATGAAAAAGGTAGATAACCAGCTGACACCGACTCGTACTGTGTTTTTGACATTCGACAGAGTTGACCTCCCGTCGAAGGTCAAAGCAGGGTACGAAGTTATCTCAGTCCGCCCTTATATTCCAAACCCAACGCGCTGCTACCAATGCCACAGGTACAACCATACCCGTGAACATTGCCCAAATGCAGCAAAATGTGTCTCTTGTGGTAGGGACGCCCATGAGGGGGATTGCCCACCTCCGTCCCCTCACTGCCTTAACTGCAACGGCGACCATGCGGCTTCCTCTCGCGACTGCCCTGTATATAAGGATGAAAAAATCATTCAGCAAATTCGGGTTACGGAGAAGGTATCGACATCTGCCGCTCGTAAGTTGTTGGCTAGTCGAAAGCCCACTGTCCTCCCAGCGGGTACATACAGTAAGGTACTCACCTCACCTCGACCTACCAAAGATTCTAGTACCCAGACATGTGATTTCACTTTCGCTGACACAGTTGTGCGATCCGCCAGCCCGAAGATTGCCCGTTCCACGTCCCCGCTTCCTCCTGCTGCTTCTAAGGTACAGTCTTCGTCAACATCTAGTAAACCGCGGGCACCTAAACAAGATGCCCGGACCTTGAAAAAGGAACCCGTCCGTGAGGATTTTCTGCGTTCTCAGGCTTCCCAACCGTCAACTGCCTCTTCCCGCCGTCACTCTTCCAGAAGAGCTGACAAGAAAAAGAGTTCCTCTCCTTCCCCGCCGAGGCGTGACCCATCTGTCGCGCCGTCCAACAGTTGCCGGCCTCGGCCGTCTTCTGTTTCACCGGGACGCTCCGTTTGCCGGGCGCCCGGCCCTTTACCGGCGGTGGAAACTGCCCCTCCTGATCGGCTCAGGGAGGTGGCAGGCGCGTCGGTCGAACCTATGGACCACGACCCTTTGCCCCTGGACAGCGATAGCAGTGCTCCCTCGAAATCCGGTCCTCAGCGGCCGTCGAGGTGACCCCGCTCGCTACTTGGTTTTTATCCTTATTTCTTCTCTCATTTTTATCATGGCGCTCCTTCAATGGAACATTCGCGGCATTCGTTCTAATCGGGAGGAGTTGAAACTACTCCTTCGATTGCACTGCCCGCTTCTAGTCTGCCTCCAGGAAACTAAGTTGCGTCCACGTGATCGTGCAGACTTTCCACACTACACCTCTGTGCGGTTCGACCTGCCACCCGTGGAAGGTGTCCCAGCCCATGGAGGGGTTCTGATGCTCCTTCGAGACGACGTCTATTTCCATCCCATTTCCTTGCACACTCACCTACAGGCAGTTGCCGTCCGCATCACCTTATCCACATTTACCTTCTCCCTCTGTAACATATATTCGCCATCGTCATCTGCCCTTACTAGGGCAGATGTGCTAAACCTTGCTGACCAGCTCCCTTCACCTTTCGTGTTGGTAGGCGACTTTAATGCCCACCACCCCCTATGGGGCTCTCCGGCACCTTGTCCGAGAGGCTCCCTTTTGGTGGACCTTCTCCAACACCTCGATCTTGTCTGCCTCAACACCGGTGCACCGACCTTCCTTTCTGACACAACACACACTTATTCCCATATAGACCTCGCAATATGCACTCCTCAGCTTGCCGGTCGGTTTGAGTGGTATGCACTTTCTGACACGTACTCGAGTGACCATTTCCCTTGTATCATCCACTTCCTACATCACTCCCCATCTCCACGTCCCACCAGTTGGAACATTTCTAAAGCCGACTGGGGGCTTTATTCTTCCATGGCTGTTTTTCACAATCAGCATTTTCCCAACTGTGACAGTCAGGTCGAATACCTCACAGAGGTTATTCTCACTGCTGCTGAACGTTCCATACCTCGTACATCCTCTTCTCCACGTCGTGTGCAGGTCCCTTGGTGGACTGCAGCCTGCCGCGACGCGCTTCGAGCCCGACGCCGTGCCTTACGCACCTTCCGCCGCCACCCAACTTTGGAGAATTGCATCAATTACAAACGTATGAGAGCGCAGTGCCGTCGTATCATAAACGACAGCAAGAAAGCTTGCTGGACAGCTTTTACTAGTTCTTTTAACCGTTTTACTCCCTCCACGGTTGTCTGGGGTGGCCTACGCCGTTTGTCCGGCATCAAGGTCCACTCCCCGATTCCTGGCCTGACCGTGGAGAACGCGGTCCTCGTGGACCCAGATGATGTTTCAAACGCATTGGGTCGTTTCTTTGCGGAGGTTTCGAGCTCTGCCCATTACCACCCTGCCTTTCTCCCTCGCAAACAGGTAGAGGAGGCACGGCCGCCTTCTTTCCGCTCTTAGAATCGTGAAAACTATAATGTCGCCTTCACCATGCAGGAGCTAGACCGTGCTCTCGCCCTGTCCCGATCTTCTGCTCCCGGGCCCGATTGCATTCATATTGAGATGCTGAAGAACCTCTCTCCTGCGGGCAAGTGCTTTCTTCTTAGTACCTACAATCGCATATGGACTGAAGGTCATGTTCCCACAAGTTGGCGTGAAGCCATTGTTGTCCCCATCCCCAAACCAGGGAAGGACAAACACCTTCCTTCCAGTTATCGTCCCATTTCTCTGACGAGCTGCGTCTGTAAGGTGATGGAACGCATGGTTAACGCTCGGTTGGTCTGGCTCCTCGAATCTCGCCGCCTCCTGACTAATATACAATGCGGTTTTCGTCGACACCGCTCTGCTGCTGACCACCTCGTTACGTTGTCGACCTTCATTATGAACAACTTTCTAAAGAAGCATCAAACAGTAGCCGTGTTCTTCGACTTGGAGAAGGCATACGATACCTGTTGGAGAGCGGGTATTCTCCGCACATTACACACATGGGGCCTTCGGGGCCGCCTTCCTCTTTTCATTCAAGCGTTTTTGGCGGATCGCAAGTTCCGGGTACGGGTGGGCTCTGTTTTGTCAGATACCTTTTGCCAGGAGAATGGGGTACCACAGGGCTCCGTCTTGAGTGTGGCGCTCTTTGCCATTGCAATCAATCCGATCGTGGACTGCCTTTCAGCCGACGTCTCCGGATCTCTTTTTGTTGACGATTTCGCAATTTATTGTAGCGCCCAGCGGACGTGTCTCTTGGAGCGTTCTCTCCAACGCTGTCTTGACCGTCTATATTCCTGGAGCATCGCAAACGGCTTCCGATTCTCCACTGAGAAAACTGTGTGTATCAATTTTTGGAGATACAAGGAATTTCTTCCACCTTCTCTACGTCTCGGCCCTGTTGCTCTCCCTTTCGTGGAGACTACGAAATTCTTGGGACTCATGTTGGATCGGAAACTTTGCTGGTCCACACACGTGTCCTACCTGGCTGCCCGTTGTGCCCGATCCCTTAACGTTCTTCGTGTCCTCAGTGGCACGTCATGGGGAGCGGATCGTACCGTCCTACTTCACCTTTACCAGGCCATTGTTCAGTCGAAGCTCGACTATGGAAGCCTTGTGTACTCTTCAGCACGGCCGTCGATTCTCCGCCGTCTCAACTCTATCCACCATCGTGGATTACGTTTGGCGACCGGTGCATTTTATACCAGCCCTGTTGAAAGTCTGTATGCCGAGGCTGCTGTATTACCCTTGACCACTCGACGTGACATACTCTTGTGTCGGTATGCATGCCGCCTACGGTCGATGCCCAACCATCCCTCTTACAGATTATTTTTTGACGACTCACTCGATCGCCAATATCAGTTGTCTGCGATTGCCTTGCTTCCACCGGGAGTTCGGTTTCGCTGCCTGCTACAGCGGCTCGATTTTACCCTTCCTTCCACCCTTCGGTTGAGCGAAAGCCCATTGCCACCGTGGTATCAGGCCCAGGTTCACACACACCTCGAACTTAGTTCGCTCCCCAAGGAGAGCACTCCGGATTTGGTATACCGCTCGAGGCTTGTCGAACTCCGTTCGCGGTTCGATAATGCCGTATTTATTTACACAGATGGTTCCAAGAGCACTGCCGGTGTCGGATCTGCCTTCGTCGTCGGGGACAACCGGTTCCAATACAAGCTCCCTGACCGGTGCTCGAGCTTCACGGCTGAGCTTTTCGCCCTCCACCAGGCCGTTTTGTATACCTGCCGCCACCGCCAACCTTTCTATGCCATATGTTCTGACTCCCTTAGTGCCCTGCAGAGTCTTAAGGACCCTTTCTCGAACCATCCTCTCGTGTATCGGATCCAACGCTCCCTCCAGTTGCTGGCGGATGACAGCTGTCACGTTTCTTTCCTGTGGGTCCCTGGCCATGTGGGTGTGCCCGGGAATGAGGCCGCCGACACAGCAGCCAAGGCAGCATCTCTTTTACCTCGCATGGCTACCTTTTGCGTCCCATCGGACGATGTTCAACGGGCTCTTCGCCGGAGTATCGTGTCGCAATGGCACAGTGTGTGGCTTTCACTGTACAACAATAAATTGCGAACTGTCAAACCGATCCCGACCGCTTGGAGGACATCCTTACGCCCCTCTCGGCGGGAGGAGGTCATCCTGGCTCGGTTGCGGATCGGTCATTGCCGTTTCAGCCACCGTCACTTGCTATCCGCCGAACCTGCACCGCTATGCTCCTGCGGTGAACTGTTGACAGTGCGACATGTTTTACTGACTTGTGTTAATTTTAATCATCTCCGTGTAGCCCTTCACTTTCCGTCTACTCTGGAGGAAATTTTAGCTGATGACACACGAGCAGCTGCTCGGGTTTTGCGTTTTATGAACTTGGCCAACCTATCCAAGGATATTTAACCCTTTTAATTGTCTTTTATCTTTCGTTTTTAGCCTCTTGCTGATGTTCTGACAGTCACCATTTATTTGAGATCATAGCGAATCAATGTTCTTAGCTGGGCGCTAATGACCATAGAAGTTGTGCGCCCTAAAACCACAAAAAAAAAATAAATAATACGTTGTAATAAAGCAAAGTGTTCGTTTTTTCAAACTGAAATAGAGTACCTAGGCCATGTGATTAATGCCCAAGGAATACATCCCTTACAGTCAGATAGGAAAGGTGGCCTTAGCAATCATTTACGGCGTCACAAAGTTTCATCATTATCTGTATGGCAGAAAATTCTATTTGTTGACAGACCACAAGCCTCACACGTCGTTGTTCTCACCCACAAAGCCAATTCCGCCACGAACGGCACAAAAGCTTCAGAGATGGTCCTTAATACTGTCTAATTATCAGTATGAGATTTTGTACCGACCTACCACTAAACATGCTAACGCGGACACACTTTCCCGACTTCCGGTTGGCCAGGATGTATCATTTGATTCTTCAGAAATGGCATGTTGTCAGATAGACTCCAGAGATGCTTCCGCTGTCGCAGACTTTCCTTTGAACTCTCGTCGGGTTGCACAGGAAACAGCTTCGGATGCAGACTTAAGTGTGGTAGCACGTTTTGTTTGCTCACGGTGGCCTGCCAGAGCCAAAGACATTCAACGGCCTCTGGTTAGACGTTATTTTGCACAACGTCATGCATTATCTTTAAGTCAGGGTGTACTGTTGTTGCATACCGACAACGACCAAGCAAGAGTGATTGTTCCTCGTTCTCTGCAACGAGAAGTGTTACGCCTCCTGCATCAAGGACATTGGGGCATTGTTAGGACAAAGCAATTGGCCAGACGTCATTGTACCTGGGTTGGTATGGACGCTGAGATAGAGAGCATGACATCACAGTGTACAGTTTGTGCGGAGCATCAGGCGGCTCCTCCACAGCGTTTCTCAGACTGGCCACGCCCCAAGGGACCATGGCAACGTTTACATATTGACTTTGCCGGACCTTTCTGGAATACGCGCTGGTTAATTGTTGTAGACGCTTTCAGCAAGTTTCCTTTTGTGATTGCCATGAACTCAACGACGGCGTCTAGTACAATCAGTGCCTTAACATCAGTGTTTTGCATCGAAGGCTTGCCTGAAACTATCGTCAGTGACAATGGACCTCAGTTTGTTAGTGCGGAATTTCAACAGTTTTGTCGTGTGAATGGCATTCAGCATATCACCACCGCACCTTTTCACCCTCAGTCCAATGGTGAAGCAGAACGTTTCGTTCGAACATTCAAGTCTCACATGGAGAAGATGAAAGGTCAGCACTCCAGGCAGCAAGCTCTTCAGATTTTCCTGTCTACGTATCGATGCATGCCACGTGACGGCCCGTCTCCTGCCGAGCTGCTACACGGCCGCCGTCACCGCACTCTCCTTCACCTGCTGCAGCCTCCCACGCACCGAGTCGGTTCGTATGGCGCTACGCGTTTTCAGGTTTCTACGCCGGTGCTGTACAGGGTGTTTGCTGGAAACAAGAAGACATGGCTGCCAGGCACCATTCAGCGCGTGCTCGGTAGCAATATGTATGTTGTACGTTCTTCCACAGGGTCGGAGCTGCGGCGCCACGCAAACCAATTGCGCCTGCACAGGCCGCGCGATCCTGTCTCCGGTTTCTTGATTCCAGACCCAGTTCACCGCCAGGGAGCACAACCACATCGTTCGTCCCCGGACTACGAGATCGTCCCGATGGAGATCGACGCGACGCCGCCGCTGTCGCCGCCGCAGATGACAGCGTCACCGAGAGGGACTCCGGGACCGTGCGTGCCGCCGCCGCCTGGGCCACACACCTCAGAAGATGACCTGCTCCCTCTAGGCGGGGGCGGGCGCCCTTCCCCAGGTTTCGACGGGTTCCCTGGAGGATCTCAAGGCGGATGCCGGGGCGCGGACGGCGTCTCGATCCCGGCCTCAGCTACGACGCCCGTCCCACCAGTAACGCCCCCGCCCAGGCCCTCCTCCCAATGCCGTCGCCGTGGCCCTCAGCCCTACGCCACGACGGCGCGGCGGTTTGGGGGGGAGGGGTGTGGTGTCGCACAAGTACAAAGTGCGCGCCACCTACTTTCGCCGCGCGCCGCCATGCACGCGCGGCGCGTCGTTCTCACGACGACAGCCACGAGCGCCCTCTGCTGCAACCCCGCTCGTGGCCACCACGGAAAGACACCGGTCACTTCGGACTGAGATAGCAACGAGTTAGGACCTTCGTAATCAGATAGGCACCAGTGGAGACTTTGCTATTGTACAGGCACTAGGCAGGCCTCTAACAACTATGTATCAACATTCTGCAGTACTATGTAAAAGTTAAGTATTGTTACATTCTGTGCAATATATATATCTTTCTAATTTACTCGAGTGTTTATAGTTTCTGGCTGCTCCCCTCCGTACCTGCACCAGCGTGTCGGTCTCATTCCACTCGGCCACCGACACCTACGACGAGGCTGGGACACAAAAGCGGCGACGAAGTCGGGACACAAAAATTCCTTGATTTGTAATTTCTTTATTTTACATAGGTGCGATGAGGGAAACACGATACATGGATAGAGATAGATGAAGGAGATGGAAGATGGATGGAAGGAAAGGGATTGATGAACAGAGGCCGGGGATCAGATGGACGATGAAGAGTTCGATAGAGGGGAAGCAGGAGATAGATATACCAGATGGGAAATAGATGGGAAGAGTGTAGAAAAATTAGCATTTTACGAAAGTGAATCATATGTCACATGGTACAGAGTTCGTAAACTGACCTGTACGTTTGTGGATAAAACGAACAACATAAAATGTAATCTATCTTATGAGTTTAAAATAATGAATATCTGCGAAACTATATTTTTAAACTTTCGTTTCACATAGCCACAGTAGCCTAACGAACGATATTGATATGACTGTAGCATTCTCTTGGTGATTCTATATTCACACCAATGTACGTATTTCCTTTTATATTTATTTCATATGAGAGTGAGCCACAGCAAAGCGTGGTCAGTTTTAGCTAGTAAATAATATAAAATTAATATTTTATACAAGTAAAGTAGTTCATTTATGGTCTTCACACCTGTTATAATGGAAGTATTTGGTTTCCTGGTAACCCAAATATAGAGCATGTGTTATGTTGCTTCCCACTTAAATGCTCTTTTTCTCTATTATGATGTTTATAAAGATGCCAATGGAATAACCTGAAGCTTGTGTCCCCTAGCTTCAATACACCTAAAATGGGCTGTTACAGTTAGAAAGGTTACCCAGATAACCCAATAAGGACATAAGTGATAGGCATTGTCAGTGGCGATGCTTTTCTCAAAGTTATTTGTATGTGTTTGCATACAAATGCCTATATAAGTTTTTTGAGTCTGCAACCCCAACTTCTTCCACCACTACAATCCACAACCTCCCGATTCCCATACATCAGAATTGGTGGGGCCACCATTCTGAATATAAAACAGAAATCCTACTGGAGTGAGATCTTGTGTCCTGGTATGAAAATACTGTCTAAGTTACAAGAAATTTCCCCAACCTTGACCATGAGTGTTATGAGTTTAAGCAGTTACACAAAGAAGATCTTTGGAATCCAAAAAGTTCTGATGGGAAAGTCGTTTCTTCCTCTTTGTAGTTAATTCATTTTCTCACAGCAAGAGAACAAAATAATGTATGGAAGATGTTTAAAAATCTGTTTGCATATCAGAGTACATTATACTGACGAAAAATCCCCCGCACATAAAATTTTGCACCAGTGTCGTCATTATATTTAAACCCTACACCTCCCAATTCCAGGGCCTTACTCAATTCCCTATCTCAATATTTTCTGGGAAACTGAAATGCAAGGATGGAATATCACTGAAAATGTGTAGGAGTAGTGTATGTCTAATTATTGAAATTATGTCATCAGAGGCATGAACATAAGTATGAAAAGTACATTGTTAACAACAATATTTCAGTCTTTATAAGAAGCTTTTAATCGTTTTATTCCCAGAATTGTTGCAGGACAACTCCTATTAAAACTTGATTTATACCGTATTTTGTGCATCAGACCTTAAATTGCGTCTTTGTTGATGAAAAACAAGCTTCTAGTACGACATTTTGCCGCTTGGTACGGCTTGTAGCCACTTCTAAGGCATTAATCTGTCCATCTTGGCGGTTGTGTTACGTTGCCATCTGTACGTGGCTGAGAGTGTGAGCGTGAGTGTGGTTCCTTTTATTTTATTCCAGCATTTCAAGTATTAATCAGAGCATCTGATGTACTACACTCATGAGCAGTTCCATCCATAGGAATTAAAATTGACATAACACCTGGATGACTAAATAAATGAATATTTATAATTAACAGTCCAGGACTTTTTTTTGGACAATGGGCAGAAATCTGTGGAGCAAACCATTGATTCATACAAATTGTGATTGAAAGAACTTCAGTAAAACTTTTTATTAAATGATTATCTAATACAATATAAGGAGTTAGTTAAAATAAAACATTAGAATGTCAATCTAAAATAACTAAAAATAGTACACCTTGATACATCAGATGACTGAAAGTAAGTAATGGTATCTTCAACCAAAAAATAGGAAATTAACGTTTACTTCTGATGACCTAAATTATAAACTTAATCCCTCAAATATCACGAATAATATGATTTTCACTATTCATTATATTTTCAATAACAATAATGTTATTTAATCAACTAAAGTTTTTTCTTATAAACAAAAGAAAATTACAAAACTTAACAATGAAATTAAAAGAAAAAAACATCAGCTGAATATGATAACAAATCTATTTCCAATATTTGATCCATCTATTAATTTATTTAATTTATTACTTAACTGAACTATAACATTCTTAGGATTATTATTAATTCCATCAATATTTTGATTAATAACTTTATGAATTAAGGTTCTATGAAATAAATTAAACGTAAATCTACATAATGAATCCAAATCCTTATTAGGAAAAAATAATTTCAAGGATCAACACTTATTCTCATTCCAATTTTATTATAATATTATTTAATAATTTTATAGGATTATTCCCATATATTTTACAAGAACCAGTCACATAAGATTAACATTTTCAATTCCATTACCAATATGAATAAGATTCATATTATTTGGATGAATTATTACTACCAATCATACGTTTATTCATTTAGTTCCCCATGGAACATCAAATGCACTTATATAATTTATAGTACTAATTGAAACAATTAGCACCATTATTCAAACAAGTTACATTAACTGTATGATTAGAATCAAATGTAACTGCAGGACATCTATTATTAACATTAGTAGGAAATACAGGACCATCATACATTAACAAGAGTAAAACGAAGTTAATGGACTGCAATGTCAGAAAATCAGGCAATGCTGAGGGAATTTGAGCAGGTAATGAGACAATAAAAGCAGTAGATGAATTTTGTTGTTTCGGTAGTGAGATAAGTTCTGATGGCTGAAGTAAAGAAAATATAAAATGCAGAATGGATATGGGAAGAAAAGCGTTTCTAAAGAAGCGAAACTTGTTAACGTCCAATATTAATTTAAATGTTAGGAAGTCATTTCTGAAAGCATTTGTCTGGAATGTAGCACTGTATGGGAGTTAAATGTGGACCATAAGGAGTTCAGATAAAAAGATGATAGAAGCTTATGAAATGTGGTGCTACAGACGAATGATGAAAATTAGATGTGTAGATCATGTAACTAATGAGGAGGTGCCTAACCGAATCGGGGAGAAAAGGAGATTCTGGCATACCCTGACTAAGAGAAGGGATAGATTGGTTGGACACAATCTGAGACATCAAGGAATTGTCAACTTAGCATTAGCATTAAGCAGATTCAAAAGGATGTAGGTTGCCATAAATATTCTCAGATAAAAAGGCTTGCACAGGACAGGATAGCATGGAGAGCTGCATCAAACCTGTCTGTGGACTGAAGACCACAACAACAGCAACAACATTAACGTTATTTTTTTTAATTATTGTACAAATAATACTATTTATTCTTCAAACAGCAGTAGTAATGATTGAAGCATTTTTTTTTTAAATTATAACAACATTATATTCAAGAGAAGTTTACTAAAGTTATGTATCAAATAACAAAAATCACCCATTTCATATAGTAGATTATAGACCATGGCCCTTAACTGGAGCAATCGGAGCAATAATTTTAGCCTCAGGAATAATTAAATGATTCCAAACATTTAATATCAATTTACTTATTATTGGAGTAACTGCTATTATGTGAACACTAATTCGATGGGGACGAGATGTTATTCGAGAAGGAACATTCCAAGGACTACCCACAAAATTAGTGTCAAAAGGATTATGATAAGGAATAATTCTATTTATTGCATCAGAAGTATTATTTTTGTTTCATTCTTCTGAGCATTCTTTAATAGAATTAGGAATGACCACCAATAGGAATTCAACCATTAAATCCAATACAAATTCCACTACTTAATACTACAGTTCTACTAGCTTCAGGAGTTACCATTACATGAGCACATCAAAGAAGTATAGAATGTAACGAATCACAAACAATGTAAGGACTACTCTTCAAAGTAATATTAGGATTTTATTTTACAATACTACAAACATATAAATATTGAGAACCACCTTTTACTATTGCAAATGCAGTATATTGATCAACATTCTTCGTACCAACAGGATTCCATGGATTACACTTAATTATTTGCTCAACTTTGCTATTAACATGTCTAATACGACATATTATGAATCAATTCCCATCACATCATCACTTCAGATTTCAAGCAGAAGCATGGTATTGACATTTTGTTGATTAGTATGATTATTTCTATATTCATCAATCTACTGATGATGTAGATATTTAATTTTCTAGTATAAATAGTACATTTGACCTCCAATCAAAACACTTGAATATATCAAGAAAAATAGTTATAATACTTATAACAAGAATTATCACTTGTTTCTACTACCAATAATTATTATATTAATAGCAACAATCCTATCAAAAAATCAATTAATGATCGAGAAAAAAGATCATCATTCGAATGTGGGTTCAACCCAAAAAGATGAGCATAAATACCACTCTCAATTCAGGTTTTTCTAACTGCAGTAATCTTTCTAATTTTAGATGTAGATATTGCATTAATTTTAGCAATCGTATTTATAATAAAAACATCAAATATTATTGTATGAACAATATCAACAATATTATTTATTATTATTCTATAAACAGGATTATATTATTAATTAAATCAGGGAGCACTTAAGTGATGTAAGTATGGTTATAGTTAATTATAACTGTTAGTTTGCATCCAAAATGTATTGAAATATCAATTAACCTTCATTTAAAAGAAGAATCGGATTATTGCCAGCAGTTTTAACCTGAAATTCGGCACATAAATGCCATTATAACCCTAAAAGAGGCGTATTACTTTTAAAAATATAAATGAACAATAGTTCCAATTAAGGAAATGTAAAGGTAATATACAAGCTGCTAACTTTTTATAATAGCAGGTAAACTCGATAAACATTCCTATTTATATAACTAGAAACAAACATTACATTTTCACTGTAATAATAATAATAAAATATTTATAAATAGGTAAATATAAAAATATTTCCCTAATATCTTCAATGCCAAACACTACACAATAAGATATTTAAGTATAAAAACAATACAAACAAAATAAACATTCAAAAAACAAAGGTTAATAAATGAACCTTAAGATTAGAACAATATAACAATTGACTGTAATTAATGAAATAAATAAAAGCAATATAAAACTTGACTACCAAATACCTCACCCCAACCAGAATTAAAAGACCTTAAAAATAATAACCAAAACGTAAAGGCAAGTATCTAGCATAATTAGTTGAAAGGATAGGAATAAATCACATTGAACCAGTAAATATAACGAAAAAAAATTTCGAGGAAAATAATTCATCAGAATAAAGAAAATCAGAAACAACATAACGACAATATTAACCTAAAAAATTGTTAATAAATTAAAAACTACATAAAAGTTAAAAAATAAAAAAATCAACTGAACTTAAACAATCTCAAGAATTAAGCCAACATGTATACCATATAAACACAATGTAGAAACATTAAAACAAGCAGAAGTTAAAGGCATAAAATGAATAATAGAACTAATGAAACGAATATCTTGAGAATCACATAAATTATGAATTATAGAACGTGCATACATAAATAATAAAGCCTTAAATAAAGCATGAGTTAATCCTATACATATTATAAATGCGAAAGCTTGTATGTTTGTTACCGCATCACGCTAAAACTACAGCACTGATTTAGATGAAATTTCATATAGAGATTTCTTATGTTTTGGATTAGGACATAGGCTACTTTTCAAAATGTTTATTACAAGTTATTTATTTGAAATATATCCATAGAGATACGTAACGGTTGTAAGAAGCTTCTAATACAACAGCAGAAGAGCATTGAAGGGTGTGTCATGTTTAGCCACGAGAGTTAACGCATCATGTAATAGTCTTCCGTTATTTTGGGCAATGGTTCGGGTCCTGCTATAGTGAAATTTTTTTTTTGGTTATTGTTATCTTTTTTACTTTCGAATATACCAAAAGATTCTTGGATACTGCAAAACGGCTTAACTGATATATAATTACAAACACAAGAAATCTGAATTCTGGCGTTAATGCCGCATTCATTTTCATTTGTTGTAACAAATGAAGGAAGTATGTATATAAATTGAAGACTTCAAATAAAATATGCTCTAAGTACCATGGCAAGAAAAAACATTGACGTTTTGTGTAGACTGGGATCTAGAAACCAAGCCCTATTTTGTGTACAAAGCGCGAATTTCCACGTATAAACAGCATACATAAACGGCAACGAAAGTAGTAGCAAATGAACTTAACAGATGGCAGGCGGTACGCTGCAGTTAACATATGAAACGTTATAGATATTCGAACATTGTGATGTTATTTTAATTCTTTAAAATTGTATTCTCTTTGGATTTGAATGAATAATAGTTTCTTTGGTGATTTCGATTATTTATAGCATTCGAACGTTTGCATTTAGTTCTTTTGTTAGTTCGCTTTGCATTTGTAGGATCTCAACAGTTCGTTTCTCCGTTAGATGTCATTTTTATTTCTTTACTTTTATCCGTTATGCTTGTTGTTTATTTCGTTACATTTCTCCGTTAGGTTTGATGTTTATTTTGTTCCATTACTTCGCATTTGTTTTCGATTACTGTATTGTTGTTATTGAAGTTAGTTACTGTCAGGGGTGCCATCCCACAAGTTGGAGCTGAAGGAGGGTGTGCCTGTTTTATTGATGCGTAACTTGGATGCACGACGATTATGCAATGGGACCAGATTATGCATCATGGACCTGAGAAGGCATATCGTGCAGGCCACCATCATCACCGGTCGAGCCAAGAGAGTGACTGTATTAATACCACAAATTCCCATCATCCCAACAAACTTGCCATTCCAGGTTAACCGGTTACAGTTCCCATTGAAAGTGGCCTTCTCGATTACTATAAACAAGAGTCAAGGACAAATGTTAAAAGTGGCAGGTATTCATCTGGCCACCCCATGTTTCTCGCATGGACAGCTCTACGTAGGCTGCTCTGGTGTATCTTTACATATAATCGGAGAACAAGAAGTCTCGAAAAGTCGTTAACAGGGACGTATTGCAATAGATTTTTGGCTCTCCATCCGTTCCAAGACAATTATATATTCCGTGCTAACAATGCCGCAAATAGTCATGTAGTTATTTATGCCCTTTCTTGGCACTTTAATATCTGACTATTGAACCGCGGGTAACACCGCGGGGAGCAGCTAGTAAATGATAAAAATCAGGTTCAGAATACCCTATTGACAAAATTCCTGTCATTAAACCAAGTTGAATTAAAGTAGATAGAGCAATAGTCGTGTTTAAATCAAATTCAAAATTAGCTGCAAGACCAGACATAAATATAGTTAATCAACCAATAAAAAGAATATATCAACTAAAATCTTAAACTATTAATATGGGATTAACACAAATTAATAAAAATACACCAGTAGTAGCAAGAGTAGAAGAATGAACTAAAGCAGAAACAGGAGTAGGAATAGTCATAGCAGCTGGAAGTCAAGAAGAAAAAGGAATCCGAGCACTCCTAGTTATAGCAGCATGAACAATAAATAAAGTAATGATTTTTATCTAAAAAAATCAAAAATTAAAAACTGATAATTAATATAATTTCTATTACCAAAATTTAATATTCAAGAAATAGAAATTAAAATAGAAAGGTCACCAATTCGATTAGATACCAGCATTATAAGACTTTACTTCTAAACAATAAGAAACTAAATTCCATCCCAAGCCAATAAAATTCTAATTAAATTTCGACAAATTGAAAAAATAAATATTAAACCAATTAAAATAAATCTATTAATATTTTTTCATTATGCACATAATAATTTATATAATATTAACTATTTAAAATAAATAACTCCCACTTAATAAATAATCCATAGTCAATTATTAAATAATAAATACCTATTACAAAAAATAAAGCTCTAAAGAAAAAAACTCAATGAACAAATAAAAAATAAATACTCAACTTAAGATTAAAAAATCGTATCATTGATTCCACAAAACGAAATATTAAATTAAAATACCTAGGTTTTAAAAATAAAAATTTTCGCTCTTGAAACACAACAAATTAAGAGGACATCAATTTAGAAATAAAAGATTATATTGACAAAAATAACGTGGAGGTCAAGTATAAATACCAGCATAATATAAAGCATGTTAAGAATAATAAGATATCTAAAATGTATAAACAGCTCTAAAAAGGACAAAAAACAAATAATAAAATCATATTAGAGGATCAACAAATAATTCTATTTAATTAACTAAATATATATAAAATATTTAAAAATGGGGGAGCAGCCATATTTGAAGATGTTAAAAGAAATCACCAAATAGACATTCTAGGTATCAAATTAATTATACTGTTATTAATTAATAATATCTGTCTACCTAAATAAAAAAATAATATTTGATAAACAAAATAAACCAGAAGCACATATACCATGACCAATCATTAAAGAAAGAGAACCTATACAACCTTATTAATTTATAGTCATTAAACCACAAATGACTGATCTTATATGAGCAACAGAAGAATAAGCGATTAAAGACTTCAAATCAACTAGACAAAAAGAAACAAATCTAATAACAACACCACCAAATAATCTTAAAGCCAAACAAAAATTAACTACTAAACCCAAATAAGAAATTTCCTATATTAATCGAATAATACCATAACCAGCCAACTTTAATAAAATACCAGCCAAAATTCAACCTAAGCCCCAGTAAGTCAAATATGAAATAAAAACTGGCATTTTAACTAAAAAAGAAAAAATGGAGAAAACATAAAACAAAATATTAAGAGAATCTAAATCAAATAACAAAGGATAATCAAGAGTATTATATACATCATCAATCCTAAAGAAACCAAGAATAATGGTAATCTAGCGACTAATGTATAAAAAATTAAATAAATACCAGCCTGTAAATGTTAAGGCTGATAACCCCAAACCAAAATCAAAATAAAAGAGGGAACCAGTCAATATATATAAAGAAATTAAATGTATACTAGAAAAAGAACAAAATAATATAATTAATAATAATAGAACAATGAAAACAAAAAAAAATTAGAACGATAAAAAATAAATTGATCTTCTTGCAGTAATTATAAAACAAAAACTCAATAAGATCAATACAAAAGAATAAAAATCAACACCAAAATCCTAAACACTTATTCTTAAATCAGAATAACAATCAAATGAAATCATAAAAATAATGCTGAAAAAAAGCTTTAAAGAATGAATTAATCATCAACAATTAGTTAATAAACAGATAGATTTTAAAAAATAATTATAAGTAAATACCTAGCATAAAGAGAGAAAGAAAGAATTCAAACAATCATTACCATGAGAACGAATTTTGAAATCAAAATAGAAGGACCTAAAGCTCCTTCACAAACAGAAGAAAACAAAAAATAACAGGAAATAAATATAATCATAATCAAACTCAACAAGAATGACAACAATCAATATACAGTAAGAAGGAACAATACATTCTAATCTTAATAAAACCATCAATAAGTGCTTACATTTTGAACAAAAAACGCAAACACCAGAAAAATAAATTGATAAACAAGTGAATACACCAATTATAGATATTAGAATTAATAGTTAAAAAAACATAGTTCTTGTAAACTGCAAATTAAGAAAATACTTTTAAAACTCAAGGGTAGCAAATTAATTTCCAGCACTGATCCCCAAAAACATAAGCCCTTGAAATGTTAAAAATAATAATCCTAAGATCATCAAACCTATTAGAAATTAACATAATAAAAATATATCACCCAATATCAATTATAATAACCACTATTATGCAAACTTTATTTATTACAATAATAGCAAAAACCTATCATATATTTTCCTATTAACATTTCCCAATGGTATAATATTAATTTACATTACAAGAATAGCATCAAAAATAATATTTAAAATTAAAGTCAATAGTATCATATTCATTATATAGATAATTATACTATCAACAATATTATATGTAATTGTTAAAATAATATCAACAATATTAATTAATAACAAAGAAATCATAAACCTAAAATATACAATTAATTTGAAAGAAATTTCAACCTCAGCAGTGAACCTATATAATAACCCAACAGTTATAATTACATAATAATAATAATTTTTTTATTCATTACACTAATAGAAGTAGTAAAAACTATCAATATTAATCAAGGACCTAAAAGTAAAATAAATTAATTAACTTATCAATA
Organism: Locusta migratoria; assembly: GCA_026315105.1. Classification (NCBI taxonomy): domain Eukaryota; kingdom Metazoa; phylum Arthropoda; class Insecta; order Orthoptera; family Acrididae; genus Locusta; species Locusta migratoria. The sequence goes on along the minus strand of CM048747.1, from coordinate 545,825,821 downwards.
AATCTGTATAATTTAAAAACCAAATAATAAAAATTATTAATATTTAACTAATTGATTTACCAGTACCAACAAATATTTCATTATGATGAAACCTTGGACCATTATTATGAATATGTTTAATAATTCAAATCATTACAGGACTACTCTTAACTATACATACACACCACATATTGAAATAGCATTCTAAAGAGTAATTCCCATTTGACAAGATGTTAATAATGGATGCTTAATCCGAACCATACATGCAAATGGAGTATCAATATTCACCACCTGCATATATATACATATAGGACGAGGAATCTATTATGGAATATATATATACCCCTGAGAAACAGGAACAACCATATTATTCATAGTAATAGCAACAGCATTTATAGGATATATCCTACCATGAGGACAATTATCATTTTGTGGAGCAATAGTAATTACTAATTTATTATAAACAATTTCTTGTATTGGAAAAGATATTGTACAATGAGTATGTGGAGGATCTGCAGTTGATAATGCAACACTAAATCAATTCTACACATTTAATTTCTTATTACCATTTATTATTATAGCAATAGTTATGATACACCTATTTCTCGTTCACCAAACGGGATCTAATAATCCAATCGGATTAAATTGACACATTGATAAAATCCCATTCCATCCACATTTTACTTACAAAGACATAATCACATTCATTATTTTAATAATAATATTAAAATACTATATTTAATTAACCTTTATATATTAGAAGATCCAGATAACTTTGTACCAGCTAATCCATTAGTAACACCAATCCATATTCAACCACAATGATATTTGCTATTTCCCTATTCAATTTTACGATCAACCCTTAATAAACTAGGCGGAGTTATTGCATTAGTGATATCAATTAGAATCCTAATAATTATACCATTCTATATCAAAACAAAATTCCGATGAATTCAATTTTACCCAATAAATCAAATTATATTCTGAATTATAGTAATCGTAATTTGTTTAGTAACAATAATTGAAAAACGACGAGTGGAAGAGCGATATATCATAACAGGACAAATTTTAACAACCAATTACTTCTTATATTTTTTATCAATGTTCATATTGCAAAAATAACAGAATAAATTAAAACAGAATTAATTAGCTTAAGGAAGCAAATGTTTTGAAAACATAAGAACAAAAGTATAATTCTTCTATTAACTTTCAAATGTTTAAAAAAATTAATTAAACGAGTGAAAAAATATAGCCCTCAAACCAATAAAGAAAAATAAAAAATTTAAAGACAAAGGTAAATAACTTTTTCAAGCTAAATACATAAGCTTATCATAATGAAAACAAGGTAAAGTAGCACAAACCAAAAAAAAGACAGAAAAGAAAGTCTTAAAAAATAAAAAATAAAAATAAAAGTCACCACAAAAAAATCAATGTAAATAACATTCTTATAAAAATAAAAATTATTGATCTGGCAGTGCTCCACACTGTAAAAACCTGTGGTCTCATATTCCTCGAACCGAACAAAACTCCATCTGCAACTTCCTCCTACCATCCCATCTGCCTTACCCCACTTTTCAGCAAGGTCTTTGCAATTATATCCTGAGGCATCCACCACCTTCTGCCCCACATCCAATGTGGCTTTGCTCACACTTCTCCTTCGACAACAAACTTCTCGACCTCACTCAACTGCTCTCCCTCCAGTTAAATTAATGTTGTGTTGCCATATTTGTCTCCTTTGACCTAAAAAGTGCCTACAACCAGATCTGGCACTTCAAACTCTTCCCATCAACTTCGCCTGAGTTATTACCTCCTCTCTTTCCAGTCGCCCAACCTATGTCACTGTCCATACTAGATTCCGATTTTTCTACCCCTCTGCCAGTGTGCCCCAAGGATCTCGCCTTGGTTCCCACTCTCATCCTTTCCCAACATCTCCTTCAGCAACACCTTGACCTCCTTGCCACTTGGTAGAACTAGTGGCTTCTCTCTATCAATCTAACCGTACCAAGGCGAACATTATAGATCAAACGACTTTCTCCTTCTTCCCCAAAATATTACCTGAACCTACAGAGTTGCCCTATCAATCTTACCTGGACTTCCCACCTCTGCCTCCTGAATCTGTTCTTGGGATGAACTTGGAATCTAGACCATTCCTTAGTTATTTAAACCGTCAAATACTTCATTGGCCCACCACCTTTGTGCTTCTACAAATCTCTTGCTATCCCGGAAAGCCATACCCTGTGCGACCTTCCTTATCCCTTTTTATCTCCCATCCCCTACATGAAACCTTTATGACCTCATCACCTTCCCCTGCCTTGTACTCTTCATTGAATACCTCCAACTGTGCTACCCCTCCAGAAAATTAGACCCATCCAACTGCCTTGTCCAACCAAGATCCTGTTCCTTTGCCATACTTCATTCACTGTGTTCCCCCTCCTCTAACTATTCGTTCTCCGTGTTCTCTCCCACGGAAACTTCCGCATCCTCCCCCTCCTGGATGATCCCCTCCACCCTGTTATTTATCTTTCCTACCAGCTGTGGTCCTCCCCCTTCCTCCCATCACTCCAAGAGAACCTCGCTCTGCTCTCCCCACCCCCCTTCCTTACCGTTTCTTCTGCCTACTCCTTCCTCATACCACCTCAGTTACCCCTCTCGTCTCTCCCGGCTTCCTGGGACAAAATGCCCCACCTTATTCTACTGGCCCAGTGGGCCCCTCATTCTCCCTCTTAGTTTCTCCCCATCCATTCTCCTCACACTCTTTCCTCCATCTCCTTCCCTATCATTCACCATCATCGCAGGTCTATGTTTCGGTCCATTATTGGTGTGTTTTCTTCTCAGTATGGTTCTAAAATAAAAATCGAACGTCCAATCCACAGCCAATGCCCTGTATGTTTTCAATCGTTTATGTTTTTTGTGCCTTTGTGTTTACAACCCTGTGCGTTCTTCCCCCATCACCGTTACTATGTTCTACCAAAGACTCCATGTACACTCCATCTTACAACCTGTTTATGTCTTCCATTATAGTCGCCATGTCTATTGTATTATTGCCTCCAGATTAATTGCCGTTACATGTTGTAATTGTCTCCTTGTAAAGTTATTAATTCTGTAGACTGAAGAGAGCCTGCTTGGTTGATAGCCCACCCTTTAATAGGAAATTGAAAAAGTGAAGGGACAAAATATTTACATGGAGAATGTGCTCCAGCTATATAACTAAAAGAGGATTAATTAATAAATTTATATTATTTGCGTATTGCAAAGAGCATCTGTGGATGGCAGCAAGTTCTCCAGAAACTGTCCATGAACAGAAATAAAATCGTCTTGTCAATCCACACAACAAGTTTAAGAAGGAAAACAGTTCTGTAATGCCGTTCCTACGACGAGATCTGGTAAGCGGATTACTTAGCACTTTCCACACAATGGGACATCTTGTTCTGCTCAGCAAAGCTTGCTAATCGGGGCAGCGCTCGCCTCTTTGCGGCTCTGTATCTGCTGAGCACAGCTCAGTCGCAGGCAGCTGTTAGCCGTTTAAACAACCACGTCGAGGCTCTACATACAGCAGCACCGTACCGAGGAATAGCATTCATCAACCTCCCAGAAGCCGGCACCAGAGTCTGCGACAACTACTGCCACCAATTCGGTTGCTAGTTAAAAACCCTCGCCAATCACCACGTCCTTCACTCTGCGTTGGTGTGGTGGATACTGCTGTTCCTGCATTAGGATGGTTTCACGCTAATACCCTATCACTCTCCACGGATAATTTATTAGTAATATTATGAGGTCCGCCCTTCAGGTTCGCCAGAAGCTCCATTAGCTGGATGGATCATGCGCCACAGTAATGAACTGGCCATAAACATTTTATGTCCAACTCGTAACAGAGGGTCGATTATACCGAGCGGAGATCGAACAATTTTGCTTACCGCCATCAGGACAATGAATATCTGACGGTGAACTCGACCGAAGATCAAAGTCAGTTCAAAACAAATAATACGCGACCTTACTTTAAGGTTAAAACATTCTATGTCAACCCAGTAGTAAAAAGAGAAAAACGTAATAATAATGAAAGTGTTTCATATGATTATTGACAGAAATTGAAAATTTCAAGTTCCGTCATATTGTGTAAAGAGTTCGAGTACTATGCGCGAATCTAAACTTTTCTTTAGTCTTGCTTCCATTAACAATATTTACGTAGTACAATAAGAAACTACGTATTTCTTGAGGCTGTGATACCGATAACGAGCCATTTAATTAAACCACAATCATCCACCATTTTTTAATGATGCCATTAGTTGATTTGGTACAAGTATTTATATCTGTCACTTTCGACTTCTTTCACCTCTGGCAGTATTGCTCATGTGAAAAATACCGAGTAGCACCGTGGTTCGGAAATCACGTTAAACTGTAGGTCCCCCTTTAACTGGCTGGGTAAGTCAGTCGGAGGAAGGCAACGGCACACCACCTCCAAACAGGACCATGCCTAGTAAAGCACTGTGGTGTTCAAACCAGTCTTCGGATTGTTGACTGCTTTACCTTTCTTACAAAGTTTAGATAACACTCCAAACTTTTTCAGAATTTTTTGATCACCGTCTCGACTTACAATATAATGTAACGAAGAACGTTTAACTATTACAACATTTTCGCTATTCATACTGTAAAACCTCATCAACTGAACGATGTTTCCATCTTTATTTCAGCTTATCCGTCTTATTTTATGCTAATCACTACGAATTTCTACCCTGCACCAAAAATATCATTTCAGGTTCTCAGCTATTTGCTCAATGCATTCAGTCGTCCCAAATGCTTCCTAACCTCTGCAGTTCACACGTCCAAATACGCAGTCTCTTTTCCTTGTTAGTGCTCTCCGTATGTTCATTTCGTTACCGATTCAGCAAAGAATCTATATCTCACCAATATTCACCTATTTTTCATGATTCACATCGAATGTTGAAATGTTTGTAAAGCTGTGGGACCAAAGTACAGTTGTCATCAGTCCCTAGAATTACAAACTACATAAACTAACTTGTGCTAAGAGCAACACACACACAATGTCCGAGGGAGGACTTGCAGCTCCGACGGGGACCAGCCGCGCACGCTGCATCAAAGCGCCTTAACAGTGCACGGCCATAACCGCACGGCTTTCAAGATTCTTACGTACCAGCACATATCAATCTCTTCGGTTTCTTCTGTTATGGTTTGGTTTTTGATTCACTGGCAAACAATGCTGTACTTCGGCGTGCATTCTCTGACCTTCTTTCTCCATTGAAGGCAATTCTTTCTTATCAGTAGACAGTTTTTTCCTCTGAATGCCCACTTTGCTTGATCTAATCTGCTGTTTACGTCCATATTTCATTCTCTCACCGAAGATAGTACAATTTTTCAACTTCGTGTATTCTCATTTCTTCTGTTTCCTCCGGTTTTCTTTCAATGTATACTGAGTACCTTTTTAGGTTATCTACAGCATTTAATAGATCCTGCCTTGATTTTTCTTTAGTCTGGCGTCCATTAACAAAAAAAGTGCCAAAACTGCCTCACAGATATCCTCCACAAAGCCAAAACGATCATCATCTAACATATCTTTGCTCTATTGGGGATGACGAGGTCAACATGCAATTCGTCATTCAAATTCAACGATGTATCAAAGTCAGAACCAATGAATTTTTAAACACACTTATGAGAACTAGGAAGTGACAAAAATCTCCTCTTGTAACTCATCGTTCATACTTAACAATGTATAAAAATCAGATTGGATGCATTTTTAAAACATTCGTATGAAACTAGGAGGTTACAACAGCGTCGTTTTGCAATTGCGTTCATCTCGCAAACGTGACTAAGTCTTGAAGTTTAATGATTTTTAGCACTAATTTCATAGAAACTTTGTGAGAATTTTGTTCAACAATGCTATTTCAATATTATTATCAATTGTAATAGTAACAATCATGATGATTTTTAACATAAGAATATAGCCCGTTATATACCCATATACATGGTGTAAATTTTACGTTGACAAACTAAAATAAATCGTAAAATAAGCTTCACATGAAAAAATGGGCAGAATCCAAAGTTGATTATTTTATGCTGCAATCCTCGCAACCCCAGCCCTGTGGGGGTGGCCTGGGAGGTAACATTGAAATTTCAAATGGGAACTCCATTTTTATTGCAGAATCAGATACTACATAAAAACACGACCGCCGGCAGCGGTGGCCGAGGAGACTCAGGCGCTCCAGTCACGGCCTGCACGGCCACTACGGTCGTGGGTTCGAATCCCCACTCGGGCATGGATATTTGTGCCGTCATTAGTATAAGGTAGTTGATAAGTAGTTTGTAAGCTTAGGGACTGATGACCCCGTAGTTAAGTCCCATAAGCTTAACAAACATATGAACATTTGAAAAACACGACCTAAATTTTGTGTTAAACAATTTTTTTCGTATTTGGCGCTGTAATTCAAGAAAATCCACGTTCTCATTTTTTGCGTGGATAATGGTTGCGGATAAATAAAAAATACTTATTGATTTCGTAAATTTTTATTCGCTAAAACTACAACTCTCCCTCTCTCCCCATAGGGTGAGGTTTGAGAGAGAAGAATTAGAGTTTTACAAATGATGACACAAATATTAAGTTTTCCGGCATATTCGGATATGTTTATCTCGTGGCGATAAGGCCACACAACTTTCAATTATCAAAAAAATCATCTGGGTAGCTAACTAACTAACGAAACATCCTACTTACTAACGAGTGAAGACATTATCTAACACAGTAAATAAAGTAAAATACTAACTGAGAAAAGGACTAACCCACTTGCCAACTAAAGATGAACGTATTGCAGTTTTGGAATTGGTGGTCCTCAAAAGGAGCGAATTGTTTCGTTTTATTGTTCATTGTTTGAAAGTCCTTGCAAGTAAATGTATTTCGTGGTACTTGTTTCCAGTGACTCCCCTTGACTCTCACTTTCGGCATGCTTCTTGTCCATAAATCCCTTACATCTCACCGGTTTATGAAATCAAAAGTTCAAATTAATGACAAATTTCGATGCATTAATAGCCTCGTATATCAACATTTATGGAGTAAAAAATATTTTTTATTTATCCGTAAGCATTTTCCACGTATAAATGAGAACTTGGATTTTCTTGCATTATATCGCCATCTGTCAAGAATCAGAACCAATGTTTAAGACAAAATGTCCGCAATTTTTTTAATGTACTACCTGATTCTACAATAAAAAATGGAAATTTTAAAATTGCATTCCGCGCCACCCCCCAGGGGGTGGGGTGGCGGGCTAATTTTGGCACCATCAGATGTCTCCCACGAAAATAATCAACTTTTGATTCTACTCATTTTTTTCTACTTATTTCACGAGATATTCTTATTTGTCAGATTAAAATGTACACCGTGTATAAGCCGCGGAAGTTAAACCACTGGTTTCCAGGAAACTAATTGGCTGTTTGTCCCCTACTCTGCCGCTTTATTTGTCAATAAACTAGTGACAGACCGTGTACCCAAATGGAAACGAGTATTATGAGCGTCCCTGAGTTCAGTACCGCAGTTAATTCGTGCCGGAACGAAATCCGGTCCACTTAGCTCGAAATGTACAACGTTAATTACAGACTGTTTATCTCTTGCGTTGTTAATATAGCGCTGCTTAATTGGAAATTAAATATTAAATGCTCACAAGTAATTGCGATACATTTACATGTAGCCAAATTCTGTATTATTATTATTATTACCTCGAGATGAGGGTTATTTTCAGCCCTTGTTGCGTTTTGCTGAAGTACACATTTTTCCAGGACCTGTGCCATCACCGAGCCATGAAGGTTACGCCCATTAGGTTTCCTTCCTTACATAACTAGTAACAGCTTTCCTTGATAACTGGCTGAAAACTCGACGTTGCCCAGTGACTGATTTGACTCAGTCTTCTGTTAGTACGTCTCCTCTTCAGGCTTCTGCCTTACTGCTCATCACTCTCCAACCACTCATCCAGCTTCTCCTTCTCCTTTTCCTCCTCTTCCTCCTCCTCCCTCTATCCGTAACTTTTGCCTCTGTCCAACTACCCCCTTCGTTCTCATAACGAAGGCATGTACAATTCCCAGTAACATTACCTGCATATTATGTACTTACTCCAACCTTACATTAGTCCATATCCTCCCCCCGCCCCACATCGCTCTTTACTCTGCCCATTTCAATGTTCAACTCCGTCTCTCCTTCTCTCTGCATATCCACTCTCACCTGTCCATTACTTCCTGATCCTTCTCTCCATCAATATCCGTAATATCCTCCACTGTACCACTATCTCTCTTCCCACACTTCACCATATGTCGGCCCGTCTTTTCCCATAAGCTGTCTATCTCCTCCTTTCGCTCTATCCATCACTACTCCCCTTTTTCTATCCATCTCCTCCTCCTTCCTCTGTGAAAAATGTATACATATTACAAAATAATATGGAGCATCAATACTATTAGAAGTTGCTATATACACTCATGGCCATTAAAATTGCTACACGACGGAGATAATTTCTTCAGCACAAGGAACACACGCAAGTAAGATTTTTCCATGAGAGGAAACGCAGATTTTATAAATTACCAAAAATCAGGAAAGGGGTAATATGAGAGGAGCACACACACAGTCTAACGCCATGTGTTTGCGACACTCACTAATCTCCTAAAGGAAGACGAGGCGAAGCTACGAATGTGATGCATGTTGGGGGCTTGGATGTTCCAGAGATCTCGCATGCAATATTTGAATAAAACTTGATTCCGGCCCCGTTTGACACTTTGTCCTCCAACCAGGCACATCACACGTAACGAAATAAAAACGAAAAGAAATTCAAAAGCTTTAAGGATTGAATTTCTTGTGGTTGGTGCTTGTTCCTGATTAGTTTTTACTAATGGATATGAAATTAAACGGAAAAATTACTGATTGGTGGAGACCCACGTGTTCGCAAAATTCTACTGAAAGAAAAAGGTAAAGCATTCAACAATCGGAAGATTGGTTTGAATACCACAGTGCTTTACAAGACATGGTCTTGTTTGGAGGTGGTATGAAGTTGCCTTCCTTTGAACTGACTCACCCAGCCAGTTATAGGGTAACCTACAGTTTAATGCGGATGCCGAACCACGGTGCTACTCGGTATTTTTCACTTCAACAAAGGGGAAAGAAGTGGAAAGTGACAGATAAAAATCCTAGGACCTGGCGGGGATCAAACCCGCGGCCTTTGGATTCAAAGTCTGGCACTCTATCACTGTGTAACCGAGGCGCAAATTCTACTAAGTACCAGAAAATTTGAGATACGAAATACCCCGTTTAACTACTTGAAATTCATGTAAAGACTAGGAGAATCACGCGATGACATACAGTACGATTTGCTTGAAGAGCCTACCCGAACAGAGAAAGGAACTTTTGCAAGTTCAGAAATTAACAACATTCAAAAATAGTCGGGGAGAGTAGACCGCAAGTTTAGTCGAATTATGCAGAAAAAAGAGATAGAAATGCTAGTGGCCTGCGGGACAAATACGGTTGGCACAAGATGATGCTTTTGTCCTGGCTAGCACGCACTGAGCCACGACTTCTAATAAAGGAAACACCATCACAAATTCAAAATTAATCAAAATTATCATTTTCGCGACCATCTAGAACGCGGGTGAATGGCATGGACGGATCTTTAACACAATAAAACTATCGAATTTTCACGCTGCATTACTTGGAACTAATTGAAAGAATCACCAACGCAAAATCGAATGATCTTCAGTCGTTCACTACTTACCAATAGTAACACCGGTAAAATTGCTGATAAATCGCAATACGGCACGTTGAGATTATTCGTTATTCCGCACACGCGATTCACACGAGAGAGAAACTATTTCACACAGACAAACGTCAAACCCTTGGATACAAGGACGCGGTTCCACGTAAGTCTTACCTGGGCGGCGGCTGGTGCTAGAATGAATCTGGCCGCCGTGCATGCTTAGTTCTGAATGGGTCAAAGATCATCGGGAAGCGTGACAGATATGCTAGTATGCTAGTAGCCGTGCTGACACTGCTACATATAGATCATAGTAAACTCACTGGAGCATAATCGCAGAGAAGCATGAAAATCGAAGCGCCAGCATTATCGACCACTTACATGCGGAAATGTTCATTAAAAATAACGGATGGTGTGGGACATCAACACATGATATGATATTAAACACTAATATATATATATATATAATCAGGAAATTAATAAAAGTAATGGCAGATAAAGCATAGCATACACAATAAATATATAAAATCCTTATTAGTGCCTACAGGGGTGGTTTGAGTATCAAGACCAGGTTCACCCTGATTACCGTGAGAATTATGTAAAATTTGTGCGTAATGAAAGAAATACGGCAGACAGCAGTCTTTCAAGAGCTATTCACACATTAGACCAGGCATGGCGTGTGGGACAGAGTGGCGAGCAGGAAGAGGAAGAACGCCGCTACCGTCAGCACACTTCACAGCGTTGATAAATATATGTTTAAATAGATTTATAATTTCGTTTTGTATGTGTTAGCTATATACAAAATTGTCATAAAATTCTACACTCCAATTTTTATTCGCAGTGATGTAATTTCAGCTTCGTAACATCTGTTGTTTTGATCTTGACGTGTCGAAAATAAAGGTTTCTAAATATGTTAAACAGCTTAATGCAAATGGGATTGCTTTTCAAGAAAGATATGTATTTTTCCCAATCACATGAATACTGCGTAATGTGCTTATTTCATTAAAGAAAAATGTTATTGATTTGGTGAATGAAATAGGTAGCAAATATACATTAGTGCATTATAAAGTACTCCAGACATTGCCATCTCCGCTTAGTAGCCTCACTTCCTTGCTAAAACTGCCTTCCATCGTTTTCTATTTGCAGTGTTTAGCATATGGCCGTCTCACTCCCACACATGATACAGGTACTGTATTGATGGGGGAAGCAATGGACCCGTCAAAACAGCTCGCGCACAAAGTGCGCCAGCACCTTTTCTACATCTACTTCTTCATCTACGTGGGATACTCTGCAAATCACATTTATGAGCCTGGCAGATGGTTCATCGAACCACCATTATACTATTTATCTCCCACTCCATTCTCGAATAGTGCGCGGGAAGAAAGAACACCTGAATCACTCCGTTCGAGCTGTCAATTCTTGTATTTTATTCTGTTGATAATTTCTGTCTATGTGAGTGGGAGTCAACAATATATTTTCGCATTCGGAGGAGAATGTTGGCGATTGGAGTTTCGTAAGTAGCCCACGCCACAGCGATAAGCGCCGTTGTTATAATAATTCCCATTCCAGATCCTGTATCAATTCCGTAATGCTGTCTCCCCTGTATCGTGACAATACGAAACGAGCGGCCCTTTTTTGGACTCTTTCGATGTCCTCCGTCAAACCCACCTGATAAGAAATCCACACTGGGCAGCAATACTCCAAACATGGACGGACAAGCGTAGTGTATGCAGTTTCTTTAGTAGCTCTGTTGCATGTTTTAAGGGTTCTGCCAATAAAACGTAGTCTCTGGTTCGCCTTTCCCACGACATTTTCTACGAGTTCTTTCCAATTTAAGTCTGAAGTAATAGTGTAGCTAATAAAGACAATCGTTCTTAACATTCAAAACTTAATAATATTGAAGATGTCGTTCTGATTCATACAAAAAGGTATGATTGGTTTCATATCTCTCAATCAGTCAATATCGCACTCGGAGTTCTGCATTTACTAGTCGGTGGCAGATCATAGTCAGCCTGAGAATTACCACTAACAGTAGGTGCCGGAAACGAAATGGGTGCACTGAACCATTCGTTGTTTTGTTTCAAAAATATGCACTCTCTCCTTATAGGCTTTTGCCACATTGTTCTCAATTTAGCAGGAAATGAAAACAGAGAGACTTTCATGTCCTCCAGTATTTGTAACAGTCGACCAATTTTCTCGGAAAGTTGTTCTTCCAGATAAGTTATTAATGCAGGTAAACCATCATTCAACCCTTGTTTAATAATGTTTAATATTTCTTGCCGAGTGACTTACACATATTGACCATCCGAATCTGTGTAAAAATGTTACAATAACATCCGTAACACATTAAGTGTAGACAAATGGTCAGATGTCGTAAGCGACTGGTACGTGAAAAATATAGTTCCGTAGCCTACCACGCCGCGCGCAGCATCGACCTTGTTGTGCTACGAAATGTCGCCGCACGGGCACCTGTAAATATTCATTATACAAGAGAAATGGCAGATTTTGGTTGCTGATTATTGTCCATTCCATCAGATAATTAATCAATCTTTAGTCTGGGAGTTGTAATTCCGAGGTATTTTGCGCTATATGCAACTTTTGCTCTAGTTGAAAAAGGTTCATCAAAGCATGGTCGTTTTTCACGGGCATCGAATATATAATATATATGTGTGTGTGTGTGTGTGTGTGTGTGTGTGAGAGAGAGAGTGTGTGTTTGTAGGATAACCATAAATTTATACCTATTTAGGGTACGAACATTTTGTACAGACCTGTAGCAACCGTTTCCACCTTGTAAACCTGAAATTCTTCACTTCACTACTAAAATATTCACTCACAAATTAAGGGTAAATTTGCTTTGCTTTCACAGCGCCCCGTGTGCTCTCGACGAATGTCAGCTTTGAGCTGACGTAAGACAGGTATCGAAGGTGGCGACCTCTTTCTGCGGAATGAGATGCATCATCCTTCCCCTGCCCAACACACCTATCAAAATTTTCGTGTTTGGTTCAATGTGCGCCAGGCGGTACGGTTGGCCATGTCTGGATTAGACACTCAAAAAAAAAAGTTCAAATGTTAGTTTAGCTTATGGAAGTTAACTACGGGGTCATCAGTCCCTAAACTTACAAACTACTTATGAACTTCTTACGAACTACGACGGCACAAATATCCATGCCCAGAGGGGTATTCGAACACCCGACCGTAGTGGCCGTGCAGACCGTGACTAGAGCGCCTCAGTCCAGTCGGCCACCGCGGCCGGCTCTCAACTGCCTATAACCAGTCAGTTGTTGCATATGTTTTTGGAGCCATCGTTGTCAGCCCAAACATCTGGACACGCCGTCCAGCGAGAGTAGCAAGTTCATGCTTCCCTCATATTTTGGGTGCCATTGTGTAGGGCCACCGTGCGCCACTGCTTGTCGTAGAAGGCAATGAAACGGCTGAACGGTACAGAGTTTTGACATCCTTCGAAGTATAGCGCGACCATTTTGGCAGCATTTCGGTGAGGGATTCGTCTTAATGGAGAATAATCCCCGCGCCCGTCTTGCGCGTCGTGTGAATGCGTTTCTCCGTGCCTGGGCAGTGTGTTCTCCAGACATGAACCTTATCGAAAATGCCGGGGATACATCGAAAAGGGATGTTTTCGGACAAGGTTCTTACCAACCAAACGTGAGAGATCTACGCTGAATCCCCGATGAGAAGTTAAACTGTTTAGATGAATAGCCCCATGATGATCCAGTTGACAGTGTGCCACGAGGAATGCAGATTCGCATTGTGTAAGGAGTCGCATGATCAGGTAGTAGGAGTTCTGGTGTGAGCTGCAATTTGGAACACTAATTCAGAATGTATAAGTTACTAACCTACAACTTGTCAATCTCTGTTTTCATGAGGAAATAAAGAAAAAATGTAACAGAAAGTACCGATTAGAAAAAAAAACTAATCCAAAACAAATTAATATACACCATAAAGTAAAAAGATAATAATTGCGTAGTCTTCTAAAACTTAATAATCAACTTACTTGTTCTACTCATCAATATGTAGTTACGATCTGTCTTTTCCATGCAAGAAGATAGGAGGTACCTACCCACTTTGAAAGTAATCCAACACATACCTATCAATAACTAACAATCATTAAGTAAAATGAAATATAACACATTAGACTACATGAAAGTCAATCAAGTTATTTCGATAATATAATTTAGTTACAATTATTGTTATTTTTGGAATCGGTATCATCCGATCCCACTTCGGTCTCAATATTCTCGTATTATTTTTTCTAGGTATATTATAGTGTTTCCTTGGCTGAAACTTACTCCAAAAATATAACAATACTTGTAACTACATTACATTATCGTCATAACTTCATTGACTTCTAAGTAGACTAATATTTTTCATTTTATTTTAATTCGGTGAACTGTAAAAAATATTTTGATCATTGTTTGTTATTCATAGGTATGTGGTTAGTTGGTTTTAAAGTGGGTAGGTGCCCATCTATCTCGTTCCATGGTAAACACATAGATCGTAACTATATATTGATAAGAAGAAAAAGTAAGTTGATTATTAAGTTTTACAATAATACGCAGTTATTATTATTATTATTATTAATTTTTAGTCCATATAAATTTGTTTTGGAACAGTATTTTTAAGTCGGTTTTTCGTTAATTTTTTTTATGTTTTACTTTTAATGAATCTGAAGTACACCAACTATATTTTCTGAATAAGGGTAAACGTACGAAACGTGCTGCTCATATGAGGCAGAGCCGTTTAATAGAGCCTTTTAAATGAAATAAAGTTAGGCTTAATCGCCTATCTCAACAGAGCTACTGTGAGGAAAGTTTCAAAAGAGACTTGTGATGAGAGCATAAATAGACTTTAAAGATGCAGTTTTGAATGAAAAAAGTTTTGAACCGGGATTTAATTGACCATAACGGCGTTACGGTAGGTGACTCAAATATTCGGACAGCCTATAAAAGATTCGACCGAGTTTCTCTATTTTGCTACTAAGAATGGAATACTTCCCATACTTTGTCATCGATCGAACAATCAGAACCCAATCAAACTCTCATCAAACTACCCAGTTGAAGTACCTCCTTTCCAATAAAAAAAGAATAATCGAAATCGGTTGGCGTGATATTGAGTTATTCCTTCATTTATCGCGGACATAGTTAATGCAAATTGAAGAGTTATTTGGTTTTCTTCTGGATACCATTGCCAGAAGTGAACCAAATTGAAATGGGAACACACGGAAAGCACCAGCTCTCAAATAAGAAGATAAAAAAAGCAAACAAACAAACCCATAAAATAATCATCAAAATCGGTTCACACAATCGAAGGTTGTAAGGTAACAAACATAGAAAAATTACAGTCGAATTAAGAACCTCCTACTTTTATTAAGTCTTAAAAAGGGAACTGAAATAATGTTGATTTCCTATACTTGTATTCCATTTTTATGTATTAGGTTCATGAAAATCCAGAACTGTGGTGATCCTACATTTTCCTCTGTGTGTGTAGTTCAGCATGAACTATCACTTGCGACTGCCAACCCATTATAGGGTCGACCGCCTAAAGTAACTCATGTCTTGTACGTCGTTCGGAATACTCGTTAATGAGAAATAGATTTGTCATGTTAGTCCGGAAAATTCCACGCTTCGCTCCTTCCTCACAGACAAATTTTGTTGCCTCATAAATCGCAAGAACAAGTCCTCTCCTGGGATCGCATTCCTGAAAGGATTTAAGAGACCGCTCTTTCCCACATAATCTGCCACAAAGTTAATTACGTTCACCTTAAACCAAATCCCCACTTCTCCATTATTTTTAAGTGGGAGTCCAGCCTCGCCTCGTGCTCTTCAGGAACTGCCGCATTGCGCCACAGATGTTTACTTTAAGTCCTCTTTTGCCTTTAAGGTGGCTTTGTGGAGTAATTTTTGGAATTCGATATTGTTTACAAGCCAATACTCACTAAGAGATCCTCGTCTCAAGTTTTTTTTTAAGCGTCGTCAAAGGTCTCCTTGGAATTAGATTTGCTCTTGTTGAATATTCTCCTATGCTCACTAATAACATATAATGATAGCAACATCAGTTAAATATAGTACACACTTCTCAATGACCGTGGGACTAACGTTCCCCGCGCGTAAAATGAGGGGCAAGTGTGCACCAAACTTAATTATTTCGAAAATAACATAACAGCATTAAACGTCATTTAAAACCGTATGATAACCTATAATAGCTCAGCTATTTAACTTAAATGTCTTACATTTCAAGAACACTCTCCTGCATTACGACTGAGCATACAAACGGTTATTCTCTTTCCCGCTTTCCTTGGGGATCTGATCAAGAGTTTCACAAGGAAGATAGTCTGTTTTTTTTTTCTTTTTTTACCTTCTGGAAGAGGAAACACGAGTAAGTGTGGATTATTTTCCGCATACCAGCTCCAAGGTACTAGACGCCACCACTAACAACGTCCACCAACAATGCTTAGCTGTGTTCTTCATTGATGGCCTGAACGACAACCTCCAAAGGCATTTTCAGTATTCCGTCAGTTCTTCAATGTTCGTCATCATCTCATGTTAGTTGACGGAGTACTACTACACATTTACGACGAAGTGAAGTCTTGCACACCAGAGTGACTAGGGGATTCCCTGAACCAAATTTCTGACTCGCGGGTTCACTTAATGGCCGATCATGAACCGGGAGATTGGACAGTTCATCCAAATATGGCCCTCCTGCCAAAGCCAACAGGCATCCCTGCGACATTAATTTGATTCTTGGTTACCGTGTAATCGCCCATGGCAACAGGTACACACTGATCTTGAGAGACCGGCGTTTAATGCCATGTTCGTGATTTTGATGGATGCTTACTCCAGGTTTCCATATACTGTCTGATGCCCCGCCACATCCAGCACTACCAACATCAAGGAAAAATATTTGCTACTAGAAGACCCAGTGAACTTCGTATCATTTTACCTCTTAACAAAAACCATATTAATTTAAATCATATGTATTTTAGACGCCGTAGCTTTATAAAGGCGTCATCGGATAGTCTTAAGTATCGGCTCACTAGTGTCCAGGTTAATGTTCATGTCACATTCGTGGAAGTTCAGGGAAGTTTTAAACGGTGATAAAATATGGATAAAATTGCGAGGAAAAATTAGATTTAAAACATGTAAAATAATGACTCAGTTGTTGTGTTGGGTGCGTTCAGAAATATACTTTGAAATACTTAAGTTCGCTTTACACGATCTGAACCCGTATATGAACTGTCAAAGATAAAAATGAATTGCTGTTCGTTAGTCTCGCTAAAACTCGACAACGGCTGAACCGATTTGGCTATATATCATTACATAAACCACTGAATCTATTTCTTTCAGTTTTCAACAACTTCTCCTATTTTGAGGCCAACTATTCCAAACTTTTATTTCACTCAAACTTTCATCTCGTTTTGAACGTCAAAAGTGCAAAATTTTATCGCAATCAGATGAATGGTACAGATATTTCATAGAAAAATCTCTTTCTATTTTTTCGGAATTTTCCAATTTTCCGAGAAAGTTTTCCAAATTTTTATTTTATTAGAAACTTACTCTTGGTTTGAACGTCAAACATGCAAAATTTTATCGCAATTAGGCGAATGATATTGATATCTCATTGAAAAGAGCTGTTTCAGTTTCTCGCGAATTTTCAAATTTCCCGGATAACTTTCCCGAATGTTTAGTTCATAAGAACGTTCATCTTCCGTTGAACGTCAAATTTTCAAAATTTTATCGCAATCGGATGAACGGTTCTCAACTTATAGTGTTGAGTACATTTAGAAACACATTGAAAAAGGAACTTTGTTCGAATTCTTCAACTTTCCTTTTTAACCGTCCCGATTGTTTTTAGTGAAAACTTTTGCAAGACAATAATGAACAAAACAAAAAAGGAATTACCCCTCTCCGTCGTGCAAATAGTTATAGTGCTGAATTCAATCAAACATTGAAAAACGCACTTTCAGTTCTTTTTTTCAAATTTTCCGGTAGATTTTCCAAAAAATTTGTTTCATACAAACCCTGTCCTCTTACGCTGTACTCAAGTGAAGCTCTTACAACCATGTGGCAATTTATTTTTAGTCATAGAAAAATATGGCATTCGGTTTTTCCTACATTTTCCTACTTTCCGGGCGACTTTTCCAAATTTTTATTTGATGCGAACCTTCCTCTTGCTTTCAACATGAATAGTACAAAATTGTATCGCAATTGGACGAACGATATTGACAGCTAACTGGAAAAAGCTGTTTCACTTTTTCTCGTTCTTCCTGTTTTCCGGACACCTTATCCATATTTTATCACGGTTTAAACCTTCCCTGGACTTATACGAATATTTCAAGACTAAAATTAGCGAAACAGGTTCAACCGTTCTCGAGTTTTAACGAGACTAACCAACAGCAATTCATATATATATATATATATTGAAGGTCTGCCAGAATATCTCGTAACTGAGATGAGGCTTGTTGGGTTTTCTGTGCCCAGCACGGACAGCATGCTCCATGTTCCATGTTCCATCCATAACCTAATGGTGAAGCTGAAGGGAAAGCAGATGAAGAAATAGTTCCTGAAAAATTCTACTGACGGATTCTCAACTTTCTTCTTGAGCAGATACTGGTCCACATCCATAAGAGACAAACGTTGATAGCTTACCGTCTGCTCTTAACTTATGAAATTCAGTCACACTTGTTTCATTTGCCCATAAAAATTTAATATTCTAAATGAGATACCAATTACTTGACCCAGAGGATTACTAAACTGAGTTAGCAGAACGGTTAGCTTTACTAGAATTTATATCGAAAATTGTTACCTGTCTGAACATTCAAGTCAAGTAAATTTGCATTCAGACCAGATCATAATGAATCTATATGAAATTAAGAACTACTTTTCATGTCACCTAGGATATGAAACTTAGTTGAATGGTGTTTTTTGCGCAACGGAATTTTATTATTAGCATCTGCATATAAGTGAAAGCAATCACTAATAAAATTATTTAAATAAAAAAGGAAGGGTTAGCAGGAAAATGTGGTAATGCAGTTGTAGTAAAAATTGGATTTATTACCAAGAACTGCAAATAGGGCTCACCGATTTCATAACAAAAAACAGAAAGACCATGCCACTGGTTGTATTCTAAACAACAAACATTTCATTGCTTACAATAAATATTTCCCCCACCTTGAGAAAAAGCAGTACTTTTAAGATGAAAATGGTTAGTAACAGAGGGATTCTATGTGATATAATTTACAATTGAGAATTACACACACTCACACGCCAAGCATACTGATACTAACCGAGCAGCAAGACTGAGCAAGGTGCAGCAATGAAGTGATCCGACTGGATGGCTAGGATGCCGAAAAGCACTCGAGCACAAATTGCATAAAAACCTTCATTCTAAACTGCTTTCAGACTTCGCTGCAGTATAGTAAAAATAATAAATCAAAAACTCGAGTAACTAGTCCTAAAAATGTCGTGACTTATCATTCTGGAGCACGTGGCCTTCACGAAAGACAGCGCACATCGCAAAAAAAAAAAACCACACACACACACACACACACACACACACGGGCATTTGTCCTGTCACGTCTTACCAGAACAGAAGCAGCACCCAGAGTACCTATCCTCGCTCGGCCTCGACTGAACTGACTGGTCAAAGAGCGTGGCGGGTGGAGGGGGGATCTGATAGGCATGCCTCTAGCCGTACAGACACTCGTCATATCGATATCCATTCCCTATGGAATGAGGCATAGCAGACTCTTTGGAGAATAACAGATGTACAGAGGCATAGCCGGCTCTTTGCAGCATAGTAGTAGCTTACTATGATAACACGAAGCACCAGCATAATCAATCATACATACAGAAACTCACATTGGAACCACAATATATCACACATTCACAGGGAGAGGGAGAGTATCAGGACACATTGCCATAATAAACATTAAAACTGGAAGACGTATGAGACTAAAAACAAAAATAATGAAGAATAAGGTCAAATAATACATAGAAATATACAATACATAGGAAAAGAACATAATAGCGTCTTAAATCTGATCAGTGCCTACAGGGGTGATATTTGAATATCTTTATGAAAGAAATACAGTAATGGCTACCCTGGACCCTCTTGAGCTCACTCATGTCGATTCTACAGCCAGACCTACCACTGCCCACACCAAATTTCCGCCCATGGTACTTTGGTATGGACGAAAGGCTTTGGACAGCAACAAGCTTAATTCCAGCAACCGTCATCCAGTGCTGGGGTAAGAAGGTTTTCCGACTGGGAGGTTTTACGATATGCCAATCAACTTCGTCCCCTCTTGGGCTCCCACAGGTTTTGGTCTTCTTCCGCTCCACACTACAAGTCGTAGTCACCTAGTTTCCCTCGTACTTCATACAATCTAGCCTGTGAAACAATGGACACCTGCATGTCTCGTGTCTACTGTCAGCTGCCCGTTTAGCAACCCAGAAAAAGTGTCTTCCAACGGACGCCAGTCAGCGACAGACTCATCCCCCTCTGGACTATGAGCTATCTCCTGTTCACCGCCAGTAATCCCACATCATGGTGAAGTTATGATATCGGCTCCTCCTGCCCCTCCTGTTCCACTACAGGGGAACACTCGTTGCTGTCATCACGCTGGGGGGTTTGGTCCAAATGATCCGTTTCAACGAGTCAGTACCGACGCAGGAACCTCAGCAGATGCTACCTCAGCAGATGTCACCTCAACTATCAGCGATTGTGCATCGAGAACAACACAGTGTTTGGCATTCTAGAAGATATAGCGACCCCCATTGGCCCGTTCCGTGAACTACAGAGCCTTATTTAACGCCACCGCGGCGTCTATATGCTAGATCCTCTCTGTTATGCTCCACTCATCAACATGTAAATACTACACTGCGGATTGCTGCCTGCTGTTGAAGCGTGAGCCCTGGACTTCGATTCAGCGCAATATACGGAACTTGGATTTCAATATCTTCATTGTTTAGCACGTCAATGTGCTGATGACTATCATAGTGGTACCGCTTGGACCCTGGTTTCAGAAATTGTATTGCGTTTGTAACTAATAATAATGTTAACCAAAATGAAGCCATTTTCTAATATTTATTTCAACAGGACGGTCCCGTTTAGGCTTCCATTGCCATTTTCAAGTGACGGTTATGTCTAGATGGCCTGTCATACATATGACATCTAGGCGTCTGTATAATAGCCTATCAAATTTGGTTTGCACATTACACTTGCTGACCTTTACCACGCTGCGAGCGCTATGAAATACAAAACCTTCATAACTGTTTCGCCAAACCATTGGTCTTTGTAACGAAGTGATATTGTTTCCGAAATTTTTGGGTAGTGATGTATTATTTTTGGTGATAACAACTTCATCGTATGAAAGTTTTGCTTTAGAATTCCAGAAGATCTTACTGCTAAATGTGACAAGGTGTATTGAAGTAATTTTTAACTTGCAGTAGTTTCTTAATGTCATAAGCTCCGTCTAAAACTTGAACAAAAATATTATCCATACATTTTTACAATTTGTCACACACACACGAAATAATGCTTTTTTTTTCCCCCCGGCCGCGGTGGTCGAGGGGACTGAGGCACTTCAGTCACGGTCTGCACGGCCACTACGGTTGGGGGTTTGAATGCCCCCTCGGGCATGGATATTTGTGCCGTCCTAGTTCGTAAGTAGTTTGTAAGTTTAGGGACTGATGACCTCGTAGTTAAGTCCCACAAGCTGTACAAACATTTGAACATTTCATTTAATGCTTTTTCTTTCATTTTTCCATGGTAGGACGTCAGCAAAAATAGATCAATATTTGCGATTTTGGCATTTTAATATTCCAAAGAAAAAAGATCGTCGTCCTACCATGGAAAAATTAAATGAAATTGTGCCACTCCAGTTACTAAGCGACGGCCATATGCTGCTGTCATTCAAAAAGAGGCTAACAACTTTCCGGGTCCACATTGACTTCAACAAACAGTGTCATCAACACGAAGACACTGAATTACGCAAGAATTCAGATGAAACTGTATGTAACGTGAGAACGAAAGCACAAATTATGTGGGTGAAAATGCAAATTAGTACTGTTATAAGGAAACACAGATACTACAGCTTGAAATACGCAACTTAGAAGAAAGTTTGCGAAATGTCCTCACACAGACGCAACTTCATAACATGTTCACTCTGTTTACTAGAAAATTAAATTATTTATCAGTTTTGGTTAGATAGCAGCATCACAATAAGCTAATGCAGCTGATATTGACCGCCCAAGTACTACTATTTCCAACGGTCATGAGACACCAAAGTTTTCCAGTAAGAGAGAAAATCTAACAAATATTGCTTTTAGTGATATTAACTTAATGCATTCATGCTGTATTTGATAACGAATTTAAATTATATTTCAAACAACTGTAATTGAATGTAGCTCCCTTTCTTCAGTGACCAGATGATGCTACCCTAAGTGTATCGAACGTGTCGTCAGGAAAAGTTAAAAAATGTCTTTAAATCTATCGGACCAAACTGTGTGGTCATCAGTCCGTAGCTTACAATCTACTTAAATTTAGGTAAACTAACCTACGGACAAACACACACACCCATGCCCCAGGGAGAACTCGAACCTCCACGGCGAGCAACCGCGCGCTCCGCATCGAGATGCTTTAGACAGCTCGGCTACTCCACCGCGGCTCAGAAAAAGTAAATCAATATTTGCGATCTTGTATCCTTTTTGTAATTTATTCATTAAATAAGTTTTAAGATTACGGCATAAGGTACTTTGCTCGAGCACCTCTACTACTCCACGAGCTTGGAACGAACCGTTTGGTCAGAAACTGGCTAACATTTCTCTCGTAGTAATTTTATTAAAATATTTGCTCAGAAATCGTGTAACAGGTGTATTTTGTTGCAATACGCAGTTGCAACAGCTGGTTGCAGAGCAGAACGGGAATGAAAACGCGTAGCAGAATACCAAAATCACATTTACTCTCACAGCAGTGCATTATCCGGCTGAATTTAATTGTGATTAAAGAGATATACACTGCGCTCCGGTAGCGGCACCCCTGTGTTCAGCTAGAGTGGGGAGCACTGCAGACGCCTACACGGATACCAAGGTGCGAGGGACGGGGACCCAGCAGGCAGGGTGGGGAGATACCCAGGTATAAGGGCAGCAGGCGGCGCGCGGCCGGCCTGCTAACTGGTTCGCCCTTTTGTCTGGGCGGCTCCTAATAGCGGTAATTGGCGCTAACGACGCCTGGGAATCCCCAGGGAGCGACTCCCTGCCCGAGCAGGAGTGCGTGGCTCCTGCGAGCAAGAAACAGGGGGACGATAAACGCCGAAGCCGGCGGCGCCCGGCACTGCTGCCGCTACCTAAGTAGCAGGCCAGGCCTCTGTTAATGGCGAGCGTGCGGCTGGCGGCGTATATCCCTGCAATTACCTGCTGCACTGCGAGATTAACGCCGCAATAACGCACAGCAGAGTAGCGGCCGCTGGCTAATATCCGGGATCTGCTACTTGTTCAGTCGCACTTTATATTTTGGACTTTCGTTGGATCCTGAAAGGGACTTAATCACGGACCTGACGTTTTTTGGGTATTAGTCACTCGCGTTAATGAGGTGCCACATCATGTAGAGGTGTTGGGGAAACAAACTTTCCCAACCACGCTGCAATCTGTACAAAAGCTCTGGTCATAGTAAATCAACGAAGTGGCTGTGTAATATGTAACAAAATCAAATGTCTCTAAATCTATCGGACCAAACTACGTGGTCAACCTAGGTAAACTAACCTAAGGACAAACACACACACCCATGCCCCAGGGAGGATACGAATCTCCACGGCGAGCAACCGCGCGCTCCGCAGCGAGGTGCTTTAGTTCGCTCGGCTACTCCACCGCAGCTAATATGTAATTGATTAATATTCTGGCATCACTTGTTAAACATATTTATTTTGTAAAACGACATACCTCTAGAAGATGTAATAAAATTTAATATTCTCAACAAATACCGGCAGCGGTGGCCGAGGGGACTGAGGCGCCTCAGTCACGGTCGGCACGGCCACTACGGTCGGGGGTTCGAATCTCCCCCTCAGGCATGGATATTTGTGCCGTCCTTAGCATTAGGTAGTTCATAATTAGTTTGTAAGTTTAGGGACTGATGACCCCGTAGTTAAGTCCCATAAACTCTACAAACGTTTGAACATTTTTCTCAACAATTTAGAATTTGGCCACTTGTAAATAATAATATTACGTTCGCTTGAGATGCTTACACTCCATGAATCTTATTACCAATGCCGTTTATCATTTCATTTCATATCCGAGTCTCATTTCTGCGGAACTGAGAACATGAAGAGCGGTAGAGGTGTCGCGGACAAGAAGCATATACTTATTGAGTCCCACTTTATATTTTGGACTTTCGTTGGATCCTGAAAGGGACTTAATCACAGACCTGGCGTAAGTTTGGGAATTAGTCACTCGCGTTAATGAGGTGCCACATCATGTAGAGGGGTTAGGGAAACCAACTTTCCCAACCATGCTGCAGTCTTTACAAAAGCTCTGGTCGTAGTATATCTACGAAGTGGCTGTGTAATATGTAACAAAATCAAATGTCTGTAAATCTGTCGGACCGAACTGTATGGTCATCAGTCCGTAGCTTACAAATTACTTAAAGCTATATAAACAAACCTAAGGAAAAACACACACTCCCATGCCCCAGGGAGGATACGAACCATCACGGCGAGCAACCAGGCGTTCCACAACGAGGTGCTTTAGACCACTCGGCTACTCCAACGCGTCTAATATGTAACATATTAATATTCTTGTTAAACATATTTATTTTGTAAAATGACATATCTCTACAAGATGTAATAAAATTTAGTACTCAACAATTTAGAATGTTGGCACTTGTAAATAATAATATTATGTCCGCATGAGTTGCATCCACTCCATGAATCTTATTCCCAATGCCATTTATCATTGCACTTCATATCCGAGTCTCATTTCTTGCAGAACTGAGAGCACGAAGAGTGGTAGAAGAGTCCCGGGCATGAAGCATATACTTATTGAGTTCCACTTTATATTTTGGACTTTTGTTGGATCCTGAAAGGGACCTAATCGGGTATTAGTCACTCGTGTTAATGAAGTGCCCCATCACATAGAGGGGTTAGGGAAACAAACGTTCCCAACGATGCTGCAGCCTTTACAGAAGCTCTGGTCATAGTAAATCTACGATGTGGCTGTGTAATATGGAACATATCAATATTGTTAAACATATTGATTTTGTAAAATGACAGATCTCTGGAAGATATAGGGTAAGGTGGTACAATTTCGATTATTTCGGACCAATGTTATTATAACTGGAAATAAATTGAGAAGAGGAATAATTTTAACTATGGCACTTGTTCTTGGATGTTTAATGAATATGTAACACAAATATTATACAGTTACAAATGTTAGTATAAGCACAAAAAAGGTTACGGAATTGAAAAAAAAATCGATCGAAAATGTACCACACTAGGTACAATTGTGATCACTTCCTCGTACAATTTTGATTAAGGGAAATTTCCACATAGAAAGCACTTTTTCTGTCACGCACCAACGCATACTTCGTGGTACCAAACATTGCATTTTTGGCAGCGAATCCAGTCACCCTTTACTAGATGATTTACAAGAGCGCGTTAGACTAAGTAGCTTCACTTACCTCTTCAAAGGGAAAAAATTTATATCTCCTTACCGCAAAACGGTGTATTCTTGGAAAAGACAGGAGGAGCTGTAGAAACCTGCTACTCTACAACACGACACAACGAGACACTACGAGACAGACAAATGGCGCGAAAACTTTTGTTGATTGGAATTGTACCTATATCGAATTTGTATCACCTTACCCTAATAAAATTTAATATTCTCAACAATTTAGAATTTGCCCACTTGTAAATAATAATATTACGTCCGCTTGAGATGCTTCCACTCCATGAATCTTATTCCCAATGCCCTTTATCATTGCATTTCATATTCGAGTCTCATTTCTGCAGAACTGAGAACACGAAGAGTGGTAGAGGAGTCTCGGGCAACAAGCATATACTTATTCAGACCCACTTTATATTTTGGATTTTCGTTCAATCCTGAAAGGGACTTAATCGCAGACCTGACGTATGTTTGGGAATTACTCACTCGCGTTAATGAGGTGTCACTTCATGTAGAGGGGTTAGCGAAACAAACTTTCCCGACCATGTTACAGCCTGTACAAAAGCTCTGGTCAGAGTAAATCTACGAAGTGGCTGTGTAATATGTAACAAAATCAAATGTCTATAAATCTATCAGACCAAACTGCTTGTCATCAGTCCGTAGCTTACAAACTACTTAAACCAACCTAAGGACAACACACACACCCATGCCACAGGGAGGATTTGAACCTCCACGGCGAGCAACCGCGCGCTACGCAGTGAAGAGCTTTAGACTGCTCGGCTACTCCACTGTGGCTAATATGTAACATGTTAATTTTCTGGCATCATTTGTTAAACATATTTATTTTATAAAATGACATACCTCTAGAAGATGTAATAAAATTTAATATTCTCAACAATTTAGAATTTGGCCACTTGTAAATAATAATATTACGTCCGCTTGAGATGCTTACAGTCCGTGTATTTTATTCTCTATGACATTTATCATTGCATTTCATATCCGACTCTCATTTCTGCAGAACTGAGAAAACGAAGAGTGGTAGAGGAGTCCAGGGAAAGAAGCACATACTTATTTAGTCCCACTTTGTGTTTTGGATTTTCGTTGGGCCGGCCGCGGTGGCTGAGGAGACTGAGGCGCTTCAGTCACGGTCTGCACGGCCACTACGGTCGGGGGTTCGAATCCCCGCCTCGGGCATGGATATTTGTGACGTCCTTAGTGTTAGCTAGTTCATAAGTTGTTTGTAAGTTTATGGATTGATGACCCCGTAGTTGAGTCCAATAAGATTAACAAGCATTTGAACATTTGATCTGATTTTCGTTGGATCCTGAAAGGGACTTAATCACGGACCTGACGTATATTTGGGTATTAGTCACTCGCGTTAATGAAGTGCTACATCATGCAGAGGCGTTAGGGAAACAAACTTTCCAACCATTCTGCAGCCTGTACAAAAGCTCTGGTCAGAGTAAATCTATGAAGCGGCTGTGTAATATGTAACAAAATCAAATGTCTGTAAATCTATCAGACCAAACTGCGTAGTAATCAGTCCGTAGCTTACAAACTACGTAAACCTAGGTAAACTAACCTAAGGACAAACACACACACCCGTGCCCCAGGGAGGACTCGAACCTCCATGGCGAGCAACCGCGCGTTCCACAGCGAGGTGCTTTACACCGTTCGCCTACTCCAACGCGTCTAATATGTAACATATCAATATTCTGGCATCACTTGTTAAATATATTTATTTTGTAAAATGACATACCTCTAGACGATGTAATGAAATTTAATATTCTCAACAATTTATAATTTGGCCACTTGTAAATAATAAATTTACCTCCGCTTGAGATGCTTCCACTCCATGAATCTTATTGCCACTGCCGTTTATCATTGCATTTCATACCCGAGTGTCATTTCTGCGGAACTGAGAACATGAAGAGCGGTAGAGGTGTCGCGGACAAGAAGCATATACTTATTGAGTCCCACTTTATATTTTGGACTTTCGTTGGATCCTGAAAGGGACTTAATCACAGACCTGGCGTAAGTTTGGGAATTAGTCACTCGCGTTAATGAGGTGCCACATCATGTAGAGGGGTTAGGGAAACCAACTTTCCCAACCATGCTGCAGTCTTTACAAAAGCTCTGGTCGGAGTATATCTACGAAGTGGCTGTGTAATATGTAACAAAATCAAATGTCTGTAAATCTGTCGGACCGAACTGTATGGTCATCAGTCCGTAGCTTACAAATTACTTAAAGCTATATAAACAAACCTAAGGAAAAACACACACTCCCATGCCCCAGGGAGGATACGAACCATCACGGCGAGCAACCAGGCGTTCCACAACGAGGTGCTTTAGACCACTCGGCTACTCCAACGCGTCTAATATGTAACATATTAATATTCTTGTTAAACATATTTATTTTGTAAAATGACATATCTCTACAAGATGTAATAAAATTTAGTACTCAACAATTTAGAATGTTGGCACTTGTAAATAATAATATTATGTCCGCATGAGTTGCATCCACTCCATGAATCTTATTCCCAATGCCATTTATCATTACACTTCATATCCGAGTCTCATTTCTTGCAGAACTGAGAGCACGAAGAGTGGTAGAAGAGTCCCGGGCATGAAGCATATACTTATTGAGTTCCACTTTATATTTTGGACTTTTGTTGGATCCTGAAAGGGACCTAATCGGGTATTAGTCACTCGTGTTAATGAAGTGCCCCATCACATAGAGGGGTTAGGGAAACAAACGTTCCCAACGATGCTGCAGCCTTTACAGAAGCTCTGGTCATAGTAAATCTACGATGTGGCTGTGTAATATGGAACATATCAATATTGTTAAAAATATTGATTTTGTAAAATGACAGATCTCTGGATGATATAGGGTAAGGTGCTACAATATCCATTATTTCGGACCAATGTTATTATCACTGGAAATAAATTGAGAAAAGGAATAATTTTAACTATGGCACTTGTTCTTGGATGTTTAATGAATATGTAACACAAATATTATACAGTTACAAATGTTAGTATAAACACAAAAAAAGTTACGGAATTGAAAAAAAATCGATCGAAAATGTACCACACTAGGTACAATTGTGATCACTTCCTCGTACAATTTTGATTAAGGGAAATTTCCACATAGAAAGCACTTTTTCTGTCACGCACCAACGCATACTTCGTGGTACCAAACATTGCATTTTTGGCAGCGAATCCAGTCACCCTTAACTAGATGATTTACAAGAGCGCGTTAGACTAAGTAGCTTCACTTACCTCTTCAAAGGGAAAAAATTTATATCTCCTTACCTCAAAACGGTGTATTCTTGGAAAAGACAGGAGGAGCTGTAGAAACCTGCTACTCTACAACACGACACAACGAGACACTACGAGACAGACAAATGGCGCGAAAACTTTTGTTGATTGGAATTGTACCTATATCGAATTTGTATCACCTTACCCTAATAAAATTTAATATTCTCAACAATTTAGAATTTGGCCACTTGTAAATAATAATATTACGTCCGCTTGAGATGCTTCCACTCCATGAATCTTATTCCCAATGCCCTTTATCATTGCATTTCATATCCGAGTCTCATTTCTGCAGAACTGAGAACACGATGAGTGGTAGAGGAGTCTCGGGCAACAAGCATATACTTATTCAGACCCACTTTATATTTTGGATTTTCGTTCAATCCTGAAAGGGACTTAATCGCAGACCTGACGTATGTTTGGGAATTACTCACTCGCGTTAATGAGGTGTCACTTCATGTAGAGGGGTTAGCGAAACAAACTTTCCCGACCATGTTACAGCCTGTACAAAAGCTCTGGTCAGAGTAAATCTACGAAGTGGCTGTGTAATATGTAACAAAATCAAATGTCTATAAATCTATCAGACCAAACTGCTTGTCATCAGTCCGTTGCTTACAAACTACTTAAACCAACCTAAGGACAACACACACACCCATGCCACAGGGAGGATTTGAACCTCCACGGCGAGCAACCGCGCGCTACGCAGCGAAGAGCTTTAGACTGCTCGGCTACTCCACTGTGCCTAATATGTAACATGTTAATATTCTGGCATCATTTGTTAAACATATTTATTTTATAAAATGACATACCTCTAGAAGATGTAATAAAATTTAATATTCTCAACAATTTAGAATTTGGCCACTTGTAAATAATAAATTTACCTCCGCTTGAGATGCTTCCACTCCATGAATCTTATTGCCACTGCCGTTTATCATTGCATTTCATACCCGAGTGTCATTTCTGCGGAACTGAGAACATGAAGAGTAGTAGAAGAATGCCGGGCAAGAAGCATATAGTGGGGAAGAAGAAGAATATCTGTTTTCACACAAGTCGGTAATAGATAGCATTTCGATATACCAGAAGTGAATATAGAATATATTTTATTTGCATTATTCTATTTTTTATTTATTTTATTTATTTATTTATTTATTTTTTTGCGGTGGGGGGGGGACATTGTTTAAAAAGGTTAAGTACTTTTAAGTGGACTCCTAATAATATTTTGTATCACGTTTGCTGCACAATTAAGAGGATAATTTTCCCCAAAGCCACGTTTTCTTTACGGAGTTCAAAATTTTTATTGTTGACATTAAATCATAAAAATCTATAGTTTTTTTCCAAAAATTCAATAAAATTGGGAAGAATTTCACACCCTTAACACCCCACTCTCCTCATAAATGCAGGGAAGTATGACTATCTTCCCGCATCATTCATTAAAATAATTCAGATACTGTAGTTATTGTTCTTCTTTATATTCAGTATTTCAGGGGTCTCCAGAACCTGTCACTCTGTCATAGGCGCCTATGATAAGTGAAAACCGAGCCAGCAGTTCGCCCGGCGGTCGCCTTAGTAGTTGATACTAAACAATACAGAAGCGCTTTTGCTGTTATCATGAATAAAAAAATTCTGTTTTAATACGATTTTCGCATATGTTGGTAGATATTTCATTTGCACTAAGAGTCTAGTGATGAATTACACGCTCTATTTGTCCGAATCATGTATTTTGTGGTTGTAGTCTTTAACTAACTGCCAAAAACATTTCAAATTTATAAATGTCACATCAAATATATTTGGAACTCCATTCACAACTTTACATCGGCACGTAAAATCGGGAAGTGTATAGAATAAATTTGGCAGATATACAACTGTTGTCACGCCGGAATAGGAGGACGAGTTGTGTTCTTGCCTGTAAACATTGTGGCTTATGAAGATTTAGCTCCGTCATCAATGACGGATTGTCCTCTGAATGATGTTCAAAGCACATTGGATGCTTCTCCAGCTACCACGACTCTTTTTCTAGTGTGATAAACTATCCAATGTCTACAGCTAGCCACGATACTTCATCCACTATTTTGCTTGATCTCTGTGAAAATGAGGAACCCGGGAAGTCTAAAACGTCGTTGCTTCATCGCAAGATGCAGTCATGACAAACAGAAAGATGGTTAATACCAGCATCTTCGATGAGCTTCACATCTCTTCGAATCAGAAACTGAAATCGCGCTGCTGAATGCCTAAAATTTATTGAATTATCAGTTTCAATTTCTGGTATTGTCTGTAGATTTGTGTAATAACACGATCACCCATGATGATGATCCACCATAATTTGTGGTAAATAAGAGGTAGTGAACATAGACAACAAAGAGAAGGAGTCAGCTGATCCAAGACTAGAAATTACTGCCTACAACACGACTTAAACTCACTAGTCGGTTTACTTCCTCTTGAATAGATTGTTACTTGCATATATCCCCTGGCACAAGGTATGGGAAAACGAGTTCACACTTTCCTCACATGAGATACTCAAAAATATTCATGAATGTGTTCCGGATGATGAGGTATTTACGAAACATTTGTGTCTGACATCGACATATACCGTTATTAAAGTAAGATTGAAAAAGAGCACGACTGGGCTGACGATTTTTCTCCATCGAGGAAGAAGTAAGTGATCGTGGCATCAGAGCAGCGTTACACAGCGTAAGGGCTCAGTCTTAGGTGCTCCTGTTTACCTGTGGCCCAATATTCGTCTGAAAATGCAGGCTTAAAGTTTTCATATGCTTGCTGCTGCTTCAACTTTGAGTTGTAGGATACTAAAAGGTATTTTATACTAGCTAAAAAACCAGCGTAACATGGGTATTTATTTATGCCATTCTTATTGTGATTAATCCACCTCTTACCCGATTCTGTCTATCGCCTCCTTTCCCAATCTGTTCATTTCACCTGATTGCAGTTTCGTTTTCATGACGCTCAATCCATATGATGTCATTACTTCTGAACTATGCCATACACGATAATGTAATTTTCCATGGGCATGATGCCTCTCCTATCCCTGTACCTTTCCGAAAGGCAGAGTGATCGTCATCCACCTAATACGCCACTTTCTTTTTAATTCTTCGTAAGTTATTATTCTGGTCAGTAGTTTTGATGCAAGAGTTGCTAAAATGATTGCGCTGGGGTTGTCGTACTTATCTACCCTTGCTTCCTACGTAATGGTGTGAATTATGTGTATCAGAAAGTCTGATTACTTTACAAATTTCAAATCAAATGTTCAAATGTTTGTAAATCTATCAGACCAAACTGCCTGGTCATCAGTCCGTAGCTTACAAACTATTTAAACCTAAGTAAACTAACCTAAGGACAACACACACACCCATGCCCCAGGGAGGACTCGAACCTCCACGGCGAGCAACTGCGCGCTCCGCAGCGAGACGCTTTAGATCGTTCGGCTACTCCACCGCGGCTTTAGAAATTTCGATGACGTATTATGTACTACTGATGAGTCTTCCATGTCTAACTTGATTCTGATTCTGATACTGGATTCCCTCTGTCGTCCATATCAACACTAATTTCTCCTCGCATCCACGTTTGACTCTGCAATTAATAGTTGGATATTCTGAATCAATCATAACAACGAAAATTTTTATTTCGACTTCAGAACACTATTCCTGCGGCCATTTCGTCTTAGACTCCCTTAATTTCCACTTATTTCAGTGCTAAGTGACATGTATCACTAAATGTCATAATTTAGCATTTTTGCGCTTTCTTCATTAATTGATTAGCTAAAGTATTTCATCTGTTATCCATGATTTCTTTGCCGTTACCTTCCTCGTACCTACATTTGCCTTTCCAAAATTTATCATTGCTTTCTTCAGATACGTCTCCCCATATCTGATTTCGAAATATCTGTCTCACCATTATGTCATCCAGTTAGAAATTTTCTTCGTAGTACTCATTATTACCATTTATTGC
Organism: Locusta migratoria; assembly: GCA_026315105.1. NCBI lineage: Eukaryota > Metazoa > Arthropoda > Insecta > Orthoptera > Acrididae > Locusta > Locusta migratoria. The sequence continues at coordinate 545,793,171 of CM048747.1, read as the reverse complement.
AAGAACTATCTCAGTATCTCTCCCCTGTCATTTCTACTGCCAAACCCATATTTTCCCGCTACCCTACCTCCTGTTACTTCATATACAGCCGCATTCCAGCCTCCCATGATTATTAAATCTATGTACACAATTACATTATCTGTGTCCTTATAGGCCTTTTGTGTCTCTTCATCTTCTGCTTGTGACTTAGGTATGTAAACATGAACTATCGTTGTCGGCGTTAGTTTGCTACCGAGTCTCATAAGAAGCATCAAGTCACAGATCAGAATCTTTTGCCAATGGAGAGCCCAACATGACACTTTCATAGTGACAGTTCACGACTCCCGTGGATGTGCATTATGTGTCTGGTTTTCATTGACTTCTACATCCTTATACTTCTGAATCATCTGCCACTTCCGGGGCAGTTTCCCACCCCAAGGGCAAGAGAGTGAACTCACCTGTTGTCAGACCCTCAGCATTATGTCACAATGCTCTTGAAAACACAAGTTCGTTTTCTGAATACCGAAGTCACTGGTCGCCATTATAAATGAGGTTTTTCAAAGGTAAAGTAGTGGGAACTCCGAACAAAGGACTAAAGATGTTTTGATGATGGATCAATGACGTAACTAGTACAGATGGCGACCAGCCCACTGAACAAGCGTGCTCAACTGCAGCGCCGGCCCCCTCGACTGCTGGTGCAACCTTCAATCACTGGTGCAATCTTCAACCTCTTGTCAATCTTCAACCATTTCCAAATTTTCTATCTACACAGGACATAAAAATTACTAAACAATGTAGCAAAGTGGTATAGCAACTTGGCTTACTCATATTCCTGATACACCCTGCCATTTGGTGTTAGTGGCTGTATGAGTGGAAGTCACTGACTTAGCCTCGTTACCTTATATGGCACAATCTGTCCATCAACTGACGTGACTTTTCCTTCTATCTTTCTGGTTTCGTGTCATTGTATCAGATGCTGCTTACACTACACTTCTTTGAATAACACAGCCAAAGCTTTGCCATTCCTCTAACATGAAACAGAACTTCGTTTTTCAAAATCTTTGACAGTGGCGACTGGTTGCTGGTTTTCAAGATACATTTATTCACCATAGTCGCAGTGTTCCTCGTCCATATTGGATAAAATCTTTCTTTGAGGTGGATTGGAAAACTTCTATCAGAAGGTTTATCACTGCTCATCGACAGTGTTTTGGAATACTCAATTAATCTATCACTCTATTAACTTCCTCTGTATCACCACCTTTAAAGTCGGTGGTACAATATTATTTTTATTTATGACGATATATTTTCTTATTTCCTCATTCGTGCCTTTAACATCTTCTTCCCATATACCAAGTTTGTATCATGCCCATATGCAATCTTATGCATTTTATGTGTTAACCTGACATTCAGCTAAGTTACTTAACACCTATCTTCATAGGAGCTTGGAGATAAACTGATCTAAATTGCCTGATGCACCTGCAGATCTGTTTGAGCTAAAACGTAATCTGTCTAAAGAGCAATTCGGTTTTGATAGAATACAGTCACAAGAGATGCAATCGGACTGTTCCGAATTTCTTGGGTAATACTTATCTGTGTTATACAGATCTGGGAAAGGACTTATGTGAATTGAGGTAAGCTTGCATCTGTAATGAAGAAAAAGAAAGTTTCTTGGAAAAGCAGAAGACTGATACATTATTTATACTTAAATCATAAAATGAAAGAGGAGAGAGTACCATATGGTTCGAAACAGTAAAACGAATTAGACAGGACTGCTCTTTGTGTCGTACCCGTTTTAATCTGTACATGGCATGAGTGATTAACCTATACCTACTTAATGACAAGTCGGTAAAATTGTAGGAAGATGAATATCATGTTTGAGATTTGCAGACGGGTAGGTCCTTCTAGCAAGAGATAAAAATGAATTACAGGACATAGTGGATATCAATGAAAGTAAAGGTAGAAAGGTCAGTACAAAAAAGTAAAAATAGTGGAGCTGGGAAGAAAGCAAAAAGTAAAAGTAACGCTGAATGGAAAAGAATTAGAACAAGTGCGAAGCTTTAAAATATGTTTGAAGCAGAATAGAAAGTGAATGAAAGAGCAACACAGAAGTCAAAAACCAGTTTCTTTTTTCTTTGGCGCCTGCAGCATAATAAAGGTCATATGAGACATTTTTACTAGAGAAAGTTTCAAATTTGCTGCTATGTTTAGATTTGTTTTTATTTCGTCATTCAAGACTGTTACGGAACATTATTGCCATTTTCAAGTGTCGTCTAGATGGAATGACGTGCATATATCATCGTCTGAGGTTTCTCAATTACCTTCTGGTATTACAATAAGGTAATTGAATTTCGTTTAACAGTTTTTACAGTTCCGATGATATATGTTTAGTATATATCATATATAACAATGTATCATCGGAACTGTCAAAATTGTCAAACGAAATTCAATAACCTTATTATAATACCAGAAGGTAATTGACAAACATCAAACGATGATATATGCACATCATTCCATCTAGACGACACTTGAAATGCCAACAACACGCCGAAACAGTCTGTGGTGACGAAATAAAAACAAATTTAAACTTAGCAGCAAATTTTGAATTTCCTTTAGTGAAAAATAAAACCACAATGGGTGGTTGTGAAGGAGGCATTTTGTAGAAAAGCAAGAATTTTCTGCGGTAATATTGACAAAAATCTAAGGAAAATATTAATAAAATGTTGCGTATGTGATTGTCTTCTTCCTCGAACTTGCACTTTGAGGAACAAAGACAGGGAGGTTTTCATTATGTGGACCTGCCTGAGGATGAAGAATCTGAAATGAGGAGGTGTTGAGAAGAGTGGATTATAAATTACTGGATGGTATAAAAAGAAGGAAACGAAACTGGATTATGAAAGGAGGAGGTACTTATGAAAACAGTGTTAGAGGGCTATGTGGAAGGGAAGAGAAAGAGAGGGTGGAAGAGATTTCAAATGATGGATGATGTAACGGATGGCAGTAGAGGTGCAACAGAGGTGCAAAGCACCTTTTAATGTAGCAAACAACTAATGACGGTGATGACTTACGTGGTACAATGTATCCTATTGGCTTCCCTCTGATTATTCTGAGTGGTGTATATCGCGAGCTTCGCTTTGTTGGGTTGACGTCACAGAGGGCAGCATTGTCATCGCCGGTCTCTCAGCTTCCTCTGCTGCACAGTCAGATGTTTTCGGGTGACCGGTGCTGCGTGTGTTCCCGACAATTCCGCGGTCTGGTCACTGCAGGGAGATGACAATGAGGTGCACTTGGTGCAGGAGATTGCTGACGTAGCCACGCCACGCCACGCCACGCCACGCCACGTCGAATGCGACCGGCGACGCTTCGCTTGCGGGCTGAGGTCTGCGAACGCCGGAGCGATGGCCACTACTGTCTGTATGCAGCCTGCGGTTCACCATCCAGGAGAGAAGCTCTATGCCAGCAGCGGTAGCAATCACTTAACGATGCCGGCGTCACTGCAGCAGTTTCAGGTGTACCTGTGGCTGGGGCTGTTCAGCGAGGACTGGGTGATAGAGACACTGAGCAATTTATTAACGCTAAACATCCAGAAATATTACATATCATATTACACTTTGTGCTGTTATAAGGGATTGTTGGGGTATCAGAACAGTAGGAAGAGAATTTCTATTTTTATTTAATTTAATTAAATTTCAACAATAAGAAGACATTCAGAAAACTGTCGTATTTTTTTTTCTTACATGAGTTTATTCTAAGGTTTCTCTGAAGTTTATTAATATTGACTGCAGTTCTTCTTTGCTAATTTTCATTAACAATTATATATATATATATATATATATATATATATATATATATATATATATATAAAATTGTTAATGAAAAAATATATATATATAATTTGATAAAGATGTTCAACTTGCACTGCAAATGAAAGTGCGGTTGATGTGCGGTTTTCATAGAATTGATTGGTAGTCAGAAGCTCGTAATTTTAGCCAATAAACAGATTGTAATATTAATACAATTAAAGAATTCCAGAGGCGGATTTATGTCTCAAATATGTCAAAGACATTATTGATAGATCTGAAGCATTGAATTAAAATTTGTGGTGCGGCCGGGAATCGAACCCGGACCTCCATGCCTACTAGGCAGACGTCTTAACCGTTAGACTACCACACCACTAACGATTAAGGCGCCTCGGAATAGTCTATGTACGATTTCCCTCCACAACACAAACTTTAATTCAGCTTCTTTGTTCCAAAGATAATTGCCACTACTACCAAGGCTCTCCATGCAGCGGAATAGCACCTCAGCAATGGACATGGTGGAACAATCCTTTTACGGTGATATAAATATCAATTAATACAATTAAAGAATTCCAGAGACGGAATGTAAGCATGGAGGTCCGGGTTCGATTCCCGGCCGCACCACAAACTTTAATTCATTGCTTCAGATCTATCAAGATTGTAATATTACTTATAAAGTGTATTTTTGCCATCATACCGTTTTTTAAATGTAACAATTGTTGTTTCTGTTATGCACCAGAATTTATGACACCAGCCGTGTACAAAGAATTTTGAATGACATTTTTATAACGTTCAGTTTGGCAGCTACAACAGTTCAAATTTCTGGGGGTGGAGGCTGCTATAGCGTAGCTAACTGGCCGAGTGGCTAGCCCCTGGTACAAGGCCCACTGTCCCGTCAGCAGTCAGCTACGCTGTCGTAGGCTCCGCCCACAAAACTTTGAAAGTTTGTAGCTGCCAAGCTTAACGTGATAAAAATGTCATTCAAAATACTCTGTACACAACTGGTGTCAAAAATTCCAGTGTACGATAGAAACAAACATTTTTCTATTTGAATAATTGTATGTTTGCATAAAAAATACACTCTCTAGGTACTTCTACAATCTGTTTATTGGCTAACCATACGATTCCTTGACTACCAATCCATTCTGTGAAAACCGCACATCAATTGCACTTTCCGTTTCCGCAATATTTGCGTGGCAAGTCTTAGGTTATTCACCCTGTATATTTTTAGAAAATCTGAAAACTAAAGTAAGTCGGCTATACAGCTCATTATCTTAATTTTTGTTATAACTGGAATTTATTAATCTACATTTTTGTGATTCATTTATATATATATATATATATATATATATATATATATATATATATATATATATATATATATATATATATATATATATATATATATATATATTGAATTAAAAATAATAAATAAAATAAGATAAAATAAAAAATGCCCAAATTTAAAATAGCATCGGGAGAAATATTCTACTCAAACAGTAACATATCAACAAACTCGACAATGAACAACACAAAATGAGACAATCACAAAGAAACATTGAACAATGAAGGGAAATGGAACGACGAAGCCTACTGTCTTACCTTAAATGGAATGTAATAATTAGTTTTGTTATCAAACATCAGAATTTAACTCTCGCCTTTCTTTATTTTTTCTCAAACGCGATTTCCTTCTGTACATTTCTTAAAGTAGTGTTCTTGCTGTGAACAAATGTCTGTCTGTCAAGCCTTTTTATCCGGCCGATTTCCTTCATTTTTGTTTTAAACGAAATTTATTCGCACTATAGAATTGCCATCAAATATCAGAATTCACTTAACTCTCGCCTTCCTTTATTTATATTCAAAAACGATATCCTTCTCTCCTTGCTGTCGATATTTTAATTTGTCTGTTTTAAGATATCTTCGGTTGTAATTAACGGTACGCAGTTCTTTGGTTCCTAAGAACGCTCAGCTCATCAAGCTCTTTCGTTTGTGCTTTTAAACACATTCATTGATATTGAAGATGGTTATGACTACACATTAAACTTGATTTTCATTCTACCCACCATTGTTTGTCATTATAGAACATACCTAATCTTGCACTTCACGTACGATCAACAATGCCCAGTGTCACAAGCTTGTTACAGTTAGAATCTCCACAATTCCATGTTGCTTTATTGTTGGGCATAGCATACAGAAATGTAAATTCGGAGATTACACCTACAGATAGACGACCGACTGACATTGTCTGGAAGAAAGTATTGTAAAAAACAATATTGTATTTACTGTTTAAATCCATAATACGATAGTATGATTGGATAAATATTGATGTTCAAAATGTTCAAATGTTTGTATAACTTATGGGACTTAACTATGGGGTCATCAGTCCCTAAACTTACAAACTACTTATGAACTAACTATTACTAGGAACGGCACAAATATCCATGCCCGAGGGGGAATTCGAACCCCCGACCGTAGTGGCCGTGCAGACCGTGACTGGAGCGCCTCAGTCCCCTCGGCCACCGCAGCCGACAAATACTGATATTCTCAATTACTTTTTTACACTGTATGCCACTGACTAATAACGGTACAAAGTATTTGTATGGGTCATCTGGTTAATATTAAATTATTGAAATTATTTTAGGCTAAAAATCATAGAGGCAGAACATTTCTTTACAACTTTAAAAGAGGACATTAAGCCTACAGGTCTTTACAAAAATGAGTTAACTGAAATTATTTTAGATTAAAAATCATACAGGCAGAATATTTTTACGTGGTTTTCACAGGTTGGTGACGGACTAACACTGTCTGGAAGAAAGTATCAACAAAAATAATATTATACACTCTATTAAAATCAATAATAAGACAGCATGGTTTGATAAATGCTAATGTTCACATAGACTTATTTACACTGAAAATAACTGAACAAAAACATTTATGGCGCAACGGAATTAAAACATGATAATTTGCATATGAGTTTGTTCTCAGCACTTGTGAAAACAACATTAAATAAAAAAGGGAGAGTATACTGATATTTATAAGAAGGATAACATTTTACTGACAATAAATTATTTATTCAGTTCGAACATGAGCAATATTGTAAACAATAAAAATGCATCCCCATTTAAAATAACTTAATCTGAACTGAACATCTTCTGAGGAGGGATTTACAATCAACAAGCATTCAGCCACTCACGCATGCGAAGCAAAGCGAAACTCACCCAATTCAGCGTGCTGATACGAAGCAGAAACAGGCACCGCTATCGTAGGCGAAATTCAGCGAACCTGGATGTACCACATAACACAAGGAAAATAAACTACATAGGTGGCTCTAGTCTGTCTTTCGTTACTTGGGATGGCACGCGATAATAGCGAGAGTAATTTCCATTTGAATCAAACCGTGAGCATGCAGATTTACTGAGACACACGGCACGTGTCTGCTACATTACATATTCGCACCGCACTGTAGGCGTTCTTAAAGGGCGTATTCGTTTCAACAAATATCAACGGAATCATAGATTACGAAGAAAGAATACACAGTAGTAAGGCACTGGTGTGTGAGCAGTGGCGAGAATTCGAGTGACTAGCTATAAACCTTGAACTTGGAGTTCGGAACCACATGGTTCTGAAATACAGTAAAAAATACAAAAAATCAATTTCCGAAAATAAAGAAAAATAGCTACGGCATGCAACCCTTAGAAATGCGTAGGATATTATGAGGAACCTAAGAAATACAGTTAGACGCGATTTGCAAGGTTTTACATGGATGGACGAAGTCCAGTCTTAAAAATCAGAAAAATGCAATAAATTCAAAGTCGGAGTAAATCATTTAAGAAATACGGCATGCAGCCCCTATAAATACGTAGTATTTAAAAAGCAAGCTAATAAAGGGGGTTGTACAAGGCTAGAAGAAACTTTGCTCTGGGAGTCTGAATGCAAAGTACAAGTTTGGAACGACACAACAATTTAAAAATATACGGAGAGGAGATCGTGAGGTAGTAATGGAAATCAGAAAGATACATGCATAATTCTTACCAGAAGGGCATAGAAACAGACACAGGAGTAGCTGAAAGCTTTGTTCTGAGAACGCACCACATGGAGTACATATCACTCGCAGGAGATAACGGAAAATACTATTTCATATGCAGTACACAATAAAAATATTCCCGCACATTAGTTGCATCACACAAAGCTAGAAAGAATTTAAACCAAGTTCATACAACGCCACCACCACCGCCACGTTACAAAGGTTACCAATTCTCAGCCTTTATCAAGTCGAATTAGTCACATATTTACCATGCTTACCTATTCAAAATCACCGAAATGAAATTGAATACAAATCCGTACATGATTGAAGAAACTTATTCCGCAAAATGAACCTAAGTTCTGAGGTGTAACATGAACACCAGACAAACCATACAATGGATCGCTACCATCTCAAGGAAGTAAAGAAATTCAGAATGTCTTACAAGGTCGAAGCACAGCCACAGAGTGTCCAGTCGGCCAGACCGTCCCCGTCACACCGGAAATCGATGAAAACCCCACAAAAAACCGCGGTGGTGGCGAGAGCCTAAACTCGTGTTTCCTGCCGAGGTTCGCTACTCGGTATTGCCAACCCAACTTGTAACCAAATGGTGGAGGAACCTCTTTGGTAGCAACAAAAGCAGATGTTGGTAATGACTACCTATCGACACAAAGCCAGAGGTATAAAGTGCACAGACAGCAGCTGGCGACATGAATTCTCATACATACACTCAGACTACCATGCTAGACGATACTCATACATGCACATACATAATGAAGAAAGTATACATTCTCACAGGGACAGTGGCGTCACAGAGAACCAGTTCATATTGCCACGTTCATAGACACAATGATAAATTATTAGCATAATAAAATCCCAGCAATATTAGATTAGATTATTTATTTGTTCCGTAGATCCATATTGAGGGGATCCTCGTGGATGTGGAACATGTCAAGAAACAAAATTTACAAGTTGAATAACAAATAATACTAATAATATAAATACATACACTTATAATAGAAATACAGATACATAATTTTTTAAGGTTTTTTTTTTTTTTTTTTTTTTTGCTGATAATATAATAATACTAATATAGTATGAGTGCATGCATCATTTGGTACAATTTAGAAATTCACTAATGGAGTAGAAGGAGTTGGCCACTAGAAAGTCTTTTAGGTTCCTCTTAAACTGATCTTTATTTGTAGCTAAATTTTTTATACTTGATGGTAAATTATTGAAAATGTGTGTTCCTGAGTAGTGGACCCCTTTTTGAACTAAAGTAAGTGCTTTTAAATCCTTGTGTAGATCATTTTTATTTCTAGTATTGTATGTATGAACTGAGCTGTTTGTTGGGAAAAGGGATATATTATTTATGACAAATTTCATTAAGGAATAAATATACTGGAGGCAGTAGTTAATATACCCAGTTCTTTGAAGAGGCTTCTACAAGACGTCCGTGAATTTACTCCACAAATAATACGTATTACACGTTTTTGGACTCTGAAGACTTTTGACTGACTTGAAGAGTTACCCCAAAATATTATACCATATGACATTAAGGAATGAAAGTAAGCAAAGTATGCAAGCTTTGTTATTTTTATGTCTCCTATGTCTGATAACACTCGTATTGAAAATACAGATTTGTTGAGTCGTTTCTGCAGTTCTGTGGTGTGTTCCTCCCAACTAAGTTTATTATCAAGCTGTAATCCCAGGAATTTAATTCTGTCAACCTCTTCTATCTGCTCTTCTTCATATTTAATGCATATGCTGTCAGGAAATCTCTTACATGTTCTGAACTGCATGTAGTGCGTCTTTTCAAAGTTTAATGACAATGAGTTGGCTTTAAACCATTTATTAATGTTCATGAAAATATCATTAGCAGACTTTTCTATCAATATACTTGACTTACTCTTTATTGCAATACTTGTATCATCTGCAAACAAAACGAACTCTGCTTCTGGTAGTGTAACTGATGAGAGATCATTAATGTACACAAGAAAAAGCAATGGCCCTAAGATGGATCCTTGTGGGACACCACATGTAATTTCTTCCCAACCCGATGATGACTGTTGGCCTAATTCACTAGTCACTTGCACTGACACCCTTTGTTTCCTGTTAGTGAGGTACGACTTGAACCATTTTGCAGCATTTCCCGTGACCCCATAGAATTCTAATTTACTTAAAAGGATGTTATAGTTCACACAATCAAATGCCTTTGACAAATCACAGAAAATACCTGCTGCTTGCAATTTATTATCTAATGAATTAAGTACATTCTCACTGAAAGTGTAAATAGCCTTCTCGATATCGGAACCTTTCAGAAATCCAAACTGTGTTCTAGACAATATGCCATTTGTGGTTAAGTGGTTGAGAAGCTGCTTGTACATTACCTTTTCTATAATTTTTGAGAATGCTGGCAAAAGTGAAATGGGCCTGTAGTATGATGGTATCTCTTTATCCCCCTTCTTGAAGAGAGGTTTAATATCTGCATATTTTAGCCAATCAGGAAATGTTCCCGTTATAACAGACTGGTTACACAAATAACTTAAGATTGTGCTAAGTTCACAAGAACACGCTTTAATTAACTTTGTTGATATTTCATCATATCCACTGGAATTCTTTGTTTTTAAAGATTTTATTATGGAAGATATTTCTTGTGGTGAAGTGACTGACATATTCATGTGTGTGAAGTTATTTGTAAATGCAAGTTTCAAATATTCAAGCGCATTATTTACTGACCCAGACAATCCCATACTATCAGTAACGGATATAAAGTACTTGTTAAATAGATTTGCCACACTATGCCCATCAGTTACTAATGTCTCAGCTACTCTTAACCGTACCTGCTCTTGTTCCTTTCTGGTTCTACCAGTCTCTTCTTTCACTATATCCCATATTGTATTTATTTGGTTTCCTGATGTTGCTATCTTCTTTTCATAGTGCATTTGTTTAGATACCTGAATAACTTTTTTTAATATTTTACAGTATTCCTTATATTTAGTTAAATCATAATCATTGCAACTACTCTTGGCTGATAGATACATACTCCTTTTTGTCTTACATGAAATCTTTATTCCTTGTGTAATCCAAGGTTTTATTATAGACTTCTGTTTAATTCGCGTTACTTTTAGAGGAAAACAGTTTTCAAACATGATACTAATATTATTAATGAATACATTATATTTTTCATTCATGCCATTAGCACTATATACATCTTTCCAGTTCATGTCTTTGAGGAGTTTTCTAAAATTTTCAATTTTTGGTGGGTTGACTACTCTCCTGTATGTACATTTTGCAGTCTTCATACTCTGTTTAGAATCTATACCTAAAACAAGGAGCTGCATATCATGATCTGACAGGCCATTTATTATTGGTTTTATGATATGATTTTGTTCCTTTGATTTGTCTATAAAAATATTATCAATTGCTATCCTAGAGGTTTTAGTTACCCTAGTTGGAAAGTTTACGGTGTGTGTTAGATTGAAAGACAAAGTTACTGACTGCAATAAATTTTTACTGGAGGACTGCATAAGAAAATCTGTATTAAAGTCACCAGCAACCAGGATTTCTTTATTTCTTCCTGTTAAATATCCCAATAGAGCTTCTAGATGATTTAGGAATAGATTATAATTTCCTGCAGGTGCTCGGTAAATAGTTACTATTATATAGCATCTTTTATGGAATTCTACTTCTGTTGCACAAGCTTCTAAATGCTGCTCTAGACAGAATTTATTTATATCAATATTCTTGAATTTATAGCAGTTTTTAATGAATGTGGCAACTCCTCCTCCCTCCATATCTACTCTACAGAAGTGTGAAGCTAAATTAAATCCTGGAATGTTTAACATATCTATACCAGTGGCCACATGATGTTCAGAGAGGCAAATTATGTCAATTGGGCTAGAGGAATCTATTTCATCAATACAAATGAGTAGTTCATCAAGTTTATTTCTGAGTCCTGGAATATTTTGATGTAATAAAGATAACTGATATTGCATACTAATGGCTTGAGTAAGATTTACTGGAAGTTTCTGACTCCTTTCTGTTAAACATTGTTTGCTAAAATCTATCTCCTGTTTATCTGCTTTTCCAAACTGAGGGTGTCTTACAAGCTCTCTCAAAACTGGTTTTCTTCCCCCCTCCCTATCCTAAAAAAGGCATCCCTCTGACACCTGTAACCACTGGTATTTTACCATTTGTGACAGTGCCCCCCCGTAAGTTCCTTGCAATCAACCCAGACAATTTTCCCTTCCCTTTCCTGTTGAGGTGAAGGCCATGCCTTGTATAGTCCCACCTACAGATATCATCCACAGGAATCAAACCAATATGGGACCCCATATCTGACATGAGTAGCCGTTCCAACTCCAAGTTTACTCTCCTGACAGAAGAGTTCAAATGAGGCCGATCATGGCGACTCAAGACAGATACAAATCCCACACTAGTATGCTTCGTTGCCGATGATATCTTCACCAGGTCACACTCTATAGAATATTCACAGTTTCTGTCAATGCTGTTTCCCGGACCACCCACTATAACCACGGTATCCTCCATTGTGAAATCCTTACATAAAGAACCTATATCCTCTGTTACCTGACCCAGGCCCGCATTTGGTTTGAAAACGTTTGTGACCTGGTACCCTGGTCCTAGCTCTTCCTGCAGTAGTTGGCCAACACTTCTACCATGTGAACTACCTAACAACAAGACTTTCTTTCTTTTCTCAGTTTTCCCTACCTTTTTCAAGTCCTTTTTGAAAGTCTGTTGTGTCCTTTCTACAGTTACAGCTACATGAGGCTCATCCGATCCTGACTGAGGCAACAGGTCAAATCTATTTTTCACATTAAGGACAAAGCTGTCTGAAACTGTCCTAAGTCTGTTCCCCCTGTTATCTGTTGCCACTTCCCACCGCTGTTCACCCTTCTCCCTCCTTAACCTGCTCAGAGTCTCCCTTGCCTTATCTAATTCAGCTTGAAGAGCTGCAATTTTCCCCTCCTGTTCCATTATTTTCCTATCTCTATTGCAGATCCTACAAAACCACTGGTGAGCCTCATTTACATCCCCATTTCCCACGCCACTACATTCGCCCCAATGAAAAAAACCACTACAACCATCACACCACACCCCAGAACTAACGATCCTACGGCATGTCACGCACTTCTCACCCATGGTAAAAATAGAAATCGTAAAAAACTTGATTAAGTACTGACTAAAACGTAAAAGTTTCACCAAGAGAGATTAAAATCTGTTCACGCAAATATAATTAACTGAAAGGGCACTGGATATAAAGAAACTCGGTCACGAAAACAAAATTTAGGCCTATAAACAGGGATTACTATATTCACTTTTGATAAATCACGAAATTTACGTCTGACAGACTTTATAAATCCTAAATACTGTACGCCGCGAGTGAAAAATAGAACAATCGGTAATTAGAAATAAGTTTTAGTCACTGTTTACCATGATTCGCGCGAGTTAAATGAGGCCTACAACTACGTGCTATAGGCGCGATAGGTAAAATAAACTTTTTACACCGTTTTTCCTTATTTAACACTACACTAACACTTCCACTAATGTAACAACACTTATATTATATTTATAACAACTGCAAACGATTAAATATAGCTTAAAGACAACGATTTTTGTAATTATTTACTGGAGCAAATACTCGAAACGTTCGCGCGGGCGCAGTGTTACCAATACCAACACGGTATTACAGAAACTAACATTTAAAAACATAAAATGAAGTGCTATTCCTCATGCCTCCAAATGAAAGGGGTTCTCCTTTAGCAAAAAAGCCGAACTAATTAACTTAGATAAATTACAAAGTTAAAAACCTAAGGAAGACGGCAAACAGCCGTCTTTCAAGAATAGCCTCCCAAAGTTTTACAAAGTTTTTGGTTAAGAAAAATGTTCAAAGAAAACTGCTTGGATGTCTACAGCTGCTATGTCCCCTCTGCTGTTATACACAGTTTTACAACAGTTTTAGATATCTAGTGAATGCTGAACAGCGCAAACATGTATTCATGTGAAAACACTCAATAAAAATGTACTCCACAATCACCTTACATAAATGATTTCCTCAAAATCGGTATTTGTGTCCTCAAACGTACCGGAAAATGCTGCATTTGTTCGCTGTCTAGTGTTTGGTAATGGAAATGTGGGCAGAGATTAGACCTACATGCGGGTGCATTATCACTCTCAATATCTATAGCACTGTAGAGAATGGAAAGGTAGAAAAATATCATAAAAACGGTTAGATGAACCCTGCACCATTCACGCAAATGTGATTGGTGGAGTATTTATGTAGATGTAACTGCACAAAGCTCAGCCAGCAGAAGAAAAATTCCAAACACTGGCTGCGCAAAGTAGGCAGGGAATGACAATATTACGGGACGAAAAGAGAGAGAATTAAGATTATGGATATGTATTGCACTGGTACCTAGATGTAGGGCAATGTTATCAGAAATTTTCATAAAAACTTTAAATGCTAATTTCCGTAATCTGAATATTTGTTTTTTCTATTACAGCTAACATTCTGAAATGTGGCGTAATCCTTGGTATTCACTCACTGTTTCTATGCATAACTTGCCATTCATTTCCCCCCTTACAACAGTTCTTCTTTACCATGTAAAACGGAACAACTGGTTTAAAAACAACTATCTTATTGAATAAAATTTCGTTTCAAACGTTTTATTGCCCTATCATGCTGACGTAAACTATGAACATTAAATTTTAGTGCTTCAATAGTTTATGAGGCCCATTATAAGAACAATGGCAGTTAAAAATTCAAATCGATATAAAGTGGATTTCAATGATCAAATAAAAACAGAATATCAACCATACATTGTACATAATTTTCAAAAAATGATCAAATATTTGTAGAGCTTATGGGTCATCAGTCCCTAAACTTACAAACTACTTATGAACCAGCTACACTAAAGATGGCACAAACATCCATGCCCGAAGGGGCTATTCGAATCCCCGACAGCAGCGACCGTGCAGACCGTGACTGGCACGCCGCAGACCGCTCGGCCACCGCAGCCGGCCATAATTTTCATGTAAGAGGGACATGGGGATGGATTTGAGCGTTCCACGAAAGTTTCAGATACTTAATGTAGTACTGGACGTTGTGGCTACTAGGATGGAGGTGTTGGTCTACGAGACGTGTTCTTTTGGGGCTTTGGAGCTTGCTATAATGGAATGGCAAGTATTATTCTCCTTATGGGTACTATGGAGTGTATTTTCTGGTGGAGAGACTAGGTCCATCGTGTGAGTGCTGAAACTTCGTGAAGGACCATGGGTTCTATAATTTTATGCAACTACGTCCGGATGGAGGGAATTGGATCATGAGGAACAGATCCATATGTAGTGGAGTCTGAGAGTTGATGCAACTGCACTCTAATACAATCCTGTTGATGGAGTAATACGATTGTGGTGCCCTTGTCGATTGGGAGAATTATAATGGAATGGTCTGCTTTCAGGTCTCGGATTGCATGGTATTCAGCTGGGCTGATGTTCGGATTTGTTAATATCCAATTCACTAAGTATTGGCAGGAAATACTAGATTTGGGGTATTCCTGGAATTCTATCGAGGAAGAAGGGGAGGAGGGACTTAATAGGGTGGTTGGACTGTTCAAGGGTTAGTTGAACACCAGCTGTCGAAATTCACTATATCATCGAGTCAGAACTCCAACATAAATTTTATATGAACTTACCTTGAAATAACATCTAAAAATTTACATTATCAGCCCAGGTGATATCCGCGCCATCCGAGCTATGTCTAGCTCGCCTATGGAGGTTGTGGAACACATGCCTTCTATTAGTCAAGTACTCAAAATTCTTAAGGTCTTATTTAGAGATTACAACAATGGAGCGTATTCGTTAGTTCAACTCCATAGTACCTCGCTGCAAAATATGGGAAACGAAGAGCTTGCAGTAGAAATGATTTGTTTCGTAGTAAGGATAAATACTCATACTTTCGTTGGATGTTGTTCCGGACATTAGCTCCTACGTAAAACGTGATCAACTAAGTCGTCTCTATAACTTCTTGAAGCGAGTATCATGAATTGTGAATGAAATTGGCGACATGGTGTAAGGCGCCTCGCTGCGGAGCGCGCAGATGCTCGCCGACGGAGGTTCCAGTCCTCCCTGGGTCATGGGTTGTGTGTGTTGTCCTTAGGTTAAGTAGTTTGTAATCTACGGATTGATGGCCACGCAGTTTGGTCCGATAGATTTACAAACATTTCAACATTTTGGCACTGCAAAGTAATGGAATCTTCAAGCCAGTCATGTAGCATTTTCTGAAATTTTTTCTCATGGATATTCAAATAATTTGTTATATGATATCAACATCTTCGACAATCACACGTTATGGCGATGTCTGATGCGCTTGATCGTATCACTTGAAACTAGCCTATATCTGGACGGTGACAATAAAGCAATATAAGAAATTAGTCAAGAGGTGGTCAAAGAAGGTAATAAAAGTTTGGAGTAACTTAATGAGCTGAGAAGGCAAAGTTTTCAGCTAATAAAGTATATTTTCTGAATCAAAAGTTTGATATGTAAATTGTCTTCCGCCTCACCCCCACCTGTTCAAATATAATTTTGTGCTCATTTTCCGTCCCCTTTCATCTCAATTTGGAGGTTATGTAATTAACAGGCGTTATTCCTCTCGACACTCTCTCCTCGTGGCTATCGTTTCTGTACCTTCCGTGGATCGCTGGCACGTCGAGCCTCCGCGAGTTAAATATCTCATACTGTAAATGGGCCATCCCGGGGAGCTGGGGAAATCGCACCAGACAAGTGCGGGCGCCGCTAATGAAATCCAGCAAATTGCGCCGCCTCGAGATCCGACCTTTCTTATAAGGAAGGGGCTGGGCGGCTGCCTGTTCCTAGATCCGGGGTCTGCTGAGGAGGAGGGCTAATGCTCTCATTCCGGCGGCGGCCGCTAGGGAGCAGGCGGGTGCCGAGTGCCGGCCTTATTAGGGCATTCCCTCACGCGCGGGGCCGCATATTGCAACTTCTTAGCGCCGCCGTAAATCCTAATGAAATACGACCGCGCACCGCACCGCCGAGAGCGGCCACGGGGCCGAGCTGACGAGGTGGCGCTGTGCTCTAGACCAAGGGGTGGAGGGGCGGGGAGGGGAGTGGGCGGAAGGCGGGGGCGGCTTCCGGGCCGCAGTTGCGGGGGAGGGGGGAGGAGGCGCCCTCCAGGTACCGCTTCCTGCCCGCCCGCTGTTTTAAGGAACCGCCGCGCCGCAAGGAAGTCCCCGCCTACCTGCCGAGCACGGCAACCTCGCGTTATAACGTGCGGCCTGCTAAAGTTCAGCAGGGCCACTACTAGCCATTCCACATATGCTTGGCGCCAAAGGAAAAATCTCTTGAGGGACCGCACAAAAAGAATCACCAAACTAATGACCAGCGCCGGTTTTAGGTCGACCCGGGCGGTCGCCCGGGGCGCCGAGGCCCAGGGGCGCAGCGTAAACCAACATAAAAAAAATGTTCAAATGTTTGTTAAGCTTATGGGACTTAACTACGGGGCCACCACTTCCTAAACTTACGAACTACCTTATGTTAAGGACGGCACAAATATCCATGCCCGAGGGGGGATTCGAACCACCGACCGTAGTGGTCGTGCAGACCGTGACTGGACCGCCTCAGTCCCCGCGGCCACCGCGGCCGGCACGCCAACATATGTCCAATAAAACGCTGGTGCCGTACTATACCACAGAGTAACATATACAGAGAAGCAGCCCCCTTCTAAACCACTGTCCTATGCGCCCCTGGTAGTTCCGTAAGATGCTAGCAGGTGTCAGGCGGTTCCCTGGCTTAGTACCGGTAGACTAGAGGCGCTTCTGAGGGTAGTGTGGAGGGGAGGCTGAGGGTAGAGCTCGTGCCGCCTGACACGAGGCCACGGCTGTGTCCGGCTTGCTGGTGTTTGAGGGGAGGTGGTGGTGGGGGCAGCCGCAGCCTGCCGCCTGCTCTGGCCAGTTTAAAGGTCTGCTTCTGATCGCAGCGCCATCATGGGACATCTTACGGAACTGCTGGAAACCCTCCCTCCCCGCACTCCTGAGCGTAGGACCGGGCCCTTACGGAGGTTTCCCGTCTGTATATATTTGTCTGCGACTATACCAACAATATTACAATTTATTAAAATATGTTCAAATGTCTGTAAATCTATCGGACCAAACTGCGTGCTCATCAGTGCGTAGCTTACAAACTACTTAAACCTACGTAAACTACGGACAAACACACACACTCATGCCCCAGGAAGCACGGCGAGCATTATGTTCTACAGTTCAGCAGGGCCACTATTAGCCATTCCACATATGCTTGCCGCCAAAGAAAAAAAAAATCGCAATGACGTGTTTTACGGCCCACTTTACTTTTGTAGTTTTATAAGTTTTTGCAAACATTTTGGACCAAAATAATACAAAATTATTAATAAGAGTGTCTGAAACACTTTTAGGGAAAAAAAATTGTAGTGGCAGGTTCCGAACCGCAGGCCTTTAGCGTTATAGTCTAACGCCCTGCCCACTACGTTACGGCTATCAACCAAATGATGAGATCTTTAATCTCCTACTATTGATGGCCGTTGTTAACTGTTGCTAATATGGCATTTGTAGACACTAGATTATCATTTATCGTACGTTAAACGATGTGTTTTTTGTTAATTCTTCAGTGCGCCAATGCTTTGAAATGACAACGTGTAAGTTACAATACGAAAATAATCAAATACGCAACGTAAGATGACGTATGCCAGAGAGAGTTGTGGGCGAGGAATGTCACGTGACATCTCCGGACGGCTGGTTTTTCGTTAATTCAATGGAGGATGTCATATCTCCGTTATTTTTGCAAATATGTCTCAAACGATACGAGATATGAAGAAAACATAATGTAGCTAAGTTGTACACAATTTTCTCCTCTACCAATTAGGTTCGTCAGATGAACGGTTCGTTTTCAATTACAATTATATTACAAACGGCTTGTTTTGATATTACTACCGTATTTTTTGTCCGATAAATATGAAAAAGGGAGGTTTTGGTCTCTAGCGGCCTACAATCATGTCTGTAAAATTTGGTGCTGATTGGTTGAACGGTTCGTCTTAAAAACAGGAATCACATTACGGACAGACAGACAGACAGACAGACATGCCAAAATCGCAGTTATTTTTGCAAATATCTTTGAAACGCTAAGAGATATAAAAAAACATAACAGAGCAAAGTTGTAGAGAATTTTCTACTCTACACAATCGGTTATTTGATTTTCGTGTCAGATGAATAGTTAAGCCGTTATTTTTATTTAAATTTCAAGCTGTCAAAAGACGATCGCAAAGGCCCACTTCTAGTGTTACTACCGTAACCTAAAGCAGGCCAAATCTCTTGAGGGACCGCACCAAAAGAGTCACCAAACTAATTACAAAACTAAAATAATTTTTATTGCATTACATCCGACCGTGCTCTAGGGGTAATTTCATCTTGATATCGTAGAGTGTCCATGTTTTCTTCTTCGTACTGTGTTCAAAACTAGGGCTTTGTTCCAGTCTTATGAAATACTAGCTGAAAACCCGGCGTTGCCAGGGTATTTATTTGTTTATTCCTGCCATTTTTCAGCTATATATGCTTTTCTTGTCTCCAAATGTCTCTCTTTTTTTCCCTGTAGGCAGTATCTATCATTCCCCTATTTATATATTCTTCTACTGTGTTGTAGTTCTCCTCCAGCCACTCCATTTTGCTTACTTCATTTGATGCATTTTTATATTTTCTCCTTTCGTATTAAGTTCAGTATTTCCTGTTTTATTCAAGGATTTCTATTAACCCTTGTCCTTCTGTCTATATGATTCTCTGCGGCCTTCACTACTCTATCCCTCATACCTACCCATTCTTCTTCTACTGAATTAGTTTCACCCGTTTCAGACAATCCTTCTACCTTTTTACAGTGTCTTACGTTTTAATCTACAGTTCATAATCAATAAGTAATGGTCAAAGTCTATATCTGCCCCTTGATAAGTCTTACGGTTTAAAACCTGGTTTCCGAATCTTTGCCTTACCATTATAAAGTCAATCCGGTGGCATCCAGTGTCTCCTGGTCTCTTCCACTATACAGCCTTCTTTCATAATTGTAAAATCAAGTGTTTGTGATTATTAAATTGTCCTCTGCACAAAATTCTACCAGACGATTTCCTATTTAATGTCTTTTCCCAAGTCCATATTCACCTACTAAATATTTTTTCTTCCATTTCCTACTACCAGTCCCCCATCACAATCAAGTTTTCGTCTCCCTTAACTTTCTGAATAATTTCTTTTATCTCGTCATACAACTCTGCGATCTCCTCATCATCGGTGTGCTAGTTGGCCTATAAACTTGCACTACTGTGATCGGTGTTGCTTTTGTGTCTATGTTTGCTACCATAATGCGTTCACTATGCTGTTCTTAGTAACTTTCCCGCATTCCTACTTTCTTATTAATTATCAGGCCTACTCCTGAATTACCACCAAATGATTTTGTATTTATAACTCTGTACTTGCCAGACAAAAAATCCTCTTCATCCTCCCTCCGAATTTCACTAATCCCCACCGTATATGAGTTTAACCTCACCATATCTCTTTTCAAATTTTCTAACTTACCTACCTGATTAAGGGTTAGAACATTCCACTCTCCGATCCGTAGAATGCCCGTTTTGTTTTTCTTGATGACGACATCCTCCTGAGTAGTCCCCGTCCAGAGATTCAAATGAGGGACTATTTACCTTCGGAATATTTTACCCGAGTGGATGCCATCATCATATATTCATACGGTAGATCTGCAACATTCGCCTTGCTTTCAGCCTTTCGCAGTAACTTTACAGCAAACCGATGTTACCTGGTGTTACAAGGCCAGCTCAGTCACTCGTCCAGACTGTTGCCCCTGTAACTACTGACAAGGCTGCTGTCCCTCTTCAGGAACCACACGTTGGTCTGGTCTCTTCACAGATACCCGTCCGCTGTGATTGCACTATGGTACGGATATTTGTATCACTGAGGCACGCCAGCCAGTGCACATCTGCAATGTCTGTGGTTCATTGGGGTGGCAAAGGGAGGCAGAGGGAGGCAGAGGGTACCTCGCAGTTTACGACGTTAACAGCGAATGGGTAAAGTTGAAACCGTTGAAACTGTGTACCTAGGCGGGACTCAAATCCGGGTCTCCTGCGTTCTAGGCTTTCTGCGCTAACCGCTACACCACTTTGGATACAACGATCATCGAAATTGAAAGGAATACTCAAGGACGCGTCACGCATTACTCAAACTATTGATATTAGTAAATTATTCTCGTAAATGTATAAATAAAGTTAAACACTACTTCACTGATCACCATCAAAGTCAGATGAATGAGGGGTTTGACACAGTTACGAGGAGATGATTAACAGAGAAAAGGTGAGGTGGAGATGGGCAAACTCTCTGCTTGTTTATTCCCCCATCCGTGAAAGACAATTTAATCTGGTGACTTTGATGGTGATCAATGAAGTAGTGTTAAATTTTATTTATACACTTACGGGAATAGTTTACTAATACCAATAGTTCGAGTAATAGCGGGACGCGTCCTGAAGTATTCTTTTCAATTGCGATGATCGTTGTATCCCCAGTGGTGTAGCGGTAAGCGCAGAAAGCCTAGAAAGCAGGAGACCCGGGTTTGAGTCCCGCCTAGGTACACAGATTCATCATTACCCATTCGCTTTTAACGTCGTAAATTCCTTGAATAAGAAACCTAACTATACTGCGAGGAGCACAGATGGGCCGTACTCCTAACCCGGATGCCGAGTTTCATGGAACCCAAACGAGCGAATTACCCAAAGCGTTAAGCTTAAGTATTTATATTTTAGACTAGCGCATCTACGTTACATTTAACAGCATTCAAACAAAAATGACAAATATACTACTGGCCATTAAAATTGCTACATCAAGACGATATGCATATGATAAACGGGTATTCATTAGACAAATATATATTATTCGAACTAACCTGTAATTACATTTGCAAGCAATTTGGCTGCATAGATCCTGAGAAAGCAGTGACCACAATAGTGTCGTGTACAGATATAGATGCTCATGCACCACAGTCCATCAGGAATAGTGACTTGCGTATTGTGACAAGCCAGTTGCTCGGTAACAGTTGACAAGACGTTTTCAGTTGGTGAGAGATCTGGAGAATGTGCTGGCCAGGGCAGCAGTCGAACATTTTCCGTATACAGAAAGGCCCGTATAGGACATGCAACATGCGGTCGTACATTATCCTGCTGAAATGTAGGGTTTCGCAGGGATCGAATGATGGGTAGATCCACGGGTTGTACCACATCTGAATCGTAACGGCCACTGTTGAAAGTGCCGTCGATGCGAACAAGAGGTCACCGAGACGTGTAACCAATGGCACCCTATAGCATCACGCCGGTGATACGCCAGTATGGCGATAACGAATCACGCTTCCTATGTAATTTCGCAAAACACGGATGCGACCATCATGATGCTGTAAACAGAATCTGGATTTATCCGAAGACATGACGTTTTGCCATTCGTGCACCATCGCACCATCGTACGCCATTGCAGGCGCTCCTGTCTGTGATGCAGCGTCAAGGGTAACCGCAGCCATGGTCTCCGAGTTGATAGTCCATGCTGCTACAGACGTCGTCGAACTATGCGTGCAGATGATTGTTGTCTTGAAAACGTCCCCATCTGTTGACTCGAGATGTGGCTCCACGCTCCATTACAGCCAGGTGTATAAGATGCCTGTCATCTCGACTGCTAGTGATACGAGTCCGTTGGGATCCAGCACGGCGTTCCGTATTGCCCTCCTGAACAAACCGATTCCATATTCTACTAACAGTCATTGGATCGTGACCAACGTGGGCCGCAATGTTGCGATACGATAAACCGCAATCGCGATAGGCTACAATCCGACCATTGTCAAAGTCGGTAACGTGGTGGTACGCACTATTACTCCTTACACGAGGCATCACAACAACGTTCCACCAGGCAACGCTGGTCAACTGCTGTTTTTGTATGAGAAATCTGTTGGAAACTTTCCTCATGTCAGCACGTTGTAGGCGCCAACCATGTGTGAATGTTCTGAAAATATAATCCTTTGCATATCACAGCATCTTCTTCCTGTCTATTACATTTCGCGTCTGTGGCACGTCATCTTCGTGGTGTAGCAATTTTAATGGCCAGGAGTGTAAATGCACAAGGTGTTAGTAATAATTAATTTCACGTGCTCTTGTACTCTTACGCAACAACTGTCACTGTTTTGGAGGGTTCAGGTGATGGAAAATTAGGCGATAAATAACAGCAATAATAGTTAATATGCGAATTAGTATTTTCCTTTCTAATCCCGTGCAAATGAAGTAACCTCATGATGTATTTACGTCTGCAGGTTCAACATTCTTTGGCCTAGATAAGTATTTTATGACGAGTCCGAAGAAAGAAACACAAAGGTAGCTCTTACATTTTCAGGATATAAAATGTTTCCTATGGTCACGTGGTACTAACAAAGAAGAAACTCGGGTCTATACCTGCGTTTCCTGAACCATCATCAATACATACATACAACATGTCTTTCGTACATATCAAAGCCAAAGGCCCTTTGTCAACCATTCGGTGAAAAAGAGCTAATTTGCTCTTAAATACCTATATTTAGAATGTTTTAGAATAATCAACGCAAGATTCGGTCTGAACGAAAATGTCAAAGAATTTCACATTAAACACTCTAGGCACCTAACTGCATCTTTCCGTGAAGTATTTTCAGATTTTTCAAAAGTTTGTAATTCGATGGCACGAAAGTACGTTGGTCATCAGGCCCTAGACTTACAAACTACTCGAACTAAGTTAAACTAACCCAAAGACAATACACACATCCATGCCCGAGGGTGGATTTGAACCTCCGACGGGAAGGCCGCGCGATCAGTAAGGTAGCGCTCCAGAACGCTCGGCTACTCCCGCGCGGCTTCAGATGTTGGTATAAATTTTTTGGACCCTGTACATTACAAATGCTGAAATAATTGTCATTAATATTCATACTTCTGTCTACGTTCAGCCGCGCTCGTGGAAGTTAACTATGTAAAAATGTTAGTTAGAGGTTCGACAGTGATAATAGTGCTAGAATGAGGAGAAGTACGTACTTTGTCATAGAGTGCCCATTGACTAGCAAATTAATTGGCCACGTGTAGTTATGGTATCGTTACAGTGAGAGGCTGCACAAAGACTCCGGCGTCAGCTATTCAGCTGTGAGGGGAGTTTTAATTCATCCACTAAAGAAGTAATTACTGATTCCATGTAGTCGATTTCTATGTGGCAACAAACTTCGTTACACAGGGTTAATTGCATACCGATGCATTTACGCTATACGTGGCATGCATGAGGTAGAATAATCTCTCTTTTTTTTTGTCCTTACCAAAGGATTCTTTGTGACTGCATAACGAAATTTTATTTGTAGCTCATCAGTTTATTTATACAACAACGTTACTGGGCATAGAATTTTTCATTTTTGTGGTCACATTACTTTGTTTCCATCCTCAAACTGTGTATTATCCGTGCTTTAAAGACGCCATTGTCTCAGAGTAAAAGCTGTTTCAAATTTGTGAATCAATTTCCTGTGCAGTTAATTGCTAGTGGTAGATGTTATCATCAAAACTGTAACATATCATTCACTATTCCAAGATATTTCAGCCTCCTTTCATTTTATCTATGCCAATTAACAGTAATCAATCTCTGTACATCTGTTGCCATAACTCTACTGGCATACTCATACACAACATTTTTGTCATCATAATGACTACTAAATGTTCAAATGTTTGTAAAGCTTATGGGACTTAACTGCTGGTTCATCAGTCCCTAAACTTACAAAATACTTATGAACTAATTTATATTAAAGGCAACACCAACATCCATGCCAGAAGGAGGACTCGAACCTCCGACGCGGAAGGTCATGCGATCCGCAACGTGGCGCTCCAGACCGCTCGGCTACTCCCGCGCGGCAAAGGTTACTAGTACACATCTGGAAGAGAATTAGTACGCCGAGGAAGACAACATCGATTTGAAACACGGAAGCTTACGCCTAACTGCAGAGTTTAACTCGCATCGATTTATATAATATCTGTTCTTTTCGGACATGTCCGAAAGAACAGACACAAATTGTTGACATTAACGGCTGCGATTTTACGAATTCTAAATATTTAAAGATTTAGACAGTTTCAGGGCAATGAAATAAATCAATTGGCAAAGATAAAAATTGGTGATAGACCGGGATTTGAACTCGGATATCCCGCTTTGGGTCAGCGGTAAAGGTATCAAACTTTTTTTTTTCCTTTTTCTTTTCTTTTTATCCCGGGTCTCCCGGTTTACGCGAGAGGTCGCCTTAACCCCTTTTTTCTCTTTATTTCTGACTTTTTATTTATTTTATTTTTTTATTATTTTTTTTAATAGATCGATTTCTTCACTGGTCCCCTCGACCCTTTTTTAAATTTATTTAAACAAATTAGGGGGAAAAGTAAAAAGGAGAAGGAAAATAAAATATAATCAAAACGAAAAAGCCTTTCAATCATAAGCAAAAAGAATTTGTGACTTCTTTGTAATAAAATAATGACTCCGTCGGACCAGCACGTCTTCACAAGACTGGCGATCGATTTGATTAGCAGCACGAGAGTAAAAACCGCGAGGCGGCGATACATCAGTAGATCATTCACACACGTCTTTTCGAAATTATTTGTAGTACCGGTGTAATGATCAATAGGGAAAGTAAGTCAACTTCTCCCTGTATGGATGATCCAGCTGCGAGGGGGGTCGTGGAATGCACTCTGGAGGAAGTTCGAAAAGTGTTGCTGGTATTTCGTGTTCTTGACAGCTGCGCAGTGTCATTCATTGATGTATTGCCAGAAATCGAGAACTGATTTAACACCATTTCCGAACAAGTAGTTGACAACGAGTCCACTAATCCATGTCACTATGTGGGTCTTCGCTTGTGGGAAATAATCCTTATCGGGGAAGAGAACCATTTCTGCAGTGATATTGCCAGGGGTTGCCGGCTGCGGTGGCCGAGGGGACTGAGGCGCCCCAGTCACGGTCTGCACGGCCACTACGGTTGGGGGGGTTCGAATCCCCCTCTCGGGCATGGATATTTCTGCCGTCCTTAGTCTTGATTAGTTCATAAATAGTTTGTAAGTTTAGGGACATGACCCCGTAGTTACGTCCCATAAGCTATACTAGCATTTGAACATTTTGAGGGGTTGTGTGTGTAAAGAAGGCTAACATCTGGCGGACCAAATGCCAAACATTGCTTCCTCGCCGCAGACACGTCGATGGCCGTCGTCGTCTTGGACCAATTCGGCACGCTTCCATACCAGCACAAATTTTTACCTTGTAGCACACTACGATTGTAGTGCCTCCTGGCCATTGAATTCCATTAGCTCGCAGCCTATACTGCATTCCCGCAATGGATCGAGCTTATTAATGCTTCCGCATTGAAACTGTCAATTGCTTGTTGGATTGAAAAGCGAAAAATGCGATTTGCAGTAGGCTACATTCAAGGTTAGGGGACAATCTGGGCCACGCGAGTATAACAGTGAGTTTAAACTTCCTTGCAAAATTTTATTGTCCCGCAGTACAAGAGGGACTTTGCAATGAGATATACAATCCTTCACTAACAAGCTTCCATTTCAGCAATGTAACTACTAACGTCTCTGGGAGAACCACCCAGGATAAAACTATTTCTTCTAGTGCGTAAGATGTACGAAAAAGGTGTCATACCCTAGAACTTTAAGAAAACTGTTATAATCTTCATTTCAAAGAAAGCAGTTGCAGACAGGTGTGAAAATTACAGAACCATCCGTTTAATATGCTAAGGTTGCAAAATTTTAACACGAACTATTTACAGATGGATGGAAAAGCAGGTAGAAGCTGATCTAGGTGAAGATCAGTTTCGATTCAGAAGAAATGTAGGAACACAGTAGGCAATACTAAATTTATGGCTTATCTTAGAAGATAGATTAAGGAAAGGAAAACCTACATTTCTAGCTTTTGTAGATATGGAGAAAGCTTTTGCCAATGTTGATTGGAATACACTCTCTCAAATTCTGAAATCAGCAGGAGTAAAATACAGGGAACGGAAGGATATTTACAACTTGTACAAAAACCAGACCGCAGTTACCAGAGTTGAAGGGCATGAAAGGGATGCAGAGGTTGGGAAGGGAGTAAGACAAGTTTGTTGCTTTTCTTCAATACTATTCATTTTGTACATCGAGCAAGCTCTAAAGGCAGGAGAAGGGATTAAAGTTCAGGGCGAAGAACTAAAAACAGAGACAGCAAAAGACCAGGAAGCAGTTGAACTGGATTTACAGTGTGCTGAAAGGTGCATACAAGATGAACATTAACAACATTAACAACACAACAAGGGTAATGGAGTGCAGTCTTAGAAAAACGGACGATGCTGAAGGAATTAGATTAGGTAACGGAACCATAAAAGTGGTAGATAACGTTTGTTACTTGGGCAGTAAAATATCATGCGATGATCACAGTACAAAGGCTATAAAATGCAGAATGGCAATGGGAAAAAAAGCGTTTTTGAAAAATAGATATTTGTTACATCAAATATTAATTTAAGCACAAAGAAGTATTTATTGAAGGCATTCTTGTGTAGTGTTGTATGGGAGTGAAACATGGACGATAAACAGTGTGAACAGGAAGAGGATAGACGCTTTTTAAATGTGGTGCTACAGAAGAATGCTAAAGGTTAGGTAGGTAGATCGCGTAACTAATGAAGAGGTATTGAACAGAATAGGGAAGAAAAGGTATTTCTGGCATGCCTAGACCAAAAGAAGGGATTGATTGGTAGAACACATTCTTAGACTTCAAGGAATCGTAAATTTAGCAGTGGAGGGAATTTTTGGGGGTAAAAATCGCAGACGGAGACCAAGAGATGAATACAGTAAGCAGATTCAAACTAATGAGGTTACGGGTCTTATGAGGAAATGAAGAGGCTTGCTCAGTATAGAGTAGGGTGGAGAGGTACATAGAACCAATCTCCGGACTGAAGACCACAACAGCACAAAAACAACAACAATGGCCGCTGGCGGTAATTCTTCTGTTTGTTTTCGTGATGACCAAGCCTCACCTTCCACTGCAAGATCGACCGAAGTCGCCACGGCTGAAGACGTCTGCAGTATTGTGTTCAGGCCTCTTCAACCACCTCGGGATTTTGGCGATCTAACGCGCCTCTCAGACAAGATATCACTCCGGAGAACATCCAACAACACTGTCGTTCAGTGCCAACGAAATAACTGCTTACATACGGGTCACAGGTGACTCAGTCAATTATGAAACTTTGTTTTTAGTAGAGCTATATCAGACAGTACAGCGCCAGTTCGTGCTTGTGAAACAAGTCTAGAACGCCATATTAGGTTATTTATTTAGCGTATGGCAGTTTGAAACATAACAATGTCACATGTGTTTACGATTACAAATTACAAATTTTGTCATTATTGATTTATAAACAAACGTACAGATTTTTTATATATTTTATAGAATGAGTAGTCCCAAAGAGAAAGTCACTGAAAGTTCCACAGTATGCGCGTTTTCTGCAGTCCTTCACAATATGTTGCACAGTTTGCCTCTCCGCACCACAGTCACACTCTGGGGAGGGGATTTTTCCCCGTTTGTGGAGAGCGTCTGCACACCTCCCATGTCCGGTGCGTATTCAGTTGAGGATTGTCCACACGGCGTGGGGCTCATGGAAACCTGGTGGCTTCTCCTCGATGCAGGGCAGGCTTCGGCACTGTGCAGGCCAGTTTTGTCGCCATTGTTCATTCCATTTCTGGAGGACGTCGAAGTTGCTTACCGAAAGGTCCTTGGCTGTAACAATGGGAGGATGTCTCCAACTCAGCCTTCTCCGTTCGGCGTGGACTACATCTTTTAGCAGTGGTAGCTGAGGATTACCTAGGATCCTTTGATATTCGTGCATGAGGGCGCACATTCTTCTGGCATCTGGCGGTGGGATTTGACTAAGTACCTGCAGCCAGTAAGTCGGAGTAGATCGTATTGTCCCACTAATAATGCGCATGGTCTCGTGCAGCTGTGTGTCGACTTTCTGTGTGTGTGCACAATTTTCTGCAGCCGAGTAGACGAGTCCAAGAGCTGAAGTTCGCAGCGTGTCCGCAGATGATCCCCAACTAGTACCACATAATTTGTGCAATATGTTGTGCCTGCTCCTCAACTTCAGGGCTACCTTTGTGAGGCGTTCCATATAGTAAAGTGTGCGGTCCAAAGTGACGCCTAAGTTCTTAGGATGTGTGCTGTGGCGTATTTTCTCTCGGGATGAGAGGTGGAAATAGAACACTTCTGTTTTATTTGGGTTGGAGCGTAATCTCTTTTTGTTTAATTCTTAAATTTGGTAGATGTTTTTGGTTTTAAGACCTATTCTCACGATTTTCATATATTATTATTGTTATTAGCGAATCCTCCCTAGAAAAGGAAGACGTTAAGTAATTTACTTGATCAATTATTCTTTGAGTTCTTCTTATTATTCCAATAGAGTCTCATTCTTTCCTAAAAGTTTTGTTTCTGCGCATCTGACCACTTTTGTCTGTACTGTTCAAATGTTTGTTAAGCTTAAGGGACTTATCTGCGAGGTCATCAGTCCCTAAACTTACAAACTACTTATGAATTACCTTATACTAAAATCAACACAAACATCTATGTGCGAGGGTGGCATCACACCCCGACAGGTAACGGCCTCGCCCATCGGAGTATAGTGCCTCAATGGGTTCGACTATCCCGGCTTGTCTGAACTGTTTTCGTTTTCTTTGTATGCTCATCTTGGTCTAAGATGACTGGGGCAAGGCTTTATAATTATTTACATACAAACGATAACACTCCTTCAGCCGTTCATGTTATAAATCCGTTATTACTAGTTTCCGTAACTCATTGTGTCCACTATCCAGTCACTCGTCGATCATTCCGGGGAAGTAATAAAAGACAGCAAACGGAAAGCTGAAGTTCTAAATTCAACCCTTAAGAGACCTTCATTCAGGAGGACCGCACAAATGTACCATCATTTGATCAACGTACTAATTCCGAAATATAGGACATAGAAATAGGTAATTCCGGTATAGAGAAGCAGCTGAGAGACCTAAATACAAAATAGTCTCCTGGTCCGGATGGATTACCAGAGCGGTTTTACAAATAGTATTCTGCAGCATTGGCCCCTTACTTAGCTTGCATTTATCGCGAATCTTTAATTCAGCGCAAAGTTCCTAGTGATTGGAAAAAAGCGCAGGTGACTCCCGTTTATAAGAAAGGAAAGAGAACTGACCCACACAATTACAGACCAATATCGTTGACATCAGTTTCGTGTAGAATTTTGGAGCATATTCTCAGTTAGAATATAGTAAATTTCCTTGAGACGGATAGGCTTCTTTCTATAAATCAGCACGGGCATAGAAAACATCGTTCATGTGAAACTCAGCCTGCCCTTTTCTCTTGCGAGCCATGGATGAAGGGCAACAGGTGGATTGTGTTTTTCTCGACTTCAAAAAGGCATTTGACGCGGTGCCATACAGCAGACTGCTAACGAAGATACGAGCATTTGGAATACGTTCACAGATTTGTGACTGGCTGGAAGACTTCCTGAGTTATAGAACGCAGTACGTTGTTATCGACGGTGAGTGTTCATCAGAGACGAATGTATCATCAGACGTGCCCCAAGGGAGTGTGACTGGACAGCTAATATTTTCTATCTATATAAATTATCTGATGAACAGAGTAACTTGTAATTTGCAGCTGTTTGCTGATGATGCCGTGGTGTATGGGAGGGTGTCGTCTTTAAATGACTGCATACAGGATGACTTAGACAAAATTTCTAGTTGGTGCGAAGAATGGCAGGAGAAAAATGTAGGGTGATGTGCATGAGTAGAATACAGCAATAGTAGTGAGCTTCTTGATGTTGGCGCGTCGTTCAAATATCTAGGTATAACATTGCAGAGTGATTTGAAATGGAACGAACATTAAAGACATTTGTGAGTAAGGCGAACAACCGACTTCGGTTTATTAGGAGAATTTTGGGAAGATGTACTTCATCTGTAAAGGAGACCGCATATAAAACGCTTGTACGACCACGTCTAGAGTATTGATCAAGTGTTTGGGACATACATCAGATCAGTTTAAAGGAAGACATACAAACAGTTCAGAGGCGTGCAGGTACGTCTGTTGCTGGTAGGTTCGACCAATGCACGAGTGTCACGGAAATACTCCGGGAACTCAATTGGGGGATCGCTGGAGGAAAGACGGCGTTCTTTTCGTGAAATTCTGTTGAGGAAATTTAGAGGGCAGGAATTTGAAGCTCGGTGTAGTACGATCTTGCTGCCGCCTACTTACATTTCGCGTAGTGATCACAAAGACGAGATAAGAGAAATATAGGCATATAGGCATTCTTTTTTCCCTCGTTCTATTTGGGTGGTGAAATAGGAAAAGATATTCCTAGTAGTGGTACAGTGTACCGTCTGCCACGTACCTTAAGGTGGATTGCGGAGTATGTATGTGGATGTAGAGCTTCAAAAGATGACTACCATCACGTAATAAGGGTCAACATAGATGATCTTGTACGTATGACCATATTTAATACCTGCCTAACGAAGCTGTACTATCATGTACCTGCAGTTGTCTGGCACATAGGAAGGTATAAAATCTGGGAATATGTACGAAATCACCTGTATGTACCTTGATTGTGTTACTGTAGATAGACACCTAAGTAGGGGTGTGAAGATACTGTGAATGAGTTAAGGAAACTAGTAATAATAAGACATATATCATTAACTGCTGAAGGTGTGTGTTGTTCTGTGTATGTGTCAGTTTTCGTGGCTGCGATATAACTTCCCATTTCTCTTCTTTGAATCTGACGGTGTCTTTTTCGGAATTGTTGTATGGTCTTATGTTTTTTGGGTTCCTTTCAAATTTCATGTAGTCAAGGTGTGGACGGTTACACGACCAATAACTCTTTTCGTCAATCGATTTTCTGTTGGTTGGCTGAGATGACCAAAGAATTTCATTAATCTTTTCCAGATGTAAGTTTCAATGTTTAGAAAAATGACTGTCGTTTTAGTTGATTGTAGCCTATCTAGAATTTTCCTTTTGATCTGTGTCCCTTGTTTTCCGTTTCACTTAGTTGTTGTTTTCTGTCAAGGGTTACTGTTTACCAGCGTACGAGATTTGTTGGACCTATCACCGTAATGTAGTATTGAGATTTTTCATCTCTTGACATTTTTGTTGTAAAGGTTTTGAATTAATTCAAACATTTTTTTTTTTTTTTATCTGAACGGGCAACGTTGCTTTGAGATTCTTTTTTAGTACCTCACTGATTGATAAATTTTCGAATGTATTTAAATTTTGGGACACTGTTGACTTTACCCAATGTTATTTTCAAGTTAATTTCTGTTTCTCAACAAACTAATTGAGTTTTATTGCACATTCTATGAGTCCTTCCAGATGCCTGCTTAACCTTTTTTAATATCGCCAGCTCATCCGCATATACGGACGTTGAGGTTCATTGGCAACGATTAGTCAAATTAGCTTCCATGTCCCAAATATCTTTAATTGTTTCTCCCACTCTTTCACAATTTTGTCCAGAACTACGTTGAACAGAATAGGAGAGTCCGCCACACCAGTTTCAATGTCGAAGAGTTGAGGAACCTCCCCATATATTTTAGTCAAGATTTCGAGTAGATTACTATTTGTTTTATGATTTGTCCTGTTCTTGAAAACTAACCTCCTATCTTCTAAAATTAGGAACAGTGAAGGCTTGTCTACTGCATTTATTTATTAATTATTTTTTTACATACTGTAAATTCATACAATCTTTAGAGTTGTAGTGTATTTGGAGACTGATGATTTAGCTAGCCAAAATCTACCGAGACAATGGCTGAACAGAGATGGTTATTTACTGTGTCTGTTCTTAACGACTACACGGGGATAACGCAGAGGAATTCACGTTGCCAGCTGCCACTGGGAATTGGCTACTTTCTCTTGACAGCTGAGAGCTATTTTGGACGGGCTTGAGGCTGCTATACTGGACTGTGATCTGACTGGGCCACGTCAACCGAATGACGTAAACTTCTGGAGCCTATACCGCTGCCTGAGGTCCCACATACTACTTCCCTTAAATGTCCCCGCGTCCGTGGCAATCGATAGCTGCCTAACGCTGATTTGGAAACTGCCACGAGTCTTTGCTTACTCTGAAGGTAAACAAATCTAACGCACTGCGGAAATATACTCCTGGCCATTAAAATTGCTACACCACAAAGATTACGTTTTACGGACGCGAAATTTAGTCGACTGGAAGAAGATGCTGTGATATGCAAATGATTAGCTTTTCAGAGCAATCACACAAGGTTGGCACCGGTGGCGACACCTAAACATGCTGCCATAAGGAAAGTTTCCAACAGATTCCTCATACACAAATAGCAGTTGACAGGCGTTGCCTGGAGGAATGTTGTTGTTATGCCTCGTGGAAGGAGGAGAAATGCGTTCCATCACGTTTCCGACATAGATAAAGGTCGGATTGTAGCCTGTAGCGATTGCGGTTAATCGTATCGCGACATTGCTGCTCGCGTTGGTAGCGATCCAGTGACTGTTAGCAGAAAATGGAATCGGTGGCTTCAGGAGGGCATTACGGAAAGCCGTGCTGGATCTCAACGCGCCTCGTATCACTAGCAATCGAGATGACACGCATGTTATCCGTATGGCTGTAACGTATCGTGCACCCACGTCACGATCCCTGAGTCAACATATGGAAACGTTTGCAAGACAACCGTGAGCTCGGAGATAATGGCTGCGGTTACCCTCGACGCTGCATCACTAAAATCATCTCTCCCCAATTGAAAACGTCTGGCCAACGGTGGTCGAGCAACTGGCTCGTCACAATGCGCCAGTTACTATTCTTGAAGAACTGTGGTATTACGCTGAAGCTGCATTGGCATCTGTACCTGTACACGCCATCCAAGCTCTGTTTGATTCAATGCCCAGACGTATCAAGGCCGTTATCACTGACAGAGGTGGTTGTTCAGGGTTCTGATTTCTCGGGATCTATGCACCCAAATTGCGTGAAAAATGTTATGTCAGTTCTAGTATTATATATTTGTTCAATGAATACCAGTTTATCATCTGCATTTCCTCTTGGTGTAGCAATTGTAATGGCCGGTAGTGTATTATATACTCTGTTTTGCAGTCCGCCTCCGTTGCACAGGCGACATCGTTGGTCACTAAGACGCAAAGGGGCTTTGTTTAATTCACGGCATGGTGTTGATCATTGTTCGCTCTCCTCATTATCATTTTCATCACCATCAACAAGCAAGTCGCCAAAGTGGTGTCAAGTAAACAGACTTGCGCTAGGCGGCCGAACAATCCAACACGGAATCTCCCGTCCAAAACTCATACGATCATTTCTGTTTTGCAGCAGTGCAAGCAACAGTTCTTCCATGGATACGATCGCAGACGTTCCGAATGGTGTCTTGGGGAATGGCCTATCATTCAATTTCCACCTGGTGCTTCACTTGGGCCTGATCGTTTCCTGGTCGTGCAGACCTCGCGTGAAGACATTTCATCCGGCCCCAGGCGTATTCAGTGGGGGTCATATCTGCGGATCGGACTGGCGGAGTAGCCGAACTTTCTGTGGAGACCCCCGCTGCTCGCTGTCGGAGGTTCGAGTCTTTCCTCGAGCATGGGTGTATTTGTTGTCCTCAGTACAAGTTAGGTTAAGTAGTTTGCAAGCATAGGTATTGTTAACAAGAGTGATAATGTCCCATAGATTTACAAACATTTGAACATTTTTACGTACATCTTAGAGAGAATGTTGGCTGCTGCGGGATACTTGTGGACGAGCATTGTCCTGTTGGAAAAGCATACCGCCTTGTTGGTGCATGAATGGTAGCAAGACGGGTTAAATGATGGTTTTAATGTACCGTTCACTGTTCAGTGTACCTTCGATATCATCTGAGGTGAACGCCCATTGTAGGATATGGCTACGCACACCATGAGACATGATCATTCTTTCCGTTACGGCATCTTTCGTTCGCGCCCAATATCGTTTACCCGCCTCCAGTGCTGTAGCGAGAGATGCTTCTGGAAGGACGAATGGAGACGCGTCGTCTTCAGTTATAACGACGGTCGTACACGTCTGTAGCATCGTGCAGGGCAGTTTATAAGACAGTGGTACATTGGGCCGACAACCAGCAGCAGGGTGTATGGAGCCTAATACTAAACGAGCCATTGTCCTCTACTAATCATCCAGAGAAAATGGGACAGTGCACACTTCACTCAAACCATTATTCAACTTGTCTTGTTTACATTCATGCACCAACAAGGTAATATGCTTCTCCAACAGGACAATGACCAAATATTCCCCGTATCTCCTTACATGGTATTCAAGGTATACGTCAATACCCTGCCCAGCACGATCACCAGATCTGTTCTCCATTGAGCATGTTTCGGACCGGCTGAAACGTCACATTGCACGGTCTGCACGAGCAGAACGAAAGCTGGCCTTGCTGAGTCACCAGGTGGAAACTATTTCTCAAACTACATTAAGCACCTCTGCGATCGTCTCCATGGGAGAATTCTACCTTTCATCGCTGGGAAACGAGGTTATACACACAGTAGTAGCCTCGACAATGCGCGCGCTCAGGTGGCTGCACTCACGTACGTATGGATCTGTCTGTATGGTATTGTGTTTTATACATCCTCA
Source organism: Locusta migratoria (assembly GCA_026315105.1). Classification (NCBI taxonomy): domain Eukaryota; kingdom Metazoa; phylum Arthropoda; class Insecta; order Orthoptera; family Acrididae; genus Locusta; species Locusta migratoria. The sequence goes on along the minus strand of CM048747.1, from coordinate 545,757,627 downwards.
AGAAAGTGTCAGTAAAACTTCCTGCTGCCGGGTTAACGAATTCCTGCTGATGTTTTTTGCATTTACCAGGAGTTTATATATATTCTTCTGTCAGAAAACGTATGAAATGGAAAAAAAGAGCTGCAATGTTAGTATGGAATAACTGAAGTGCACGTGCTATAATTACGTCTGCACTAAATTGTAAAAAAATATATTGTGATTTAATGACACGTTTGGCGCGAAGCTGATAAATATATATATACACATACTTCATGATGTGCCGATGAACTATGTCATCATCTTCAGAATTTTTTTTATCTGTTTCTCTTTTTTTACTATTTTCTCCTATTTCCAGTAAAATAGTTACTTGTGAAGATGAAATATCAGAAAAAACAATTAAAATTTGCATCACCAAAGTTGACGCAAAGATAATGACATAATTCATCGAAACCGTAAAAAAAAAAAAAAAAAAAAAATAAAAATAAAAAATAAATAAATAAATAAAAAACTAAAAAAATTGGCTGAAGTAAGTTTGCTTCATATAAATTATGATCGCTCTCCATAGGCATAATATGCCACTTAACTATAAAAATATATAAGCTTTTAACACGTTATTCAACAGTGAAGTGTAAGAAATTATAATCACATAAAAATGTTGGTATACGATCTAATATCTAACTGGGGAATGGCATTTTCGATACCATTACGCTTTTATAGGTTGGTCGTCCGCACTGATGAGCCCTTATTTATGAATAATAGTCAAGAAAACACTTGCAGAATTTTGCAGAAAATTCTGGTGTCTTAAAGCGGAGAAGACTAAATGTTCAAATGTTTGTAAATCTATCGTACTCAGCTGCGTGGCCATTAGTCTGTAGCTTACAAAGTAGTTAAACTAAGGTAAACTAACCTAAGGACAACACAAACACCCATGCCCGATGGGGGAATCGAACCTCCAACGGCGAACGGCCGCGTGCACCGCAGCATGGCGCCCCAATGTGCACGGATAATGCGTCGCGACTAGAGAAGACATTCAGATATCTAGTGCGCTGCTTCTTTACGAATAATAGCCGAAAAATAACGACGGAATTTCTCTTCATACTATAGAACTTTAGTAAATAAAAGTCGCGTCAGTCGCAATAACACGTCTCCGCATCATCTTCCACGATGCATAAGTGCCTATCTTATCACCTGTTTCATTTTTAATTTCCAAATATTTATGTGAACTACTTTAATAACTGTTTGATACAGTTAATCGGTTTAAACGCCTCTGATTTATAATAATTATAATAACAAAATTGAAGAAATTAAATTGAAGTTAATACCGTATTTGCAAATTTTTCTGTCCATCTTCTCGACAGAACTGAAAACAATGTTATTTATTAGAACTTTTCCATCTGAATGTGTTCACAGATTGCGTATATGTGCACATTTCCGATTCAATTCAGCAGACGCTAATAACACACTGCCGCCCTATGACAAAAAATGACAAATATTGCCGATTCACGTACGTCGATCATGTACTACCGAGAACTGTCCGACGTTCTGCCCCATCTGACTGAAAAACATAGTTCCGTGTTCTGCCGCAGGCATTTGTAAAGTGAACGGGTAATATTTACACTAAGGACAACACACACATTCATGCCGGAGGGAGGACTCAAACTTCCGACGGAAACGTCTGCCCAGTCCGTAGTACGAAGCCCTTTCAGATTGTTTCGTTATGCATGGGAAAGAAAATAGGTATTTGCTGGTAGTTATTTAGAGAAATCACTTAAAACCTAAATCTGGATAATTGGAGGTCGATTTGAACCACCGCCATTTCGAAAATGAATAAAGTGTGTTACCAATGTGCTACCCCCTCCCGCCCCCCCGCAGGTAAGAAGCGACAGATTGACAGGACGTGTGTTAACTCATCAGGGAATGAATTGCAACTGCTCCGAGAGACTACTCTGTGAGCAGGAGCGCACGCGAGCACTCACTAGCTTGGAGCTGTGGTGGTGGGACAAGCTGACGTAACGCACGCTAGTACTCGGCGGGAATAAGTAAACAGACACCCTCGTTTAGTTCTCGTCAATGTGTAGTTGTGACAACAGCAAAAATGTCTAATTTCGAAAGCCAAGTGTTTGCTTCTTTAGAAGAACTGTACCTCTTCACTTACCAGAGTATCCAGTGTGTCACATAACTCGTGTCTGCGCAAAATAAATAAATACAAAAAACAATTTTCAGCGTCATGAAAATCATCTCACATCCCTAAAATTTTTATGAGGAAGCAAATTTGTTCCGTATTTGCTTCTACTGTTTTACTAAATTGAAAACCATAGTAGTTGTGCTTTTTCTTGAGACCAGCGCTGGATCAGCCGTTATGCAACAATTTGTTGCCACTGTTTAGGGCAGACAGGTGACGTTTGCTTAGTCGAGTTATCGGCATTTAAGTTGGTGTGTTACTCATTTGCATGAAGTAAGCTACTATGTTTAAACGCAGATGTACTGTTTTTGAACTTAAATGAATAATTTACTTTTCTCGAAGACATAGGCCTAAATCTCTTGAAGTTCATTTTTAAAATTCGTTTTGCCATATTTACTACTAATATGGCGAAACTGGGATGCTTTAGAAATCAGTCGGTCATAATTTGATTTTTTTCTTACTCTAGCAAACACGTCTAAATTCAGCGACTTCTTTATATAAAAAATAAAAATCGAAAATTCGTTATACACTTCATAGCAAATTCTCCTTACAATGGTTCGATGGGAGAGGCATTTATAAATGTAAAATAACACCACCATACACATGCATAAATAATTCCAGTCATAAAATCAAGTCGTTGATATTCAAGATCGTCTTTCTACATTGATTATAATAATGAAAGACATAATATAATCGCCTTGGATTGAGTATGTGTCATGGGAAAATTGCAGTCTCATTTATAGCTAATTCAGAAACAACTGCGCCCGTGGCGGTAAGTGGCGTGCGGCTGCAGTTTTTCGTGATGCAAAATTCAAAATAAAACATGGGGAGAAATGGTGGTTCATCTTTTTCAGTACAATATGGTTATTGTTGTTATAATAACTGAGCTTTTTTTTTTTTTTTTTTTTTTTTTTTTTTTTCAAATAGGTGATATGGTATCGCCGTCCGCGGTGGCCGAAGGGACTGAGGCGCTTCAGTCACGGTCTGCACGGCCACTACGGTCGGGGGTTCGAATGCCCCCTCGGGCATGGATATTTGTGCCGTCCTTAGGATAAGCTAGTTGTTAAGTAGTTTGTAAGTTTAGGGACTGAGAACCCCGTAGTTAAGTCCCACAAGCTTAACAAACATTTGAACATTTTGATATGGAATCCCATCGGAATCCACTTACATCAGAAATTTTAAGGAACGGCGCTTGGTGTAGTGATGTATAAAACGGTCCAATTAAGGACCTAGTGTGTAATTGGTACTCACTATCGAGGGTTCCATATGCATAAAAGACAACGTAATCTCCGTGCAGTGACTCTTCTGAATGGGTTCAATTTTATGCTAATTTGGAGTCACTTGCCGTGCGGCCTCCCCTGAACTTTTTCTGAACAGCAGAGGAGCCACCGTCACCGCCCCCTCAGGGTAGACATAAGTCTGCTGCCACCCGGCGGTGTTTCCGGCGCCTCCCCCGACGCCAACGCCGCCACCCCCGAGTCGCGGCGCCACCCCCGCCCGTAAATTCGGGCGTTATGGAAAGCGCGCCACTTAGGGCGGATGGGGTCGCCCCGTGATCCGCGGCCCGCCCCGCCCCGCCGTCTACCCGCGCTGAAATACTGCCGATTTACGGCTGCCAGGCTCACCGCAGGTACTTTGCAGCCGACCGGATACACTTTACGAGCGCGCCCCACAGTAGGAGCTGTTGGCCACTTGTCTCTCTCTCTCTCTTTCTGCGAGCAACCGAATATGTTGTCCGCTCCGTGCAGTCCTCCGTTGGTGGCGAAAACACATTTCTTTTTTCTCACGTTCCACACCTGGTGCCTAAATTACTGAGGGGTTCACTACTTTTAGTTCATTGTGCACTCATTCTCCAATAACATTTATTCAAATGTTTGTAAGCATAAGGGGCCGAGTTACTGAGGTTATCGGTGCCTACACTAACAAACTACTTACACGCACACACTCATGCCCGAGGGATTACTCGAATCTCCGACGGGAGCGGCTGCTCAATCATTGGAATGGTGCTCTACACTTCGCGGCTATTTTCACAACTGCACCTCTCTTCAAAAGTCATACAATACAGGCTTTTACGACCGGATATTATAATTGTTGATGATTCTTCCGGTTTGTACGGCCGTGGCCTTTACAACTTATCCGTTCCTAACGAAACGTCCTGCGCTACTTTGGATATTCTCAGAGGTTCTCCTGGCAGTGCAGTGCTGCGCTGAACGAAACGTTAGGAACAGAAGTGTTTCATGGATCGCGGGCATACAAAGCAGAAAAATCATCTTTTCAATGAGCTATTTATTTGTGACAACCAGTAATGTGAACAGTAGTGCCTAACCAAATCACTATGAATTCGGAAAAGAAAACGTTTAACTATTTGTTGCAAGTATTTATTTATTTATTTATATATTTTGTGCTAAGAGGTAGGGCGACAAACGGTTAGACTTGGAGCCGGAGAGGCTACAATTTTACAAATAAATTCATAAAATTGCGTCAGCATGACCAGGAAAGATTCACACTCATGGCACTAGAAATTTAAAAACATAGCAAAATAATTTTTTTCACAAGTGCAATTTCGTTGGTGTTTCAATTACAGTTGGCTGAATTTGCTGCTAGAGATACATTTTTCTTTGTAAGTAATTGAGATTCTTCGATGAGTGCTCCACAGCATACAAACCATACTTTCACGTGTATCAAACTGTACAATTTGTTTAACTGACGAAGAAATGAAATAGCGGTTACATTTTGAACTTCATGTGTGGATAAAACTGGAATTTAACAGTTAACTATAAATTTTTTTACCACAGTTGTTACTACATTTGGAAAAATCTGAGCTTCATACACCTCTAACTATGGCTTGAATTTATGTAGCAAAAATAAATAAATAAATAAATATACAAAAACCAGTTGTTAGATATCCTGATCAATGATTCGTTATGCCGTTTCAGATGAAGCATAAAACATTGACCTGAGTTCAACGAAACAAAATCGTTAAATAAAACATAAAATTTTGATGTTATCATATTGGGACGTTTTCATAATTCTCTTGGACAGGTAGATCGATTATTTGCAGATGTATCATTTTTTTTTTCATTTTGCTAATTGAATTCTTGGTTAATTTTTTCCAGTCAATTAGTTTTATTTCATTTATCTATTGTTTTAATTTTAATACAGACGACGTCCAGCTGAGTTTGATAGTAGCCACATAATTATTACTGAAGTTAGGATCAAACGTCTACATAAAAGACTTCGTAACACTTAACTCTCTATTGTACTGTGTATATTTAAATATTGTAAGGTAACCCTTAAGGTAAGCTTACATTATAACAAGGAATGAGCTTTATTTTGAAATATATTATTCGTTTCAACCTGTTTATAGTGAATGTGTAGTAATTAACTTCTTATGTGACTTAATTAATTATCGTAATGCACAATGTATGTAGGTAACTTAGCTGTGAACATTTTCTGTCGTTTATTTATTATCTGAATTGTAATTGTTTATGTATATATTATTTTATTTGGTACTTGGTATGTTTTCTATATGACTGTGATTACTTGTTATGTTTAATTTATCAATGTAAAATATTTCTCTGAGAACAGAGAAACGATATAGCTCCTCAGGTCAAAAACTTTATCATATAGCAGTGCTCGCCTGTGGGATAGCAGGCAAGCAGCAGTATCTGCCGCCCCATGACGTAGATCAGACGTTCCTACGTGGTCCGCTGAGTGCTCAAACAATATAAGTAATAAAGTTAAACAAAGTGAACGTTGTAATTTGTTATAAGTGCAACGATATGAAAGTTTATGTGAAACCAGTGAACATAAGTGAAGTAAGAATTGATCTTAATGAAAAATTTATTCGTTCGTTCTGCTGAGGCAGAAATTCGTTACGTGTTCAGTAACCATCCCAGAGTCGTGATTAATTACGCTATTTGCGAAGCATCACGGCGAACTGCTAGCAAGCTGCCAAAGGAGGAACCACCATCAAAATGATTTATCTATGAATTTATATACCATCTATATGATGTCGCTGGACTGATAAATAAGATAAGTTAAATGCTATTGGTTGTAATTTAGTGTGAATGCATGTTCAAGTTTTATTAAAATACAAGAACATTAGACAGTACTTTTGCTGTCTTATTTGAACAACTAATTAACCACTCATGATTAGTATGACAATCCTCAATAATGCATGAATAATATTTCTACACAATTTTACAATCAAGTGATGTCATTAATTGTTAGAGACTGTGATAATCATTCAGTTAAGGCAATTTTGCTAAAATTGATGGTAGGAGATAACAGACAGTTGAATTAATGAATAATTTTTCTATTTCGTTTTGCACTGAGTTCAACAATAATAGCCACCGCCACATCTAACCTATAAAGTATCAAACTCGTACTAATGTCGTATGCATAGCATTAATTAAGACTGATTTACTTAAATTTCCTATTTGCTTGAGTGACTTAATTTTATCAGATACTGAATTTAGTGGTTGGACTGCACCCACTTGCCAATCACTTGATGTTAAAAATCCCACTATTCATAATTCTCTAAATTATCATTACCGTTGGCGTACTAATTGAGTCGTACGAATTTAATTTCTGCTATCTGTGTGTGCACAGTCTCTGCAGGAGATTTTCTAAGGAAAGGAAAGGTGAGTGATCTTTTGAAATGTTTATCAGATAGGGCCATAGTATTTGTTAATTACACTAATTGTCTTGCTTAATATGTTCAAAATTTAACTACACCACTTGCAGTAATCACGAATTTAAAGTAACCAACTACGAAATTAACGTCAGCTTTGTTATGTTGCTCAAACATTACAACAACAGCCACCACAGTTAATAACACGTAAATCAAAAACTTATATATTTTTTACTTCCTTCTTTAATAAATTAAACACCTTTCTCCTATTCTATAATTTTAAATTTTTTTCTTTCCTTACAATATATATGTTTCCAGAACTCTATACTAGTTCACGTAATGTAACTGTGCCATTCAAGCACAGTGTATACTTCGATAAACAGCTGTGCTTCACACCTATCACGGCAGATGGCAGAAACTGCTGGAAGCATTTGAGTAAAAGTTCGCAGAACTGTTAGACTGTGAGTTTCCTGGCATGCATTTGTTTGAATTTCCTTATTCATGAGTGAAGTCTCCCAAAGCTTTACTTTCGCTGTGTTTCTTTAGCAAGAATCTACATAATCTATAAATGTATTGTATCTTTTAAAATAATTGTTTCTTTGGTTTTTATACCAACTTTTGTGTGTGTATACTTGAATGAACAGTATGCAGTAGCGGTAAATGCAAACTATAACTGAAGGAAATATGGATACCCAGTACAACTGAATACCGTGGGAAACAGTGAGATGCCCTCCTATACTAAGATGAAAAAGCGGGGAAGAGGCACATCTGTTGAATTGACTGCATCAGCTTCTGGACATGACTTGATTGTTGTGAAATGGCAAGACAGCACGTGTGTCGGCCCTCTGAGCAATTGTCAGGTACATACCTAGAAATGCAGGTTGCAAGGTATGACAAAAAAACGTTGAAATACAATAACAAAAGATTGCGATGATGTACAACAAGTTCATGGGAAGTGTTGATTCCTTATTAGCTTTGTACAGAAAGAAAATCAGGTGAAAGAAATATTACATAAGACTTTTTTTCCATTTGATGCACATGATTTGTGTTGTTGCTAGGCTACTTTTGCCTGCAATGAAAATAGCATAGAAGAGAAAACCCACATGGCTTTGTTTGATTTCAAGATTGATATTGCTGAATTCTGATGCTGGTCAGGAAAACCATCGAAGAGATAATCGCTGCGTACCTGACCATTCAAAAGCACAAAAAAGAGAAGGCAGCCAAACATAGCAAATGCTGATATCAGGAAGGACTGAGTCAATCTGTGGCCTAACTACAGTGTTCTTCATTTTCTTAAATAAATACATTTTAATTTAAAGTCTTAATTTGCTGATGTACCATAATTTTTGCACGCTCTTCCCCACAAATTTAGTACCTTCTACTACCTAATATGTCAGTACTCACAACATCCGTATTTGTGAAGTGTATATTTGAATATACGGAGTGATATTTTCCAAAATATATATACTATAAAGATTATGATCATCTATTTTACATTCAGAGGCACCATGAAGTATAGGAAAAATCTTACCTTCATTATTCTTGTGCAATAGAGGTTTAAATTAATATTTTATTCAAAGAAATTTCTCTTCTTCGGCAATCTTTTTCTTCTCATAGTCATTCTGCTTTTTATATGTGTTCTACTTCCGCCACCAGAAGTTATTTTGCGACGTTAGTAACGTGACTAATCTACTACTTGTATTGTGTCGTTACCTAATCTAATTCCTTCAGCGCCACTTGATTTTATCAGTCTACATTTAATTGTCCTTCTTTGTTCTTGTTAATGTACATTTTCTTCAATACACTCTCCATTCTGTTCATTTGCGCTTCCAAGTCCTTTGCTGTCCTTGACGGAATTACATCGTCATGGGCAAAACGCAACACTTTTTAAAATATTATTCCCTGCACTTTAGTTCTGTTTCCAAATTTCTCGCTGATTTCTTTCATACTTTCCTCCATGTACAGATTGAACAGAATTGGAGAAAGTCTGCATTCCATTCTCAATCACTACGGCCATATTATTATGCCCTTCGATACTTATAATTGTTGTCTAGTTTCTCTACAAATTTTATCTAACATTTCGTTTCGTATGTTTTATCCCTGTTAGCTACAAAATTTTAAATAGTGTATTAGTGTCAGTACGTGACATGAAATGTTTTAACTTAAACATTATTTCACACATTTTTCACTTAAAACTGATCTCACATGTTTTGCTGACTTTCTTTCACTTTTTCACATAAAAATGTTTCACTTATTGTCACATAATTAATTTGTTGTCCTACAGTCACCACTAAGGGCTACCCCAGCCACCTTCGTCGTGAACATTCTCCGTCCGCCGTTAAACATATTGCACCACTAACTAAATGTTGTTTCGTTCATTACTTTACCGTAAAACACAGTTATCTTACTATGAATTCGGATGGGACGGATATTTTACGCGTTGTAAAACCGGATGAAAAAGCGCAACTCACTCCTGGCGACGGTTGTCTATTTTGGGACACACTTTAAGGAGGAATCAATTTTTGGGCAAAAAAACGTTGCTTCAGTAAAACGATGCGTTCGTAAAGTACAAGGGCGAGGAGGAACATCATATTGTTCATGTTAACATCGAATCTGCACTCAGTTCGTCACCTATCTCCCACAATGATGGTGAAAGGCTCACACTAGCCCACTTTCTAGCAGAAGCGGACACTTACTGCGTTAACTAGACGTATAGATCCTGCAAGGTAAACTGGAATACACAAGGAACTGAAGCTATAGCAAAAACCTTCCTAAGATCTTGAATCGTTGGAGCAAGAACTACATACCGCTACGGATGAGATTTCATCGAGACCAGAACGTCAATAGAAGACGGAAGACCAGTAACGGCGACATCGTCCTTTCCCAAAAACACACATTGACATGTCAAATATAAAAAAGGGCAAGAATTAAGGACACTGTAATTGGTCGGGACGGAGTTTAACGGACCCTTATCCTCGCTGCTGGAGAGAGAACAGAGATTACCAGGCCAATCAACCTGGTGATGCTGTTTAGTATTGTCCAGGGAGGAGAGGATTTATCGGCGAATGAGTTATTATAATCATTGCATTCAAAATTTGTTGTATTTTCTTTTCAGAATAGGTAGATTTTCTTCAGACATGGTTATTAAAAAACAAGAACTTAATAATCGTCATAAAATAGTCGTTGTGTACATATCACAGCAAACCTAATGTTTCATCTGATCGTGACAAAAGCAGTACGTATTTAGAGCAAAGATAACATTCAGTAGCTACGTTCTAACGTCTAACATATCCAATCACAACACAACCACTGATTTCCCTTGTAAGCCACGACAGCAGAGTTTCAAGCTGTCGGTAAGGTACAGTTCCGAATGCAATGTCGGATGACTGTAAACAGTTTAGTTTACACTGATTATAACTTACTTTTTACAATAGGGAAGCTATGTAACGCCATAAAAATCGTTTATAACTGGCAAATAACTCCACATCTGTCTTAGTCATGGTTCCTACGAACCATTGGAAGGCATGAAAACTTGCATTGCAGAACAGTTCATTTAAGATTCCCTTGAAACCTACGAGTTTTTAATGAATAATTTTGATTTTTTATTAAAGAACAAACTAGTTAATTAACAAAAGATGACCTGACCTTTGCTGATAGACATTGGTTTTCTACTCAGAAAATCAAGAGTTTTTCTTTATAACTCCATGCAATTTAGTAAGCGTTGATCGCACGAAACTTAAAATGGAATTCAATAGTACATTGTTGAATGTACCATATCGGCCTCATAGCATTTGGTGAAGAAATACCTTCACAAACGTGACACTACAGCTCCAAAATCATAATATTTTTTTCGAATAAAGCGGTAAACAATCTATAATTATTACTACCTGATAACCACAAACTGATAAACTTCAAGGCATTCGTTTGATAAGAAAAAGTAACTACACTCACATATGCGTTTAAACACAAGAAGACTAAAGAAAAAAAAAAATTCGAATCATTACATTCCATATAGAATTGTTGTCACAAGTCAATCAACAAGCCTATGTTATAAAAACAGACCATATCATGAATTAACGTTACTCGTAGGTTATCTTGTGATGGTGCAGCTGTTGTTTCTTCCGTGCATGCTATTATAGACTTGTGAAGAAATCTGCCTTATGCAAGACCTCTTGTTTTATTTTTGTTACGTAGATATGTTTCGGCATTTTTTGTACTGTCTTCTGTGGGTTTTGCCTTTTATTTTATGAAATAACATGACAGGTTTATGATTGAACAGTTATTTGATTGAATTATTGAATATGACAATTATTTTTGGATATATTAGATCTACGTTTATTTATAATACCTTCATACATTCATTGCCATAATTTGCATGCAGCCTTAATTAAGCAATGACGAGTTTGTACAGCTTCTCATGTACAAAGAACAAAACATTTTTATTTCCAAAACTAATTGATATACTGTACTTGCGTCTTGATATGTTGAAATATGGATCTATGTGGCTGTTTATCGGCTTACTTACTTTCGAGCTGTGGTGTTGATCCTTCCTCGATTTAGCGTGAGACAATATTTTGTGACGTTTCGTTCACTTTTTATTAGAAACTGACACCTTTTACATCGCCATTTGCCTCAATGTGGTGCGGTATCGTATTATTTTGTTATTTTACATGTCTGTTATGTGGCGCACGGTTTTTGAGTGGTTCTTATACTGGCGACATTTTGTGTGTGAGTGTGTGTGTGTATGTGTGTGTGTGTGTGTTTGTTTGTTTGTTTGTTTGTGCCTACATTTATTCTGTGTGTGGAGAGATATCATTTTAGAGTAAGTTAAATATTGTATGTGGGAGTTTCCATTGTGTTGTGGGGGAGGGATTTATTTATATACTTCCTTTATGGTGTCGTAGAGAGTTTTGTTTCATATTGAAGTGTATTCTTAAGTACTTTTGAACCTTCAGTTATTGCTTTGTGGATGTAATATTGTTGCTGTATTGTAAGTTTTTGTAATAAACCGTCGCTGGTTTTGACGATTTGTAGGGCAGTTTTTATGCTTGTTGAGGTGTGATTCTGTTTTATTAAATGTTCAGCAAATTTCGAGTGACAACTACTGCTTTTTAGTTTTCTAAGCTGTTCAGTGCATCTTCTTTCTGCACGTCTTACATACATATGTAGACTGGAAGCTATTGCAGGAAATCTGATATACTACTGATTGGCTGTACTTGTCAGTGTTGGTGGAATGTTTCTCCGGACTACTCTGTATTGTGCTGATGGTTCTGTATTCCATGTTTGACCCTTGTATCTTTAGCATGTTGCCCAGCCTGTCTGTGATTTTGTTGTTGTAAGACATTATGTGCCATTTGTGACTGACAGTCTGTTGGTTTTGTTATGTGCAGTGTTTCATCCGTGTGTGTGGACTTTTCGTGGTTGTATATTGTCTGATTTTGTAATTTTTCTGTGAATTCTGTCCACTGCTTTTGTATCATACACATTTTCTTGAACAGTTTGGTTTATTGTTTTCAATTCTTCCATGTAGTCATATTTGGTCACCAGTCTTCTGATTAATCTGTGTAGTATGAATATGAAACTTGCTTCCTTCTGGGTTATTGGCTGAATGGTTTAGTTATGAATAACAGTGCTCCAATTATATGCTTCTCGTGAATTGTTAATTCATCTTTGTTGTCTCTATTATATTTGGTGAAATCGGACATGTTGACTTTTCCATCTGTTTGTATTTCAACTATGCACTGTATTTGTGGGTGTTTATGTAATTGTGAAGATTTTTTTTATACAAGTGTGAGATTTATTTATTAGGCTTATTATATAATTTACAAATTTGTAACAGTATTTTATCTTGTACTGTTTTGGTTTTTCAATTTTCTTGGTTTTTCTTATTTTCTCTATCGTGGGGGCTAACGCGTAACAGGTTAACATGCATATTACTATTTAACATGCAAATTACAACTTGATATTCAAATTAATAAATGATATGCAAATTAGCATTTAATGCGCAAATGACGACCAATAGTAATATGAACATTTATTTATGTCATTTGTCATGAAATCTGAGTAATCAGGTCGCCACTACGTTTTCCTAAACGTAGAATAAGTAATCCAGGACTATCTGAGTGCAATACTATTCAGAAGTCCTCGATCGAGTATGTACTTCGTTAACTCAATTCCTAGACATTATCAACATGTCAATGCACTTATGCAATTGTCCAATCTGTATCTTTCAAAAAAGTATCCACAGTCAACACAACAAACTTTGTCACTTATTTTCTTAATTCAATTTTTGTTTTCCCCACAAAATAGTGATATAAAATTTGTGTATGACGGTAGTCGACACAGACATATGGTAGAAGTGAGATTTATTACCAAATAGCTACGAACTCTTTACACTGGTTGATACAAAATAACAAAAGCTACAGTTACACATAAAATAGATTTATGTTACTACCTGATGAGACACTAAACAGTTAAGACATGAACAAAAGTGCAATCAGTTATCTATACTAATAATAAATCAGTAAATGTAGGCCTGTCGCTGTTCTTTTCAATCTTCAAAATTACTCAACGAATCGTCATGCAGTTTTCACAGGAAACATGAGAAATGTTTGGGTCAACATAAAGGCATAATTTTATCAAAATCGTATCACGCAGAAAAAAAAGATATCGTAATTTTAAGTGCTTTCAGTAACCGTCGTGTCTGTTTGTTCAACTATTAAAAACCTCTTATCTCCAAAAATACTGCACAAATTTGCATGGGGTTTCCACAGGGTACTTGAACGTAACTAGACAACATATAGACTTCGTTTCGTAAAAATCGGATGACGGAAAAAAAGAATATCGTAATTTGAAATTTTTATCTACGACCGCCATGTCTGTCTGTCTGTCTCTACGAACACGTGTATCTCCAAACGTACTTGACTAATTTTCATGGGATTTTCACATGTAACTTAAGAATATTACCTATTACAATAAGGCTCCAATAATTTAAATCGTTGCAGAGAAAATAAAGATATGGTAATTAAAACATTTGCTTAAAAGCCATCATGTACGTCTGTTTCTTGAGGATAATCTCCAAAATTACTACAAGAAATTTCATGGGTTTCCACAGGTAAATTGAGAATAGTTTCGGGAGTAACATAGGCTTAATTTCATAAAAATAGGACCAGATAAAGGAAAGACATCGTAATTTGAAGTTTTATGTGTATACTATGCTTATAAGTATGGTGTAGCACAGCAGATCTCCTAAAGTACTAGACCAGATAAAGGAAAGACATCGTAATTTGAAGTTTTACGTGTATACTATGCTTATAAGTATGGTGTAGCACAGCAGATCTCCAAAAGTACTAAAACAGCTTTCATGGGGTTACGTAGATCAACTGAGAGTACCTTCGGGCAACATATAAGCTTCATTTCATCAAAATCGGATCAGGGAAGTAAACGATACCGTAATTTGTAGTTTCTGGTGTATGCTGTGCTTCAAATGCCAGTGTAGAAATGCATGAGTTTCAGTTGCACAATATATTCCTGGATCGGAAGAATTATCGTTGCTTATGCGTCGGCTGAAATATTTAAATCCTCACCAAGAAAATAGGCGATCAAGTGTCAAGTGTGATGTGTCCATCAACCTACACAAATTCACCAAGTCTCACACTAACCACATCAACACAACAATGTCCAACAGAGCAATGTAAAACATAAGGACAGAAGTAGAACCGCATGAAAGACTTAAAACGCCTGAATTCAATCCAAACTTAACAAGATAACTAGCTGCCGCAGAAATAAAACTTATAATCGTAGAAAACAAACCCTCCACGTAACAATAAACAAACACAGGTGAAGAAAATACCTACATAAAAGTACAACAAAAGCAAATGTCATAATCACAAATTCTAACATGAGACATTCAATTGTTGTCATGAAACAAAAAGAATACATTGACAAAACATAAGAATTCATACACAACAACATCAAAGAACTGACAAGTGAACGAACAAACCAATACCTAAGAAACTTGCAGAAAGCACTGAAAAACATAGAAAGAAATCATTACCTAAACTTTACAGGCCTGATATCACTGTAAGCCCACTGATAAGTTTTATATTGGGTCAACCTATTAAATACACACAATATTAATATTTAGTAAGTTTTCATTTCTAATTATTTTTATTACATCGTTCCAGTCCTTTCGTGTTCTCTTTACTATATATATATATATACAGAGAACACGATGTAATAAAAATAATTAGAAATGAAAACTTACCAAATACAGCAACATTAGTATCATTTACACAATTTGAATATACAGAGACATCTCAACAGCAAAAAAGATAGCCATTATAGAAAGACAAAGAGAACATGCGCACAACATTCATACAAGAAATATCAATCATACTGAAATTCACCACTGAACAAAATTATTCATATCTATTATGGAACCTCTGTTCCAAGGGAATAGATGCTAGATGTAACGACAATTTCCGACTTTCAGATTCTGTTATTAAGGTATTGTATCATTTTATGACTTATGAAAATTTGAGCCGAACCGAGACTCGAACCAGGTTGTCCCGCTTTTTCTTGAGAGAGTTTTACTACATTCAACAATAAATTTTACTCTCAAGAGGAAGGATTATATATGGAATCCCCTAACAGTGGCCTTCTAACCGACATATTCATGAATCATTTAGAAAACAAAATCTTTGACATATTTGTCAAACCAGATCAGTACAAGATATTCATACAGATATGTACATGAAATAATATATCTAATAGAAGAGTCACAACCTCCCACTAATACACTTCAGTATTGAAACACAAACAAATGGAAATCTCAACATCTTAGATCTCACCACACAAAATAGGAAAAGAAAGAACTAGTTAACAGATTTCTACTGCGCCGATTAATCAGAACACCGATTACCAAACTTGTCTACACAGGAGGACTAAACACAATAAAACAAATGACACAACAAAATGGGTGTGATAGATTGGGCAGAATACACAGCAGATTACAAAAACAGCCAACAAACAGTCAAGAAAAGTCTGCACACAACAAACCAACATACAATAGATAGACAACAAATGACACATTACGACGTACAACAAAAAAATACACACAGGATAGGCAATATACTAAAGAAGCAAGGGCGGAACATAGGATACAGAACCATCAAAATTGTTCAAATGTTTGTATAGTCTATGGGACTTAACTACGGGGTCATCAGTCCCTAAACACACAAACTACTTATGAACTAACTAAGACTAAGGACGGCACAAATATCCATGCCCGAGGGGGGGGATTCGAACCCCCGACCCTAGTGGCCGTGCAGACCGTGATTGAAGCACCTCAGTCCCCTCGGCCACCGCGGCCGGCACAGAACCATCGGCACAATACCGAATAGCTTAGGGATACATTCCACCAACACTGACAAATGCAGCTTATCAGGAATATATCAGTATACTAGCATAAATTGCTAATCTGAGTATGTAGGTAAAATATTCAGAACCTTAAAAACAAGATATGCTGAACAATGCAATAAAAAGCAGTAGATGTCATTCAACATTTGCTGAACACTTGATAAATCAGAATCATGGGGCAACAAACATGGAAACCCACCTACGAAACCTACACCAGCTCACTATAAAAACTGACAGAAGAGAAAAACTATCACATCCAGAAAGTAGTATCACAAATTGAGAGAGTACTTAACGAATGTACATCACTATGAAAGAAAACTCTCTTTGACTCCTTAAAGGACGATGTAAATAAATCCCAACTCCACATCACACTTGATACCCCCAGCCACACATTATATTTCAGTAATGCCTGGAATGCAAAGACTTCATAAACTATTTGATTAATTACGTATGAAAGTAATTATAGACAAATATTACTCTTATGGCGCCTTGTCGTCCACTAAGAGCGCTAGTGTTGTTACAACTGACAGTTGGTAACAACTTTCACAGCATTCAATGTCACGACTATGGTAGTAATTCGGTGGTTTCATATAAATAGTGACGAATTCTTGCGGAATTCAACTAGAGATAAAACGTCTCAGTAACTGCCACAGATATATGTTACTGGACTGACAAAGTCATCATTCTTGGTTAGCTACATGTACCAGATATTGCAACTAATTATATACTTGAAATTGGCTCTACAATCGAAATCCGGATAGTGACTAAATAGAGTAAAATAAAATAGTTAAATGACGGTGAAATCATTTAATAACTATTGAATTACTGTGGCTCACGAATACAACAAAATATTATACTAGTCTCTGCGACCTAAGCCTGACGCCGCCGACCGCCATCTTGCTTTAACACAAGTTGAAAAGTTTCCGTATTACGATGATTTTCTGACAGGAAATGACGTTTTAATCTTCGACAATTGGTTTACACATTTCTTGGGTTTGACCTAATACTACCGTAGTAGTTCCAATTTAACACATACATTGTAGAAGCATGTTATGAGAAGAACAGGTTATATACAGCTAAAGGAGACTACAGAAAACAGAAGCATAAAGATACGTCTTATGCACTACATATAGCACATTTAAGTCATGCTATTGGAAGATCAAAACTAATTACAGATTAGTAAATGCAGCAAATTAACGTGACTCATGTTTATGTGTCAAAGCAGAGTACATACTTCGTAAAAATATTGAAGAAATGAAGATTCGTGTTATCCACGACAAACGACACGTTTTTTAACGACCATTCTACTGAAAGCAAAGACGTAATTGATTGAAACTCGTAACAGATTAATAAACACAGTAAATTATATCAATTTATTATTGCGTTTATCTCCCGTTTGCTGTTCGATAAATTACAGCTACATTCATGGCATGGTTGCATCAGTTCATCCATTATTTACGACTGTTTTTTGCATTGCTCACACAACTGCTCATACATTTATAGGTCAGAAATATGGCGGCGAGGCTGCAGTGACACCAATGATACTGTATATGTCATTACCAGTCTAGTCAAATACGTCTGTTCTAGCTACGTCGATATTTAGTGTAAACAGCTGAATATTGACAAACGAATCGTTGAATTCAGACTGACATAATAACAATATTTTAGCACCGTCGATGTTCAGCGTGTCAATATCTCCGCAGTAAATCCGTTACTGGTGACAGCAATTGAAGGCCTGATAGTTTCACTCGGAGAACAAAGCAAATCCAATTATGTAATAGACGTAAAGTAGTATCTATCCACAAGTGTGATCCTACAGCGTAATGTTCACATTATAACTTAATAGGGTTACGTGGCTGCTCCTCCCTATTAATGAAGACGGAAGTGTTGCTCCCATAGCTTTGTCCACGTTTTGGCTGTGCCGATCTTTTTCTCCCTGGTTAGGGAAATAAAAAATATGTTCGCTGTTTACGCAGTGGTGAACTAAAGTTGGTGGGGGTGGCCGCGATGGAGTAGCCGAGCGGTCTAAAGCGTCTCGCTGCGGAGCGCGCGATTGCTCGCCGTGGAGGTTCGAGTCCTCCCTGGGGCATGGGTGTGTATGTTGTACTTCGGTTAGTTTACCTAGGTTTAAGTAGTTTGTAAGCTACGGACTGATGACCACGCAGTTTGGTCTGATATATTTACAAACATTTGAACATTTTTTGGGTGCAGATTCTGAATCTCCAAAGCTTTTTTTTTTTAGTCATTTACTGATTTCCAAGTAGACGGGATAGCCATCCCCGGGTCTCCGACAGCATTAGTCCGCCATTGAGTCTATGTGAAATCATAACAAACCACTTACTCACTTCAACAACAGAACAGTATTTATGTCAAAGATGATACAAAAGGCAGTTGCATTCATAGAGAGTATAATACATGTACCGTGACATGTTCCATGTGTCAAAAGAGAAAAGAGAACGTATTTTCATCTTCAATAGACCGGGCAAACAATACGGCAGATATGCACGTGGCGCAGAGGCAAGATAGAAACACGTGACTGTTGGTGAACATAACCTGGATATAACTAACAAGTAGTTATCAAGAAATAAAATTCCTTTACTCTAATAATATCAACACGTGAAATTTAATATTCACTAAAAGCTCTGCGTAATGGCAAGCACAGCTGGACGCAACGAATTTTTTGACAACAGCCATAGTGATGATAGTGCCAATGAAGTGATTTCCTATCCTGTCAACTATTGTCTACGGTGGAATATTTTCATACAGTGATTGCTGAAAGCCACTCACCGTGGCACAGCTGATCATTAATCATCCGCACTGGACCTTAACTGCCGCCTAAATGCAGCAGATGAGTAACAACACCATTGTCCGGTAGGCGATACTTGTCGATGTAGGCGGTCATGGGTGAAAACAAAACATTCTTTATTTCCCGAATGTACCTAGTAGAAAATATAAAGGTTAAAATCGATTAAATCAACGCTAATTTTCTCCCCTATGCTATCATTTAATGCTATGCTATGTGGTGATTAAAAAAACGATTACTTGTCGAAACCCATTTGTAGATTTAGATTCTTTCAGAAAATTTTACATCATATACTGAGTGAAGTCCAGACCAGTTATAGACACGGTCGTTGTTCTTTCGGGAATTTCTAAAAGAACCGTCACCACACAGGGAATTTAGGGTCGGATGAGAAGAATGCTACCGCGCGGGAGCGGCCGTGCACTCTAAACCGTCATCCTGAGGAGAGCGTGTATGCTGTTTGTCGGAGGCTCAAGCCCTCCCTCGAGCATTTGTGTGAGTCTGTGTGTGTGTGTGTGTGTGTGTTGTCCTTAGTGTAAATTAAAGTTGATTTTACGTCTAGGGACCTATGACCATTGCAATTTGGTCCCATAGTTCTACAAACATTTGAACATTTGCAAAATTCGATGAAACCATCGCTCGCGTAAGTAGGATATCGTCATACGGGATGTGACGTTATGACATACGTGTAGCTACAGACGCAGTCATGTAGTGGAATTCCACAGCTAAGAAATCCTACAATCAGTGACATCTGAAACTTGTAGATACTTTAAAACCATTTCAGAAGAGTAAAGATCTTAGCTACAGTCTATGTATTCATTACTATAGTCACATTTTCGATAACATTTACGAAATATGATGTAATATCTCGCTAATATAGAACTTTAACATTGAAAAAAAATTGCCTCGTAATGTAAATTAGTACTACATTATTGAAAAGCTTGGAGTAGAAAACAAAATCAGTCACTTATTACCAAAGAAAGGGCTCCAAAACAAAAATATATTCGAAAATAAACATACCAATACCATGTGTTCATCACAGACGGCTGTTTGCGGCTGTTTGCTGATGATGCTGTGGTGTATGGCAGGGTGTCGTCTTTAACTGACTGTAATAGCATACAGGATAACTTAGACAGAGCGATATTAAATAGAACGAACATGTAAGGACAGTTGTGAGTAAGGCGGACAGCCGACGTCGGTTTATTGGGAGAATTTTGGGAAGATGTACTTCACCTGTAAAGGAGACCGCGTGTAAAACGCTTGTACGACCACGTATTGAGTATTGCTCAAGTGTTTGGGACCCGCAGAAAATCAGTTTAAAGGAAGAGATAGAAGCAGTTCAGAGACGACCAGCTAGGTTTGTTACTGGTAGGTTCGACCAATGCGCGAGTGTCACGGAAATGCTCCGGCAACTCAATTGGGGATCACTGGAGGAAAGACGACGTTCTTTTCGTGAATTTCTGTTGAGGAAATTTAGAGGGCCGGAATTTGAAGCTGAGTATAGTACGATCTTGCTGCCACATACTTACATTTCGCGTAGTGATTACAATGACAAGATAAGAGAAATTAGGGCATATAGGCATTCTTCTTTCCTCGTTCTATTTAGGAATGGAATAGGAAAGGAAATGCCTAACAGGGGTACAGCGTACCCTCCGCCACGCACCTTACGGTGGATTGCGAAGTATATATGTATGTATGTAGATGTAGATGAAGGTTACTGAACACACATGGACATTTACTAATGCATTTACCACGATTATTATTAATTGAAACAGATCAAGCTTGTATTTTACATTTAAAACTGTAATAATTTACTTTATATGTAAGCCTTTATAATTCTTCATGATGAACAACTCAGTTGATGGATGACGCCTGCAACTGAAAGAAGAGCAACAAGGTAAGAAAGCTGTTCGGTTTATATTAGACCGACAAAAAAGTAGTGGTTCTCAATTTTTGCAAGAAAATTGCATATTGTACACCATACGTGATGGCCATTCATTTATGATTTAAAGAAAATACAAAGTTAATACTTGTGTTTTATTCAATTACACATTAAAGTGTATAATTCCGAAAACTTGTGGCATTAAAACAGAACAGGGCGAAGTGTTCGTAACGCGTCACGAAGAGTGTCCAGTACAAATTTTCAACTGCAGCAACAGTGAAACGGCTTCCACTTTACACATAAAAGACTAAATTTTCCCACGTAATGATTCTGCTGTATATAGTGTCCCAGGAGGAGTTTGTGGATACGTCCGGAACGATCAATTGAAGCAATAAGCTTTTAAAGGGGCTTGGGTCGTATCCAGACACAATACATTTAATGCACATTTGTATTTTGGGATTGTGCCGCACACATGTGTGGTTATTCTACCACGTCTAGGTGACGTATTATTCCAGTCCCAACGGACCTCCCTGTTTTCTCGGGATTCGTCTTTGTCATTAAACAAACTATCCAGCTAAATTCGCAGTTGTGCGTTGTGTGTTGAGAGTGAAGGAATTCCAGAGACTCTAGCAGAGAGAAACATCGGTGCAATGTACCGTATTTGTCGGCATATAGGACGCACCGGCGTATATGACGCACCCCATTTTAAGACTTTTTTTAATGAAACGATAAATCACACCTAATAGGTCTATTGAAACACAATAATAATACATTTGTTCATGTACATCAAATATCTATGGCAGTGCCTTCAAGTAGTGTTCATAAACTGTACGCAGTCGAGTTTCTTGACAGTTTGCATTTCTCCTATTGCTGTTTACAGTGCGCGACGACTATGACGTGATGCTTGACGAGAGCGTCGTAAAGGCTTACGACATTGACACCTAGGTGGCTCTGCTTACGATTGCTCCGCACCGAGTATCACTTAGAGAACTTTGCGCGACGAGTAGGGGTTTTCAAGTTTAAAATGACGCGTTTTGAGAATTTCATGTGAAGCGCAAATATTTATGTAAGTATTTTTGTAATGTTTCCTAAAGTGTGAGAATGATGAATGGTTTGCGTCTGTGTATTGGTCGGCGCACTGTATGGGTCACAACATGTTATAACCTCTAAAATACAACTGTGAGACGCAGAAACCGTGCAAACATCACAAAACATATTTGTGTACATATTTGCACTCGAGAATGCGTATAAATTCTCAATTATCGTCAGGTGAGACAGGAATATTTGAGCAGCGTTTCATTATTCAAGTAATGTATAACGCCGTTTCGAGACTGCCGAAAATATCGATTATGATGAATGAAATTACGTCGAAAGTTTCTACTTCCTATGAAGTTACCAGTTTCAGTTACGCTGGGTACTGAAAATAGTACAAAATTCAGAAAACTTTTACTACATAATAAAGCTCCTGACGGGTATTTTGGTGCATATTATGTACAGGTATCAAATAAAAACTATGAAAACTTAAGAGAAAGCAAATTTTCCAGCTTAAAAGTTATTTCCTGCTCTTTATATCACTTTTTGAAATACCTTGGAAAGTAATCGAACTTGTGGGTTCCTACTTTAAGTGGCAACCGGCGTATAAGACGCATCCTGTTTTTGTAGCATTTTTTGTAGAAACAAAAGTGCGTCTTATACGCCTGAAAATACGGTATTTATACACGCCTTGAGAGAATTACGACACTATTACACTGTTGAACAGTATCCTGATACGGTGCGCGTTCACGGCTTACACTATAGTAGTGCCCCAGCTGCTTTAGAGGAGTACCATCGGCGGTTTTCGGCCCGTTGGTTTCCTGACCGTAGAGTGTTTGGCTGAGTTTTCAGCACATTCCATGAATCAAACCTCCTGAAAATCTAGTTCAGTAACCACACACAAAGCAGAAAACTTTGCTGAAATTATCTACCATAGTCCTACTACATGCACACGTCAACTTTCGGCTATTATTATCGTCATAGTGAAAATGACATGCGGAAAACTGGTACCCATTTGACATAATCTTACAATCTTCATGTTGTGGACAGTCCCGCAGGACTTAGTTTGTCACTCCTCAAACCAAAATCGCTATTTGCTTCCAAGTGTATTGTGAATAATGGTTTCAAATGAATGTGTTAATTTTTAAACTAATCTGCTCAAAAGGCATCCTCTAATATTGATAATCCCTCCCCCTCCCTCATCATGAACGATAGATCTTGACGAGGTAAGGTGGCTTGCACGTCTCAACGTCGTAGATACCTGAACTGCAAGCACAAACAAAGTAGGAAGGCTTCTTTTGAGAGGAATAACGAACACGTGAATTTTGATCTGAAGAAGCATACCATTCAGGAATTCTAACAGTCGGCATTATTAACTGATCTGCCCTTGTAACACCACCATACAGACAAAAGGCTGAAGAAATCCAATTCGTCGTTATTTTTCTCCAGGGCACTCATCTCTACTATGCGATCGAATGAAGCTGGATCACAAGATCTAAGATAGATTTTCATTCGGAGGACCAAGTGTAGATATCATTAGTGAAAGCAATACTACCTCAGAGGAAGATTATAAAACTTAAGAAAAGGGTAATTATTTGATCCTGGACGCGCGAATGTGGCTAGTACATTATCGAAGTTCACTAGACGGGCTTTCTTTTTTTGTTAAACGAGAACCCCTTTCTTTCGGAGGCATGAGGAATAGCATTTCATTTCATATTTTTAAATGTTAGTTACTGTAATACTGTGTTAATCTTACTTGGGTTTTATTATGCTAATTATTTATCTTTGTGTCTATGAATGTGGAAATATGAACGGTTTCTCCGTGACGCCACTGTCCCTGTAAGAATGTGTACTTTCATTATTCTGTATGTGTATATATGAGTATCTTCTTGCATGGCACTCTGAGAGTATGTATGATAATTTTCGTCGTCGGCTGTTGGCTGCGCGCTTTGCATCTCTGGCTTCGTGTTGATAGGTAGTCGTTATCAACCTCTGCTTTTGATGCTACCAAAGAGATTCTTCCACCCTTTCGTTACAAGTTGGGTTGGCCATGCACGGTAGCGAGCCTCAGTAGGACGCGCGAGTCTAAGCTCTCCCACCACCTCGTTTTTCTTGGGTTTTTAAGGATTTTCGGTGGTTGGCAGTGGTCTCGCAGGGCCGACTGGACACTCTGTGGCTGCGCTTCGACCTGTAAGACGTTCTGATTTTCTTTCCTCCCTTGAAATGATAGCGATTTTTTGTCTAGTGCTCAAGTTAGACTTGAGAACTTATGTTCATTTTTCGGAATAACTTTCTTCGATCATGTACAGAAGTGCATTCAATTCCAATTCGGTTATTTTGCATAGGTGAACTCGGTGAATATGTAACTAATTCGGTTTGATTCCGGTTGGGAATCGGCAACCTTTGTGAGACTAACTGGTGATGTACGAACACTGTTTAATTTCTTGCTAGCTTTGTGGGATGCGGATAATGTGTGGGTATGTTTTTATTCTGTGTAGTGCATGTGAAATATTATTTTCCATTTTTTTCCTTCCGCGAGTGATATATACACCACGTGGAGTGTTCTGAGAAGAGAGCCTTCAGCTAGCCCTGTGTCTGTTTCTATGCCCTTCAGGCAAGAAATTATGCATATATCTTTCTGATTTCCCCTAGTAAATCGCGATCTCCACTCCGTCTATTTTGAATTGCTGTTTCGATTCCAACTTTGCATTCAGACACCGTCAGTAAAGTCGCTTTTAGCCTTGTGCGACCCCCTTTATTAGCTTGCTTATGAAATACTACGTATTTTTAGGGACTGCATGCCGTATTTCTTAGTGGATTTACTACGACTTTCAATTTATTCCATCTTTCTGATATTGAAGATTGGAATTCGTCCATCCGTGTAAACACATCCCAAAGCGTCTGGCTGTATTTCTTTAGCTTCTCTACGATAGCCTACGCATTCCTAAGGGTTGCATGCCGTAGCTATTTTTCTTATTTTTCGGAAATTGAATTTTTGTATTTTTCAATGGTTTTGGGAACCACGTGGCTCCGAACTCCGACTTCAAGGGTTTATAGCTAGTCACATGAGTTCTCGCCACTGCTCACATACCAGTGCCTTACTATTGTGCATTCTTGCTTCGTAATCTCTGATTCCGTTGAGTTTTGTTGAAATGAATACGACCTTTACGCACTTCGCCTTCAGTGGGTGCGAATACGTAAAGTAGCAGACACGTGTCGTGTGTCTCAGTAAGCTTGCATGCTCAAGGTTTGATTTAAATGGAAATTAACCTCGCTATTATCGCGTACCATCTCAAGTAAGAAAGATAGACCAGAGCCACCTACGGAGTTTATTTTCCTTCTGTTGTATGGTACGTCCTAGTTCGCTGAATTTCGCCTACGATAGCGGCGCCTGCTTCTGCTTCGTATCAGCACGCTGAGTTGGGTGAGTTTCGCATTGCTCGCGTATGTAAGTGGCTGAATGCTTGTTGATTGTAAATCCCTCCCCCGACGACGTACAGTTCAGATTACTTCAGCCCAACTTTCAATGGGATCCATTTTTATTGTTTAACAAAATTGGTTCCCCCATTTGCGCATGTTTGAAATGAATAATTAATTTATTGTCAGTAAAAATTGTCCTGCATATGAATATTTGTTAATGAATACCTTCCCCTTTTACTTAATGTGTTTTTTTTTTTTTTTTTTTTTTTTTTTTTTTTTTTTTTTTTTTTTTTTTTCACCAGTGCTGAGAACAAACTGAGATGCATATTATCATATTCTTAATTCCGTTGCGCCATAAATATTCTCACAGCCATCGTCATGAAATGGTTTAGTTTGGGGTGGCTTGTATATTAATGATTGTGTGTAAATCTGGTGATCTGCGATGTGTGTTGGCAACCATCTCTTTGTTTCCCTGCTGCTAAAGTAAATTCTGAGGCAGTTTTTAATTCTGCTCCAGGGAAAAAATTCTGTTGGAGGAAGTAGTTAGTAGTTCACGCGAATCCTTTAAGTGGCTCCTTTCAGCTAGAATTAATTTTACAATTAATGGTGGTCTTTCACCATTGCACGCTACAATCCGTAGAATGCCTCTCTAATTTTCTTGATGACGACATCCTCCCGTGTAGTCCCCGCCCGGAAATCTGAATGAGGGACTATTTTACCTCCGTAATAGTTTACCAGAGAGGATGCCATCGTCATATATTCATACAGTAGAGCTGCATGTCCTTGGGAAAATCAATGACTTTAGTTTCTCCTTGCTTTCAGTAATTCGCAGTAACCGCATAGAAAAACATGTTAGCTGATGCTACAAGGCGAGCTCACTCAATCATCCAGAGTGTTTCCCCTGTAACTACTGAAAAGGCTGCTGCCCCTCTTCAGGAATAACTCGTTTGTCTGGCATCTCCGCGGATACCCCTCCGCTGTGGTTGCACCTACGGTACGGGTATCTGTATCGTTGACGCACACAAACCACCCCACCTCGGCTCATTTTCATCTTTGTCATTGAATTTATTTTAACCCAACGGAACGGTCGAAATTTTGAGATATTTCGATTTCGTTCCTGAAAGCGCGTCCCGTTGTCCTTTCAACTTCCATAACCTCATAGTTCATCCGTATGCCACCACAAACCCAAGGCCCCTATCACAGTGATCATATCCCTGTGGATGATCGCGGTACAAGACCTGTCCAATCCATCCACCCAGCACTTCTTATTCCAATCGTGTCTCACTCTTATCCAACCCAATCAGAGGTCTGGGCAACCCATAATGCAGCCATGTTGATAGGTAAATGGTAGTATTATGAAACTACAATATCCGGTGTTCTTACTACACGACTTTTCCATTAAAATCACTGAATTAAATTGGCAGTAAAAATCGCATGAAATTCTTGATTGGTTTGAAGAGCTGATCTCTGTTTACTTTAGAGAATTGGAATCCTTACATCAAATGAGACTTACGATTGGCGCCAGTAACAGGATGGCAACGACGACTGAGACCCCTAACAGTGTTAAATCTTAAATCCAGCGCATATAAATTTGGTTTTCAAGAATGAAATTTTTTGCCTAGTACTTTCAGCGAATTTCTTATGAATCTCCCTGTTTGTTTGATAGCTGTGATTCCGATGTCGAATAGGAGCGAATGACACTTTCTGGCGGAGGATCACATGGCGGTCATTGGGTACCCGGTGGTCCTTTGATGCCTATATTTTATTATCCTTTAAGACATTAAAGAGAGACTGTCGATTGATGCAGTCATACATCTTTTTGAAGACAAAAAACATAAATTACCGGATAACTTCTAGTGGCTTTCTATATTTCTTTTCAGGTTGAAAATGTGTTCTCCCCGGAATCTCACTGATCGGAAGCCCACATGATAAAACCTAGTCTTGTGTTCGAGGTACCTACATTTCTCTGACGAAGACAAACTGAAAACGCCTAAACTACTGAAATTCCAGTGTCATTATCGAACGTGTAACCTATTTATGTATTGGGTAGATGAGTGTACCAGTACAGTCTTCGTACAGGTGTCGATTTATTGGATTTGTCGCAAGTCTACCAGTATTTCTGTGAGATCGTAAAGTGAGCCAACATTCTTAGGGAGTTATGCAGTTATGCCGTTTATTTTATTTTTATTTACCTTATTTTTGTCTGAGGATGTGTGTGCTGGTTTAATCCTTGATGGCCGGTTGAGATTCATGATTTGTGCTTGTGGGAGTCTGTTCGTGAGATTCTGATGGTGGACTGGACATCTGAGTAGCTCTTGAGAAATGCGTTTTTCTTCATGAGCCAGTTGCACGCCTTACATCTTGTATCACAAAGCACATGTTTTATGGAACGTATAATTCTCAAAATGTTCAAAAGTTTGTAAATCTATCGGACTGCGTGGTCATCAGTACGTAGCTTGCAAACTATATAAACTAACCTAAGGACAACACACACATACCCATGCCTTAGGAAGGGCTCAAACCTCCGACGGCGAGCAACCGCGCGCTCCGCAGCGAGACGCCTTAGACCGATAAGCTACTTCACCGCGGTTATAATTCTCATTTGTTGAAAACACTTTCTTTTTCTATGAAGTGCAATTGCTTCCTCATATGTCTACACCTCGTTAGCACGATAGAATTTGCGACTTGTTCTTTCTCTGTAAGGCTCTCTTTCGCCCACTAAATATAAATAGCGTATCACATATCTGAGTTCGTCTTCTAACGCAATGTTTACGAGAACAGAGCTATTTCAAATAGACACGCATACAGTGACAAATCGCCGTTATTTTTTGTAA
Organism: Locusta migratoria; assembly: GCA_026315105.1. Taxonomy (NCBI): domain Eukaryota; kingdom Metazoa; phylum Arthropoda; class Insecta; order Orthoptera; family Acrididae; genus Locusta; species Locusta migratoria. Next base: position 545,729,442 of record CM048747.1, on the reverse strand, counting down.
ATATCTCTGGAATGATCCGACAAACGCGAAAAAGTCCTTTGGGAGTAGATTTTGCACAATTTTGGACTGAGATGAACGGTTATGGCATTAATTGCAATTAAATTTCAAGCCGTCAAAATGCTATCGCAAACGTCCCACTATAAGTGTTACTAACCTGTTACATGTGTGATGTTACTTGAAAGACCTAAAGCGTTTTAAGAAAATCCTGACCTATATTTCCTCAAGTTACCTTGGAATACTTTCTGACTAGAACTTTTGTTTTCGTTTATGGTGTCAGGAATACTGTTCCCTACTAAGGACTTCAACTATTTTACATGCTTGTGAACAGTTTATATGCGCGAGTGTGTGACAGTGACAAAAACAGTGTTAACGAAGCAAGGGACTGATGACCCAGCTGTTTATCCCCGTACAAGAAACGACAACAACAAAGAAGCATATGCAGCAGCTCCACCAGTGCACCACATATGCAGAAGAAATCAAAGAACACGAAAATAGTGTTGAAAAAACTCGCACCATACAGGAAGACCAGCACAAGGCAGTACTACCTTTTAGTTTATAGTCATCCACTGCCCTCCCCCTCCCAAATACCGTCAACCACAAATAATAATAAATGGAATGAAGTAAATTATACGTAACGTAAGCATTTCTTTATGTACCACAAGCGCCTGATTATTAGGAAAATATACTCGAAACGCGTTCTGCTATGTTACATTAAACACTAATACGTAATGTGACTAGTAGCAAAAATATTAATATCTATTTATTGTGGGGTAAAAACCGCAGAGGGAGATCAAGAGATGGATACAGTAAGTAGATTCAAACAGACGTAGTTCGGCGTTCTTATGTGAAGCTGAAGAGCCTTGCTCAGGATAGGGTATTGTGGAGAGCTGCATGACACCGATCTCCGTACTGAAGACCACAACAACAACAAGAACAACAACACACACACACACACACACACACACACACACACACACACACAGTCACGGTTTCTGAACTTAGCAATCATGGCTACAATTAATAAAACAATATTTTTGCAGGATTACTGATAAATATACAAATTCATGTCCAAACATTCTCAGTGTAAAGGTAATATAGCCCAACACGTGACCCTTGTTATGTTTGGTATACTTTCACTATGAAACAAACGTCTTTGATACTTTATTGAAACTGTGCGGTGCATGGGCATAGCCGAGCGGTCTGGAGCGCCACGTTTCGGATCGCGCGGCCTCCCACGTCGGTGGTTAGAATGCCCTCTCGGTGATGGACGTAAGTGTTGTATTTAGTATGTTAGTTAGTACGTAGTTTGTAAGCTTAGGGGCTGATGACCCCGCAGTTAAGTTCCATAAGCTTAACAAACATTTGAATACTTTTTTTGCGGTGCGTAACATTATTTTCGTTACTAATGCGTGCAAATATGTGACTGATGACCCCGCACTTAAGTCCCATAAGCTTAACAAATGTTGGAACATTTTTTGTGCGGAGCGTAAAATTATTTTCGTTATTAATGCGAGCAAATATGTAATCTTACTAAGGGAATGAGTTTCTATTGGATTTATGAGCACGGTCGGCAATGACGGAAATCGTGTCCACATTGTCTGTCTCCCGAAGCTACAGACCCGGTTTGGAATCTCGTCCCTGCTCACATGTTTATCTATTTATCCATTTATTTTACCTGGCAAGATTAGGGCTCTCAGGCTCTCTCCTACACCTAACCAGGCTTACTTAAGTTGATTCCTTTATTAAGTTATAGACAGACAATGTATAACACAAGTATTAAAGTAAAATAAAAAAATACAGATTATTAATAGAATATAATTGTAAAAATAATACTTAGATAATTTAGAAGAATCAATAATAATAAAAATATTGACAATAATTATAATGAATTTGCAAGGTACAATAAGCATGCTTCATATTGTGAACTTGAGCCCTATTACAATTTAGGAACTGCATCGTTATATTCTTACTAATTGTGAGGTATTCACATCAAGCAGAGACATAAGACGATAGAATGTGGTGAGAGATAGAGTAGGTAGATTGTTTAGAGGAAGGGAAATAGAATGATATGATTCAATGATGGAGAGAAAGGAGAGCAGGGTAACAATGGAGGCTATGCTGTCGTTAGTTATGTGAATTTCGAGTTTTCTCTTGAATGTCGAGTTCTTTAGCTTAAGACGTAGATCACATGGCAGTGTGTTCCATAGTCGTATGTGTGATATGGAGAACGACGCGGAGAATGATTTAGTGATGTGAAGGTACAGGCAAGATGCTAGACGCCTCCGATCTGCTATATCGGTTGCGGAATGATGATAGCTGTTTAATGTGAGAAGATAAGTATTGGGGGCACCGGTGACTGAGAAATCGATGAAGTAAGCACAACAAGCTTTCATCACTTGCTCGAGCCGACACGAATTTTCACTATTTGTGCCGCGTTGAACTACATCACAGTAGTAAAGATTTGGCAAGACAAGGGTTTGGACTAATTTTTAACTTCGGTTGGAAATTTTTTTCTAAATGTTTGGATTGAATATAGAGATGAGAGAGATTTACTGCACGCTACAACTGTTTGTTCTTACCAGTTTAGGCGATCATCCAAGATTATCCCAACGTCTTTCACTGTTTTCTGATACGGTAATTGAGTAGCATTGAGGTGTATTCCAGCGACCGTCTGACGAAAATACCGGCTGATTAGCTTTGGGTGAAATATGAGGATGACCTGGGATTTATTGGGGTTTAAGTTCTCGTTTTGTAGCCCATCGTGAAACAGAGGAAAGGTCTGCATTCATACGAGCTATGTCATCTTCGATATTCTTAGGGCTGGCACTTATGTACAGTTGGATGTCGTCGGCATATTAGATGATAGTTGCAGGAGTGAATCACTTACTTGTCGCCACTGAATTATTTCATTGCCCTAGGGCAACTAAAGTCATTCGCTCCCTTCCTCCCGCACATTGATTACTATTTTTTCCTCCGCACTTCTTTCTCGGTTCGATGCACACCTCGCAGCCAGAGACGGCCAGTAGGTCTCTAGGCGGTGGTGCAGTGCAGTCGCGCAGTTAACTCTGTGCAGTGGAGCACCGCACTTGCGCAGTTAATTTTGTGCAGTAAAGTACGGCAGAGTGGCGGATGGTGAGGTCAGCTCGGTGCATCTCCAGCGGTAGTAAGTCTCTGAAGGGTGTAATTGCCTGGCATCCAGGATCTATTCGGGGCTATACCGCTGTCGTAATTGCTCACGCTACAAAGCCGGCAAGCAGTGTACCCAATTAATTAAATGTGCCGGCCAGCAGCTACACGTTAACTGCTCGCTGATTACACGTCTACACGTCAATTAAGAATTCAACAGCGTTTTTCATTGCTACAAATGTACTGGAGATGGGGTCAGTTATTTCGGGATAATTTCACGGTAATTAGCTCTCGACAATACGCTGACAATATTAATTACACCATGTGATGTGTGGGTTTTACATGAAAGCGCATAATTTCTTATATCCCATGCCCTTCTACTACTTCATATTTTGACGAAAGATTATCTAAAATAGGAAAAATGTTAGCACACCAAAAGTAATATGACTTAATCTCAGTGTATCATAATCCCATGTCACGGAGTCTGTGTGCGTACTCCTCCGAAACGGCTAGGGCGGGACATAGTCGGGTTTGGAGGCGATCTGATCGTTTTATAGTTTTGAAAAGGTGAATCTTAATTCGTGCACTCGGGCTTCGCAGCGCGATTCCTCACATGCTAGCAATAAAGAAATGTATGTCACAAAATTTAGTCTTACGCATATTTCCGGCAGCAAATGGACGCTGAAGATTGAGATGGGTGTGTGTCTTATTCGTCAGTGTGTCTCAGAATTACACTAACACATCAACAAACTTCTAGGGTAAGATTACCTGACATAGTCGGGTTTGGAGGCGATCTGATCGTTTCATAGTTTTGAAAATGAAAAGCCAAGATCGCACATTAATAGTTCATTAAATGACGACCGGTTTAGGTGCACTGTGTCACCATCATGTGGTCACATATGTGTTATAAGGTGGTTAACAAGATGACCAACTTATAACACATATGTGACCACATGATGGTCACACAGTGCACCTAAACCGGTCGTCAATTAATGAACTATTAATGTGCGATCTTGGCTTTTTATTTTCAAAACTATAAAACTTCTAGGGAACGTGGGAGGTGTATTGAGGAACAAAGTCAGCATAGAAACCCAAACACTGAAACGCCATCCAATGACGCTACAGAGCGTCGAGGTTGCTGGAGGGGATGTCTAGCGGCAGGAGCTGGTGCCTGTATCTTGGACTCTCCGTAGCGTCGTTGAATGGCGTTTCCGGTCATGGGATTCCATATTCATTTTGTTCCTTAAGACGCCTAATACAGCCATTGCAAGTCTGTTGATGTAATTATGAAACACACTGACGTATGGGACACACACCCATCTCAATCTTTGACGTCAATTTACTGGCGGTAATATGCGCAGGACGAAATTTAGTGAGAGACATATTTTATGGCTAGCATGTGAACAATCGTGCTGCGAAGCCCGAGTGCGCGAATTTAGATTCAAGATGGCAGTTATGAGAATATGTCGTGAAGTATATTTCCAACTATTACTGTACGTGATTAACCCACATAGCGCTGACGTCCTTCCAGACAGACGAGAACGGCAGCTTACTTTTTTATTCTTGTCTATAAGAATTCGTTTACAGTGTTACATCTTATTTCAATGAATCACCTGCTCCCAGTGATGATCAATTTTAGCTTGTATTGCCGATTGAAAGGTGGTTGGATACAGTTGCAAAGTTGAGGTTCATAAAGAAGATACTGAAGTCTTACCAGTAGTTGGGTTTATATTTCTTGAATTTTCTTGAAAATATTCAAATGTTTGTAGAGCTTATGGGACTTAACTACGGGGTTATTAGTCCCTAAACTTACAAACTATTTATGAACTAGCTATTACTAAGGACAGCACAAATACCCATGCCCGAGGGGAGATTCAAACCCTCGACGGTAGTGGCCGTGCAGACTGTGACTGACGCGCCGCAGAACGCTCGGCCACCGCGGCCGACGAACTTTCTTCCGTTTTCGAGATACTTATAAGTATATATTTCATCTTAAATGTTCTTTTAAAAACAATGGTTCATCAGATTAAAATTATAAGCCATTCATTTTAACGTTATTCCTGAAAGATGGGCGGTATTGCATAACTAATTGTGAAAAAAAATCATTTATAACGATCTTGTGCAGTCATATGAAGGTAATAAATAGCTTCTGAGGAAAAATAACTCCTCGCTATCTGGGTTAAGGTGTTATTATCGAGTTGTTTTTTCGGCTTCACATAGATGGAAAACAAAGAACATTGCATTCTTACAAAAGAAATGTTTAACACTTATAAGGATTTAATAGCATAAACCACTTTAGGCACAGAGAGTTTTAATCAGGCTATAAAAATTAACAGCTTACAATATGTTTTTGACATTAACAATGCTCAAAACATGGCAGAGTACCCAAGTGCATCAGAAGACCATAATAACAACTCACCTTCCTTAATGTAAACATCTATCAAAACAGTCAGCCCAGTTATTGCGCACAACTTTCGATAACTGGCTCGGAGTGGCCAAGCACATCAAGGCGCAATGTTCCGGTGTGCAAGGCCGTTCCCCGCCGGGGGTTCGAATCTCCCCCCCTCCCTAGGGCATGGTGGTTTGTGCCATTTTTAGTATAACGTAGTTCATAAGTAGTTTGTAAGTTTAGGGACTGATGACCCCATAGTTAAGTCCTTTAAGCTTAACAAACATTTGATCATTTGAACATACAAAGATAAAACATTCATATAATTGTAGTGCATGCTAATAATTTATTGTAAAGCCTCTCAACATGAAGCTATTGTATGACACTGCCATCTCACGGCCATCTTTCAAATTTCATCGGCAGAAAAGAAAAATATTTAAAAAGCATGGGTTAAGCCATCGTACGAATAATGCAAGAAAAATGGAAAATAGTAGACCCGAAAGGTCAGAGGAATAAATCCAACTTGATAACGAAACTGTGCGAGTGCGCATGTGGTAATTGTATGCATATCGGTCACAAAAGGCACGAGCTGAACGAAATAAAGAACGACGATCGAAACTGATACAAGCGCACACGTAGAGCAAATGACCGTCGACTCCGACAAGTACATCAAACATTTACATCGCTTCATTTCTCTTTCGGTCATAGATACTATCTCCGCACAATGAATTAGTTACATTTCAATTAACAACCAAAATATTAACGAAATATATACAGCAGAACAACGTTTACAGGTTAGCAGGTAAAAGTATAAATCGGATGTCTTTAGCATAAAGAAACTAAGATGACCACCAGTGAGGGAAATTTACGAGACATGGCCACTAAACAATTTATTATATCGGCTGATAACCCGGGAAGAGTTGACCAACGAAATTCGCCGAGGCAGTGTTCATTCGCATACACGTTTACTTCACGGTTAGTATGACTCTTTAGGCAGTCTTGCGATTTATGAAACTCATCAAAATCAACAGCTGCTGTCATTTATTTTCGAATAATTCAGTAGTATCAGTTGTAAAATCAGAAAACATGTTAGGGCTTGTTAGCACCGTTCTTTTAGGAATGTGAAGTAATAAAATTAAAAATGGATACCGTTACCGATTTTAAGAGAGCGTACAAAAACTAATCGCAGTGTTTTCGACGACTAGACACTCCGCTTCATGAAGCTTTAAGGAAAATATTAACTGCCAGACTCGTCCCATACATATCACTCATTGAAGTCAGAGACATACCTTTCTAATTCTTTCACTTGCTAGACGTTGATGCACCTGCTTCCAGATAACAAACGTCCACCATTACGTGGAAAATACAGAGCAAGTTTTTTTTTTTTTTTTTTTTTTTTTTTTTTTTTTTTTTTTTTTTTTTTTTTTTTTTTTTTTAGCTTACAGAATGAACAGGTGTGCCAAGATCGCTTCAAAAATTCTTGTACGGAAGTACTTTACATATTTACCTCAGACAATAACGAATAAAATGCTTATTTTTGCATACTTAATAATCCCCAAGTTATTTTACCTTAGTCAAGTCATCTATTCAACATAGACAATGAGCAGTATATAACTCAGTTTCACACTGATATAGCATGTAAGTTTATCAAAATCACCTTACGTTATCATGTTATGCAAATATTGCGACCAATTATTCTTCTTTTTCTACGTGTTCAGGATCAATGGACCGTACGCTGATATAAGTTACCGTCTCCATTGCATCCTATCTGATGCTGATTGCGTCAAGGCTTCATGGAGGCCACGCCTACAGCGCTTCCTTGGTCTGCCTGGAGGTCTCCTTCCCGTAGGAAGGATCTAGAAGCTTATAAACCCAATTCTGTAATCTTTCATCCGAGCCACATCATCCGCCCACTACATGTGCTTGGCTGTGATGGTTCCTGCTATGCTGGGTTGTTGGGACAATTCTTCAGACTTTTGGTTGCGCCTCATCCTGTGTGTGCATCCATAACCGTAGCGAAGATCTTCCGAATAACTTTTCTCCCAAAAACCAGGAGAATAACGAAGTCCTGTTTATAGATTCTTAATGTGTCACAGCCATAGAGAACTACACACTGGAACAGGGTTTTGTACAGTCGGATCTTGAACTGTGAGAAGAAACATCTGAAGCGTATCAGTTGTGCCAGGTTGTAGTAAGACCTATTTCCAGCTTGAATTCTCGCATATATCTCTGCTTCATATGAAGATTTCTCTGTGAAAAGAGTACTTCTCTCTTGTAGTAACAGTCTCCCACCTGCAGAGGTTGTAGATCGCTGGCAGTCTGCCACCGCGTCATAACAAAGTACTCTTTCTCGGCTTCGTTCATGAGTAGCCAAAATTAGCTGACAATCGCCTTTTGTGCTCTGATCATTCGTCTCCTCGCCTCTCTAAACTTAGAGAGTAGACAGATGTCATTGTCATAGAAGAAGTATGCTAGTCTCTCCCTCGATTTAAATTCATTCGTTCTTTTGGAAGTTCTCGCGCACTACCTCCGCGAGGGTAAAATTGAACAGAATAAGAGACAGGCCATCTCCTTGCCTGTCACAATTTCAGTTACGTGATTTCTTTTTCAATTTAGCATGCTCTATTCTCATACAGATACTTACCAGATTGATGAGCTTCTCTGCCATCACAAACTCCCGTAAACAGCTGAACAGGCTCTTGTATTCAATCATAGGCCTTCTTCAAATTTACAAATAAAATGTGTTTGCCACATTCACCCAGTTTCTCAGTGAGAGAGAGTGAAGATGTGATGTAACATCGACCACCCTTGCCAGAATCATCCCTGGTTCTGCCCAATCATTGTTTCTTCCACTGGCTCAATTCTGTATGTGAGGCAGTTGGACAGGATGTTGCAGCAGACGTAAAGCAAAGCGATTACTCGTTAGTTGTCTCATTTCAGTTTGTCGCCCTTCTTATGGAAGATGTTTTCCATGCTGCTGGATGTTCATCTTTGGTCCAGATTGCTTGTATCAATCGGTGTACTGTTTCTGCAAGTTTCTATCCTCTTACCACGGATCATTTCAGCCTGTATGCCATTATTCCATATTTCTAGATTTCCGGAAGGCTTTTGACACTGTACCCCACAAGCGATTTCTAATGAAATTGCGTGCTTATGGAATATCTCCCCAATTGTGCGATTGGATTCACGATTTCATATCAGAAAGAACACAGTTAGTTGTAATTGACGGTACGTCATCGAGTAAAACAGAAGTGACATCTGGCGTTCCACAGGAACGCGTTATAGGTCCACTACTCTTCATTGTGTTTATAAACGATTTAGGAGACAATCTGAATAGCTCCCTTAGAATGTTCGCGGATGATGCTGTCGTTTATCGGTTAGTGAAATCAACAGAGGATCAAAAGCAACTGAAAAGCGATTTAGACAAACTTTCTACATGGTGCGAAATTGGCAATTGACACTAAATAAATAGAAGTGTGAAGTAATACACATGACAACTAAAAAAAATCCGCTGAACTTCAATTACGCGATAAATCAGTCAAACCTTAAGGACGTAAATCCTACCAAATACCTAAGAGTTACAATTACGAACAACGTTGACTGGAAAGAACACATAGAAAATATTGTGGGGAAGGCGAACCAAAGGTTACGTTTCATTGACAGAACGCTCCGAAGATGCACCAGCACCAGGCTGCCTACAATATACTTGTGCGTCCTCTCCTGGAGTACTGTTGCCCCTTGTGGGACCCTCACCAGGTGGGACTGACGGAAGACATTGAGAAGGTTAAGAGAAGGGCAGCTCGTTTTGTTTTATCGCGTTACGGGGAGGAAAGCATCACGGAAATGTGGCGCGAATTGGGCTGGAAATCATTAAAAGAAAGACGTTATTCATTGCGGCGTGATCTGTTTGTAAAGTTTCAATCACCGACTTTTACTTCTGAATGCGGAAATATTTTGCTGGCACCAACCTACTTAAGAAGACTTGACCATCCCAATAAAATAAGAGAAATCAGATTGAAAACGGAACGATTTAGGTATTCTTCCTTCCCGCGCGCTATTAGAGAATGGAACGGTAGAGAAACGTTATGAAAGTGGTTAATGAACCCTCTGCCAGGCACTTAAATGTGATTTGCAGAGTATCTATGTAGATGTAGATTTAGATTTAGTCAATAATATAAATTTTATTTATGGTACCTTATTACAGTAGCTTACTTCTAATTTGAAAAAAGTATTATTGAATTGGGCTGGAAATCATTAAAAGAAAGACGTTATTCATTGCGGCGTGATCTGTTTGTAAAGTTTCAATCACCGACTTTTACTTCTGAATGCGGAAATATTTTGCTGGCACCAACCTACTTAAGAAGACTTGACCATCCCAATAAAATAAGAGAAATCAGATTGAAAACGGAACGATTTAGGTATTCTTCCTTCCCGCGCGCTATTAGAGAATGGAACGGTAGAGAAACGTTATGAAAGTGGTTAATGAACCCTCTGCCAGGCACTTAAATGTGATTTGCAGAGTATCTATGTAGATGTAGATTTAGATTTAGTCAATAATATAAATTTTATTTATGGTACCTTATTACAGTAGCTTACTTCTAATTTGAAAAAAGTATTATTGAAGTCTCGCGTTCATGCCAACTTTAACTACCATAGAAAATCAGACTCAGTGGCATAAATGGGTCTCTTCTTTCCACATTTCTGTATGACAGCAACATTACATATTTTTCTCATACTTATTAACATCCAGGATGTCAAATCAGTTGACACTCAACCATAAAAAGAATGAAAAAATTAGGATACAAGTGACGGTCACGAGACTGAGAATTTTAGATCTTGTTCATATATATTTATATATGGTTATATGTATATGCAAAATACCATAGTCTTAGAAAAGAGTAATAGTGTGGTCTTAGCTGCATGTAAGAAATGATGTATAATACATGCACAGGGAACGACTCAGCTGGTAAATGAACCTTCTTTTGTGTCCCGACTTCGTCGCCGCTTTTGTGTCCCAGCCTTGTCGTAGGTGTCGGTGGCCGAGTGGAATGTGACCGACACAGGAATAAAGAGAGCACGCTGGTGCAGGTACGGAGGGGAGCAGCCAGAAACTATAAACACTAGAGTAATTAGAAAGATATATATTGCACAGAATGTAACAATACGTAACTTTTACATAGGACTGCAGAATGTTGATACATAGTTGTTAGAGGCCTGCCTATTGCCTGTACAATAGCAAAGTCTTCACTGGTGCCTATCTGATTACGAAGGTCCTAACTGGTTGCTATCTCAGTCCGAAGTGCCCGGTGTCTTTCCGTGGTGGCCACGAGCGGGGATGCAGCAGAGGGCGCTCGTGGCTGTCGTCGTGAGAACGCCGCGCCGTGCGTGCCTGGCGGCGCGCGGCGAAAGTAGGTGGCGCGCACTTTGTACTTGTGCGACACCACACCCCTCCCCCCAAACCGCCGCGCCGTCGTGGCGTAGGGCTGAGGGCCACGGCGACGGCACTGGGAGGAGGGCCTGGGCGGGGGAGTTACTGGAAGGACGGGCGTCGTAGCTGAGGCTGGGATGGAGACGCCGTCCGCGCCCCGGCATCCGCCTTGCGATCCTCCAGGGAACCCACCGAAACCTGGGGAAGGGCGTACCCCCCCCCCCCCCCCCCGCCCAGAGGGAGCAGGTCATCTTCGTCTGAGGTGCGTGGCCCAGGCGGCTGCGGCACGCACGGTCCCGGAGTCCCTCTCGGTGACGCTGTCATCTGCGGCGGCGACAGCGGCGGCGTCGCGTCGATCTCCATCGGGACGATCTCGTAGTCCGGGGACGAACGATGTGGTTGTGCTCCCTGGCGGTGAACTGGGTTTGGAATCAAGAAACCGGAGACAGGATCGCGCGGCCTATGCAGACGCAATTGGTTTGCGTGGCGCCGCAGCTCCGAACCTGTGGAAGAACGGACAACATACATATTGCGACCGAGCACGCGCTGAATGATGCCCGGCATCCATAGTTTCTTCTTGTTTCCAGCAAACACCCCGTACAGCACCGGCGTGGAAACCTGAAAACGCGTAGCGCCATACGAACCGACTCGGTGCGTGGGAGGCTGCAGCATGTGAAGGAGAGTGCGGTGACGGCGGCCGTGTAGCAGCTCGGCAGGAGACGGGCCGTCACGTGGCATGCACCGATACGTAGACAGGAAAATTTGAAGAGCTTGCTGCCTGGAGTGCTGACCTTTCATCTTTTCCATGTGAGACTTGAATGTTCGAACGAAACGTTCTGCTTCATCATTGGACTGAGGGTGAAAAGGTGCGGTGGTTATATGCTGAATGCCATTCACACGACAAAACTGTTGAAATTCCGCACTAACAAACTGTGGTCCATTGTCACTGACGATAGTTTCAGGCAAACCTTCGATGCAAAACACTGACGTTAAGGCACTGATTGTACTAGACGCTGTCGTTGAGTTCATGGCAATCACGAAAGGAAACTTGCTGAAAGCGTCTACAACAATTAACCAGCGCGTGTTCCAGAAAGGTCCGGCAAAGTCAATATGTAAACTTTGCCATGGTCCATTGGGGCGTGGCCAATCTGAGAAACGTTGCGGAGGAGCCGCCTGATGCTCCGCACAAACGTCATGTTCTCCATCTGAGCGTCCATACCAACCCAGGTACAATGACGTCTGGCCAGTTGCTTTGTCCTAACAATGCCCCAAAGTCCTTGATGCAGGAGGCGTAACACTTCTCGTTGCAGGGAACGAGGAACAATCACTCTTGCTTGGTCGTTGTCGGTATGCAACAACAGTACACCCTGACTTAAAGATAATGCATGACGTTGTGCAAAATAACGTCGAACCAGAGGCCGATCAATGTCTTTGGCTCTGGCAGGCCAACCTGAGCGAACAAAACGTGCTACCACACTTAAGTCTACATCCGCAGCTGTTTCCTGTGCAACCCGACGAGAGTTCAAAGGGAAATATGCGACAGCGGAAGCATCTCTGGAGTCTATCTGACAACATGCCATATCTGAAGAATCAAACGACACATCCTGGCCAATCGGAAGTCGGGAAAGTGTGTCCGCGTTAGCATGTTTAGTGGTAGGTCGGTACAAAATCTCATACTGATAATTAGACAATATCAAGGACCATCTCTGACGCTTTTGTGCCGCACGTGGCGGAATTGGCTTTGTGGGTGAGAACAACGACGTGAGAGGCTTGTGGTCTGTCAACAAATAGAATTTTCTGCCATACAGATAATGATGAAACTTTGTGACGCCGTAAATGATTGCTAAGGCCTCCTTTTCTATCTGACTGTAATTCTGTTGCGTCGGCGTCAGTAGCTTGGATGCAAAGGCAATAGGACGATCCTGACATCCAATACGATGCGACAGAAAGGCACCCAGACCGTACGATGAGGCGTCAACTGCTAACACTACAGGCTTCTGTGGATCAAAGGGAATCAAACATGCATCACTGAGTAGTGCAGACTTTAGTTTGTCAAAGGCAACCTGACAATCTTTAGACCATACAAAAGGAACATTCTTCCTACGTAAGTGATGCAGTGGAGCTGCAATCTGAGAGGCATTGGGAATAAACCTGAAATAATAGTTAAGCTTTCCCATCACTGCTTGCAATTCATGCACATTCTTAGGAGGAGGCAAGTCTTTGATTGCTCGAAGATGTGACTGTAAGGGATGAATTCCTTGGGCATTCATCACATGGCCCAGGACTCTATTTCAGTTTGAAAAAACGAACACTTTGCTTTATTACAACGTAGACCTGCTGCAGTCAACACTTTGAAAAGGCACTCCAGGTTTGCTAAATGTTCTTCAACTGTACGTCCGGATACCACAATATCATCTAAATAGTTCGAACAACACGGTACAGAAACTGTCAGCTGTTCCAAAAAACGCTGAAAAATAGCGGGAGCGGAAGAACTGCCAAAGGGTAGGCGTTGAAATTGAAAAAGGCCCGTGTGAGTATTAATGACGAAAAACTTTTTCGACTCGTCATCAAGTGGAATCTGTAAGTATGCCTCTGGTAAATCAATCTTGGAAAAGAAGCGAGATTGTCCTAATTTGTCCATCAGTTCCTCAGGTCTGGGCAGGGGATAAGTGTCGACAATTGTTTGACTGTTCACTGTTGATTTGAAGTCCGCACAGAGACGAAGTTTTCCTGACGGCTTGGGTATAATTACTATAGGCGAGGCCCACTGACTCGCAGAAACAGGAGAAATCACCCCACTATCTTGCCAACGTTTAAGTTCTTCGGCAACTGTATCACGCAAGGCGATAGGCACTGGTCTAGCTTTACGAAATTTTGGAACTGCAGATTCTTTTAAAGTTACATGTGCCACGAAGTCTTTTGCACTACCTAGTTCCGGCGAAAACAAGTCACTATATTTCTCACATAATGCATTGATTTGGTCCTGAGGCACTACTGACGAAATTTGAAGCACATCACTTTGAATTGATAAACCAAACAAGTCAAAAGCATCTAGTCCAAAAATGTTCTGTGTCGATTCGGCCTGAAGAACTACAAAAGCAACTGTTTTTGTTACACCTTGAAAAGAGGCGGGCAGGCTACACGTTCCTAGCACGGGAATATTTTGACCTGTATAAGCTGTTAACACTTGCTGTGACGGCGACAATTTTGGCGAACCCAGAAGTTCATAAGTATCTTTATTTATTAATGTGACAGCGGAACCAGTATCAAGCTGAAATTGCACCGTCTTATTTTCTATGAAGAGAGTCACAAACAGGTTTTGCTTGCGGCGCTCGACAGTGCGCGAATGTGGGCAACGTCTGCTACGGTTTGTTTACTGCGCTTGCGCGGGCCGCGTAGTGAAGTAAGCGGCGCAGACTCGGCACGCAGCGGATTAACAACACTGTCACTAGATGGCACTACCGCCGGATCGGCGTCCACGCAAGCATGCGAAGCTACTCCAGATGTACTAACTACTGCACTACACAGTACTGGGCACTATTACAAGGAGCAGTTGCAGACGTCACTATTTTCACTACAGGAATGCACTGTTCATAGTCATTTTGCTTGTCCCGAACCCTTTTCCGTTGCACTGTTTTACGCGCTCGTCGGCGCTTGCTACGTGGTGCACTATATAGTTTTGCCATAGGCGCAGAATTACATTCTTGCAATTGAGAACCAAGGATAGCACTGTTCAATTCGACAGCCCGTATAACATTTACAGAATGAACTGTTCTTGCACTCTGCGAAGCACTGTTTGTAACGGTACCGTTCTTTGAGTTTTTAATTTGCATACACACAGACTGTACATGTCCTGATTTGCCACATTGATAACAGGTTGCGTTGCGACTAGGGCAATGAGCACGCTTGTGGCGAGACACACACTGGGGGGCAAGATTTACGTACATTTTTCCGAAATGAGCGTTGGCGCCCGTTATTCAAATTACTGTTTCTAACACGACGGGGCGACCTTTGCGTCGCACTTTTACACTGGTTACTGTTCACTGTCTGTTCAGCACGGCCTGTAGTATTGTAAGAATCACTAGTGCTACACTGAGAACTACGGCTAGGAAAGCGACCGTTACGGCGCACTGAATTTACACTGTGGCTTTGCATTTCTACATCTGCTAAGTCAAAAGTATCATGCGCTTCTATAAGCTGCAGTACACTGTCTAATGAAGGGTCTGACTGTGTCAGAATTGCTGCCCTAATTCTGGGGTCCTGAATGTTCTGCATAATCGCATCTCGCAACATAACGTCACTATAAGAAAGTCCACAAGAGCAAGTAAATTTACATTGTCGGGTTAAGCCCTTCAATTCCGTAATCCACTCTTGGTGTGACTGCTGCGGTAATTTTTTAAGTCTGAAAAATCGGTACCGTGCAGCGGCTACAAGAACTTTTCTCACATAATAAGCATTTAGTGCCTCTACTATTTGTTCAAAGTCTACATCACGAGGAGATGCGAGAGGGAAAAGTTTTTGCAATAGTACGAAGGTCTGGGGGCCCACAATCGATAAGAAAAGGTTCTTCACTCTCTGACCTGTAATTTGATGAGCCGCGACGAGTTCTTGAAACTGTGCGAAATAGTCACTCCATTCTTCCTCACGTTCGTTGTACTGGCGGAACGTCGGAAGCGGTGCGGCGGCAGGTGTGGGCTGCTGATGCGACAGCTGTTGTTGAGTTGTCAACTGCACCACCTCCTAGAGAAGTTGTGTGATTTGCGCCGTCTGTAACTGAATAATTTCCATTAAGTTTGGGTTCGGGGTAGTGGCCATGCTGACCGATTAGGCGCCGCGTATACAAGTAACTTATAACAAAACACAAATGCAATATGAAAGAGGACTCGCTCTGCAACAAAAAAGTCCACAAAATACGTAACAGAATATGTTCCCCCAAAAATCTTATAATAAGGGTGGGTGGGCGGGAGCAATTTTTGCGTGCTCCGACTGCTGCTGTCTGGCTGCTGCAAGCGGGCTGGTCCAAGGTTCTATCCCATCCTCGTCACCACTTTTGTGTCCCGACTTCGTCGCTCCTTTTGTGTCCCAGCCTTGTCGTAGGTGTCGGTGGCCAAGTGGAATGTGACCGACACAGGAATAAAGAGAGCACGCTGGTGCAGGTACAGAGGGCAGCAGGCAGAAACTATAAACACTAGAGTAATTAGAAAGAATGTAACAATACTTAACTTTTACATAGGACTGCAGAATGTTGATACATAGTTGTTAGAGGCCTGCCTAGTGCCTGTACAATAGCAAAGTCTTCACTGGTGCCTAGCTGATTACGAAGGTCCTAACTGGTTGCTATCTCAGTCCGAAGTGCCCGGTGTCTTTCCGTGGTGGCCACGAGCTGGGTTGCAGCAGAGGGCGCTCGTGGCTGTCGTCGTGAGAACGCCGCGCCGTGTGTGCCTGGCGGCGCGCGGCGAAAGTAGGTGGCGCGCACTTTGTACTTGTGCGACACCACACCTTTGATGAAAGGAATGACGGGACAGAAGGACGTAAAATTCTTACTTACTGAATCCTAAGCTATGTCTCAGAAAAAAAAGGAAGCATAGTCTGCTAAGGCAGATATTTGGGTGGAAGTAAACGACGCTCGAGCGTGCGTTCTCCACCTGAAGCGTCGCAAGTGAAGCATGTGCAACTGAAGTGGTAATCACAAATGTGAAGTTTATAAAGTGATCACAAGAAAAGGGTTGTTAAAGTAGAGAGGAATGTTTGCTATGCTCAAAGGAGAATGAAATTAAAATTGTTTAAGACATAATTATTATTTTAATCGTTTTTAGTATTATGTGTGTTATGAATAGGTACGTATAAGTTTTATGTTATCTTTATATATGATGAGGGAGTAGAGTTTATGTAGAAATTTTATGGAAAAGTATGTGCAGTGTTATCCTGATGGAAAGAGAAAGGAGAGAATTAGATTTACACTCGGTGGGATAGTTTCCTTTGGCATTATCCGTTCACATTAATCCAACAGAAACAGTGACAAAGGTGACGTACTAGCCAAAATTGGGAATAAAATGGAGAGAAATTCAAAATTAACATAATTTTAATATTGTTAGAGGTAAGAGAAGGCGATAAGGAGAATATCTGTAGAAAGTCTTTGGTGAGGTGTCGGAGACATTTGTCATTTTTGCATGTTTCAAACCATAGTTAAATACTTTCTTGGTGTTGTAGTGACAATAAAGATAAATATGTTGATATGCGACTAGCCTAATGGACGTATAAAGTAGCACAGTCATTCTACAACCCTGGGTCTGCACCAGTTGAGTGGATGTGAGGCGCGTAGTGTGGATGAGACTTTTTGTCATATGGTAGAGGACAGTCGAGTGAGTCGGACGCCAGGCAGTTTCCATCGCAATTTTGTGCTAGTATTCTTTATATGACGCAATAGCGTGGCGTTTTATTTGGGCTGAGGTCTTTTTATTTCATCATTCTTCGCGAGGCGTCTAGTACCTTGCTAGAGGGTGCAATAAGTCCTCCACCTAGTGGCGTGGCGATTAATACGATGCTACGTAAGGGCTTACCACAGTTGGCGAGTAGAAGGATTCGCCATCGGAAGTAAGTTGCCACTGTTTTGAGACGTGAAGAGCTTCAGCCAACCGCTGCGACGGGGCTGCACCACACCAGTACCCAATCACAAGGCAGGGGAACTTTGATTGACACCAGGCCGCCGTATTGTAATTGACGGAAAGTCATCGAGTAGAACTGAAATGATATCTGGCGTTCCCCAGGGATGTGTTATAGGGCCCCTACTGTTCCTTATTTTTATAAACAGTTTACGATACAATCTGAGTAATTCCGTAAGACCGTTTGGGGATGATGTTGTTATCGGGTAGTAAAGTCCCTAGAAGATCAAAAGATACTGTAAAATGATTTACATAAGACATCAGCATGATGCCGAAAAGGCAATCGACCCGTAATAATGAAAAGTGTAAAGCCATCCATATAACCAATAAACTAAGCCCGTTAATCTTCATTTACACGATAAATCATCAAAATTACAGGCTGTAAATTCAATTAAATACCAAGGAGTAACAACTACAAACATCGTAAATTGGAAAAAAAAAATCTCATAGGAAAAGTTGTAGGCAAAGCGAACGAAAGACTACGTTTTGTTGGCAGAAACAAGATACAACAGTTCCACTAAAGAAATTGCCTACATCACACTTGTGCGTCCCATTTTATAGTACCGTTGCGCATTGTGGGATTCCCACCAAGTGGGATTGACAGACGATTTAGAGAAAGTACAGAGAAGGGCAGCTCGTTTTGTACTATCGCGTTTTAGTGGATAGAGTTTCACGCAAATGTTGCAAGAGTTGGCGTGGAAATTATTAAAAGAACGCGTTACTCGTTGCGACGTAATCTATTTCTTTCACCAACTTGGTCTCCCGAATACGCAAAGATTTTGTTAGCACCCACCTACATAGGAAGGCATGATCATCAAAATAAAACAAGAGAAAACAGGTCGAAAAAGGAAAAATTTAGACGTTCCTTTCGTCCGCGAGCTATTAGAGAATGGAATAGTAGAGAAGCAACATAAAAACGGTTCTATGAAGCCTCTGCCATGCACTTCAATCTTACTTGCAGATATTTATGTAGATGTATAAGTAGATATTAGGTTTTGCTTAAAGCAAATGCAGTTTTAAAATATAACTGTAAATAGTTGTAATTTTCCTAACATCCATTCCCGACGTTTAAGTTACCAATCCAAGTAAGATTATTAATTTGTTCAAAAGACAAACTGTTCATAAAATTGAAGTGAATTTTAGTAAACGGTTTTTTTTTGTGTTCTGTAAATTTGAGCAAAATTGTGTCTTTCAGTGCTCCAAGTGTTGAGCTACCATCATTAAAATGTTTCCGTACACAAATTGAAATATTCAATGGTTACAATAAAGTCTTAACATTATGCTGTAAGCATGATTGATTTCAAATTGAAGTTACTTAAATCATTCGAGTTTAGCATAATATCAAACTATCACACTTGCATTTTACAATCAGTGTTAAATCTTTTAACAGCAACTTATTGAAAATTCATAATAATTAACAACAGTAAATTTTGCTCCTTCAAGTTTGGTCACTGATTTAATTATTAGTTTCATTTCAGAGGATACGACAGTATGTGAAATAGCTGTCTGTGAGTGAAGTACGTATGCTGTGGCGAAATCTGCATCAGATTTTATTTGAGTCGATTGAGAGGCAAGTGTTAATATCGCTTAAATAGCGTAGCAGTTGAGTTTTTCTGTTATGGATTTAGTGAGCTGGCTGCTCAGTAGAAAACGACGAGGTCATTGGCAGGTTGCTCCCAGGGAAAAAGCGAGAGTAAATTTAAGCCGTGGAAGTTGGCGATATTTACAGTTCCTTCAAAGTCTATATAAACGTTTATTTTATTTGAAAGTATGCGTAACTGAATGTAATTGATTATTCAAATACTATTCTGGTACATTAAGGAACGAGTTGTAATTTTAAATCCTTAATATCGCTTTCGCGGTATTTATATAGGGACGACGTTAGTATCGCATCGGGAATGATGAGCAAGGATAATACTTATTATATGGTTTCAGTAATTGACAATCGTGAGCAAGTGAATAATAGTTGATTCTTGATTTGTCTGTAAAGCTGATGTCACGTTTAATTTTATAGATTTCGTGTTTATTGCTTTCAGTAACATATAATATTTTAGTTTTTGACACTGTAAAATAATTTTCTAGCCTTTCCTTGTTTTCAGCTTACATTATGTTTCTAGTACTGAAATAAATAACTGCAGTATTCGTGTCATTCCACATAACTACTTTATGTTCTAAAGATCAATTTCGTAAAAGAAAAATAAAAGAAAATAAAAATAAACTAACTCAGTGCAAATGTTGCTTTAGTATGTAATACCTGATTGAGGTTTAATAATATAGCTCTTGTCCAATGGCGCTCCTCTTATACCAAATAAATTTATAAAAACTGACATGGTACTCACCTTCTTCAGAAATTTCAGTCTACAGGTAATGTGGCCATAAATTTAAAAAATTTCATTTAAGTAAAGTGATTTAAATCCATTCCAGTCAACGATAACGCATGGTGATCGGAACTATTACTTCCTGAGAATGCTACAAATTTTGCAATATTGCATCATGGTTTGCCTCATGTATCACAACCGAAAATCTCATTGCACAAGCCTAATACAGCTAAAACAATCTGATTCTGCAACAAGATAAAGATGTAACACAACAATATTTACCCTGCAAAGTGGTCCCTTAGTAGATACTAGACACCTGTACGCGTCTCAGCGCAATTACAGAACTAAAACTCCACGAAATTACAAATGAGTATTTCTAATAACGATCACGGAACAATAAAAGGCCTAAATTGTTTCGTCCGCAATATATGCCTGTTACTCTGTAGTAAGTTACAATAATTGATCATGTATGCAGATTATCTGACGGACATTACTTTCAAAGTTGTCTCTAACACATAGTTTACGGCTTACATCAACTTTGGTTAATTACAGTGGATACTCCTAGCTTTACAAATTTTGTTAGTTCCAGTGCCTGCGGCAGGTTTTAGCAGTTTTAATCCAGTTTAACTCTGGTGCAACTAGTAAACGAATTTCAAAGCTGCAGTGTGTACATCCAATGTCTCTGACCAAGACTTTGTGCAGAATTTTAATTTTGTTCACTCCATTATCCACGGGCTTCCTTATTAGCTTAGTTTCGGTCTCGGTAAGCGTAGATGAGCAGATAAATCTAGGAGATATTATTAGCCTATTCATTCCATATGTGTTTCGACCTGAAACTATTTTAAGCGTACGAAAGGAATCGATTGCTTCATAGTTATTCCATCAAGTGGCCGAGCGCATTGAGGCTCTATGCTCCAATGTGCGAGGCCGTTCCCCGTCGGTGGTTCGAATCCACCCTCGCCATGGACGTTTGTGTTCTGATTACTATAAGATAGTTTATAAGTAGTTTGTAAGTTTAGCGACTGATGACCTCACAGTTAAGTCCCACAACTTTCACAAGCATTTGAATTTGAAGTGAGTTTCCGTGACCTGCAAAAGCTTTAGCGCTTGGGGTAATAAATAAATTTCGTGTGTCTCATTGGCCTGGGGTGTATTGGATCTTCCACGCGAGGAAATCAGCAAGAAGTCTATATGATATTCTTTTAACGAACTTTAAAAACTTGCGACCTCTTGCTGATTCAATGAAAGAGTAGGCTTTCGCGGCCGTTGTCACCGTCAGTACAATTCTTGGTATGAGATCCTGTCGTAATTTCATAAAATCTACCGACTTTTCGGCCACGGGAGTGCTGTCTTTCCTCGGCGTCGACGTCTACCGAAAGACCAACGGTAAACTCGGCCACAGAGTGAACAGAAAGTCCACCAGCAAGGACAGTTACCTCCACACATCCTCCTACCGTCATCCCATGCAGCAGAAATCCGCCCTTGACATTCTAACAAGCAGCGTCTATTAAACCAACAATGCCGATTACGTACATGCAGAACTAAGACACATCACATCCACCTTTGCGGCCAATGAAAATGGGATGTGTGGTATAAACAAGACAATCAAATATTTGTTGAACTTGTGGGACTTAACTACAGGGTCATCAGTTTCTAAACTTACAAACTACTGATGAATTAGCTAATACTAAGGACGGCACAAATATCCCTGCCCGAGGGGGGATTCGAACCCACGACCGTAGTGGCCGTTACTATTGCGCCGCAGACGGCTCGGCCACCGTGGCCGGCAAACAAGACAATGCCCAGAAAGAATGAAAGCAATAGAGAGGAGCAGGAAGAAACACTAAGCATCGCCCTACAATCTTACGTGCAAGGCGTCACTGAAAGTGATGGAAAAGTGCTTCGTCGGGCAGACATCAAGCCAATCGTCGGCAGCACCAACAAGATTAATAATGCAGTAGGTTCAGGAAAGAACTCAGTTGACAAGCTCAATAATGAAATAATTCCCAATTTGCGATCAGTTATGGCTTTCCTTTACTAAGTTTAGATGGAATATCATACTGCGGCCAATGAAAATTTGTGCCCCACCGGTATTCGAACCCGGGATTTCCTGCTTACAAGGCAGACGCGTTGACCACTCCGCCACCGGGTACACAGTGACCAGCCCGACTGCAGAGGACTCTTCCCTGCACGTCTCCCACCACACCTAAATTCGCCGCACTTTGGTATTCAATCTAAACTAAGTACAGTGAAGCCATAACTCATCGAAAATTACTGTACAGCACTTGATCTTTATCCCACGAACGATAGGAAAATTATACAATCCATTCTAGTGCTGCATAAATAAGATGTGTTGGAGGCGTTGTGAGGATGGAAAGGGTGTCTGATTTGCAAATAAAAGATAGGATTCAAGTTAATATTTGGTATATTCTGAAATACCAGGATACATATCGGGACTCGCCCTGGGGTCGGATGCAATGAGTGCCAGTCTACGTTAGCGGCTTAGTAAACGGAAATGGTAAATGCTGTGGTTCACACAGTTGGTGCTGATACCGAACAGCCGCTAGGCGAGAGCGGACAGCATGCGGCCGTTTGCCCCGCACAGAGGCTGAGCCTCTGGACTGCGTCTGTTCTGTACGAGAACTAAAAAACTGAAGAGAACCCAAGAAAGTGATTCTCGCACCACTGAGTCCTCCAGCAGTAGCACACGTGATCAAATGTGGGTGCCTGCTATTGGCTCCACGGTAGCATGGAAACATCAGTAGTTTCAGCACGGACGCCAGGAGGGTGGCGTGATTTTAGAATCAGCATTCAATACTGGTTCTGACTGGATCTGTCCTGCAAGGTGGGCAGCCTTGGTCACGTTGTCGAGGTGTATGTCGCAGTGGGAGAACACTTGTAAAATTTAGGCGAAGTTTCGAAATAAGTTTTTTGAATTATTTCCCTAAACTATTCTAGACTGGCTGGTCATCCTGAACATTACGACTTATATCATTCATTGACGGCTGTAAAGTCGTCAAAATTACATAAACTCGGTAATGCTGGCGTCTGTCAAATCGGCTGCGAGTGTGAGCTGGTGCATAAAGGAGGTACCAGACGATCAATCAGTACGGGGCTATGTGAACATCAAAGGTGTATACGGTTTGTACAGCTAACGAGGTCAGTAGTTTCAGGGCACCAATCTAATAGCTACAGCCCTGCCAGACTGACCAACATACAGTTTCCCACAATGCTTGCATGTGATCTTGTATACACCACATGCAAGAATTGTGGGAAACTGTATGTTGGTCAGTCTGGCAGGGCTGTAGCTATTAGATTATCAGAACATGAGAGAAGCTGCAGGTTAAAAAAGACAGATTCAACCTTTGCTCAACATCTGCTCAGAGAAGGCCATGATTATGATGTAAACTGTGAGATTCTACATCCCCTGAAGAAAAGAAGAAAGATGACACTACTGGAAATATTGGAAATCAATAAACATTTGGCTCAGGATGCTAGTTTAGAATTAAACGATCAGATCCAGTTCCCCTCTACACCTCTACTGAAATAAGTTTTATTTTCAACCTTCCTTTTTAACAAAAATAATCCTATTAGTTTTGATTCTTTACACATATTTATTATATTTTTATATAAATGTTAATAAGTCTCATAAATAAGTTTTTGCGATGTACTTTCCTGTGAAGTATCGATTGTCTGTGATAACATCTTTGTAAATCTTAACATCTTTGAAAACATGTGTACTACATTCAGTTGTCACCTGATGATGGCCTAAGAAGCCGAAAGCCGGTTTGTGACAAATAAAAAAGTTTTGCAGAACATCAGGAAGTTGTTCCTTTTTTATATTATTATCATGTTCTGTCAAGTACCGACGGAAAAATCAATTAATTATATTGTATATATATATATATATATATATATATATATATATATATATATATATATATATATATATATATATACGTCTGAATGATTTGGCTCAAAACTGGTGGGAAGGTAGCTTAGAAGCAGGATACTTTTTGTCTCGTTCGACCGCGTTCCCGTGACATAAAACATCTATCTATATTAATAAAAATGAATTTCCACATGTATGAAAGCTCATCACTTGAGAATAGCTTCACAGATTTCTCTGATCTTTCCTTTGTTCTCTTCGTAATTCACAGGACAAGGTTTGTATGAAAGAAATTTTTTGGAAAATCAACTGGAAGATACAAGTAATTGAGAAAAACTGAATGTACTCTTCCAGCTCTGTTCAGTTTCTAGATTCTCCAACAGTCAGCTTATTAATTCGCTACTCGCCTAGCAACCAAATAAGCTATAACGGAGCGAACAAATACGCCAAGGAGTTTAGAATACAAGTTTAAAACAGCCAGACAGATTTAACATGAAACTTTGTTTCTTCAGAAGTCAAATGTTCAAATGTTTTTATAGCTGATGGGACTTAACTACGGGGTCATCAGTCCCTAAACTTACGAACTACTTATGAACTAGCTACTACTAAGGACGGCACAAATATCCATGCCCGAGGGGGATTCGAACCCCCGACCGTGACTGGCGCGGCGCAGAGCGCTCGGCCACCGCGGCCGGCCTTTAGAAGTCCCTCCGTATTTTTCTTGCCTCCATCGTCTTACCGGTGTGATCATATCTTTGGGGCATTGCAAAGATAGAATCGATGTCAGTTCGTGGTATTTTGAAAGACAGATCGTGGTTTATTTTTCTGGAACAATGCCTTCATTGCGGCGTCGTGATATCTGTCGGCGTACGCGCAACGACATGACGATTAAAACAGCGCTAGGCCTCTTGTTGTAAGGTTGTGGTATAAATTCTTGTAATGCCGTGCTTTTTCCATGGGTAGTTGTACGTGTCGTGATAGAGAGTTGGTCGACCATCTGCTCTGTTCGTATTCTCTTCGGACGGAAAGACAAAAAATACCGTTCATTAACAAGCGTTACAATGAACGCAACACAAAGACTTTCGAAACGTTGTATTTCCATTTCACTGATGGTATTTCAGTTAAATGTTTTGTGTCATATGCAATTTCTATCATAAAAGTATGAACATGCTACATTTAATTTTGTATTTCATTAACAAGCGTTACAATGAACGCAACACAAAGACTTTCGAAACGTTGTATTTCCATTCCACTGATCGTATTTCAATTAAATGTTTTGTGTCATATGCAATTTCTATCATAAAAGTATGAACATGCTACATTTAATTTTGTTTTCCATTCAAATGCTTGTAGAACTTAAGGGACTTATCTGCGGGGTCATCAGTCCCTAAGCTTACAAACCGAAGTACCTTACACTAAAGACGGCACAGGCATCCCTGCCCAAGGGGATATTCGAGCCCCGACGGGTGTGGTGGAACGGCGACAGGATAACTGCAATGTTTAATATTGTTATTTATGTTCTTCTTTAGTCCCTAAACATGATATTATTCTGACACTAGAAAGGTTTTATCAGTTGCTAGGACGTTGTTGATTAGTTATTTACAGTTCCCTAGCAACACCAATAGTCATAAGCTAACCGTGTAAATTCTCTAGACTTCGTCCGAAGTGTCCCGCACCACAACATAAATTAAAATTTGTAGGAATAATTCCTTTAAACAGTTGATCAAAAATAAATAAGGTTTTTGTACAAGCGGGGCATGGAAAATAATCTGTAGCCGTTACTGAAATTTCATCAAAGTTAAACACAGGCACTTGTATTTGCTGTCCTTAACTCGTACTGAAAAACTTTAACAATTCACTGCCTTCTAAACAATGGTTTTCCACATTCACACTAAATAAAAATATAATGTCACATTCGAAGCTAATGAGTACTGATTCAAACAAAATTAAATTGTTTTCTGAAATAAATCGAGATTCTTCACAAGAATCCAATTTCTCTTGCTATAAAATATACTTGATCATAAATAAATCTTCCTAAATACAAGATATATTTCAACATTAACAAATATTTATTCTTCTTCATGTTAATACAACGTCAGCTTAGCAAGAAACGTGAACATGGACAACTAGCTTGGACTGAATCTCCAAATAAGACTAACAATAATTTAATATTATTTTCTTTTCTTCTTTGAAACGATTGAAGCGCGGCAATAAAGAAGGCGCAGCAGCATTCGTAGCTTTCGGTTAAATTTTCATAGTGACCGTCTGCTGCAATGTTGGCTGCGGCGGCGACGACGCTGCCCTTGTTGATTGCGGTGCCTCGATCGTACATGAAACATAAAGAAACATAACATTTTTAAGAATCATATTATAAACAATAAAACATTTACATAAACATCAAATATGTATGCATTCTAAATAAAATGTTCGTTTGGTTTCATTATTTATAACAGAGGTAACATAGGAAAATGAAGCACAACTATCTTCTCCCACTACACGGGGAGCGGCCTCGCGCCTAAATACTCTCGG
This sequence comes from Locusta migratoria, assembly GCA_026315105.1. NCBI lineage: Eukaryota > Metazoa > Arthropoda > Insecta > Orthoptera > Acrididae > Locusta > Locusta migratoria. Next base: position 545,703,101 of record CM048747.1, on the reverse strand, counting down.
CCGCCCTGCCATCACAGCTCAATTCGATTCAAAAACTATTAGGGAGATATAAACATGTTTGAAAAGCATTTATATTCTTCTCACTGCGAGAAAAACATGCTAAGCCGTATTGTAAATGTGTGTGGTTTTGTTTTCCTTTTCCAAGTGATTTTTAACATAGAATAGGTGTTTCTTTTTTGGTATGAAACGGATTTAAAAAGGAGAGGGGGTTGATAAAGACGCAAAAAAGAGGGGGGAGGAGATGGAAATTATGTGGGATAAAAGGGAGTGGCGTGAAGGTATGGAGAGGAGGAAGGAAGGGATAGACATACACATTAGTTACTGCGAAGCGTTGCCGGGATTGCTAATTAAACAATAAACGGTGTCACATCGAAAAGCATTTAAATAGGAGATTTATCTGAAGATGATATTTTTTTATATAATGTACTTGAATTAAGTCAACGTGAAGAGTTGGTGAATGGTAATTAACATTTTTTCTAGATACTGTCAGACTTTTAAAGAAATATGTTGATGCAAAGTGATGATTGCCTCGGTATTAATTGAAATTACATTGTGGTAGACATAAACAAGACTGACAAATGAAAGTAGAATTAAGCTAATTTTGAAGAATGCTTCCAAGCAATATATATCGAAGGTGCGACTGTTACGGTGTAACATATCGATTGTGAGAACTGCTGCGCCGTTAGCGTGAATTGGAAATGTACATTGAGAACCAGGCACCTCTTGGGTGTAACATTTTGTTTTAATTATGTAATTTTGGCTAAAAATACTGTTTTCATTGACAACGAATAGACGTTGTGGGTCGTACATAGCACGCGATTCCAACTGTTGGCATCGAGGTGTTGTGTAGTTAGAATAGTACTTTTGACAAGCTAAACGGTAGATGTCTATGCTGATTGACAAAGGTACTTCTACATATTAACGCATATGTCATAATTTTAAATGATGTGGTTACGCAGGAACCTAAGACTGCAGCTTAACCTATTATTGTACTTCTTCTACCCCTTTTCTCTCTCTGTCGATCTCCTTGTATCTAAAACGATGTTTTATTTATGGGAGAATATATAAGAAGTAAAGGTGTCTTGCATAGTGCATTATCCAAACAAGAAAAGGTAGTAATCAAAATACAAATTACATCCAACATTCATAGATTCATTTTAATTCAGTAACTGATTATAAAAAACATTTATTGTTATTTTTCTAAGATATAATTTGAATAAATTATTTGGTGAGCCCAACTATAAGTAAGCTATATAAAGTCCTCCGAGCGACAAACATTCTCAGATCCACTCCACAGTAGTTATACATTCCCCTTATAACATCACTAATTATTTTCATTCTCGGTCACTATGCGTTCAAATATATGCTCCGCAACCCGATCAACGAGTACTGTCATTCTTTGCAAGCTTTCCTATACTTAGTTGTCTACATAAACTGTATAAAAATGGGCTGGAACTTTGATTCTAGAATTCTATCTTATACGACATCTTGAGCTGACAGGTAACTAATTTGCTTCTTCTACCTTAAAGGATTGGTAAATAATTCAGCTTATTTATATAAAGGAAGATTATACATTCGAGAATAGATCAGTTCCAAGACTGCGAATTGGAACAAATTCATCTGTAGAAAAGTATGCATTTCTATTTGGTATTTTGGACCAATGAATCATTTTGGAGGAATCATTGTGTGTCTCAGAAAACATCTTGGGAACGTTAGTGGATATACATGCGAACCTGCTCCTACACGGTCAAGATTTTAATAAGAGTGAACTTTGTGATAAATTCACTAGTGCTGTGCAAACCACTGAAGCAAACAATCACAATAATAATAACATGTATCCAGGCAACTGCAACAACGGAGACAGAAGTAATAAGCACAATTCTAACTATGACGCTAACTTGATGCTGGAAACTCCCGTACTTCCGCTTCAAATGTTGGATATAATCCAATGCAGGATAATTCACACCAGAACCATAGCTGGAATATAAACAGAAACTACAAACAGAACTAACAGCAACAGTAGTGGTGACATGCACCTCCGGCCATTATCCAGTTAATGGTGAACAAACGAACATCAACACAGACACATCCAACAAACTAATTTGGACTGCATCGTGCCCCGGAGGAGCGGTCGATGAGTGTCAGAGGGGTACATACGGTACATACGGTACATAAAGAACCAATTACTTGAAGATGCGTTATCCTAGGACGTAAATAGCCACAGTCATGAAGAAATCAACGCTTTACCAATAATAGAAGTTTATGCTACTACATAGCAGGAATCAACATAATAGCAATTTTGGATACTGCTGCGTACGTAAATGTCGTATCTTGTGCTTTATATCAATAGATACTCGAGAGGACAAAATTCCCTATGTTTCCTGTACAGAACTGTAGTGGTAGCTATTGGATCTCGTTTGCAGAATGTTCGAATGAAGGTATTGATGCAAGTGGAAACATGAAATTTAGCTACTTCATGCATGTTCCTAGTTGTGGAGAGATTGTTAGTGGATTGTATGTTGGGTGTCCCACAACTCAGAGAGAGGGATGGATTAAACGACTTCTCTATAGGAAGGTTTTATTTTAAGTATGAGGGCTATAGGATTTCCATACAGTTGATCAGGAGGTAGCAACATTGTGAGAGATATTCACATAAGAGACCAATACAACTGATAAGAACCAGTACTTTTAACAAACATGGAAGATGTTTCCAGATAAGATTTCTCTTACATTGTCAAGGAGAAATTAAAGGATCTTAATCATCTAACGATTGAACAAAACCAGCGACTCTACGACTTATTACACTCAAAAGAACTGTTCTTTAATGAAAAACCGAGAGCCATCAAAGGATTTATCTGCCGATTAAATGTCATGCCTCTCCGAACTTATTGCCACACATACTACCTCGTTCCTTGGCCGCTACGAAAACCTGTAAAAGAAGAGATACAACGAATGCTTGACTGTGATCTAATAGAACCATCTACCATATTGTTCGCCATTATCAGTAGTGCCCAAGAAAGAAGGAAAAGTCAGATTAGATCTTGATACACAAGAAGTAAATAAAATTATTATTCTAATGAGAACTAAACCTGAGAACATAGAAGTCTTAATTCAAAATTTTAGCGGAACACAAAATTTTTCCTCGATTGACCTACGAGCATCATTCTGGAAAGTTCAACTACATCAAGAAACAAGACAGTACATTGCATTTGTTCATGCCAGTAGACGGTATCAGTTTAATGATGTTCCATTCTGATTAAATGTTAGTTCTGGGATCTTTATAACTGCACTAGGCCAAGCGTTAAGAAGCAAATAACGGTGTCTGTGGATGATCTTTTAACAGCAACAGAATCACGGTAAGAGCATTTTCAGTTGTTGCAACGTGTCTTAAATGTCTTTGAGGAGTCTGGAATTACAGCCAACCATCAAAATTTGAAGTTTGCGCTGCTAAAGATGAAGTTTCTTGCACACTCTATAAACAAAATTGGAACTTTACCTGATAAGACAAAGATTAGTGCTATAAAGAACGTTCCTACACCGTATAATCAGAAACAGTTGAAAGGATTTCTGGGCCTCACGGCATTTTAAAACATACGTGCCTAACCAAGCACTTAATGCTGAACCACTAATGTCTCTGCTCAGAAAAAAAATGTTGCCTGGCGTTGAACAAATGAAAGTCAACAAGTATTTGATGCAATAAAGACAGCTCTAGTTAATGCACCACTGTTGTACCAACAGGATATGAATGAATATTTTTGTTTATCAACACACTCGTCGAACATGAGATTTGGAGCCTGTTTATTTCAGATTAGGAGTATCTATGGCAAAAAACAGTTCTGTCTGATTGCATTTGAAAGCAGAGTTCTGACTGCCTGTGAGAGACCATATACAACAACGGAACATAAAGCACTTGCCAGTGAATGGGCTTTTAAGAAATCTCATCATTATTTATATGGATCAAAAACTACAATTTATACAATCAGTCTTTACAGTTTCTCGAAAACTGAAAATTATTACATCCGTGTCTCTCTAGATGAACCATTACTTTACACAAATTTCAATTCGTAATTAAATATATTCCTAGCAAGCTAAGCATCATAGCAGATGTATTATCGAGATATCCTGAAGGATTGTCAGCAGAATTATGTCATCATAATAGCTACAACTACTCATATTGTTAATTAATGATGAACACTACGGGACCTGCTACTGAATTTGCGTGGAGAGATGGCTAAACTTCAGGACAGGGATCCGAAATGTAAATTAATTACATAGAAACTTGCTATTTCACAACCATCATGAATATCACAGTGTTACACAGTAGCTTATGGTATACTTTTCCATCGTAACCACAGTCTACACACTAATTGGCGTGTGTACATCACGACAGATTACGAACAGAATTTAATTCAGCATACTAACTGTGCTTTGAGCCATTTCGGAGTGAATAAAACAGCACAGAAGACAGGGTCACTTTCCTACTTTCAGAATATATGCCGAAGGGTACAACTGAAGAGGTGTATTACTTTTCTTTAAGGGAAACCTGAGAACCAAGGCACAAACAATTTTCTCCATACAGTTATTCATACGACACCAAGACCTTTAATATCTACTGATGTTTGTCGACCACTTCCAAGATCATGAGAAGGGGTGAAGTACATAATAGGATTTTACGATGTTTTTACCAAATACATTAAATTATATCTACTGAAGGCAGCAATTACCACAGCGATTCTCAGAAAGCTAGTTAATGAATATATGCCACATACAGGCAAGCAAGAAAAAATCTTATCCGCCAATGCACCAATTTTCACTAGTTTCCTTTGGAAGAATACTACGTTTCAAATCAACATCAACCAAATACTAACAACTTGCTATAGGCCTCACTCCTATCCAATCGAGATTATATTTAGGGAATTGAATCGATTTTTGAGGACTTACTGCCATGCCAAACAAACTGCATGGATTGAATATCTGCCAAAATCTAAGCAAATAGTTAAAAATTTACCTCATTATGCTGCATAAAGAAATGGCATATTCTGTATTCAGGGCCATATGTCATAGTGAAAATTCTGAAACGAGGAGCAAATGTGCTAACATATCCAGGTTCTACGAAGATTAAAGGACTGTTTACTCATCACAATTTAAAACGATATTCCGCTGAATAGCGATGGGACAGTAACAAAAAACTGAACCATCAAGAGTTAGTATTTTTTCTTTCTTTGTACACAGTGTGTAAGGAGGCGCGTCCAGAAAGTAAGTTACGTTTGGATATATAAAAGAAACGGCTACAGATACAGGAAGAATATTGATTGTACAAAAATGTACAACTGTTAAACTACTTTTCTACATAGCTTCCGAAATTTTGTAGGCAATTGTCATAGTATGGCACAAGGTTTTGTGTACCTTTTTCATAGATGTTGCCGCCTGTGTATTCAACCACGTGGTAACATGATCTTGCAGCTCGTCATCATCGTTGATGTGTTGTCCACCAAGGACAGATTTTAGGTGTAAGAAGAGGAATACTGTCAAAAGATTTTTTTTTAACGATAATACCTGACCTCACACACCGAATGTGACCAAACAATTCTTACGGGAATTTCAATGGGACTTTATTGATCATCCTCCAAACAGCTCGAACCTCTCTCCTAGCGACTTTCATCTTTTCGTACATCTAAAATCTGTCCTTGGTGGTCAACACTTCAACGATGATAAAGAGCTGTTAGCACATGGTTGAATACACAGGCGGCAACCTTCAGTGAAGGATGCATGCAAGAACTTGTGACACGCTATGACAAGTGCCTACAAAATTTCGGCATTTATCTTGAAAAGTAGTTTAAGAGTTGCAGAATTTTGCGCAATAAAAATTTCTTCTGTATCTGTGTACAATTTCATTTTATTACCAAACGAAACTTACTTTCTGGACGCGCTTCCTCATATATATTAGAAAAAGAGCCTTATATATATATATATAATGCTCTTTTTCTAAAAAAAAGTTTCGGGGTACTCCAACATTAGATATAATGCAGTGAAAATTACTTATAACTGAAGCATGAGATATCACCCGTCGGCTTTTAGCTATGACGTCATCATGTCGAACTGCAAAACAATGGTATCGGACTCTTGAATTTACTTTCAAAAATGTTTGTAGAGCTTATGGGACTTAACTACAGGGTCGTCAGTCCCTAAACTTACAAACTACTTATGAACTATCTTATACTAAAGATGGCACAAACAGCCATGCCCGAGGGGGCATTCGGACCCCGACCGCAGCGGCCGTGCAGACCGTGATGGCACGCCCGCAGACCGCTCGGCCACTGCGGCCGGCTCAATTTACATTACTACAGCTCAAATGAAGCCGGTGATACCAAGAAACACCCAAACATACAAGAGAATGTGGTGCCGGAGCATTTCAGTTTACATCACCTCAAATGAAGCATGAGATTAGCATCAACAATAAATGCTATCGTACACTTCAATTTATCTATAATAACCTCAGATGAAACGCGGGGGCACTACTGGCTGCCAGCAATGCAGCTGAGAATGGTTGCTGCAGCTTGAACATGCTTAAAACAGCCAATGACATTGTTTTTCCCACAAAAACTGCACTGGTTTCGTTCGTATTGTATTTGTCAACATGAAGAAGTGAAATAAAAAAAAAATATCTGCTTGAAATAAATCATTGGCTTGCTTCCAAGTTCTCAACATCGAAAAAAAGTTACTTTGTGGATGAAAAAGTTTAGGGGTACGCGTCCCCCAGCGTTCCCCCAGAAAAAGAGCACTATATGGAAAGTCCAGGTTGAAATTAATAATATAGTAAGGACAGTTTACACTCACCGCAAAGACCAGATGTTGAGCTGCGACAGGCACACAAAAGACACACATATACATCACTTTCAGCTGAAAGTGTTGTATGTGTGTGCTTTTTGTGTGCCTGTCGCAGCTCTTCGCCTCGCCTTTGCGGTGAGTTGTAAACTGTCCTTGTGTGTGTGTGTGTGTTGAGACATTCCCAAAGACCTAGTTATTAGGATATTTATGACTTTAAGAAGATTTATTTGTGTGTGGACAGTGTTGAGGAGTTTCTCCGGTATGATCTACTTAAAGAGTATTAGCAAATTAAGAAGAATGTTTTCTGGACTGTATTGAGACATGTCTTCACAGTGATGTATTTGTAGATCATAATAGGATGTAACAACAATTATTATGTGGACTATGTTTAACTGTGCGTAGTGATGACTTTAAAACTGTGCATTAATAGATATACCAGTTTCTGAACTGGAACACTTATCTGAATACTTCTTCTTCCTTCTTCAATATTTATTGATATGTGTGATAATCGTAAGTTTTTCTGTCATTTTAAGTTTTTCTTTCTACAGTGTGAACAATATGTTATGAACACGTACTGCATATTAAGAAGCTACCACTGAGTTTTAGTATTGAAAAATGATTGAAGATATTTTTTAAGTTTTAATTAGTGTGTCCTTCAACCAAAGAAGCAAGATAATTCAGACAGTAGCCACAAGTATTGCAATCTAATTTTCTATGAGTTTAAGAAGCAAGTTAACGGTATTCAGATGTGTGAATATGTTAATTGGCATTTTATAAAATGAATTACAAAATCACAGACTTAAATCTTATAAAAAATAATCTACTTATCTGTAATGAACATATAGAGTATACAATTATTAATTTGGAATTTTACTGGAAATTTGTGAACCGCTGATTAATGTTTTAGACTCTTTGATCAATTTTGGAACTTTTCATACCATGAATGATAACCACAATGCCTACTGAGGACAGATAGAATGCACTGATTTATTATCAGTGGATTCTAAACTGATTCTACCTTTCATTTTGGAGCATATTAAGGAGCAATAACCGATTTTTTTTCAGGCAGTCAAGTAATGATCTTGTATTTATATATGTGGGAATTATATTTAGTGAACCCCATCGCTGTTTCTGATTCCGAGACACCTGGTGTTCGCGACTCAGGTTAATGTGCCAGCCACCCCACGCAGACCAACATCCAGCCTTCCAGCCTGGTCGCCCTGTCTAGACCATCTGTCCGTCTCTTCCACAGCTGACTTCGCAGCACAGCTCTACGTCTCGTCGTTTTTGCCAAGAAGACAAAAATAGTTTTCATGTATTTTCTAACGCATTTTGATCTTGCCTATTCTTCAAATCTTTATTTACTTTTCAGTCAAATAATAAAATTTTCATTAAAGCTCAAATAGTCCATTCTATTCTGTCTTTCTAGAATCAGACTGGTGACCTATCGTCCATATGTTTTCCTAGGTTTTTCTGTAGAACAAAGTTGTCCAATGGCTAGGTCTTACCAATGTCAATCTTCCTAGGTTTTGTAGTACCTCCATACAAATGAAAGCAACCAGCCTGAATTAGGTCAAGACTTTGTGATACACTTTTCTTATTACCCAGTGCACAAAGTTAACACCTCTTTTAGCTTTGTCTACTCAGAGGGGCCATATAACATCACTAATTATTTTCATTTTCAGTCAGCCACTGTGTATTCACATATATGTTCTGCATCCTGATCAAAGAATACTGTCATTATGTCTATTCTTTGGAAGATTTCTTATGCTTAGTTATATATATATATATATATATATATATATATATATATATATATATATATAAGAATGGAAATTTCCATTCTAGAATTCGATCTTATACTACATCTTGAGCTGAAAACTTGCTTCTTCTGAATCATCTTAAAGGACTGTTTTCAGCTTATTTATATAAAGGAAGATTATGTATTCGAGAAGTGACCAGACCCGACACCAAGAACTTGAATAAATGTATGCATTTCTCTTTAGTACTTTGGACCTATCAATCGTTTTGGAGGGATCGATGTGTGTGTCAGTAAACATCTTGGGAAGTGGAGATACACGCGAACCTCTTTCTACACGGTCATGAATTTAATGAGAATGAACTTTGTGATATATCCCTCAGTGCTGTGTATACCACTGAAGGAAATACTTCATTTATTTCATCAAGAAAAGCATCACTTATCCCAACATTGTTCATTGAGCGTGGGAAAAACCAGATTAATATTTCTAGGGGCGAAGATCGCCGAATGTAAGATGCCCAGCAGTTTGCAGTTGATGCAGCTACGGTGCCAGCACTTCTCAACAGGTCGTATCCAGTAAATATTTTTACATTTGTAATTAATCTGATTTTATTATCAATTCTCTGATAAGACATTACCAACATGCACAATGTAATTAACCCTCCAATATTAAATCTCGAACTAAACCTAAACATGAACTCTGGCATTACGAGATAAACAACAAACGTTTATTTCATGTTAATTTGATTTATTGTGTTAATTTAAGCCCTGTGATTTATTAACCGTAACAGAAGATGCATGTCTCACTGGAAACTGCAGTCGCTTGAAGATAAAAGGCAGATCTGTGAGAAATAATGGGTACTTGCTGGATGTACACTGGTTCAGTCTCTTCTTTTCCTTGAATCTCTGTAGAAGTGTATTGCTTTCGCTGGCAGCCGTGTACGCTTCATAGTTCAATTTCAAATTTGTCAAAAGCACTGACAGCATTTAGGTGTTTCCAAAAGCTGACTGAAATACAAGAGCGTTTTAGTAGTAGATACGTAAATCTGTTAAAACGTGATGCATGATGTGACAGGGTTTATTAACTCATATTTATTGAATTATATGTTGTATATTTCTATAACTTTGCAGGTATATATTCACTTGTATGAGTGCTGTACGTCTGTAAAATTGTTTTTCATGATAAAGAGGTAATAGATTGAAACCTGATGCGTTTTCCATGAACGATACTCTTTATGTCGTCGTATCTAATTATGTACGTGTCGCGGTAGAATTTCGAAGGTCCATTGAGCTGAATGTGAGTATATTGTCTGTTAAATTTTCTACTGTTAAAATAAGTACTGAAGAAATTATAAATTGCAACGCCATACACACAAACAAACACACAAACACTCTGATTTCTATATAAAAATTGAAAAAAAAACACAAAAAAAGATATTTCAATGATGGATCGACACCTGGAACCTTAGAACCGCTTGAGGTACTGATCAGGAAATGTAATCATATCGTGACCTTCCTGTTGTGGAGTCGCAATTAGCTACAACGCCGACGGTCAACGCAAATCGCTCCATAGTAATTCGGTCGACAGGGGCGCCTGCAGTCTCTGAACCTCTATACACAGGAAGATGGGGCCTCCCTAGACATGCCAGCGCACTACAGCGGCACGGGATAATTCTTGTCATTACCAGGCAGTTCTAAGATCCAGCTGTCTCGATTCAGGAATTCCATCGCTTTGAGGCAGCAGTCTGTCTATACACAAGTCAGAACCATTTATTATTACATTGTGATACTGTATAATCGATAGAAAAAATTTGTACCAACACATGCACATAAGATTTCCGTATACAATTCATCATAATGAAATATCATGTAGAGTAAACAGTTCTTTTAGTTAGAGATGTTGTCGACATCCTTGCTAGTCACGGTCCAAGTGCTGAACCCACTTGTTGTCGCGTGAAGTGAGCGCCACACACCAGACGTAAGAGAACGATGGTGAGGAAGGCAGCGATCGACCGAAAGCCAATCGCAAGCAGGCGCCGCGCATCCTGGAGGGAGTAACCGACGATGCGTGCCTTATACAAGCGGCTATATCTAGGCTTGTTGTTGTTGTTGTTGGTTGTTTTAAGGGGACTAAACAGCTAGGTTATCAGTCCCCTGTTCCTAGCTGAGAGTCAACTGTCAAAGATAAAACAACGCCCTGAAAATGACACTGCACAAAAGGGCAGGTTAACAATAGACAAGTCACTGACAATACAAAACGAAGACACACACAATTAGTAAAATAATGTCACGAATAAAACTGGATAGCAGAGCACATTGGCTGGCTGATCACAAAGAAAAAACAGGATGAGCCACCCACACTGCAGACACTAAGAACTCCAAAGAACGTGAAAAGTTAAAAAGCTGGGTTGGTGGCAGCCTAAGATGTCAGGCCACAGCACCTACCGTTAGATCGAGTCATAAAAACCAGCAGCGCGGATAAAACGTAAAACTTTGTTAGGCATAGAGGCGTCGTCACCTAAAACTAAGGGTAGTGCGTCTGGAAGAATAAAAGAATGCCGCAGGTTGGCTAAAATCGGACAGTCCATCAGAAGATGAGCCACTGTCATTACGACACCACATCGACACACGGGCGGGGACTCATGGCGTAGGAGATACCCATGGGTCAACCACGTGTGCCCAATATGGAGTCGGCAAAGGACAACCGACTCCCTGCGAGAAGCCCTCAGGGACGTCTTCCATGCAGCAGTAGACGGCTTGACAGCACGGAGCTTATTCGGTTCAGTCGAATCTGCCCATTCAGAATTCCAAACCCTTAAGACCTTGCGGGTCAACTGGGTTTGGAGGTCGGAAACTGGGAGCGCGAAGTGGTGGCCTGCTTGGCCAGCTGATCAACACATTCATTGCCCGGTATACCTATGTGCCCTGGCGTCCAGACAAAAAGTACAGATCGGCCTGACTCGCCAAGGGCGAAGACAGCATCTTGAATGGCTCGCACCACTGTGTTTTTCGGTAGAAACTGGTCGAGGGCCTGTAAGCCACTCAGGGAGTCGCTACAGATGACGAACGATCCCCTGGGGCGAGCTCTGAGGTGTTCAAGAGCTCTCAAAATACCGACCATTTCTGCGGTGAAGATGCTGCTTCCACAAGGCAATGATCGCTGTTCGATGTGGTCACCATGGATAAAGGCATATCCAGCATGGCCATCGACCAAAGAACCGTCTGTGTAGATAATGTTTGCTCCGTGAAACGCATCAAGCAGTGCATGGAACCGGCGACGGAGAAGCAGTGGTGAAATCGAGGCTTTCGAATCCCGGAACAAGTCCAGCCGAAGCTCCAAGCGAGGAATTTTCCAGGGCGGGGGGGGGGGGGGGTACGGAGGGAGTAATGGCAAGGGGTGGGAACGGACGCGGACCGCAATCGGGAGACCCGACCTGGGCCGACGTCGTGGGGAAGGGAGTGTAGAAAGTGGGAAGAGAAGCCTGTGATTCGGATGACGGGGTGAAGCGTGAACCAGGGCAATATAACTCACCAACAACCGTTGCCGGCGATACCGCAAAGGGGGAACACCAGCTTCAGCTAGAAGGCTCGTTACGGGACTGGTGCGAAAAGCCCCTGTTGCGAGCCGCACACCTGTGTGGTGAACAGGGTCTAGGACCCGCAAGGCTGAAGGGGCTGCTGAGTCGTACACCACACTCCCGTAATCAAGCCGCGACAGAATAAGTGACTTGTAGAGCTGAAGAAGGGTGGAACGTGCTGCTCCCCAACTAGTATGGCTAAGGCATCGAAGGACATTTAAATGCCGCCAACACATCTGTCTCAGCTGACGTAGGTGTGGCACCCAAGTCAGCCGGGCATCAAAGACCATGCCCAGGAAGCGATGTGTTTCCTCGACCTGAAGTAGTTCATCATCCAAGTAGAGCTCTGGGTCAGGGTGAACTACCTGACGGCGACAGATGTGCATCACGCGGGTTTTCTGCGCGGAGAACTGAAATCCGTGAGTAGAGGCCCATGAGTGGGCCTTTCGGATGGCACCCTGCAGCCGTCGTTCAGCTACGCCGATGCTAACGGAGCTGAAATACAGGCAGAAGTCATCAGCGAACAGGGAGCAACTGACCGACGACCCCACAGCCGCAGCAAGACCGTTAATCGCCACTAAAAACAACGGCACACTGAGGACAGAGCCCTGTGGGACACTGTTCTCTTGAATACGGCGGGAGCTAAAAGATGCCCCAACCCTAACCCAGAAGGAGCGGTGGGAGAGGAAATTGCGAATAAAAATAGGAAGGGCACCCCGTAAGCCCCAATCATGAAGAGTTGTTAAAATATGGTGGCACCAGGTGGTGTCATACGCCTTTCGAAGGTCGAAAAATACAGCAACCAAATGCTCACGCCTAGCAAACGCAGTGCGAATAGCCGACTCCAATGACACGAGGTTGTCAATGGTAGAACGGCCCTGGCGAAAGCCCCCTTGTTGTGGAGCAAGGAGTCCGCGCTCTTCAAGGATCCACATAAGCCGCCGATTCACCATACGTTTGAAAAGCTTGCAGAGAACGTTGGTGAGGCTGATCGGACGGTAATTGTCAGCCACCAGGGGATCTGCACCAGGTTTCAGCACTGGGATGATAGTGCTGTCCCGCCACTGCGACGGGAAAGCGCCCTCTGCCCATAGATGGTTAAACAGGGCGAGAATGCGGCGTTGAAACTCTGGTGAAAGGTGCCGGAGGAATTGGCTGTGAATCCTATCTGGTCCTGGAGTTGTATCAGGACACACAGCAAGGGCAGTTCGGAATTCCCACTCGCTAAACGGGTCGTTGTATACTTCCCGACGATGAGTGCGGAAAGATAACTGTTTCCGCTCGGCCCGCTCTTTGAGGGAGCGGAAGTCGGCACTGTACGTGGCAGTCGCAGAGCATTGTGCGTAGTGGTCTGCCATATGCTCGGCGATGGCTGTCGGAAGCGTGCAGAGCACACCCTGGATTGTGAGGGATGGGATTCCTGTCGGCGGGCGGTATCCAAAGACGCGTCGAACTTGCGTCCATACCTGACTCAGGGAGGTGCGGGAGCCGATACTGGCTACATACCGCTCCCAGGAATCCTGCTTACTCTGCTGTACGAGGCGTCGAGCACGCGCACGGAGCCGTTTAAAGGCCACCAAGTTCTCCACGGTAGGGTGGCGTCGATGGCACTGGAGCGCTCGCCGACGTTCCCGGATAGCCTCAGCAATCACCGGTGTCCACCAAGGCACGGATCTACGCCTAGTGGAACCGGTGGTTTGTGGAACTGCCGCCTCAGCGGCCATGACAATACTATTAGTCACCTGCTGGACTGTGTTGTCAATGTCATCTGGCAGCGGTGGAGCAATGACAGCAGTTGAAGCATACACAGTCCAACTACGGAGACACCAACGGGGTAAGCTGTCTGCAGATTGGTACCGCAGGAGCGACACAAAGATTGGAAAACACAAAGAAGCACGCACAGAGCTTACGGTGTAGCGGACTGTTGGCGCGACACAGCCCACAGCTCAGGACCCCGGGTTCGCCAAGCCCGTACTCAGCAAATTAATGCTGAGCCCATGAGGGGTATATCTAGGCCGACATACGTCTGGACGGCCCGTCAGTTACTAGTCAGGTACGAAGTCAGAAATAGGACAGTACTAAGTTAGAACGCAGTAACTAGGTCTCAACGCAGCTAGCATCATACGGAAGATGCCGCGAGATGCGCGAAGAGAGAAGAAACAGATACTTTATAAAGTTGAGTATCATTGTAATTTACAATCAATAACACTTGTAATAGTAATCTCTATAGAAATGGTTTAGCTGACCATCGACTCCTGCACCAGTACCTTTCCTGATAACTAGACCGGAACGAGTACTCAACAAAAGGCGACGAGGTCACAACACCACTACCTACCAGAGACACAACACAGCATTTGGACAATAAATTGGAAATTCTACGATTGTGTTGATTTGATTTGATTTTCTCACGGAATCCAAAACTGACTTGGTCCAACCCGCCACTGGCGGCATCGAAACTAAGTTTATTGTGCGGTATTGCTCCCTGTATATCTAGTAAAGCCCTTGACCAGTGCAAGGAGTCCCTTTACCAGTTCTTAATTAGACATAGTTTCTTCGAGTCTGGTTGTCCCAAATGTTCTGTGCCTCTTACTCTCCAATGTAATGCATTCGAAGATTAGATGTGATGCAGTTTCATCACCGCCATCACAGATCCTACATTTAGGGCCCTCTTCTCTTATTCCCATTGTATGTAGGTGTTTTTTGAAATTCCAATGGCCTGTCAGCAATCCAACCAAGAGTCTAATCTCTCTCCTGTTCAGACGCAGGATTGCAGAGCTTCTTTTAAAACATGCCTTTCGCATCATTACCTTGTCATGATTTGTTGATAGACTTTGGTCCAATATTCTACGTGCTGTCATCTGAGCCAGTTACTTAGCTCCAATTTGATCATTGCCTTGGCGATTCAGGACAGGTTCCGGTCCAATAAATGGTCCTGTCACTGATCCCCGAGTGGCCAGGGACCCACATTTTTAGACCTTGTTGCAGGAGCTGCAAGTGATATCAGAACTGCCTGGCTGTCTGAATAGATATAGATGCTACAGTCTTTTTAGCACCTACGCAAATTCTCCTCTACACACGCCCTGATGGCAGTGATTTCGACCTGGAATTTTTAGCTGATCATTGATTCCTGCACCAGTGCCTTTCCTGATAACTAGACCGGGACGAGTACTGAACAAAAGGCGACGAGGTCACAATACCGCTACCTACCAGAGACACAACACTGCATTTGGACAATAAATTGGAAATTCTACGATGGTGCAGTAATTTTTATTTTTGGCAAACGGCGAGTGCTTAAAGAACCCTGCGCAAAGCTCGATTACGAAGGAGAGGACAGAGATCGTTAGTTGCGCGCTGCCATACTACTGCTGGCAGGTGGTTGGCGACAGGCACTCTGTCAGGCGGCCAGCGCTTCCTAAGGGCACCGAAGTCCTGGCGGATCCTGCGGGCTCTGGCGTGGGGAAGGGCATGGCAGGACATTAGGGAAGGACCCTCGACTACGGCGCCGGCCGGCCGCGAGCCCAACCGGCCGCGGGGTCTGCGGCACGCCGGCCGTCGCCGCGTCGCTTGGCTGCGCGTCCGACAGACAATGCCACAGGGGGAGGGAGGCCGAGGGGTGGGGGGTGGGGGGGGGGGCGTCGCGAGGAGTTATGAAGGCGCGGCGCACAATGCCGGCGGTGGCAATCGATAGCGCGGCAGCGGCCGCGGCCGGGGCTCGAGTGGCATCAGGAGACGCCGTCAACAGCCGCGGCAGCAAGTGTCTGCCTGGCCGGGCACAGCCAAGCCCAGGGATGCGAGCAGGTGGCCCACTGCTCAGCGGGAACCGCTTGTGGCTGCTCTGCACGCTTCAGTCCGTAGGGGAGAACGAGGCATGTTGGCCATATATTTTGGTCCGCTTTATGTTACGGTAGTGGGCATTTGCGACCGTCTTTTCAAATGTTCAAATGTTTGTTAAGCTTAAGGGACTTAACAACGGGGTCACCAGTCCCAAAGCTTGCAATCTACTTATGAACTACCTACAACTAAGGACGGCACAAATATCCATGCCCGAGGGGGAATTCGAACCCCGACCGTAGTGGCCGTGCAGACCGTGACTGAAGCGCCTCAGTGTCCTCGGCCACCGCGGCCGGCGATCGTCTTTTGACAGATAGAAATTTAAATGAAAATAACGGCTTAACCATTCATCTGACACGAAAATGAAGAACCGATATTTTAGAGGAGAAAATTCACTACAACTTTGCTCTATTATTTATATTTTTTTCATATCTCGCATCGTTTCAGAGATATTTGCAAAAAACAACGGCGATTTTGGGATGTCTGTCTGTCCGTAACGTGTTCCCTGTTTTTAAGACGAACCGTTCAAGCGATCAGCATCAAATTTCAAATTTTACAGGCATAATTGTAGGCTGCCAGAGACCAGAACATCCATTTTTCAAATTTTTCAGACAAATATACGACAGTAATACCAAAAAAAAAAAAAAAAAAAAAAAAAAAAAAAAAAAAGCCGTTTGTAATGTAATTTTAATTGCAAATAAACCCTTCATCTGACGCGAAAATTGAATAAACGAATTTGTAGAGGAGAAAATTCTCTACAACTTCGTTCCTTATATTTTTTTCATATCTCGTATGGTTTGAGAGATATTTGCAAAAATAACGGAGTTTTGACGCCCTCCATTGAATTAATGTAAATCAGCCGTTCGCACATGTCACGTGACATTTCTCGCCCAGAACTCTAGGGCATATGCCATCTTGCGTTGCGTATTTGCTGATTTTCTTATTTTAACTTACACCTTGTCATTTCAAAGCAATGGCGCACTGAAGAATTAACAAAAACACGTTGTTCTTCGTACGATAAATGATAATCTTGTGTCTACAAATGCGATATGAGATTAACGAACTCCTAACAGTTAGCCGTATCGTAGTGGGAAACGCGTTGCACTGTGATGCTAAAGGTCAGTGGTTCGGAACTCGCCGCTACCTAATTTTTTTCCCCTAAAAGGGTTTCAGACACTTTTATTAATTAATTTTATTATTTTGGTTCTAAATGTTTGCAAAAACGTATAAAACTACAAATCTAAAGTGGACCTTAAAACAGGTCAGTGCTCTCTCTCTCTCTTTTTTTTTTTTTTTTTTTTTTTTTTTTTTTTTTTTTTTTTTTTTTTTTTTTTTTTAAATATTAATTTATTTGACCCATTTAAATTTGTGAAATTATTGGTAAATAGTAGATAGGTTTTTATTGAATCTGGATGGCAGATACTAAGCTTGAAATTATCAGTTAAGGAATTAGAAAAAAATTTATAACTGGACATATGTCAAATGGGCCAATCTGCCCCTACCTCGTGGTAAGTTGGCCCATAGGCTCGAGCAGTTTGACCCGTGTGCTTTTGGTAAGTATTACTAGGAAATCAAAATTGACAGTTATCAAGAAATACACTCTAATCTACATAATATCATGTTGAATATTGAGATCAATGCTTAATATTTAGGACTATGACAACAGGGCAGGTTAAACGTATTACGATTTATAGTGTCTTAATACAAACCAGTGAACTTTAATCAATGTACAGCTCCAAAGCATCAGCACAATTTTAACACATAAAATAGTCCACAGATTTTATTTTTCTTGCATTTTTGATGATCCCAACACTTACAGCACGTGAACTGAATTCCCTTTTCACCTGTTGACTATTTAAAAAAGAAAAAGGCTCTCTTCCTCATCGTCATTATTATCACCATCTTTCCTTTTTTTAAAAGGGCTTTTCTAGCCTGTGATCTAGTTTTCTTTAGTATTTCTTTGCAGTGCCTAGGTCCAATATGCCCAGTTGATATTCAGTTTCCTGAGATTCAGTTACCTGTGCAAACTGACATGACGTCTTTCTGTACTTAGGTACGGTACCTCCAGTACGATTTTCTTGGAATCCCAAAGTCTTCGCTAAAAGTCCCCACAGATTTTTTCTTTTCTTCTAAAACTTCCCTTAGCATCCTATCTTTTCATTCTTTTATAATTTCGGATAATTTTTCTGATTCTACAAATAAAACAAAGGTTTAAACCAGAGCCGTACTTCATGTTTTGGAAACAAGGAAATGAACGAGATTCTAACTTCTTAGATCACTGTTTAAATTAAAATATACTGGTTGGCGTAAATTCAACGTTTTTATCGCATGAATATGACGATCTCTTGACTTCTGAAACGTACCAAAATATATTTAACTTCGACAATTATGTTAATAATTTAATAAACTCTAAGAATTATAGACGTTATCATTAAGGGTAACAAATCTTTGATCGAGTTTAAAGAAGTATAGCTCCTACAGGACGTGACAGGTTGTCTCCGCTGGCCATTGTGCTCCGTCCTCTGTGGGCCAACCTGCCCCATCACCATCTTTACAATAAATGCTGTTCTTTAGAAAACTCACTGAAGCAATTAAGTCTGTTTGCCGTATAAGAATAAACATTAAAGTACGACCTTTTATTATACTACTCACCCCGTTGTGCCTAAACCAAGCAAAATTTAAATAACACGCATTAACTGACGAGTAGAATTTTACTGAAACACGCACAAATACAATTAAGGATTACAGCTTGTCCAAAACTTCGCCGCTTGCGATATTGGCCCTGTATGAGGAGAGGGACAGTGCTACCTACTTTCTGATCGATTCCGAGGACGATCCAGTGTCTATTGTATGAACTAATTCGACTTGGCCATTCTGCCCCTATGGCCAAAGTGGTCTCCCAAACATCTATCCCAGGCTCCCTGAGGCAAATGACTACGAGGCCAAGGCAAAGAGCTTGACAGATATGTGCCTAACGACACGTTATTCAATATGAAGGCTACTCTTATACATAGCAGAGAAGGAGAAAGTTGGCATCAATAACTGTACAAACCTGCAGCTGCGATCAAGTAGATAGAGCATCAGAAGTTTCTTAACGTTCATTGTTAGAGCAATGTAATATAATCGCGCTAATATGAAACTCGAAGCTCCCAATCTTTTCAAAGCGCAGTTCTCATTTCACTTTCAAAGTAGTCTTGTCATAATTATTAGAAGGGAAACTACGTTGTATTGGCAGAACCTTTAAAAGATGCAACAGAACTACTAAAGAGACCGCATAAACTACGCTTGTCCGTTCTTTTTTGGAGTATTGCTGCTCAGTGTGGGATCCTTATCAGATGGGTTTGACGGAGGACATCGAAAGAGTCCAAAGAAGGGCAGCTCGTTTCGTAGTGTCACGATACATGGGAGACAGCGTTACGGAAAAGATACAGAATCTGGGATGGGAATCATTACAACAACGGCGCTTATCGCTGCAGCGTGGGCTACCTACGAAACTCCAAACGTCAACATTCTCCTCCGAATGCGAAAATATATTGTTGAACCCCACTTACATAGGTAGAAACGATCAACAGCATAAAATACGAGAAATCAGTGCTCGAACAGAGAGTCTCAGGTGTTCTTTCTTCCTGCGCGCTGTTCGAGAATGGAATGGTAGATAAACAGTATAACGGTGGTTCGATGAACCCTCTGCCAGGCACTTAAATGTGATTTGCAGAGTATCCCATGTACATGTAGATGTAGAATCGAATTAGTGAAATGAAGACACCATTAGGAGCGGTGTGCACCACGATCATAAAATAATAACTAACAAAAGAAATTGCAGCATTGGTCGTAAATTAACTTTTATTCTTTATTGCAAATTGATTTCGACATCCTCAGTTCAACAAGTAGAATCGAATTCATATTTTACAGTGGTATTATCCAGAGTGCAGAATCACCATTGTGAAATATCTTGTAGCTATTTCTTTCGGCCAGAAATGTTTCGATTCGATTGTGCTTTTTGCACTGAGGATGACTATTCCATAGTCGAAATCGATTTGCAGTAACAAATATACGTTAATTTCCGACCTTTGGTCTTTTGTATAAGATAGTTCATAAAGAGTTTGTAAGTTTAGGGATTGATGACCCCGTAGTTAAGTCCCAAAAGCTCTACAAACATTTGAACATTTTTCTGATGTGGGATTTCAAATATTACTTTCCTCCTTTATTCTGATACTGGGAATGCATACAATTGTGTTACAATGAAAATGCGGTCAGAAAATAGCAAAGCACTAATTTTGAATGAATATTACAACTGAAATTAAACAAGAAGGATCCACTGGCGGTAAGTAATATTCCAACACTGGTGGTGAAGCTGTAAGTAAAATACGTCATTCACTGAAATGTTTGTTATTACACCCGATTTAAACCTATGTCATCATCACCTGTATTGAAGATGATGCTCTGCAAGTGCATTTTTGCACGTAAAGCAACGTAATGACTGTTGGAATGTTTCTGACCTGAAATTAAACTATCGCACGGCTAGCAAAATTACTGATCATAAAACTTTAAAATAACGGTCACGAAATCTCAGGGCGCTTGTGCTTGGCTTTAAAGACAAAGGTCAAACAGTAATGTTCTGTCTTTGCACACTCCAACAATGCCGGCCGCGGTGGCCGAGAAGACTGCGGCGCGTCAGGCACGGTCTGCACGGCCACTACTGTCGGGAGTTCCAATCCCCCCTCTTTGGCATGGATATTTGTGTTAGCTAGTTCATAAGTAGTTTGTAAGTTTAGGGACTGATGACCGCGTTGTTAAGTCCCATAAGCTATACAAACATTTTATTTGAACTTTCACTTACTTTCTGAGAATTTTTTTTCTTACATAGTGTCTTTTAATTTCCTGCGACAGGTGGTACACAGTACCTCCAATGAAGTAATTGACTTTTACATGAATGTTAACTTAATACGAATGGAAATTAAGAAAATTATCTGTTTTTTATGTCTGTTAAATTATTCAAGGATGAAATAACATCACAGATTGCCTTTGATCTGGATCAATCACTCAGACCATTGCAAAGTTATTCTTACGGTGAGTAACCAGCGACCACTCATCTGAACGAACAGGTTGAGGCGTCACATAAGAGGATGCTGCGAAATGGTAGTGTCATCCACGCGAGAGAAGGTGACTACGGTCACTTCCGTCACGTGTTCCAGAAGTTACCTATAGCCATTGCCTCACGAAACGTATACCAGTGTGTGTATAATCTGAACCTGCTGAGTTTCTGACGTAACAATTTCCAAACCGTATGTTGGGGACGCTTTATGACGTGTAGAGCAATATCAAGATTGTCAGATATTCTAAACCTGCGTCTGAACGTTCGTCAAATTTGGCTATCCGAGCTCCAGGCTCTTTTCGGTACAGAATGAAGAGGTCACATTGGGTGCCGGTAGAAGTACAAATTTCGTGGGTTTTGCATATATTGCTTAGGTCTTATGAATATACGTGAATTCAGATCAAGACAGTTGATACTGATGATCTCTCGAAACATCAGTGTAATAAAATGAATGAAAACGCCTTATTGGTAATTAATGAATGCTTGTTATTATGAAAATCTGCTATTTCTTGGCAACGGTATATTAAAATGCATTTTTATTGCTACGATCTGTTGTAATTACATGTACACTAATAGCAAATCTACGATTCATTTATTCAGCAGAGAATTACACGTAAGGTAGAGACCGCAAGTGAACCGTAGAGAAGTAGAGTAGGAAACCAAAAACTGATCAAGGAATTTGGAGCTGTTTCGCTTATCATTCTGTGCAGATATTGTTTTTCCATTTGTTTACGTTTTCCGATCAGTTGTACAGCTTTCTTATAAATTTGATGAACATTATAGAGTGTAATATACGATGTTATATAAACATATTTGTGCGTCCTCAGGGAAGTGACATTGTTCGACTGGTTTTATGTACAAAAGATCCTGCACGTTACTTGCAGAAAAATATCTGTCACCTTACTGTTTTAAAGACTTTCATCTTACATACTGTATAAATCCTACAACTGAATAGTAATCGTGATCGAGGAAGAGTGAGTTTCACTAAATGGTGAGACTGATTCAAATATGTTTGTTTTATATGTAACCCATTCTTCTATCGCATATGCAAAATTGGTTTTATCCCTATGTTCATAGATATTAAATCTGTTACTTATCAGTATCACCGTAGAAAAACATGAATATCATCTTCCCAATGGATCTAAAGATGAAATATCCC
Source organism: Locusta migratoria (assembly GCA_026315105.1). Taxonomy (NCBI): domain Eukaryota; kingdom Metazoa; phylum Arthropoda; class Insecta; order Orthoptera; family Acrididae; genus Locusta; species Locusta migratoria. The sequence goes on along the minus strand of CM048747.1, from coordinate 545,680,851 downwards.
TCAGTTGATTTCGTAAACACTATCTTTCAAAAATGTTCTAATGTTTCTAAACCTAAAAGACGAATCTACGAATCTTCTTAGTTCATTGGTCGGTAGACTTACAGACTACTTAAAGTAACTTCTACGAAAGACAACTCGAACGTTCGACGAGAAGCGGCCGTGCAATTTCTCTATCCTCTGATCTACTGCTGTGTCGAAAAGACTTTTTTAGGTTTACAATGTTAGATTACTCGTTTAAAATTGTTGTAGTGTTTAATCCGCAGACTGGTTTGTCGCAACTCTCCACGCTACCCTGTCCTGTGCAAGTCTCTTCATCTGAGAATATGTTCGGCAGCCCACATCCTTTTGAATCTGCTTTCTGCATTCGTCCCTCGGTCTCCTTCTACAATTTTTACCACACACACTTCCGTCTAATGCTAAGTTGATAATTCCTTGATGTCTCATAATGTTTTCCACCAATCGTTTCCTTTCTCCCCTATTATGTTGAGCACCTTCTTATTAGTTACGTGATCTACCCATCTAATTTTCATGGTTCGTCTGTAGCACTACATTTCGAAAGGTTCTTTTGTCTGAACTCCTTATCGTCCACGCTTCACACTCATACAATGCTACACTCGAGACGAATGCTTTCAGAAATTATTTCCTAACCTTTAAACTAATATTGGATGGTGACGAAATTTCGCTTTTCCAGAAACGTTTTCCTTCCCATAGCCATTCTGCATTTTATATGATCTTCGTTCATCAGATCTTGCTACCGAAATAACAAAAGTCATCTACTACTTTGTCTCATTTGCTAATCTCATTCCTTCAGCATCGCCTGATTTTCTGACATTACATTCCAAAACCCACGTTTACTCTTGTTAATGTTAATCTTATACATTCCTTTCAAGGCACTGTCCATTCCGTTTAAAACCTCTTCCAGGTCCTTTGCTGTCTCTGACACAATCACTATGTCGTCAGCAAACCACAAGTTTTTTATTCCCTCTCCAAATTTCTCCTTGTGTTCCTTAACAGCTTGCTCAATGTACAGATTGAACAACATTGGGGAAAGGTTACAACCCTGTCTTACTCCCTTCCCAACCATAGTGACCCTTTCATGCCCTTCGACTCTAACAATTTCTGTATGAATATAGCTCTGCACTCTCTATACTTTACCGCTGCTACCTTCTGAATCAAAAAGTTTATTCCAGTCAACATTGTCAAAAGCTCTCTCCAGATCCACAAATGCTAAAAACGTACGTCTCCCTTTCCTTAACCTATCCTCTAAGATACGCCGTATTGTAAGTATTGGCTCGCTTGCTCCTGCATTACTCCTACTTTCAAATTGATCTCCCCCAATGTCGGATTCTACCAGTTATATCATTCATCTGTAAATAATTCGTGTTAGTATTTTGCATCCATGACTTATTAAAATTATTGTTATGTAATTTTCACTTTTGTCTGCTCTTGCTTTCTTAGGAATTGGAATGACTATATTCCTTTTGAAATCTCAGGGTATTTATCCTGTATCATACATCTTTCATACAAGGTCGAACAATTTCTTCGTGACTTGCTCTCCTAACGATGACAGTACTTTAGACGGAACGTAATCTACCCCAGGGACCCTGTTTCTCCTCAAATCTATTAGTGCTCTGTCAAATTTTTCTCGCAGTATAGAACCCCAATCTCATCTTTCTCTGCTTCGTCTTCCATTTCTAGAATACAGCCTTCAAGTTTATTTCCTTTGTACAGGCCTTCTACATGTTCCTTCCACCTTTAAGCTGTCCCTTCTTTGCTTAGCACTGGTTTTTCACCTGCGTACTTAACACTGATACCAGTGCTGTTCTTGTCTTCGAATGTCCTGTAGACGTTATCTACTGTTCCCGTAGTTATACATTCCTGTACGGTTATGCATTTCTCTTCAAACGACTCCTGCTTAGCCAGGCTGCGCTTCCTGTGAACCACATTATTCAGACGTCTGTACTCCCTTTTGCCTGCTTCATTAATGCATTTTTATACTTTCTCCTTTCATCAGTTGAATTCAGTATTTCCTCTGTTATCCAAGGACTTTTATTAGGCCTTTTCCTTAAGCTTATATGATCCTCGGCGGCCTTCTGTACTCTGAGAGCTACCCATTCTTCTTCAACTGTATTACTTTCCTCCGCTTTAGCTAATCCTTGCGTAATGAACTGAAACTCTCATCCACTTCTGGTACCTTCAGTCTGTCCATATTCTATCTCCTTAATTTTCTATCTTCTTGCAGTCTCTTAAGTTTTAATCTACAGTTCATAACCAATGGTCAGAGTCTATATCTGCCCCTGGATATGTCTTACAGCCTAAAACCAGATCCTTAGCCTTTGATTTACCATTATAAAGTCAATTTTGTACAACTTAAATCTATGAAAATAGGCGATGACGTAACAAAAGGAGGTGCGTGTATCATTTTATATGTCAATGACATAAACCGAAATTAATTTCATTTTATAATGGTTCGCTCTCAATGTGTCGGCAATCAAGACGATGGAGGAGGAAGTGGATACTCAGTTCAGCTGAAGGTAAATAACCATCTCTGAAAACAGTCATCATAAACTGTGCACAAACAAACATGGAAACTAAGGTGTTGAAATGTTGGCTAACAAATAAATGGTCGACGGAAGATGGATAGAGGTACTACAACGTTCATTTAGTGACATGAAAACATCAATACAAGTTATTTAGAAACCAAAGCATTAGCACATGGAGAGAAACGAAGAGGAAACGGCAGCAGGAAAAATCATAATAGATAATATTTATAACAATCATCCATGAAATTTTGAACTAAGATGGTCACATTACGAAAGCTACGAATTCTTCGGTTAAATGCAGAGGAGAGCGCGAAGAGATGGCAACAGTACATCGAAGAAGGCCTCCATGTTAGGCAACACTTGTCTGATAGCAGGATGTGAGAAGAATTTGAAGTCACGGGTTCGATTCACTTTCAGTTATGGTATTTTAACTGTCAGGATTCACCTCTTGAATTGCTGTTCTTGTGAAAAATGTTGTTCCTCCGTGATTCGTAAGCTACGTAAAACTGCAAGTCTCCCTACAACTAGCGGGATAACTAAGTTCTAAATCCGGAGGAAGGCTACAGCACACGATGTCTCATAATTGATTTAACACCAGTCTTCGGATTGTTGACTGCTTCGCCTTGTGGAAAACAGAGATTCTAGTATTATAACTGGAATTTGAATTAGATGTGGAAGACTTGAAACATATGGGGCAGAAGTTATAGGGAATATTCCAACGGAAATTCTAGAATGGTCCAAAATACGCAGCGTAGCCCTTCCTTCACTAAACGTTTGAGATCTCAAGTGACATCCAGGCAGTTATTTTAGTTACTGTCAATGGTATAACCTATTCAACAACTTAGCTATACATTTTCATCTAATTAATTACCTAATAACATTTGTATCGCCTCTGTCAATATTAGATATCTCCATTATAACAAATGTAATGACTTTGTAATCGTTCGATAACAGGATCCACCTTTTAAAATACTTTCTCATAATTCTTGCTTTATTCTTCTGTGATTCTACTTATATGTTATTATATGTAATATCCTATCGACTTTGTAGTATTCATGTAAAAATTTTGTCATAGATACCATAGAATTCGACATTAATTAATGTAATTTGCAGAAACTTCTCACTGTCGAAACCTTGAGCGCATGTGAACACTAACGAGCCGATATCCATCACTAAACTGTTTGAACATACTTAGCTGTCGGAATACTGATTTATTTTTATGTGATATGACGATTTTAAACATATCTTGTCAGAGTGAAACTTATGTGATATATTTGCTGTGAAAAGCAAAGTCGTTATATTTGTTGTAGGAACACGGATGTATAACATTTGTATTGTCACTTTAAATGTCGCAAAGTAACTAAATAGGTAACAATACATGACAAAATTGTTCAAAAAATGCTTTCCTAAATACTAAAAGGGATTAAAATGAAATCTCAACATTTTGCGGTGGAAATTCTTAATCGCAAGATTGGATTTAATTTATTTATTTTACAATTACGTTTTCCGCGAAATCTCATTTACGTTTGTAAGTAGTCGTCTTCCTTTCTTTCTCGGGAAATATTTCTTGTACGTCAATATTGGATTTCCTTAAATCCTACTCCATGTCTCCATCAGACTTTGTCAGAAGCATCAATTTAACAGTAAGACACAAATGAAGTTACGTTATATGCCAGTGAACATTGAAACAAATCAATGGAGAAAGTTCAGAGGTAATTGTAAACCTATGTCCATCAGTACCATTCTTCTAAAGAGATAGACGGAATTTACAATTACATCAGACATTTTATTGGCACGAAATTGAAAGTAATCACTGGAAAACATATGATTATTATGATCCATAATAACCCAAAAATTACACCAAAATTAATTCCACAAAATAATATATGGTTAATCATTTACATACTAGTCATGAAACATCCTATTGCCGTACCAATAAGACAAGATATGTTCTATATAATAGCAAAAAAATAATTACATTGTCAACTTTTAACATCGCTGGCATATCTGTCAAAATAGCTGTCAAACATCGAAAACATAACAACAGTTGAAACTTCCTGGCAGATTAAAATTGTGTGCCGGAACCGGTACTCGAACCTGGGACCTTTGCCTTTCGCGGGCAAGCGCACTACCGACTGTGCTATCCCGACACGACTCACGATGCCGCCTCACAACTTTACTTCTGCCAGTACCTCGCCTCCTACTTTCCAAACTTCACAGAAGCTCTCCTGCAAACACGCAAGACTAGCACTCCTGGAAGAAAGGATATGGTGGAGACATGGCTTAGCCACAGCCTAAGGGATGTTTCCAGAATGAAACTTTCACTCTGCAGCGGAGTGTGCGCTGATATGAAACTTCCTGGAAGATTAAAATTGTGTGCCGGAACCGGGACTCGAACCTGGGACCTTTGCTGTGGCTAAGCTATGTCTCTACCATATCCTTTCTTCCAGGAGTGCTAGTCTTGCGTGTTTGCAGGAGAGCTTCTGTGAAGTTTGGAAAGTAGGAGGCGAGGTACTGGCAGAAGTGAAGTTGTGAAGCGGCATCGTGAGTCGTGTCGGGATAGCACAGTCGGTAGTGCGCTTGCCCGCGAAAGGCAAAGGTCCCAGGTTCGAGTCCTGGTTCCGGCACACTATTTTTATCTGCCAGGAAGTTTCATATCAGCGCACACTCCGCTGCAGAGTGAAAGTTTCATTCTGATAACAACAGTTCTTTTACATATGTAAATAAGAACGTATACATGTAAGAAGAGCAACCTATGTTTGAATAAAGTACAATTGTCTTCTTAAATAGTATACCCAACTTTGTATTTTACAGAACACCTGACGATGGCATTCACGCCGAAACAGGCCTGTCGTATTAAATAATTTAATAAACAGCAGCGTCTTTCAATAATTTACGTCTCTTGATATTTAAAATTTGACCAGGTATTTTATTATGGTAACATCATAGGCCACACCTATAGTAAATTGTTCAGAATAAACAAAACCTCTACCAATAATTTCAGATTCAGTTTTGACAGGATCGAGCTCTTAACGTTGTTCATAAATATTATGATATAGGTCATGGAGGTAGAGTTTGAGGAGTGTGCAAGTCAGAAATACTTCCACACTCCTCAAATACCACCTTCATGACCTCGGTCGTGATATACCTTTCCCTTCCGTTCCCATCCATTTTTCTTCCCTTCTCTCCCACCCGAAGAAGGAACTGTGTTCCGAAATCTTGTACTTTTTCGTCCCCTTTTTTCATTTTCTTTTTCTTGATTTGGGTAACTATCGGCGGTACAAAGGTAAGTACTGGCCTGCCAATCTGTGTAATTTGATAAATAATTTATCATCTCTGAGGAGAATTTCCATCATTAATCGAATTCATAAATATTACTCTATATATCTATTGCCAGAATAAACCTTTGTTCCTTTGCGGCAGAACGGTCGTAAAGCCGTGCATCAATGACAAAATTAAATAACTTCAACTGGCAATAGTTTCTATAATTTTTAAGTAATTTGACAACATGGGTAGTTACAGTACGTTTTCATGCTCACTCAAAATACAGGCTTCTAGTTTCAGTCTCACCAGGGTTACATGGGCGTCAGATGTGCCCAAAGTAGGTACAAACTAAAGGAAGGTCCTGCGGCACGGCTGTACTTCTGTTTATTTACTTTTGTACGAGTTGGCGGTGGCGGTGCCATTTCCACATACCACAAAGTTGCTTACGCAGTTCGTAACATTTTTTGTGTCAGTCGCTATATGCGTACCATGTGACAAGAGCACGAAATACACTTCCCTGCCGGCATTTTGCGTATCCTAAGGTAAAGAGGATGGATGAACTGCAAAACGCGAGCTGAAATCTCGTAATGTCTCACTTCCTTCCTTTCATGTTAATCAGCAATTAAATTAAAAATTTGAAATTTATCTCTTACAATTACGTTAGAAATTTGGTGATGGGTGTATATGTATGAGTGACGAAACAATTTCGACATGTAGTATTTCGTAACCTATTCGAACTAAAGAGTAATTTTGGAATATAGGTGTATAAATATGTCTTCTCGATCAGTGATAATTCAGGCTTCTAGCTTTATCCACAATGAAGTTAGGGGGAGGGGGGAGGAGCGGAGAGTGGAATGAGCTGTGATTGGCTTCGAGGCATGGATAGTACGGCTGTACGCTGCCGAACACAGATAGTTAGTTCATCATATCCAACAACAGCAAAACTACAAAGAGCTTTCTGCAGATTGGGTTCCTTCTTGTGATTCTAAAATCTGTTACTGCATCAAATCTCCGAGTAAAATAGCACCTGTCCATCCTCAAAGTAAAACAATGGCCTCTACTACACTCTAAAAAACAATTATGTACATATAAAGAGCTCATCAACGAACCTTTGCAAAATTTGTTCCTGCTTCTAAAAGGCTATTGTAAAAAATTAACATTCATAGGCTTACCTTCATTCTCCTTAAACTCTTGAATCCTGTTAAATCTACAGTTTCTTCTTTCTACGGATATTTTATTGCTTAATTTGTCTTTTTTCAGACATTAGAAATTCTGAGTAAGTACTCGAAGAAAAGACACGGAAGTATATAACTACGTGGATCACTCCATAATAACATCTGAACAATGAAATATAGAATGAAGTGTTACAACGACATTGTTCGGTAGTCACTTTGAAGCAGGTACTGTTAAAGAGGGAACAGGGCTACATATGCTCAGCACGCCGGATTTCGACTGCATCCGTAAACAGTTTATTTCCCTGAACAACGACCATTTTCGAAACGCTTGATAGTCTCTTTGTGAAGGGATTGCAATTCATTACTCAATATGCTCTGAGGTTAATAATAACCAATCAGAAGCACTTCATTCATATCTCGATATAATAAACACATCTATTATCTGACTGACAGCCTGGTGTCATTACTGCTGAAAACTCATATTAAAACTGATGCGTTCATTACTGTAATTGACTCACGTGAAAGCATTGAACTACACGATTATTTATCCGTGATCAATATGATAAACATTATACTTTATATGCATTTTGTGTCGCTTTAATAATACTGCATACGTCACAATAATAATCCAATATGTGATACAAAACGACATCCGAAGTAAAACATTTCAGCCACACATGGACCAGTCAGAAATGTGTATTTCAACATGCACTTATTTTAGGAAAGAACAGAATATTTTGGAGATATGAAGATCATATTCACAGGACATGTACAAGAGTAAGTTCTACAGTGAACACTATTTGAACACTTGTGCCTCGTATTCCTGAGCGTTGCTGCACTTTGTGGAATCCCTGTGGGATCACTGTATACCCTTAAAACTATCCTTTGCCCAATATTATTACCTAAATAGGAGCTATAACCTTCGGACGGTGACAGGTAGGAGCCATATAGCGAGAATTTTACATGGAAAACTTCGCGTACGTCCACCAATCCACAAATTGGAGATTCCACACTCGACAGTCAATTGGAGGCGAGGATGGAAGAATCTCTTTAATCCCGACCCACCGAAAGGAGTCCATGAGTTGTGGCATAACCTGGTTAATAATGTTATAAAGACAAATAGGCGACTCGCCGACATACGTTGTATTGAATGCATTGGTGAGGCGAGTGTCAACAGCCGTAATATATTTCATAAAATGCATTTTTAAGACCATCGCCTGTTTATTGAAAACCTTACATATCAACCAGTTTCGGTCAATAGACCATCTTCGTGGATAAAAAGGTGTTAAAACTGAATTGTAAAATGCAATATATGAAATACATCTAGATGAGACAAACAGGAGTCAGTATAACTAAAAATATTAAAAATACAGTGGTCATATTAGATAAAACCTATCAGTCAACACAAACCTTTGACTCCTCTTTGTTTCAACTAGATGTATTTCATTTGTTGCATTTTACAATTCAGTTTTAACACCTTTTTAACCATGAAGATGATCTATTGACCGAAACTGGTTGATATATAAGGGTTTTAATAAACAGCCGATGGTTTCAAAAATGGATTTTATGAACTACATTATATTACCTCGTCAAACGGTCCACTGTGCAGTGTACCTGACACGCTTGAACCTTGGATCCAGTGTCTCCGGATGTCAGCTGCATGGTAGCTATGCCAAGCATGTTAGTCCTCATTAACGAATCGAACCACCATGAGTGTGACTGTGAATTGGTTCACCATGGCATTATTTGTCGCAAAGGCAACGAATTTAATTTTTCTTTCTGTTGATAAAACTTTCTACTGAATTGTTAGACGTTAATTTTGTGTATTCTTCGAAATAGAAGGCATTGATCCTTTTTTTACTTACAGTCGATAGAAATATAAATTATGCACAACGAGTGTTCCGAATATCAGACATGCGTCAGGAGGTCCATGCATACAGACACTTTGTGAAAAAGTTGTATCTTTTTCGAATTTCTTAGATTTAATTATTGCATCTTGTTCATTTACTTATCGATTGGTGGCTGATAAGTTTTCAGGCTTTGAGCTTATTAGTCGTTAACTGTATTTACTACAAAACAGTCTACGTTCTATTCAATTCAATCGTGATTGCAGTTTATCGTATCACGACATTGCTGTTCACATTGGTCGCGATGCAATGACTGTTAGCAGAATATGGTATCTGTGGGTTCAGGAGGGCAATACAGAACGCCGTGCTGGATCCCAACGGCCTCTTTACCAATAGCAGTCAAGATAACTGGCATCTTTCCGCATGGCTGTAACGGATCGTGCAGCCACGTCTCGATCCCTGAGTCAACAGATCTGGACGTTTCCAAGACAACAACCATCTGCACGAACAGTTCGACGACGTTTGCAGCAGTATGGACCATCAGCTAGCAGACCAGGGCAGTGGTTACCCTTGACGCTGCATGACAGGCAGGAGCGACTGCGATGGTGTACGCAACGACGAACCTGGGTGCACGAATGGCAAAACGTCTTTTTTTTTTCGGATGAATCCAGGTTCTAATTACGGGATCGTGATTGTCGCATCCGTGTTTTGCGACATCGCGGTAAACGCACATTGGAAGCGTGTATTCGACGTCTCCATACTGACGTATCAACCGGCGTGATTGGTGTGGGGTGCCATTGGTTACACGTCTCGGTCACCTCTTGAACAGTCGCCGTTACATTTCTGATGTGTTACGACCCGAGCCTCTACCCTTCATTCGATCCCTGTGAAACCCTGCATTTCAGGTGCATAATGCACGACCGCATAATGCACCAATTGAAAACGTCTCGTCAATGGTGGCCGAGCAACTGGCTCGTCACAATATGCCAGTCACTACTCTTAACTGAACTGTGGAATCTTGTTGAAGCTGTATAGGCATCTCTATCAGTACACGACACACACGCTCTGTTTGACTCTATGCCCAGGCGCATAAAGGCCGTTATTACGGCCAGAGGTTGTTGTTCTGGGTACTGATTTCTCAGGATCTATGCACCCAAATTGCGTGAGAATATAAGCACACGTCACTTCTAGTATAATATATTTGTCCAATGAATATCCATTTATCATCTGCATATCTGCTTGGTGTAGCAACTTTAATGGCCAGTAGTGTCTTATCGTGATATAGGGGAGAAAGACTGTCACAGAAACGGTGCATGAGTTTGGCGTGGAAGTCAGTAACAGAAAGGCGTTTTTCCTTATGACGAGATCTATTTGCGACATTTTTTCCACGAACTTTCTCTTCCGCATGCAAACATATTATGTTAACACCCATCTACGTATTAACACTTGATTATCAGAATAAAATAAGATAAACCAGATCGAAAACGGAAAGTTTTGGGAGTTTCTTATTCCCCCGAGGTATTAGAGAATAGAAATATCATACAAGCGGTTTGATGAACCCTCTGCCATGCAGTTCATTGTGCCTCTGGTTGTTTCTATAAATCGTGGTTAATGAATCAGCGAAACTTCAGCAGACGAACGAGTGAAACGTACCGTGATATCGGAGAGTTTGTAGAAGGCACTTTATTGGCATTACGGAATGTAAGGCATCCATGCGGGAAATTCTGTTCGTGTAGGTCGAAGTGTTTCAGCAGTGCAGTGGATTTGTGCAGAATGGTTCTTGGAAGGCCGTAGAACACATCGAGATCGGCTATGGCGCAACAGCGGTGAATGTTCATTGTCGTTTGTTACAGTATGGGTTACCTGCGCGTAACTACCTCTCCGTCCACCTTAGATTGAAGACAGTTGCTAGACGGCAATGGTGAACGGAACGACGTCACTGAATAACAGAAATGTCATTAGATTGTGTTTTCGGGCCGAATTCAGTTTCTGTTTCTACGGAAATTTTGGTCGCATTTTCGTTCGCCGCATACAGGTAGTTAAAGCATTAGGTAGAAGTGGGTGAAAAAATTATAACCTAAAGAAAAGAGCGTATAAGAAAATAAATTTCAAATAAGACTTTCTATTTAATGAAACTCGAGCCGATATGGTATAATTGCCAAAAACGTTCGCAAAGTTGCAAGAAACGGTTTGTAAAAAATGAAATTCAAAAGCGAAAGTACTATTTCGCAAAGAGAAAAAAATGTTAAGTATTTTTCGAGATATATCGATTTTTAAAGCCTTCTAAAATGCTAGAGTTTCTCAGGGTACCGAACCATAGTAACGTTTTTTTTTTTTTTTTTTTTTTTTTTTTTTTTTTTTTTTTTTTTTCCTTATTCTTTTTTTTTAGATTATGTTAATTATAAGTATCAAGGAATGACTTTGAAAAACTTGCACTTTTTTGCACTAGTTTCCTTCAACTATTTCTATTTTTATGTTGGCAAAGGAACTCTTAAAGAAATATATTGTCAACATTTTATCAGAGATTTTAAAACAAATAATGTTGCTCTACAACCTTCTGGAGCCGTGAAGCCGACGTTTTCTGTGAAAAATTCTAGAGAACGTAATTAGCATTTTATAGCGATATTCTTCATGAAGCTTAATACTGAATATTTATATTAGTAAAAATACTTGGATTCGTTGCATTGGTTTCTAGTACTAGTAACCGATTGGTAGAGTTGACTTTTTATATAAAAAGATGACAAAAAATGAAAAATAATTTACGGGCACTGTTCCCAAAGGATACAAAAATGTTCCCAGCAATATGTCCAAGATGTTGCAAGTGCGGGCTGTTTACCAACGGTCGCTCGCCCGCTCTAGCTCAAGGCACTACGTCTTTTCCCTGCTTCACTTTACTAATCGGTCACTAATACTAGAAAACAATGAAATATATTCAAATATTATTTTTCTTACTACTATACGTAATCAGTATTCAGTATTCAGCTCCATGAAGCACTGTGCCATAAAATGTTATTTACGTACTCTAGAATTTTCCTAAAAGAATAATATTTATGCCGGATCCAGAAGGTCTTAGAGCAACATAACTTATTTTAAAATCTCTGACGAAATATCAGTACATATGTCTTCAACAGTAAAAATATAAATAGTTTAGAAAACTGGTCCAAAAACAAGTGCTAGTTTTCAAAGTCACTGTTTGATACTTATAATAAAAAAAATCTAAAAAATTATTTAATAGCATGACATTAAGACTCTTCACGTAGAAAACAGACCAAAAAACAGTTACTCTAGGTCGATCCCCTGAGGAACTCTAGCCTTTTTTTATAAGGCTTTAAAGAAATTGATATATTTCGAAAAATACTGAACATTTTTTATTGATTTGAAAAAGTATTTTTGAATTATTTCTTGCCATACTTACGGCTATTAATAAGTTTGCAAACGTGCATGTTGACGAGTTATAAGCAATGTAATTTTTAAAGGATTTAGATTTTTTTCGATATATGTCGAAGGGTTACAAATTAATCGATAGGTACACAAATCCAATGGATAGATAATATTCTAACTTAACATTTTCCCAACGGACATCAGTTTTATTTATTTAAGAAAAATCGTTTTCTGCGTGTTGTTAACTTTTTTATTTTTATATTATTTTACTTATTTTTTTATTAATTAATTACTTTCTTTTTGGCACATTTCGCGATCCTTGTTCGAGTTTCATTAAATAGAAACCATATTTGTAATTTAATTTCCTATACGGTCATTTTTTTGTTTTCAGGTAATAATTTTTGCAAATTTAATATTACGCCGTCAGAGACAGAGTGCCAGCTGAAGGCCTAATGGTTTGCGGTGCTCTTGGATACAACCACAAATCATTATTGACGCTTACCCAGAGCACTCTAATCCCTTTCACGTGCGTGAATAACATCCTGTGACCCATAACTATGCCTCTCCTGTACGACACGTTAGAAAGGACCGTCTTTACCGGGGGGTGCAACGGGTGCGGTGCACCCCGACGCAGGCGCCCAGGTGCGCCAGGCGATCGCCGTGTGGGGATGGCCGCGTGGTCTAAGGCGCCATGTCCTCGTGGAAGGCTTGGCCGCTCCCGCCGGAGCTTCTAGTCCTCCCTCAGAAATGCGTTTTTGTGTCATCTTTAGAATGAGTTGACGTAAGTTTGTGTAGTGTGTAAGAGTAGGCACCGATGACCTTAGCAGTTTGATACCATAAGTACTCATACGCATTGCGCACAGTATTCGTCGAATACATGTGCAATCTGTCAGTTTTCAAAATTACAAAACAGACATTTATTATACCTGCAATTATATCGGCAACGATATTAAAAAAAAAAAATAAAAAAAAAATAAAAAAAAAATTAAAAAAAAAAATGTTCAAATGTTTGTAGAGCTTATGGGACTTGACTACGGGGCCATCAGTCCCTAAACTTACAAACTACTTATGAACTAGCTAAGACTACAGACGACACAAATATCCATGCCCGAAGGGGGATTCGAACCCCCGACCGTAGTGGCCGTGCAGACCGTGACTGAAGCGCCTCAGTCCCCTCGGCCACAGCGGCCGGCGCACCGATATTGTTTACATTTACGCCTCATGATGCTTTCTGCACAGCTTCTTCTTTCGGCTTCAGCTTGACATTTGGATGCCATTATGAACGAAATTCCCACTTTCACTCTATAGCCTGTTTCAAATACGCAATGGAAAAGTAGGTTTGATAGTTTAAAAGCACTTCCCTTTAATAGGTAAAAACTTATGGTGTATAATACTTTAATATGACACAAGCATGTCCGTGACACAAAAAAAATTGCGAGTTCATCAATGTCAAAATTAAAGTATATGTTCGTTTGTATTATGGTACAACATTTTATAAAAAATTTAAACTTTAACGAAAATTCAGCGAAGGTCTGACGTTATTCTTTCTGAGGCGGTCAAAATGATTGGTGGTTTAGGTGTACACCACACATAGTGCATTCGGATAAATTCTAGTTGACTACTTGCTGAAGATTTAAGAATGTGACCTGAATTCAAAGAAACTGCTCATCCAGGTTCTCGAAACGACATGTTGATGTCAGATGACTCAATATTAGAACCAAAGACTAAGTTTAAAGACAATTTTTATTTTTGGTACTTCACACGGCCATCTTGAAATTAAATGAAGAATTCAATTTGTTGACAGAACTCAACAAGAGGTTTTCATTTTTGCAAAACATTGGAATCCGGAGGGAACTGGAAAGAGAGCAAAGATAAACACAACGTTTGCACGTCGAACAAAAGTTAACACACAAAACAGCTGTTACCGAGTTAGAATTCCTTCCTGTAATGTTTGTATAGAAAAACACAACTGCATTTGATCTATTAAATTTCATTCATTTCAATAATTTAATGTCTGTGCTCCCAAATGTTTCAACATCTTTGCGCATATATTTAATATTTCCTGTAACAGTAGCAGAAGGCGAAAGGTCATTTTAAAAACTGAAAAAACCAGGACCCAGGATAAACTGACAAATTTGGATATCATAAGTATTGAATCAAAATTAGAGTTCAGAATAGATGATGTCATAAGAAAAGTTTGCCAATATAAAATCCAGAACAAGTGAATTCATTGCCTGAAAATGTTTCTGTATATCTGTAAGTATTAAATAAAAGAAATGGAACATAAATTTTACGGGATTTTTCCTTTTAGTGGAAAGAGAGGTGGAGCGTTAACTGATTTTTTGTACCCCGGGTTCCCAGTATGATTAAGATGGTCCTGACCTTAGACGCTATTTTCAGAAACGCACGACCACATGTGCCGCTCAATCAAGTGCTTTCGGGGTGTCAGGGGGTGTCACCACTTTGAGCCAACCCCACGGATAGCCAGAGTTGTCGTCAATCGAAATCTGTGGAATATGGTGAAACGACGGGTGCAGCCCTGTGTCCCAGTGTCAATTATAATAAATGAAATTTGGAACTAGGTGAATGCAGGATGTATGGCTGTACCGCAGACTGCTACTAATTACGCGGTGATGCCGTCGCACGTGAAACACGGTACACATGCACATGGCGTGCAAATGCCTAGCAGGTAAAAGGACGCTATTTCTCATAGAAATGTGTCGTTTGAATATCAAATTTCTTTCTCTGGTTTCCTGTTGTTTTCAATATAAATTGTTAGTGTAAATCCATATGCTAGCTACGCTATTAGTTTATATATGGTGGTCTATTGATAGTGACCAGGCCAAATATCTCACGAAATGAACAGCAAAGAAAAAAAATTCTAGCTTGAAGGGGAAAACAGATAAGGCCATAGTTGGCCCGCTAGATGGCGCTGCCATGGGTCAAACGGACAAACGGATATCAATTGCATTCTTTGTAAATAGGTATCCCCATTATTCGTCTAGTACGTAAATAAATATGAATGTTTTATTTGGAACACTTTTTTCGCTTTTGTGATGATGGCGCTGTAATAGTCACAAACGTATAAGTACGTGGTATCGCGTAACATTTCGCCAGTGCGGACGGTATTTGCGTCGTGATACATTACTCGTGTTAAAATGTACCGTTTACCAATATCAGAAAAGGTCTATAAGTTACTTATGTATGGCTATTGTGATCAAAATGCCCAGCGGGCCTGTGATATGTATGTTGATCGTTATTCTGGGAGACATCATCCCAGCGTCTAAACATTTCGTCGGATAGTTACTGTATCTATAAGCTAAATATTAACATTAGCGTGATGTACCATAATATTAAGTGGAAAACAAGTTAAAAACACGCCAAAAAGAAAACTCGACGAAACAAGGAGCTAAGAGTAATAAATAGAACCGTAAGTATTGACAAAAACAGACGAGATGTTCGACTTTAAAACTGAAAAATAATAAATATAAACTGTTTATTTTAAGTTACAGATGACAAGTTGTACAAAATTATTACAAGTACTAATAAGTATTATACTGTGTGATTTTCACGTAGCATAATGTAAGGATCTGTATTTAAAATACAGTGAATTATTTCTAGGCCAAATTACCGTCAAAACTAATATAGATTATTTTGTCTGCAAACTCAATTAACAACACAATTAAAGATGTTGTGAAATTCTTTAGATGTGTATCAAAAGCCATTTGTACAAATAGTAATATCATTTTCAGAGAAAGAACAAAGTTAGCCCTCTGAAGACAACACAAAATGTGCCGAAACACTTGTGGGAAATATAACAAAAAGTAGTTTCTTGCATTCGTTGGATTATCCTCGCCGTTCAAGACACAAGTTGTACGTTCGGGATTCATCACCAACGACGATTCCTTTCTGAATCTCATGTCCTTCAGTGATCCAACCTTGTCATTATGAACTGGATCTTCTGTTTTGTTGTCGGTATTTAGGTCAACAGTTAGCAGTGATTACACGGCACCAGAAATGTGGAACAGCCGCAATAATGTTCGCAGCTGCAAACACCTGTAATTCAGCATTGCTGTCGCAGCTACTGTGACATACTGTGATCTACAGGTGTCGCCCAGTGTGTGTCCAACTAGCTGCATTAAGCGCGGTCGTTCCCCGTCGAAGGTTCGAGTCTCCCTCGATCATATGTGTGTTTGTGTGTGTGTGTGTGTGTGTGTGTGTGTGTCCATGTTGTCCTTAACAGAAGTTAGTTTAAGTAGTTTGTAAGTCTGCGGGCTGATGATCACTGCAGGTTCATTCAATAGGTTTATAACCACTTGAACACATTTAGTGCGTGACCAATCACTAAGGTTCACATGGCCGTCTTGAAAGAATGCACACCACCCAGGGATATGACTTCGGTCCATAAAAACGTTCCAACACAGGGCATCTCTGTCTCTTTTCGCCATTTCTCCGACAAACATTAACTAAACTTCGCTGATCTTCACAATTTATCGAATGTAAAATTGCACCATGTAGGTTTCGTAGTTCAGGCTTTTCGCTAGAGTTGCTCATTAAACAGACGGAAAAGTCAGAATGCATCTGTAGCGTACGTCGTGAATAATAACACTAATTCACTGTTTACGTTCTGTATATACAACACAAAAAGCTACAGCAAAGATATGAGCATCAATCCAGTCATTGCGAAATGATATAATATCAATTCCTAACATCCTACCCACCCTGGGCAACCTCCAGGGGTATGATCAGTTGAACGGGACGAACTAGCTGGTGTCCTTCTGGTGTGCATAGAGTTACCGTTAGTACTTTATGATCTCATCCCTCAACTAGTCTCTCTATTCTTGCTTTCTTCCACAGGTGGCGCGGGCGTCCATTTTCTTGAACCAGAGCAACATCAACAGGGCGGAAGTACCGAAGTACCCCGAACTTCGTGGAAGCTTCTAAGTTGCAACAGATATTCCTTAGTCCATCGCTTCCAAAAGTCATCTGTCAGCTTCTGTCACAGTCCGAATTCTTTTGTCAAAATAGATCTGGTCGACGGTTCTGGTTCGGTGGGCACTGTCAGTAGTTCTTCACCAATAAGAAAGTGGGCTGGTTGTCAAAGGTTCATTGTCGACTCCTTGAGAAACTAGTCTCGAATTCACTTCAATACTAATCAGGGTGGTATTGAGCTGCTCTTCCGTTTACCTTAATTGACCAAGTACTTTTCGTAGGCATTATTTCGAGGTACCCACCATCCTCTCCATAAACCCTCCCCACCAAGCCACTTTGGGTGCATGAAATTTCCATGAAATGTCATCCCTGGCTAGGACATGCTGAGTCTTTGAGTTAGATAATGCATTCCATATTTCAGATAGATTAGTATTAGCTGCATGGAACGTCTTTGCATTGTCCGTGTAGAGTGTATGGGGTAGTACGCATCTACCTCCAAATCTTTGAAGAGCCATGAGGCACGCGTCCGTTGTCATAGCACAATTCCAAGTGCACTGCACGTGTCGTCGAACAAGTGAAGAGCGTTATGTATGCCGTTTCCATGATAGTGCCAAACTTTACATAGAGAGGGCCTGCGAAATCTATGCCAGTAATAGAAAATGGATTGGATGATCTTATTCTATCAGCTGGTGGGGAAGACAGGAGTGCAAAACTCTCTTGATGACTTGACGGGCACGCCGGATCCAAAACTCTCTTCGAAGCTGTGTTAAAATTTCTCTCACACCAAGGTGACGCAGTCCTTGTGCGCTTCCTGAATCAGCAAATTTGTGAAGTGATGTCTACCATCG
The DNA here is from genome assembly GCA_026315105.1 of Locusta migratoria. Lineage (NCBI taxonomy): Eukaryota > Metazoa > Arthropoda > Insecta > Orthoptera > Acrididae > Locusta > Locusta migratoria. The sequence continues at coordinate 545,662,861 of CM048747.1, read as the reverse complement.
AGGAGTAATGGATGATGTTGCTCGTTAGGGGAAGCTGCATTGTGTAAGTGTCTTCCAAGTTGGAGAAAACCATCTTCTAGGTAGGGATTGAAGCTTGCTACTTTTAAATGGTTTGGACCCGGTAGATTGTTATTGACTGCATGGAGCTCCTGTGAGAAACAGTCCTGTTGAAGAGCTTTGCACCCAGTAGTGACTTGCTTGAGCAAGCTCCACTGCCTTCAGCTTTTCCTTGAGTTTCGAACTTTGCCGAATTTTCTGAATCAGTTTTTGGTAGGAGCTGAATTTGGAGCAGTACATCAAATGCAGTAAGTATTCCATTTATTTTGGTAGGTCATCAGTCATGGGTGAAGCGTTGGATGACCATCTTCATTCTGCAAGTGCAAGCCTCTTCCATCAGTGGTTCACGTACTGTATTTGGTCACGATAAGGTCTCTGTGTAAGACGGTCGGCTGGGTTCTCACTCCCTTGGCAATATCTCAATTGGCTGGGATTTGTATTGCTGTGGATTCGTATAATTTTAACTTTATACCTGCAATACCAGGCGAGAAAAAACTGGACGTTACATTTCGATTCTCTAACGTATTTTTATTTTCGTGGTCCTCATAAAATTACTTAATCCTCTGCCGCGGCGGAGTGGCCAAGCGCATTGAGGCTCTAGGCTGCGATGCAAGAGGCTTTCGTCGTCGGGGTTTCGAATCCCCCCTCGGGCATGGTCGTTTGTGTCGTCTTTAGTATAAGGTGCTTCATAAGTAGTTTGTAAGTTTAGGGATTGATGACCCCACAGTTAAACCCCTTAAGCTTAAAAAAAAACATTAGACCATTTTTTGTAATTCACTTTGTTTACAATGGCAACTGTGAAACTCTGAAACTTATTGATATTTCATTTCAAATTATAGGTATTGTGACTTTTCGTAACTAGACAATCTTGTACTGTTTTCTTTTTTAAGGTCTGTTATTTCTAGTGACGACTCTAATAAATGTTTGGACAGACGGACACACAGTAATTTCAGAATGTTAAAAAATATCACAAACGAAACTGGTAAAGCAGCCATCAACATTTACTTACATTTAAATAATGCAAAGGCGTTGTTCAGAAAATATTTATAATGGCCTTAATGTGTTATTCGTACTACATAGAAAACATACAATGAAAATTTTGAAAGAAATGGAAGTTTAGAGTGATACGGGCAAGTATTCTAAGGATGTCTTTAAAGATAAAACATATTTTAAATTTAATTTTACGGATAACAAAATTAAAAAATATGTAAAAATTAAGCGATAATACTATAACAGAAAGACATGTGATACTTAGCCTCCAATATGGACCATAACTACGTCATAAGGACAATACTGTTGATATGCTAACATATATGTAGTATCCACTGACAGTTTTGTAAGAAATTTTATAATACCAGCTACATCGTGTGCATAAATACGGATAATCATTGAACTAGTTGGTCATGTTACTTTGTAACCAATACTAGCAAATAAAGCAATATTGCAACAGGAAAGTGTACGAAAATACCACAAATGTCTTAAATGATGCATAAAAAATTAGTGTTTGGTTCAAGTTACAACCCTGCTATTTCGTTGTTCAGAAATTAGCCTTAAAACATCTGACATTGATAACGAAACATGAGTCTGTTTCCGAGCCACCCATCTAGGGAGACACGTCGTTTCTTCCAGGAACTGAAAGCGGGTACTGCAAGTAACTAATATTTTAGGACTGTAAATATCTACCTTGAGAACACTGTGAAGTGATACATATGACACAAGAAAGCCGTTCAGATTAACAACTCTGTTGCGTTTCTCGTACTGAGGGGAACATTTTCCTGTTAGTGGGTCTGACGCACAAACTACAATACTTCACATAATTTGCTCATGTTTGGGATTGTCGATCATTTTTTTCTTTTGAATTGAAAGTATTACTATGAGAAGATAGCAATTTTTTGTCTTGACGACTACCTTCGGCTCACTTTAGTACCATCTTAATATAAAAACCCGTTCACCATCTCATGATGCTATGCTAGGTATATCGAAACCGGTAATGGGAGAAATGTAATAAAAACATTTTACATAAAAGGCGACTGGTTGCTGTCATTCAAGATACCTTACTGAAATAAAATCCGGGTGGCCCATGTAACACTATGACCCCAACATCATCAGCAAGCAGCCGCATATTGCAAGTCAGTCTGTCCGTCAGATCATTTATATAGAAAGAAAGTAATAACGGTCTTGCCACAATTCCCTGGGGCAATCCTGGCGATACCCAAGGCTCTGATGAACACTCGCCATCGAGGACAACGAAATTGGTTGTATTGATTTATGTGCCACTCACATGCTTGGTAATTATTCCATATGCTCATACCATCGTTAGCAGTCTGTAGTGCGGTACCGTTGCAAACGCCTTTCGAAAATCTAGAAATATGCAATCTGTCTGTTACCCATAACACGCAAGGTGACATGAGAAAAAATGGCAAGCTGAGTTGCTCTTCCTAAAGCTGTGTTGATGCGTGGAAAAGGTTTTCCGTGTCAAGCTTTCCGAGTAAGCTCATATACAAGTCTTCGCTTTATTAATATTGCTTTAATTTGAAATATATTTAAATAGGATTTAACCTATATTTTATATGTTTTATACATATGTTTATGTTTACGTTTATTTAATGTTTTATCCATACGATTTTATAAAGAAGAGCACTTACATTCCCCTGTGTTGGTTTTTAATGCCATTTATTTGTAAGTTTTGCGTTTCTTTCTCTTTTGAATGTTTATCATGCACACACACAGTAGCATCAGCCATGTTGTGGACTAAGAGATTTTGTTTACATTGCGGTCAAAGATCTCAGTATAACTACAATATCTGTGGGCAGAGTTATATTTCACTTTTAATTTACTTATATCTTCTACTTTTGATTAACAAATTCCTTTTTAACATTTTAAATTTGAAAGAATTACTTTGGAATAAATGTTATGTCTACATAAACTAATGAGAGCAAAACATTCCCAAAATTAGTTGCAAAACATGGTAATACCGACTTTCATATTATGAGAAAAGAATTTAATTAGTTTTATCAGAGATACTAATTAGCCTAATCTATGTCTTACAACAATACGCCTCTTTCATGAACTAATTAACGTTTGCTAATTAAACAAACCTCTGCAACATCAGATAATAGAAAATAACTACAGCCAGTCACGTTAGAAAAGAGAATAACAAAAGTGGTGGAAAAGATAATGATAATAGACTAATTACATCTACATCTACATAGATACTCTGCAAATCACATTTAAGTGCCTGGCAGAGGGTTCATTAACCACTTTCATATCTTTTTTCTACCGTTCCATTCTCTAATAGCGCGCGGGAAGAAAGAACACCTAAATCGTTTCGTTTTCGATCTGATTTCTCTTATTTTATTGGGATGGTCATGTCTCCCTAAGTAGGTGGGTGCTAGGAAAATATTATCACATTCAGAATAAAAGTCGGTGATTGAAACTTCGCAAACAGATCACACCGCAATGAATAACGTCCGTGACGCTCCCCCCCCCCCTCCCGTAACGTGATAAAACAAAACGAGCTGCCCTTCTCTGAACCTTCTCAATTTATTCCGTCAGTCCCACCTGGTGAGGGTCCCACAAGGGGACATTCGTACTATTATCACACCACACTGGTATCGGGAGGTTCAGTAATGCAAGCAGTTGCTAATAAAATCCAACATACTTCGTTATAACTGGACATTTGTTCTCATGACTAGAGAGTCATATTCCCTGTAATTGCCTGTAATAACACAGTATTGGTGGAAACATTTTGCAAGGTCGAATTTGATTGTCTAGTCGTGACAACAAAGAGACGTCCAGTTAAGAGAAGAAACAAGAGTTCAGTTTTGGAGTTCTCGGCAAGATCTTTTGCAAAGGTGGTAGTCATTGTATGCTTCGGATGCTTCCGACGCTCGGACTCGTGGCGGTAATTCAGATCCAGTGCGAACCGTGGAGTGATGAAAGTAGCAAATATCAAGATTTGCGTCGGACGATCAACGTGCTTAGATAGTTCGTTCAGGTGTGTTAAGCCCTTATGCATGGGGTGTCGCAGACGCTTAGCGCATCTTCATCATAAGTAGAGGGTCAAGGTTTTGGATCCCGACCACGGAAGAAATTTTGACATGTCTAATTTTGACATGTCTAACACCAACTAGCGACTGATGCTCACAAAGCCCAGTTAAAATCATCATTTAGAGCTGCAGCGTCGCATGCCGATAATTAATTATAAATACTTATGTAACGAGATTTTTATAAAACAGTAATATTTTTAATTGTTAATTTCAATCAAATTCAAGTTACAAATTACAATTTTCATCATCCTTTTACTTTATGGTAATGCTTCTTACACTACGCAGTTTTGTTTAAAAATATGAAACAACCATGAACCCAGCCCAATCTTTCCCCGTGGCAAGCGAATATTCTAGAGAACAATCATGCGACACACGGAATAATAAAGTACACGTGACGCATTAAACGCACTTAAATGCTCCACAAATTTCAAACTCAGACTTTCTGAGACTTGTTGAGAGTTTTCTGATACTCTAACGAAGATTTGGATTTGAGTTCTGAGCCTGATGCACATTAATGTAAAACATTACATCACTAGAAAAGAGACCGTTTCGAACATTCCTTTTCTGGAATATTTCCTTTGAAGTGCTTCCTTCATGAGCTATACTTCCCTACATTTGTTAGAGCCAAAATTTTCATGCAATATCCCGTAACCTTTAACCCTTTATGTGACAACGTTGCTCTCAAGCTACACAAAAGTTGCGCGTGATTTTCCGAAACATTTATTTATTTTATTTTATTTTGTTTTATTTTATTTTCTTTTATTTTATTATATGTGTGATCACACACATCTTCCCAAAACAAAAAATAAAATGGCTAAAACAAAAGAACCCCGAAGCACCTACCTTAAACTGCCTACCAAAGATCCACAAAGAACACATCCCTGTACGTCCTGTTGTGAACTTCAGGAATGCACCCACATACTACCTAGCCAGAGAAATACACTCATACCTACAAAAACACTATGTATTCACTAACAACAGGAGCATATGAAACACCTCAGAGCTAATACAAAAAAACAAACACATCATCATACCCTCAACAGCCACCCTCACATCATTTGACATCACATCCATGTACACCAATATCCCCATCACAGAAACCATCAACATCATCAAACAACAATTACAACAACAGACAGACACCCCCAAATCACACATAAAAGAAACAACAAACATCCTAAAACTAATAACAGAGGAAAACTATTTCACATTTGACAACCAATTTTACTCACAGGAAGATGGACTTCCCATGGGGTCACCAGTCAGTGGACTCATAGCAAACATTTTCCTCAACCACATCGAATACAAAATATTCGACACCATAGTAAAACCCAAACAGTACAAAATAATTTACTGGCACCGTTATGTAGATGACATCATATGCCTCCTGGATGAAACACCCAGTCGCATACAAGAACTTCATAATGACATCAACAGTGTTCACCCAAAAATAAAATTCACTATAGAAACAGAAAATGACAAAAAGCTAAACTTCCTCGACCTCTCAATACACAGCGACAAAAATCAACACAAATTCTCCATATACAGAAAGCCCACCACCACAAGCACAGCCATACACAAACACTCAAACAATCCAATTACACAGAAACAAGCCGGATTCTAATACATGCTACACAGACTGCACAAAACCCCACTTAGTGATGAACAGTATAAAAATGAAATACAAACAATCAAACAAATAGCAACAGAGAATGGGTATGACACTAACATCATAGACAAATTAAACTACAAAATTAAAGCTAAGTTAAAAGGAACAACTAACACACAAAAACAAACAGACCAGTAACACAACACAATCACACAAAACATAAACCCACTCAACACTCATACCCCAAACACCCACACACAGGAACAAAAATCAAACAAAACAACAAATAAATAGCACAGTCTCACATATGACAACAAAGCAACACACAGAATAGGAAACATCCTCAAAAAACAAGGTTTGAAAGTAGCATACACAACAGACAACTCAATACAAAGAAAACTAAAGACAACCAACACCAACACAGACAAACATAACACTTCTGGCATCTACCAGCTGACATGCCAGGATTGTAACTCAGTTTACATTGGACAGACTTGCAGAAATTTCAATACCAGATACACAGAACACAGAAGAGCGCTAAAAAGCAATAGTCATTCCACATTTGCAGAACACCTCATAAACATGAACCACAAACCAACTGACATAAATACTGATCTAAAGATTCTGAAACACAGCAAAAGCCTCCCACAAAAATTAACAATTGAAGAGAACTACCATATAGAGAAAGCCATAACAGAAAGAAAAGAAATAATAAACAAATACACAGCCCTCTGCAACGGAACCATATTTTCTGCCCTAAAGAACTTACAGAAAACTTATAAAAACACACACACACACACTAAAACAAAAACAACATGATTCAAAACTCCCGCCCCCACCACAGTCAGCTGTTCCTAACACTACTCCCAGAATTCAACTGCCCACCATCTTGTTTTCATAACATAAACATTGAGTGAAAGTGACACAGTGCCTGTCCACAACACGAAAAACAGCGCATTTCCACCAAAGTAAGTGACAAAAACTTATTATAAACACTTAGACATTTTGTTATAGAAGCAGTAGCTACAATAAAATCAAACCAAAACACAAAAACTACGCCCTGTATTTCGTAAAAATCCTGATATTTACAATCGAACTATTCACCTCATTAAATACACACGTTTTGGTTTGCAGATGACAAACTGTCAAAAACTATCAGAGACATTTTGTGAGTGGAAAAACCACAAACATAACAACATGTGGTATTAAGGTAGGCCTAGCATACCTATAAAAATAAGAAACTATGTATAGTAGTCTCACAATTATCTGTAGTTTTCACTGTTAATGTAAAAAGTAATAATCATTCCACTGTTAATTTGACAGACAATAAACATCCCACTGATGATGCTGCAACGCCAGCGAAACATGTCTAGGAGAAATTAAAAAAAACATTTGTGTTTGCTCAAGGCGGACCAAACCTGTAAAGCAAATTTATTTTGTAATCAAACACGGTGATTGAAGAGCTTTTAAACCCCAAGAGTAAGATTTAAGCTTTCCAATAAAGTAATATTTCGTTGTGTGTTGCGATAAATTTAGCAATAAACTGAATCTTTCTTGGACACTCCAAGCATACGTTACCAAGGTACACGTTTATTTCAATGTTGTGACGTTATTGAAAACTGCTTTCAAAAGGGAAAGAACAAGCCTTGATGTTCAATTACTATGGAAATATGGGAGACTGAAAATGGACTTATATTTATTGGAAAGAGGAGGCGTGGTAGACCACTACAAAATGGGCAATAAGTCCAAAAGAAGAATGAAACAGCAAGTCCAGTACCAGTCAATGATGACAGATATGACAGTATATTGTTACTTGACAGACTACGGGCCAAAACGATTTTTCAAGTTTTGTCTTCAGGGATACTTCACTGTAAAATATGGACATCATGGATCTGTTCTGAACTTTACCCCAAAAACGACTTGTTATCATACGTTTCACATGTAGTCCAAAATACAATAATGTATACAGTCATAAGAAAACGGCTATAATATTGATACTGTACCACATTGCGATGTTTTTGGGCGATTTACTTAGAAACCAGAAACTATATTTTGAAAAAAAATCTTATAAATCTGTTCACATGGCCCTACACATTCAATTTAAGTAACATAATTCTTTTTCTTTTCGTGACTTCTGTGTGTGCCAAATAAATGTTTAACAGATACGCATTGTTCACTGTTTTTGAGCGGAAATATATTTGTTACATTCCTAATTAACATAGACTGGAAAGCAACTGTTTTCACGCCAGTCACATACACCAATGTGGAATGAATTGTGAGACGGAACTTCATTCTGTAGAAAAACAACTGGACGGAATACGTTCGATAACAAAGTAGTCTTAAAGACAGCTTCTAGACAGAAATTTTATTACAGACGACAACGTAATGTAACAAGGAGTCAAACCGAATATCGTCATAACAATCAAGAAACGTAAATCTGAATCTCTGCACCTGACGAGCAGATATTTCTTCTTGGGAAAAAGAAAGAGCCTGTTATGCTAGATATAAAATCAGCAACGCTTTGACATGCCATAATGAATAGCTCGAAGAAGCTATCAGTACGTCATTACAGCGTGTACCGTGCGGAAATAGAAATCTCTGCCGGTAACACGCAGGTAATCTTTTCAATTGTGGTTGCCGTAAAATCACGTGTCACATTTAGTCGTGACGTGCAATAATGAGTGTCCATTCATCTGTTATGATTCATGGGAGTTTACTTGCCTACCTGTTTTCGCTCGTGAATAACATGACGTGTACGAAATGACACAGTTACATCGATTGCAGGTTACGCAATTATGTGTATATATCAACGACCGGACGTATCTGGGTTGAACTCATTGGAACGTAAAAACTTTTGACATCAAAGCGAGTCTGTAATATTTAATCAAAAGGGCGGACTCGCAGTCCAAGCACGTTGTGCTTGTGAATCGAACTTCAAGAATCGATTCATTGCCGTCAAAGCGTACGAATTTCCAACATTAATAAACCAGAAACATCCCTTTGGACGACAACGTGAAAAAGGCTATTGTGTCGCTTCATTGTTTCCTCGACTCGCTCTTTGATGATAAACGGTTGTCGAAGAGGTTACTTCCGACGGAAGGGCTTTGCTACGTAAATGCTGTGAGGAAGGAAGCCACTAAGCGTCTCAAAAGGGTTTGCTCGCTGTTAGACTGCCTTTACGATCCCATATTGTTTTTTGAAGTACACAGTTATCCGGTGGAGTAATTTCGTCGCAAAACTAGTCCAGAAAACCAACGTCATTTAAAGCTTTACATCACGTGAAATTTGACTACATCAGACAATAATTCATAATATTATGGCAGATCGGGGACATAAGGAACATTTTGCATGCTACATTTTTATTAGCTTCCTGTAAATCTATGAAACAAAATGAAGTACTATGTGTGTTCCGTGGGGCTTTCCTAACACAGTTATAGTTTTCGTAAAATCTATATATACAAAAGTGAATGATTGTCTGTATGTCCTCTATGTCTTCATAAACCATTTATTCGATTCCAGTGACATTTTGATGAACAGTTCACCGTACGCCCACGAAGGTTTCTGAGCCAAAAACAAAAGAGCACGACACATAGCTCAGATGACATGACATGAGAGACCACCGCATGAGAATACCCACATCTATCCGTCAATTATTGGAAAATGGGAGTAGCTAGGGACATGCAACAAAGTTTTCATGTAATTTAGGACCTTCATGAAGTGTTTTGTAACTGACTCCCCTCTTCACACACACACACACACACACAAACACACACTCACACACACACACAAACAAAATGATGAAACGAACAGAGGTCTACCGCTCACAACAGTTACGCTGTAGATGCAGTAAAACTGTCGTATCAGGCGTACCGGAGATCTGATTGCGATAAAACTTTGTCAACTCGTTGCTTGCACTCGCGCGAAGATTATAGGCATACTAATAATAACGTCGTATGGTGCGTGGCGGAGGGTGCTTTACAATTATTTAATTCGCTTGTCACGCCTTCACTCTGAAATGACTGGATGGATATGAATGAAATTTGCAACAGAGGTAGCTTATACTCTGATTAATGCCTGCGCTACCTTTCGTAAGCTCCCGTATGGTGCGTAGCGGAGGTACCTTACAATGGTTTAATACGTTTGTTATTCCTCACGCTGAAACGGCAGGACAGAATTGAATGAAATGTGGCATGAAGATGGCTTCTACCCCGAATTAATACACGGGCTACTTTTCGTAAGTGTCCATAAGTGCATGGCAGAGGGTACGATATATCAGCATCCAAATCGTGGTGTATCCAGTGGCGGTGAGGGGGAGCTGTCTGGCTGCAGCCCCTCCCACACTCCCCCCAGACTCACCAGAACCCCCCACCCTAGACCTTGGGCAGCCTGCCCTAATGAGAGACGGGAAAGAAAGAAGAAAGGGGTTAATCCTTCTACTAAGACCTTTTTCTTTCTTTTTGGAAATCACGTCAGCTCGGTGATTGACCTCAGTCCCCACCAGACCGCGATCCTGGATATGGCACTGCTGGTCACCATAAAAGTCGGCACATAAATGTATGTTTTCATGAAGGAGATGCAAGCCACTGAATTTAGCATGGCGGAGGTTACCTTGCGACTTTGACACCGTTTGACTAGTCGCCATCGAACTTGTAGCGTGTTTTACTGAGATGTGACTGACACCATAATTGTTCAAGATGGCATTCTCTAGTGGAACATGGGCTCACTCGACTCATAGGGAGAGAGATGTGGAATGACACAAGACTCCAAATTTAGGCATTTATTTAACAAGTTTTACAACAATTCTGAGGACTTGAAACCCCTTATTCTTGCAGTTACACAAGTGACATACTAAACAGAACTCTGTAGTTGAACGAAACGTTCTGGCTGTCTCGAAGAACATTTAGAGAGTACGAATGACCTACTGTTGGACACTGTTGTGGTGCGAGGAAGCGCTGAGTGAAGATGATGTCGCGGCGGAAGCTGGCGTCGACTGGTGCGCGGAAGTGCTGCTCGCCGATCGCTGTGCAGACAGTAGGCCTCAAGGACAGGACTGTGCCGCTCTTTCCGGGATGGAGTGTGACGGCTACGGGTGGCGAACTCGCGTTCTCCGACGGGCAATGACAGGAGGCTGCACCCCACCCAGGAGATAAAGGTAGGCTGCCATTGTCGCCGCTGCTACGCTTCCATCCACCGCTGTGCTAAGATCGGCGTTGCATGGGAGCTGACTGGCTCCCGTCGGCCCCTGGCCGTCTGGTGTCGAAGACGCGAGCATCCGATGACGGCTGTGGCGCCCAGCGGTTTGGTCAGAACTCTTGTCCGTCTTCCAATGGCAGCCGCCTTGTGCTTAGAGGGATCCATTTATAGTCGAAAAGTTGTTACTAGAACGTTCTGGTTACTCCGGTGACCTGCTTACGTTAGCGTAAGATTAGTAAGATGATAAAGTCACGCTCTACACGTAGCCTGTGTTGTGCCTCAGACGAATAACACTCCGTCCACCACTGTTTACAACTGATATTCGTAACCGCTGCTGCTGCTAACCCACTGCCTGTCTGCTTCACTTGTCCATAAAAGTACCATTCCCATAGTTGTTTTATTATTAAATATTATATCTTCACTCTCTCTCTATTGATTTATTTTACACTTTTCATTAGTACACTCTACACTATTTGTTCACATATAGGAGGGAGAGGAGTAGGTGTAGGAGCAGATGGATGGAAACGGGACAGAGGAGACGAAAATAGTAAAGGTGGAGATGGATAGAGGATTGGCAGAGGAGGAGAATGAGAGAGGGGAGATGATGGTACAGGTGAAATAAGATGAACAGAGTGAGGGGAAAGGAGGAGATAGACTACTATCTATAGTTAAATTTTACTAAATGTATTTATTATCGACTATAAAATCGATATTTGTTTCTATCATTCGTAACTAAACAAGCAAACACTTTAAGATTTCACACGTTATTTTCACAATTCTTTCTTCTGCGGTAGCAAAGCGCTGGGTACCAGCTAGTTACACATAATTTGTACTTGTGAAATGAATTATAAAGTTACATCTGTCCCCTATACTGGGGATTACAGCAACACTGATATGTTGAGAAGGTAACATATGCGTAAGATTTCACATAAACGTATTTTGGCATTAAAAAACTCAAACAAGCTCAATAACTGTGGAAAATCAGAAAAGTGGAATTGCATATGCAATTATCAAATTAAGTGAAATAACTGTTAATGAATACGGAATGAATCCAGGAAATATGAAGTTAGTAAGTCAATTAAACAGCCGGGTAACACAAATGGTACGTACTATTCATATTCACAGTTGTGACATACACACATATCCTTCCGGTTGCTACAGTCAACATGAGACCAGCCCTTACATTCCCAGCAGTGAATCCACTTATCTTTTGGACGACTGTGGCGATAAGGTTCGAGACACACAAGGAAGCAGCTATCTTCACCTTGCTGTGATGTTTCTTTAGGTTTTTTCTGCTGTTGCACACTTGGCCTGCTGCTTCTTAAATTTAGCTGCATCTTCGTCTGCTAATTTATCAGGTGTATCTTTCCATATTACAGTTAATATTAATATATTTATTTACTGACGGTAATAAAAAACCGTACTGGCGTATTTTAGAGCCTATTTTAGGATTTACTGTAGTTTAATGATTTTTGCAAACGTTGCAAGACAAGAATAATAAACATATAAATATTAAAAAATTATGGCCGACACGATTTCGATTCTACTGTTCTGATAATATCAAAGCAGTCAACAGGCAATATTGTCTCTGACCGTGTCTTAACCAACCGCCAAAATTGTTTGGTATTTGCGTTTAGCTTTGATAAACATACACTTTTTTTAACTTTTACCTCTGCCATGTTTTTAATTACATTTTACCGTTAAAATATAATCACCTCTATTTCCGCGATATTTTTCTTAAAGTGTAATTTCTTTGCTTGTTATGATTTACGTAAAATCCAGTTACAGTGTTAAATAGCCGTTACTTTTCTAAATATGTCAGAAACGGTGCCAGTTATGAAAATAAGAGAGAAACGTTGTTGAGAATGTTCTCCTCTAAAACACGTTTGTTCAATTTTCGTCTAAGATGAAAGGCTAAACCCTTATATGCAATTAAATTTTCTGACATCAGAAGACCGTCACAAACGACCTACATTCAGTGCTACTGACCTATTTTTTATACGAAATATTTAAAAGAGGGAGATCCTGGTCGCTGGCACCACAGACATACATTATTAATCTGGCAAACTAGCCCCTGTGGGTGACGTCTGTCGCCGCCATCTTGCATCACCTCCCGTCAAAAAGTTTCTGTATAGTACTTCCATGATCTTGTAATGTGAAATGACGTTGCAAGCGTTACTAATTGGTTTAAGCATACTAATATTTCCGTAGTCGATATATTTAACACATTTATCGTAAATCCGTGTCATGAGAAGAACATACATTTGAAGCAGACTGCTGTTATCCGAAAAACACTCAGAATAATTAAGATACGTATGATCCGTAACAACTAGAACAGTGTATCGCTCATACTATTGAAAGAAAAGCCAAAGTTAATCGAAACTAGTAGTCGATTAATAATAACAGCAAAATAACTTGACTCATTAATGTAATTTATGTCTCAAAGCACAGTGAAAATTTAATAAGAACACTTAAAAGAGTAAAGATACATCTTATAGAGGACAAATAACTTTCATAACGACCATACAACTGAAAGAAAAGCCGAAGTTGTATGCAATTGATAACAAGTGAATAAAAACAAGTAATCAATGCAACTCGTTTCTGTATGTATCTTCCGTTCTCTGTACGAAAGATTGCAGCCACATACAACACACTAATTGATTATTACGTCCAAACTGTAAGGACGGCTTAGTTACATCGTTTCATCCATATTTTAACTAATGTTTACTGTAATTAGACACACGTTTGCAGTATAGAAATATGGCGGCGAGACTTCAGTGACATCAATGATACAGTATTCGGCATTGCCACTCTAGTACACTCTAGTACTATATGTCTGTGGCTGGCGGCCAACAATTACATCTGTGAAAGTGTTGCAATATCTCTGAAACGATGCGAGATATGTAAAAAACATAAGAGACCAAAGTTGTAGATAGTTTTCTTCTCTACAAATTCGCTTATTCAGTTTTAGTGTCAGATGAACGGCTAAGCTTTTTTTTTTTTTTTTTTTTTTTTTTTTAATATATACAAATAATAAAGACATTGACAACAGTGTCATAAGACTAAGAGTGTTAAACAATTAAATTATTGTAGTACAATTACGTTTACATCGTTCCGGTGCATTTAACTCCAGGCCAGAGAATTGGCACCAATTGTCACTAAAAAACGTTTTATAGCGTTACACTCAACAGTTCAATTTCAATAATGCCCTTCAAGGGCATTCATTGTATAAATCACGTGATTTTTGGAGGTACCTGCGAAGATGGAGGATGCATGTTACTTTCGTCCCCTGTTACTTAGGTACCCCGTCTCTGCTACATGCACAGTGTGCGTGTTTATCGATGCAACCACTCGAAATTCCATCAACATGCACGCATGTCTAAACGTACGGACGCTGCGGCGACTAACACTTTCATATTGAGTATAAGAAATATATTCGCCATTGTGAATATGAATCAGAATCACCCGTGACGTTAAGTGATGACATATGAAATTTTGAGTCCTAACAAGGCTAACGATAATTATAGTAAACATCTCTAAAAAACTGGAAGGTACGAGCAACCATTAGCAGTAGGCAATCCGCGGCATATGGAAATATGAATGGGTCAGGGAGGCGTGTGCATATAGGGTAATCGATAACGCGACCACTCGCGAAAAGCAGGAAATCCGGGTTCGAGCCCCGGTCCGGCACAAATTTTCACGCTTGTTGTTGTTGCTGCTGTAGTCTTCAGTCCGGAAACTGGTCTGATGCTGCTCTCCTCCCTACTCTGTCCTGATCATTTCAATCTGCTTACTGAATTCATCTTTTGTACTTCCTCTACGACTTATACCGCACACACTTTCCTCCAATGACAAGTGCACGATTCATTGATGTCCAAGAATGTATCGTGGCCATCAATCCCTTCTTTTAGTCAAGGTATGCCAGAAATTCCTTTCCTCCCGAAGTCTGTACAGTAACTCCTAATTAGTTACGCAATCTACCCACCTAATATACAGCATTCTTCTTAGCACCACATTTCAAAATCCTAGTCCATGTTTCACTCCCATACATGGCAACATTCCACACAAGTGCCTCAACAACAGACTTTCTTACACTTAAATTGATATTCGATTTAAATAAATTTCTCTTTTTAAAAAAAGCTTTTCTACCCATTGTTACATTACAGATACAGGAGGAAGCTGATTGTTTCCATGGGAAAGGTGGGTTTGCCAGACTGTGGGGTTCCCCAGCTGGTTGGCTAGCAGTTTGGACCTAATGAATGGGATACAGCAGGTAGGCAGGTTTTCCTTAATATGCTCGGAAGCGACTGTCTTTGATGAGCGAGGACAGCTAACCCAGATTGCAACTGAAATACAATATAGCCACAAACATTATTCTAAAAATCCATATAAAATCTGGGAATGATCATAGAGCAAATGTAATTATATGAATGGATTGACTTGAGAGAATCAAACGCCGTAATTACAATTTGAATATCCCTTACAGATAAAAAGCCGACAAATGTCAGTACTATAATAAGAATATTATAAGACTTATATTTACAATTATTGATACGTAGTGTTTATCTGTAACAGTTTAAGAAGGAAATGGACAGCATTGCACCACGCTACCTAGCTTAGAAAACGTGTCACGTTATTTCCGTATTTTTCCAAATAAACTTTATTTTACTCTCTTTTCCTGCGTTTCGTTGAGATAGTAGTACTACTCTTGTGTCAGAAAATAGATTCCACCACAGAAACACAAAACATGAACCCAGCAAAGCGCATTACATTTATATATGTATTTTATTATATTTAATATTATTCTTAGTAACTTTCGTCTTTTTTATGTTGCATACTACCATTTAAATATTTTATGGCCGATTAAAAATAGTAGATATACAGCAGATAATTTATAGATAAACAATTGTAAGTATTTGTGTACACTAACTGAATATATCTGTATAACTGTATAAAAAGCCATGATAAATTAAATATTTATTGTGTAACTATATTTCGACCGCGGCAGTATATTTGAACAGTGAGATGCCATGCTTAAAGGCTATCTGAGCAAAGAGCTTCAGTCTCAACCGCTTTTTAGTATTGTTAAATATATATTTGTTTGTTAAATATAAAAAAGAAATATTTCTAGGGAGGTGGTCAAATCATTTAGTTCTGTGATATTAAAATGTATAATATTTTGGAAGGGAAATTGTATTTTCAGGGATGAGGCGTGGAAGAATACAATTTTGGGAGCAGGGAGAGCACGCTTTTCGAACGCTGGGGAAGGGACTCGTCACTTGGACGTGGTGGTGAAAGGTTGTGACGCTGGGCGGTCTGAAGCCGCGTTACGAACTTGTGATTTGAAAAGATAGCCATGTGTGGACTTAGAAAAATTTACGCGACTGTGACTGCAGAACTTAGTCTCTGGTGAAACGTGGCAGACTATGCTCGGTAGTAGGGCTGTGGAACTGTGATAATTCAGCAATCGTGTACTCGTGTGATGACAAGTTGTGTTTTATAACAAATACTTTTATCGCTGATTAACTTGGAACTGCAGAGTTCGATGGAGTAATCTAACTTACGAATGATAATTTGGAACTTTTACTCACGAGTGCGTGTGATACTTATTGTGCCTCTCATAAACAATAGTTGGGGAAATATTTAGTTATTTACTGATGTATAAAGCAGGACTACCTCCGCGTTTCATGTCTAATAAGAGTAATAAACACCATTTATAAAGAATTACCTCGTGAGTGAATCACTTCTTTATCCTAGAATCCATTTTGTTAGTCATTCAGAGGTTTAATTTACGTTTGTTAAATATATTTCGACGTCATCATATGCAGATTGGATAACTACAGATTAATTATTGATCTTGTTTAAACAGATTGGGTAGCTGTTTAGGGCATAGAAGCTGACATAGATAACTAGCCCCTAAGTACAGAGACAACGAGCCATAAACTTTTACTACCCAGAGATATGTACTGCCCAAGTCTTATGGGTGAGAACTGATAGGAAGGTCGCACTATTGCCATTCTGCATTTCTGCATTTTGTATCCTGTGTACTGCGGCCGTGATATTTTATTGCCGAAGTAACACAACTCATCTGCCATCTTCATTGTTTCGCTACCTAATCTAATTGCTTCATCATCGCGAGATTTTGTTACACTAAATTCGATTATCCTTATTTTGGTCTTGTAAATGTTCACGTTCTACTGTCCATTTCGTCCAGTTTCTCCTCCTGATTCATTGCTATTGCCGACAGAACATATCAGCAAATCGCAACTACTTTTTCATCGTAAATTTTAATTTCTTCTCCAAATTTCTCCTTGCTTTCCTTAATAGCTTCCTCAACGTAGAGATTGATTAACATTGTAGAAAGGCTACGTGCCTGTCCTACTTCCTTCCCAATCAATGCTTCCCTGTCATACTCCTCGATTCAAATAACTTTTGTCTCGTTTTTTACAAGTTACAAACAATCTTCCATTCCCTAAACTTTACCCTTGCTGATACCAGTATTTGAAAGGGTGTATTCCAGTTAAAATTGTCAAACGCTTTCTCCAATTCCACTAAAGCTACACATGCAGGTTTGCCTTTCTTTATCTTTTAAGGTAAATCGTAAGGTGAGTATATCCTCCCGTGTCCCTAATTACATAAATATGCCGCCATGAAATTCAACAGCCGTTGCTGATTCAATTGCGAATAACTTTTTTTGTATTCCAGAAGTCATGAGGTCGGTTTACCACATAAACCAAATCAAATGTTCCCAAGACTTACAAAGTATTTAAACTAACTTATACTAATGACGAAATACACACATCCATGCCAGACGAAGGAGTCGAACCTCTGATGGGGAGCATTTGCGCACTCCGCAACAACGCGTTTTAGAGCGCTGGGCTTACCACATGTTTACGGTCTTTTTAGTAATATAAAGCGAGTAAAATAATGTACCATAACATGATTGGATAGCTAAAGCTGTAAGAACGTGATACGAGATTGACTTCCGTTGCGGTAAAAAATATCTAAATGTGTAGGAAATTATCATCGACGTATATCCCTTGTATAACTAAAAATCATTTCGCAAGCAATGGCTGGCTTTGTTTAAACGTTTTCAAACGGACACCTTCATTTCGCTAACTTGGGGCGGGGGGCGGGGAACATAGGAGGTTATGTGGAAATTAGAATGTGAGAAAAGGTGTACTGGAAACCTTGAATGCAAATATGAATGAAACACAGAAGACAACTGTGAGATATTCTGCAAATGATTGGGTTTACAAATCGTTTTCGGCTTTTACGCCATCGTCAGGTAAAGAATATAACTTTTAGCGTCCAAGATCTTAAGGTGGTAGACTATTTCTTTGGTGTAAAACTAAACTGAGGGGAAATGATAAAAGGCAAGTTGTGGTGTAAATTCCTGACATTGATAAAACATGTGACAATATAATAAATTACGACATTATCATATGAAATTTGAAATGAAACAATAGAAGTTGGCTGAAAGAATTGCCAAAAAATTATCTTACATTAAGTGGGACCAATCTTTAGAATATGCAAGCGTTGGACTAAGTTGAATGAAACATCTATGAATATACGTTCAACTTTTAACTTGTTAAATTTAACTTGACAAAAATTATTTTATCTTAACCAGGTCCAATGTCTGGAACACGGAAGCGTGCGACTAAGTTCTATGAAACATCTGTGAATATATATTAATATTTTCAACTGGTTAACTGAAACTATGGTTACAAGTAAAATAAGGCATTACTATTTGTGATTACGCAAAGACTTAATAACATGGCTATGAAACAGTAGTAGAGGCATGAGGAAGGTGGGTAGGAGATGGTAGTTTACATTGTCAACACAGGGTTATGATTAGATTCTGCAGACAAAAGTGGTGAGCATGGAAACTGTGTATGATTACTCAGTCTCAGGTTTGCGGAAGTGTACATATGTTCATTAATTTCCAAAATGGACATAAATATTGTAGATATATGCTATCCGTAATTTCTAATTGTTTTTGAATTTTAATCACTTGAAAATGACATAAGGTCTGACAAAAGTAGTCGTGTGAAAATAATACATAAATTTGCTTAAACGTGATCTAGGCTTGTCTTCGTAAGAAGCATTTTAATTAAACGAATTTTTGGTAACTCTCTTACCTGTTGTTGATGATGACGGAATAATACGTAAGATAGGTGTTGCGTGAAATACTGGTAACATGTTAACTTCCATCCTTGAAAAGTATGTGAACTACGTCAACAAATGCTTTGAGTCGAAATGCACTATAAAGTTTCATGGCTACGTTGAAGAGGGGGCTGAGACAGGCATAAAATATCTTGAACGTGCCAGACGACGACGCAGTGTGTCCGCCGCTACAGTTTTATCTGATGCAACAATGTCCCCATTGTTTAATGAATGTAATGAAAACGTCTTTTCTCAGTGTTGAAGAAAAAGTAAGTGATGAAGGGTATCTAGACAAGCACGTCATTGAAGATGCATTCTCCTTGAACGTTGGCACACGCATAGAAAAGTCGAGACACGTTGACAGCGTCTTCATTGTAGTGGAAGATGCTGACTTACTGGTCTTGCTGACAGACCACACAGATCGGAATAGTGAACGGGAAGATCACCTCACCAATACATTTCTTATGAAAGCTGTAACAGGCATGCACTGCATGTCTGTTCACACTCTCAATATTTCTAAACTATGGAGAAGGCAAGTAACATTCGTTATTTCTTCACACCTTCAGTATTGAGACGCCACATCTAAGCTTTTTCGACAGGGCGAAGAAAAATTTTCAAAAGACCAACATACAGATCAGACTTCACAGATACCAACGCCATTACTGATAACCTATCTGATGCAGCAGTGATGTTCATTGTGTGTTTGTACATGGTTGGCAACGCCAAACCTTTGAATAAAATTGTCTCCAAATTTACCAGAAAGCTATAACGAAATATAATGTCTTCAGTTGAGCATGTTTACCTGCCACCGAAGCCGTCACCCCGAGCACTCCGTCAGGGTGAACTTGCCGGTTCATATCTGGAGGAACAACCATCTTGTGAACATCCAGTCACCAGCGCCTCAGGAACCCTCAACACAATATCCTAGACTTGCAAGAAAGGATGTCCAAGCAACTTGTTCGCGCAGGAAAGCAGTCATAATCTACTCAGCTATATGAAGCAACTTAACGGGTCTTTCATATCTTAACTATACAGTAGAAGAGGCGTTCAACAGAAGTCGACGAAAGGACTGACATCGTCGAGGAAGAAATCGATTTACGTGCAATGCCAGAAGAAGCCAAGGAGTTGGACGATATATCTCTTACGGAAACATCTTCCCTGAAACGCGGAAAAACATAAAGAAATGAAAGTAAATACAGAACAAAATTAATATAAAAATGACTGTAAATATTTTATCTCATCAATTTAAGTTTGTAATTGTAGTATATTTCCACTAATAAGACCTTTAATTTTTTTAATTTTTATTTATTATCATGTTTACAGACAAGTAATTAATTCTTATTAACACTACAATTGTTGAAATGAAAATATACGAAATGACACTGAGAGCATAAATGAAGTCCTTATTCAAAAGTAATTATCAGAGGCCTCAGCACATCACTGTTTAACAAGCCAAAGAATTTTCTGTTCCCAGAACTCCTGTGGTTGCGACAAGCGTCAGTCCTGTACTGTGTCCTTCAGTTCGCCTTCCCAGCTGAAGCGCTCCCCTTTTAGACGCGTTTTAGCGGACTACCGTGCTGGAAGATATGGAGCGGGTGACATGTCCTGGATATAGGGCGGATGCTCAAGCTGCTCCCACTTGGCCAGTACACTTTGTGTGATCCTGGAGACGTGTGTACGCGCGTTATCATGGAGCAAAACCACCCCCGCCGTCAGCAGCCCAGGACATTTGCTCTTTATGGACTTGCGAAAGCTACGGAGTGTCCCACAGTACACGTCACTGTCAATGGTTTTTACGTGGACGAGGAATTTGTCAAGTATCCGACCTCGGAATTCGAGAATGACGGTAAGCAGCATGTTGCCTGCTGAGGGCGCAGCTTTGAAATTTTTAGGTTTAGTGGACGACGCATGTTTCGCGTCCCTATCCCAAAGTGGTATATTAAAATTTTGTTGTTACGACGTTTCGTAGGATTTCATTTAACACCCTTCCTACAGAGAAGTAACTATCTAAGTACCTACATAACAAAATTACATTTAAATTTGAATATTTGGAGAACTGTGTGTGCTTAGCGGTTCAAAAGTAATTTGACTTCGCGTCAAAGTGACGCTGCATTATAGCGTTACGATGACTTTGATTGTATTGTTGATATCTATGCCTAGAATAGAGAAAATTTTAAAATCTATGAGCTCTTTTTGTTCAGAATTTAATGCTCTATGACGCTGATACTTGGCATTTTGCATTTAGACTAACCATTTTTTAAACTACGAGATAAACTCTTTTATCGATGAAGTTGGTGAAAAATGCCGATTTTTGACAATCGATTGTGACTAAACGACTGATCCGGTTTTTACTTGTATGTAGGTCGTTTCACACGACATTTTATGCTCATTCAATTTGAATTTCGCAAATTTCATTTTTAAGTATAGGAGAAACACTCAAAACAGTAAAAGAACAAAAAATCTTGTTTCTCGGCTCTCAAAACGTACGCACAAGTCAGAAACAGTTGCAATCTTACATTACTCTTCTTGGAGATGTCTTACATCTATTACAATTCCAGGTTGAGCTTATTTTTTATGCAAACCACACTTACTTCACACAAGATCGCTAATTTATTTAATTTGCTGGTTTTTTTACCGGTTTCGATGAGCTATGTCATAATCTTCAGAAATATTTTTTTATAATGTTCTCCTGTTTTCAAAAGTGTTCAAATGTCTGTAAATCTATCGGACCAAACTGCGTGGTCATCAGTCCGTAGCTTACAAACTACTTAAACCTAGGTAAACTAACCTAAGGACAAACACACACACCCATGCCCCAGGGAGGACTCGAACCTCCACGAGGTGCTTTAGATCGCTCTGCTACTCTCCTGTTTACGTTAAAATAAAGAGTTATATTTAAAAGTGTAATACAAAAAAAAAGAACATTGCCAAACGATTAACATTCGCATCACCAAAGAGAATCATCATCTGACTTGCACAATTAAAAACTGTGTGTATTCTTGTCAAAAGTAACAAGGAGATTTCTTTTTTAGCTAACACGGCCTTTTTTATGCAAATTTTCCTGGGATTCTGTTAAACAGGGAAAGTTTAACTGTAAATACACATTCTATGTTGTTCTAAGTGACCATATGTGGAACTCATAGAGAAGAGTGCTTAAATTCCCTCGACGTAGGGAACACACAGACACACACACACAAAAACACACACACACACACACTGGATGTGGGAAGCGTTTGGTTAAACAACTCTTTGAGCTTAGCTCAGAGAACATCCGTTCAGTGGCTATCTAGAAATAACAACAGGCAGAATATGGGTAGTGGAAAGTGTCAGCGGAGCAGTGCGTCCGGTGAGCAGCGCGCGATGCACTTGCAGCGGGACGTCTGGAGGGCCCTCGACTGTTGCCTGGAGTAGCACGGCGCCGACGCCGCCGCTTGAACACCCCTCATACATAGAAGTAACTATCTACGTAAGTCGTTACATAACAAACTTAGATTCAAATTTGAATATTTTACCGACTGTGTGTGCTTAGTGGTTCAAAAGTAATTTGACTGAACGCAGTCTACGCAGGATTTTAGCGTTGCGATTACTTTGATTTTATTGTAGACAACTATGCCTAGATCTAAAATCTAGGAGTTCTTTTTGTGCAGAATTTAATGCTCGATGACTCTGATACTTGACATTTCGCATTTAGATTAACCGTTTTTGAACTACAGTCATTGCAAGACGAGAAAAACTCACTTTTCGATGAAGTTGGTGAACAATGTCTATTTTTGACGATCGATTATGACTAAACGATTGAACCGGTTTTTACTTGTAGGTAGGTCAGTCCACATGACATTTAATACTCTTTCAATTTGATTTTCGCAAATTTCCTTTTTAAGTATAGGAGAAATACTGAAAACAGTAGGAAAAAAAACCTCTTGTTTTTCCGCTCTCAAAACGTCGTACAAGTCGCAATCTTACATTACTCTTTTTTGAGATATCTTACATTACAATTCCAGGTTGGGCTTATTTTTTATATAACCCACACTTACTTCAGACAAGATTACTATTTCATTTAATTTGCTTTTTTTTATTACCGGTTTCAATGAGCTATGTCATCATCTTCAGAAAAAATTCTTATTACAATTTTCTCCTGTTTTCAATAAGGTAAAGAGTTACTTGTAAAAATATAATAAAAGAAAAAGAACATTGCCAAACGATTAAAATTCGCATCACCAAACAGTATCATCATCTGCCTTGCACACTTACTAACTGTGTGTTCTTGCCAAAAGTGACAAGGAGATCTTTTTAGCCAACACGCCCTTTTTTCATGCTAATTTTCCTGGGATCCTGTTAAACAGGGAGAGTTTAACTGTAAACTCCCATGCTTCGTTGTTCTAAGTGTCCATATGTGGAACTCATAAAGAAGAGTGTTTAAATTCCCTCGACGTAGGGAACACACACACACACACACACACACACACACACACACACACACACACACATACACACACACACACACACACTGGATTTGGAAGCGTTTGGTTAAACAAGTCTTTGAGCTTAACTCAGGGAACATCCCTTCAGTGGCTGTCTAGAAATAACAACAAGCAGAATATGGGGAGTGGAAAGTGTCAGCGGAGCAGCGTGTCCGGTGAGCAGCGCGCGATGCACTTGCAGCGGGACGTCTGGAGGGCCCTCGACTGCTCCCCTGGAGTAGCACGGCGCCGACGCCGCCGCTCCAAGCGTCTCTTGCGGCGGCCACTCCAGTCGTGTTCAACACGGCGCCCAGCAATAACGGAGCCAGCGCGGACACGGCTGCGTCCGCCTTTTGTGCAGTAAGTCCTCCGCAGCCGGCGGGGAACCTGCAACGAGGTTACCTAAACAGCGGCCGCAACTTTTCCCTCCGGGCTTAACTGGCGAGCCAGAGTTGTCGCGTCTTATTAATGCTCTCTCAACTTCTCCCTCTCCTCCGCGCAGTACTGTATAGACGCGCGCTGTCCTCTTTAGAGGCACAGCGGCGGAACTCCTATAGCGGATTCTGTGACATCTTAAAGACCCGGTATTTCGGTAAAGCATTTGAAGTAAGAGAAGTTTCTTCAGAAAACGGAGACAGATATCATTACTGCGCGGACGGCTGCCACGTGTATTTCTCGGTAAACTGCCCAATATTTCTACGAAAAAAAAAAAAAAAAAAAAAAAAAAAAAAAAAACCCTTAAATAACATTTTAGTTCCTTTTGTCCTGTTTTCTTTTTTTTACAAAAAAAATGTTCAAATGTTTGTTACGCTTATGGGACTTAACTACGGGGTCATCAGTCCCTAAACTTACAAACTACTTATGAACTACTTACGAACTAGGACGGCACAAATATCCATGCCCGAGGGGGGATTCGAACCCCTGACCGTAGTGGCCGTGCTGACCGTGACTGGAGCGCCTCAGTCACCTCGCCCACCGCGGCCGGCAGTTACTCCTTACTCCTTACGTGTGCGTTTGTTTACTTTAGTTTTCCTCCTTTGCTGTGTAAAACAAGTCAATCACTTACTACTGCTGCATTAATAGCTACTTCTGGAAAGATGAGAGGCATAATAGTGACAATTACTGCACCAGGTACATCATGAAAGCACTATATAGCTGACCAGCTATGAACGTTTTGTTGCTACTAGTGCCCAATAATTCTAAGGAAAATTTTTCAATATTTTTCTCATTATAAACACACTATACATTAAACGTGGTAGTTTTTCTAGCTTCAAATAAAACGGCTTGCATTAATTGGTTAATGCGTGTCAGGAAAATTAATTTCTGCTATTTCCAATTTTTTAGAATTTCTGAGAAGGAAATTAACCAAGGAAGAAAACTGACATGATTTTCAAGCACTTTCAGGTCCTTAAAAATACATTATACATTTTTGCTGTAATATTTTAAACAAAACTCATTCAGCCAAGACTTGTTGTAACGGTCGTGAAACATAGTATTATGTACCTGCCTGAAGCTATGATAAAACAAATTGATCTACATACATACATACAGTGGATATCGTATTCGATTCTTGCGAACGTCCGTGCCACAGTAGGTACATCGGTTCCCGTTAAATCACCGAAGTTAAGTACTTTCGGGCTTGGCTAGCACGTGGATGGGAAACCATCCGGGGGTGTCGAGCCGTGTTGGCATGTGGGGTACACTTGGCCCTTGCAAACTGAGCAGGTAATTGATTGAAATGTAGCGGTTCCGGTCTGAAAAACCGACACAACGGCCGGGGCGCTGACCACGCCCCCCCCTTCATACCGGATCCGACGACGCCTACAGGCGTAGGAGAACACGGTGGCCGGTCGGTACCCGTTGTGTCGTCGAGGCCTGCGTGGGACGGTTCTTAGTATCGGATAATTAGGAGGTGACTACTGCGACTTCTGATGAAGGCTGTTAGACATGTTTTTGATCTTCTTACTGTTACATTTATACATTCAAATATGACCACTGAATAGCATATCATTATATCATTATATAAATACGCTAACACGAAAATTGTGGTACAGGTTACTAATTTATTCGTACAACAAGGCCAATGACAGTTCAATAATTCGAAAGATTGTTTGTCGTACATTTCACGAATATAAATATTACGTGTGCCATTAAAAGTGGGAAAAGGAAGTAGAAATTTTCCTATCTACAGCTTGGATCAAGTTCTACATTCTCCAACAATCAGCTCACTGATTGGCTATTCGCCTCGACCAATAACGCTGTAATGCAGCGCATCTTCAGTATTAAAACAACGTATTAATGTAAGTGAAAATCGAAGCATGGAGGGCTCCCAACTCCCTTTCTTGTGCCGTTCAAATGCTTCATTTTCGCAGTGATTAAGAGTGGTTAAAGGAAATGGATGTTTTCATACCTCCCAGTGCCGGTTAAATTTTACCAAATGTCCCAGCGACCTCCTATGATAATTGTTGGCAACAGATGCTGAATAGTGCGCATCCTGTAGTCTTCATCTTAGCCATCTCGCTTGACAATGCTGATGTTTTCTCGTGGAATCTTCGCTTTACGAGAGAAATTATTTTTACTGGGCGGACGAGGATACGTACAAGAACCTGTCAACCATAAAGCAGGAAATGCATTATTTGTTTACTTCATGGTCTGTACGATACACTAATCGAGTCATTCTATGTGGTTCGGACAAATGGGCAAAGATTTTCTATCGTGTTGTTGATGTTGCCAACATAATCACGCGACGCCCCCGGCAAGTTACGTAAACTTTTATCCCCAGTGACCATGTTAAACACAATTGGTCGATTTTCGACCATAGTCAATACTATTACGAAATAATCTCTTATAAATCACAACAAACACTGTGTGAATAATACAACTCCAAACGTAATTGTGGATATACAGCGCCAAGCAAAATTCGCGCGCCCGGGCTTCGCAGTGCGAGTCCTCACATGTCAGCAATAAAAAAAAATGCCTGTCACTAAATTTTCTCCTGCGCCTATTTCCGACTGTAAATAGACGTGGAAGACAGATAGCTGTTTGTTCCATACGTTAGTGTTCTACTTAATTCCAAATTTACTCCAACAAACTTCTAGGGCAAGTAGAATGAGACTTAAGGAACAAATTAAGTGTAGAAAAGCATACCTGGACATGTCATCCAACGACGCTTCAGAGTGTCGAATTTACTGGAGGGGATGTCTAGCGACAGGCGCCAGTTCCACCAAATGGAATCTCCGTAGTGTCATCGAATGGCTTTTCCGCTTTTCTGGGCATGGATTACTATACTTATTATTTGTTTCTAAAGCTTCTGGATCGCCTAGAAGTTTGTTGGTGTAATTGCGTAAGAAATACACAGACGTATGGAAAACACACACACATGTCAACACATTCAAATAACGTAGGTTGCAACATGTGTGTGTGTGTGTGTGTGTGTGTGTGTGTGTGTGTGTGTGTGTGTGTGTGTGTTCCATACGTCTGGATGTTTTAACCCACATCATTTGAATGTGTTGACTGTTATCGCCTCTTGGTATCCCTCTGCGATTTTTACCCGACACATTCCTGCAATGCTGAATTTCCGATTCTGTGATCTAAAAAAATGTGTTCTACCAATCGATCCCTTCTTTTTGTCTAGGTACGCCAAAAATTCCGTTTGTTCCCAATTCCGTTCAGTGCCTCATCATTAGTTACGCGATCTTTCCACATAATCTTCAGCATTCTTCTGTAGCACCACATTTCAAAAGCCTCTAACCTCTTCCAGTCTGAAGTATTTATCGTCCATGTTTCACTCCCGTACAAGGCAACTCTCTACACAAATTCCTCCAGAGAAACTTCCTTACAATTGAAACAATATTTGATGTAGCAAAATTCCTTTTTCTCAAAAACGCATTTCTTCCCATTGCCATTCTGCATTTTTTATCCTCTGAAGTGCGACCTCCGTATGTTTTTTTTTTTTCAGGTAACAAAACACATCTACCACTTTTATTGTTTCGTTACCTAACCCATACGTTCAGCATCGCCTGATTTTCTTAGACTTGTTTTACTCTTGTTGATCTTATACGTTCCCTTCTATACACTGTCTATTTCTTTCAATTGCTCTTCCAGGTCCTTTACTGCCTGTAACAGAATTATAACGTCATCAGCAAAACGCAATGTTTTTATTTTTTCACACTGAACTTTAATCCCCTCTGCAAATGTTTCAATACTAAGGAAAAGCGTCATAACTACAGTCACGAGGAAGATTAAGTTGTGGCTGCAATTTTGTACTGTTGATTATGAAGCCTGATTTGCGTTTTCTAATATCACCATAGCAGTTGAACATTATAGAGACCCCAATCACGGCATCATATATTATGCACTGTGAGACAATAACCAAGGTTCAGTTATCTTTCATTTGACATAAGGGAGTAAAGCAGATCAAAATAGCTGTAATATAAGAATGAAAGTAGCCTGTTAAATTATTTTAGTAAGACCTCGGGCAGTTGAGATCTGCAAATCCAAGTTAAAACGCCCACTGATGCTCTAAATTACTTTGCGAGGGGCCAGTAACATTTTTATACGGGCAGTAACTTTATGATTTAATTCACGTTTGTTCAAGGTGTGTGCTGTATTGTGCTTAATATGGTCTCCCCACATTTATTTGCTTGTTCATATTACTGAATAGATTATGATTTAAAACATCAAACTTTTGTTTTATAATTTCATGCTCCCCGTCTCATGTTTAATTATCTATTCATTTTTATATGTGTTATTTTTGTTCATGCAATAAATCCTAAATTCTGCTTTAAATATAATTATTTTATTTCACTATAGGCCTATTTCGGCTTTTAGCGCCATAGTCAGGTGATTTCTGTTGGTCCTGACATCGATATCAATGGTTTTATTGCTGTCAGTCATTTATTTATTACTTTGAATTGTAATTATTGCAATCTTTCTGATGACTTATGTTGTTTTAATTTTATTGCAATATTTCTAATGGTTTATTTACGTTGTGATGTGATAGCTTTTTGTCAACCAGAGATGTCAAATAGCTGTCACATCACAACGTAAATAAATAAAGCCGAAATAGGCCTATAGTGTATTAAAATAATTATATTTAAAGGATTTATTGCATAATGTCTTTAAATGACATTTATAGTGCTGCAGGCCCAAGAGAAACCAAATCATTTTTGTTTGTTAAAACGTTGGCTACTGCCTTATGGAGAGAGCAGTTAGATAAATTTCCTGTGGCCACTCGCAAAGTAATTTAGAGCAGCAGTGAGCGTTTTAACTTGCATTTGCAGATCCCAACTGCCCAATATCGTACTTAAATAATTTAACAATTGAACGTCAAGATATCGTAAGAGAAAGATACCAGTAAATAACGTATTTGATTGTTTCCAGGTAAAGCACTCGACAAATTAACCTATCAAGCTGTATCAGCAATAAAGAAGTGATGATTTGTCGTTTGTAATTATAATGCTAGAGTAATAATGAACTTTTATTTTGATGCCGACAATAAATTTTTATTCTTTGTTGTGAGTTTCACATAGCTAATATACAGAAAAACAGTGTTTGAATTTGTTATACGTTTATACTTTTATAGAGTAAGTCACATAGTTAATAAATTTTTCCAACATTAATTGAATTTTAATAAAAGCACATGTAATAATTCCTGTGTAATAAAAATTGTACGGTTCATCCTTTGGAAGGAGAAGTTTACGTTAGTCTATTACACGCGCCATTACCGTATTGACCATCCAAATAACGTCAAACATTTTCTCATCTTGTAAAACTCCTAGCGTGCTGGAGACGAGCCTCGAGAGAAACTTGCGCATTAATTAAGTTCAGAAAGTTCTGAATCTAGCGGGCCTCTTCCCTATTTGCGTGTCTGACAAGTTAAGCTGCGGAGAATTCCCGACTGCCTTCGTGACGGCCCGGAAAACTTGCTGTTTGCCCTAGGCACCGCGAAGACGGCAGCCGGTGAGTGAGGTCCTAAGAAGTGAGATATTAGCGGCGAAGCGAGCCAGCAGTGCACGCCGACCACCGCATTTCGCTCCGTTGACACAGTACATCTCGACTACCGTTGTCCCTCGGCAGCTGTTTGGAAACACGGTCGCTATCAGGTAATGGAGAAGGACGCTAACAAGGCACTTTGGGTAAACCTTTTCATTCATACTGAACACTCATATATTATTGTAAGACGATGAGTTCAATAAGTCATATACGAATGAAAAAAGGCGTCGGGATAACCATTTTCGATTTTGCAGAAATCTACATCTACATACATACTCCTCAATCCACCGAAAGTTGCGTGGCGGAGGGTACACTGTATATGCCTTCGTACGAGCCCTAATTTCTCTTTTTTTTTCCTTGTGATGTAAAATACAAGCTTGATCTGTTTCAATTAATAATAATCGTGGTAAAGGCATTGGTAAATGTCCATGTGTGTTCAGTAACCTTCATCTACATCTACGTACATACATACAAACTCCGAAATCCACCGTAAGGTGCGTGGCGGAGGGTACACTGTACCCCTACTAGGCATTTCCTTCCCTATTCCATTCCCAAATAGAACGAGGAAAGAAGAATGCCTATATGCCTCCGTACGAGCCCTAATTTCTCTTGTCATTGTAATCACTACGCGAAATGTAAGTAGGTGGCAGCAAGATCGTACTATACTCAGCTTCAACTTCCGCCCCTCTACATTTCCTCAATAGAAATTCTCGAAAAGAACGTCGTCTTTCCTCCAGCGATCCCCAACTGAGTTGCCGGAGCATTTCCGTGACACTAGTGCATTGATCGAACCTACCAGTAACATATCTAGCAGTTCGCCTCTGAACTGCTGCTATATCTTCCTTTAAACTGATGTGCAGCGGGTCCCAAACACTTGAGCAATACTCAAGACGTAGTCGTACAAGCGTTTTATACGCGGCCTCCTTTACAGATGAAGTACATCTTCCCAAAATGCTTCCAATTAACCTAAGGCGGCTGTCCGACTTTCTCACAACTAGGAAGGACGTGAGATACCATCAGCCTACGTAATATAGAATATTTCTTGTATCGCAACCAATTTCGTCATTCCACTATGCCATCTTCAGGTCCCTACATCGGAGCATAATATCCATTAAGTAGGGATATGAAAACTGGTTTCGTGGGCCGCGGTGGATTAGCCGAGCGGTATAAGGCGCTTCGATGCGGAGCGCGCTTGGTCGCCGTCGGAGGTTCGAGTCCTCCCTGGGGCATAGGTGTGTGTGTGTGTTGTCCTTAGTTTACCTTAGTTTAAGTAGTTTGTAAGTTACGGACTGATGACAACGCAGTTTGGTCCGACAGATTTACAAACATTTGAACATTTTTGGTTTCGTGGACTTCTGTCTCTTAGTGGGAACGAACAACATCAACTGTGACAACAATCAGTCCTTGTTGGTTACCCCTAAGAGACAGGCGTCCACGAAATCAGTTTTGATATCAGTACTTAATGGCTATTATGCTCCGATGTAGGGACCTGAAGATGGCATAGTGGAATGCCGAAACTGGTTGTGATACAATAAATATTTTATTACACATACGGCTGTTGGTATCTCACTTCGTTGATACTCTAGACCAGCCGCTGTCCTGTTTCCACCAGCAATGATGGATTCAATAAGACTTGCTCACAAATGTCCTTACATGTTTGTTCCATTTCATATCGCTCTGCAATGTTACGCCTAGATATTTGAACGACGCGACTGCTTGAAGAGGCTGACTACTAATGCTGTATTCGAACATTATGGGATTGTTTTTCCTACTCAAGCGCATCACCTTACATTTTTCTACATTGAGAGCTAGATGCCATTCTTCGCACCAACTAGAAATTTTCTCTGAGTCATTCAGTATAATGTCGCAATCAATAAAGACCGACACCCTCCCGTCATCAACAAACAGCCACAAATTGCAAGCTACTCTGTCCATCAGATCATTTATATAGATAGAAAACAATAGCAGTCTTATCACACTCCCGTGGGGCACGCCTAACGATACACTCTTCTCTGATAAACACTCGCCATCGAGAACAACGTTGAAAGACGAACCGTCTGTCGTCTTCCATATAATTTTTGTACATTTATGTAAAGTTATAATTTATTTAATGTCGCTAGATTACTATTTTGTTAAAACCTGAACCCCACTCTTTTCAAGGCTAGAGAAATAGCATTTTTACTTCATGTGTTAAAATATTAGTTATTATTGCTAGGTTTTTCTTATTTTGTTATGTTAATAATACATTGTTATATTAATTAATGTGGTATAAGTACGGATTCTCCGCTACGCCACTGTCCCTGTGAGAATGTGCAGTTGTTGTACTTTTAAGTGTGTGCGAGAATCTATGGCTGTTTGAATGTGGGGAGTGATAGCTCGCTTTGCATCGTTCTCTCTGGCTCAGAGTCGATAGCTGCTGAGGTTACCAAAGAGGTTTCTACACCCTTTGGCTACAGTCTAGTTAGCGAGCCTTGCCTCCAGGCGAGTCTTGCTGCCCGTCCCCACCACCGCTGTTTCTTGGATTTTCCGACTTCCGGTAGCAGTTCCCGCCTCATGACCGCTGGATCTCTTGGCTGATCGTCTGGGGAAGTAAGGTTGGTTCTGCTCTTGTTTCTGGAGATGGTAGCGTTTCATTGACTAGCACTTTTAACTTAGTTGGTTAGAATCATTTTTTTTTTTTTTTAAATATTTTCTCAGATCGTGTGCGGAAATGTGTTCTCGTTTTTCAATTCAGTGATTTCCAATAGATAAACGCGGTGTGTGTGATTCTAGTTGCAGTTTCATAACGGCTTAGTATGTTAAAGCCTTCTGTGATCATGTGGCGGTGTATGAACTCTGTGATATGTTCATTTTTGTACAGTGAATGTAAAATTCTTCTCATCGTTACATTTCATGAGTGATATGTTTTCCATGTGGTTGGTTCATAGAACAAAGCCTTCAGCTTTCACTCTTATTTGTTCCATGCCCATCAGGCTAGTAACTATGCGGGTATCCTTCTGATTTCCACTAATATTTCGCGATCTTCTCTCCCCGCCTATTTTAATTTTGCTGTTTCTTCTCCGACTTGTAGTATGAACTCTGTCTGTGTCCGTAATTCTCTCTGAGCCTTGTACAACTTCTTTAATAGCTTCCTTATGTAATTCTAAACATTTCTGTGGGTTGCATACTGTAATTCTTAATTTTGTTTTTCCGACTTTGTAATTATTTCACTTTTACGAGTTTTGGAAACTGGACTTCATCCGTCTCTGTAATCGCTCCCTATCGCGTGTAGCTGCTTTTCCTTTGCTTCTTCATGTAATTATAAAAATTTCTATAGGTTGCATGCCGTAATTCTTATTTTATTTTTCCGTCTGTGTAATTATTTCCTTTTTGTGGTTCTTTTGAGACTAGACTTCAATCGTCTCTTCTAATCGCTCCCTGTCGCGTGTAGCTGTATTTTATTCGCTTCCTTATATAATCCTAAGCATTTCTTTTGGTTGCATGCTGTAGTTAATTTTCATTATCTTTAGGAATCTGAATTTATTAAATATTATCGATTTTCGGAACCACGTGGGTTCAAGTTCCGACTTCCGAGTTTGCAGCTAGTCGCCGGAGTTCACGCCACTTCTCTTATAAAACCAGAACTTAGATTGATTTCTAACAGACTGCATCTTAAGAATCCATCGTGATTTAGTATAATGAATCCGATTTTCTACCACTTCACCTTCAGTGGAGTGCGTTCATGTAACGTAGCCGTGTTTCGCCGTTAGCGTGTTTGCTCACGGTCCAGTTCAGACTTAATTTAACTTGGCTATACACGCGCACCATCTCAAAATAGGCACGACAGACCAGAGCCAGCTTCAAAGTGTTTTTGTATATTGTGTTTTTTGCTACCTCCGACTTGCTGAATTTCGCCTACGATAGCGGCGCCTGCTTCCGACTCGTCTCAGCACGTTGTTTATGGTGAGTTTCGCTGTGGCATTTTGGGTAAGTAACCGAATGAGTGTTGTTTGTGAACCCTTCCCCCCAGTAGCTTTAAATCATGCATAATTTAAGCTGGGCACAGTTGGCATTAATCCATGTAAGAGATGATTTTTATTCTGTTAAAGAAATTGGTTCCCCATTTTCCTTGTTATCTATCCTAATACACAAGTTTATGTTCAGCATAATCCGTAAGTTGCCTATTAATTGTAGTTTTACAGCACCTTTCCTCTTTTATTTAATATTATTCTTCACAAGTGCTGAGAACAAAATCAGATGGAAATTATGTCTAAATTCCGTTACGCCATAAATGTTTTCTTAGCCACCTTTCTAAGATAACTAACTCTGGTGGCTAGCTTATTGATGTCTGTATGTAATGACGTGTGAGGTGCTATGTATATTGACCACTGTAGAATTAACTTCCTGTTATTGAAGTAATTTCAAACGAGTCAGATCTCAGTTTGGGCCAGGGAACAATGCTTTGTAGCAGGGAGTAACCAGTAGTTCACACGGACCTCATTTACTAATTATAGTGATAAAACAAGCCTATTGTTACGAACGATGGTCGACTTTTAACGTACTGCGTTCTAATACTTAGGAAGTCTTCCAGCCAGTCACAAATCTGTGAGCCGGCCGCGGTGGTCGAGGAGACTGAGGTGCTCCAGTCACGGTCTGCACGGCCACTACGGTCGGGGGTTCGACTCCCCCCTCGGGCATGGATATTTGTGCCGTCCTAGTTCGTAAGTAGTTCATAAGTAGTTTGTAAGTTTAGGGACTGATGACGCCGTAGTTAAGTCCCATAGACTATACAAACATTTGAACAAATCTGTGAACCTCTTCCATAAGCTCGTATATTCGTTAGCAAACGCAGGAACAATTGAGCCAATAGTCACCCTTTTCTTAGTACACAGGCTAAATAAATACAGAACTACGTTTGTAGCTTTTGCAGATCTGGAGAAAGTTGGAATACAATTAAAATTCTGAAATCATCGGAGACTAAATGTAATGCACGAAAAGCTGCACATAATTTTTATAGAAAACAGACTAATTGTAGTGTGGTAGGGCACAAAAGGATAGCAGTGGTTGTGAAGGGAGTAAGACAGGCTTCTAAATATTTTGCAAGTTTATTTAAAGTGTGCAGTACATTGAGCAGGCTGTGAAGGAATGCAAGGGGAAATTCGTAGGAGTTTTCAGGGAGAAGAAATAGAAACATAGTGGTTTGCCCAAGACATTGTAATTCTGTCAGAGATAGTAAAGAGACTGGAAAAAACAATTGAAAGGGATGGACACTGTCTTGAAAGGAAAGTAACAGGTTTTCATTAACAATAGCAACTCAAGGGTAACGAAATTTTTTGGAAGAAACTCAGGAATTAGGTAAGGTAACGAGTCAATAACAGTATCAGGCGAGTGTTTTTAGTTTGGTAGCAACATAACTTTTGACGGGAGAAGTAGAAAACACATACGAGGGGCACACCAAAAGAAATAGACACTTTTTTTTTTTAAATTCAGTTTTCATTTTGCACGTTTGCAAGTTTTACAGTGTGTTGATACATCCTTACAGCTTGATGTGATGTTTAAAGCTTTCCCGGCGTATAGATATATCCATAAAATCTCGGGCGAACTGCCGGATGTCAGTAACTTCCTGCCACGATATTTCGGCGCAGAGTCTTCTGGCCATCTTCAGGTGAGTACCGCCGAAGTACTGGCGAAGACGCACTGAGCTGTGCTATTTATGCCCAATTCAGCCGACATTGCGCATGCGCGTACCTAGCGTGCGCGTTCACTACAGCTACGTACGCTGCTCCGAGCGCCCTCCGTGGTGGAGGCTTGCCGCTTCGATATCAGATCGATTCTCATCGTCATTCAGTTGCAGGAAACTACGCCGACTACGAAGTTTTTCAATGACATGATTCCATGCAGCATTTATTTGGAAACCGCTGTCTCGATTAATAAGAGTCTCACTGTCAGACAATTTATTTCCACAGCTTCATTAATAATTGAGCTCCAAAAGTTTGATGTATGGGCCACAATTTTCGTTTCATTGTATTTCATTGAATGACCTGTGGAAATACAATGTTCGGCGATTGCGGATTTGGTGGGTTGGAGTAGCCGAGTATGACGCTGATGTTCCACGATGCGGTCCTGCACAGTGCTCGTCGTCTGCCCTATATATGACTTGCTGCACTCGCACGGAATCCTGTAAACACCTGCTTTACGCAGCTCGAGATCGTCTTTGACAGAACCCAACAGCGATGAAATTTTAGGAGGAGGGCGAAAGATGACTCTTACTTTATGCTTTTTTAGTATTCTGCCTATCTGTGATGAAATGTTCCCAATATATGGGAGATAAGCAGTCGATTTGAAAGCCTCTTCTTCTTCTTCCTTGTTCTGTCGTTTGGAGGCGTGCATCGCTCGATTTACTTGCTTCCAGCAAGAAGCACCTGAAGATGGCCAGAATTCTCTGCGCCGAAATATCGTGGCAGGAAGTTACTGACATCCGGCAGTTCGCCCGAGATTTTATGGATATCCTTACAGCTTGTTTTCAAACTTAGTTCAACCTGTTCCCGTGAGTGACGCCGTCACATCATGTCTTCAAGATGGCTGCTACACTTGACGTTCGTCAGTATCAATGTGCTGTCATTGAATTCCTGTGCTGTTGAAACGAGCCGGAAGCATCCACAAGAGTTTAAAAAAGTGTATGGAGATACTGCTGTCGATCGCAGTACAGTTAGTTGGAGGGCAAACAGGTAACATGTCACCATCAGTTTTCACAGAGACGAAGAGACAATTAATGAAATGGAATCATACAAATTCACCTGAGAAAAATGTTAAAAATCACCCCTTCTGCTGGAAAAGTTATGTCTACGGTGTTTTTCGATTCCGAATGACTCTTGCTTGTGGACATTATGCCACGTGGAACCACCATAAATTCTGATGCATATGTGACAACACTGAAGAAAGTACAAGCTCGACTAAGTCGTGTTCGACTGTGGAAGCGATCACAAAACTCGGATGGACAACACTGAAACACCCGACTTACAGTTCTGACCTGGCTCCATGCGACTATCATCTCTTTGGGAAACTGAAATACTCTTCGTGGAACAAGGTTTGAAGATAATGAAGTCTTTGTGCACGCTGCAAAACGGTGGCTCCAACATGTTGCTCCATAATTTTACCGTGCGGGTATACAGGCGCTGGTTCCCAGATGGCGTAATGCAGTTGAGAGGGATGGGGATTATGTAGAGAAATGGAAATATTGTTCCTAAAGAATGTATCTACACACTGTAAAATTTTCACACATGTAGTGACCCTCGTAAAATGGAGTATGCTATGGGAAGAAAGGCATTTATGAGGGAGAGAAATTTGTTCACATTAAAATTCAAGTGAGTGTAATCCTTTTCGACC
This sequence comes from Locusta migratoria, assembly GCA_026315105.1. Lineage (NCBI taxonomy): Eukaryota > Metazoa > Arthropoda > Insecta > Orthoptera > Acrididae > Locusta > Locusta migratoria. The sequence continues at coordinate 545,625,968 of CM048747.1, read as the reverse complement.
AAAGCTGTTATGGACATAAGTCCCTAGACTTAAAACTATTTAAACTAAGGACAACACACAAACCCATGACCGAGCGGAAGCAGCCGTCCTGTCCGTAGCATGGTACCTCACACCACGCGGCTTCTACGGCGTGGCTTTTTGGCATCTAATATTAATTCGATTGTTAAGACGTCTTTTCTTAAGACATCTGTCAGGAGTGCAGTCATTTACTGAAGTGAAACATGGACGATAAGGAGTTCAAACAGAAAGGTCATAGCAGGTTTAGAAGAATACTGAAGAGTGGGTAGTAGTCTTGTGTAGTTCGGAAGAGCGGTCCCACAGGCGAACAACGCGAACTAGTTCGACGCTCCCTCGTCTCTTAAATCGTCCGCTCCTTTTCCGAAGACTGACACAGAACAGCGAGAGGATGCGAGAGCGCGCAGAATCGTGTGATTTCCTTCTGCCAGTTACCGTCATTTCCAGCTGAGATGCAGCTCAGCTGTAATTTCATAGTTCACTGTCACAAATTTTCTTTTCTACGATATCAGTGGTGTCTAAATATAACCCCCATCCCATAGTGTAAAATGCTACGAGTACTCTGTATGCAAAGTAGTTGAATACCATTGTATCACCCATTCGTTTAAATAACTGGTTTATTTGCTTAAGTATTTGATGTCTAATTGCCCAAAAATAACTACAGGTAATAGCACACGCTTGCTCAATACTGAACATTATTTAAAAAAGCTGTCATAAAAGAAAGATCTCTTTTAGTAGTGGTAAAAAATCCAAATAGAGCGGACGATCTAAAAAGAGCGACCTACTTCCCGACGGAGCTGCGAACTAAAATTAGAGCTACTGGTCGCGAACTAAAATATGGACTGAAGACCGTGCAGTCTAGTCCCCTCTAAACAACAACAATAACTAAAATATGCACGATCGGTCGCGAACTAAAATATGCGTGAGCTAAAATGTGTACAATCGGTCGCGATCTAAGTCATGCGAACTATTATGCCAAACGTATCTCGATTCTTAGTTCGTTGGATTCTGTTTCGAAAACCGACGAACAATAGCGAGAGGCCCCCAGAAGAATTAAAATCAAGTGTTTGCCTTCTGCTGATGAGAGCAGTTTAGAGGTGAGCGTCTGCCTGCTAGATTACATACTTCAGTGATATAAAATTGCTGTTTTGAAGTATTCTTCAAAATGTTCAAATGTTTGTATAGCTTATGGGACTTAACTACGGGGTCATTAGTCCCTAAAATTACAAACAACTTATGAACTAACAAAGACTAAGGACGGCACAAATATCCATGCCCGAGGGGGGATTCGAACCCCCGACCGTAGTGGCCGTGCAGACCGTGACTGGAGCGCCTCAATCACCTCGGCCATCGCGGCCGGCCACAGTCAATCATCCAGGCTGTTTCCCCTGTAACTACTAAAAAGGCTGCTGCCCCTCTTCAGGAACCACACGTTTGTCTGACCTCTCCACAGATACCCCCGCGGCCGGCAAGTATTCTGCACTCTGCAATATCTGACTAATAAATTCCATAATGACAATATATAGAGATAACTCTGAACTTAAATGCGAGAAATTATCCACAAACTGTTTCTTTTGGTTTGCATGATATCGTTAGCGGCTCAAGCAGCAAGCGCATGAAGCAGCTAGGTGGGGGAACTTCTCCCTCCACCTGCATGCGCAGACCACGCTGCTCAGCCGTCACTGGGAGCGGACGAAATAAAAGAACGTACTAATTCGCGGCAGAGCCGCGAACTAAAGTGAGTGCTCCCGATCGTGAACTATTATGCGCAAGTCTAATTCTCACGGTATGTCCCTCTATTGAGAGGGATGGGGATTATGTAGAGAAATGGAAATACTGTTCCTAAAGGATGCATCAACACTCTGTAAAACTTTCAAACATGTAGAATAAAAACTGTTTTAGAAAATGAAAGATAGTGAGCGTTTCTTCTGGAGTGACCCTCGTAAAATGGAGAATGCTATGGGAAGAAAGGCATTTCTGAAGAAGATAAATTTGTTCATATTAAAATTCAAATGAGTGTAAACCTAATGGACCAAATTGCTATGGTCATCAGTACATAAACTTAAAAACTGTTTAAACTAACTTACTCTAAGGACAACACACAAACTCATGCCCGAGTGACGTCTCGAATCTCCGGCAGGAGCGGCCGCCCAGTCCGTAGCATGATGCCTTACACCACGCGACTTTTTGGCATCGAATGTTAAATTGTTAATACGTCTTTTCTTAAGACATCTGTCAGTCATTTACTGAAGTGAAACCTGGACAGTAAGGAGTTCAAACAGAAAGCTAATAGAAGCTTTAGGAGAATGCTGAAGAGTAGGTAGGAGATCAAGTAATTAATGTGGAGATACTGAGTAGAATTGAGGGAAAAGAAATTGCCAATATATGTTAAGTGAAAGAAGGGACCGACTGGTAGAAGCCATTTTGAGTCATCAAGGAATAGTTTACCACTGGAGGAAAGTGTGTCTTTGTGTTTTTGTGTGCGTGTGTGTATTTTTTGTGGCGTGGGTAAAATCTGCAGAGGGAGACCAAGACAGGAATACAAAAATTGGATATTGGCTGTCGTTTGTGTCAAGATTCAACAAACTCGCACAGTATTCGACAGCGTGGAGAACTGTACGAAGTCAGTCTGTGGGGAGAAGACTATAAAAACAACAACACGTTGGTCTCTGAAAATAGCTATTCTTACCATGAATAACTACTCCTCTGGTTTTTTTTGCTACTAATCTAGGAACACCGTCACATTCTTTGGATCTAAACATAGTACAGTTTACCATAACACGAGATTAGTAACATCCGATATTCCCTGCATACTGTACAGCGTCGTGGCTGCTATCCTGGGATCAATATGGCTTCCGCCCCAACATCCGCCCTCCCACCCTGCCGACGACGTAACGTAATTAATAGGCCATTAACGTAATCGCTAGTCGACTGAGGAGGAAATTAAGATGTATCGCCGAGATGTGCAGTTTTTCGCTAACGACCGTCTAGATTTACTGACCCTAGATCTACGTTGACAGGGCTCTAAAAGCGGATTCCGAAATTAAGTAGTGGAGACCGGCCTCTGAGCTCCCGTTTCGCATGATTTATCGCGCAGGGCGTGCAAGCAGAGCTGGCCAGTCCGGCAGGCCGGCGACGGCAAAACAGAAGGCGCCACGCTTCCGCAGATTAAGCGGAGTGGCTCCGCTGTCGTCACTGTGGTCACAAATTAACTGTGACAGGTGCAGTATTTCTCTGGTCGTGTACTCCATTCCATGGTTCGACATTCCATGAGAATTTATTGCCTTACGTACTCTGTCCAGTCTCTTAATGAATCGTAGTATAATACTTAATCAGCATCTGAGACTACTCAACATTATTTTTAACAACAAAAAAGCACAGTCTGCCCATGATGATCAACATCTGAGACTACTCAACATTATTTTTAACTACAAAAAGTCACAGTCTGCCTATGATCGCTTTGAGTGTCTGTATGCATCAGTTTCGGTTTATCTGGGCTGCCATCTTCACATTGTATTTTATCAAATGTTCATGGCTCATATTGATTTCCAGAAGGCTTTTGACTCCGTACCTAACAAACGGCTTTAAATCAAATTGCGTGGTTATGGTATATCGACCCAAATTTGCGATTGGAGAGTGGATTTCCTGTCAGAGAGGACACAGTTCGTAGTAATCGATGGTAAGTCATCGACTAAAACAGAGGTGATATCGGGCGTTCCACAGGGTAGTGTTATTGGTCCTCTGCTATTCCTTATTTACATAACCGATTTAGGGGAAAATTTCAGTAGCTCTCTTAGATTGTTTGCAGATGACGCCGTCATTTACCATCTAGTAAAATCACCTGAAGTTCAAAACCAACTGCATAACGATCTGAATAAGATATCACTAAAGTTAAAGCAGTCAACAATCCGAAGATTGGTTTGAACACCACAGTGCTTTACTAGGCATGGCCCTATTTGGAGGTGGTATGCCGTTGCCTTCCTCCGACCTTCGAACTGACTTACCCAGCCAGTTATAGGGGGACCTTCAGTTTAACGTGTGTTCCGAACCACGGTGCTACTCGGTATTTTTCACATGAGCAATATTGCCAGAGGTGAAAGAAGTGGAAAGTGACAGATAAAAATCCTAGGACCTGGCGGGCATCGAACCCGGGACCTTTGGATTTGTAGTCTGGCACTCTACCACTGAGCAACCGAGGTGCACTATGGTGTAAAAATTGGCAATTGAATCTAAATAACGACACCTGTGAAGTCGTCCACATGATTACGAAAAGAAATCGGTTAAACTTTGTTTACAAGACAAATCAATCAAAAGTGAAGACCGTAAACTCCACAAAATACCTAGGAATTACTATTACTTGAGACTTAAATTGAAAAGACCACTTAGATAATGTCGTGGGAAAGGCGAACCAGAGACTGCGTTTTAGTGGCAGAACCCTTAAAATATGCAACAGAATTACAAAAGAAACTGCATACACTACGCTTGTCCGTCCATTTTTGGAGTATTGCTGCCCAGTGTGGGATCCTTATCGGGTGGGATTGACGGAGGACATCGAAAGAGTCCAGAGAAGCGCAGCTCGTTTCGTATTGTCTACGAACATTGGAGTGTAAACAGTAAAAACAACTTCAGCATAAAATAGGGAATATTTTTGGTGCTGTTCAAACGTGCATTACTATGCCAAGAAACAGGAGAAATGTATTGCTGGGTTATCCGATATGATCACAATAAGGAATCTAACGTCTCCGAAACGTCGTAGTCCAACTCTATAACTTGTTAAAATTACACGAAATTGTGAATTACTATCTTGACAGATTCATCAGAGCAGCTAAGACTTCTTTCTCGTACCCCGTAGAACAATGATATCAAACGATGTACCAGTTTATTTTAAGCAACTGGAATGTCCAAAGTTTAGTTTGTAATAACAATAAACAGATTCACAGGAAGAGAGATGGTTGCAGGAGAGAGAGATTTGAGGGGAATAGGCAGATAAATAGGGAGAGAGAAAGAGAGATACAACATAGATAAGGAGGATATGATCAGAGGTAGGAGAAGAGTAAGATGAGCAAGTAGAAAGGGGTAGGGGGAAGGTGTATGGAATGTATATCTACTTCCCATATACTTATATACATTGCGAAGCATTACCAGGATCGCTAGTATTTGTATAACTCGTACGCAATGCATCATGGAATCAGTTCATTGTTGAGGGCGCCTCGTACTAGCAGGGTTATATTTACAGCTTTGGGTGCTTCGAATTCTGTCACGCTAGATCGACCCACGTGGAGATCACAGACGCACTGCATTTGTATCTAGGCCGTTGTGTCGAAAGCTACGTGCTGTGATCTCCAACACGTGGTAGAGTACGCCTAACGTCGATACTATTTTATTTACCATTTTACTACAGGATTATTTCCTAATAATGTAACATTTTTCGACCCTTTTGTGTAAGTATTGGCTGAGGGTAGCCCATCAGATCTCTTTTACATGTATACATCAGAATACGTGTAGCATCACCTTTGTTCTTCACCTATTTACCTAATTTTCATCATTCTTCGATTATTTTCTCTTCCGGTTTTTCTACTGTTTCACGTCCATAAAAAGGTTTGTTCCAAACGCACATCCTCAGAAATTTATTAATGACATCAGTTCAACCTGAATTTTTATACCACTCGTGAGCCTTTCTTTCACTTCCGTCATTGCTTCTTCGATGTACGTATAGAAAGCAGTGATGAAAGAACTGTCAGTTCGTACAGGAGCATTTTCCTGTGCCGTATGTGGACGATACATTTGTACCAGAGCAAGGCCAAGAAATAATATTAATAATAAAATTCTATCATGAATCAATTTATGAAAAGGTAATCAGGCCATTCTCCATACTGCCAATAGGAAAAAAAAAAAGAAAAAAAAACTTTTTTCCCTCCAAAATGGTGACTGGGGTTAGAGAAATACTGTTATAAAAATTGGTAAAAATGATATATATTGGGAAACGTCACCCTAACCAAATACAATTTATGTGACCAAGTGTCACACTCTGATTACAAAAATTTAATAAAAAAGAGTTCTCCAAATACCTCTATGAATGAATATACACTCCTACGAATGAAGATGAAAATTAATTCAAATGACTGGCTATATCGTTGAGGAGCCTATCATTGAAAGTCAATATAGAAATAGACCTCGTTATCTAATCCCTCTCCAAGTGAAAAGAAAGTAGGTAGCAACAGCAAATGATCCCATTAGAAACGAAGAGCTGAATCCTAACCAGGACTGGAGCAGCGCAAGCAAATACTATACCAAACAATGGGTGACTGTCGTGCAGCAGCGGCGTCGATGTCAGAAGTCTGGTGCAGCAGCTGTGGATTCTATCCGCGAAAATACTATCACATTACCAAGCAGGTATTTAATCCAACATCAGCTTCTGTGCCCACAAACGGAGTGAACGGTCACAATCGATAGCCTGTGAATATTAGAGGTTATCGAAAGTACTGATGCGGATCAGTAGCAGTGAAAAGCTGACATATTTCTTGTGTCTAGCAACAGAAGAGGTAATGTCGTAAAAGCAAGAAGCCTCCTCCTTTCTCCAACGCAAACACCACCTCCACAACCTGAACATAGAAATAACAAGGTAGCCTGAGCTCACGAGAGCAGCACACTGCAGGCAAACTTCACGTTGATAGTAAAGCAACAACAAATTGTCGAAGTGTGGTCGCACCCAGGGAAACAACACTCTAAAAACACAGATACACGCAAACCGCAACTGCGGTGTCCAACTTGACAAAGATACAATGCGCGCAAGAGCGGAGGCTACCGTTCTCGGTAGCGCAGCTTCACCGAGTCCTATCCACCAAACTCCCCTCATCGCCACAGCCCAGATCCACCGGAGCACGCGGCCACGCCTTACACGTCCAAGAGCCAATCTAATCGATCCGCTAATGGCCTTCCCAATCAATGTACGGCCAGGAGTTGCATACAACATAAATGAGAAAAAGTAGCAACGACAGCCAGTCGCGGAGTTTGTAGCCAACGGCTCATTAACCTCCTACCAACACACACAGCTTTCTCACGTCAAGTCACGTATACCGGTGAAATACTTGGAAATTCTTTGCGAACTATCACTAGTCGGCATCTTGGCGCCTATTTTTGCTACTGCTGGCGACAATGTCCTGCTGTGTCAGACAGATTTCACTTTGCAGAGATGCGAACTTGAAGCGTCCTGCCATTTGTTAAATCGTAAACTATGCTACCTGCTAATTACAGTTTAGGGACAGAAACAGACAAATATACGCTCAGGGGTACGGGGAGGGAGGGTTTCCAGCAGTTCCGTAAGATGTCCTATGATGGCTCTGCGGTCAGAAGCAGCCCTTTAAACTGTCCAGAGCAGGCGGCAGGTAGCAGCTGATCCCACCACCACATCCCCTCAAACGCCAGCAAGCCCGACATAGCCGTGGCCTCGTGGCAGGCGGCACAACCTCTCCCCTCAGTCTCCCCTCCACGGTACCCTCTGACGTGTGAGAGGCACCCAAGCCAGCGATCTGCCTGACACCTGCTAGCATCTTAAGGAACTATGAGGGGAGCGTAGGACAGTGGTTTAGAGAGGGCTGCTCCTCTGTATATGTTACTCTGTGACAGAAAGAAAGCAGGTCGTCCGGCAACCATAAAACGTTTTATCATCTCCTGCTGCGCCAGATAGGCGCCGGTCGCCCTAAACAGCTAACGCATTGTGCGACCTCACACTGGAAACCGCAGGTAACCGGCGGTCAGTCGTGTCGCCATGCGAAACCGACCGGCCCAACCCAACGCAGTATAGGGACCCCTCGGGTGGCCTTCTCGGAAACCTTGAAATTAGCTGGCACCACACCGGATTCCTGTGACCTAGCTGACAGTGCAAGAGCCCTGAACCACGCTGCTCTACAACGCTGACTCGAAAGCAAGGAAAGAATTTGAAACCAGAAGCACTACATCAAAAAGAATAACTAAATAAACCAATACACCTGAATCCTAATCCAATTCTCCCAACCGATAACAGAATATAGAAGTCAGGAAATATGTAAAAATAATTTCATGCAACGAAAATCAAAATTAAGCAATTAATATAATAAAGAGACAGATGAAGCGAAAAATAAGAAAATTGAAAGACAAGAATGACCACCACCTTCCAGTGGAAAGATGGCACTCTACCTTGTCATCATGTTTTGGTACGGAGGGAGGCAGATGGTGCCTCGGGACACAGCTTCCACCACAATCAAACGAATACAGACCCATATCTGCACGTCACAAACTGCCATCATTCTGCAATGCGTTCTTACGGCGGTTCATAGAGTGCATGTTGTATCTGACCCCGAAAGATTGTCGAGTGAGATACAATATCTGAAGACAGTGTTTCGACAAGGAAGCCATTCTGAGATAATGCATTGACGCCAAAGTGAGTTCAGGCCATTAATCAGAATTAAAATGCTGAGGCACCTAAAACATCTGCGCTCTTGCTGTACATTGGTGCCATGTCGTCAAGAACTGGAAGAGACCTTGGAAGATACGACATTAAGTGCGTGCATAGACCACCTGCAAATCTGAGGAACTTGTTAGCTTCAGTCAGTTTCATAAGATCCCACAATGTAGGGCGGCATATGTAGGCCAGATATGTCTCACATAAAGCTCTTGACTGGAAACCGATGGATCGAAATCCGGTCGGACCTTGGATTTTCTTTTTCAGTCAGCGCTTTTACCCATAATCTCTCAACGATGTGAGGAATCGCTAGAAACGACACGTGGTTCGGATTCCACGGTAAAATGTAGGTCCCCTTTCCCTGGTTGGATAACTGGGGTAGGCTAGGGAGACACAAGTCGCCGAAGTGGCGTCCAATTGAAAGACTTGCATCAGGCCATGAGCCACACGAAATTATTATTATTATTATGTATCACAGTACAAGAACGCTGTGACTAACATAACGCTGTGTCGCCTGCGTCAACCGGAGAAGCTGTCAATTGCAGAACATGTTTTATCAAAAGACAGAAATCTTACCCCGGCTTCATCTCTTTGGAATTTCGTCGTAAAGGTAGCAGTACATATTCATACAGGTGACAATCTCATCAATACGGATATGGGGTTTCCTTGAGTACAGCCTGGAACCCTGCATTGGCAGCTATTAAATCACGACCAGAATGTCATTCCATAACGGACTCGACAGGAAATTAGTTTAGTTTAGCGAGTAACGTGTGGCAGCACTGCTAGTAAACACAGCCCACAGCGCACGAGGTGATAGCCCACTGTGCTGAGGGCGGTTTACTTTGGCAAATTACTGCGTATTTTTCGCGCGTGAGGATACATCCACTGCTCTTTCATTTGTGCTTTTGAACATTAGCTTTAATTGCTTCTGAAGGTCGCTATAACTTGACTTTCATTTTCTCGAACAGTTTTAGAAATTTCATTAACGGTGCGATGTATTCGCACGGATCATCTAGTACATGATAAAAGAAATCATATGCCACTGTGACCAACTTATTTGGTTAAATGCACAACCGGTTGCTGCGCTGGAGACAGCGAGGACTGGAGTCAATTCACATTTTATTAAATTATATGACTACTAGACGTTGTTTCTTCCATTTGTAAGAAATATGTTTCTCAGGTCGTTTTGAACGACTACGAATTTCTCTAACCGCGTCTACAACACGATATCTGTCCCTCTAATTCAATGGGCTGAATGTTACGTTGGAGTAACAAAAGAACAAGTTTTTAAATTTTGCCACCTTATTTCGCCGTGGGCATAAAATACTTACTAAATTAGTACATAATTTCTTTTTAAGTGTTTACCACACTTATGAGGATTATACACGACAGTCTTGGACATAACATTTGTTCACATTTTAACGATCGTGTGTTATTGTGGGATAGTCATAGATTTATCAATAATGAGTAAACAGATTTTTTGGAATTATAGTAATCTTATACAAAATCCGGGTTGCGTAACAGCAGAAATACGAAGCAGACTATTTTTATCTTCATGAAATATATTAATAATGGGTATATAACTGACAATTACAGACTGCACTCTCCAGACTAGATTGATTACAAACTTTAGACTGACTAATTGACGTGCAGCGCCTACTATAAATACGTTTGCTAACGATGTTCGTTATGTTATTCACTGTTAGTACCACGAAAATAATTACGACCCTGAGTTAACACAGACGCATATGATATGATGCATTCATTGACTGCAGAAACTACGTACGTATCTCAGAGTGATTATCTGAGATTAAATCGGCTGAATACATCAAAACTTACAATATGTGGATTTGATTAATTACTTTTATTGGTCAGAATAATAATTAGTTAAATAATGAGTTGAGGTTTGAACATCGTTAATGGCGCAGTTACATTTGTTAACATTTCGTATTTGTCCTGATGACTGCTATTTGTAATATTTGATGAAGTTTAAATAATTTCTCTACAGTTAATAATCGGAATCACAATGCTTTAATGTAACAGATTCTTGAATATTTTATCTTTGAAAGTGATAACTGTTCAGATTTCCTGAACAGTAACAGTAATTGTGTTTTCTCTTAAATTCATAGATGCCGTGTAATTAGACGGAATGTCCAAATTACGAATGCAAAATTATGAATGGCAAGGTACATGAGTTATTGTAGGTCGTACTATAAGTAGTGTCGAAACAAAGTAGTAATCAGTGTATGGCGTACTTGAATAAGTATGGATGTCGATAGATAGAGATTAGTATCGAGTAGTAAAACAAGGGCTTACTTTAGCTGTTACAACATCCGCCTCTTTCGTCTTATGAATTCTGTTCGACAATGATAACGAAGTAAATTGCTAAAAGTTAACCTATCAAGGATCTCCAGGTTGATGACTTTAACCTCGACAGAGATGTCAGTTGATTATGAGTCAGATAGAAAAAATGTCAAGTATATTTCGTTCAGATTTTAATGTTGAGTAACTTTTGTTTCGAAATTCCTTAGACATTATTACTCTGAAAGTTTGTGTACAAGTTACTCCTCACATGGGTCTACCACCATGTTCTATTCCTGTATGTCATTTAATGCAGGAGGAGTCATATATTTTCTGAGGTTGATATTTTATTTCAGGATGTGTATATCGCACAAAAATACGTTATAATAAAAAGACTATAATACCAAATTAAGAAAACCCTCACAGCTAATGGATATGTACCTATAATTAAATACAAGAATAAAGAAGATACATTGAAAGAATAAGTCGCTGCACTAGACGATACGAATATCGTAAAAATAAATAAATATTAGGTAAAAAAAAGATGCCAATACAAAATGTTCTGCAAAATAGAAAAAGTAAAATACGTACAGTCAAAACTGTTGCAAAATGGCAAAACTTGATAAAGGGAATTATAAAAATAGAAAACACAATTATCTGTTTTACACCCGACTTTTCCAAATATTTCAGAACTAGATTATATGCCCGTTCTTTGCAACGGTTGTTAAAGAAGAACCTGTGTATATCATGGTTTTTTAGTGTTCCAAACCTAGGTCAGCAAAAACAGAATCCTTGTTGGATCGCTCTGTCAATAAACTCAATTCTCGTAGCTAAGATGTCAAATTAAAGTAGAAGTTGTTGTCGAAAACGATGAATGTTCATATCGTTTTTCATACAAAAGTGAAACTAATTTAAGTCCTTAATCCGGAACTATGTAAATTCATTGTTAGTGTTCATAAAGTTAAGAGTGAGGTGTGTAATTGTCAGTCTGGCATAAACTTCTGAAAACACTTCTATCGTTGAGATGAGAAATAGTAATAATAATAACAACACCATGTATTGGTTCTATGGTGTAGTACTAAATTGTTTATCTCTCATAGTAAATGTATGCTGAAGTATTAGAATGTTGCAGTGTTGCGCTGTGGACAATGTAGTTATTCTGTAAGCAGTGCTCCATATTATCGAAACCTCGACGAATACTGAAAGTCTGGTAATTTAATCAACAGAGCAGTTCATGTCTGTTTAAATAAGACGTCATGGTGGTGTCAATGTGCGATAAAGTAAGTCTGGGTAATCGTTGAAAGAATGGCGTCAGCTGATCGCCTGTCAGAACTTTCCAGTAGTATTTCCAGTGAATTGTCTTGAATGTGTTAGCAGCATCGGCCACTCTTTCAGCTAATACATGTCTTCACGTCCTGCAGTGATTACTTCGTAAAGCACGAAGCTGAACTCGATCTTGTGTAATAGAACTACATATTCAGAAGTCGGATTATAACTCTAAGTACAATTGTCTCTCCAAAAGAAGACGTCTTTATCTTAATGTAGTCCGCACTAAAAGCATGGAATTACAAATTTTAATCACAATATTTTACCGAACAATCATGAAAGCAGAAAGGTTTCTGATAAATTTACCGCTCGTGTGTGTACATTATCTCTAGTGGCAGGCACAGAACAGAAATATCTCTGGAGTGAGCATTCAGATGCGCAGAAAAGATTTTGTGTCCTCGACATTGAGGTGGAAAAGTGACGTAATATTGGAAAGATCTAGTAATCGCTGACTGTCATTGGTTCGTTTTGGTCGGTTAAGACGGATGACTATATGTAAATGGCCCTTTTAACGAAGATTCTTAAACTTTCTTGTTTCGTCTGACATTTAGTAAGATATCATTTCATGTCATGTGGTTGCTCTGCTAAAAGGTGGTGGGGTTTCTTTGCAGCCAATGCAGTACAATTCAATCGTAAGAACAAATAAATCTGCGAAAAGAGTGGATTTGTCTCAATATCACGTGGTAATTCCAGCTTAATTTTTGAGAAGATGCACAGAACGCAATGCTCACTCCATAGATATTTGTACTATATTTACAAATTAGTGGTTATACCCGTCGTAAGATCCACTTCTTTTCTTTCCATGACATTGCAAAACATATGTGATGCATATAGGTAGAAACAAAACAAAAAAATTGTCCTACCTGGGTTAAATTTCACTTGCAGTGGCAGCGGTTTAATTTCCTATTGTTGGCAACGATCTATTTTCTTTAGGTGGATGAATACTTTACTGGTGAGAACAGTATAAATTATTTATCTCACCATGAACATAAATAATTATTCCCCTCATTTTACGTGACTGAGTTTTGAAAAAGCATTCAACGGCCGTTGCCAACATCAGCACACAACGCCTCCGCCATCAGTAAAATTGTACCCATTCTTGTAGTGTATTACACCATAGTTATCAGAATGAAAACAAACGCAGCAACGTCATAATTAGTTATTTGGTGTACTATGTAACTAACGTCACCTCACTTTGTCCTTTCCTGTACTATGGCGTTTTCGAGGCATTCCTAAACAGAAGTCACTCAAAATAAAATGAGGATACACCGAAATCAGAAAGGGAACTGCATAAATTCCATTTTCCTTGCAAAGAATTCCTATGTAAATTAGAGCATCGATAGACGCAAAGGAATTCGTATGTTTTAAATTCAAATGATACCCGCGGAAATAAGCACTTTTTTTTTCTTTCCATGAAATTGCAAGGCATGCGTGATGCAGCTAGTAAGTACATTATTTTTTGTGCCGTACCGGGTTAAATTTTACTTGCATTGGCAGCTCTTTAGTATGTTAACGTTGTCAAAGAAATATTTGCTTTAGGGGGATCGTTAGTTTACTGATCGGAACAACATTAATTATTTATTTCATTATCAAGACTAAGAATTATTCCCCTCATTGTACATGACTGATTTGTGAAAAATGATTCAACGACCGTTACCAACATCAATACACTAACCGCTGCCGTAAGGAAAATCATTGCCCTTGTTTCAATGTATTACACTTTATAGTTATGAGAATAAACAACGCAGCATCGTCATTTATTAGTTATTTGGTATATCTTGTCAGTAACAGCGCCTCTATCGGATCTTTGCTATACTACGCAGCAATTCAAGCATAGCATACACGAGAAACCACAAATTACGGTATCTCTTCTTCGTCTGATCCAATTTTGATTAAATGAAGCTTATATGTTTCCCCAACGTACTCTCATTTCACCTATGAAACTCCACGAAAGTTCGTGTAGTATTCTTGGAGATTTGCTGTACTACAACATACTTATAAGCATAGTATACACAAAAACTTAAAATTACGATATCTTTCCTTCCTCTGATCCGATTTTGATGAAACTAAGCCTATGTTACTCTCCAAACTATTCTAAATTTACCTGTGGAAACCCATGAAAGTTCGTGCAGTACTTCTGGAGATTACCCTCAACAAATAGACATACACGGTGGCTTTTAAGCAAATGATTAAATTATGATATCTTTACTGTCTGTGATCCGATTTTAATTATTGAAGACCTTGTGTTGCCGCTCGATGTTATAAAGTTAGGTGTGAAAACCCATTAAAATTGGTCAAGTAGTTTTGAAGATATACGTGTTCAAAGAGACAGACGGACATAATGGTCGCAGATAAAAAATTGAAATTACGAAATTTTATTTTTCCGTGATTCGACTCTTTTGAAAGGAAGTCTACATATCGTCCAGTTACGATCAAGTTGCCCTTGGAAACACCATTCAAATACGTGAAGTACTTTTGGAGCTAAGAGATTTTTAATAGTTGACAAACCAGACACGACGGTTACTTAAAACTACGATCTCTCTCTCTCTCTCTCTCTCTCTCTCTCTCTCTCTCTCTCTCTTTTTCATGATCCAATTTTGATAAAATTATGCCTATATGTTGACCCAAACTTTTCTCATGTTTCCTGTGAAAACCGCATGAAGATTCGTCCAATACTTTTGAAGATTGAAGGCCTACATTTACAGATTTATTATTAGTACATATTATAATTGACAAAATAAATAAATAAATAAATAAATAAATAAATAAATATATATATATATATATATATATATATATATATATATATATATATATTAATGTATTATACATTTTTTATTAAATGTAAAATTTTATTTATATATTGTTTATAGCTGTATTATTTTTTGTCCCAAATTTTCTAACGTAACCTAAAACTGTAGGAAAAATTTAATTTAGACAGTAAAAAATACTAGTGAGATTTCTTTTTACTTTGCTTTTCCGTCGAAACCTGAGCCGCTTAGATTGTTTGGTCGACATATGGTTATTGTGTTACTTGGAGAATGAGAGTGGAAATGGGGATTATAAAATGGGGTGTCAAGTGGAGCAAACGTAACATTTACTATGCTTACTTTAAGTTTAATAGAGAGGTGAAGGCAACAGACATATTCGGCTCTTGCTAACCTATAGTACGTGAAATTTTATTTCTGGTAATTCATATGCCACAGTAATAATTAGTTTAATTATACTTTTCTAAAGCACTGGTTAAACGCATTATCACAGATTTGTAAAGAAGTGAATTTCTTACTTGAAAAAAGAAACGGTATGTTCTTTGATATTTTCCGCTACTCCGTAAACAGGAAGACGATAGGAAGTTCCGACAGTAAAACTGTAAAATACTGTATTGCTACAAATATATTCCAACAAAATTTTAGTTTATTCTCTGGATACACAAAAACTAATCAGAGCGTGTTCCATGACATAAAGATATCACTGTATATGAACACGAGTGTGTTTAGGCCCTGGAACGCGTTGCTCAATGGGGCCTATCGCTCTCTTTCACCATGGACTCTGCTCAATAAACATCGCACAATGACCTGTTGGTCAAGTTAATGAACTATTGAAAGTTTTCACGAAGAATATAGCCCAGGCGACAGAAGTAATAGTAAACCGCGATTCCAATAAAAATCGTCAACATTTTCCAGTTCTACGCACCACGCAACTCTGCGACCAAGTAGATGTGATCGCTGCGAACAGTACCCAATGATGCCCGCGAATCCGTGTTGGCAACCATGTCATACGTTGTTCGGTTAAATCAGCTTCCAAAATCTGTCAGAAATCGGACAAAAAAATGTTTAGGAACGTACTCCTTTCTGCAGTATATAAATTGCTAAACATGGTGTATTAAATTCAGTATTTTTTTTATTCGTACAATTGTTTTCTTATTCAGACTGCTGAATATAATCATTCCATATCACACTAACACTCATCTAATTTCAGCACGTGAATTCTGAGTTGTACAATTAAGGTTGGTTGGTTGGTATGGGGGGTTTTAGGGGGACTAGACTACTATGGCCATCAGTCCCTGTACAGTTAAGGCCGTGTAGGCAGGCTGTGAGCGATGACGTCACAAAGAACCCGTGCTGTGCTACAAATTCAAGCTTATGGGACTTAACTGAGGGGGTCATCAGACCCTAAACTTACAAGCTACTTATGAACTAACTTATACTAAAGAGAACACAAACATCCACGCCCGAGGGAGGATTCGAACCTCCGACGCGCGAAGGCACCCGTTCCGCAAAGTGGTGCTCCAGACCGCTCGGCTACTCCCGCGCGGCGCTGTGCTGCTTTCAACCACACAGGGATAAGGCGCAGAACAAGTTTACCCACGGGAAGGTTTCAGTGTAATCCAGATTTTCTATGTTTTATTGTATTATCTAGATGATGATGATGATGATGAACGTGGGGCATTTATGGCCGCGAGGTGGCAACTACGGTTGTGTACCGCCAGCCGGGTGTATTTCAGCTGAAGCCACCTTGCCGATTTGCTTGTCAATGATGATGAAGATACAACATCTTGTCTCCGACCTGACCGGGAATCGAATCGGTCAGCGTGGCAATTAACCACGCTGTCCACTACACCACGAAGGCGAAAAGAGTACAATGCAGACACACGTTAATCGCCGCAGCGGAGCGGCCGAGCGCATTGAGGCGCTATGCTGCGATGCGCGAGACCGTCCCTCGTCGGGGGTTCGAATCCCTTCTCGGCATGAATGTTTGTGCTGTCTTTAGTATAAGATAGTTCATAAGTAATTTGTAAGTTTAGGGACTGATGACCCCGCAGTTAAGTCCCATAAACGTCACAAACATTTGAACATACGTTGGGGTCGTGATAGAAGAGAGGAAAATGAAGCCGATGTTTTAAACTTAATAGTAGGAGCACCATGTCGACATACTTTCATACGATGGTCGCACTTACTCCCAAATGGAGGACATAGTAATAGGCATAGCAGGTGAGAGGAGCAGCTAAGAGGTTTGAGAACAAACAAATCGCCAGGATCAGATGGTGTACCAATCCCAAATACAAAGAGTACTGTGCCGCATTGGCTCCTTACTTAGCTTGTATTTATCGCGAATCTTTGATCTAGCGCCAAGTTCCAAGCGATTGGAAAAAAGTGCAGGTAACTCCAGTGTGTAAGACAGGGAAAAGAACGAACCATTAATAACGTCAGTTTCCTGCAGAATTCTTCATCATATTCATTTCTCTAATATAGAAAATTTCCTTGAGACGGAGAAGCTTCTGTCGATTCATCAGCACGATCTTAGGAATTTTTCTCTCATGACATCTTGCGACCTATCGATGAAGAGCAACAGCAGACTGCATATTTCTCTATTTTGGAAGGTTCTTAACACGGTACAACACTACAAACTGGTGACGAAGGTACTGTCATATGGAATACGTACCCAAGTATGTGAGTGGCTCGAAGACCATTTAAGTAATAAAACACTGTACGTTGTCTTTGATTGCGACTGTTCATCTGAGACTAGGGTGTTGTCAGGAGTGTCCCGGAGACGTGTGACAGGATCGCAATTATTTTCTATGTAAATGATCTGACAGAGAGAGTGAGTTTCAATCTATGGCTGTTTGCTGATGATGCTATGGTGTCTACAGGAGGACGTCGTGTTTGGATGACTGTAGTAGGATGCAGGATGACTTGGATCAAATTTCTAGGTGGTTTGAGGAATAGCGCTGAATGTACAAAAATATAAGGTGACGCAGATGAGTAGTAGAAACAATCGCGGAATTCCTAAATGTACTGTGCTGGTTGAAAGAGTCACGTCAATTTAACATCTAGGCGTAACGCTGCACAGCGATATGAAATGAAACGAGTATGTAATGACAGTTGTTGGAAAGGCGAATTGTCGAATTTGGTTTATTGGGAGAATTTTGGAAATTTGTGTTTCGTCTGTAAAGGAGAACGCACATAAAACGCTTGTACGACCCCAACTTGATTATTGCTGAAGTGTTTGGCAATCCCGCCTAATCGGTTTAAAGGAAGACATAGAGGAAGTTCAGAGGCGGGCAGCTGGATTTCTGATTGGTACACCATCAACACTGCAATACTTCTGTAAATCAAATGGGTCTTACTGGAGGGAATGCAACCTTCTTTTCGAGAAACACTGTTGAAGAAGTTTCGAGGGCGGACTGCAGAACTATTAGACTGTCGCCAAACGACTTTTCGTGTAAAGAGCACAAGGATACGAGAGATTGGGGCTCTAACGAATGCATTAAAGCTTTGGTTTTTCCATCGTTCTTTATGGAAGAGGAACAGGAAAGCAAGTAACTACTAGTGGTACTGAGTACCCTCAGCCACGCACCTTTGGGTGGATTGAGGAGCATGTGTATAGTTGTAGCTACTCCAGAAGTTCGTCCGAAATATTATTTCCATTATTATCTCTGTGGAATTTTTTTGATCGTTGATATATTAATAAGCTGGTCAAATGATTTTCTCTCAATAATTTAAATTAATAATTTGAGTTAATTTATGATTTTAAATTTCACCAATACGAAAAATATGCCAGATTTTCGCTTGCTGGCTAAGGGCTATTTTCCTGTTTTGAGGAATGCAAATCCGCCAGAATCTGCGAAAATTGTGTAAGTTAGCAAAAATGCAATAAATTCCTATTAGATGTGCCACCTAAGACTGCTCAGTAGATATCTGTACCATGGTGTGACGGTGTTACATCCGAAAATTAGTTCGCCAGTGATCCATCTACCCCTGTTCAGACAGGAAGGAAACCATCACAGCACAATCCATCACTACTTATTTGACTGATAGCCAGATTATGTAGATGACGTAACGAGACGAAATTGGCCCCATGAAATCTGTCAAGGTGGTGAAATCAATGAAGATCGATAGCTTGGCTGCACATAAAGAATACTGGAGCATTTTCATTAAGGAGCGAACTTTAAATCAACAGGATACCTCGAAGGTTAAAACAATGTACTTGATCATTCTTTTCTTCTACATCAACATTCCGCAGATCCCCAGAGAGTGTGTGGTGGAGGGTACATTTTGACCACTCGCACCATTTCCTGTTCCAGTAGCGAATCGTTCGCAGGAGTAATGTTTGCCGATATACTTCCGCGTTTACTAAATGGTCAAATGTTTGTAAACTAAGGAACGTCTGCAGATATTAGTCCCTAGGTTTACAAATTAACTTAAAGTAAGTTATGCTAACGACACACACACCCATTATTACTAAAAAATTCCAGTCTTTTATATTGTGGTCTTATGGATTTTTTTTATTCAAACCCAACGTTTCACCCCTATCGCGGAGGACATTTCCAAGGGGGATCGCGGCGCCGCGGTGTTGTAGCCGAGCGGTCCAAGGCACCTCGCTGTGGAGCGCGCGGTTGCTCGCCGTCGGAAGTTCGAGTCGTACCTGGGGCATGGGTGTGTGTTGAAAGACGAGCGTCTGTCGTCTTCCATATAGTTTTTGTATATTTCTGTAAAGTTATAATTTATTTAATGTCGTTAGATTATCATTTTGTTAATACTTGAACCTCACTCTTTTCAAGGCTGGAGGAATAGAATTTTTATTTCAGTGTTAAAATGTTAGTTAATACTGCTAGGTTTGTCTTATTTTGTTATGTTAATAATTTATTATTATATTAATTAATGTGGCATAAATCCGGCTTCTCCGCTGCCCCACTGTCCCTGTGAGAATTTGCAGTTGTTGTACTTTTAAGTGTGTGGGAGAATCTATGGATCTCTGGCTCGGTATCGATAGCTGCTCATGCTACCACAGAGGTTTCCACACTATTTGGTTGCGGGCTAGTTAGCGAACCTTCCCTCCAGCGCGAATCTTGCTGTCTGTCCCCACCACCGATGTTTTCAGGGATTTTCCGCCTTCCGTCTCCCTGCGCCCCAGTGGCCGCACAACTGATCATTCTGTTCTGGACGTCTCGTGAGGTAAGGTTGGTTCTGCTCTTGTTCTGGAGATGGTAGCGTTTAACTTAGATTTGTGAACTTTGAATCATTTTTTGAAATATTTTCTCCGATCGTGTGCGGAAAGGCGTTCTCGTTTTTCACTTCAGTGACTTACAATAGATTAACGCGGTCTGTGTGATTATACTTGCAGTCCGATAACGGCTTGTTATGTTAAAACCTGTTGTGATCATGTGGCGGTGTATGCAAATTCTTTCTAGCTTTGTGGGAACCGATTTCTAATAGGTGATATGTTCATTTGTGTACAGTGCATGTAAAAAACTTATCATCGTTTCCTTTCATGAGTGATATGTTTCCACATGGTTGGTTAATAGAACAGAGCCTTCAGCTTTCAATATTGTTTGTTCCTTTACCATCAGGCAAGTAACTATTCGGGTATCCTTCTGATTTTCACTAATATTTCGCGATCTTCTGTCGCCGCCTATTTTAATTTTGCTGTTTCCTCAAATGTTCAAATTTTTGTAAAGTCTATGGGACTTAACTACGGGGTCATCAGTCCCTAAACTTACAAACTACTTATGAACTACTTACGAACTAGGACGTCACAAATATCCATGCCCGAGGGGGGATTCGAACCCCCGACCGTAGTGGCCGTGCAGACCGTGACTGAAGCGCCTCAGTCCCCTCGGCCACCGCGGCCGGCTCCTGTTTCCTCTCCGACTTGTAGAACGCACTCTGTCTTTTAAGTAATTCTCTCTGAACGTTGTACAACCTCCTTCAATAGCTTCCTTATGTAATTCTAAACTTTTCTGTGTGTTGAATGCTGTAATTCGTAATTTTATATTTATGACTTTGTAATTATTTCACTTTTGTGGTTTCTCTGGGACGACTTCATGAGTCTCTGTAATCGCACCCTATAACTTGTAGCTGTATTTTATTCGCTTCCGTATATTATTCTAAGCATTTCTATGTGTTACATGCAGTAGTTAATTTTCCTTATTTTTCGGAAACTCAATTTATTCAATTTTATCGGTTTTCGGAACCACGTGGGTCCGAGTTCCGACTTCAAGGGTTTGCAGTTAGTTGCCTGAGTTCACGCCACTTCGCATATAAAAACAGTACCTAGATCGATTGCTGACAGACTGAAACTTAAGAATCCACCGTGATTTTGTATAATGAATCCGACTTTCAACCACTTCACCCTCAGTGGATTGCGTTCATGTAACTTAGCCGTTTGTCGTCGTTAGCGTGTTTGCTCGTGTTTTCTGTTCAGACGTAATTTAACTTGATATACACACGCACCATCTCAATACAGACACAATAGACCAGAGCCAGCTTTAAAGACTTTGTATACTGTGTTTTGTGCTACCTCCGACTTGCTGAGTTTCGCCTACGATAGCGGCGCCTGCTTCCGCCTCGTCTCAGCACGCTGTTTCCGGTGAGTTTCGCTGTGGCATTGCGTATGTGTGAGAGAATGAGTGTTGTTTGTGAATGCTTCCCCCCCCCCCCCCCCAGTAGCATTAAATCATATATAATTCTGGCTGCGCACCGTCTTCATTAATCCATGTAAGAAATGCATTTTATTGTAGTAACAAAATTGGTTCCCCATTTTGCTTGCTTTATATCTGTATAAACAAGTTTAAGTTCAACATAATCCGTAAGTTGCCTATAAATTGTAGTTTTAGAGCACCTCCACTCTTTTATTTAATATTGTTCCTCACAAGTGCTGAAAACTAGTTCAGTTGCAATTTTTTCTCGTATCTAAATTCCGTTGCGCCATAAATGTATTCTTAGCCACCTTTCTAAGATAACTTCAACTGTGGTAGCTTGCTTATTAATGTCTGTGTAATAAAGTGTGAACAGCTATGTATATTGACCACTGTAGTATTAACGTACTGTTATTGAAGTAATTTGAAACGAGTCAGTTCTCAGTTTGGGCCAGGGAACAAGCATTTATAGCAGTAGTTTACACGGACCTCACTTACCAATTTTAGTGCTAAAACGAAGCTCTTGTTACGTATAGTGGTCGACTTTTAGTGTGTTGTTGTTAGGTTAGTTTACCTTAGTTTAAGTAGTTTGTAAGCTGCGGACTGATTACCACGCAGTTTGGTCGAATAGGTTTACAAATATTTGAATTTTTTTAGGATCGTGGCACTTTTGATGTCCAATGCACACACTGCTCGCTACTGCCTGAAGCCAAACTCCGTTCACGAAGGCTCGCGCGCAGAGGTGTGACGTCAGATGTTTTGGGTATGCGCGCACAAGTCTTCCACCATGGAAAGATATTAACAACGGACAACTGCAATCGGCAACGAAGAATTGCGCGTGCATCGGACATAAAAAGTGCCACGATCCCCCTTCAAAATGTCCTCCGCAGTTGGGGACGAAACGTTGTGTTTGAATATTAAATCCATAAGACCAGGCATAGTAGCCCGAAAATTTTTAGTAATATTGACCTTTCCTGCCGTGAACGTTTACATTTTACAACACACGCTCATTCCCGAGGGAGGACTAGAACCTCCAACGGCGAGCAACCGCGCGCTCCACCACAACACTCCTTACGCCGTCCTCACGCGGGTTGTGTCGTCCAAACGTGGCGTAGGCCAGACGTGCTGTCTACCTAGCTACAGAGCTACAGCACGCTCTGAAACGACTTGCTACATCCCATGGGACGTGCTGCTCATCATGATTTGCTTTGCGACCGCAGCGCCCGTTACGGGCTGGTGCGTAGATCATTGCGTTTAAAAAGATGGATGTGCGTAAAATTTCACGGTATCTCCGTTAGCGACCGTCGGAAAAAAAGAAAGGAAGAAAAACTAAATGCTTTCTTATACTTGCATGTGGCATGCGACACTGTTAGAGAAATTGTATTTTTTTCCTTCGAGAAGCACAAAGACGGTACATTTCTCTCAAAGCGGTTGAGAATAATAACGAAATTTACGATAAAATCACTTTTGGCAAAAATTCTTTAAAAAATTGTCGACGGTAAAATAAATCATTTGAACCAGCTCCAATTGTCTTGCTATTATACTCCCATTTTACACGTTGTAGATATTGTCCATGTTCGGAGATAATAGGTTCTGACCAATACATTTTACTTGTTATGCACGCCGGACAAGCCGCAGCTCGACAATCTTCGTTGTTACAATGTTTACTTTTAGTATTGTACGTAAACATTATTCCTCCTACAATGCATCTGCTTCCGTAAACACGCGCTGGCCATGTTCACTTTGCACAGTGAAACTGAACTATTCCAGCACTGTACTGCACTGCAACTTAAGTGAAACACCGTGGGGAAAACCGAGTGGCCTAGAACGAAAAACTCAACAAATTTATCGTGGACAAAGTTTGTTCTTGTTTCTAATAAATAATGTCGAATACGGAGTATTATAATTGTATTAAATTAACAAATAAGTTACACTAACAGTAATTAAACCAAATTGTTAAAAATATCTGGGAGGGTGTAGATGGAAACCTGTTGTTTACATCTCTTTTCCTCCTCAGATCGTGACGCTGACCACCACGCTAATAAGTCGGCTTCAAAAGAAATAACAACGTATATCGCTTGAGTCTTGGACACGCGCTAGCAACACGCCTCACGTGTATCAAACGTCAACTCCGCTTCGCATTTTCCCCGGGTAACTGACGCATTGCGATGCAACAAACGCCATTCTTTGTGATTTGTCGTGTCGTACTATTGATTGCTTAAGAAATAAAGCAGGGTATCCATAAAAAAAAAAAAAAAAAAAAAAAAAAAAAAAAAAAAAAACGTAAGTTTGTGTTGAAAACAATGTTAATTTATGTTTAAAAAAATGTTCAAACGTTTGTAAATCTATCGGACCAAACTGCGTGATTATCAGACCGTAGCTTACAAACTACTAAAACCTAGGTAAACTAACCTACAGACAAACACACATACCCATGCCCCAGGGAGGACTCGAACATCCACGGCGAGCAACCGCGCGCTCCGCAGCGAAACGCGTTAGACAGTTCGGCTACTCCACCGCGGCTGTGTGCGTTTCATACTGTCTCATAGTACCTACTTTCATAAGCCCCTGCTGAACGTTCATGACTCTGACGGTCGTATTTCAATATCTCTTGTAGTTCCAGTGTTATATGGGTTGAAACAGTTGAGTGGGACACCCTGTATATATATAAAAGCGAAAGGTCTCTTACGCACTCACCCACTCACTTTCTAAACACGAACTCTCTAAAACTATTACACCTATGAAGGTGAAATTTTACCGGTATGTAGTTTATAGACATAAGACGTCAGCTAAGAAAGCATTTTGCGAAAGGACAAAATTTTGGTGCTTGACCTTCAAAACGAGAGAAGCTCACTGGGTACGTAAATGTTTGTTGGTGTATGACAGAGGGTACATCTACATGGGATAATTTGCAAATCACATTTAAGTGCCTGGCAGAGGGTTCATCTGACCCCCAATATATTATTTATCTCCCATTCCATTCTCGAATAGTGCGCGGAAAGAAAAACCACCTGAATCTCTCCGTTCGAGCTCTGATTTCTCATATTTCATTCTGATGATCATTTCGAGAGTTAGCAATGTATTTTCGCACTGGGAGGAGAATGTTGGCGATTGGAGTTTCGTAAGTAGCCCACGCCGCAGCGATAAGCGCCGTTGTTGTAATGATTCCCATCCCAGATCCTGTATCATTTCCGTAACGCTCTCTCCCCTGCATCGCGACAATAGGAAACGAGCTGCTCTTCTTTGGTCTCTTTCGATGTCCGCCATCATGCTGAAACTTTGCCGAGAGAGGGAAAGTTGGAAATGAACAGAGAGATAAGTGAGAAAGAGATGGATGCAGAGAGAGGAGGGAATGGGAGGTGGACTACGAGAGTGTACAGTAAATAAATACCCGGGCAACGCCAGGTTTACAACTAGTAGATACATATTGGGTAGTGCCGGATAGTAAGGCTAGTAAAATAATGAACTGTCTATGTTTAACCGTAGACAATGATATACGGTACACAATACGTACGCCTAATAGCAATGTTTTTTGGTTAAATGTTTTCAGTGTGTTTCACATGAAACATGAAGATACAACCTTTTGAAGAGGACAAGATTATTTTTGTCGAAACTGTTGCTAAGAGGTGAATAAACCTACTTACCACAATATGCTGGCTGTTATTGCATCTAGCGGCTGTTGTAATGAACTAATTATGAACCTGCCAACGCGTTGCTTCTACAGGGCGTCGATGTCTATCACTTTGGTTGTGCCAACTGACGTTCCGCGAAGCGAGAAGCCGAAAATTCAGCGGAGAGAGGCTCTTCGGAAAGCTTACGGACCATTTCCCGCGGTGTGCCAGTGTTCTTGCTGTGGCGGGGAGCGGGAAAAGCATTTCCGCCGTATAAACATCCCTTTAAGGGAGGAACACTCTCGCGGCTATGGCCTTTGCACTGAGGGTGGGTGAGCGAGCGGGGGTAGGGAAGGGGGCAGGAGGGGGTGATGGGCTGGTGCTCAGTCCCGCACTTGCCGAGGGCGCCCTTGCTGCAAGTGAGACGCCAGACAGCCTCAGCACCTCCATTCACACTGCGGAAATGGAAACTAAAGCCGGCAGGGAGAATTTGTGTCCTCTTCTGCGCACAGTGTCACTCCGCCCCGAGATTGAACGCCACCTCATGACGTCGGGGTCACGTGACGTGGTAGGGAAGGTATTCATGTTGTTTACTGGAACTGAACACAACATACTACAGCGTGTAAGACCACCGTTAATTGTAAAATTAACTCTGGCTGAATTGCGCCAGTTAAAAGAGTACTTTAAAAAATTGAATTCTGGCTGTCAAAGCCAGTTAAAAGATTCGTGTGGCCGGCCGCGGTGGCCGAAGAGGCTGAGGCGCTCCAGTCACGGTCTGCACGGCCACTACGGTCGGGGGTTCGAATCCCCCCTCGGGCATGGATATTTGTACCGTCCTTAGGATAAGCTAGTTGATAAGTAGTTTGTAAGTTTAGGGACTGATGACCCCGTAGTTAAGTCCCTTAAGCTTAACAAACATTTGAACATTTAGATTCGTGTGAACTACTGGCTTCTTCCTGCTACAGAATCTTGTTCCCTGGCCCAAATTGAGAACTGACTTGATTCAAAAATTACTTTCGCAACAGGAAGTTAAAGAAATACAACTACACACGATTTGACGAGTTTACAAAGATGGATGAAGTCCAGTCTCCAAAAATCAGAAAAGTGGAATAATTACAAAGTCGGGGAAAAATCAAATAAGAAATACGGCATGCACTCTCATAAAAATACGAAGTATTTCATAAGTAGGCTAATAAAGGGGGTTGTACAAGGCTAGGAGAGAATTTACTGAGCGAGACTGAATGCAAAGTACAAATTCGAAAACGAAACAGCAAACTAAAATAGACGGAGAGAGAAGATCGCGATGTTCTAATGGAAATCAGAAAGATACATGCATAATTTCGTGCCTGGAGGACATAGAACAGACACTGAGGTAGCTGAAAGCTTTGTGCTAAGAACACACTATGTGGAGTTCATATCACTCGCAGAAAGAGAAACGGAATCGAATATTTCACAAGCACTACACAGAATTAACATATCCCCACTTAATACTCACGTCCCACAAAGCTAGAAAGAATTTATACAGAGTTCGTACATCGCCAGATAGTCAGTAAGGTTTGAAGATACCAGGCCGTTAACAAACTGAAATCTAGTAACATATTCACCGTGTTTATCTGCAAGAAATCACCGACATGAAACTAAACACTTTTCCGTACATTATCGGAGAAACTTATTCCGAAAAATGACCCCGAGTTCTGAAATCTAAGTTGAACAAACCAGACAACGAATCGCTTCCATCCCAACGTAGAAAAAGAGCGTAACGAGTTACCAGGTCGGAGAGCAGCTACCGAGTAAAAGCGCGGCGAGCAGATCACCCGCCAGCACCGGATATTGGTTAAAAAAATAAAAATAAAAATAAACACGAGAAAGAGAGGTGGTCGAGAGAGTGTAGACTCGCAAGAGCCTACGGAGTCTTGCTACGCCCATCGCCAACCCACCTTGTGACCAAAGGGTGGACAAACCTCATTGGTAGCATCAAAAACAGAAGTTGGTAATGACAACCTATCAACACGAAACCAAAGAGCATGCGAAGCGAGCAGCCAGGAGCCGACAACGAAAATTGTCAAACATACACACAGACAGGCACGCCAGAAGATTTCCGTACACACATGCCGAATAAAGCAAGCTCACATTCTCACAGAGAGAGTGGCGTAACGGAGAAGCTGTTCATATTGCCACATTCATAGACACAATGATAAATTATTAGCATAATAAATATACTAGCCACATTAACACAGTATTAATGAAAATAACAATGAAAAACATGAAATGAAATGGTATTCTTCTTGCCTCCGAACGAGTAGGATTCTAGTTTATGTATATAGGCCCGTCTAGCGACCTGAAATAAATTACAAAATTAAAAACCTAGGGAAGACGGCAAACAGCCGTCTTTCAAGCGCTGTAGGTGAAGACGGAACTAGTAAATTTTAGCAGGATACCTGTGGCCCATCAAGGCGCGGAACACCCTCAATAGGCGTTGAAAAGCTACTAATCTACAACACTAGCATGTCGATCGGAATATTCGACAAGACTATCATTATCAAACAGCCCTTGTTCGAAGATAAATTAGGTGCACCGCTTCAGGCTACTGAATCATGTGCGACCTTTTCCGTTTCTGAATATACCTGTAACCCACATCCTTTCGAACACAGTTACTGTACTGATCCCTTGGTGTAACTCTTTAGTTCCAACCTTGCGTACTCCCCTCCTTTTATTTACATTCTAGTAATAAAATCGAAATTCCTTGATGTCTTAGAAAGTGTCATATAAAGATGCTTTTAGTCAACTTAAGCCACATTTTCTCCCCAAGTCTTTTTTAACTACTGCTCAGTAAACGTGACACACAGAAGAAGGCCGCTTGCAATAGTGGCCGAAACGTCGGTGAAACATTTGACAGATTGACGATGCGGTCCAATACCCAGAAGAGCTTTATCAACAATACTGATCATTAGTTACGTGATCCTCAATATAGTCTGCAATATTCGTCAGTAATACAACAACAGCTTCAACACTCTTCTTGTCTGAATTAACTGCAAGGCTACAAACCACAATCATGCTGTAGTACCATCAAGTTGCTTTTCCGTCGTTTTTCAATAGAATGTTTGATAGATTATTAATGCGAGACATAAGGCAATCGTTTAATATTCCGCATTATTTATTTTTAACTAACCGGTTTTAAGCTGCCAATTAAACATCAGTCACACAGATATAAACATGTTTCTTTGAAAGTTTGTGGGTGCAAAGATATTAAGCCGCGGTGGAGTAGCCGAGCGGTCTAAAGCGTCTCGCTGCGGAGCGCGCGGTTGCTCGCCGTGGAGGTTCGAGTCCTCCCTGGGGCATGGGTGTGTGTGTTGTCCTTAGGTTAGTTTAGTTTAAATAGTTTGTAAGCTACGGACTGATGACCACGCAGTTTGGTCCGATAGAACTACAAACATTTGATTTTGAAAGATATTAACCTTGATTACTGCAGAGAAATTTGTTTCCTTTCCATTATTACGGTTATTAGAGGTTTAGAATTATAGTGAAAGTAATGGCTTAGGTGGACTTGTACTAGTTGC
The DNA here is from genome assembly GCA_026315105.1 of Locusta migratoria. Lineage (NCBI taxonomy): Eukaryota > Metazoa > Arthropoda > Insecta > Orthoptera > Acrididae > Locusta > Locusta migratoria. The sequence continues at coordinate 545,597,300 of CM048747.1, read as the reverse complement.
TGAACTATTGTACAAAACAATTTCAATAAAGAAATTCCCCCGATTTGTACACCATTAACAATGGTCATCTTTGGAAACCAATTGAGGTACTCAGAAGCATTGCCTCCGATCTATCTCATTATTATTACAGAAATAATTCTCAAAATGCCAAGGTTGCTTTTGGAATTTACAGACAACTGCATTCGTTAAACCATATCGCCATCATGTGGTCATATTCCTTTCCCTATCAATGCAATAAATTATTTAAGATTATTGGTTTGGTGTCTGTTCTTTTCGGTCATCTCCGAAAGAACAGACTTAATTGATCGACAGTAATGGCCGTAGTTTTACGAATTCGAAATACTTATATAATTGGATAGTTTCGCAACGTTGAAATAAAGTCAACGCCCAATTTGAAAATTTGTGCTGGACCGAGATTCGAACCCAGATTTCCCACTTAGCGCCCGCGGTCGCCTTTACCGTCGCTGTTCGCGTTTGATAGTTGTTCGATTGTTCAATGCGTTTGAGCCGTGTCGGCTCGTCTTATTCGCCTGCGCACTGGCGCCAGTTGAATTAGTTCCTCCTCTGCTTCATCGAGGGTAGGGGGGGGGGGGGGGGCACCGATCGGCGCGCATGTAGTTCTCTGGTCATGTTCCGCGTTTCTTCCGGTCGAGAGACGCGGGTTGATGTGTTTGGGCCGTCTTCGGGGTCTGGCCATTCTGCTGTGGCGTCTGTGCAAGGACATCCAGAGAACGGATTCCTATTCTAACTCTTTCACATCATTCATAGGACGTCTGCCAAGTTAAGTGTCTCCACGGAAGTCATTTGTGTGGAAGGTTTGGGCTTCTGTCAACATTGAGCGTCCGGTGCCTTGTGTGTGGAAATGCGTCAGATTGGATTACACTTCATTATTTACCGGCGCATCCGTGGGTTGTTATATTAAATAGTTTAAGACGATGGATATCTTGCATTATGTTCTTATGTTTACCCATATTTTTGCCGTCGTGGCCGCCCGCGTTCGGTTTCCTGTTGTTGTTTGTTAAGCTTATGGGACGGGGTAATCAGTCCCTAAACTTACAAACTACTTATGAACTACTTACGAACTAGGACGGCACAAATATCCATGCCCGAGTGGAGATTCGAACCCCCGACCGTAGTGGCCATGCAGACCGTTACTGGAGCGCCTCAGTCCCCTCGGCCACCGCGGCCGGCTCGGTTTCCTGCCTCGGGCGCTTCTTTTGAAGACTGATATTAATCAGTGGAGTTTGCCCTCAGTCATTTTGGTCCCGACAGGACCGTTGTTTAATTGTGGATATTTTAAAAGGGAAGGAACTTTATTTACTGTGATATTTTATCATGCCCCACTTTAAGCCTTTTGAAGTTTTATTGAATGTGGCTTATCTTTCCTGATGCTTCTGCAGAATCTTTTATTAATTGTGTTATGGTAACCTTGTAACTCTTGGCATGTAGACATGCATGAATTCTATTTAAAGCCTTGTTGTAATTGAGTCTTTCTAAAAGGAAATGAACATTTTGCTTATCTTGCTCTAGATGGTTTCAAAAAAAATATATATATATATATATAAATAAAAGGTAAAGCAGTCAACAATCCGAAGATTGGTTTGAACACCACAGTGCTTTACTGGGCATGGTCCTGTTTGGAGGTGGTATGCCGTTGCCTTCCTCCGACCTTCGGACTGACTTACCCAGCCAGCTATTGGGGGACCTACAGTTTAACGTGGGCTGCGAACCACGGTGCTACTCGTTATTTTTCACATGAGCAGTAAAGGCAGAGGTGAAAGAAGTGGAAAGTTACAGATAAAAATCCTGGGACTTAATGGGGATCGAACCCGCGACCTTTGGATATGTAGTCTGGCACTCTACCACTGTGCAACCGAGGCGCGCAGAGGGTCTCTTTCGTAGTTATTTGGTAAAGAAATTTTTAAGGAATATCTACCTGTGATAAATCCCCTTTGTTGTACTTTATATGTATTCCATTGTGGCAAAGTTAATTCAAACATGCGTTTTCTATGGAACACATCGCCGGCCGCGGTGGCCGAGGAGACTGAGGCACTCCAGTCACGTTTTGCCCGCCCACTACGGTCGGGGTTCGAATCCCCCCTCGGGCATGGATATTTGTGCCGTCCTTAGTCTTAGTTAGTTCATAAGTAGTTTGTAAGTTTAGGGACTGATGACCCTGTAGTTAAGTCCCATAGACTTTACAAAATTGTAGGTTGTAGGAACACATTGTCGGCGCATTATTTAACACCATAAAACAGATACAAAATTCCCAATTGTAAATGCATCTTCTGTGGGAAACATTGTCGGCGCGTTCTTTTACGCCGAAACACAGTTGAATACACATACACAAAATATACAATTAAAACATGGAATAGGTAACTTACAGCAAATACACAAGAAAAAAAATACGCATGGGATCCTACTCTAACAGGACTCCCATTACGTCATCAAACTTTATCCGTCTGACGTATTCTGTCTCCTGTTCGTTGTCATACCGCAAGGAGGGAGGAACCTAGTAAGTACATCATTCCTCGACTGGGTTGCGCATGTAGCTTTCTGTTATGTCTCTAGTAAGGCGCCGCGGTGGAGTAGCCGAGCGGTCTAAAGCGTCTCGCTGCGGAGCGCGCGGTTGCTCGCCGTGGAGGTTCGAGTCCTCCCTGAAGCATGCGTGTGTGTGTGTTGTCCTTAGGTTAGTTTACCCAGGTTTAACTAGTTTGTACGCTACGGACTGATGAGCACGCAGTTTGGTCCGATAGATTTACAAACATTTGAACATCGACGAACCACAATGTCTCCGCTGACATCCCGTAAAGTGCGATACGTCTTACCACAAGACATTGAAAATTATTAATCGACAAGGAAGACATCAACACGTCAAAGCCAAGATGATATTAGCTGCGCTTCCACGCCCTTGCTTAAAACAGGAAGACAGAAAAAGCTGGAATTAGTGGTGAAGAATTGCTACTGGGGACAATACACATTCAACTACACATTCAGCTACACATTCAAAGCGTCTAGAAGAGAACAGTACAGCTGGTAATTGCCAAACTCTCAATGTTCAAGGTTCTATAAATAATATGGCTGTTACCAGAACCACATTACTAGACAGCCAACCGCGATGCCCACTAACACCAGTATTTTCCTAATGTGACAACACATCGTCACTGGATAATACTGAATACACAAGACGCGCCAGAGAAGCCGACAACCATTTAGCCGTGATCCATTCCTCAAAACAGACTGCTCTTCATCTCGCACAAGGTGTTGTCTAAACAGACCACTCACCCCGTTGCCTCCACCTGCCGTTACCCCCCCCCCCCCCTTAGTCGTACCGCCCTTTGTGCCGCCCACTCACACCCCACAGAGAGAGAGAGAGAGAGACGCTCACCACCTTGCGGTCGTTGCCTTGGCTACCAACCTCGAAATTGCAGTGGCCTCGAGCTGTCGGTGACAGAGCCAGAAATGAGACTCGGGAGAAGATTGCAGAGGGAGCTTCAAACGAGGGAGCCGCCACGGATGAATGGTGCTCCACGACATTATACCGCTTTCGTATGCGATTATGTAAACGATACTTAAAACGGAAAGACAAAAATGTGTTTTGTGGAAGAGGAGGTATATACCACACGACTGGACTTTTATAATATTGCGTGTCGACCATGACTGTTTATTCTCAAAAGCATCAGACCATTGCTCAACTCAAAGACTTTTAGCCGTCTACACTTTCGTTACTCATCAAAGAACTGGTTAAATTATATGTTGGTGAAGTTAATGTTTCACCTCCGCTTCACAAATTAACAGCTAGCCTTCTACTGTCAGCCAGCTCGGGTTTTCTGTTTTATATACTGAATAAAATGGTAGCATCCTGTGTAGAAGTGGAACAGTTCAGTTAAAAACGATAAGTGTATTGCGAAATTGACAAACGTAAAGGTGAGGTAGCATGTTACGCTTTAGAAAACCGATGAAACACACGAGGTTAAGTAATGACTGAGAAGAGTGTCTTGCTGCGGGACAAAACAAGAAGGAAGAACGAATATTCAGCATAGCTGAGAGTTCTGTCAAATCGTCCAGCCCTCAATGAGAGGCAGCTTATGTAGAGAGGTAAATGAAATTATCTTCAGTCAGATACATGAACAGGTCAGCCTAGGAAGTATCTGCAGAAAGCAATGAAGGGACAGCATACGTTTCAACGCGAAAATTGATGCTTGCTGTGGTGTAACTTTGCATAAACTTCCAACTGATTTTTATGGTGCACTAGCTATCTAACAGCGTACCCGTGGCACCTGCGTGAAAAAGCCTAATATCAAGTCGCGTAGAAGTCAGCAAGATTCTCTATGTTGAATTAAGATATGTTTCTATAACATTATTTAAACAAACTCAGATTACATCTCCTGGAAGAGAAAAATATCTCTATATATTACTTGTAAGGTCAAATTGGGTGCAAATTTGGCGTCATAAGCTACTGACGCTTTTGTGTATTTAGTTTATTTAAACAAAGGTGCGCAAGTCGCGCCCACAGAGTGTTCGCTCTCCATCAACACGACGTGTCGTCCACAGAGCCACTTTTCTCCCCCTCTCTTCGCCACGTCACGTCTCCACGTCAGCATCCCTCGGCCTAGGCGCATCGTCGAACTGGCCAATTACGGACCCGCTACTACCACGTTTACTCCGCGTCCACACATTGGTACCAACGCTGGCGCCAACATTGGCCTATATTTTGCGACAGCGCCCACACATTGGAACCAACATTCAGTTGAATTTGTCGAGAGCCAACGTAAACATATCTGACACACAAATCGCGGCAGATGCATTAACGTTTTGAGTGTGGATAATTACATTTTGTCATTGCAAACCAAGAAAGCAAATATGTGTACAAGATGATGGAGTGCGTTGTATCACCTCCTTTCGAACATTAATTGCGAAATCAGTAAGTTTAAAAATATGTTACAGGTATTCGATTTACATAATTAAAACTTAGACCTGCTACTTTAAATGACTGAACTTAAAAGATTTTGGAGGCACTCTATACCTGCTGAAGTTCTTTTGGTATTCACTCTTCGATTTTTTGCTACAGGAGACAGATTTAGAAGCCTACACCTCCTTTTCAAAATAACCATGTAATTGATATCACTGTTAGTCCTCGAAGTTTGCAAAGTAATATGTGAACTTTACAGGAAATGTTAGGTAATGTTAATTTTAAAAACTGAATTTAGTAATTAAACATGTCAAAGTCTGAAAAGTTTTGAATTTCACATTTCACTAATCTCGCCTAAGTTTTGACGTGGCATTTGGATTTTTTTTTTTTTTTTTTTTGGCTGATTTTACAAATGAATCACTTTCTGATACAGTTCTAATATTTGAAAAGAGGTTTTTAAACTTTAAAATAAACGGCGGTGAACAACGAACGAAGAAAAACAGTTTAGAGACGAGCAGAAGACAAAGAGAGTATGAAATGTTGGCGCCAATGTGTGGACGACGTACCCATATTGGCCCAACGTCCTTTGATGTTTGGTCGAAATACCGACAACCAACGGAGCCGTACCAACGTTGGAGCCAACGTTGGTCCCAATGCTATTTCACTGATCCACACTTTGGACGAACACTGTTGGCGCCAACGTTGGTTCCAATGTGTGGATCCGGCCTTAGGCTCATTTCCGCTTCCGAGGTCACCTGTCACTACGCAGAGACTCGCTTCCGCGATAACGTAGTATTGCACCGTACTTTACAGCCACATGAAATACCGTTGCCAAGTACTGTCTGCCATGGTATTTTAAATGATAAATTGTAACCAAAACATTCACTCAGTGTGTATGTCTGAACTGTTACTCGCTTCAGCCTCGAAAAAGCTAATTATCACACTCGCGATCTAATGCTGTACATCGAATAATAATTTCTTTAAAAGCAATAAGTAAATTAATTAACCTGTCAGATGTTACTTATATGCAACAAGTACTCTTTTAATAGCCCGAATATGTAGGAAAATTTGTCTGAGTGACTTCAGTCCTTACAACGTTGCATATCGATTAATTCCCGACAGAGAAATCTGTGATGCTTTACCGCGAAGTGGGTCTACTCGCAATCGTGAAGTCCATGGCTGCTACTCAGAACAGTGAGCATAAAGACCTCAATTCGGCGGCAACTTCCGCACAACAGTTGTTCAGCTGCCTATACGGCTCTAGGAACAGCGGGTAGCCGCCCGTCATGCTACGGACTGGGCGGATGCTCCCGCCGGAGGTTCGAGTCCTCCCCCCGTGCATGGTTGTATGTGCCGTACTTAAAGTGAGTAAGTTTAACTAGTTTCTAAGTCTATGGACTGATGACCATTGCACTTTGATCCAATAGGTTTACAAATATTTGAACCGCGTAGGAGCCCCTCTCGCCGGTTCTGTTACCGCTTGATTCACACAACTGCGTGCCTCCGTCGGCACAAACAGAAACTTGTCGCCAGCCTGAACTAAGGTAGCGTCAGGGTTCGTTTCCGGTCCGTAACAACCGGTCTGTTCGTTCTGAGGTTGGCACACTTGGCGTGGCGGCAACCTGATAGAGTAGGAGGAACCCACTCCTTTTGCTCAACCAAGAGAAATATCTCTCCGATGGTTCAAATGAACGATTCGCAAAGCTCTTGTGGCTATTCGTCCTATTGCGAATTAATAAGAAGAATTAGTTTCTGGGAACGAAAAATTACTTTGATCCCATGAGACGACAGGCAAGCCACAAGTAATTTTAGATTGGCGGGGAAATTAATCATATAGGGTTTAATTTACGATTAAGTTAATCCTTTTTCTAAATTTTAGCGGCGCCGAAGTTTGTGACGCATACAAACGATTCGTAGTTCTCACACATCCCTAATTCATTATCATAGCAGCAAGACTTATTTAATTAAGACTCTCTGTTATAACGCCCTGTCTAGTTAGGTAGCACAATGTCTCACTGGTACGGACTACATACAAGGCACATTTCACAATTTGGATTCTGATACCTCACTATGCCATACAGTATGGAACAGTGTTCCAAAAATACTTCAAAGATTTATTACTGAATACTGAAAACAGTAAGAACAAAAATAATTTTATGTATTGTGTGTATCTGAAACGACACGCAAATCTTTTGATTATATAGCTGCACAGAGTCCAGTGACATTTTTTCCACCCTGTATATCCCAACTCAGGTTGCGCTGGTGCACAACTCTCCTTTCTTCTCAGTGTAATTGAAGTAGCGTCCGTTATAACCACACTGAAGTGAAACGCACACCACGAAATACTAGAACCGAATCGAAAGTACAAGTATACAAAACTGAGTCTGCAAGTATTGTGTACAGAATCCGCGCAGTTACTTTTCATTTGCCGAGCTCCGCTCACCTGAAGAACATTTCATAATTGACTAACAGCTATTTTAATTTATAAATACATATTTTTACGAAAATTTAAATTCAAAGACAAAACTGTGTCACATTCTTTGTTCTCACATATTTAACTTCATCAAATGCATTCCTGGCTTTCGAGTTCTTCATTAATTTTAAGTAAATCTTTATATGTTTATACTACTTTGTACATTCCGAGAGTAATATGAGAAGAGAAACACAAATTAGTTTTTGTGGGGTCAATAAAATACCATCATTACCTTACAAATCTGTGAGAAGGATGCACAAAAGAAGAAAAATAATAAATTGAATAATTTAACTATAATTTGCATAACTACCAAACGCGAACAGGACTGAAATGAGCATGTATTGTGTGTGTCCACAATAAGAACCCCTCAACAGGCAGTGCAATACAGTATAATGGTGGAATATGACAAGGCAGAGGAAGTTTTGATGAAGGCTGCACATGCTATGATGCTTAATGCTAGACTGATATGTAATGATGGTAGTTCTTTTGTGTCCCAGCCTCGTCGCCGTTTTTGTGTCCCGTTTCCGTCGTTGGTGTCGGTGGCCGAGTGGAATGAGACCGACACAGGAATAAAGATACCACGCTGGTGCAGGTACGGAGGGGAGCAGCCAGAAACTAAAAACACTAGAGTAAATTAGGAAGAGATATATATTGCACAGAATTTATACAATACTTAACTTTTAGATAGTTCAATATGGCAGAATGCTGATACATAGTTGAGGCCTGCCTAGTGCCTACCCGATAGCCAAGTCTTTACTGGTGCCTATCTGATTCCGAAGTGTTCGCTGGTTCCTATCTCAGTTCCAAGTGAACGATGTCGTTCAGTGGTGGCCACGAGCGGAGTTGTCGCAGAGGGCGCTCGTGGCTGACGTCGTAAGAACGCCGCGCCGTGCGTGCATGGCGGCGCGCGGCGAAAGTAGGTGGCGCGCACTTTGGACTTGTGCGACACCACAAGTTCATCGACCTCAAAAAATGTAATTTTGTTTCTCTTCTCCTATTAGACTCGAAGGTTTTTTAATTGTGCCACATATATGTTGGGAAATGTTAGTTTTGTTATCCTTACCGTCTAGCTCCAGGCAACAGAAATAGCTTCCATGTTAGACGCTACGCTGTTTCAGGTTCCAGACGCCATTTTCCTGGATTCCTGCCACGAGTTCCAGCCACCGCCGACCAGCCGACGGAGATCGGACGCAACCATAGTTTTGTTACTGATTTTAGTTTAACATCATTCAAGATGAAGATTTTGCCTGAGTGTCTTTGTGTTCCTCAAGCCCGAGATGATGAAGATCACTTGATGTAATGGTGAATGGGCGGAAAAAAAAAACGTTTAGTCCACGACGCATGTATACTCAGAATTTAATAGACAAATATTTTATGTGTACAACACATAATTGTAGGAGGTAATAAGTGATAACTAATGAGAAGCGTGAAAAATTGCCACATCGTGCATGATGTTTTAATTTATTAATTCTCTACTATTGATTCTATTCTGAGCATTTTTCCACGTGGAATATAGATGCCACTCAATGCACGACTACTGTTAGCAGAAATGTCGTAAACATTGAGCCATGTGAAAACAAAACTACAGGGCCAAACCCGGTTTCAGTGCATATAGCTAATTACCATGGAAGCTTTTCACGTACCCTCTGAAGTCTTATAGTGTTAATGATCAGAAAGGTCTACTGTATAAGTGTGTGGTGTATGTAGCACATTCGTATATTTAATTTTCCTTATAATACCCTATATCGAGTTGGACGAGATATAGTGGTAGAGGAAAAAGGATAAGAAGGACTGAGGGGGGAGGATTTGGTGAAACAGAGGACGATGGAGGGGCACAGAGGGCGTAAGTAAACAACAGAGATAGAATGAGATGAGGGCTGGTTACAGGAAGGGGTAGCAGTAGGAAGAGGAGGAGTAGAGACGATTCAAATGTTCAAATGTTTGTAATCCTCTGGGATCAAACTACCTTGGTCATCAGTTCCTAGTCTAACATACTACATCAACTGAGTTAAATTAACCTAAGGACAACACACACATCCATGACCGAGGGAGGATTCGAGACTTCGACGCAGGAAGGCGACCGATCCGTAATATGGTGCTCCAGACCGCTCGGCTACTCCCACGCAGCGAGTACAGACAAAAATGCAGATTTGTCAGAGGTGGGGGATGGACAGAATGCACAAAACAACTGTTTTTCTCGTTGCTCTCAATGGAAACTGTACGTTGTAATCCTGCAGAGTTAGTAAACCTTTTGTTTTCAAGGTTTATGCAGTATAAGAACGAATAACTGCTGTCAGTCTACTGGCTTCACAATAAACAATGATTTTTCCCAGGAGAGCAACATTTTTACTATTCTATCTTTCGTTATATCTCCTGGAACCTAAAACAGGACACTGATTTCACTCACGAGTTCGCTCGAAGAGTCAATATTCGCAATAAAGTTTTTTATTTAGTTTCTTATTCATTCCATTTTATTCTGAACCATAGCGAAGTGAGGTCTTGTTTTAGCTGGTATTAAGTAAGACAATCTTCCACGACACAGCTTTATTGTGTGGATTTTGAATCATATTAAAAATAATGTAATATTACCAGGGACATTTTCCATTTCGGTAGCAGGACAAATGACGGTAGCCGAAGTAGAGAGGGAAAAGATTGATACAAGTAAGAAAGGTGTAGCTGAAACACAAAAACTTGATACCATTGTATTTAAGTACGGTCCACTTTTCTGAGAAAAAAATATGAGTGTAGCCCAGCAAGGTTGTGGATCGTAAAAGATAAACAGTTCAGACAAGATCAGAACAGAATGCCGCCATATGGTGCTAATGCAGAAAAGATTTGGATAAAATTATTGAGATGTTTGTTATCCTAAGGGAACAAACTGTTCGCATCTCCGACGGGAGCCACCACCCAATCCGTAACATGACGCACAACACCGCGCGAGAATTCCAGCACTGGAGAGTATCAGTGATAATCACGTTTATCAGATGCTGAGAAGGACTAGGGAGAGAATTTTCTGTCTCCACTACAAGTAGTTATCAGTTGACAGAACTCATTCTGAACCATAAAAGAAAGTGTAATCTCCTAAGTGAATGGAAGTGTGTGGATGTGTAAAAATTCTGAAGGGTTTCACCTGATCGATTTACGTTGTAGTCATTATGCACATATGACTATTGTATATAAAAATGCATAATGTATATGAACTTTGAGATCTGAAATACAAGTATATAAAAACTAGCAGTAGCTAATGCATATGGGTCATATACCCCCCAATCTCTTATCGTTTCCCTATGTCTGTCCCTTCCTCCCTCATCCTTTTCCCCCTTTCCTTTTACCATCTCATCCTCCCCTAATCTTCATACCACTCCCTCCCATCCCACACCACATCCACCTCCTCTCTGTATGCCCCTATTATACATCCATTTCATTCCTCCATTCTATATATTAACATCCCCCACTCTCTGGCCTTGTTTATTGTTATTGAAATCGGGACCCTGATTGGGAATGGACGTCGAAATGAATGGGTAAATCAAGTGGAAACGGGTTATTAAAGATAGCTTTCGAGGTGCTGTATCTGTTAGGTAAGTAGCGTAAATGGCCATTCCTTAATAGTTTGATTGTACGAACAGGTATGATTATAAATTTAGGCACAAAAAGAACTTTCCTGTTTTATGTTAAAAATGACTGGTAAGAGGAAAACAAAACCGCACGTTTTTACAGCACATATTAGCATATTTCACCCGCAGTGAGAAGAATAGAAATGCTTGTTATAACATGTTTTATATCTTCTTGAGAGTTGGATTGAAAACAAGATAATTGTAGTAATGTGCTGTTAGCAGGAATGGAGTGTTGGGGTATCAGAATAGTAAGAAGCGAATTTCTATTTTAATTTCACTCTTTATTATTTAGAAAAGAAAAAAAATTGTTAATAATAATAATAGACAATTATTAATTAATGCTGTGAAGAAAAAAACAATTCCTCTGAGGAACTAAAAGGAGAAAAAAGTGGAAGAGCAGTATCTTTGCTTGTTAATTAACAGTCAGTCTTGTCTCGTCTTGTCTTCTTGAGCAGTTAGAAGTGATGAGCTGCTTTTTTTTTTTTTTTTTTTTTTTTTTTTTTTTTTTTTTTTTTTTTTTTTTTTGTAAACTTTCAGTTGTGATGTAAATGTTTTTAGAAAACTACAGATCTTTCTCAAGAGTGAAAAGTTCGTCTTAGTTCATTACTTAGGCCTTAAAGTGAACCACATAATGACCCCGAGATGTGATGAAGCAATCAACAATAAGAAGACATTCAGAAAACTGTTGGTATATTTTTTTTTTTTTTTTTTTTTACATGAGTTTATTCTAAAGTTTCTCTGATGTTCATTAATATTGACTGCAGTTCTTCTTTGCTAATTTTCATTAACAATATATATATATATATTTAAGTACGGTCCACTTTTCTGAGAAAAATATATGAGTGTAGCCCAGCAAGGTTGTGGATCGTAAAAGATAAACAGTTCAGACAAGATCAGAACAGAATGCCGCCATATGGTGCTAATGCAGAAAAGATTTGGATAAAATTATTGAGATGTTTGTTATCCTAAGGGAACAAACTGTTCGCATCTCCGACGGGAGCCACCACCCAATCCGTAACATGACGCACCACACCGCGCGAGAATTCCAGCACTGGAGAGTATCAGTGATAATCACGTTTATCAGATGCTGAGAAGGACTAGGGAGAGAATTTTCTGTCTCCACTACAAGTAGTTATCAGTTGACAGAACTCATTCTGAACCATAAAAGAAAGTGTAATCTCCTAAGTGAATGGAAGTGTGTGGATGTGTAAAAATTCTGAAGGGTTTCACCTGATCGATTTACGTTGTAGTCATTATGCACATATGACTATTGTATATAAAAATGCATAATGTATTTGAACTTTGAGATCTGAAATACAAGTATATAAAAACTAGCAGTAGCTAATGCATATGGGTCATATACCCCCCAATCTCTTATCGTTTCCCTATGTCTGTCCCTTCCTCCCTCATCCTTTTCCCCCTTTCCTTTTACCATCTCATCCTCCCCTAATCTTCATACCACTCCCTCCCATCCCACACCACATCCACCTCCTCTCTGTATGCCCCTATTATACATCCATTTCATTCCTCCATTCTATATATTAACATCCCCCACTCTCTGGCCTTGTTTATTGTTATTGAAATCGGGACCCTGATTGGGAATGGACGTCGAAATGAATGGGTAAATCAAGTGGAAACGGGTTATTAAAGATAGCTTTCGAGGTGCTGTATCTGTTAGGTAAGTAGCGTAAATGGCCATTCCTTAATAGTTTGATTGTACGAACAGGTATGATTATAAATTTAGGCACAAAAAGAACTTTCCTGTTTTATGTTAAAAATGACTGGTAAGAGGAAAACAAAACCGCACGTTTTTACAGCACATATTAGCATATTTCACCCGCAGTGAGAAGAATAGAAATGCTTGTTATAACATGTTTTATATCTTCTTGAGAGTTGGATTGAAAACAAGATAATTGTAGTAATGTGCTGTTAGCAGGAATGGAGTGTTGGGGTATCAAAATAGTAAGAAGCGAATTTCTATTTTAATTTCACTCTTTATTATTTAGAAAAGAAAAAAAAATTGTTAATAATAATAATAGACAATTATTAATTAATGCTGTGAAGAAAAAAACAATTCCTCTGAGGAACTAAAAGGAGAAAAAAAGTGGAAGAGCAGTATCTTTGCTTGTTAATTAACAGTCAGTCTTGTCTCGTCTTGTCTTCTTGAGCAGTTAGAAGTGATGAGCTGCTTTTTTTTTTTTTTTTTTTTTTTTTTTTTTTTTTTTTTTTTTTTTTTTTTTTTTTTTTTTTTTTTTTGTAAACTTTCAGTTGTGATGTAAATGTTTTTAGAAAACTACAGATCTTTCTCAAGAGTGAAAAGTTCGTCTTAGTTCATTACTTAGGCCTTAAAGTGAACCACATAATGACCCCGAGATGTGATGAAGCAATCAACAATAAGAAGACATTCAGGAAACTGTAGGTATATTTTTTTTTTTTTTTTTTTTTTTTTACATGAGTTTATTCTAAAGTTTCTCTGATGTTCATTAATATTGACTGCAGTTCTTCTTTGCTAATTTTCATTAACAATATATATATATATATATATATATATATATATATATATATATATAATGATGTTTCACAAAATAAAGATGTTTCAGTAAGTGGAATGGAAATACATCGTATCGGAAGTCTTTCTGTTGCATTCGTTTTAACGCTTGTTAATGAACGACATTTGTTGTCTTTCTTACCGAAATCTCGATGATGATGATGATGATGATGATCGTGTGGCATTTATGGCCGTTAGCCCCCAACTGGGGTCGTGTTCAGCCTGCCTCGTGCAAGTCTCTTTATCTGACGCCACTTCGGCGACTTGCATGTCAATGATGATGGAATGATGATGAGGACGACACAACACCCAGTCCCCGAGTGGAGAAAATCTCCTACCCGATCGGGAATCGAACGCGGGCCCCCTGCGTGGCAACCAACCACGCTGTCCACTGGACTACGGAGGCGGACTCCGAAATCTCGAAGAAATGCAACATTGACAAACATTCTTTGTTCCGAAGCGAACTGATGCATCCACTGCGTAATCGACTGCTGGATCGTATTTGCACGCCAAACGTTCAGTTCTAACCGCCACACGTGGCCGTCTCGATTCATCTCCAATCGCTGTGTATAATCTTCGTCAGTCTCATTGGCTCTACGATCTCGTAGTAGGATTGAGTTGCGCGTACACTGACCGATATTACGACGCCGCAATGCAGACATTAAAAAAAATTATTAGGATCTGTACTCAATTTGTTGGCAACACTCAAAAATACCTTGAACGCACTCAATTCTATCTTTGCAACACTCCATAGATATGAGCACCACCGATAACACCATGGAGGTAAGAATAATACGGAGGGGTTTCTGATGAAACGACGTATCTTGTTTGTCTGGCTGCTTTAACCTTGTGTGCATAGGCTTGTCGCTAGTTTTCGGAAGGATTTGGCGCTATAATGGCGAATGGTTATTTTTACGCCGTGGCAGAGCTGTCGAGCGCATTGAGGCGTTGTATTAAGATGCGCGAAGCTGTTCCTCGTCGGGGTTTCGAATCCCCCCTAGGGCCTGGATGTTTGTGCCGTCTTTAGTTTAAGCTAGTACATAAGTGGTTTGTAAGTTTAGGGACTGATGACCCCGTAGTTAAGTCTCAAAAGCTTTACAAACATTAGATTTTTTTTCTTTTCTCTTTTTCATTTTTTACGACGCGATTCCGCCCGTTCGGAAAGGTACTTTTTCTAAAATTCTGATATTTTTCCGGTATATTTTCCAGTTGCTCCTTGGCTTCAAGTTATGCCTGTTCTCAGCATAAATAACGCCATCTCTCTTTACCCTAACCTCCTTGGCGTATTTTTTCGCTCCGTTCAAATATTTGTAAAGGTTATGGGACTTAACTACTGGGTCATCAGTCCCTAAGCTTACAAACTGCTTATGAACTACTTACGAACTAGGACGGCACAAATATCCATGCCCGAGGGGGGTTCGAACCCCCGACTGTAGTGGCCGTACAGACCGTGACTGTAGCGCCTTAGTCGACTCGGCCACCGCGGTCGGCTTCGCTCCGTTACAGCGTATAGCGAATAAATAAGGTGATTGTTGGAGAATCTAGAAAATGATCCGAGCTAGAAGCGTACTTTCTCAAATTCTGATATTTCCGGTAGATTTTCAAAAAGATTTTGTTCCATACAAACCCTGTCTAGTGAATTACGAATAGAACAAAGAAAATGTCAGCCCCATAGGAGCCCACTTTTGAAAATCTTTGGGTATGCCCAGTGGCGGGAAGAGGGAGAGGGGGGGGGGTGTTTGCCCGCCTGATACAGACCCCCCCCCCCCCGCCCCAGCCGCGACAGGTATTTCTATTAAAAACTTATAAAAAAGCTTTATTATTTGAACGTCAACATTTTTCCAAATCATTTTCAGAGTTTTCGCCTTCTGAGAGATGCATATCAGATAATGATGTGCCTGTATTATGACTATTACAGTCGTTTATATCGGATCGTCTTCCTGGTTTCATTCTTCTGCAGATTTATTTTCTATACAGTATTACCAATATACTCCATAAAGACTTCCGCTGTCATACTATGTCTGTCGATACCAATAGATTTACAACCCACTGTTACATACACCAATTCTGTAAACAGGGTGAAAAATGTAACGATTTACCGTAACACGATTCCTTGAAGACAGTTGACTTCTAATACATAAAACGTTTTGAGCAAGAGCAGTACCATTGCAGAGACAAGTTAGATAATGTTCATGCTGTGGTCATAAATGATCCCAAGATAGTAACTGAGGGTTATGCATATCATATGAAAAGACGCAAAGGTCTGCCCTGACATGCTATTCCGGCACAAGTACTTGGGTGTTTGTACGTGAATGTGACACTGTTTTAGAGTATCTATTTCGGCAGCACCTGATAATACAATTTAAATTACAGGAATCATATTTACTGTCTTGCTTGTCAAAAGTATATTGGTTTTTCGCTAATATGTCTTCATTTTAAAGGATGCACTTTAGAGGATAATTAATTTATTGAACGGACAATATTACATACAATAACCTGTCAACCGTAGAGCAGCAACAGCATTAAGTAATTTTCCCCTTTTATATCACAAATTCCGTGGTCATTGTTAGGTTGGAACAGAAGAGTAAGGCTGAAATAGCCCAACCGAACAATCGTGAAGAGAATATTTTTAAATTTCACTGATGCTGTGTTCGTATCAGCTAACTACAGCTAATATGCTCTTCTCGAACTCTGTCTTCTGATTTGCTAACCATAACACATGCAAGTAACACAGCGTAACTTAGATGTCACACTTCGCAAATCTCTCGCACCGTATTAGTCAAATTTTGTGTTTATACTTCAGCATCAGATGCTATACGGCATCAAAGGCCTCCACAAAGTAAATCAAGAAATACATAGTAAAGAAAAATAATTAGCAGAATTTTCAATGGGGTATGCCGAGCATACCCACTAAAACTTTGGGGTATGCTTGAGCGCGGTGCCTATGATAAACCAAATCGGTGAAGCCATTCTCAAGTGATGCGCTATCATACATGCGACAATATTCTTTTTTAGTAATGCATAGATAAATGAAATAGAACACAGGTCTTCGAACCAGAAACGAAAATGCAAGATGATTCATTTCGGATACCAGTCTTTCGTTGATCGAAATATCATGTTGCATGGCTAGCGATATATCGAAAATATGAGAGCTGCACTTTTTGAACTGAGCATCAGAAATCGCAAAGTCAAGCAGTTTCGACGCCGAAATCTATCAGCACAAAAATTAACAACTGCAGTGGTGAGTAATGGCTTTTTGAATGCGACTAGCTTAAAAGACACCACCACAAAAGCTCGTTTTCAAAGGTAGTCACGGAAGAGTTCTAGAAAAGTGCCCGCATCTGGCGTGCTGAAAAAGCTGTTTGGCGCTGTATAGGCGACGCGATATTGCTTCCCAGAACTGGCCTCTAGTGGGGCCCTGAATAAGTTTCGGCGCACTTCATCAGCGTAACTTGCCGCCGCGCCGTCAGCCAGACAGCGCCATTAATCACTGTTATTTCGTTCTGCCGCCGGCGGGAATGTCGATAAACACGTCATTAGGCCGGTATAGATAGCCGCGTGACAACCGCGCGGTCCCCAGACCGCAGCAGTGTGTGAGTGTGTGTGTGTAAATAATCCCCGCTGCCTGACGCTGACCCGACAGGCGACGGGCAGAGTTTATTCGCTTCTGGAATATAAATGGCCGTGTCATACAGTTACCTAGATTACTTTATGCACGGAGTACACATTTCTGTTACGGGCCTGACTGTAATGTAATAGTTGCAGACACTGGCGCCCCCAGGGGATTGGCAATGGGGGTCGGCGCTCCCAGTAAGAACTGACGAATATGAAGAACTAGCTGAATACCTAGTGTGATATTCCTGGCCTATGGCCACTTCATATTTCTGGCCGCTGGCCGTTTCTTTGCTAGCATCGAACGTGTCTTAAACGCGGAAGAAGGACAGAAGTGCTGCATATGTTGAAATGTGGGGTGGGGAGCAGTAGCATATAGCACAGTAGGTGCTGGTTCCAGTGGGAAAGCCCGCCTATGTTACTGGTACTCTCCTCGCATTGACTGCTGCATTTCACGTCACGTGATTTCTTTTGAAATTAGTTTTGTTTATTACATACTAAATCTTAGTTATTAAGAGCTGAGAATTTGTGATAAATATCTCTCAAGGACAGGCTAGATTTTGACAGTTTAAAAAGTTTAAGGTGCCTTCTCTTATTGTAACAAGAGAAGAGTGATTTTGCAGAAGGCGCGCGACGGCCCTGTTTCGGCGCGAAGTAGAGCGTCAGGTGCCCTCTCGCAACGCGTCGCAGTTTCATTCTCGAGCTGACCACTATACAAGCCGGTCGAGGTCTCAACATGAGCTATGAGCAGCATAGGCCGTGTCGTATTAACAAAAGTTGTTCATATTTAATTATTTAATTAATAAATGGCATCCCTGACAATTAAAAATCTCGCGAGTCGCATCTTATGCTTCCATTCTACAGAACTTATTTTAGCCTCACTTGTATGCTGTACGAGAACCAACGACCTGTGTGCTGTCTTCTGCGCTGGGGACACAACTATAGAAGACAACAGGTTAGTCAGAACTTTCCAATAAGACTTGGGACAGCAACTACGGCACCTCGTGCGTACTGAAGGGCGGTACAAACGCACACTGCTACGCAACAGCATCCGCAATGATGTGGAGGTTTTAGGGGACTTGTGGGAGGAAGCAGTACTAACTTCTCCGTCCGCAAATAAAACCCTAGGAAGCTTATACTAGCGCTAACCGGGTATTTATTTACACTACTGGCCATTAAATAACTACACCAAGAAGAAATGCAGATAATTAACGGGTATTCAATAGACAAATATATTATACTAGAAATGACATGTGATTACATATTCACGCAATTTGGGTGCATAGATCCTGAGAAATCTGTTCCCAAAACAATCACCTCTGGCCGTAATAACGGCCTTGATACGCCTGAGCATTGAGTAAAACAGAGCTTGGATGGCGTGTACAGGTACAGATGCCCATGCAGTTTCAACACGATACCACAGATCATCAAGAGTAGTGACTGGCGTATTGTGACGAGACTGTTGCTCGGCCAGCATTTTCCGTATCCAGAAAGGCCCTGCAACACGCGGGTTCCGCAGAAATTGAATGAAGGGTAGAGCCACGGATCGTAACACATCTGAAATGTAACGGTCACTGTTCAAAGTGCCGTCGATGCGAACAAGAGGTGACGGAGACGTGTAACCAATGGCACCTCATACCATCACGTCAGGCGATACGCCAGTATGGGATGGCGAATATACGCTTCCAATGTGCGTTCATCGCGAGTCGCGAAACACGGATGCGACCATCATGATGCTGTAAACAGAACCTGGATTCATCCGAAAAAATGACGTTTAGCCATTCGTACACCCAGGTTCATCGTTGCGTACACCATCGCAGACGCTCCTGTCTGTGATGCAGCGCAAGGGTAACCGTAGCCATGGTCTCCGAGCTGATTGTCCATGCTTCTGCATCATCGAACTGTTCGTTCAGATGGTTGTTGTCTTACTAACGTCCCCAACTGTTAACTCAGGGATCGAGACGTCTTACTAACGTCCCTAACTGTTGACTCAGGCATCGAGACGTGGCTGCACGATCCGTTACAGCCATGCGGATAAGATGTCTGTCATCTCGACTGCTAGTGACACGAAGCCGTTGGGATCCATAAGGCGTTCTGTATTGTCCTTCTGAAGCTACCGATTCCATATTCTGATAACAGTCATTTGATCGTGCCCAACGCTAGCAGCAATATCTCGATATGTTAAACCGCAATTGCGATATGCTACAATTCGACTTTAATGAATGTCGGAAACGTGATGGTACGCACTTTTCCTGCATACACAGGGCATCACAACTTTTCACCAGGAAACGCCGGTCAACTGCTATTTGTGTATGAGATATCGGTTGGAAACTTTCAAAATGTAAGCATGTTGTAGGTGTCGCCACTGGCGCCAACCTTCTGTGAGTGCTCTGAAAAGCTAATCATTTTCATATCACAGTATATTCTTCTTGTCGGTTAAATTTCGCGTCTGTAGCACGTCATCTTCGAAGTGTAGCAATTTTAATGGCCAGGAGTGTATCTATTCCCGCCTTGCCTTAGTACTTCTTCTATCCCTTCCCTCTCTGTTTATCTAATTTTTTCTAAAATCGTGTTATATTTATCGGAGAATATATAAGAAATAATACTGTCTTGCATATTTTACAAAGGTAGAAGTGTAGAATTCAAACAAAGAAAGATAGTAGTCAAAATACAAATGACATTAAATTCGTAAGATCTCATATTCATTGAATTATATGTTGTTCAATTGTATGATTTTTCTAGTGTATATAAATTTGTGTAAGTGATGTATGTCGGTAAAATCTCACATATGAACTCACTGACAAAATCAAAGACGTGCACATTCCAATAACTGCCAGAGTTGCACCAGTTGAGATTGTAAACTTTTATACTAACATCGCTATGGAGGACACCATAAATATAATCAAGAATAATCTACTGAAACACAAGAAACTGAGCATGGCAGAAATCTGTGAATTCATTGAATTGCTCACATTGGTATCGTCATACAATTTATTCAGTTTTAATAACAAAATATACAAACAGAATGAGGAGTTAGCAATGGGTTGCTGCTTACCTGGGATATTGGCAGATATTTACATTACTCATTTAGAAAAACATTCTTTTCTTCCAATAGTGATACGCGCAGCAAAATTATTTACTACAAAAGATATGTGGATGGCACCAAAGATGAAATTTACAGCCTAGGAACAAAACTGAGTAGCATGCGTAAAAACATACATTTCACTGTTGAGCATGAACCAATAACAGCATCAACTTCCTTGACTTAAAAATATCCAGAAAAGATCACAAACATAATTTTGAAATCCATAGGAAGAAAACAGCCACTGATGTGTGTATCATCAGCTCATATTGCCATCCAAATCAGTATAAAATGGCATATTTCAAATCCACATTGAATCGCTTGCATAACATCCCTCCGGAACCAAATCAACAGCTTAAGGAAATCAATATCATAAAATACATAGCTTCAAATGATGGATGTAACTACTACATGATTGAGAAACTATCACACAAAACCAGAAACTCTTCAAACAATAAAGCTGCACACCAGACCCCCCATGTAAATTTCACAAATTGCAACGCAGAAAAAAGGAAACAAAAAAACATATGTTGCTCTGCAATTTATAGGCAGCAACTCCTATAAAATTAGTAACCTCTTCAAAAACACAAACATAAAGATAAGCTTCCACACAAACCACAAATTACGACAACTAGCCATTCATAACAAACAAGAGTCCTCCATACAAAAGGTTAGGCATATATAAACTCAGCTGTCAAAGTCGCCCCTCCTACTATGTAGGACAAACTGGGAGAAGGTTTGCCGTTCGTTTTAAAGAACCTTTAGATGCTATACGCCTAGGAAACCCATCAAACTCTGCATTTGCCATGCACATAACTCATAGCAAGCATAAAATAAAAAGCATTGAGGATCACATCAAAATACTGCATTATGCAGATAAAGGCAGCCGTATGTATTTGCTTCAGGAGATAGAGGTTTATATACATAATCACAAATCACCACATCTCCTCAATGAACAGAGTTGGCCAATGTAGCCTTTCTGCAAAATTTCAGTCAGCTCCTTTCGAATGTACAACATAAATAATAAACAGTGCTACTTTTGCCACATGTAGTATTGTAAAATAAACATGAAATAAGTCAATAGCCCACTCAGGAGCATATCATAAAATTTATCTGGCCTTCAATTAAAAACATAATATACACTGTGACAATACACAAATATTTTCACTTATTTATCACTCCTCACATTATGTATACCACAGCTTGTGCTATATTGCTAAGTAAAATTGTTTTAAGAAACTGTAAATACACCTCTATATGTAATTATAGTCTATGTCACTGCAAGTACAAATAACATGTCTAACGTTTATTCTGTGTAAAATAATTTACGTCTCTCGTTTGTAAAATACAATGTCAAGTCAATGTACATATCTTTGATAGAAAACATCTTTGAAAACGTTATGTTGGCATTATCACCATCTGTGTATTCTATGTGCAAAAAACATTTTGTTTGTGTGTGTGTGTGTTTATGTGTGGTTAATCCCGCTATGTTCCTCCACATAAGTGTTTCAAAATGTGCTCATTGCAGCAACAACTGTAGTAATCACCGATAAAACTTAATAGAACCGACTTGCTGACGTAAGTAAATAAATAACAAGAAAAATTATATCGTAAAAGTTTGTTCACAACATTTGTCGGTATCATGAGTCACATTTACGCTCTAGTAAGCAATGACAATCATGTTTTGTATTGTAGGGCACCAGAGAACTACAGACATTTCGCCACAAGAAAATTAATCTGCATAATAAAAATGTGACATTTATGTGGACGTGACCACCCGTCTGATGATGAACTGAAAGGTTAGAAACCGGTAATGGCGCTATTTAGTTAATAAATAGCATAATCAAAAGTGATTGGTTGCTGTCTTCTTAATTGTAATAATCACCCTGTAGATTAAAACTTTATGTATGATGGGGCGGTTTTCCATGAACATTACTGTTTATGCACTAATATCTCATGAACTACGTGTCGTATTGTGATGTAATTGAGAAGGTATATTCAAATATAACTGTGTATACTGTCTGTGAAATTCTCTGTGGCTACAATTTGTAGTGTTCAAATTGTAAACTGTAACGTCATACCGAATGCCGTAGTTTTAGTCCATGAACAGCGGATAAGTAGTAAGCGAGTAACATTTATCCTTTCATAATTTTGTTATGGCTGTCAGTTCAAAAATGTTTGAAATTCTGTTTGAAGTTTATTGCAAGTCGCTAACTAATCTCGTTCTCAGATACTGATTTCATGCAGTCTCGTCCCATTAAGTGCCAGTTTCTTGATTATGAAGTTGTATCTCCTGAACCATATTTCGTGTGTGGTTCTTACCATTACAGAATTGGTAACTCATGGTAAAGTAGATGTGTACCAAATTTGGTTGAAACCTGTCCAGTGGTGTAGGAGGAAATGTGAAACATGTTGCGTAATGCAGCAGTTTTTCTCGCATGTCATTGTTTATGACGTCATGAACAATGAGTAGTACGTGATCCTTACACTTAAGCCGACCGTCCTCATGGATTGAAGTTTATGTGTGCCAAATTTGATACAGATTGGAAGAAAACTGTAGATTTGCATTCAGTACGTACACACAAACAAACACACAACATACGGACATCCTGCTTTATGTATAAATATGGCTTTGATTTTTAATACTTTAAATAGCAGGAAAATTGTGTGCAAAATATCGTTAAAATTACTTGAAATGACGTGAAATGGTATAGAACATAGGTAAAGAGTAACAAAATGAGCGTGTGCAATCCGTCGCTTATGGAGTTTAAGAATAATCATTTTTTTTTTTTTTTTTTTTTTTTTTTTTTTTTTTTTTTTTTTTTTTTTTTTTTGCACATTTTCGGGAAAATATTGCTGGCGAGAATTTTCGGGAAACTGAAGCCTGCTGAGTGCATTGAGCCGCTATGCTACGATACGCGAGGCCGTTCCCCGTCGGAGGTTCGAATCCCCCCTCGGGAATAGATATTTTTGGCGTCTTTAGTATAAGCTAGTTCATAAGTAGTTTGTTACTTTGGGGACTGATGACCCCGTAGTTAAGACCCATAAGCTCTACGAACATTTTCACATTTGATACTGAAACCTTTGGGAAATTTTTGGGGAAAAATTTTCGCTTCTAGGGAATTTGGCAACGTATTTTATCAACGTAGGGTTCCTATTAAAATAATAAGATATTTCACTCCCAACAACTCATTTATAATATTCTGTTGATTCTGCTTCAGCATGCATAATTTAACAAACCTGACTCTAAAACCATACACATTAATTGTTTAAGTATCGAAATAGATAATGTAGTTCACCTTACAGATTATTATAATCTTATTTGGAGACGTATAATTTCGACAATCATAAATTATGATTATGTTTAAGCAACACAAAACCTATATTTTGAATACGAATTTTTTACCAGACTTTAACATCCATTTGATTTGCAAAGGAAACAAATTTAAAAAAGAGTATATATATTAGATACAGTGAATAATTGATAATAAGAAATGTTCTTTTCAATTTATGCTTACACTCTTCAATTGCCGTTTTGCCCCCTACACGTTGATAGTTACAAGACATCGATGCAAGTTTGTGTCATATTGATATGGGGATTTAGTTTTAAATAACTGATTTGGTAATACTGATCGAAACAATTTAAGGGCTACAATAGGGCAGTGTGTACCATTCCTTTATTCACTTTGCCGAAATATTCCAAAGAGATTCAAAAAATCTAAAATTTTTGGAAATAATTTTCTGTGTCTTCCGCGTCTCAGCTGCTAGCTGTCCTGCTTGGTATGGAGGGATATAATGGTTAAACATAAGGATTTGCTTAGATTGGACAACGTTGACAGTGCTTCTTTAGATGAATTGTAAGTTCTCCCATTCCAACAACGGAACAGTTTACGCTGAAACTAATTTCGTTGTTGTTTTATTTCAGTGAAACAGTGTAAGCTTTAGTATGATGCTTGAAGTACATTCACCTAACGTCATTCAGTGTATTATGTAACGACATATCTTTATGGTAATACCTGTACATCAGTCTACAATAATTGGCATATACTTACGATATTCAAAACGAATTTACATTATGCCACTGTAATTGTACATTTGTCACGAAGCTCTCTCATCTAGGCTTTGTTTGATGTTACTGTATCATGAAATAGAAAGTCAGACTTCGTGTCTTTATTTAGAAAAATAATTTTTCGTTTATGCAAAATAATTATTTGTGGTAATTCAACTCTTCAAGTTGGCAACACTGATAATAGGTAATAGTCTGAAGGATTAGCTAGGTTTCAGATATTTGGGAAAAGCTTGTCGAAACAGTCTCGTTTTGTTGAAGTTGTTTTTTTTTTTTTTTTTTTTTTTTTTTGCTATGGAGAAATTTCGAAACCTCAATCTAGGAACACTACTCAAAAGCTGTATTTGATTATGTATTATGAGAAAGCACACGGTAAGGAGAAGAAAAAAGTGGAAAAATGTTGGATGTTGCCCCAAAAATGCTACCTATAATTCTCATGGAACGTAATATGTTTTATGTTTACTTGTGATACGTTGTGTCTCTGCTGCAACAATTCGAACATGGAAATTTGTGTCGGGCCCAATGTAGTATAAGGGGTGGTGCAGCTGAATAGTTATGTTTATTTAAATATCACAAGTCTTAATTACTGTCGTCATTTTATGTAAGCTAGGAATTACGACATTTGTAAATATACAGACACAGCTTCAAAGATGTAGTTTCCACAGGCGACATGTTCTCTGAGATATTATTTGTTCCAGTCTGTCAACATAACGTCCCCTCAATATTCAAAAATGCCCTTTTAGAACCTTGAAAATTATTTCTTAACTGCTAGCTCAATCAGAATAACTTTAGCATGACACACAATTTCGCATTGCGACGTAAAAAGCTACATAATTAGCATTGAAATTTTTTACCAAGCAGATGATATTCTTCAGCTTTATAATCGATTAAAATAGTTTACTTTATGTTAACACTCTCTGACTGTAAGCGGCCAGAGTGATAAAAATAGCAAAACTCTGAAAATAATCGTTAGTACTTAATAGCATTACTACCAAAAACTCTCTACTAAATTTCGAATAAAATTTGAGTAATTATGATAAATTTGACAGCATATCAACGTGGCGACCAACTGTGACTATTCTGTGAAATCTGAAAATGATCACAAAATGACAAGATTGGAAGCACGTAATGCTACAGGACAAAGTGAGTAAACTACAGAAGAAGCAATTACAAGAAGTAGTTTTCAACAACTAATCCTCTCTATTATTATAATTAAAAACATTTACACATACCGGCCCTTGTCCGAAGATTATGAAGCTCCAGTCTTAATACTGCTCGTCGATATTTGGCAATCAAACAGTCACAATTTTCATTTACAATGTATTTAGATATTTCATGTTTAATTTGTACTCATACTTCATTTTTTAACTAATTAGACAAAAATCGTCAATTAGAGAAAACGTCTTAACGCCTCGAATCACAGTTCACCAAGGATAGCATATACCTTTTTCCGTAACATTTTTTTGCTCGTAGAGATGATACTCCTCAAAGAACATTAATTACTTAACACTGTTACCTATAATGTAAACATAAATACTTAATACACATTTTAAGTCACGATCTCTGGCATTCCACTTCGCCCAAATTTTCAGCTTGCTGGGAATTAACGCAACGGTGATTGTTTACTCTGAGCGGATTATTATTTCTGTATATCAATTACTTTGCTAACTTTTTTTCGTTAGTAAAGAAAACAGCCGCCAGTTTCAATGTTACATGTTTATACACAACCAGTTTCGAGCAATTTTGCCCTTTTTCA
Organism: Locusta migratoria; assembly: GCA_026315105.1. NCBI lineage: Eukaryota > Metazoa > Arthropoda > Insecta > Orthoptera > Acrididae > Locusta > Locusta migratoria. The sequence goes on along the minus strand of CM048747.1, from coordinate 545,571,237 downwards.
GGTGTGTTAATTGTGCCCTATAGGTTTACACAGAACATTGTGTATTTTGTATTTGTATTACACATTGCTCTGTGTAAACCTATAGGGCACAATTAATATACCTGAAGAAGGGAAATAATTGCTCGAAACCGGTTGTGAATCAATCTGCAACCTTGCAACTGGTGAATGTTTCCTAATGTAGTACTATAAAGCACAGTTGCTACAATGGAGAAAACAATTAATTTTATTTATTTATTTAGGGCCTTTTTATTTATTTGCTGTATGGAAATTTGTTATCCATCTTCCTTTAAACCCCCTAGAAAAAAGTACAGGAACCGCCACTTGGTGGGACACACTGATAAGGGTTGTTTTTGTACAAGAGGACCCACCAACCAGTCAGACAGATCTACACCGAATCACCGTGGAGTAGAGGGACAATCTGCACCAACAGTTTGTCTAATTAGTTTGTAAGAATAGGAACTGTTCACCAAAGCAGTTTTCTGCTATAGGAAAACAAACATTTGAACGAAAACAGACAACCAATAATGGAGGAGCACGTACTACCAAGCATTGGAGGTAGTCTGAACTAATTCGAAATTTTGATACATTTCGACCATTTTGGGTGATTGACATAATAAATTCAACGACAAGATGAAAATTTGTACTGGGCCGGGATTCAAACTTGGATATCTCTCATCGGGCCATCGGTCCCCTTAACGAATTAGGCTATCCAGGCACGCTTCCCTTCCAAACAAAATTCTCAACTTCTAGTCCACTGCCCATTGATTCCTTTTGCTCGCAGCCTATACTGGATTCCCGCTGGCCCGAAGCTGGAAATCTGGGTTCGAATCCCGGTCCAGCACAAATTTTCAAATTTTGTCGTTGAATTTGTATCTTTCTTTCTTACTCTTTGGCCTTTACAAAATTTCATTATGATAGTACTTATGTTGTATCTATGAAATTTTATGTTCAAATGTTTGTTAAGCTTGTGGGACTTAACTGAGGGGTCATCAGTCCCTAAACTTACAACTACCTTATACTAAGGACGGCACAAATATCCATGCCCGAGGGGGGATTCGAACCCCCGACCGTAGTGGCCGTGCAGACCGTGACTGGAGCGCCTCAGTCTCCTCGGCCACCGCGGCCGGCTACTGCGTTCCTCTATCGATCTTTGTTTTCGAGATATTTAATTTTGAACTCGGGCTGCCCTTTTCTGGATACCCTGTATATGATCAGAGGTCCACAGAAGCGCGTCGATGGAGTGTTTTTCTGTGTGTGTCTAAATGAAGAACACAAACGTCATAAAAATACGTTCTGTGTGGTAATACGCCGGTTTTCATAGAGCCCTATATGTAGAAAAAGAAACAGCCTAGTACATAAATATTCATAAAAGGTACGGAGATAATTTTCGGGCGAATAAACGCAGCAGAACGCGGTACGATAACACGTGATGGAGCGACCTCTCAGAAATTCGCGGTTTTAATGCTGGGTCGGCCGTGATGGCGGCGAGGAGCCCCCACGCGACGTGCAGAAGTTGGTACCATTGTGGCTGGCGGGCGAGCCACCGCGCACAGCCCGCTATTTGGCCGCCGAACAAAACCCTTTGTCTCTTTATCTGGCCAGGCCGCGGGACACGAGATCCGACGGCGTGGCGCCGAGGGCCGAAATGCCCGCGTCCCGGGACTTAAATACTTGGCGAGAGGAAGGTAACCAGCGGACTGCTTTCATAGCGCATTCACTGGGCCGGCCGGTGCATGTGTGTGTGTGTGTTCAGCAGGGCTCAGTAGACAGTGGCCGGTGGACGAACGAAAGCAGAGGGCGCTGCCCCACTGTACTCGTGTTTCGCTTCGTTACGTCCCTACATGACGTTCACAGTCTAACGATTTGCGTAGCAGAATACGTTTCATTGCATATTTCAATACGATTATTAAAAACTAGCTAAACGCCCGCTTTTTGACATGCATATTCTGGTTGGTCTGCACCACTTGTTTATCCCTCTTAATAAAAATTTTCGCCGGCCGCGGTGGCCGAGGGGACTGAGGCGCTCCAGTCACGGTCTGCACGGCCACTACGGTCGGGGGTTCGAATCCCCCCTCGGGCATGGATATTTGTTCCGTCCTTAGTATAAGGTAGTTGATAAGTAGTTTGTAATTTTAGGGACTGATGACCCCTCAGTTAAGTCCCACAAGCTTAACAAACATTTGAACATAAAATTTCATAGATACAACATAAGTACTATCATCATGAAATTTTGTAATACTACTTGTAGCCGGGGCAGAATGGCCGTGCATATTGAGGCGCCATTCTACGGTGCGCGCTGCTGTTTGACATCGGGGATTGAAAAATGTTTGTAGAGGACTCAACTACGGGATCATCAGTACCTAAACTTACAAACTACTTATGAACTAGCTGCTACTAAGGAAGGCACAAATATCCATGCCCGAGGGGGGATTCGAACTGCTGACCGTAGTGGCCGAGCCAGCCGCGGTGGCCGAGGGGACTGAGGCGCTCTAGTTACGGTCTGCACGGCCACTACGGTCGGGGGTTCGAATCCCCCCTCGGGCATGGATATTTGTGCCGGCCTAGTTCGTAAGTAGTTCATAAGTAGTTTGTAAGTTTAAGGACTGATGACCCCGTAGTTAAGTCCCATAAGCTTAACAAACATTTGAACATTTTTGATTTTGTAGTGGCCGAGCAGACCGTGACTGGTGCGCCGCAGTCAGCTCGGCTACCGCGGCCAGCATCCATCGGGCATTCGATTCGTCCCTCGGGCATGGGTGTTTGTATTATCCTTAGCATAAGTTAGTCTGTTAGTTTAAGTTAGTTTAATTAGTTTGTAAGCCTTAGGGAATGAAACCCCGTAGTTAAGTCATTTAAGATTTACAAACTTTTGAACATTTGAATTTTACTACTCGTAAACCCCTAGGCACCCCTTAATAGTTGAATTTCGAAAAATTCCTCAACATGTGTCTTTCAAATTCTAACCGAGTATGCGGGTTCAAAATTGGCTCAGTAGCAATGTATTTTCAAAGCATGTTTCATTCCCTATTTAACCCCCAAAATGATTAATTTTCTGAAAATAGCTCAATATGTTTCTTTTTAATTCTGACCAAGAAAACATATACTAATTTATGTGGTTGTAGCTTCAAAATTGTCTTAATAGCAAAATATTTTAAAAATATAGTAGTTACAGCTTGAAATTTGAGTCAACGGCAACATATTTTTGTAAATCTATTTGTCACCCCGTATTTCACCCCCTTATTGGTTGAATTTCCAAAAATACCGAAACACGTGTCTTTTAAATTCGAACCCCGAATGCAAATCCAAAAAATTGGTAGTTCTAACTTCAAAATTGCCTAAATAGCAGATATTCAAAAAACATCCCCTCTCCAATTTAACCCCCTTTACAGTCGAATTTCAAAAAATACCAAAACTCGTATATTTAAATTCTAACCAACAATATAAATATCAATTTTCGCAGCTCTAGCTTCAAAATTGTCTGAATAGAAAAGTGTTGTTAAAAAGAGTTTTTCATCCCCTATTTTACCCTATTACCTGTTGAGTTTCCAAAAATACTGAAACACGTGTATTATCCTGGGCAAGATTCCATATCCGAAGATTCGTAGTTGTAGCTTAAAATTTGAGTTAAAAGCAACATATTTTTGAAAATCATTTTTTTTTTTTGCGTCTCATATTTTACCCCTTATTGATTTAATTTCAAAACATGCCGAAACACGTGTCTTTTAAATTGTAACCCTCATTTATAATTCGAAATTTTGTAGTTTTAGCTTCAAAATTGCCTAAATTGCAACGTATTTTCAATAAACGTTTCATGCCCTACTTCAACCCCTTACGGAGGGAATATCGAAAAATCGCTTCTTACATGACGCCTTCAGAGTAAGATCAACACCCTCTAAAAATTTCGTCTATTTACAGTGGTCAATAAGTCAGTCAGTCGGGACGTTGCTTTTTATATATAGAGAACATGACGATCCAGGAAAGGTCATTCATGCATAGTAGAAATCCTTCTACAACCACATCCAAGGTCTGTATCGTCGCCTTCCCAATCAATAGAAATTTTGAAAAGTTTGGTAGCACAGGTTAGTGCGGTATGGTCACATGCTTTCCCAATGAAGTGTAGCTACCGTAATAGTATTGTAAGTCCGTAATTCTATATGATTACTAATATAAAGGGGAACAGATCTAGTAAATGATGGATATTGCTTTACATTTGTTGGATGATTGAAGAATGGGTGACTTGTGCTGCGTGTTCATCTAAGGCAGGTCTTATCGTGTCTCATTATTCAATTCCTCGTTGCTTGTGAATTAGCCGCGTTCTCCGTCGGAGGTTCGAATCCTCCCTCGGACATGACTGTTTGTGTTGTCTGTAGTATAGTTTGTACGTTTAAGGACTGATGATCCCGCAGTTATGTCCCATAAGCTTAACAAACATTTGAACATTTTTCTTCCTCTTGTTTCGCATAGGCCTACTTTGGACCACGCTTGTTCAGCTGTTGGGCTTTGACTTTTTCCCAATACTGTCGCATCCTCTGCCGGTGTAAGTCCTTCCTATCTCCAGAGCGTACCTTTCCTTCGGGGCTTTTCCTGAAATCCTCGGATTTATAAGACAGGGTGAATACCCTCCAACTTCAAGAAGAATATAGTAGCTCGAATTACAAAGAAAGCAAGTCCAGAAACAAGTAAAAATTAAAGAACTATCAGGTTAATACGTCAATGAAGCAAAATACTAACAAGAATTATTTATAGACGAATGGGAAAACTAGTGGAATCAGAACTTGTGGAGGATCAGTATCGATTTAGCAGAAATGTAGGAACACGGAGGGTAATATTCACATAACGACTAATCTAAGAGGACAGGTTATGGAAAGAAAACCTACGTTTTTAGCATCTGCAGATCTGTAGAAATCTTTTCGTTGGAATACACTCCTTAAAATTCTGAAAGTAGCATGGGTAAAATGTAGAAAGCGAAAGTTATATTCAACATGTACAAAAACCAGACAGCAGTTGTAAAGAGTCGAAGAGCATGAAAGGGTCGCAGTGGTTGGGAAGGGAGTAAGACAGGGTTGTAGCCGTTCCTCAATGTTGTTCAATCTGTAAGTTGAACAAGCTGTGAATAAATCCAAGGAGAGATTTGGAGAATGAATTAAAATTGGGGGAGAAGAAATAAAACTTTTCGGTTTGATGATGACATAGTAATTCTGTCAGAGACACCAAAGGACCTCGAAGAGCAATTAAATGGAATTGACAGTGTCATTAAAGAAAGGTATAAGGAAAAACATTAGCCGGCCGCGGTGGCCGAGGGGACTGAGGCGCTCCAGTCACGGTCTGCACGGCCACTACGTTCGGGGGTTCGAATTCCCCCTCGGGCATGGATATTTGTGCCGTTCTTAGTATTAGTTAGTTCATAAGTAGTTTAGGTACTGATGACCCCGTAGTTAAATCCTATGAGCTATACAAACATTTGAACATTTGAGTCTGAAAAACAATAACAATTATAAAACAAGGAAATCAAGCGATTCTGAAGGAATTAGATTACGTAATGAGACAATAAAATTTTTTGTTGAGTTTTGTTATCTGGGTAGCAAAATGACACCTGATGGCCGAAATAAAGAAAATAAAAATACAGAACGGATATGGTAAGAAAAGCGTTATTGAAGAAGCGAAATTTTTGACATACAATATTAATTTAATTGTCACGAAGTTCTTTCTGAAAGCATTAGTCTGGAGTGTATGGGAGTGAAAAGTGGACGCTTAGGACTTCAGACACATATGATGTGGTGCTACAGAGGAATGATGAAGATGAAATAGGTAGATCACGTAAGTAATATGGTGGTGCTCAACTGAATTGGTGAGACAAGGGGTTTTTGGCATACCCTGACTAGGAGAAGGGATAGGTTGGTGGGACACATACTGAGATATCAAGGAATCATCTACTTAGCATTAGATGGAAGTGTGTGGAGTAAAAATCGTAGAGGGAGAACGGGGGACCAATACAGTAAGCATATTGAAAAGAACGTAGGTTGCCATTCTTATTCTCAGACGAAGAGACTTGCACAGGACAGTGTAACGTGGAGAGCTGCATCAAACCAGTCTTTAATTATTTAATATTTGACTCAATCCCATTCTTGATGATATCACTGATGACCGAGCAGATATAAACACGGGGAATACGTTTTCTAAGAGAGTTACATGTAATGTAGTAGTAATTATGATTGTTTAGTTGATCTACTATAAACGGATTTTATTTTTAAATACTGTACATATATCTGACTAATCAGCAACTGAAAAGGTTCTACCATATACTAACTTAGTATCCATCACGACTGACCTTGTGGTTTAAATTTTAACCTGAGTATTCCACATACATTTCTGTCTTCCCAATGATATATTTCAGTACTCTTTACCAGGGTCCGTTACATTTCGATTGTGACTGCTTCTAATATTTTGATATAATTCCATCTTTATTCTACCTGATATGCCTAATCCTCTTGTCAGCCAACCAATCAGCCTGTTCTTGGTGTAACCTGTCTGGAAACTTCTTAACGAAAGCAACATTCAAAGAGCAATTGAATCAATACAAGCTAGCCTGTGGGCGAGACCACTTGTTGTTTTGCCGAAGCCGTCAGGTAGCATCCGAATTTGTGTTGATTTCCAAGCCACAGTAAATTCACAAACAGTGGTTAGACAGTAATCCTTTGCCGAGACCCGAAGATTTAAATGACTCTTTGGATGCAGGAAAATATTTCTCAAAAATAGATTTGCGCAATTCCTACCTTCAGCTGCCACTCTACGAAGAATAACTGAAAATTTTGGTTGTCAATACACATCTATGCTTGTTGAAATATTTGCGAGTACCTTTTGGCAGTGCATCCGCGCCCGCAATTTTTCAGAGATATTTGGAACAGCTTACAGCTCGGGTGCCTTGTTTTCATACTACTTGGACGACATAGTTGTGTCACGCCGTACCCCAGAAGAACATTGCAAATTTGAGAAAATTATTTCACGTTTTGTCAGATGCAGGTCTCAAGTGTCGCTTAGATAAGTGTGGCTTTTTCAAACCGGAACTGCAGTATCTAGGACACGTGATAAACAATCAAGGTGTACACCCCATGCAATCATATCTGCTTGCCATTAGCGACCTGCCAGCACCAAAAGATGTGCAAGAATTACAGTCCGTCTTGATAAAACATACTATATTAGGCTTATTCCCAACGCAGCACAAACTGCAGCCCCTTTAAATCGACATCGTTTTGTTTGGACAGGAGGAAGCCAACCAATATTTCAACAGTTGAAAGATGTATTACTCAGTGATCGATGTTTGGTGCACTTCGATCAGTAAAGACCAGTTCTTTTGCTAGTTGACGCGTCATCGCATACTCTAGTTGTGGTGCTGTCACATAGACATGGGGATACGGACCGTCCGATAGCGTTTGCGTCAAAACTTTTGACAAATACACAGTGTCGTTATTCTCAAATTGAGAATGAAGCTTTAGCAATAGTGTATAGTCTTACGAAAATCTATCACTAATTTTAAGGGATAAAAGTTTATTTAGTCACTGCCCACAAGCCTTAGCAGTCATTGATTCATCGGGCCAAACCGATTCCTACTCGCACGGCACACACATTGCAACGCTGTGCATTGTTCTTTTAACAGTATAAGTACGAGATTGTGTACAGACTCACAAATCGCCAAGGAAAAGAAAGACGCACTTTCCAATTTTCCGATTGTTCCTGATAAAGACTTTGACGCTTCTGCGGCGTCTTGTTGTCAGATAGATGCACAGGGAGATAGTTTATTGCTATCCTATCCGTTGGACTATAGGAAGATTGCTCGGGCCACGGAAACAGACCCCGATTTACGAATTTCGCTGCGCTACATTCGCACAGAATGCTCTCGCTCACAACGTGACATTCAAAATTCGCTGATGCCAGAAGAAATGAACTTTCAGTCTATAGAGCTGTCATTCTAGTTTCAAATGACAGTGGACAATCACGTGTGTTGATACCACGAGTTTCCAGAAAGAAGTATTGATCTTACTTCACCAAGAACATTAGGGAATTTTTCGCACTAAGCTATTGGCACGGTGACACTGTACTTGGCAGGGTATGGACCCATATAGAACAGATGACGTCACAGTGTTCAGTCTGCGCTACAAACCAGTCCACCCCACCTCAGATATTTTTTGCGTGGCCCAAAGCAGATTCACCATGGCAACGAGTTCATATTGACGATGCTGGTCCCTTCTGCAACACCATGTGGTTTATTGCGGTTTATGCCTTTAGTGGGTACCCATTTTCAGTGGTCTTCTACAACTTCTAGTAGCATGATTAGGTCGTTGTATTCAATGTTTTGCCTGGGAGGTCTCCATGAACTGATAGTCTCTGACAACGTCCCTCAGTTCACATCGCACGATTCTCGCCTCTTTTGTGCACACAATGGAATTAAGCATATCACCAGTGCACCATTTCACCCGCAGTCAAAAGGCGCAGCGGAACGCTTCGTCCGGACATTTAGGCAACAGATGTCCAAACTCCGTTCGGCTGAGCTTCTGCTCCATTTGATTCCCCCACTGAAGTTTCGGTGCTTTCATGTTTGAAATTTCAGGATCTGACGGAGTTGTACGCAACATCCGAAACCGACGTCGTGGAGGAGGCGGGGAGGGGTGGGGGGACGGGGAAGGAGGGATGATGTGGCGTAAGGTTAGAGCTACATGCCAGACGCACGAAAACGATCCAGCAGAAGGCAGTGGATGATCGGCAGCCAATCGCACGCCGGCATTGCGCCTTGTGGAGGGAGCAACCGAGAATCGCGTTCTCTACAAGCAGCTTTATCTGGGCCGACAGGTGTCTGGAAGGGCACTCCGAACTCAACTCATAACTAGACAAGTGCCAGATATATCACAGCTAGCATCGTGCAAGAAGACGTCGCCGCGAGAACACACATACTCCCTCCTAAGTTGAGTATTTTGTATACCTTAGTAAATAAAACTTGTATTACTAATCTGTATAGCTGTTTTAGCTGCACGGCCACTACGGTCGGGGGTTCTAATCGCCCCTCGGGCATGGATATTTGTGCCGTCCTTACTATTAGCTAGATCATAAGTAGTTTGTAAGTTTAGGGACTGATGGCCCCGTAGTTAAGTCCCATAAGCTATACAAACATTTTATTTGATTTTGTTTTAGCTGTCCACGCATCCCACGCGCCCTAAGCAGATCCTTTCCCGAAAGATAGGCTAACGAGGACAAAACAATATTGAACTACGACTGCTGTGAATATGTCTATTTTATTTCTTTCTTTCCACTCCGTTTAGCATTATCCTCTCAAACGAAACGCTCGTCTTAGTTAACTACAGGAGCGCTCCTAATAAACTTGGAGAGGTATTCTTCATAATGGTTTTAGCTATGTTCACGAAATTTCTCCGATATGAAGAATGGGACAGTACCTTTGTATTATGCCTAATACATTGCAGAAATGAATTCTGTATATGATTTGAAAAGTAATTTTTAGACAAAATAGCAATGAAGTGTAATAAGGGTTTTTCCATTTCCTAAGATATAATCCAAACTACAAGAAAAGAGGCATAATGTGTTCCTACGAATTTTGACAGCAGCCGGTCACATTATAAATGCTATTAGACTGACGATGCACAATAAAGTTGTTCCAGAATGGAAACGTGTATTATAAATGCGTCAATTAGGCAAAATATTTTAAATCGTAAACTATGAGAGATATTTCAATAAATTTTTTATTATAGCTTGAGAATGTCGTTCAGTGTTGGTACAAAATCGCAGCTTCCTTCGCATTGTAGAAAAGAGTAAGGTGCACCGAAAACAAGGTATGAAAATGCAGCCCATATACGGCCAGATCCCGTTAATATTTCTCTGTTATTCACTTGTGATTTCAAATAACTTCCTGTTTCTATTTCTGCTTATATGAATGACGGTAAATAAGGGAGAAAACCCCTCCAAGTTTATTAGGTGCACTCTTGCAGTTTACTGAGACTAGTTTTACCTTTGAGAGGACAAGTGTGCCTCACAATGCTATACTGAAAGGAAAGGAAGAAAAAATATAAATATTCACAGCAATCGTAGTTCATTTTGAAGCCGGAGATCTCTATAAAATTTATCCGTCCATTTTCTTAATAAATGTAAGATCTAATGGTTTAACGACTCTGTAACGTGCGAGTACAATTGACTAATACAGAAATGGGTCTTGCAAACGTCTCCTACATTTTAGGCATGTCTACCCTCATTCCCCTGATTGTCTTTTCTTCATCCTCTCTATCTACCTCCTCCATCCTCTAACCGTTCAAGTCCTCCTCTCGCGTCACTCAGTTCCCTCTGTCCTTCTACGTTAACAACCTCCGTGCTACTTCTTCAGTCTGCTTTACCTGTATATTTCTTCCTCCCTCCCTCTTTCTCCGTTTCCTACCGCAAAACCTATCATATTTCTAGATTTATTTTCCCAAATTTGGTAGAAATCTAACAAGAAGCTGCAACTTCCTGGCAGATTAAAATTGTCTGCCGGAACCGGGACTCGAACCTTTACCTTTCGCGGGCAAGCGCACTGTGCTATCCCGACACGACTCACGATGCCGCCTCACAACTTTACTTTCGCTACTACCTCGCCTCCTACTTTCCAAATTTCAGAGAAGGAAGTTTCATATCAGCGCACACTCCGCTGCAGAGTGAAAGTTTCATTCTGGTAAAAAGAAGCTTCTTACATCTTGAAAATACACGTATGCTACACTGCTCACGTATATATCCGATTTTCTGCTTATTCCACAATACTACTACAGAAGGGATGTGTCTCTCCGGCCATGGGGTCTGGTAACGAATTCTGCGATGCAGTTTCGTTTTGACGCTAATCAACGTCGTAACTCCAAATCGACAGGTCGCACAGTGACGAGGCAGTTGAGTGCAGAAGGCGCAGATAGCGCGGCCGGGACACCACATCGGCCGCGCAGGATGGGGCGTGCCCCGCCGACGACCACAACGGCCCCTCCGTTTAAGTCCTTTTTAAACGATGAACGAAAGTGAACAAGATAGATAATAGTCTACTGAAGTGCTTCTAGCGTACTAGTCCTGAACTGCAAACTCGTGCAAGATCTTGTGGCATCGTGACACTAAACGCAATCGAACAGTAATACGCGATGTTGAAAGTGACTGGCGATCTGTTATGTAGAAAGTCATAGTTTAATACTGGAATTGAGGAAACAACGCTAAATGTCATTGACGGCCAAAGAAAACCTTGCAATATATGTTTTTGGTCAACTGAGTGTGGCAAAGTGACGACCTCATAAACCGTGACTGTGGCTATAATCTTCGCAAAGCTTGGGAAACAGCGATTGGCTTAATTAAGAGTAAGTCTAGCACGCGTAACGTAGTGACGACCACGGCGGACAGAGCCCTCACACCGACGTCATCTCAAACGCCGGCGCAATCGGTTCCACTGCGCGACCGCGGCGCGGGGTGCGGACCGCCGAGGGGTCGCTCCGCGAGCCGAGGGTATTTAAATCGCCCGCTACCGGGCTAGAACCCAGTTCCTTTCGAGCAGCCGTAGCGTGCGGATCCCCGTGCCGGAGCTCAGTCCGTCAGTTCAAATGTTCAAATGTTTGTTAAGCTTATGGGACTTAACTACGGGGTCATCAGTCCCTAAACTTACAAACTACCTACAATTAAGGACGGCACAAATATCCATGCCCGAGGGGGGATTCGAACCCCCGACCGTAGTGGCCATGACTGGAGCGCCTCAGTCCCTGCGGCCACCGCGGCCGGCAGTTCGTCAGTTCACCTGATGATGGCGACATGTATGATTGCCGAAATATTGTGCCCGTTGGACACTATAGACCGGCAGTACACCCGTGGATATTTTGATAATGTATTTCAAGTTCGTTCATCTTTTAAAACGGGCTTTACGACGACAACAGCTAAGGAGGAAGGACCTGCGAGGACGACGACTGTGGCACCGACACCGGACAACGAAATGACAGCACCAGCGGCGTGTCGCTGCGTGCGGGACGGCGCAAACGTCGACAACATTCAACTACAGCAGTGCCTGAGCGCTGCAGTACAGCACCTGGCGCAGTTACAGACTGCGCTAACCACTTCTCAGCCGCAGTCCGACGACTTGGCGTATAACCGACACACCGAAGACGTTATAATGGAACACCACGAATCCGACGATATCTCCCTATCTTCTCAAAGTGAGGAGGAGATGGAGGAAAGACACCACACGAAGACACCACGACAGAAGGAGACTTCGTGACGGTGCAATATAAACGCCGTCACCCAAAACTTCCTCAGGCGGAGGATGGCGGAAAAGGAAGGCGGAGGTCGAGACGAACAACCGCTACACACCGATTGAAACGTTGAAACATCTCTGTACAAATTCAATAATACTGTTTCGCCTGTCTTCTATCGATATTTGGATGTAAAATATTATATGAACTTCTTTGAGTACTACGTCTATGGTTTACTCTGTTGTGTAACATCTCTGTCAAAGACTATACATGTGAGTAGTTGCGGAACAGAAAGAGAAAGTCGGTGTGTTGCTCTGGTATTGATCGGACGTACTTTGGTTAGCTGCTTTTGTACGAGCTGGTGGTATAATTTCAAAATCTGATTTTCACAGTCACAGTTCTGTCTTTATAAGATTTTGTATCATTCATATATGTATCAGTCTGAGAAGATTTTGTCCTTATTCAGTCATAAGGTAATGTAATCATTATTGTTAATAATAATTGAGAAAGTTGAACTTCTTTACCTGTTTCACTTTGTAGTTAGAAAGCTAACCCTATCATTGAAAGTTATTGGCTATTAAAATCAAAGCATAATATTGACTAAGCTGAGTTGGATTAACATATTTCTTTATTGGTGTGACGTTTAATAATAATAGTGATTGTTGTGAAATTATACTCAGATGAACAAGATACTAAGTTTCTGCGATCAGTCAGTTAGCGAAAAAAATTCTTGCAGTTGCACATGAAAGCACCTAAGAAATGCAATGTCATCCCCATTGAGGAACTAAGGACCCAAAGTGCGCCCTAGTTTTCTCTCAAAGTGTAAATAAATAATAAATAAAGCGACATTCCAATGTTTACCTTTCACACACCAAGAAAAAACTCCCAAAGCGAATCAGTCTTGCGGTACTGCGTGACAAAAAAAAAAAAAAAAAAAAAAAAGTCGCCCGTTGATGTTCCGGGTACATTTTTTTCCACCATATATGCATAGCACTTGTGAAATGTGTTTTTGGGATACACCCCATGGACTATCAGTAGTTGTAGCCGGCAACAATCAATGCTGATTTCATCATCTTCGTCACTTCACATGGGGCAGTACCTTGAATTATGTGATTTTTGTACAACGAGTTTTCTGCTAAACGCGCTTTGCTGTTGGTATTGCGTTATTCAATGACCGGCAGTGTAGAATGAATAGCAATAAAGTGGCAAATTAAACCTCCATTCACGATGCCGCATATTTTCATTTAGCTCAGTGTTAACGAAGGCCTATCTGATAAACCATGCCTCATATAATGATTTAATTTAATAGGTGCATACACTGGCATATCTGGATATAATCCCCGACATAAATTGTGAAAGCATTTTGTATTAAAGAAGAAGCAAATAAAAAAAAATTACATTACACGGCAGTTTTTCACAAATAGCAATTGTATCACCTGAACTGTGTCTCTACATCTTCATCGGAACATTGCAAATAACACTTGTAGTGCATGGCAGGGGGTTCACTTAATCACTTTGATGCCGTTTAACTACCATTATGTTCTTCAATAGCGAAGGGAAGTGGGTGACCTAAATTTTTCCGTAGGAGAATGATAATTATTTCTCCCAATTTTAGTGGTAGTGAATCAATATATTGTTCGGAGAAGAAAGTGCGGTCTATATCTCACAGCAAGAAACAGCATGATTGTTGTTATGTTTTTCCCACTCCAACTCATTTACGAGACTCTCTGTCTCATGTAAGGGTACAATAGAAGTCTAGCTGCCTATCTTTGCACTCTGTCGATGTCTTCCGTCCATAATAATCTCACGGTCGCCGCAGATCTCCAAAATAGGATGGAAAATTGTACCGTAGGCAGCCTCTTCAGTGGTTCTGCCAATTAACCACAGTCTTAGGTTCACCTTAACTACGACATCTGCTAAATCTATCGATTTCAGTTAAAGTCTGCTGTAGTAGTAATTCCTAGGTATTTAATTGAATTTACGACCTTCATATTTGATCTATGTATCCTGTAAACGTCCTTTAGACGAATTATTTTCAAATGTTCAACTCTTTGTGTAGTGGTCGCGCGAGCCAAGGCACCAGTGCTCAACGTCTGAGGTCCCTCGGGCAAGGGTGTACTTGTTGCCCTTAGTATAAGTAAGTGTAAGTAGTTTCTAAGCGTAAAGACTGGTAACCAGACTAGTTAAGTCCCATAGCTTTACAAACATTAGAAAATTTTTATCAAATGTTTGTAAAGCTGTAGTACCAAACCGCATTGGTCATCAGTCCCTAGACTTACAAACTACATAAACTATCAACGAGGGAGAACTCGAACCTCCGACGGGGAGCAGCCTTGCACTCCAGAGCCTCTCACTTCGAAACAAGCCGCCTTAAAACGCATGACCAGAACTATTTTAATACTCGTGAAAACTGACAAAGGCCTTTCAGCATTTAGGATTAATTGTTAATCGTGTCAAACAGATATCTTACCTAAATCCTTGTGCCATCAGTATTGACTGGCCGATAAACCACAGCATCATCTGCAAACAATCCAGAAGCGATGATCGCAATTTCTGCCATATCGAGAACGTACAATATAAAACATTTAGCACTCTGGGTATCGATACAGTGTCTGTTGTTTTCTGACATGACCAAAAGAAGAAAGAACAGTGGTTGACACAGACAGATAGAAATCAACTTCCTAAAAGTCGAAATAAATTTATATAGTGGAACTGAAAACTTGTGCTAGACCGTGATTTGAATCCGGTTCAAAATGTTCAAATGTTTGTAAATCTATGGGACGTAGCTAGGATAACCTAAGGATAACACACACATCCATGCCCCATGGAGGCCTCGAACTTCCTACGGGGAGCAACCGCGCGCATCGCAGCGAGGCGCCTTAGAGCGCTCGGCTACTCCACCGCGGCTTTGAATCCGGATTTACCGCCTCGGGCCAGCGGTCTCTCTAACCAACTGCGCTATCCAGACACGGTTTCCGTCAACCAAAATTCTCAATTTCTCAAATGTATTGTCATTTGTCGGCTATGACCGAAAAAAATCTTTGGTGCCGCGAGGAGAATTGCGCAACCACTCGTTTGATCCCTTATAATTACGAATAGTTCAACATTCGAAACGACTTTCGACAATTTCGAACTACTCAAACATCTTGGTTGTTACAGAGGCAGGCCTGCAAGCAGAATGGGGCACTTGTGCAATCCCCTCCGAACACTTCATACATTCGAAATGTTCCACTACTATTGTAATTTCTCAGTAATATTCATTTTTGGTTGTGAATGGGGGTCAAGTGAGGCTTCAACTCTTGAGAGTACTTGATGAACATTTTCATAACATTACTAAATCTATATTACCATAAGGATTTCCTTGTATCTGGAAATGGATCACCAAAGGATAGGTTTGAGGTTATTATCTTCCTTTTTCGTCAATGTTAGTGCCATATTTAACCATAAAAGCAAAAAAAAAAAAAAAAAATGCTACAACGTCTGTCGTATTTCGCAACAGAAAAGAACAGAGTGAAGGATAGAACCATTATTAATTGTTCGCTGGGGTCATCCTCATTTCCTTATATTAATATACAGATATTCATTTATATGACCCACTATGCAACTGAAAATAATAAAGTTTTTTCATTATAAAGTTTTTTGCCATACGACTTCCGCCTATTAGAAGGCATCTTCAGTGCCCTGGATGACTAATTCATCTTTTGTGATTTGGCTATTTATCTTATAAACTATTTTTACTATGACCAATGATATTTTGATTTTATTAAGACTTACAGATATTGTAGATGCTGTTAACATGGATATTTTCCGTTGTTCCTTTCCCTCAAAGATATGTTTCCTTTCGCTCTAGGCACATGCCATTTTGTTTATGTCGTGTTTATGTTTTTGATGGTCTCGTCAAATGTTTAATGTCTACATCTATATCGGATACTCTGCAAATTGCATGTAAGTGCCTGTCTTTTTGTTAGCAACTGTATAATGTATCTGTGTGTGTGTTTTCGATGTAATTGTGCAAATACTGCAACGACAATATTTTTATTTTTACTTTAACCCTACATGTTTGTGTTTGAGTGAATGTGTGCATGTGTGTGAGTGTCTGAGTGTGTGTATGTGTGTGTGTGTGTGTGTGTGTGTGTGAGAGAGAGAGAGAGAGAGAGAGAGAGAGAGAGAGAGAGAGAGAGAGAGAGAGAGAGAGAGAGAGAGATGTGAGAGGTGGGTTTGCGCGTATGAATTGTTGCTGTGGTATCAGAACAGTGAGACGTATTTCACAACAGCTAGGAATAATAATACAAAAACAAGAGTCTTGGTACATGCGGTTAGGAAAGGAACTCAATTGGTTCAACATTTAAGCTGGCACAGCCCTTAAAGTCCCACGACAACAACAGAATGCTGCAGTTAACAAAGTAATGCTACGGCAGGTTGAGGGTTCTTGAAGTTTTTTTAAGACGCTTGGTATAAGATATTTCAAGAAATGCGTAAACAGAGGCTGTTTAGCGCGGAATTCCTGGGCTGGGGATAAAATGTGGGTAAAACGGTTAGTAGGCTGGATTGGGTAAAATTTCTGCTAATACAACAAGGTGTTTGCGGTAGAAAATGAGAAAATTGATAAGTAATCTGGATTGGAAGGTATTTTCAGATAATAAAAGGTGTTGGTGATAGAATATGAACAAATTGATCAGTAATCTGGATTGGAAAGTATTTTCAGTTTATACAAGGTGTAGCCTGTAGAATATGAGCAAATTGATCAGTGCTCTGGATTGGAAGTTTTCTCAGCTAATACAACGTATCATGAGTTATGGACAAACGGTAAGTATGTGAATACAGTGATGCCAGGAACGGAAGAACATAAACAGAAGCTGAGGTCAGCATGCTGGCATCAGATGCATTGGGTAAACTGAAGTCAACTGACATGCTTTCCCAATAGGACTTGCGAGATGAGATGCATATGTGGATTGTGCTGTGGGCGGCATGGTGGGAAAGTGAGATTAGAGGAAGCTAGCTGACTCTGGGACTCCGCTGAAGATTGAAAGTGGAACAAGTGTGAACAATCAACAGTAAAATTCTCCATCACATAGGTTACATGGAGTGCAGGATTTCATACAATTTAGATCTGTGTCTGCAGACTTTTCCTTGGATTAAGCTTATTTCAGTCAATGTGTAGTTCTGCCACATGTAAGTGAAGCCTATGATTTGATTCTAGGGTTGTAAATCTTAGTATTGTGCCACAATCAATCTTCGGTTACACGTATCGATCTTTGGGAATTAACGTTGAAGGTAGCCTGTTATTAAAATAAGCAAAATCTCTAGCAGTTGAGAGCTATGAATGTAAGTTAAAACGCTCACTACTGCTCTAAATTACTTTATGAGTGGCTACAGTACATGCGCAATGGAAATTTATCCAACTGCTCACTCCTTAAGGGACGAGTCAACTTTTTAACAAACACAAAATCATTGTTAAAAATGTAAATGAATAGATAATTAAACATGGGACGGTGAGCATAAAATCATAAAGCAGAGGTTTGATACTTTAAAATCATAATCTATTCAGTAAAATAACAAGCAAATAAATGTGAGGAGGCCAAATTAAGCACACACCTTGTACAAAAGTGAATTAAATGATATAATTACTACCCATATTAAAATTGTTTCTGCCCTTTATAAATATAGAGGTAATGTGAGAGGAAATTTTCAAATACACAATGGGTAGCTGAATGTACATTCATTCATTCACAGACACACGTATAAAGCTTGGCTGTACATTACAATCCTGGAACACATGAAAGCAGCGGCGAAATGAAGCGTTGGCGGCGTCTTTACAAGATCAAAAAATTTTAAATTATACTCTGCACTAACGAGCTCATGGGTGGGAAAGCAGTGGCATACTGTTCTTAAGTACCACGTGGTGTGTGGCCATGGTGAATTACATAGAATTTACAAAGGAAATTAATTCATAATAAGCGAATAGAGCACACATGAGAATTCATATAGAAGAAAGTTAGTATTAATAAAACCATGGCTGAAGGCTGAAGTGACAAGCGTTACAAAAGCATGTAGTGCAGTCAGTCATACAAGACAGGAAAGACAGAATCAAATCATAAAATCTGAGAAATATTTAGCATGCTAGGGATACAGAAACAATGCGAAAACATTAGTTAAAACAATAAGTAAATTCAAAAGTACTAGGTATACACAAAGGCTGAAGGCAACACACGTGTATACTAACTTGAACAAAACCTGACACACAATCATCACTGGAATGAAATGCAAATAATAAATCTACACTGAATTTACTCGGGTTCTGTAAATTTAGAAACACCTCGGCTCTTATTGCAAAAGAATTATTCAAAAGAACTATCAATGAGAAACCAATACTGCCTGATCACAAATAAGTCAAAATCCTAAAAGCATGCCTTCCCCTCACCATGATTCAGCGGAGTACTTACTTCCTCAGTCGTCGCAACCAGAAAGAAGAGTAAAGTTCTAAGGTTTCTGAAAAACCTGCTCCCCACCATACACCGGATTTAGAGCGCGCTAAAAGCGACGCAGATTACGTTCAGAGACTAGTGTTTACCAACCATTGTTACCTGCGCAAGATAATTCCCTCTTCTATAGCTCCCAGAGACGTCTCCTGTCACCTCTCTCTTCCAGGATTAGGTTGGTACGACACTAAGAACACGGCCACCTCGCCAACATGTCATGTAAGCAGACACCAGCGCATATGACAAATGAAGCCATGCGTTCTTAACTACAGCAAAACGAGGCCTTGAGCGCCATGCGGCGACTGTAGCCACACTGGTGCGCCGCAGACCCCTCGGCCAGTGCGACCGGCCCACACTTATCAATCAAAAGGTGCAACATATGAGAAATGTTTAAGAAATTTCCTAATAATATCACAGGGACTTAAACAAAGGTAATTTAGTAGTGTAAACGCTGTGGCCACAGTCTGAGACATCCACATTCACAATCACAACAGGCACCAGCAGTAAAAAACTTAGGCATGGAGACATAGCATCAATAGCTTCGCGCGGCACGGCGCTGGAATAGTTATAATATCAAATTAAATTGATCTGCCACCAGCCTAAGCTCGCGCTGCTGAAATCTACTATGCAAACTACATGTTGAGCTCAGCGCATGTATCTACTGGCTACTGTGTAGTTCCTCCACCCCTTGCAGATCACCGGATTCTTATTGTCACTCCGGCGAGTACCTGAAGAATTTTAATAAAACTAAACACAATTATAATATACTTAGTGGTACTACACTCGCTTATTGTCCATTTGGGAGCAGTAGCGTCAGGTTCCGATGACTGCTCCGGCGGACCCCACATTCCCAAAAACATTCTCTCTTCAAAATGTCAAAATACATAGAAGCTTGGTATTAAAATAAACAAACAGATAAATTAACATTCTAGTCCTATAATCAGAGAAACACTAAAACAATACAAGACATTAAAATACATAAAAACCTGTAACAATCATGAAAATAAAGCACAGTTGATTACGTCAGACATTTAAACTACAAAATGGCCTAAACACATCAATCAAAACACACACACTAATCATTAGATGCGCTACTCGTAATTTTCCACATTCGGGCATTCATCTCGCACTGTGGTCGCAGTAATCATGGGCTCGACCTTATACACTGGGCTGCGTACTTTTTATCGTCTACAAAATTCAAGTGGGCCTGGTAAGGCAGACTCTTCAGTAGGGCCTTCCCCTCTATTATATGCGCCAAACACAGTCTACTGTAAAAGGCAACTGGAAATTCCTTTAGGGATGCACACAGTTAAGTTTGTCATGTTAAAGCTTGCGTTACGGTTTGTTGATTAATTTTTTTTTTTTTTATTTTTTTTTATTTTTTTTTAATCTATCGGACCAAACTGCGTGGTCATCAGTCCGTAGCTTACGAACTACGTAAACCTAGGGAAACTAACCTAAGGACAACAAACACATCCATGCGCCAGCGAGGACTCGAAACTCCACGGCGAGCAACCGAGCGCTCCGCGGCGAGACGCTTTAGTCCGCTCGGCTACTCCACCACGGCTGATTAATTGGTAAATTAGATACATCACCCAGTTGGGATTACAAACCCTTGTCCCAATTATACACAACACAACATGTTCCAAACAGTCTTCTATGCTTCACCAAGTGCTAAACCGGTACCGTCCGGGAAGCGGAACCATTACAGCGACTTACAAGAAGACAACACATTGGCAATATGAAGGACACAGGGCGCACACATAGTGACTGTGGCAGTACTAATTACCATGCTCCCTGTTCGTGAGGAACATGTCTTTCCCATTCATTCACTGACGGTACTGGACGCCAATACAACCTAAAATATCAAATATACGTAGCACAGCTGATAAGAAAGGTACACACTAAATTATCACACTTTGTTTCGATACAAATTGGACTTAGCTCACATATCTGGTGCGGTAGTTGAATAACAAGCACGAACGACTAAAAATTAAACTAAATTTACGCACTACACAGGTGTTCCATGGTAAAGTAACACTCAAACTTCTGTTTAGCAGAGCTGACATTACTCATGGTGCTACAACATTTAAGTGTTCACTCCGAATCAGCATGCCTCACAACTTAACTCACCCAGTGCTGCGTAGGCTCATATGCAGGATAACAAATATTACAAATGCGTTTTCTATGGAACACATTGTCGGCGCGTTATTTAACGCCATAAAACAGTAGAAAATAGATACAAAATAGCCAATAGTAAATGCATCTTCTGTGGGACACGTTGTCGGTGCGTTCTTTTACGCAGAAACACAATTGAAAACAGATACACAAAATATACAATCAAAACATGGAACAGGTAACTTACAGCAAATACACAAGAAAATAAATACGCATGGGATCCTTCTTTAAGCGGACTTCCATTACGTCATCAAACTTTATCCGTCTGACGTGTTCTGTCTCCTGTTCGTTGTCATACCGCAAGGAGGGAGGAACCTAGTAAGTACATCATTCCTCGACTGGGTTGCGCATGTAGCTTTTTGTTATGTCTCGGGTAAGGCGAACGCACTTCGACACCCTGTGGTGGCGTGTTCGGCCGTTCTCAGTGAAAGTGTGTGGAATTTCCCTCAAATTTCCCTCAAGCGGTTCTTTATTATCGACGTGCCAGTTATTGCTGTTCCTCCACCTGATCTGGTTTCCCTTTTTTTTTTTTTTTTTTTTTTTTTTTTTTTTTTTTTTTTTTTTTTTTTTTTTTTTCTTCCGCGGAAGTCATTCTTGTAGCCGCTCTCATTTTGATTGCACCATTGCCCATTTTTCTGAGTTCCCTGGCCGTTTCCCCAAGACTACCATTTAGAACCTTTATTTTACTCCTTCTCTGGTGCCTGATTTTGATTATTATTATTCCCCTTTCCCTGTTTGACTGGAAAGGTATTTTGTGGGGGATCATAATCAAAATCTAGGTGTCCTAGGTGGGCTTGAAACTGCTCTACGTCGTCTTGGCATCTCCCTGCTAAGAGAGCATTGTGAAGACGTCGCGGCAGCTTACCTAAGAAAATTCTAATGAGTTCAGGTACCGGATGGACATTGATTAAATAATAGTTCTTATTTAACATGTCCTGAAAGAAATCGGATGGACTGGCAAAGTTCGACTGTCCGTAGGACGGCATCATTTGTATGTTGTGGCACACGTGGCCTGCTGGTTCTCTGAAGCTCTCATAGCTTTCGCCAATCCTTGGGAACGACCTCATTCGCTCCACAGGTTCGCCTTCCAGATGACGCACACGAACTCGTTTTTATGCCCTTTGGGCCAGTTCGGCGGAAGCGAGAAGTCAAATTAGTCTGCGGTGTATTCCACCAAGTACGCAGTACTTCAAATTTGTGCACCGTTAGAAAGTGGTTGTAATCAAATCCCGGTGCTGGGTCTCGATTACAATGCATGGTCCTGTTTTGAGCACGGCTCGAGCTTGCTCGATGATTGTCAGTCTCGACCTCAAAAGCAGAATCGGAATCGCAGCTTGCGCTACCATAGTGACTGCAACAAGTGCCGTGGGTAGCGCGGCTGTTATTGCATGCGGGCACGTCTTACTGCCAAGCCCCGTGCTCAGGTGATTTGTCAGCGTGGCCACAATCCCCCCTTTAAGGCTGTGCGGGGTTTAATTCTACTCATGCAATTCTCTGTACGACATCATCTAGCGTGCTCTGCACACTAGTAACTGCAGCGGTAACAACATCGACAAAAGTCAGATTTGAGTACTACTGCAGACAGTATTCCTAAAAAATGGATATACAAGGAAGCAAGTAAATCGAGCGATGCACACCTCCAAACGACAGAACAAGGAAGAAGAAGAGGCTTTCAAATCGACTGTTTATCTCCCATATATTGGGAATATTTCATCGCAGATAGGCAGAATACTAAGAAAGTATGAAGTAAGAGTCATCTTTTGCCCTCCTCTTAAAAATTTCATCGCTGTTGGGTTCTGTCAAAGACGATCAGGAGCTGCGTATATCAAGTGTTTACAGAATTCTGTGCGAGTGCAGCAAGTCATATATAGCGCATTGTAGAACATCAGCGTCATACTCGGCTACTCCAACCCACCAAATCCGCAATCGCCGGACATTGTATTTCCACAGGTCATTCAATGAACTATAATGAAACGAAAATTGTGGTCCACACATCAAACTATTGGAGCTCAATTATTAATGAAGCCTTGGAAATAAGATTATCTGACAGTGAGCCTCCAATCAATCGAGACAGCGGTTTCCAAATAAATGCTGCATGGAATCCTGTCATTGAAAAACTGCGTAGTCGGCGTAGTTTCCTGCAATTGAATGACAGTGATAATGGAACTGATATCGGAGCGGCAAGCCTCCACCAGGGAGGGCGCTCTCAGCAGCGTACGTAGTTGTAGTGAACGCGCACGCTAAGTACGCGCATGCGCAATGTCGGCTGAATTGGGTATAAGTAGCACAGCTTAGTCACAGAATAAGGAGTATACAGAAAGGAAACTCCCGCTGCAGTCTGCCGTCCAAAATTTAGTGCGCATGCGCGGAATCGGCCATGTTGAAAAGCAGTAAACGCGTGGTTACTGCCTGAATCGCATTAAAGTAAGCAAGTATTTTGTACAGTGCAGTGCAGTGAAAAGAAATAACTGTGTGTCAGTAGTTGGAGCTGTTCCGTTTTTATTATGAGCAGCAATAAAAGAAAAGGCGGCCGATGGTGTTCAGCACCTAATTGCCGCGATAATTCTAATACATTCTTCAGTTTCTTCCAGCGTATTTGATAATCAAAATATCCACGGAAGATGGTGAGCAGTAAGTGAACGTCGCAATGTGTGCAGTGAAAGTTAAATGTTATCAGTTTCGAATGAGAGTAATGTGTGCATAATTATTAAAAGTAGCCTTGCTTCTTTTCTTGACGATAGCTCTCGCTGTTGCTGTTGCTGCAGCAGTTCAACAGCATTGAAATGTTGAAGTACATTTATATTTTATAACTTTAACGTTGTAGGGAATAATATAAAATGAATGACAAAGAATAATGCTTAAGTAGGCAGGTAAAATCTTACTTACGGCATTGGAGGCGTAGTGTGCTAATGTTGGCAACGAATGCTCTTTGGATACTCAAACAAATAGATTAAGGGGAATAATTATTTTATGCTGTTCCTGCTCTGTGGTTAACAGATTCCTTTATATGCCCTTCTCCGATCAATAAATAAATGATACTCCTAAAGCAAATACAACTTTTATATACGCCCAGACGTCATTAGTTCTGTGTAATCACGTTGTACTGCTAAGTCTGACTCAATATTTTGTGCGAATTTATTCGTGTCAAATAAAACCTGGCAGTTGTAAAGTCACTTTCTTGTTTGTAACTAATTTCCCAAACAAAACTCCGCGTCATTTGGGATTTTTCTAGAGATAAGCACCAAATAAAACGATCATCGATTCCACCGTACATTTTCGTAGTTGTATTAAAATTTAGGCCTATTTTTTTTTCGTTGGATTACAATTAGGTGCAAGAAGCGGGCGCAAAATAGATGAGAGCATAATGGGAAACCGTTTCCTTTCGTAAAAGTCGGTGAGATTAGCTGCAGTTCGTAAAAAGCCCATTTCCAGCCAAAGTACTAAGTGGCTATAGTTCGGCGTTTACTGCTTTTCAATATGGCGTCGAGCGCAACGCTTGATAACATACAGATCAAAGGCGCCGCCCCTAGCTTTCCCTTCTGTATACTCCCTATTCTGTGGCTTAGTGCGTATTCGCCAGTACATCGGCGGTACTCACCTGAAGATGGCCAGAAGATTCTTCGCCGAAATATCGTGGTAAGACGTTACGAACATCCGGCAGTTCGCCCGAGATTTTATGGAAACATTTCTACATGATTTTTCGACATGTTCACGCACTGTTTTCACACGTGTGAGCGCTTCGTCGACACGCGAATCTACAGTTTCCGACCCGCGTCTCCACGCTTTCAATGCGACATTTTACGTATTCTATCTCCGCGCTGTTCCTCCTTACTCCCTCCACCAGATGGTCGCGGAGGCTAGTCATCTCTTGATTTGCGGCCTGCTCTTTCATTTTGTCAAGTTGCTCATAAATCTTTCTCGGCTGTTCCATCATTTGTTCGGTGACCTGTTTCGACTGTTCTCTCATTCGTTCGCTAATCTGCGCAGTCATTTGTATGAAATAGGTGGTGAGCACGTCAGATAACGCGGCTACCGGCGGACAAACGGTCGCCCCCGTATTATTCCCATAATCCGAAACAGAAGAGGGCCTAGATTGGCGGTTTCCGGCGGGCTGCTTGTCTCTAATTGACCCATTGCCTGCGCATTGTGTGCAGTTTTAAAAACAAAGATAATTTTCTGTTTGAGAAACATCACCCGCATTTGCAGTGTCATTTAAAGCAACATGCTGATTTTCAGTCCCCACCGCATCCAATTCCCGCGACCTAACACGCTTCACCTTTCCTTGCTCCTTAAGAGCCGTTCGCCTACATGTTTCAATTGCTGAAACTGAAACTCTATCCTGTTTCTGAAATCACGATAAACATGAACACGAAAGTTAAAATATTCACTATGAAGTTCCAAAGCAAGGTCCTTACCACCAATGTGGTCAGAACACATGGTGCCTCTGTTAGAGTTTCACACACAACATTTGTTCTCGCACGCAACGCAGTCGTAATTGTGCTCGCATTTCAAACTGTGTTAACTTGACAATTATTTTCCAGCAAAAATGCACCTAGTAAAAGGATCACTGCTCAAAAAGAAAGCAAATGGACTAGCAACGCGCGCTGGAAACACAATGGAAGTACACTAGCGCTTGCGATTTCTACTCATTCACACGAACACACACACATTAAAAGGATGGCTGGACATCTAGAGAGAGAAACAATAACAAGAGATGCCAGATGTACGCATTCTGGCAGCGGTAAGCCAACTGAAAGTAGCCTGTTATTAAAATAAGCAAAATCTCAAGCACTTGAGATCTGCGAATGTAAGTTAAAATGCTCAGTGCTGCTCTAAATTACTTTATGAGTGGCCACGGTACATGCGCAACGGAAATTTATCCAACTGCTCACTCCTTAAGGGAGCATCCAATGTTTTAACAAGCACAAAACCAATGTTAAAAAAATAAATGAATAGATAATTAAAGATGGGACGGACAGCATGAAATAATAAAGCAGAGGTTTGATACCTTAAAATCATAATCTGTTCAGTAAAATAACAAGCAAATAAAGGTGGGGAGACCAAATTAAGCACACACATTGTACAAAAGTGAATTAAAAGATATAATTCCTGCCTGTATTAAAATTGTTTCTCCCCTTTATGAATATGGAGGTTGTGTGGGAGGAAATTTTCAAATACACAATGGGTAGCTGAAAGCATATTCATTCATTCACAGACACACGTATAAAGCTTGGCAGTACATTACAATCTTGGAACACATGAAAGCAGCGGCGAAACGAAGCGTTGACTGTGTCTTGACGAGATGGGGGAAGGGGGTCTTGAACACAAAATTTTAAATTATACTGTGCACTAACGAGCTCATGTGTGGGAAAGCAGCGGCATACTATTCTTAAGTACCACATAGTGTGCAACCATAGTGAATTATATAGAATTTACAAAGGAAATTAATTCGGAATAAGCGAATAGAGCCATGGCTGAAGGCCGAAGTGACGACCGTTACGAAAGCACATGGTGCAATTGGTCATACAAGACAGGAAAGATGGAATCAAATCAGAAAATCTGAGAAATGTTTAGCATAGTTTCGGATACAGAAACAATGCGAAAAAGTTAGTTAAAAACACCAAGGAAATTCAAATGTACTATGTTTACACAAAGGCTGAAGGCAACACACTTGTATACTAACTTGAGCAAAATCTGACACACAATCATCACTGGAATGTAAATGCAAATAATAAATCTACATTGAATTTACTCGAGTTCTGTAAATTTAGAAACACCTCGGCTCC
Organism: Locusta migratoria; assembly: GCA_026315105.1. Lineage (NCBI taxonomy): Eukaryota > Metazoa > Arthropoda > Insecta > Orthoptera > Acrididae > Locusta > Locusta migratoria. The sequence continues at coordinate 545,544,552 of CM048747.1, read as the reverse complement.
CATAGCAGAAGAATTACTCAAAAGAACTATCAATGAAAACCAAGACTGGCTGATCACAAATAATTCAAAGTGTAATGGCATGCCTTGCCAACAACATGATTCGACAGAGTACTTAGTTCCTCAGTCGTCGGAGCCAGAATGAAGAGTAGAGACTAAAGCTCTAAGGTCTCGAAAGAAACTTCACCCACCATACACCAGATGTATAGCGTGCTAAAAGTGACGCAGAGTGCATTCAGAGACTATTGACTATTGTGTATCAACCCTTGCGACCTGGTCAAGACAATTCCGTCTAGAACCGCTCCCAGAGAGGTCTCCTGTCACCTTTTTTGTCCAAGATTACATTGGTACGACACTTAGAACACGGCCACGTCGCCAACTTGCCAAGTGTCTGGCCAGCCAGCAGATGCCAGCGCAGACGACATATGAAGCCATGTGTTCTTAATTACAGCAAAACGAGGCCTAGAGTGCGAGGCGGCTACTGTAAGCCATTGTGCGACAGTCAGTCAATATTAAGAGCATGAACACACAAGTTCAGTCACAAGGGTGGAAAAATTTATAGATACAGGGAAAACATACGTAAACATGGGGCATTGATCATTAATAAAAATAATGAAATAATTAACACACAGATAGGTAACATTAATGGTGCAGAAACACTTTAGGTTAACAAATAAATTAAAATTGAACACGACCACACATTCAGTGGATGTGTTTCATTGTTGCAATTAGAAGAAACTGTTGCCACTATAGATCTGTCATGAGGGAACCTATTTTGTGAAACTGTATTTAAACCGTGAACCATTGCACTAAGGCTCGATTGACACGTGTACCTAAATATACTAGGAAATAAATCGAATTAGCTTTCAGTTTAACTTACCTGTAGGAATGTTGCGTGTGTGGTGTCACAGTCAGGAAAAATGATGTGTCGAATGAAGCAGGTTGTTTGGCCACAGGAAGTGCTGTACACATACAAGAAGTGAATGTGGTAATAGTAGTACGTGCTGTCATGCATAAATTTAGCCCCGATAATTAAAAGTTGCCGAATGTATCAGTGGCTGCTTACAAGGATATTATGGAGGAGGGATGGAACACGAGGGACGTCAACCATAATCAGTCACAAGTCGCCACTGAAACTGTATTATGAACAAAATAGAAGAGCCTGAAGCGATATAATAAAGAGTAGATATAAGAATAATTTTTTGAATTTAAAGATTTATTATTTCCAAGAGCGCCATTGCCAGTATCACACATTAGGGAAATTTGGAAGTGGAGTGGCCGAGTGTTCCAATGCGTCTGGCTACGCAGCGCGCCGCTGCTTGCCGTCCGAAGTTCGAGTCCTCCCTCGGGCATGGGTGTATTTGTTGTCCTTAGTGTAAATTAGTTTAAAAAGTTTGTATGCCTAGGAACGCGAGAGTTAAGTCCCTTACATTTGCAAACATTTGAACATTCTTCAATTCTGGAAAGAGTACATACTTATTATTTAACTAACTGCGAGTACCCGGCTTTGCCCATGTTTAAATTAAGGTTTTCTTTAGAAGCGTACAAAAATGCGTCTTATATGTATAGAGATTGCAATCGAAGTCTGTAAGTACTCTCTCCTTGCACCGAACGACAATTTATGTAGACAGTAACCTTCATCTTGTTTTCAAGGTCAAGTGTAGAAAATTTCATCAAGATCGGAGCAAAATTGTGGATTTTGGCGAAATCCATAAGTACCCTCCACCATACACCGTATGAAATTTTATGTAGACGATGCTCTTCCTCTTGTTTTGAAAGGCAATTGTGCAAAATTTCATCAAGATCAGTGCGAAGATATAGATTTACAAGGACACATTGAAAACGCACTTTTACTGTTTCTCAAATTTTCCGGTTGGTTTTCCAAAATATGGAACTAAACCTGTTTAAGAACCTTCCCCATATAATTTGGTGCAAGTGTACCAAATTTCACGTTATTTGGTTCTCTGAATCTTGAGTTATAAGAGAACAGACAGACAGACCAAAAGTACATCTTATTAGATAAAAAAAAATGAGGAACACATTGTTCGGGTGATCTAGAATTGTTTAATAAAAGGGTTTCAGCCAAGATCGCTTTCTTCTTTTAATTATATGACCGGTTTCGGCGAACTAGACGCCATCTTCAGACCTGTCGTAATTTTTTACATCACTGCTGTAACACAATTTCTAATATAGCACATTGCTATACATCCATATCGATGAGTCACGAAAATAAAATTTACATGTCAATAATGAAATGACAGAATCCATTCTTCTGAAGGTTTATGTTAGAGGTACGTGATTCTGAAGTGCCTCACCATGATATCAAACTCATCCAGCCTGAAGCTGTCAAGGCGTTTAACAAAATCCACGGAATTACGGATGTGATGAGGGCATTTACCCACATAAGGACTTAATATTCCCGTCAAGTATTTGGTCAACAAATATGGAGGTGTTCTGATGTTACTGACAATGGCGCGTAACGGCACATCCGTAATTCCGTGGATTGTGTCAATTAAATCGAGCAAACGTAACGTAGTGACGACCACGGCGGACAGAGTCCTCACACCGACGTCATCTCAGACGCCGTCGCAATCGGTTCAAATGTTCAAATGTTTGTATAGCTTGTGGGACTTAATTACGGGATCATCAGTCCCTAAACTTACAAATTACTTACTCACTAACTAATACTAAGGACGGCACAAATATCCATGCCCGAGGGAGGATTCGAACCCCCGACTGTAGTGACCGTGCAGACCGTGACTGGAGCGCCTCAGTCCCTTCGGCCACCGCGGCCGGCGCAATCGGTTCCACTGCACGACCGCGGCGTGGGACGCGGACCACGGAGGGGCGCTCCGCGGGCGGAGGGTATTTAAATCACCCGCCACCGGGTAAGAACCCAGTTCCCTTCGAGCCACCGTAGCGTGCGGATATCCGTGCCGGCGCGTTTCCAGGAGCTCAGTCCGTCAGTTCACCTGATGATGGCGACATGTATGATCGCCGAAATATTGTTCCCGATGGACACTGTAAACCGGCCGTACACCAATGGATATTTTGATCATACCTTTTTCTACTTAGTTTAATGTCAAAAATGTTCAAATTTTGTAAACCTAAGGAATATCCCTAGACCTACGAACTAATTATCAATTGTTCAAATGTCTGTAAAGCTTACGGGACCCAACTACTGGGTCATCAGTCCATAAACTTACAAACTACTTAAGAACCACCTTATACTAAATACAGCACTAATATCCATGCCCGAGGGAGATTCGAATCCCCAACGGGGAACTAATTATCGAAATCTTCATCTACATCTGAGTAAATTCACTGCTCTGCAAATTAGACTTAAGTGCTTGGCAGAGGATTCTTGTATCATATATCTCTGCTGTTCCATTCTCCAATAGCGTGAGGGAAATAGGAACACCTGACTCTTTCCGTTTCCGATTGAATTTCTCTTATTTTATTACGATGATCAGGTCTCGCTACGTAGGTGGGTGCCAACAAAACAATTTCACGTTCGGAAGAGACATTTGGTGCCATAAATTTCGTAAATAAATTTCGTGCAACGAATAACGCCACCCCAACTTGTCAATCTTTTCAGTGATTCTCGCGCCCCTATATTGCGATAATACGAAACGAGTTTCCCTTCGTTGAAATTTCCGTAAATCTTCCGTCAGTATCACTTGGTGCGAATCTCACAATTTGCAGCAATACAGTACTGTAAAAATATAATGTAGGCAGTTTCTTTAGTAGAACTGTAGCATCTTCTAAGTGTTCTGCTAAGAAAACGTAGCCTTTGGATCGCCATCCCTACTATACTTTCATTACGATTTCTTCCAATTTATGTTATTCGTAATTATAATTTCTAGGTTTTTAATTGAATTTACAGCCTATAGATTTGTCTAACTTATCGTGTAAATGAGGTTTAGTTTAGTGCTCATATCGATGACATCACATTAATCATTATTTAGGGTCAATTGTCAATTATTGCACACTGCAGATATATTATCTAAATCATTTTGCAGATGCTTTTGACTTTCTGGAGACTTTACCACCCAATAAATTACAGCATTATCTGCGAACTGTCAAAGACAGCTTTTCATATTGTCTCGTAAATCGTTTATACAGGTGAGGATCAGTAAGGACCTTGAGGAATGTCGGATATCACTTCTGTTTTACTCGACGACTTCCTGTCAATTACAACGTACTGAGTCCTTTCCAACGGGAAATTACGGATCCAATAGTTAAAGAGTGACGAAATTCCATAAACACGCAATCTGATTCAGCGAAACAGTGTCAAAAGCCAATCGACTTGAAATCCCTTGGCCATAGAACTCATTACATCATGTGAGTAAAGAGCTTCACAAGAATATATTTTTGGATTTATATTGACTATGGATCAATATATCGTTCTTTTCGAGGTAGTTCATGATATTTGAGGAAAGTATATATTCTAAAATCTATCGGCAAACAGACGTCAATGATACGGGTCTGTGAATTTGCGAATAAGTCCCATTTCTTGAATATTGGAGTGATCCGTGCAATTTTCCAGTCTTTGGGTAGTGATCTTTCCCTGAGCGCGCGGTCGTATATGTGGAATATTTGCATCGTCTTCTTTGTTGAAGGCATTTAGAAAACCTATATTGAGAAATTCTGCTTTAGCATAATTGCAGTCAGTAGTATCACTGTTGTTATCGCATAGTAAATGTACTGATTTTTTGCTCTAGTATACTGTACACACGATCAGAATTTCGTTTGATTAATTTCCAAGTTACTTGGCAGGGTTTCGTTATGAAAACAATTACAAGCTTCTCTGAAGGAATCTCGTGCTAAATTTCTAGTTTCTGTAACAGGCTGCCGGTCTTGGGGGGTTTTCCATTTTAAATTTGGAACGCTTTTTCTTCTTTGCTCTTGCAAGAGTAGTCTAACCTGTTTTGTGTACTCGGCGCTTCAGCTCCGTACTACAAGCAAAGCCACCTTCTGCGATAGCCCGGATCTTGCAAGCTGGAAGGTGACCTCATGATAAGAGACACCATCCTGCTCAGGAACATTATCTGGCACAGGAAGTGCATAGAACCTGTTGGTAAGACCAACCGCAGAGGCCAGAGGCCTAACGACCAGATCCCTTGTCGATGGCACTTATTACTTCATGGGAATATAGGATAAGCTGTGTTTCGCAAAGGGATACTTTCTGAGTCCGTGTTGACTATTGCTTAATAGGTCGTTCTCTTCGAGGTAGTTCATAATGTACGAACAAAGTATATGTTGCAAAATCCTACTGCAAATCTACGTCAATGAGATTGGCCTGCAATTTTGGGGATCACTCCTATTGTCTTTGGGTACGGATCTTTCACTGAGTGATCGGTTGTAAATGATAGCTAAGTACGGAGTCATTGCATGAGCACATTCTGAGAGTAATCTAGTTGGTATACAATCTGGCCCGGAAGATTTATTTTTGTTTAGTGACTTAAGTTGTTTTACTACTCCAGGAACATCTATTTCTAAGTTTCGCATGCTGGCAGCTGTTCTTGGATTGATTTCTGGAGTGTTCACTTAGTCTTCTTTGGTGAACGAATTTCGAAAACCTGTGTTTAACAATTCTGCCTTCGCATTACTGTCATCGGTAGTCTTACCATTTCTATCGCGTAGTGAAGGTATTGTTTGTGTATAGCCGCTAGCGTACTTCACATATGACCATAATTTCTTTAGATTTTCTGCAAGATTACGAGACAGGATTTCGATGTGGTAACTACTATAGGCTTCTCGCATTGAAGTCCGCGCTAGGTTGCGAGTTTCAGTAAAATATTGCCAGTCTTGTGCATTCTGTGTCTTTTTTAATTTTGCATGCGTTTTTCTTTGCTTCTGCAACAGTGATCTGACCTGTTTTGTGTGGGGGGGGGGGGGGGTCAGCCCCTCTTTTATTAATTTATTTGGTATAAATCTCTCGATTACTACTGATATTACTGTATGTCTTTGAATGTAAGCCACAACTGATCTACACTCCCATTTTTAATTTTGAAAGTTTGGAGACTATCATTCAGGAAAGCGTGAAGCGAATTTTTATCTGCTTTATTGAATAGATATATTTATCTTTTATTTTTATGGAATTTTGGAATTTCGACATTCAGTCTCGCTATTACAACTCGATGTTCGCTAACCCCTGTATCTGTTTTGATATCTGCCTCGTGAGCAGTAACAGCACTCGCCGCAGCCGAGGATCGATCGGTGGCCATGCAGGATGTGACAGGCATCCATTCGGTTCCCACGTACGGCCCACAACATCAGTGACCCTCGACCGCAGCTGTGAACCGACGTCAATCCTTTCGTGAACGAATTAATTAAAATTTCCTATGTTACTGTATCCATTGGTTTCCTGCTTTTGTAATGGATTGTAGGTGAGGCCATATTCCTAAATTTCAGTTGTTATCCATTTTTTTAAATTATTTTATGTGATTTATTCAGAACTTAATATATTTGTGAAATCTTTCAAGATATGTCTAAATACATAGCGATACTTTGCGGTAGCTATAAATGAAATTAGTCCATGTCCCTTGCTTTCGTGTGTTGAATTGTCTGCGTCGAATCCGTATGTTCTTGTTAGAAAATTTTTCCAACTGCACATAAGTACACATCATCAGCAACTACAGAAACTCCTGGTTTGTTTAATTGTGATGAAAGTCTTCCCCACTCTATATAGTCGTCGCTGGCATTTGCAAATATCCCAGTTACTTATTTTTGTCATCATTGCTAAATGTCTTTCTGCTGCCCCTTCATCATATTCGAATTCAGACAACTTCCTCATAGAGCAGCGAAGACAAGTAGTTTCCTCTTCTGTCAATCTCGATATTTCTGGAAACATTAAATGATATTAGGTTAGGGGTATAATATTATTATAATAATAAGCCGTCTTCAGTCACAATAATTTTATTGTTTTTATTGTCCGACGCGTTTCGGAGCTATAACTACATTTTCGAGGACTTTATTACTGTATTTTGTTACATCTTCTTCAGTTTAACACCTAACGGTAGAGAACAACACAGTTGTTAGTTTTTGGCGAGAAAGGCGCCGCAGGCTTTAATGCAAGCATTTTGTAATAAACACACAGTGAAGTATTGTGAATTGTTACCTGAATTTATCGAGATGAAATGTTCTCCTGCTTTGGTGATATAACTTCCGCAGGACAAAATTTCATCTCGACAATTGTAGGTAACAATTCACAATACTTCACTGTATGTTTATTAAAAGATCCTTGCAATAACGCCTCCGGCAACTTTCTCGCCAAAAACTAACAACTGTGTCATTCTTCCACCGTTAGGTGAAAAACTAAAGCAGATGTAACACAAAATAAATAAAGCCCTCGAAAATGGAGTTATAGCTCCGAAACGCGTCGGACAATAAAAACAATATAATTGTTGTGACTGAAGACTGCTTGTTATTATAATAATATACCCATAAACTAAACGGTACAGTCACGGTCAGCCCACGGCGAAATGTTGATTAATAATACTGATAAGATATTACTAAAAGTTACAGAATTTATTTTATTTGTGTAGTCTTGCGAGTGTCACATCCAATTAACCTCTTCCAACGACTGGAATAAAATGTTGTGGCTTCCAATATGTAACCGTAACAAGTATTCACCTATAATATGACGTTTTTCCGCTTCATATCAAATGTGTGTGTATATATAAACCTTTTGAAATAAATATGAACAAAAGGCACAATAGAAATTTGTAGACCCGCTGGCAAAAAGGGACACTACAAATGTAGAAGTGATTTACCAATAAACATGTCCACTAACTTATATATTTCTAACAAGTAATAAATACATTAAATATGCTTATCTAATCAGACAATGTAAAGTAGTACATAAAACTGTCAAAACATGACGCCAACAACAAGCTAGTTGGCTGAAGACTTAATGTATTCCACACTAATGGCAGCACCACACAGACCAGGGACTTTTATATCCCTGTGAACTCAGCGACACAAATTAGTGTGCGGAACACATATGGGCCGCTGTTCACGAAATGCTGAACACAGTCTGATGCTGCGACCGAAGTTTCAACAACTCAATTTGCCTCCGGACACAGGAGTCACAGCTGAAAGGTTTCCCGTGGATGTGTTGCAAAATAAAGGTAAGGAAGGGGATACAACTGACGGTATGCAACTGGAGTATCCAAATGGTTTGTTTACATTAAAGGATAGGCGTGGCTGGCCCACTATAGATCAGATACTGAATTTCTACTCTAATTTCAAAGTAATAATTCCCATCCAAAATCTTGTAAAGGGGCTAACTAATTTGAATGAATTTATTGAAGACGAGACCCAAGATCGCTTTTTATTTCGTATTTTTTATTAAGATTGCCGGTTTCGGTAGTTTCAATGCCATCTTCGCATTTTAGATTTCATTCTTCACAACATTGTTATTAAAATCTTTGGATCTTAGATTTCATTCTTCACAAGCTTTTAATAATAATGTTGTGAATAATGAAATCTAAGATGAGAAGATGACTTTTTATTTTGTAATTTTTGATTAAGATGACGTTTTCAGCAGTTTAACTGCCACCTTCGGATCTTAGATTTCGTTCTTCACAACATTATTATTAAAAGCTTTGGATCTTATATTTCATTCTTCACAAGCTTTTAATAATAATGTTGTGAATAATGAAATCTAAGATCATAAGATGACTTTTTATTTTGTAATTTTTTATTAAGATGATGTTTTCAGCAATTTAACTGCCATCTTCGGATCTTAGATTTCATTGTTCACAACATTATTATTAAAAGCTTGTGAAGAATGAAATCTAAGATCCAAAGATGGCAGTTAATCTGTCGAAACCGGTAATCTTAATAAAAGATACAAAATTAAAAGCGATCTTAGCTCTTGTCTTCAAATACTTGGTTACAATATCGCCCCCAAACATGACAAACCTTTATGTAATTTGAATGACTCGTTTTATTATCTGACGTCAAATGAACGTCAGAGTTGAAAGCAAAGTTCACATACAACAGGACACAGATCAAATTTAGCGAACACAATATACACTCCTACAGCAAGTGACTGGTAAGTCAAGGGTAATTGTATCTGATTCTGTACTCTTGTGAAAACTCACATTTAACTGGAAACCGTAGTGTAATCGAAAGGAATATCCCGGTAGCAGATTTCTGTGAGTTTACGTAACGTTTTCAGTTTTCCGAAAACGTGAGAAACTCTTGAAACATTAGCAAATGCACGCGACAGTGTACCAAAACTGTGCTGGCTGGCGATGTCAGCAACACGACGGCTGGGCGGCGGCTGTGTGCGTCTATAGCTGCAAGTCACGAAACTGGAGATAATTGAGCTTCGTATTCCAGAAGCGATACTTAACTAATATCAGTCAACTCCGACCCCGGCGGATCTTATTTCCTACGATCTCACTCGTTTGACTATGTCGTGCCACTACAGACTGTTTACATGTGATACATGAATGTACTGTAGGCAGAGGTGACGCCATAACTGTGACAATCGCAGAGAGCGCGTCGGTGCGTCTAATATGAGGCTGGCTGACCTTGTTCTCAGCTTGCCTATAGCACAATTAGTACAAGTTTTGGAGCAACCCAAAAGTTGTACCACAAATTATAGCTGCTCGAAGACATACATTTTTAAGAAACATTCACACAGTTAAAAATTAGGTGTTAAAATTGTAAAGTCCGAATGAAAGTCCTTGGTCCACATGAGCTGTTATTTTTATTGGAGTCGTGAAGACCCGCACAACCGGTTTCGCAACCTACAGTTGCATCTTCAGGTTGCGAAACCGGTTGTGCGGGTCTTCACGACTCCAATAAAAATAACAGCTCAAGTGGACCAAGGACTTTCATTCAGACTTTACAATTTTAACACGTAATTTTTATCCATGTGAAAGTTTTTTAAAAATGTATAAATATTTTAGCTGTGGTTGCCCGTCATACAAAGTTCTTTGCTCGAAGACAAGTATAAACTGAGAGCAGAAGAGAAGAGTCTGCTCTCCTCGGCTGCTCAAACACCAGTGTTTCTCTCTCTACTCCTAAAATCTCCATCTCCCCTCTGCAAAGCCTCCAGGCTCCGCCTATCTCTATGGAAACGCCAATCCACAGCGAGTTGCCACAGTACAGCCAATCATGGTATGCATTCAGGAGTCGGACAGCAGAACCCCCTTACTACAAAACAGCAGCCAATGGCCAGCTCTCCAGAGTTTCCACTGCTCGGACCTCGCCCTTGCCTCCAGCGTTCTCATGGTGTAAAGAGTCAAGTCATTTAGACACATTGTCCTACATATTCGGCCCTCTAACACAGTATTTGTTGCTTACAAGTGATATCTGATATGCTAATTAATTTGTTTATTGCTTGGAAAAAAAATATTATCCGAAGTACAGAATTAAATCGCGAATGCGATAACTAGCTTTCCTCGCGGCTGAAACAAGTGACAGTTCATACATATACACTGAGGGAATTTGTTGGTTCCAATTTATCAGCGAAAATACCATTGCAGACAGTACCATTGCAGCAATTTCAGATGCATACAAATTATGGTGCAATACTTTGTTATGCGCGAGCGCGCGTCTCTGAGTTAGCGGCAGGTGACCTTCGAAGCGTGGGCGAGCCGAAACGCGATGTTAGCGTGTTTGTTATTGGCCGGTTCGTGGAAGCGCCTAAGGCCAAGATAAAAGCATATCCCCGGTAGGCGAAAGTTCGCTGGTGTGGCTAGACTGGCGGGGGGGGGGGGACGTTTGTTGCGGCCAGCGACAGCGGCAGTGAACACTCTGGCGCTTGGCCAGTCTAAAATAAAGCTAGGCGCATTGTTTCAGCCATTTTTGCAGTTTTCTTTACCTTAAAGTTTAGTTAAAAATGCTGTTTATTCTTCCAAAACCACTTGCTTTCTATCCAAAAAATCAAAATCTGGAGTTCTTTTAAAATTTAAATTCTTTTAATACACAATTTTTTGTGTTAAATAAATTAAGTACTTACACAGACATCCTGTTTACTTTCAGTAGCTAGTAATGCCATGTTTTACCCCGTTTGTCCTTACTAGCAATGTTTAGATACAGATTACAGGTGATGTTCCTGTGCTGGGTTGAGTAATGTTGCAGAAACATATCTTAATCCGGCGAAGGACATCTCTCTGACTTCTACACGACTTGCTGTTAGGTTCTTCCACGCAGGCGCTACGGGTACACTTTCAGATAGCTAGCGCAACAAAATCAGTTGGAAGTTTGTACAAGATTACACCACAGCAAAATTACGCGCGTCAGAATGGTAGCAGCAGATTACCTTCAGACACCGCAGAAAATACGGCAAACGGCTATTGTACAACTGCGGCGCCCGTCAGCTTGTCGCCCAAGACGTACAATGGCTTTGTGGGTGGCACAGTGGCGTTCGCTAACTTGGCGCCAGATTAGTACCAGGGGTCTGTCTTTCATACAATTGCCCAGCTCTCCCCTCGCAAAGCACCGTACACCGCCCTTGGAGGCACATTGTTTGTATTCCTCCAGACACTCTCGACCAAACGACGTCAGCGTTGGTGGCGCCAGCCAGATGGCGGTAGTGTGCGAAAATACCTGGCTCACGCCTCAGTTATACCTGCTCTAGACGTCTTCCGGGAACCGAAGCCCCTCAGAATAACAAATCCACCCTCATGCTCGTCACCGGTCTGCTGTTAGCTCTCAAAGCGTGTCTCTCCCGCCTGCTACGTGCTACAACGCACACACAAACAAGTATCAGCATATTTCTTTTTTGCCACAAGTTATTAAAGAAAACAGTTAACCTACGAATAATGAAAATTGACAAGGGTTTCTACTTTTTATTTTTTTTATTTACCAGCAACGTGGCTGTACTGAAATCACTCACTGTCCCTATCCATGACTACTGTACCCAGAAAGAAGAACGATTAAAAATGCTTGGTGAAGATTCTACAGTGAGTCACTAAGGTAAACGAAGACGACTAGTAAAGGTACTACGAAAACTAAGGAAATGACTGTCGCGATGAAGGAGTAGCAATACATGGCTATCAAACTACGCTAATTTAGATAAACTGAAGAGTGGGTCTACTGAATACTAAAATCAGCAACGAATGTAGGAATTTAAACTGTCAATTCGAAAGGTAAACGAAAATACCTCTTTGGAACTTAACTTTTGAGCGCACTCGGTGCTACCTGTTGAGAGCTGACAGTACTAAACCAACTGTAACTCAGTTGAAAACAAACGCAGACCACTGTTGTGATTCACACGGTAGAAGAATACACTGACCAGATCCTTAAAGCAAATCTGAATGTAATATAACAACGAGCACCCTATAAATTTAAGAAACCGCAGGAAGAACCGCACAGAAAAGTCAAAATATGCTGCTTCTAGTCAGAAGCCGATTACACTTGCAAATGAAGATGGCTCTACTACACTGAGCTCAGAAAGGCGGCCATCCGGCTACTGATAACGAAGACACGCACACCAATAACCGAGGGAGGACTTGAAACTCCGACGGGAGGGCCGCGCAATCCGCAACTTTGTTTTCCAGACCACTCGGGCATCCTGCACCGCAATTTAATAATATAGGTAATTCACATATTTCGAACTTGTCCACGCAAGCAATAGTAAAATTGTTTCAATGCAATGAAAATTACGGAGACAGCACTTTACAAAGATGGACAAGTGGTGAGACTTAAGATTACTCGCGTAGACTTTCCCTCTGCCTTACATTTTACTCTTAATCGATGCGTCTTGCGGGTGATAAAGAAAATTTCCATATGGAAGTAGCTGCTAGCTTTCGCAGTTTGCCATTACGCGGTGAGTCTTTTGGAAAATATTGCTTACAATTTAAAACTTATAGATTACACAATTTCAAACAAAAGCTTAAATTTACCTGTTATAACAAATAATCATGGCGAAGGTATTCAGCATTACCTGTGGTAGCATTGCTATACGAACGTATGAATGTAGTTTCCCATAGCTTTTCGGCATTGTCGAGATGGAGAAAATACCGGTGAGAACTCTTAGCAGACGAACTGTTAGCCTTCCTTAGCCTACAGAACAATGGTCATGTTGTGGCGTCGCTATTCGCCTCAACGCCTGCGACCTACACCAAGTCACTGCGCAACTTTAAGAAGAGAGATAAGCCGGTCTATAGCACTTCGGCTGCCGGGGGCACCCACAGTCTCGGTATCTCTTCGCTCACTTAGCGCGCGCTGGCCAATATGAAGAAGGGGACTCGCCAACATGTACTGGCTCACCACAGCAACCGCAGACAGACAGTGCCTCAGTTCCGGAACAGTACAGTACCTACGCAGATCGTTAGTTACGATCCAGGAGTTCCATCAGATAGGGCCAGCTGTCTGTCTACGCACAAACCAGAACATTATATTATTACATCTGTAATCGATAAGAAGACTTTGTTCCATCCAAGCATTACAAAAATAATAATAATAATAATAATAATAATAATAATTTCACTGTGTAATAAATATTATGTGATGTAATCAATTCTGTTAATCAACATGCTTGCTCTTCATGGTCCACCTCCTTCTACTACAGCGAGAGTGAGTCACCGAATTACCCGAAATCATATAGTATCCTGAGGTAATTAAAGCCGATTCTAAAGGAATTTAGCTGCAAACGAAGCATGTGAATTTTTAGGAAGCAAATGGGATGCCGAAATTGCCATTCTGTTCGAAATATACACGGTTGAATAAATAAAATACAAGTGCAGTTGCAATTACATGGACTCCTATATGCTAAGACTGTAAGGGATGCATATTGGAATATTTCCAGCAGGGACTTTGCCGATGGAGGCATTCTCGTATGCCACGCCGGCTTCCAGCTTGGAGCATCCTGCCGCTGGCCTGGGGGGGGGGGGGGGGGGGAGTGGACGCACCCCAACATTCAAAATGTTCAAATGTTTGTTAAGCTTAAGGGACTTAACTGCTGGGTCGTCAGTCACTAAACATACAAACTACTTATGAACTAGCTTATACTAAAGACAAAACAAGCATCCATGCCCGAGGGGGATTCGAACCCCCGACCGTAGCGACCGTGCAGACTGTGACTGGAGCGCCTCAGTCTCCTCGGTCGGACGATCCATCGCCTGTCGCCCAAGTCGAGTTAATGTTGGTGGGATAGAAAATAACCTTCCACTTCCGTGTGTGAGTCGTGTCCATGCCCAGTCAAATCGCCCCTGATAACTTGTAGTTTTGATTTTTTCAAATCTTTTAATAAATAAATCTAAATTACATGTCGTAATTGTAGTGGGACAAGATCATCCTACTACATCTTCCTATGTCAGCACTGTTTTGAAGTTCTAAATAGGAAAAGCGAAACTTTTTATTTAAAATGTATACATATGTGATGTTCATGTAAATATTGCTATTTTACATGATTCTTAAAATGTTTTATTTTCTGTATGTTGCATGTACGCCGGGCATGGATATTTGTGCCGTCCTTAGTTGTAGGTAGTTCATAAGTAGTTTGTAAGTTTAGGGACTGATGACCCCGTAGTTAAGTCCCATAAGCTCTACAAACATTGAATTTTGTTGCATGTACGATGGAGGCGCCGCAATCAGCAAGAGCAGCATCGTCGTCGCCGCAGCCAATCCTGAAGTATGTGACCGCTAGCAGAACTTAACCGAGGGCTACGGGGCTACGAATGCAGCTGCGCCTTCTTTATTGCCGTGCTTCAGCCGTTTCAAAGAAGAAAAGAAAAGAACATTAAATCATTATTGTTGCTGGTTGAGATTCAGCCCAAACTGGTTGTACAAATTCAGGTCTCTTGCTAAAGTGTCTTTGTATTAGTATGAAGAAGAATAAATATTTATTAATATTGAAAAGTATCTTGCATTTATAAAGAGTTATTTATAACCAAGAATATATTTTTGTGAAGAACTTCTACTTAAGAAACTTCCTGGCAGATTAAAATTGTGTGCCGGAACCGGGACTCGAACCTCGGACCTTTGCCTTTCGCCCGCAAGCGCTCTACCGACTGAGCTACCCCGACACGACTCACGATGCCGCCTCACAACTTTACTTCCGCCAGTACCTCGCCTCCTACTTTCCAAACTTCACAGAAGCTCTCTTGCAAATACGCAAGACTAGCACTCCTGGAAGAAAGGATATGGTGGAGACATGGCTTAGCCACAGCCTAAGGGATGTTTCCAGAATGAAACTTTCACTCTGCAGCGGAGTGTGCGCTGATATGAAACTTCCTGGCAGATTAAAATTGTGTGCCGGAACCGGGACTCGAACCTGGGACCTTTGCCTTTCGCGGGCAAGCGCTCTACCGACTGAGCTACCCCGACACGACTCACGATGCCGCCTCACAACTTTACTTCCGCCAGTACCTCGCCTCCTACTTTCCAAACTTCACAGAAGCTCTCTTGCAAATACGCAAGACTAGCACTCCTGGAAGAAAGGATATGGTGGAGACATGGCTTAGCCACAGCCTAAGGGATGTTTCCAGAATGAAACTTTCACTCTGCAGCGGAGTGTGCGCTGATATGAAACTTCCTGGCAGATTAAAATTGTGTGCCGGAACCGGGACTCGAACCTGGGACCTTTGCCTTTCGCGGGCAAGCGCTCTACCGACTGAGCTACCCCGACACGACTCACGATGCCGCCCCACAACTCTACTTCCGCCAGTACCTCGCCTCCTACTTTCCAAACTTCTGGAAACTTCTACTTACTTCAGAAACCAATTTAAATTCTGATTGAAATTATTACTGACTAGCTTCGAATGTGATATTTTATTGGTATCGAGTGTGAATATGGGAAAACAGTGTTTAGCAGGCCTTGGAATATTAATTTTTTCAGGACAAATTAGCGACAGAAGACAGTAGTGCCTGTGTTTGACTTCGATAAAATTGTAGTAATGGCCTCAGGCTAGTTTTCTTCCGCGCTCGCACAAGAACCTTATTTATTCTCTGTGAACTATTTAAAGGGGTTGATCCCATAATTTCTGATTTATATTGTGGTGCGGGACACTTCGGACGAAGTCTTGAAATTTTGCACGGTTAAATTGTGACAGTTGGTATTGCTAGGGGACTGTAAATAATTAACCAACAACGTCCTAGCAACTCATAAAACATTTCTAGTATCAAAATACTCTCATGATTAGCCATTAAAGATGAACATGACTAACTGTATTAACCATAGCAGTTATCCTGTCCCTGTTCCACCGCATAATCCTCTGTGTAAAATGTTATGTATTCAAATCAATCCCTTGAATCAAATGTCCCTACCAGCCTAGTTCCATAATTATTCATTAAATGTTTTGTTTGTTTTATTGCTGTATGGGGGTTATTCAGGGAGAGGTTCGAATTACCACAGTATCCATCGCCAAACATTGCGCCAATCATAGACTAACCGCGCCAGTGCAGACTTGACTTTTTCCACGATGGACTAGATACGTGGCTACTATTAGCTGTATGTGGCTACATCTACATCTACATGGTATACTCTGAAAACCACAATTTAAGTGCCTGGCAGAGCGTTCATCGAACCACCGTTATACTATTTATCTCCCATTCCACTCTCTAATAGAGCGCGGGAAGAAAGAACGCCTGAATCTCTCCGTTCGAGCTCTGATTTCTCATATTTTATTCTCATGATATTTTATACCTAAGTAAGTGGGAGTCAACAATATATTTTCGCATTCGGAGGAGAATATTGGCAATGGAGTTTCGTAAGTAGCCCACGCCGCAGCTATAAGCGCCGTTGTTGTAACGATTCCCGTCCCAGATCCTGTATCATTTCCGTGACGCTGTCTCGTGACAATACAAAACGACCTGCCCTTCTTCGGACTCTTTCGATGTCCTCCGTGAAACCCACATAATAAAAATCCCACACTGGACAGCAATACAAAAAAGTACTGTTGTATCTTTTAAGGGTTTTGCCAACAAAACGCAGTCTGGTTGGCCTTTCTCACGACATTATCTACGTGTTCTTTCCAGTTTAACTCCCAGATATTTGGTGAAGTTTCCGGCCTTCACGTTTGATTGATTTATCTTGGAAACAAAGTTTAACGGATTTCTTTTCGTACTTATGTGGACGACTTCACACTTCTGCCGCTGTGTAGCGGCCGAGCGGATTGAGGCCCTCTGCTACGATGCGCGAGGCCGTTCCCCGTCGGGGTTTCGAATCCCCCCTTGGACATAGATCTTTTTTCCGTCTTTAGTATAAGCTAGTTCATAAGTAGCTCTGCAAACATTTGAACATTTCACACTTCGCATTATTTAGAGTCAACTGCCAATTTTTACACCATAGTGATATCTTTCTTAGATCGTTCTGCAGTTGGTTTTGATCTTCAGATGATTTTACAAGACGGTAAATGACGGCGTCATCTGCAAACAACATAAAAGAGCTGCTTAGATTTTCTCCCAAAGATTGACAAATATAGTGTTCCTTTCAATATGAGACACTACAATTTCCAGAGGATGATTTTTGGATTAAACAAACGCATCCATGGCGTTTGAGGGCTTAATGGTCAGGGATCAAGCAGTTTTAAAAACCCATCATGTGTGTTCGATGATATAATAGTGTTTTCAAGTGAATTACAGCGTCACGTGCATTGTGGACGTGAAACCAAATGGTAAAAAAATGAGTACTAACAAATGTAAAGGTTTAAGGGGTGTCTTAATCGTGTAACTGGTAAAGTGGTTGTTAAGATTGTCAGGAAGTCAGTGAAGGCTGTACTGGAATTTCGTTTATGTGACTCGGTGAAGGCTCTACAATCGTTTCTTTTTGCTTGCGACAATTGTAATAAGCCTCGGCGGAAGAGCCGTGAGCGCTGAGGTGCCTTGCTGCGGTAAGCGCGGCCGTTCCACGTTGAAGGTTCGAGTCCTCCATCGGGCATGTGTGTGTGTGTGTGTGTGTGTGTCTGTTGTTCTTAGGAGACGTTACTTTAAGCTTAGGGACCGATGAACACTGCAGTTAGGTCTCATAACTTTACTAACATTTGAACATTTGAATTGTGATAAACGTTTCTCCATGTGCAGGACATACATAATGCAATGTACGAGCACTCATGGGTAGCAGAAAACGAGTGGTATATGGCAATTTAAGTCGGGCCGAGAAGCATGCTTGGATGGCATGTTAGTTGAAGCAATCAGTTACAAAAAGCTGGAAATCGCGGGTTCGAGCCCCGGCCCAGCACAGATTTTCAGATGTCACCATTAAACTGCACACTGACGCTGATTCATATTGACATTCATATTATATTTTATGTCATCTGGATTACGGTTTCGCAGGTTGTGGATCAGCAGTCCAGAAGGGGTTTGAGGCTGTCAGCAGCAGCTTTTATCCGCGGCCTCATTTCCGACATTTCCGCAGATGCAGGCGAGCCGTCAATTTCCATTAAGCCTCATCTCCTCATAGCGCGGCATCCTCATAAATTTTCGTCTCCCCTGACGCGGCCGGCGCCATCGCTGCTGGCAACACAGAGCACCTTTTCCTTGTACCTTAAGACTGCATCTTACTGCGGTTAATTTCTTGATTCTAAAACGCTTCTTGTTCTTGTAACTTGAGTATTCAGCAGTCTATAATTCAACATCTCTATATGGACACATTGTGTACGCTACAATTTGTTTTCATAGTAAATTAAGTGGTTACTGTTAATTTATTTCGTTTGAGGACGACTCTCTACTACCTAAAATCTCAACAGCTCTTCCAGTTCAATTGAACTTTTGATTCGCAGTTTAAGTTTCTTATACTAAGCTTCAAGCTGCAATTAATTGGGCAGGGGTACGAAGGATAAAAGAGAAGTGATCCAGAGCTACGCAAGGAAAGACGTGATCGCACAGTGGAATACTTTGTTTCTGACAACATGGTTGCTAAAGTTTTGTATTTGTTAATATTCCTTTCGCGCTTGTCATACTTTGAGAATGTTTTATATCAAAACGTAACGAAGAAAATGTCGGTTTTCAAAAAATGTATCAAACTCCTGAACATCGGCTTATATTGAAAAAGTAAGATTTACTGAATTTGATACAGATTAAAAGTTCTAGAGAAGATGAATATGGGCGCACTGTTTTCAAACACCAGATTTACACTTAAACTTGATTTACTAAAATGCACATATATTATCCTGACATATAGTGTAAAGACCGAACAAATGCTTTCAGTAATGAGAGCAAGGTTATACGTTTAAGAAATATGCACAGAAAACGAATGAATAGCGTGGCAAATTACACTATTTACAATATACAGAAATTCCAGTGCCCAAGACACTACACGCTGCGCCCTACAAAACATACAGGTGTAAATCTTACTTTTACACTATCCCGCTGTTAATCACACATATCAATGAGCACTTTTAACTTCCTGTAAAATATTGATCTCTTATACTCAGTAAAGGCGACCTTCGAAGCCCATTTGCACTGTTGTACTTTTCCTTCTACGACAATGCCAGATAAACTCGATTATGCGCAGCAAAGATGCTTTTCGGTATTTTTGTAGCCCACTAGAAGGAGCTAAAGCGATGTCAACAAACCCTTCTATTTTTGAGAATAATATGTATGAGTGTATGGCTGTATGCATTAAAATATACCCGTGAGGAAAACAGTTATGCCGCCTAGTGTAGTGCCGACCTCATTAAACTTCTCCAGAGAGGCCTTTAAAAGTGCTTATTGTACAATTAAACTATTCATCCCCCTTGCTTGTCTCCGAGCTATAGGCAGTAAGATCCCAAACTCCCCGACCCCAAGCCCCTCCCACGCCCCCCCTCCCAAAAAAAAAAAAAAAAAAAAAAAAAAATTCCTCATGGCACAACTGTTAGTACAACTTTACCGGAGGTAGTCAACATCAAAAACTGCTGATTTGAATAAGAACGGTTCTTTCTTCCCATATTTCCTAGAAACATTGGCTATACACAGGGTGACAGTCATTAAACGACATGAAATGAAATCGTCATAACTTCCGTATTGTTTGCGTTAAACGGGTTCAAATTGCACGGCTGGTCGCTGGACATGGTGGGAAATTAGTATGTAGACTTTGAGGTCAATATCGGTTCGTTCAGCGAATTCCACTTTTATCTGGTTGAATTCATCAATTTGCAATAATGGCGCATTTAGTGGTCGAAAAATACGCATTCCACGTGTAACATTTCTGGCTTAAAGACATTATATTAAGATCAGAGTATTGCTTCAGTGCAACCGGTTAGCCGGCCGCGGTTGCAGAGGGGTCTGCGGCGCGTCAGTCACAGTCTGCACGGCCACTACAGTCGGGGCTTCGAATCCCCCCCCTCGGGCATGGATATTTGGGCCGTCCTTAGTGTTAGCTAGTTCCTAAGTAGTTTGTAAGTTTAGGGACTGATGACCCCGTAGTTACGTCCCATAAGCTATACAAATATTTGAACATATTACATATTACATATAGATGGTAAAAGCTGGTGAGAACCACGACATGTGGTACAATAGGTCGGGCTCTCAAGGAAAACAGCACTGGCAAGTTTTTCCCGAATTCTAAGGAAGTCCCAGGGCGGGAGGCACTGGACGCCGATTGGCTGTAGTACTGGCGGTCACGCGCCAAAACGCGATTATATTTTTGTTAATACTTATTAAACTATTTATTTATTCGATGTGAAATCCAGAAAACCTCTCAAAGAAAAGCTATGCCCTGACTACAATACTTTTTTTTAACTGTTGCAATATTAATAAAAAAAACAATTAATATAGGACGGACGATGCACGGTCGCCTTGTTTGCGCGCAAAATTGTGGAGCGAAGGCAGCCTTACATCGAGCCGCCACATTTCAGAACACGCACTGGGAGGAGTAACATGTCACATAAGTAGGCAGTCACTTGAAATAGATTAATGAGTTTAGAACAATGCAATATGACTTTATATTACATTTTCAGTTAAGACAATATGTGTGAAGTAGATGTTATTATGCAGTTTGCTAGTTTTTTGCATTCTTTAAATAAAGTAGATGGCAACCCAAAAGAACATAAGTATTATTTCGTAATTAGATCAGTTCCTGACAATAGTTTAAACATTTCAGCCTCAATCAAGAACTAGGACCTGCGTGCTATCATCTGCGTGGGGATGACGTCTATGAAAAACGTCAGTATAGTGATGTTTAGAGTTTCTACTCTTCACTCAGTGTTGTGGGGAGTAATCACAACCCTCATGTACACTGTCATTGCGGTACAAACGAAAACCGTTGTGCGTCGTCCAGGGTAACATGGAGGAGGAAAGAAAATGATGTAGCACCGGTTTAACATACCCCTGTACACATTTTCTTGTTGTTCACGATAAGTCTCTTCACACTCATCGGGTGCATGTATTGTGCGCAATGTCCAGTCACAAAACACAGTAACCGGTGCTATATTCCTTGATGGCACAGTGAGCACTGTGTGTCTAAATACGAATTCAACCCCATTGTGCATAGTAACTCATAATTCGTCTAGATGTGGTTCGCGCAAGACTGAACGCCATTGAAGCAGGAGACTGTTCGATGTTCAGGAGGAGAACATTTGGGGCCATATTCTGGCTCTGGGGTACCCAGCCGGCCGCGGTGGCCGAGGTGACTGAGGCGCTCCAGTCACGGTCAGCATAGCCACTACGGTCGGGGGTTCAAATCCCTCCTCGGGCATGGATATTTGTGCCGTCCTAGTTTCTAAATAGTACATAAGTAGTTTGTAAGTTTAGGGACTGATGACCCCGTAGTTAAGTCCCATAAGCTTAACAAACATTTGAATTTTTTTTTGGGGGGGGGGTACCCAGAGGACATTGCAATCGGCCGTATTTTCGCTACCAGAGGACACGCGACTCCGTTACGTGGGGCTGTATTCAAGACAGAATGAAAGCAATAACACCAAAACCATTTCTGAGCTGAACGTCATCAACAGCAATGATGTCCCGATACTTCAGCGGATCGTGCAGATTCTCGCTATTCGTCAACGCTATATCATTGCTACGAAAGGCAGGAATATCGAACATGACACTACTGTAAGTATTCTACATTATAGGTTATATACCACATGTTACAATTGCAGCCTCCCAGTTGAGCTGCAACGCCTTAAAAAACTGTTTCGCGAAATAGGTCAGCGAAGTGCTCGCCAGGACTGCATTAAAGAAAACGGGTAATACAAGAATCCACAAGGAAAGCACAGATAAAGAGCAAGAGAGAGTGGCTTTAGCTCGTATAATGGGCCTGTTTCAGAGAAAACTCGGAGAATTCTGGGTAAAATGAGATCGATGCTATATATGTTTCGACCAGTAATTCAATAATGAAACATTAATTCCAATTACAAATAAAGCTTATGCTGTCAGATATTTAATAATTTATTGTTTCAGTGAACTTACACAAATTACTTTATTATTTGGATCGGCTGGTAATGAGACCTTTGGCAGGCCACACGGAGTTCTGGAGAAGATATGTTCACTACTTGTACTAATGACCCTACAACTTTCCTTTTGTTACGCAGAGCAAACCGAAGTTTGTGCCATTTGCATATTTGGAGTAAGTTTTTGAGGGCGTTGAGTGGAATAGCCTTCTGAAAACTAGGAAGGTAACTAGAAGCGAAGTGTTATATAGAAAATGTAACATAAAACAAATACGTTGTGGAAAGTAAGTAGTAATTGAGAATGAAGTAATATAGGGTTGTCACTAATCCGTCACCTTTTCTATCTGTACATTGAACAGATCTAGAATAAAATTTCTCCTGATGACATTGTAATTCTCTCCAATGACGGCAAAGGTGCATTTAAACAACATTGACACCTACGAAATCAAGACAAGGTAATGGAGCATGGTGGAATTTGCTCTGTTGGCAGTAAAATAAGTCACGTTGGCCAAAGATCGCGAAATATTTTATTTAATGACTACCGGTTTCGAAGGACTGTGCCACCATCATCTGGTCATTTTACGCCTTATGAGTTGGTCGTCTTATGCAAAAAACTGAGATAAAATAAAAAGTACAACATAGCACTTAGTCCGCATGTAAACATTCGTAAATTAGAATATCACAGCTTGCAAGATACTGATGTAGAACGCCAATGGCAGGAAAAAGTGATAGATTTGTTAACAGAAAATCTAAGTTATATGTTAGCAAAGTGTTTTCTGAAGTCACTTGCCTGGTGCGTAGCACTCTAATGAAGTGAAACGCGGTGGATACACTCTTTAGACAAGACTTCAATAGTAGTTGTTGTGATCGCCACAGAAAGATGCTGAATACTAGATGGATGGACCATAACTAAATGGCGTACTGAAGAGACCTGGGGAGAATTACTGGTGTAATATCACTAAAGATGTATTCGACTGGTAGGACATTCTGAGAATCAAGGAACAGTCAGTTTCTTGCCGGAGAGAAACGTCAACGATAAAGATTGAGGATGGAGGAACAGGTGGAGAATACAGCCACCAGCTACAAATAGGAGTGGGTTGCAGTAGTTATTTGAAAATGAGGTGTACTGGATGGAGATGTGTCGAGAGATGTGTCAAATCACGATTCTGTCAAATGTGAAATCTGGCGATTCAGACGTATACATTACTTTTTAAAGCACTAATAACCCAACAACATTTAAGATTAAATAAAAATGTTCAAATGTTGGTATAGCTTATGGGACTTAACTACGGGGTCATCAGTCCCTAAACTTACAAACTACTTATGAACTAGCTAATACTAAGGACCGCACAAATATCCATGCCCGAGGGGGGATTCGAACCCCCGACGGTAGTGGCCGTGCCGACCATGACTGGAGCGAATCAGTGCCTTCGGCCACCGCGGCCGGCTAAGAGTGTGTGTGTGTGTGTGTGTGTGTGTGTGTGTGTGTGTGTGAGTGTGTGTGTGTGTCTCAAAAACTGAAAAAAAAAGAAAATTGAAGATATCTAAACCCAACTATGAGGAAGTTTTAAATATCTTCTTTAGGAACCTTAAGTTGGCAGCTGTATCCAACCACTTTGAAATCGACAATACAATTTTATCGCAGTCAGACTAATGATATTGATATCCCATTGAAAAAAGCTCTTTAAGTTTCTCGCGAATTTTCAAATTTTCCGGGTAACTTTTCCAAATTTTTAGTTCATAAGAACGTTCATCTTTCGTTGAACGTCAAAAGATCAAAATTTTATCGCAATCGGATGAACGGTTCTCAACTTATAGTATAGTGTACATTTAGAAACACATTGAAAAAGGAACTTTGTTCGAATTTCTGGACTCCTCTTTTTAACTGTCTTTTTTATTATTATTTTTTTACTGACATTTTTCTATGGCCATAAACAAAAAAAATTATCCTTCTCTGTCGTGTGTATAGTTAGTTGTAGTGCTGAATTCAATCAAACTGAAAACCGTACATTTAGTTTCTCTCAAATCTTCCAATTTTCCGGTAGATTTTCCAAATAATTTATTTCCTACAAACATTGCCTTGTTTAGCCGTACCCAAGTAATACTCTTACAACCATGAGGCTATTGATTTTTATTCATAGAAAAAAAATCACTTTCGGTTTTCCCTGATTTTTCTTCATTTCCGGGCGACTTTTCCAAATTTATATTTGATGCGAACCTTCCTCTGGCTTTCAACATGTACAAAATTTTATCGCAATTGGACAAACGTTATTGATAGCTTATTGGAAAATGCTGTTTCAGTTTTTTTCCCGATTCTCTTCCTTTCCAGACAACTTTTCCATATTTCATCATCGTTTAAACCTTCCCTAGACTTACACATATATTTCAAGACTAAAATTAGCCAAATCGCTTCAGCCGTTCTCGAGTTTTAGCGAGACTAACGAACAGCAATATATATATATATATATATATATATATATATATATATATATATATGAACATCTTAACCGATTTGCCTCAAAATTGGTGGGGAGGTAGCTTAGAAGCAGGAGACGGACGTAGGAAGGTTCTTAGATACCTACTTATTTAATATTTTATGTATGACACATCTATCTATATCAATAACAATGAATTACCGCATGTATGAAAGCGATCACTTGAGAATGGCTTCAGCAATTTGGCTGATCTTTTCTTTGTTCTGTTCGTAATTCTCAGGACAAGGTATGTAAAAAAGAATTTTTTTTGGAAAATCTACCGGATAATATTAGAATTTGAGAATAACTGAATGTACGCTTCCAGGTCGGATCATTTTCTAGATTCTCCAACAATCAGCCTATTAATTCGCTACTCGCCTGGCGACCAAATACGCTGTAACGGAGCAAACAAATACACCAAGGAGCTTAGAAGAAAGGGAGGGCATTGTTTGAAGCCAGGGATTAACTGGTATATAGAGTTTAATTTTAAATCCGTTACACAGACCTAGCGGGTAATGTTGGCAACAGCCGCTGATTCCGCGAAAATGCTTTATGTCGCTGTTAGCCAATAGGGTGGTAGTATACAATATCCAATGCGATTTGTCGATTTCTTACCAGTAGTACGTTTTTCGTGGTTATAAGTGATTAGCATTTGTGAAACTGTTTCCATAAGGGAAGTCCATTTCACTCTTATACATGAAAACATCAAATTCCTCAGTAAGTTTAATGTGTCTGAAACTAAATTATTATGCGTATTCTCAAAATAATATCGTTTAATATGAAGAGAAAACAACTGTCGCCAACTAAAATTGCATAGGCTGTCTCAAGCTTTACCACGATTGGTCGGTCATTCTCACGATCCAACAGCTGTTGTCTGTGTCGCGGAATGTAAAATTTTACCGGTATGTAGCAATGTTGTTAATTGTGTTTCAATTAGATTACTAATAAGAGTTCATTATGAACTTACAGGTAAAGTAACTAACAAGAAGGTCAACTGTATGAATTTAATGTCTACAGTTTGATGATTAACCGAAACGAAGACAATCACATACTGAAATGCCGCAGATTGTTTCATCAGTTCGCCGTTCATGCAATGAAACCATTAGGAAAAAACTACTAACCTCACACATAAAGCAGGGCGATAGTTCTCTCTAATAACCCGTTTCCAATTGTTTTACCCATCCTTTTTCACTTCTATTCCCAATCCGGGTCCCGATTGCAATAATAATAAATAAGAGAAGAGGGATAAATAGAGGAGGGAGGAAGCGATTAAGGTATACGAAGCGTTGCCGGGTTTGCTAGAATAATACATACAATCCGCAGGAGTTCAATCTCTACACCTGATGGACACTGCTTCTGTCATGTTCTTGATACACATGCTGAGTCATTATCAGGAAATTTCTTACACGTCGAAGATGTCTACTATTTTGAAATATAATACATAGAATTCGCAGGCGTTCAGTCTCTACACCTGGCGGCCACTGCTTCTGTCTCGTTCCTGATGCACATGCTGAGTCAGTAACAAGAAATATTTCTCCTCTCAACACGACGCTTTCACATGGGCTTTGAAGGCAATGAACTCGTGACGACGCACTGTAAGTTTTTCTTACAAGTAGATGCTGCTATCCACATCTTCCTCCACACTCCACAAGCCATCAACGTATATCCTGCTCCTCCTGATCCACATGTGTTTGGATCGCTCTGATGTATAATTTTGGGCTCGTGGATATACATAAGAGTACTGGTTGATTCTTCAAGATAAACGCGCTCTAGGAACTTCGACAGAAGACTGCACCAGATGTAGAACATCTCTCTTACAGCGTCTGCCACTGGATTTTGCATCTCCGTGACTCTTTTATGCTTAGCAAATGACTGTACCGAGGCGTGCTACTCGACGTTGGATCTTCGCTATGTGCTGCATCAACCGTACCTGGTATGGAACACACGCTGTCGAGGAATGCCCAAGTGTTGGCTGAATGAGTGTTTGTAAGCTACTTCCTTTGTTGATGACACACACTTTCTGAAGAGTCCCATCGTTCTGTTATCGTTTGTCATGGCGTGGTACCCCACATTCCCTAAAAAACTGATGATAAACATTTTCAATGTTCTTAAAACGAATGTGCATTTACTTGCATGTGTAAACGAAACATTTAACATGGAATAATACATGAACAAAGAATAAATGAGGAGCATCGATTCACATCGTATTAAGTCCTCCCGTGGACAAAATTGAGTTCGATACAGTTTTGTATAGTTTACAAATCGATCTTTCGTGCTGTAAAGTCAGAATGTAGCAAATCGGATTTACTAACAGCGAAAATTGCGTCTGTAAAGTAGCTGTTGTTACAAATCGTATTGAGTTCAGTGTTGTGTGTGTCTCAAATCAAATTGCGTCCAGAGTGAAGCCGTATTGTCTCCTTGCTCTGTTGGCTGTGCTAACAATTGGCGCGCTATTTTCAACAATGCTATGCTTTCAATACTCATAATCACGACACTTCCACAGATTTTTGTTATATGCTGCGACTGCAGCGCCCCAAGGGGACAGCAAGCTACTTTTCTAAATACGATATTGTCTGAGTGCGAATAGTATCTTTTACATTGATTTTAACATATTTTTTTACATTAGTGAACGTATGTAGTACCAAGAAAATAGGTAATACTTAAAAACTAGCTCCACATTAGTCTTTCTTAGTTTTCCTAAGATCCCTGACAAGGTACGAAACAGAACATTACACTATAGTTTATTTACAATTATCTTGTAACATAAATGCTGTAAATGATTAATTTCATTTCCTATTAGAAATAAAAATGGCTAGGTAACACGAGAAGAGCTGACCTTTACCAGAGAGACGTCGCTTGTCTACTCAGGGACGTTGAAATGTCTTCACTACAATTCCAGTGAAATCGGTGTGGGTGAAACGTAGGGAACGTATATAGAGTGCAATAATTACAGTATTTAACGAATCGAATAAGCCAGACGTACAAATAAAACGACAAAAGCAACCAAGCTGCTTTGCAACAAAGAAGAACCCACTTCCACAATTGTTGGTATAACTGAACCGCAAACTGCAAGAATTATCAAAACATTGGCTTTTCAAGGTAAAGAAATCACACTCAAATGAATGTGCGCCGTGTGAGTTGTAAAAATGTGTGAATCATTAGACTTCTCACCGAATTGATACATGTCAGAGAGCTGCCTGCCATAGTAATAACAGACCATAATAGATCCTCTTATGTTTATATTGTACTTCCTTTCAGAGAAATAAGCTACAAATATACACATATTCGTTAGTATTTTTTCATATCGAAGTTGTTCATTATACCACTAAATCTGTTAAATTCGGCTGTTTTACGTTCATTTCCATGTTACGTATGTCTCTTGATATATTACTAACGCTTTTAACGCAAAACGCATACCAACTCTTTCGTTAATTACGTACAAAATAATTACAAAGAAACTTCAGTAATTCGGCGGCTTGCCCACCGCTAGGAGCGCTAGTGTCGTTGCAACTGTCAGTTGATAACAACTTTTACAGAAGTGAGTGTATCGACTGTGAATGATAGACTGTGGTTATATTGTGAGCTTTGTATAAGAGAGTAGTTTTTCGATTATGGAGGAAAAAATTGCTGTCGGTGATAATTCAACGGGAAGCCAAAAGAGGCGAAAGAAAAGCAAACATGCCCATTAATTTAAATCTAAGGCATTTAATGTTATTGCATAAGGAAAGAAAAAATAATGCTTAGTTATATATTTACCACCGTAATCGTTTTTATTTGTATATATTACAAATTATTGGATCAAAGCATATTAAGTCCAACACTTTTTTTTAATTTGAAGACCACAACAGGAAATTTATTTTACTTTTTCACGTACTTAGAATTACTTCTCAAATAAAACAACTATAAAATTTCTAAATACATGACATATTACTCAGATTATGAGTAATCAGTTTCTTGCTTCTACTATAATTTTTTTTTGGGGGGGGGGCGGGGGGGAGGGGCAATAATACGATTTGAAACGATGCTCCTCAAATATGAAATTTAAAAAAAACTCTCGGGTGGAAAGCATATCTCAGGACTAATATAAATTGGAGCTGCCGTTACGAGTAACTCACTTCTGGTTTCCGTCTCGAATGGTTTAGTCGTATTTGCCTACTGATGTAAGTGCTACGTAATCTATCTTTTTGTTGAATAATAACTGAAACTTATTTCAGAAATATTTTAAGATTATTTGCAGATGAGAACCTGTTCAAATCCGATCATTTTCTCTCTACAACTTGTATTGGTTTATGTAAATGCTCTCAAACGATATGGCTCGCGAAACAATTTATCGGAACAACCGTTAAATTGTGTGAAGTCGTTTTAGTTTACACCCATTGTTTCGAACTTGCTATTTTACTTTCTATCTGAAAACCAGTCCGATGCTATCCTAATTAAAATAATTAGAATATATCACGGTCAGTAAACCTTAAACAATAGTAACAGTCGAAAATCATTTTTGGCCATTTCGATGCAGAGCATTTTAGCCCTGATTTGCTGGTGAACAGATTAACACATCCACAGGTGCAAAATACATTTAATAGTCGTTTTCAGATCAATTAATAACTTTTTAAACATTTCTTTCTAAATGATTAACTGCAATTTCGTGCAACGATGGTCTCAGGTAATAATTATCTCTGCCACGGTGTAGTGGCCGGGCGTTCCAGGGCGCCTTCGGAGGTTCGAGTCCTCCCTCAGCCATGGGTGTATGTATTGTCCTTCGCATAAGTTAGTTTAAGTAGTCTGTAAGCCTAGGGACTAATGAGGAGAGTGTAAAGTACCATAGATTTACAAACGTTTGAAGTTTTGAACATTATTATCTTTGGAATATGCTCTCGGTTTGTGTGCGATAAATTTAAATATAAGAACTGATTTTTCTGAGTGAATAATATTACATAATGAATTCCAGATCCATTACTAAACTAATTTCAGTCTATAACTTTAGTTCAACATTTTTCTTCATGTGCGAATGGGACACCAAGTTTAATCTCGCGGAAAGAAAAGGAATTCGTTTACAAATATCGTTTCAAATTTTTCATGTAGAAGTAAATGAAATATATATATATATATATATATATATATATATATATATATATATATATATATATATATATATATATACAGGGTGAGTCATAAATGAGGAAAAATATTTCGTGCAAATTGTCACACACTGAGCTACAAACATAAATTCGTTATCAACATGTTCCTATGTCAATAAATGACAATGCAATTGAATGGTAAAAATATGGAAATGTAAAGTGGATTTTGGCTGTTACTGTGCATCGGCTTTGTCTAAGGGGACAGATTGGCAACAGGGCACAACGTGGGAGTGTTGTAGGTAGTCAAGCCGCTCATGCAGCCTCAAGTGATGGTCTGCGTGACACTGCGAGCGATGACAGCGCTCTCATCTATCTCGTACCGTTGTCGCTGGCCAGTATAATGTATCATTGCTAGCTGCCATAGGGAAAGGAACTTGTGCACTGTTGCCCTGTTGCCGATCTGTTCCCTTGGCCAATGTTGGCGCACAAAAGTTCACTTCATATTTCCAGATTTTTACCATTAAAGTGCATTGTCATTTATTGACATAGGATCATGCGGAAAACGAATTTATGATTGCAGCTCAGTGGGTGACAATTTGTATGCAACATTTTTCTTCATTATGAATCCTCCTGTATATATTATAATGAACAATTCAAATTACTTTAATTGAATTGAGCTGGTACGACTGAAACTTAGTTTACGTGCTCTAAAACTTGGCAATAATCAAGAGTATTGTGTGGAATGTAGGTTGACGTTGAAGTGGTTTGCAGACACCACTGCCGGATGTACATCTCCCAACTGAACACAAGTGGCGCATTACCCAACGTGCAAAGCGTCCTTTTCTGCATTTTGGAGCCCCTCTCGCTTCGCAATCCTTTCAGATGCCCCCATTTGCTCTTCGGACCGACTCCTCCTCGTTCGGCGACTCACTTTTGACCTAACATTGCTCTCTTTACCCATCTCCGCTCGTACCTTGTTTCGGAGACTATTTTGCCTCCCCCCTGTCTGTGACTGCCACAAACGACCCCATTAAACCGTAAAACGTCGCTCTCACAGAGTTGGAATAAAGGTAAAGAGCCATTAAATGAGCCACTAAGCTCGACAAATACGAATTCCGACACAAGTGCGAGGCGCACGCAGGTCGTCTTCAGGACGGCGGAGATCGCATGTCAACAAAGGGCTCGTCCGGCGGAGTTTCAGCGGCACCTCTGTCAGCCGTCTTCAGCACTCGATAGGGCCGGCAGACCCACTTTTGACCAAACATTGCTCTCTTCTCCTGGCGTCCGTCCTATTGACGCCACATCCTCCGCTCGTCACCTTGTTTCGGAGTCTATTCGGCCTCCTCCCCCTAGTTCCGTGACTGCCACACACGACCCCATTAAACCGTAAAACGTCGCTCTCACAGAGTTGGAATAGCGGTAAAGAGGCATTTAATGAGCCACTAAGCTCGGCAAATAGGAATTCCGACACAAGTGCGAGGCGCACGCAGGTCCTCTTCGGGATGGCGGCGATCGCATGTCAACCAAGGGCTCGGTGGGCGGTGTTTCGGCGGCACGTCTGTCAGCCCTCGTCAGAGCTCGTTATTGCTGGCAGACCCAATTTTGACCAACTATTGCTCTCTTTCCCTGGCGTCCGTCCTATTGACGCCCCATCCTCAGTTAGTCACCATGCTTCGGAGACTATTCGGCCTCCTTCCCCTAGTTCCGTGACTGCCACACACGACCCCATTAAACCGTAAAACGTCGCTCTCACAGAGTGTGAATAGCAGGAAAGAGCCATTTAATGAGCCACTAAGCTCGGCAAATACGAATTCCAACACAAGCGCTTGTTAGGGCCGGCAGACCCACTTTTGACCCAACATTGTTCTCTTTTCCTGGCGTCCGTCCTATTGACGCCCGATCCTCCCCTTGTCACCTTGTTTCGGAGCCTATTCGGCCTCCTCTCCCTGTCTTGTTCCGGACAGCCACACACGACCCCATTAAACCGTAAAACGTCGCTCTCACAGTGTTGGAATAACGGTAAAGAGCCATTTAATGAACCACTAAGTTTGGCAAATACGAATTCCGACACAAGTGCGAGGCGCAGGTCCTCTTCGGGATGGCAGCGATCACATGTCAACAAAGGGCTCGGCCGGCGGTGTTTCGGCGGCGCCTCTGTGAGCCGTCATCAGCGCTCGTTAGGGCCGGCAGACCCACTTTTGACCCAACATTGACGTCTTTCCCTGACGTCCATCCTATTGACGTCCCATCCTCCGCTCGTCACACAAGTGCGAGGCGCACGCAGTTGCTTTTAGGGACGGCGGCGATCGTATGTCAACAAAGGGCGCGGGCTGGCGGTGTTTCGGCAGCACCTCCTTCAGCCGTCGTCAGCACTCGTTAGGGCTGGTAGGGCTGGCAGACCCACTTTTGACCCAACATTGCTCTCTTTCGCTGGCGTCCCTCCTATTGACATCCCATCCTCTGCTCGTCACCTTTTCGGAGACTATTTGGCCTACCTGTCTATTTCCAGACTGCCACACACGACCCCATTAAACCGTAAAACGTCGCTCTCACAGTGTTGGAATAGCGCTAAAGCGCCATTTAATGAGCCACTAAGCTCGGCAAATACGAATTCCGACAGAAGTGCGAATCACAGGTCCTCTTCGGGATGGTGGCGATCGCATGTCAACAAAGGGCTCAGCCGGCGGTGTTTCGGCGGCACCTCTGTCAGACATCGTCAGCACTCGTTAGGGCCGTTAGACCCACGTTTGACCCAACGTTGCTCTCTTTTCCTGGCGTCCGTCCTGTTGACGCCCCATCCTCCGCTCGTCACCTTGTTTCGGAGCCTATTCGGCCTCCTCCCCCTAGTTCCGTGACTGCCACACACGACCCCATTAAACCGTAAAACGTCGCTCTCACAGAGTTGGAATAGCGGTAAAGAGGCATTTAATGAGCCACTAAGCTCGGCAAATAGGAATTCCGACACAAGTGCGAGGCGCACGCAGGTCCTCTTCGGGATGGCGGCGATCGCATGTCAACCAAGGGCTCGGTGGGCGGTGTTTCGGCGGCACGTCTGTGAGCCCTCGTCAGAGCTCGTTATTGCTGGCAGACCCAATTTTGACCAACTATTGCTCTCTTTCCCTGGCGTCCGTCCTATTGACGCCCCATCCTCAGTTAGTCACCCTGCTTCGGAGACTATTCGGCCTCCTTCCCCTAGTTCCGTGACTGCCACACACGACCCCATTAAACCGTAAAACGTCGCTCTCACAGAGTGTGAATAGCGGGAAAGAGCCATTTAATGAGCCACTAAGCTCGGCAAATACGAATTCCGACACAAGTGCGAGGTGTAGGTGCTCTTCGGGATGGCGGCGATCACATGTCAACAAAGGGCTCGCCGGGCGGTGTTTCGGCGGCGCCTCTGTCAGCCGTCGTCAGCGCTCGTTAAGGGCCGGCAGATGGCGGTCCGTTTCCATTAACTGCAGCCGGCGCCAAAGCCCCGTAATTAAAAAGCCGCGCGCCGGGGGCGGCTCTCGCCGGAGGCGGCATCGGCGGCGTCGGCGGCGGCGGCGGCGTCTGTGGTGTGGCGCGGCGCGGCGCGCTGTGGCCCACTCGGTATTGAGCGGCCGGCCGGCTGGGGGCGGCGGCGGGGGCGGCGGGGCGGGGGCGGCGGGGGCGGCGCGCGCGGCTGCGCCCGGGACCGCCGGCCGGCAGTCGCGCGACGGCTGCCGCCGGACACACAGCCGCAGCCGCTGAGGACATGGCCGCCCCCGGAGGCGGAGGCGGAGGCGCGGCCGGAGGCGGAGGCGGCGGAGGCGGCGGCGCCGTGGCCAGGGGCGGCGGCACGCTGCTCTGCCTGCTGCTGCTGGCGCTGCGAACAGGTCAGCACCCAGTCCACAGCCCACGGCGTCTGCCGTCAGCTGGCCGACCGCGTGCGCCGCCCCAGAGGACCCTCCCTAGTGCTCATGCGGATACCTGTACCACCCCCAGAACTATTACTTATCAGTGTCTTTAGTTACTCTTTTCCCAAGTGCTATGAACGTATGCGTGTTGTCTACTCAATTCTTTCCCATACGCCATCCTTCCAGTGATAGTCATTGCCAGCGAAACGTCAACAGAACTGTTAAAAGTGTGCTCTTCTGTAGTCAGTTCTAATATATCTTGTACAAAAACTTTCCTTCGTTCCCGTAAGTGGACTGTCCTCGCTGTTGTCTATTCAATTCTTTCCCATACGTCATCCTTGCAGTGATAGTCATTGCCAGCGAAACGTCAACAGAACTGTTAAAAGTGTGCTATTCTGTAGTCAGTTCTTATATATCTTGTACAAAAACCTTCCTTCATTCCCGTAGGTGGACTGTCCTCGTCGTGTCAACATGAAGATGAGTGCCTCGTCATCTCGATGTTTTTTCACAATATTTTCGCTATTTTAAAAAGAAGTATAAAAGGAAGACATTGTTGGGGCAATCCATAATTCTTTAATAAAAGGTTTCCAGACAAGATCGCTTTCTTCTTTTAATTATATGATCGATTTCCCGCCTAATAGTCAATATTGTGCTTCCCTTAAGTCAGTACTGAGATTGATTCTGAAGTGCCTCTAACGTAAACCCTGAAAAGGATGGATTATGTCATTTTATTATTGACATGTAAATTTTATTTGCGTGACACATTAATATGGATGTATACCTATGTGCTATATTAGCAATTGTTGTTATAGCAGTGATGTAAAAAAAAATTACGACAGGTCTGAAGATGACGTCTAGCACGCCGAAACCGGTCATATAATTAAAAAAAGAAAGCGATCTTGGCTGAAAACCTGTAATTAAGTATAAAAGGACTGCATGGACATACTAAAACTCTTCCATTTATCTCTTCATTCATGATGAATTTTACGTAATACGTCCTTACTAAAATGTAACATGTAACATGTATTCTTCTCTCGCTAAAAGTTATTACATAATAACTATCGCTTTAGGCAAACAAAATGCATGTGGAGACACATGTGTGCCTCAAACCGAACACTCTTTTCTGAAATATATAAACACGAATTACTAATATTAATAGATGCGAACGACCATCTTTAATTTTCATAAATGTATCAACGTATGGCTTAATGTCGAAATCGCGATGTATTTATGTGAATGATGACTAGTTTCGGCTCATGATTTTGTATTATTCTTGGGCATCAGTCACGTAATGTTTTTTAAAGGAATTCACCGCCATTTGGCTGAAATATTTTTTATTTCCACGACCCGGTTTTGGCCTTAGGCCATTATCTAATGATGAAACTATTCAAACAACACTGAATGAGTTTTGAGAAATTTTAGGATCCGAAGGTGGCACAGTAAGGAGTCTAAAATATTTTTAAAGGAATTCATCGCCATTTGAGTGAAATATAATTTCTTTCAACTACAAAGTTTCGGCCTAAGGCCATTATCAAGTGATGAAACTTCAGACAGGTTTTCTCTAAATCATTATTATAGCAATGAAATCGTTACGACAAGACGATAAGTCCATGTCATTAACAGGTACCACTTTTGTACACGCATGTTTATTTAAAATAATTATACAGAATATTCTGCACATATTCTGTATAACTATTTTAAATAAAAATGCGGGTACAAATGTGGTACCCATCTTAAGCTAATAACATGGACTTACCAACTTGTCCTAACGATTTTATTGCTATGATAATGATTTAGAGAAAACCTGTCTGAAGTTTCATCACTTGATATGGCCTAATGCCGAAACTTTGTCGTGGAAAGAAATTATATTTCACTCGAATGGTGATGAATTCCTTTAAAAATAGTTTAGTCTCCTTACTGTGCCACCTTCGGGTCATAAAATTTCTCAAAAGTCATTCAGTGTTTACGTTGCAAGATAATACATTGTGACGATGCGTAGCAGATTCCGAAGATTGCTCAGTAATAAGCAGAACATAGTATTTATGAAAGTCAAAACATTGCTATCTTGACATAGAGTTTTATATCCTTACTTGGTTTACGAATTATTTAACTAGTTCTAACTATTGTTCACATCTTAATTTGTGAAGTTTTCTGAAACAGGTCCTCAATTTATCTTCTTCCTGCACATTTCCGTGAGTCGATGTTTGCAGAAAGAGATGAAAGAAAGTGTTCCTCTACCTCAACGAATCTTTCAAATAATTTTACATAACTCTTAGCTCTTCACAATTCCTCCGGTCTTAGATACGCAGTTTTCTCAGAGAATTTACATCGTACGCGTATTGCAGCTCACCACCTCACCGGATGAATAGGCATATATCTCGCTACTTTTCAACATCTTTGGTGTTTACTGATATTTCTGTGATGATGACTCAAATTATTGGCTCTACTACATCTTGATCGTTAACACCAGAGATACTAAATACCTCAGTTAAATTTGTGATGTCAAATTATATATATTAGAAAAATCTATAAAATATAAAGTCTTCACAAATTCGTCATATCTGTAGATTCAGAAAACTTCCATTTGTGTACGACTTAAATTTCATACTACTAGCCCCTTTTAGTAGGTAAAATTGTTGTAATAAATTGTGCTATAACCAGAGCTTAGAATACGATTCTGGATATTATTACTAAAACGGTTATTTCAGTCTAATAATAACAATTTTTCAACAAGTGAAACCATATGAAGCACTTCCTATTAACTTATTCTGCGTTCTTTAGTACCTATTATCGTAAGAATAATTCTGTAGCCAATATTAATAAACGTTGATAAGGTGTCTGTGGACCATATCCAAATCTTCATCCCAGAAACGAGATTCGTTACGTAGAAATTTGAAAGAAGTATGAAGTACTTTTGTATTAGAAACACAGATTTCCCAAGAATGTTGAAATAGCATTTGTCTTACGAGTTTTTGGTGATAGTGTCTCTGGGGTTAAGCTACCAACACAGAAGGGGCTTTTACATTCCTTATTCTAGTGCTGAGCATCGAAGACCTCTACTAGTTAAATTTTATATGTTTATGACGGTAGGTTGCGAATTGTCCTGGCATAATTTATTTGAATGATGCACACCACACTAACATTTTTATTTTCTTAATGTTAATGAATTCTCACGGTCATCGCAACATAATCCATAGTGGGGTAACTTCTGTGAAAATTCAGAGGCTTACTCTATGAAATGAGCAGTTTCGTGATGTTTTTTCTTCTCAATACAGTCTTAAATTTCTTCCTTGCTTTCGCTTTGCTGTATGCGTATGAATATCTGAAAGTTATGTCACATTAAAGCGTAATTTTAGCGCAGTAATTGTGTTATTTTATAACGAATAGTTGCTGTTGATATTGGTCTATTTCTAATGAAAGAGAAAAAACAGTATTTAAAAGAAAAACAGTATGTAGGAAGTATCCATTCCGCACGCTAAGTGTCCGTATTATCGACTCCACTCGTTATGGAGAACGTGGTGACGACGGGTCTAATGTAAAATGTAAAAAAAAATCTGAGAATGCGATGGATAATTCAGATAATTTACGGCAGAGGATAAAAGCCACAGGGTGTTTCTCAGAAAGTTATTGATTTTCACTTTTTCTATAATGTAGTAACACTTTCATACTGGTGTTTACGTGAATAGCATTGTGTAACATTTCACTGCTGCTAATTGTCGTGTAGGTGAATTTATTTTTCACTTATATAATTTAGCCTAAAATGTCATCTGCTAATCCGAAAATGTTATGTAGTAATCTTATCGTTTCAAAACAAATTATGAGGAGATTTTAGCTGTCGGCATTTCCTTTGCGATGGCATTAAGCAGCAATATGTTGGATGAATGAGGAAACGGAAGGCGCATCCTTTTCGATGAAGAATATGCGACCTCCGATAAATGTAAATGAAGCGTTTCTTCCTAAAGTAATCAACAGTTTTGAAAATATTTGTGCAAAGTTTCCAACAATCTCCTAAGCACCCACTACAAATCTGTAACGCATTGTTAACTCCTTTATCGGTTGTAGACCTAACGTCGCCGACTGGTTGCCAAGTCACCCTAAGCGATATCGAGATATTTGGGTGTGGTATTGGGGGGCAGGGGGGGGGGGCAGTGTGTCAACACAACACACCTCCGGAGATTATTGTCGTCCGCTTACTCTTCGTTTCAAAACCACCCACCGAAGAAAAATCGCTGAAAAGGGCGACATTTGAAAGAAAAACGTCTAATCACCTACATAAGCGGAGGTAAAGAGTTCTTCAGAACTACAGGCTTTACCGTCTCGTATATGTTTTAAAATAATTCCAGTTGCAAATAGTGCAAGTGCAGATAAATGTGAAAGTCATGTAATTGTCAGTAGAAGAAGCCATATATGTAGAATACTAAATCATATTATCTACAGACGAATGGAGAAACTGATAGAATCTGACTTTGGATAAGGTCAGTTTAGATGTAGGACAAATGTAAGCCGCGATGTAGTAGCCGAGCGGTCTAAAGCACCTCGCTGCGGAGGTTCGCCGTGGAGGTTCGAGTCCTCCCTGGGGCATGGGTGTGTGTGTTTGTCCGTAGGTTAGTTTACCTAGGTTTAAGTAGTTTGTAAGCTACGGACTGATGACCACGCAGTTTGGTCCGATAAATTTACAGACATTTGAACATTTTGACAAATGTAAGAACGTGCGAAACAGTATTCACAATACGTCTTACCGTGGGAATAGGTAAAGGAACGGAAAACCCATTTTATTTTGTTTTTATTTTGTTTTTATTTTTTATTTTATTTATTTTTTACATTGACTGGAATACACTCCTTCAAATTATGAAGGCGGCGAGATACGATATAGGGACGTAAAGTTATTTATAGCTTGTATAAAAACTAGGTAGCAATTCTAAGAGTCGACGGGGATGAAACGGAAACAGTGATTGGAAAGGGAGTAAAGACAGGTTTGGAAGAGCAATTGAACGGAATTGACAGTTTCTTGAAAGGAGGTTGTATGATGTGACATTAACAAGAGCAAATCAAGGGTAATGGAATACAGCGTACGAAACTCAGGCGACGCTCAAAAATTAGATAAGATGACGAACAATAAAAGTAGCAGATGCGTTTTGTTATTTGGGTAGCATTACAACTTCGGATGGCGAAAGTAAAATGCAAATGTCAATGGCAAGTTGAGCATTTCCGAAGAAGAGAAATTTGTTGATATCCAAAATTAATTTAAATGAAGTCATTTCTGAAAACATTGTTCTAAGAGTGTGTTATTGTACGAGAATGAAACGTGGACAATAAATTCAGAAAAAAGGTGGTGGAGACTTTTGAAATGCGGGGCTATGGACGAATGCTGAAGATTAATGGGTAGATGGAGTAACTAATGAGGAGGTGGTGAACACATCTGGGGAGAAGAGAAGTTTTGGCGCCGGCCGCGGTGGCCGAGGTGACTGAGGCGCTCCAGTCACGGTCAGCACGGCCACTACGGTCGGGGGTTCGAATCCCCCCTCGGGCATGGATATTTGTGCCGTCCTAGTTCGTCAGTAGTTTATAAGTAGTTTGTAAGTTTAGGGACTGATGACCCCGTAGTTAAGTCCCATAAGCTTAACAAACAAAAACAACAAAAAGAAGTTTTGGCATACCTTGACTAAGAGATGGAATCATCCAAATTAGAAATATTTCAGTATCTCGCTTGTATCGGGCCACTGATTGGTGGGACACTTTCATGGAATCGTGAATTTAGCATTGCAGGGAAGTGTGTGGGTTAAAAATTGCAGAGGGAGATCGAAAGACTATATTGGAAGCAGATTCAAATGCATGTGGGTTGCAGTTCTTATAAGGAGATGAAAAGACTCGCTCATTGTAGAATAGGGTAGAGACCTGCATGAAACCAGTTTCCAGACTGAAGACCGCAACAATAACAGATGTTTTTCTTTCCAGCTCGTATTGCCTGTTACGTGTCTTTCTTACGAGACTTCATGTTGACGTTATTGCAATGAGACCACAGTTCTTCATGTACGTAAACAAAAAATAATTGTATAGTTAGTCACAAACGTCATATTCTACATATACGTCTATACTCTGAATTTAAAGGACATACTTAGCGCAATTTATATCTAGCAACACTGCCACTCTATCTTGCTTCCCTTACGATTTAACGCCGTAAAACGCGAATCGAATTACGTGGTAAAAATTACTGCCAGCAATCATGCAACTTAAGAATTAGAAATATTATAATATGTCGCCTGTATCGGGTCACTGAATTACATTCAAAAGCAAATTTGAAAATTTGTGCCGAACCGGGACTGCAATCTGGGTTTCACTCTTGGCCGCAAGTCGCCTTGATAAATTTATTTTATTTTATTTATTTATTTATTTATTTATTTTATTTAATCGCTTACATTGGTTCCTTGCGGATATGAGATCATATTTCGTCGTTGTTGATTGTCGATTTCTAAGCTCAGCTCTCGGGTTCCGTCCCTGTTGATTGTCGAGTTATTGGCTCAGCCCTCCATGTTTCGTCGTTGTTGATTGTCCAGTTATTGGCTCAGCAATTTTTCGTGTTTCGTCGTCGGTGATTGTCGAGTTATTAGCTCTACCCTCTTTCGTGTTCTGTCGTTGTTGATTGTTGAGCTATTGGCTCAGCACTCTTTCGTGTTTCGTTGTTGTTGATTGTCGAGTTATTAGCTCAGCTCTCTTCTTGTTTCGTCTTTGTTGATTGTCGAGTTATTGGCTCAGCACTCTTTCTTGTTTCGTCGTTGTTGATTGTCGAGTTATTAGCTCTGCCCTCTTTCGTGTTTCGTAGTTGTTCATTGTCAAGTTATTGGCTCAGCTCTCTTCTTGTTTCGTCTTTGTTGATTGTCGAGTGATTGGCTCAGCACTCTTTCTTGTTTCGTCGTTGTTGATTGCCGAGTTATTGACTCGGTCCTCATTCCGAGCGCGCTGTGCCAACGCGCCGGCCACGGTGGCCGAGGGGACTGCAGCGCGCCAGCCACGTTCTGCACGGCCACTACGGTCGGGAGTTCGAATCCCCCCTCGGGCATAGATATTTGTGCCGTCCTTAGTGTTAGCTAGTTCATAAGTAGTTTGTAAGCTTAGGGACTGATAACACCGTAGTTAAGTCCCATAAGCTACACAAACGTTTGAACATTTTTCGGCCAACGCGCCGGTAACGTTAGCCACAAGCATTTTATCGAGGCCTAATTACCAGCTGACCCACGACGCGCACATTGCTCCTTGTCTATTATTCCACCTGCTTGCAGCTTAACCTGTATTCGCGCAAAGTGTCGAGTTAAATTGAGCATCTGCACTGTAATGGTTCTGTCTGAGGCATACATATAAACAGATACAACTCCCTAGAATAAAGTTCTGTGAGTAGTCCTATTACATTAACGTTGTGAAGTATGAACTGCAATTACCTGACTATCCATTGAAATAATCACCTCCCATAACTATGCACCGCTGAGCTCTCCGATATTCGTCCTGGAAACTTTGCATGATGTCTTCCTTTGCTATGGTATACAATAACCTCGTCACGTCTCGTTGTATGTCAAGAATATAGTCAGGTCTTTCCTTTCGAAGCGAGTGTGAGTCGCGGCAATAGAAACAAGTGTGGAAGATGGAGCCACAGTGGAGTGGACGAACGTTCTAAAGCGTCTTACTGTGGAGCGCGCGGTTGCTCTCTGTTGGAGGTAAGAGTCCTCCTTCGGGCAAGGCTGTTCGTGTCGTCTTTAGCAGAAGTTACTTTAAATTAGTTTAAGTAGTTTGTAAACATAGGGACTGACGACAAGTGTAGATAAGTCCTTTAGATTTACAAACATTATTTGAGGATTGAGATCCGTCTTGTATAGTAGGTGTTCTAGTCGCACTACAACGATCGCCCACACACAGCCGATATCGTTGAACAGTTCTTAGCAAAGAAGGGGGTGGTCAAACTTGTATATCTAACATACTAAACAGATCTTAGTTCACCAGGTTTCTTCCTATTACCTCGATTCAGAGGAAAGAGACTAGACGGTATTCCTGACATACAGCGAAACGTGACGGAGCCTTTAAACACCATCGCAAAGGAAGATTTCTTGCAAAGTTTTCAGGACATGTATCGCAAAGCTCATCGGTACTTAGTTACGGGAAGTGAGTGTTTCCGACGAGAGAATGGTAACTGTAATTCATACCTTATTTACGTTGCATTCACCGACATTTACTGTCAGAGGTTTTATATGGCGTCTCTTCTTTCTTCATATAGGCACATGCTCTATAACCAGCAAATTAGCTAAAATTTATATAATTATGTTTCCTGCTTATATCGCAACCGCGTCGGCGAGGGAGAAACATCATGTCTCATTGTTCCAGAATGATACTGTCTCAAGGCATTGTCTTGCTTGGTTCTACTTCATCACCTCTATTAAACAAACATTCTCACTTAACAATCACCACAACAGGTGATATGAGAGCCACTTTTTTGGGTGAATTGCACGTCTATGAATGAATCACAGGCTGGCATCCGCGTTTTCTACTATTTTATTTTATACAACCATTCAGATTGAAGTAGCTACGGATTTTTTTTCAAAACTTGATCAAATGTTTGTAAACGTAAGGGAACAAACTGTTGAGGTCATCGGTTCCTCGACTTTCACAGTACTTAATCTAAGTTATACTTAGGACAATACACACACACACACACACACACACACACACACACACACACACACACACACATTTTCAAACCATAGGCCTTATTCCAACCGTAACAATACATTGCATGAAGCAAATCACTGATATAACCTGTACGTTGTCCACTGTTAATACATGATTACATTTAAATTTAAAATAGGTTAAAATATATGATGCGCTGGAGGTCCTTGAACTCATCATTTATTTTAACCTATTTTGAATTTCAATGTAATCATGTATTAAGAGTGGACAACGTACAGATTTTATCAGTCATTTGCTTCATGCGGTGTATTGTTACGGTTGGAATAAGGCCTATGGTTTGAAAATGGACGAACAAGTCCGAAACTAGTTACCAACTTCTAAATAGTGCAAACTGTGACGAAAAAATAAAAAATTACATGGTTTTCCTATATATATATATATATATATATATATATATATATATACCGTGACTGAGG
Source organism: Locusta migratoria (assembly GCA_026315105.1). Classification (NCBI taxonomy): domain Eukaryota; kingdom Metazoa; phylum Arthropoda; class Insecta; order Orthoptera; family Acrididae; genus Locusta; species Locusta migratoria. Next base: position 545,501,699 of record CM048747.1, on the reverse strand, counting down.
GAGCCTGTAACCTATGGCCGGAGTGTTCACGCTAGCCTTAGATTGCACGACATTTCCCGCGAGACTTACTTTCGTCAACAATTTGTTATTAGTTGAGTTATTGCACAATATGTGCATTTCCTCTGCTATAACTGCAAATGCCTGCTGTAGCATGGTGGATTGCGCTTTAGATTTCAGGGACCGATAACCTAGTAGTTTATTCCCTTCGAAACCCCCAAAACAAATAACAGCAATTCCTCTCCTGAGATAACTGAATGCAGAATAACCTCGTTTATCCGACTCATTTATCAGTATTTACGGTTTATCCGGATATTGTTAATTATCTATTTTTATTTGTTTTATTCGTAACTGTGTAGTGTGGAGTTATTACTGCAGTACGGTGCACTGTATCCACCGTTGCTGTATTGGCACCGCAGGCAACAAATAGATCGTACGTGCCACGGTTTCAGTTACATTTACTACAGTCATTGCTGATCTGTTCCTAACCAGTATTGTGCTTTAGCGAAATGAGAGAAATGGATTCGAAACGGAAGGAAGTTTTTTGTGTCCCAGCCTCGTCGCCGCTTTTGTGTCTCGTTTCCGTCGTAGGTGTCGGTGGCCGAGTAGAAAGACCGACCCAGGAATAAGGGATGCACGCTTGTGCAGGTAGGAGGTGACCAGCCAGTGGGACAGCAGAAACTAGAAACACTAGAGTAAATTAGAACGAGATATATATTTCTTAGAGACTTAGTAATACTTAACTTTTACATGGCTCAGTACTGCAGATTGCTGATACATAGTTGAGCTAGAGGCCTGCCTAGTGCCTATCCGATAGCGAAGTCTTCACTGGTGCCTATCTGATTCTGAAGTGTTAACTGGTTCCTATCTCAGTCCCAAGTGAACGATGTCGTTCAGTGGTGGCCACGAGCGGAGTTGCAGCAGAGGGCGCTCGTGGCTGACGTCGCAAGAACGCCGCGCCGTGCGTGCATGGCGGCGCACGGCCCTAGGAGGTGGCGCGCACTTTGTACTTGTGCGACACCACAAAGTTGTTGTTTCGACGGACAAAAAGTTGGAACAAGTAAACAGAATAGACAAAGAGAATTGTTGAAAAACATAGCCGCATAATTTGGTGTACGGACATCAACTGTATGACTGAAAAAATAACCGAAAGAGGTTTAAGACGTCTGCTTTAAAGCGATGACTAATGATAGTTTGCTGAATCGCGGGGCAATTATGTAAGCAATAAATGGCACACTGCATGAAACATTATTCGTTTAGATCAGTGTGAAAAAAGAGTATGAACTGCTAATACCCGGTACAACTATGCAGGGAAAGGCGGTAAGCACCAAGCTACCCGATGGTGATCCTATCTTCACTGCCAGCCAAGGTTGCATGGGAAGATGTAGATCTGATCATGGAATACGTCAGCTGTTAGTGACGAGGTAAACGTTTCCGTTGGATACAGAAACTGCAGAAAACTTCAGTAAAGAATATTATGAAATTATATCCTCCGAAAAGTTTATCCCACATTAGATTAATAATGCCGACGAATCCGGACCCTTTTCTTTTACCGAATGCTACCTGATAAGACGCTGGCTTCTAAAGTATATGACACATAAAGGGTTACAAGAGTTTTAAAGTCTAAGTTACATAACTGGCTTGTTTTTCTTTTCAGTGTAATGTTTCAGGATTACATCCGGTCCCACCTGGCCAGGATAAACGAGGCTTTTGTGTATTTACGTTCACGATTAACTACCAATCCCTACAGAACCAATCAATTCTTAGCACACCTTAGTACGTCCTCTACAATTCTAATGTTACCGAGGTCTTACAAACTGTCGCACGGTATGCAAAAACTTATTTTTCAATGGCTCATTTATTCATACATAACGGTCCTATCACATCGCTTGGGTGTATTCCTGCAGTTGTATTTACATCTTAAGATCTTGTCTCGTTTATGTGTTCATATACGTGAGTTCTCCATTCAAGTACGTCGCGAATTCAGAGACAAATTAGATCCGATACTCGTACTATAGAACACATTACGGTTTCTATCACAAGTGGATAATTGAATAAACGGCTCTTGATTATTTCTACCGTTGTATCTGGTCTTTCGTCGTTATTGGCAATTGCGACGTGGATTTATGTGCAATATTCCATGCATTTCTCAGCAGACTAGGATTCGCTCATATTACCGGATGATCAAAAAGTCGGAATAAATCTGAAAAATTAAAAACACGGAATGATGTAGATAGAGTGGTAAAAATTGACACACATGCTTGGAATGACATGGGGATTTATTATAACAAGGAAAGAAAAAAGCTCAAAAATTGTCTGACAGATGGCGCTTGACAGTAAAACGTCAGTGACTGCTAACCGTGAGAGGTACGCCGATATGTTACAGAATCGCATCATCCCCAACCTGGCTGATAAACACCTCCTGGAACGTACGAATTTTATGCACGATGGCGCTCCACCCCATACTGCTAGACGCGTGTAAGATCTCTTGCGCGCGTCGTTTGGTGATGATCCTGTGCTCAGCCGCCACTTTCGTCAAGCTTGGGCTCCCAGGTCCCCAGACATTAGCCCGTGCGATTTTTGGCTTTGGGTTTACCTGAAGTCGAAAGTGTATACCGATCGCCCGACATCTCTAGGGATGCTGGAAGACAACATCCGACGGCAATGCCTCAACATAACTCAGGTCATGCTTTACATTGTGTTCACAACATTATTCCACCACTACAGCTATTGTTGAGGAATGATGGTGAACATATTGAGCATTTCCTGTAAAGAACATCATCTTTTACTTTGTCTTAATTTGTTATGCTAATTATTGCTTTTCTGATCAGATAAAGCGCCATCTGTTTTTTCATAATTTATTTATTTTGTTATAATAAAACCCCATGTCATTCCAAGTATGTGTGTCAATTTTTACCTCTCTATCCACAATATTCCGTGACTTATTAAGTTTTCAAATTTATACTGAGTTTTTGTTCACCCAGTATTTACCGTATTTACCCGCCATTTTTCAATTGTCTTGTGAAATTGGGGAGGATACTATAGGCGCAAACTTATCGGTTGTTTCGGAAGGGGCCAAATTAGTTAATCATTTTATCACACTTTTATATGAAATGCCTCTTTTATTAAAGCTTTATTTTTATACAAGAAATATGTTATTCAATTATTCGTTTGAAACTCGAGAGCTCTTGACTTAAACGATGCCGTTAAGTTAATTCTCCGATCGCAAGTAACCATTTTTTATGTTGTTCACAGTATACATATGAATTCAACACAAACTGCGGGAAAATGCAATCCAGGTGATACTGAAAGGAGAATGATGTGTGGGGTAGTCAGCTGTGGTTAGAGTTATGTTGCAAAAATACCATAGTTACAGAAGTCAGCAGCAGGCAATATTGTCGATTTTCCAGTAAATTAGTGCTGCCCAACTTAACGTAACTAACAAATTAAAGAATTTTCGAAATTTTTTTAAATTTCGTCATTTGACGTAAAACATTTCTTTTTGGGAGGGGAGGGGGAGATGCCTGTAGGTGGTGAGGTATTATAGCCGAGTGAATACGGTAATCGCACTCCGTTCAAATTTTTATAATCTGTCTGCTGCGTTGATTAACTCTAGTTTTTCAATATCGTTCATACAGCTGTGTCCATATTTTTCACTTCGCTTCCTTTTATCGATATAAATCGTTCACATCACTGACTCCAGTTAAAAATCATTATTTTGTTATAGGCTATTAAAGTTGCACATTCAATGAAACACAGGTCTTTAATTTTGCCGGCTGTGGTGGCCGAGGAGACTGAGGCGCTTCAGTCACGGTCTGCACGGCCACTACGGTCGGGGGTTAATCCCCCCTCGGGCATGGATATTTGTGCCGTCCTTAGTCTTAGCTAGTTCATAAGTAGTTTGTAAGCTTAGGGACTGATGACCCCGTAGTTAAGTCCCATAAGTTCTACAAACATTTGTACATTCCTTTCATTTTACTGCAGTAACGGAAGTTTTACAAGGTGATATTATGTGTAGAACTGTGTAAATAGTCGTACGTCAGTTACCTTGTGTCCACACCACGTGCGATAAAACTGAGAATACAACTGCCAATATGTGCAATGTGATATTTATACGACATTCTACGTATTTCAATAAAAGACTCTCGACTGCACATCATGTAACCGATCAGTCATATTACTTACCGTACGTTCGCTACTTACCATATCTTATTATTAATGAATACAAAAGAACAAAAATTCCATACTTATGCTTTGTTAATAACTTACTCATTTTTGCATTATATCCATCCTCTGTGCCTATGACTCGTATGTCAATTTTTCAGCTAAGATGAATCATTTGTCAATGTGTTCTGAGTTATAGGCGAACGGCCGTGGTGCAGTGAATATAATTTCTGTAGAGAAATTACCGTAGTTAAGTACTTTCGGGCTCGGCTACCACTTGAGTGGATCACAGTGAATGTTTGCCGCGTTTCTGGCAAGTGGTGTGTACTCAGCCCTTGTGATCATAATTCAGGAGCTCAGTGTTTAATTTCAACCGGAACGCGTTTCGTCACCTTCCGGGAATAATTTTTCTCTTTAACAGGTTGGCACTGTACATTCGAAATAATTCACTTGTATTAAAACGTAAACATAATTTTCCACTGTGGCAGCACAAGTGGACGTGACAATGTGTCGCCAAGTGAAGCGACAGGCAGGGGCATATACGCGACGTATTGCGTGTGTGTGTGTGTGTGTGTGTGTGTGTGTGTGTGTGTGCGTGTGTGTGCGTGTTTGTGAATGTGTGCGCGCGCGTACTTATGTACGGTACATACAAGACAATTTGAGCTTAAATCCAAAGTTGTTATCGATACATATCGCCTTTTATTTACGAGTGCCAACAACCTCAGCGATGTAATAGAAGGGCGATGTCTCATGTTATGTGCGTCAGTGAGAAATAAATAACGTAAGATGATTTTGAATATGATTATCTGTATAATGTGCTTTCATGTAATATTTTATATTCAGTCTCGTAATTTATGTCGTATTTTCTGCGTATTGATCATGCATGACTAAAATATGGTAGCCGTCGAGCAGGTATGTTCTATTGCCCATGGCACTTTTGACATTTCAGTTTGTACCTGCTTCTTACCCTTGTTAGATTATGGACGACCCTCAACTTATCTTGTTTTACCTATTCGCTAGAGGGTGGTGGAGGGGGTGGGCTTCCAAACGGGGCAATTTTTATTTCTAAGGCATAACGGAGGTGCGTTATATGTTTCACTCATAAATCTGTCTGTCAGCCCCATTATAGTTCTTAAAAAAATGTTCCCATTTTAAAGCAATTTTCTTTATTTGAAGCCTTTTTCAATCGTGATGGGCCGCGAGGGAGTAGCCGTGCCGTCTGGAGCGCCATGTTCCGGATCGCGCGGCCTCCCGCGTCGTAGGTTCGAATCTTCCCTCGGGAATGGGTGTTTGTACCGTTTTTAACATAAGTTAGTTCATAAGCAGTTTGTAAGTTTAGGGACTGATGACGCCGCAGTTAAGTCCAATGAGGTATACAATCGTGGTGGTTCTTAGGTATATTTCATAGAAGGTGCGATACAACGATTATCTGCTACGGTAAAAAAAAAAAAAAAAAAAAAAAAAAAAAAAAAAAAAAAAAAAAAAAACGAATTAACGTTTAGTGGAGATGCGGGAAATCGGAATTGTACGAGACACAGCACAGAGCAACTACAAAGCAACTGTTCTAACGATACGAATGGATGCAGTTGAAAACATGAAAACTACCGACTTGTACATGCAATAAGTATACTAGTCGATTCAACATCCTTATTCTAAATATAGTGACATAAATGCTAATGGTGAAATGAAATTGTGATGGATACTATGAGCTGAGTATGGTGAAACATAAAGAAGTATTTTGTTACGACTGGAATGAATCACTTTCAGATTTTAAAATGTCTCATAATTGTATAGTTGAACTGTACACTGTTTATTTTAAAAATAGATATTGTAACAAATGTTACTGGCGTAATTGTGGATTTCTCACGGGGTCCGTGTATTGTTCATTATAGGAAATACGCGTTCTGACGACGCATTTGTGGTAGGCAGGCAAAGAATACATTCTACAATGTTACCAACATTACGATCATCAGTATTATACTCATCAAGATTTCCTACTATTTCACCCCATATTAAATGTGTAGGTTTGAGACGTGCATTCACCTACAATAATTTGATTCAAAGATCGAAATTCTGCACAAGAACAACTCAAACATCATTTGACTGTTCGTGCAGTAACGACTTTCATCCACTTTCAAACCACACAAAAAGCAGAAAATCAGTTGCATAATGTGTGACTTTCGTTTTCGCCAACATTTGTTCGTAATATTACTACTATCGGATATTTTACGTAACTCATCGGCGCGAGCGATCTTCATGTCTGCAATGACTGCGGACGACATCTGTGACAGACTCTGCACTATCAACGAAACTTGATTCTTCCGCAAAAAGTGTCTTGAGTAGGCCTATATAAGTCCCATTTCTCATGAACTGAGCACTTACTAATATCCCTTGAATAAGACAATATTCGGGTATCGCAGGATGATTCTCAGGGTAATACTGAAATGTAGGAAATTGTTTAGATTAACCTCTCGGCGGGTCGCAGTATAAGACTTTAAAAAAAAAAAAAAAAAAAAAAAAAAAAAAAAAAAAAAAAAAAACTCAGTATCCTGCGAAATGCAGGGCATCTGGTCGATTGAGACATAGCGACTGTTCAAGAAAACCAACACATTCCTCCGTATCGTATGCGTAGACGCCATAGGGCTGAAGATGACACGTTCGCACTGATTTTAGATTTAGTATTATAAGCAATTAGTGAAGTACAATATTAGAAGTGGGTACATTCTTTAAACCACAAAGGAAAGTATGTGGTTAGGACGTTTTCCACAGCCATTCTTTACTTATAGAATTGCATTTTATTCACTTATTTGCGAATGCTTTGCTCACTCATATCATCATCATCACATGAGAAGTTGCATTAATGGCGCACGCAAATTAATTATCATCAGATGACTGAAAAACTTTTTTTTCGATAATTTTTTTCCTATTAATCGATCACCTTTTCCTACTTTGATTACGGTTTGAGACAGCGAATAAGGTCGAGAATAGAAGAATAATATACAGTTGATGGTAAATGCAGATACTTTGAACGCCGAGGAAACATTCCTTTTTATTAGCCTCATTTGTTAGAGTTATTTCGTGTGCCCTAACTATGCAGACGGTAATCACCGAAATGATGCGCATACGTACACTCCTAAAATGTATTACACTAGTATTTCAGACAACAACAAGTTTAGCTGGCATATAGTTTCAGATATTGCCATCACTTCGTTATTGACTCAGTGGTTTGATATATAAGGTGGGACAAGATAGCGCACTCAAGTTTCCACTAACGATGTATTGGATAAAACTAAACAAATTGCACTAATATTTCAACTGGCAATTTATCTGACTGTTGCCTCTTATAATAACACAGTCATAAACGGACAAAAAAGACTAAAATATAATTCATATTTATCTATGAAAGTACCGCAAATGCGTAAGATTACCCATTAGTCGGGTAAGAGTGCGTTTTTAGTGGGGTAAACAGTCGCATTTTTAAAAAAGAAGTGCCATTTAATTCTTCTTGCTTTTTATTTTATTGCCGCGGTGTAGTAGTCGAGCGGTCTAAAGCGCCTCGCTGTGGAGCGCGCCGTTGCTCGCCGTGGAGGTTCGAGTCCTCCCTGGGGCATGGGTGTGTGTGTTTGTCCTTAGGTTAGTTTACCTAGGTTTAAGTAGTTTGTAAGCTACGTTCTGACGACCACGCAGTTTGGTCCGATAGATTTAAAAAAAATAAAAATAAAAATATTTTATTTATCGCTATAATTCACATTATGTTCCTTAGGAAATAATAGCGACTCATGAACAATTATGCGGCTTGTGAAAGAGAATCAGTGGAAATTTTTTTTTTATTGAAGTGAATCTTGATGACGAGAACAGGATTCAGCCGACATTTCTGACATTTTAGACATTCTTCTGTTAGTGGTGAGTTGCACTTTCCAGTACAGCCATGACAGTGACAAATTTTTAGAATTTTTGCCGACGTTGTAAGTTTCACTTATCTCTTTAGGTTCTTTATTACTTGCTCCCTTAGATGGTATTCCATTTGCTTTCTGAGTGTGATCCCAGAGTTCATTTCTGATTTATTGCTTTTCTTCTGTCCTTTTTTTTTCTGTGGTGTTTTCATTTTATCTCTTTTTAAGTATGCTATCAGCGATCATATGGCCTTATATATTCATAAACATTTCTAACTTCACATCAACGAAAAACCTGATTATTATGAAGCATAGGGTAAAATCACGCACTGCGAAGATTCACCGCACCAGAAGAAATGTTCAAATCTTTGTAAATTTAGTGGACTTAATTCCGCTGGTCATCAGCTCTTACAAAACTTAAACTAATTTATGCTAAAGACAATACAAATACCCATGCCCGAGGAAGGACTCGAACCTCTAACGGCGAGCACCGCGCGCTACGCAGCAAGGCGCCGAGAACCCATGGACACTCCACCATGGCACCGCAACAGAACATCATTACATAAATACGCTATCACGAAAATTGTGGTACAGATTACTATTTATTCGTACAAGAAGGTCAATGAAAGTTTCATAATTCGAAAGATTGTTTGTCGTAGATTTCAAGAAATATAATTATTATGTGTGCATTTAGCCATTAAAAGTGGTAAAAGGAAGTAGTAATTTTCCTAACTACAGCTTGGGTCAAGTTCTACATTCTCCAACAATCAGCTCACTGATTGGCTATTCGCCTCGACCAGAGACTCTGTAATGCAGCGCATCTGCAGTATTAAAATAACGTATTAAAATAAGTGAAAATCGAAACATGGAGTGCTCCCACCTCACTTTCTTGTGCCGTTCAAAAGCTTCATTTTCGCAGTGATTAAGAGTGGTTAAAGGAAATGGATGTTTTCATATGAATGCCGATATAAAGCATGCTGCGCCGGGAGAGGCATCTAGCGGTGCTCGGGTGGAAATAGGAAGTCGACATGTTGTCAGCTCTGGAATTCTTAAGCCGTCTTCAGTCACAATAATTATATTGTTTTTATTGCCCGATGCGTTCGGAGTTATAACTCCATTTCCGATGACTTTATTAATGTATTTTTGTGTTACATCTGCTTCAGTTTTTCACCTAACGGTAGAAGAACGACACAGTTGTTAGTTTTTGGCGAGAAAGTTGCCACAGGCGTTAATGCAAGGATCTTATAACAAACATACAGTGAAGTATTGTGCATTGTTACCTGCATTTGTCGGGATGAAATTATCTCCTGCATTGGTGAAATAACATCCGCATTTTCATACAATTTTACAACACATTTTTGCAACTGGTAGGTTTATGCCGGTACTGTACACATCAACGTCATCACGTTAAAGGTATGGAGTATTGAAGCTATAGTTACAATCATTAGTTTTGATAAACAAAGTAGGTTAACAAAATGACAAAATAAAATAAAAAACATTTTTCAGATGTGTACATTAGCCATATTCAGCTTAAACTTTGAGAACCTTATTGTACAAAATAACCCGAAAAATGAACTGTTTATTTTACCAAATGTTTTAGTGGTTTGCCTGAATTGTTGAAAGATTGTTATATTATGTCTATAAGCAAGATAAACATTAATCGACACCAAAATTACTTCTGGTAGTGGGGCGGGATTTAGGAGATGTAGACAGAGAGAGGGGAGAGAGAGAGAGATAGAGAGAGAGAGAGAGAGACAGACAGAGAGAGAGAGAGAGAGAGAGAGAAACAGAGAGAGAGAGTATTTTTGTTTAAATACTTCAGAGAATAAACAGCAAAACAGCATAATAAATAAATAAATAAATAGAAGAAAAAAAATCTGTGAAATCGGTCGAGCCGTTCTCATTTTATGGCGCTACCAATGAATATAGGATCCATTTTTACGTTGCAAAGTACCTTCCCCCATGCACCGTATGAAACGTCAGGTAAACGGTGACGTTCCTCTAGTTTTGAAAGTCAAACATGCGAAATTTCGTGATAATCAGAATGAAACTGTAGATTTCGTGAGTCTATAGGAAACGTATGCTCCGCCCTGCACCTATCACAAAATATTTTCATAGCTGACGATTTACGTATAAACTATACTTCTGCCAAATTTCAGCTACATAGGTGAAGTAGTTTTCGAGATTTCGTGTTTAGTGAGTGAGTGAGTGTCATTTCGCTTTTATATAGATGGAAGTTAAGAAAACAGATTGCTTAATTTTGGATGCAAGAGAACTAAGGGAGACTTGCAGACAAAAATAAATAGTGACACGCAAATCTGTAATTCTAACTTTACTTCATACAAGTTCATGCCTGATGCGACACTTTTACAACATCTACAGCAAAACTGTTGTGAGCGGTAGACTTCTTTCCGTTTCATAATTTAGTGGGGAGGGGTGGGGTCAGTTACAGAATGCTTCATAAACGTCCGACATTACATGCAACCTTTTTTGCAGGTACATAACTACTCCCATTTTCCAATAATTGACGCATAAATCTGGGTATTCTCACGCGGTGGCCGCTCATTATTTATGACGTCATATCTCCTGAGCCGTGTGTCGTGCTCTTTTGTTTTTCGGTCTGGAACCTTCGTGGGCGTACAGTGAACAGTTCACCATCAGTTCTCCATATATATATATATATATATATATATATATATATATATATATATATATATATATATTTGTGTGTGTGTGACACTTTCTTTCTCTGCTAAGGTTATCTGACTGTCCTAATATATCTTCTTTACATTCGAAGTAATTTCCACAGCACATTGTACGAAAACTAAAAGCAGGCGTTGATTTAGAAGAACTCTTCTGTAAATATGTCCGAGGTTGCTAGATTTGGTATCAGCGTTTCTCTAACAGATGCTGAATTTGTTAATTTTGCGATCACAGTTAATTAGCCTAATATACCTGAGTTTTCTTCTTGGTAGCAGTGTATTTCATGCTGTATGAGTGATTGTGAAGCAGTTTTTACTTGAGCGTTGACAGTACAACTGAAGTGAATTGTCAGATTGCTACTGTCAATAATAGACATTCATTTATTTGTCCACAGAGGGCACATGAACAGCGTATCAGTATTTTTAAAGCTCACAGTCACTTTTTATATTGGATTTTCATGAGTGACGTCTTTAACAATTCTATCTCCCAGGTAATAAGGAAATGTCTGCAGGCATCAGTCATTTTTGTTCCCAGCCAAACTTTACAAGTATCAACCCAGCAGCCACTGACTCTAGTAGTTCCTTATTTGCGATTTATCGACAATACAGCATTTAAAAATTATTACTTGCTGTTAAATAGCACTTGAAAGTTAGCGGTTATTTAGAAACTGCTCAGCAGTCTTGCCATTAAATATTTTTGGGTCGTTCGACAAGGCCATGATATTGAATGCCAATACAAGCATTTCGTCTTTCTCTAAATAACTGCGATCTTTATTTCGTAACATTTCACTGATTTAAATATAATCTATTTACAATTTTAATCGTCAAAACAACACCTTTTATTTGCTGTTTTTCTCATTACTTCCTTTTATTCGTTTTTTCGTTTGGGAACTACAGCTTGATAATTTTATGTGTTTTAAATTTACCTTATTTGAGCACTGTCATTGCAATTTTTGTTGCTTATTTGCCTGACTTCTGTATTATCTTGAAACTTCGTTTGATTTATATCTTCATTTGTGTCGTTTTGGCCTTGCTGCGAGACGAGTATAAGCTTTAAACGGCGTTTTAACGATATCCATGGAAAAATGTGCGATCCTAATTAAAAATAAACTTTTTACGCCATTGCTGTCATTATATACTGATATAGTTCGAAATGTTACAATAGGTAACCAAAATCTTTTTACAATCATGTGGTCAATGATTCAAAATCAAAACTTAGCGCAGTCCGTTAAATGATGCAGCAAGGGATTTGAAATAGAGCAAATTTTATTTGAACCATTTGATTCGTTTTAATAACTGATAAGATTCACTTCGATAACGAAGAAAGATAAACTGGATTTTATTCGATGGGGCCATTTAAAGAACCGTTACGTTACGGCGGACTTTGATATACTGGTGCCGTATTTTCAAAGCTATGGTCAACAGAAAGACCTACTTACTTTTTTGCAGGGTGTGACACTCTGAATTCTGACCTAAAGCACCATGTAGGTAGATTCACAAAGTCGGTTCCTCTCCTTGTGAATTCTACCTGTTCGGAAGGTAGAAAAGTTCCTTCCACAGCCAGTGTTCGAGCCTTCCGGTCCCTGATCGCTTTTAAAAGCCTTAGCGACGTCACCCTACGACTTACTGACAAACGAAACGCAACTAAATCATTATTTGCAATAGGATTTAACGTCAATGTCAATTTTAATCTCTCTCACACACAGCAGTTGTCTTTGCAGCAGATGTTTTGTATGTATTTTACTCATTTGTTTACAGTTATGCAGAGTTTCTGTTAATCATAGTTGCCTATTTCCATTAGTTTACTTTGGTGTCACAGTTATCGGCATGACTCAATGTACTCTAAGTTGATTTTGTAACCTGCGGATTTTGCGTCCCTAATTCGTCTTGAAGAAAAGGAAAACGGTAGATGGCATGAGAATGTTTTTTGAGACTAAATTATCAATTAGTGGATTGTAGGAACCTAAATAGACGTTGATCGTCTTATACATTGTCAGATTGCTTCAGTTTCTAAGATGTAAAACAAAAAATAACAATTAAAGAGAACAATCCTGGAACAGGACGTCATGACGGTTTACTGTTAGAATAAATATGAGACCACAGTCACTTTCTTCGATATGTAGGTTCAATCAGCCCGTGAGAAAAAAGGAGTTGAGGTTTTTTTTTTTTTTTTTTTTTTTTGTTTTTTGTTTTTTTTTTTTTTTTTTCCCCTAGAAATTTTTTCGTCCCATTATAAGAAATACGCTAAGGCGCGTGTAACTAAGTTTGCATTTTCATATGTATGGGATTCGCTTACTATTAAAAAATATGAGACAGATTTAGTCTTTCATTTAAATAATTGAAGGTAATTAACTGTATTTTGTTACAAAGATATATGTTTGTTTCTAATTTTTCGTTTTCGTATCACTACCAAGTAAGAAGTGGATAACGTCAGTAAGTTTCTATAGAAACATGCCTTTTGAAGTGGAGAAATTAACAACAGCACGAAATATCTGGTCGTAACTTATCACGCCAGAAATAAATAAATAAATAAAATAAATAAATAGAAAAATGAATTGCTGATCGTTCGTCTCGCTAAAACTCGAGAACGGCTGAACCGATTTGGCTAATTTTAGTCTTTAAATATTCGCGTAAGTCCAGGAAAGATTTAAACGGTTAGAAAATATAGAAAAGTTGTCGGGAAAAGAGAAAAATCTGGAAAAACTGAAAGGGCTTATTCCAGTGAGCTATCAATAACGTTCGTCCAATTGCGATAAAATTTTGTACATTTCATGTTGAAGGTTCGGTACAAATAAAAATTTGAAAAGCCGCCCAGATAGTAAGAAAATTTAGGAAAAACCGAAAGCGATTTTTATATGAATAAAAATCAATTTCCACATGGTTGTAAGAGCATCACTTGAGTACAGCTTGACAGGACAAGGTTTGTATGCAATAAATATTTTTGGAAAATCTACCAGAAAATTGGAAAATTTGAGAAAAACTAATGGTGCATTTTTCAATGTGTTTTTGATTGAATTCAGCTCTATAACTGACTATTCGCACGAAGGAGAAGGGTAATTATTCATTTATCTTCATATTTTTTTCTTTTTTTGTTCATTATGGTCTTCGAAAAGTTCTCAGGGAAAAAATAGGGACATTTAAAAAGAAAGTCGCAAAATTCGAACCAAGTTCATTTCTCAATGTACTCAACACTATAATTTCAGAACCGTTCACCCTATTACGATAAAATTTTGATCATTTGACATTCACCAACAGATGAAGGTTCTTATGCCCTAAAAATTTGGGAAAGTTATCCGGAAAATTGGATAATTGGAATACTTTATCACCGTTTAAACCTTCCCTGAACTTTCACGAATGTGACATGAACAATATCCTGGACGTGTGTGCGTGATTTGCCCACTCTTTCCGCCCACTATCGAGCCGATACTTAGACTATCTGATGATGCCTTTATAACGCTACTGGGTCTAAAATACTTATGATTTTAATTAATATGGTTTATGTTAAGAGGTAAGTGATACGAAGTTCACGGGGTCATCTAGTGAAAATCAAATAAAAGAAATAAAGAAAAATATAAAAAATCAGACCAAGTAGCCTATTTAGAATTTGTGTTAAGCATCAAACATGCTAAATCTGATGAATGCCTCTTACTTGGTACAGTGTTAAGAGGAAAATTATAATGTTACTGACAAAGCCATTACTGTAGTGCCACAGACACATTTAAAAGGAATCATGACAGAGGGTCTAACGTCTAATACGATGTATATAACAACAAAAACTTGTTTCCTTTCTTCTCTATGAGGATATACCTTGAGCAAAACACTGGTCGCCATTATCATACACATACATGTTTCTCTACAGTTGTATTATCATCCGTGGGACTTTCTATTGTTTTAAATTGAAAGGCAGAATTTTTTTAGCTTGTACAGGTTATATGAAGTCGTATTCTTAAGTAGACATATTGTTGTACGAATATCTAAATAACATTACGAACATAAAATGACTTATTCAAACTAAAATATTTCTGCTGTTCAGTTTAAAGGAATGAAAAGACCCAATAAAGGTGCTACAATTTTAGCCAAACATGTATCGGAGTGGAAATAAGAACCAGTGTTTGGTGGAAGACATATCCTCATAGCTAAGAAACGAAATATCTATAAAGCGAAAACGGAACAACATGAAGACAGAATGCAACCCAGATCACGTTCAGTGTAACTATAGAACTACAAATAGTTCCGACTAACAACTGATAGTATGTGCTCAGTAGAGTTATATCTGGGGTATTACCGCAACTCTCATATCAACGATGCGTTTGACGTTGTTGGCGGCAGGTCTACAAAGTGAAAGCGCTGACAATGTTGACACTAGGTGAATAACATCTCTTTCAGAATATGATGTGATAATATTCGAATTTATGGTAATCAATTGTGTAACGTATATTTAAATCTGTTCCTTGAGCGTTGTTCACGGTTTGTGATTGGTACTTGGCTGAATTTAAACAACTTCCAATGGAATCGCCTCCGCAGCCTGGTGTCCGATTTCACGGTAAGTCGTAAATTTCATCCACTCTGGGCCCGGGTGTTGCGTTGTCAGTATCATCATTTTGTCATCATCGACACGTGAGTCGCAGAACTGATATCAAATAAACACATGCATTAGCAGAAGGGGATTCCCCGGATATTCAGTACGCTACGATCATTTACATATCATTTACAACGGGTTTAACGCGCTGTCCTTCTCTTCGTAATGCAACACAATTAAGTATACTTACAGACTTGCACAAACGGTAGTTGTTGTAAACATAAATGATCGTTGTAGCGCATTAGCAAAACATCGCCAACACTTTTTTTTTTTTTCTAAGTAACCTGAAATGCTCATTTTAGCGAACGCCTTAGCGTATTTCGTTTTGATGCTATCACCTGTCTTATGACTTAGTTTTCTATCTAAGGACTGTTTTTTCCTAAAAGAAAGGATTCTAGTTAACATTTGGAAGGCAATTAACGATTTCGTTCTTTCACTCTTAAAGATACTATCGACATTCTTCCTCTAATAAACCTAAAATATGACATAACAAATTGTTTTCGTGGTTATTCGACTCACGTTTCCCATTCATTTCTGTAGCTTTCCTTATTTTAAATAAAACTTCATTTTACATAGACCTTCTAACGTATGTTATTCTTACATTGCGTGTCCACTTTTCCAGTCTCAGCATGCACTTACAGTTGTTCCTTTGATCTGTTCTTGTACATTACTTTAGCCGCAATGTCCGGTTTTTCTTAGGACGATTAGTAAAAAGTAAGCTAATGTTTCCGAAAGACGACAGAAGTGCCCCGTGACTTTTTCGTTGCGTGCTGCTACTGGTAACGGCTTTCGTGATGAATGTCGGGAAGTGAACCGCACGAATCATTTGTCCGATGTAGGCATTCAATCCCACTGATCGTTTGTAATTTCTTATGGTTCATAAAGGCAGTCGGCTGGCATTTTGTTTCTCTCGCAGTAATGTAATTGTGCTGTTAAGCTCGAAACATCATCACCGAAATATTTCAACTCCGCGAATTGTAGCAGGCGGCAGAACCCCGATGGGGATATACCGGCCTATAAAGGACATCTATCATGGAAATCCTTAAACAATCGGAAAAAATAGTGTGTCGAGTGGATTGTCATTGTCTACCACTAACACGATGTGAAAGCAATGGGTGACCATAGCACTGCTAGTGGTCTGAGAGTGAATTACACACATAAATCATTTCCTACGAACATCCGATACCTGTTTTGACTGTAAAATTATTTACTTCTTAAAACCAATATCGCCGGCCGCGGTGGCCGAGGGGACTGAGGCGCTCCAGTCACGGTCTGCACGGCCACTACGGTCGGGGGTTCGAATCCCCCCTCGGGCATGGATATTTGTGCCGTCCTTAGGATAAGCTAGTTGATAAGTAGTTTGTAAGTTTAGGGACTGATGACCCCGTAGTTAAGTCCCATAAGCTATACAAACGTTTGAACATTTGAAAACCAATATCGCAGTTTCGACCGTGTGGCCTATATCGAGTGATATTTGGGACAGGTCACGTCAAACATAAAATAGAATTACGCAGAAGCTTGTTTCATCGCACTCAGTTCAAAATTATGTAATCTTGTATTTCAAATGTTCAAATGTTTGTAAAGTCTGTGGGACTCAACTACGGGGCTACCAGTCCCTAAACTTACAAACTATTTGTGAACTACCTAAGACTAAGGACGGCACAAATATCCATGCCCGATTCGAACCCCCGACCGTAGTGGCCGTGCAGACCGTGACTGGAGCGCCTCAGTCTCCTCGGCCACCACGGCCGGCAATCTTGTGTTTACGGCAGTTTTACAATAGCGCTGTAAGTATGTGAGAGTGTATACCGATAGATTTAAATTCATTTCAAGTAAATTACTCGTATTCGACTTTAGTTTGTGCAACTTACAGGAAACAGATGCAAACTAAAATAAATTTAAGTACAAGACATGCACTGCCGGCCGCGGTGGCCGAGGAGACTGAGGCGCTCCAGTCACGGTCTACACGGCCACTACGGTCGGGGGTTCGAATCCCCCCTCGGGCATGGATATTTGTGCCGTCCTAGTTCGTAAGTAGTTCATAAATAGTTTGTAAGTTTAGGGACTGATGACCCCGTAGTTAAGTCCCATAGACTATCCAAACATTTGATCATTTGAACATGCACTAACAGCGCATTTAAATCGAGCATTTCACAAGAGTTTAAATCACCATTCAGTAAATGAGATGACGATCAAATGGTAATAATGATGCGCTCCAATTGGCCTCGCAGGAAACCCAGAGATCGTGTTACAGGCAAACCATTTATTAATTCCACAATGACAACACGCATCGGAAGAGCTGCAGACATCGTTAAGTGGAAGTTATTACTTTTATTTTTACAATTGAGGGTCGAATTTGAAAAACTCACTACAAGCAAAAATTATGATTTGCAGGAATCATATTTATTTTTTAACAAGAATGTTTTATGGAATCATATTGTCGCGTTGTAATGGAAGCAGGCTTGACTTCGAAGGCAACTAAACACAGCACTTATACTGAAAGCACGTTTATTACGAACTTAACATACACGCAGCACTGACTGCCTCTCGGGCTGAGTGCTCTTCTATTTATACACAGACAAAATTTAACAGAAATTAGAAGAACCGTTAACATAAGAAACAAGAAGAATTTACAAGTGAACATAAGAAAGATGTGGAACATTCTGGAATTGTTAATTACATAGAAATAAATTTTTGCCATGGGGCGAGATTGAACCGGCGACCTCCAGCACCGCAGTCCGGGACGCTATACCCGGCGCCACGCCGGCAGTTAGTGTACGTGATCTCTCGCGGCAGTATTCATTTATTTAACAGGATTTTTTAGTGGAAAATTTGCTTACGATAAGCAAATTACATAGAGTTTTGAATGTGGTTTAGGGAAAACGTTACACATACCGATATATAAAATTTTTGATAGTTCATTCACCAAAGTGGGTAGGAAAATAGCTTTCTTTTTGAAAACTCGTGTTCTGATACAGTCATAACTGAATACTGAATGACTATTTTTAACATGAAAGTTTTTAAATAATATTTCTTCTTATCTTCTACAAAACGCTTCATCTTCAGAAATTCCCCATAAGTACTTGTAGGAACTTGTATTTAAATTTTACATCATCATAGTTTTAGTCATCTCGTCAAATAGTGCAGCGGCTGTTTGATCACTATGCACTGTAACCTGCAGCCTGCGGCCAAAGTCTTTCTATGTTTATGCTGCTTAATTCTTACGCTGCTTAATATTGGAGAAAGTCCCATGACGTGTTTTTTTTTTTTTTTTTTTTTTTTTTTTTTTTTTTTGCCCTGGGCTAGGGCTTCCCTTCTGCGTGAACTGATTATAAGAACCAGAAACCTGTCCTCGATGAGTGCTTGTTTGAAATGGAAATTACGTTTAGAATACGCTTATATATGACTTCCTGGCACATACAGTAACCAGTAATAAATAACATGTTCTTCGGATTTTAAAGATAATCCTTGACGAAGTCCGAAATTTTACGTAAATTATATCACTACTTAGTTTCTCAGCTGTATTGCAACAATAAATTCTGTTTTACAACCTCAGAGAGCCTGGATATTTCAGCCCGATTTCAACATAAGCATTGAAGCTCAGGGGGCTGGGATACGTGACAGTCATTTTGATACGATGCAGAACGTTTTTCTACGGGTAGCTTGATTCATTAGAATTCTTGCTTGTATACTTTGTACTTTTCACGTCTGAAGTACATCTTCATTTACATGCATTCTCCGCAGGCCACCATACTGTATATGGCGGGGTTTCACTTGCTTTGTAATTCCATTCGAAAAGGAAGCGAGAGAAAAACCAGTCTACAATTATGGCCCTTAACAAGGACCCCATTTTTTATTTATTTATTTATTTATGTATTTATTATTTATTTTATTTTATTTATTTTTATTTATTTATTTTGTTGTTGTTGTTGAAAAGTTCAGTTATTCTTCAAGAAGAGGAAGCCGTCTTCAGTTCAGGGATTTCCATTTGAGCTCACGACGTATCTCCGCAACACTGAAGCGGTGATCTATGAACATACCTGTCAGTAAAAAGGTAACGCAATCAACAATCAGAACATTGGTTTGAACAGGACAGTGCTTTACTAAGCATGGTCCTGTTTAGAGGTGGTCTGTCTTTCCCTTCCTCCGACCGTCGAATTGACTCGCCGAGCCACAAATATCGGTACCTAACGCGGATACCAAACCACTGTGCCATTCGACATTTTTTCACATCAGAAACATTGACTTAGATGAATAAAATGAAAAGTGACCGATAAAAGTCATAGGACATGGTGGGGATCGAACCTGTAACATTTGGATTCATAGTCTGGCATTCTACCACTGTGTACCGCAGTATTCCTCTGAATTTCTGCGATGTTTTCCTTGGATCCTGAATGGTGAATATTACAAACTCTACAGAAATACTAATAAAAAGGTCGCAGAACAGTTCTAAACACGGTCTCATTTGTTGTTGTTGTGGTATTCAGTCCACAAACTGCTTTGATGCAGCTCTCCCGCTACCCTGTCCTGTGCAAGTCTCTTCATCTGAGTATACGTTCGGCAACCTAAATCCTTTTGAATCTGCTTACTGTATTCGTTACTCGGTCTCCCTCTACGATTTTTACCCCACTCACTTCCTTCTAATGCTATGTTGACGAGTCTTTCATGTCTTCTCGTAGTTAGGATATGCCAGACGCTCCTTTTCTTCCCACTTCAGTTAAGCACCTCATTAGTTACGTGATCTAACCATTTAATTTTCATTATTCGTCTGTAGCACCACATTTCAAAAGCTTCTATTATCTTTTTGTGTGAACTCCTTATCGTCTACGTTTCATTCCCATACAATGCTACACTTTATTCAAATGCTTTCAGAAAGGACATCATAACATTTAAATTAATATTGGCTGTCAATAAGTTTCGCTTCTTCAAAAATGGTTTCCTTCCCATAGCCATACTGCATTTTATATCTTCTCTAATTCGGCCACCAGAAGTTATCTTGCTACCCAAATAACAAAACTCATCTACTACTTTTATTGTCTCCTTACCTAATCGGTTCAACATCGCCTGATTTTCTGACGCTACATTCCATTATCCTTGTTTTACTCTTGTTAATGTTCATCTTATACCCTCCTTTCAAGACATTGTCCTTTCCATTCAATTGCTCTTCCAGATCCTTTGCGGTCTCTGCCATAATTACTATATCATCTCCAGTTTTCATTTCTTCTCCCTCAACTTTAGTTCCCTCTCCAAATTTCTCCTTGCATTCCTTCAACGCTTACTCAATGTTCAGAGTGAACATTTATGGATCCTAAAACTCTCTCATTAAACGGAAGCCGATCATTCGCGTTCCTTGCTGCCGACGTTGCACGCTGCATCGGTTTGGAAAATTATGCCTAGACAGTAGATCGGAGTGACTTTATGAAAAAGCGCAACACTGATACCGTATTCAATCTTTACAGGAACGTTTCTCTTAATGTCCATTTGTGCGACATTTACAGCAAGCTCCTTTTTATCACACTAAACATAAATTTTGAGATTTGCGCTTAACTACCTGTCAACAAAATTTAAAGCATACTTTTACGTTCATTATGCGGACACCTAATGCCTCAAAGATGGTATCAAATCAATACTTAGACTGTATATTGAAAAAATGTTCAAATGTTTGTAAATCTATCGGACCAAACTGCGTGGGTCATCAGTCCGTAGCTTACAAACTACTTAAACCTAGGTAACTAACCTAAAGACACACACCCATGCCCCAGGGAGGACTCGAACCTCCACGGCGAGCAACCGCGCGCTCAGCAGCGAGACGCTTTAGATCGCTCGGCTACTCCACCGCGGCTGTATTTTGAATTACTCTAAAGTTACTAAATGATCACAGCGTACCAAATATATTTTTTTCCTGTGTATTTGACATTACTTCAGTTTGTAAGGCTGTCCTAAGCCTTAAGTAAAAGAATGCAGTATGAACGTGAACTACAGATCGTTGAAATTGAAATCAATAGATGTAAACGGGTTTAGGAATTTGCGAATATTCGATTTGAGTAAGAAATATGGGGGAATGCTAATTATAATAATGCCAGTAACCTGTATTTTAGATTTATGTAATGTCAATCTTTCATAGAATAAAGTTTGGGTTAATTTATTTTTATTTGCTTCTTTCTTTGCCAATAAGTTATTTTCGAATTTCACCTACACTTATTTCGGAAAGGAAATTTGTCCAAGTGTGAAATGTATTGCGTTATGTGAATGTGTGTACGAAGCCGATTGGCACTTTTGTTGTCCAGAAAATCAGAGATGATATGTTTCGGGAACTTTCGTCCCGGGAGCGACGCGTGAGTCGAGAGGAGTTTCTGTGGATTATTTAGATATGTGTATATGTGTTGAGGGTTTGAACTGTTTTGGCTTTGTATGACTGAAACTCTATACTTTTTTCGTTAAGATTTTGTTGCAGTTACTATGTATAGAATTTTATTAATCGCTGAATGTTCATGAACATTTGTAGGAAATTCCCAATATAGTGCTATCTACGGCTTTGTTTCAAAGTGTATGAATTACGTGTGACGCAATGTACAGTCATAAACGAAAACTTGAAGAATAAAGAAGCTACGCTTTGCACAATACTGTAGTGTGAACTCGAAACTACAGGTGTTTTACAAACTATTTGTAAGAGAAGGAAGGTTCGTTTCTTTCAATAATTAGGACTAAATTAAAGCCTTAAAATTGCCAGAAGAGAGAGAGAGAGGGAGAAGGTGCTCTGTGAAGGCAATTATTATTTCCATTATTACATTTCTGGTACGCGTGTGTATACTGTCAGCAGATAAATGTATTGTTCTATACTTTCAGGCAAACCTCGTACAATTATCTCACTTCCACAGAATAACGCGGGTAAATAATTTATTGTCTGTTGCCAAGTGCAGAGCAGCTAAAATTTTAACGCTTTTCGTGGGTGTGGAATATTATACGTCATTTCAGGAACCGGGCTTTTTTCATGCCGCTGTTGTGTAGTCGATGGAGAAGCGTACATCGAGCCTGTATTAGCTACTCTGTCAGTACAGAGCGTGGAAAAAGTAACTGTATAACTTTTTCGGTACGCATTTATATCGCCGTTATGTTGACACCCCTGGATCCCTGCGCGATATAAACATCTGGAATGCGATGATTCTAATGCATATGTTATATATTCCAACCTCTATTGTCTGTACTTCAGATTCTATCAGATAAATTAATTGAATCAGTCACACAGTCCAACGTTTGTTCCTTGGGTGGAAAAGTGATCGTATTTCGAACTTGGAACCCTACCGGCATTCTGTTTAGAGTGTCGCTTGAGGCTTGTGATAAATTACTCACCGCGCTGGCGCACAACGTTGCGGACCGTTTGACCTCCCGCGTTGGAGGTTCGAATCCTCCCTCGGGCATGGACATGTGTGTTTCTTTAGTATAAGTTAGTTTATAAGTAGTTTGTAAGTTTAGGAACTGATGGACCCCGCAGTTAAGTCCCATCAGCTTTACAAAGATTTGAACATTTTGTAACTTACTCGTTAACTTCTTGTGGTCATGTCGTTCTTCCCTTTGTTCATATCTCATTAACGCCAGTAAAAATCCATCTGCTGATTTCTTCATATTCTCAACACGCAGATAACGATTTATTCTCACGTTTTAATGATTCGGTTTCAAATGGCTTTTGCATAGGCTCGTCATTATAATAAAGTTTTCGTTCCGCTGTTTGTTACTTTCTTGTATAATAAATAAATAAAGTAAAATAAAAATCACTTGTCTTTTTCAAAAATAATCTTCCGCTCAAATTTGTTAAACATTTTTTTAAAAATAACTTCCAGCACTCTGCCTCTACAAATTCCAAATACTACTGGAATTTTTTTTTTTTTTTTTTTTTTTTTTTTTTTTTTTTTTTTTTTTTTTTTTTGCTTTAATGGATATGGGCTGAAGGTATTTATTTTGGTCTCCAAAGTCAATACTATCCATATTATGACTGGAAACGTTTTGGCTTAGGTGAAGACTCATCTACATCTTCATGAATACTCTGCAAATCACATTTAAATGCCTCGCAGAGGGTTCATCTGACCGCTTTTATGTTTTTTCTAACGTTCCATTCTCTAACACGGCGCGGGAAAGAGGAACATCTTTAAGTTCCAGTTTTCGATCTGATTTTTCTTATTTTATTATTGTGATCCTGTCGCCCTATGTAGAAGAATGGCAACAAAATATGTTCGAAGTCGCAAGAGAAACTTGGTGAAAGAAAGTTCGCAAATAAATTACGCCGCAACGAATAACGTCATCGCGTGCATCCGTTATAGATTGGTGTGGTGTCTGTTCTTTCGGACATGTTGGAAGGAACAAACATCACATCTGGTTCGCAACGATGTTGCATCTGCAAATTATTTATTAAGGAAGGGAAGAAAGAACTACTAGGAACGATGTACCACTCAAGATGTTTCAAGCCGCACGATATTATTATTATTATTATTATATTATTCCGAATTTAGTAATTATAACTGACAGTAGTGAGACCTGGGAAACTTCCTCATTCTTTCGCAGTTCACGACTGTCCCCAGTACACTATCATTGTGGTGAAACTCATTTTCTTTCTATAGGATGTAGTAGTATATGCCTTGCTTACGCCTCTCGTAGTAGGATCCTATAATCACCGATACAATATCAGAAGACATTAATTGTAACAAACTATACCTAGGAAAACTGGCTTTAAGAGTTCCTTACTGTGTTAATCTTTTGAAACAGTGCTTTCTGAAATATGAGCTTCATTGACAATCAGGCCACTCCACAAGCTCTGCTTGTGACGTAGCAGTGACGCAGTATTACAAGGCTACAGCCAAGTTACCTCCGGAAATCTCATAGAAGCAGTGCTGTGTAGAAGTCACGCCTTCACACCTTTGCTACATATAACTTACGGCACAATATGGATCAGTCCCAGCTACTGCCTTCGAAAGTTCCAAAAATGTTTGCTGTCATAACGTGTGGGGAAATATTCGAAGAGCGTCCTGATAATTTCAGTTCTGTAATGCGCTATATGTTTTAATAGGCTATATATTTTGTGGCGACTCTGCCCAGATCCCTTAACTACGAGCCAACGGGGTATCGCTAATCATTTACTGAATCGTTCCATGATATTTTCCGTTACGTATCTTACTAACCATTCAACATGTTTGACGTACCTTCATCTGCCTGTCGACAATTTGGCCACCATGGGACCGCCCGAAGCTTTAAAATCTTCTGACCAGCATACAGCATTATACGGAAGCCGTTACCGTCATTATTAAATAAGTGGAGCGCACAGTTGAAGTATTTTTCACTCTGTAATCAAATGTAAGTTTAAATAATACAACAACTTATCGTATTCCTATTATACACTTAATATTACTTCTCCATAGTTACTAATATTAATGCGAATGGTTATAGTGTTTACATGTGCCTTAGTGAAACGTATTGATTGTTCTTTTTACAAAGAGCATTATTACAGTGTTTAAATTAATATTTTTGTCGTTCATGGGGTCTTTTCAGTATTCACCTTCTACAGAAGAAGAAGTATCGGTCTTCTTACGACTCCCAATACCAGTAGCCTGTAATATGTTTTGTAAGAGCTAAAATCGAAGTAATGTAATAAAAAGAGATGCGGTTAATTAATATTTGTCCCGTGGGAATGGCAATCATAGAGACTGATGACCACAATAGTAGTGAATCTGACTTAAATTTGTGGCGCGGTTGGGTTTCGAAACAGGGACTCCTGCATACTAGGCAGACAATTAACCACTTTTATTCTTCCTTTATTTTGTTCTCTCTTCTCCACACACAGATATCCACGCTCTCCAACGAATGCTTTGTTTGACGAGCTTCTGTGGCTTCCTACAAAGTAAAAAGTAAAGTTACAAATAATGTTGTTAACCTTTCGTTCGGCGTAACTGATGATTTTACACTTTTAAAATAGAGAAAGAGAAAGCAGAGATGCCACATTGAAAACAGACTTGTTTCTGTATTCTGTCCAACAGGAAAGTAAAATACTACGTAAGTTTTTTTCGTATTTCACAAATAATTTTAAAATTATTTTCTCATTATAATTCAATAGGATGCACATCACCCCTCATCAGAGAAGTAACTCGAAAAATATTTTTCTTCTTGTATCCGAAACATCAATGTCGTTCATGTTGAAACATAAATAAAAATGTATGCTCTTCTGGAAACATGAGCTTAGAAACTTCACTTCAAACCTTTGGTAAAACTGGGTTCAAAGAACTTTTTCATGTAATGTGTGTGCGCGCTATGAGTTGCCGAGACATTACTGCATAGTGTGTCCCAGGGAGTTGGCGAAGAGCTTCTTGTCGTTTCTTCTTCTCGTAAGGGTTTAATGCTTTATGTCGAGGTACAGGTACACAGGCTCCTTGCTTTTAGCTCCTTCGGTCAGAATGTAGTGTAATGCTTGTTCTTTATAGATTATCTTCTTCATTATCAGAATTTCTTTTTATGGCCGAGTGAGGTTTATAAATTGGGGTTTAGAAAGTCACCAGAAGTCACAGTAGTTGGGGCCGTTCGGTTTCTTTTGGCTATGATTTTCCAGGTTTAATGCACATCAGAGCACATCAATCGATGCTGTCCAGTATCAACTAAATTGTAGGTTGGGCAGTTTAGCGAATCTGCGAGGTGAATCCGGTAAACTTAGAATTGGCTATCGAATCTGCGAGGTGAATCCGGTAAACTTAGAATTGGCTATTTTTCTATTGACGGCCTTTTAGCTCTTGACGGTGGCTCGTAGAAAGCGGTTACTGATATTGCTACTGATAGCCTTCCAGTCATAAGCAGAACATTCCTGTCAATAACATTTCGGTGTTTCGTTTTCATCAACGCTTCATTTATGGTTTTCACTTTAGCCGTCTTCTGTACCCTGATTGTTGTAGGAAGTTCATCAAGGAAATGATGAAAATGATATAACCCTATAAGAACAGCACGGACGACTGTAGGAGCAATTTCCGTTAATAAGTTGACTGTAAATGGGTTACACGTCGTCTTCCAGAACTTGATAATACTGCTAACAACTAATGTTTTGGTTTTTCGTCATGTCGTCCGACATTTTTAAATCACAGAATTAAAATCTCGAGCTTGATTGGAAGAGATTCTCCCAGTAATTTTTCTTGCAGCAGTATCACATGGCATTGGTAACACTTGAGCAGCACAAATAAATTTGGAAACAATAGACTGACAGGGGTTGATTTCTGGATTTCATTAAACTGCCTTATACTGCGCTGTATGACTGTCATTCTCACGCTGGCAATTACGTAGCTTCCTATGGCTAAACGCTACATTACATCAAATCAAGAAATATCTTATCCAGTACTTCAGCGCTCAAGCTATCTGCACACCAGATTTCATCACAATAGATTCAGTGGTTTATGTAATGATATATAGCCAAATTGGTTCAGCCGTTCTCCAATTTTAGCGAGACTAACGAACAGCGATTAATTTTTATCTTTGACAGCTCATATAGGGTTCAGATCGTGTCAAGCGAACTTCACCCTTTTAAAGTATATTTCTGAACACACCCAACACAACAACCAAGTCATTATATTTCGTGTTTTAAATCTAAATTTTCCTCGCAATTTTTCCATATTTTTCACCGTTTAAACCTTTTCTGAACTTCCACGAATGAGACTTGAACATTATCTTGGACATGTGTGTGTGATTTGTCCACTCTTTGCGCTCACTATCGAGCTGATACTTAGACTGATCACGCGTTTATAAAGCTACGGAATCTAAAATATATATGAGTTACATTATTATAGTTTATATTAAGAGGTAAGTGATATGAAGTTCTTCGGGTCATCTAGTCAACCCGGCTATGTTTCGCAATTGCTAATATGTATGTAGATTACAACCTGGAAGATTCAACAGCAATTATTTCAGCCGGTCGTGAAAGCCTTTACTGCATAATTATAATTTACTTATGCAAAGTCTATTTGTTATTGTTGGTGGTTGGGGGTAGTTGGTGGGGTGGGGGCAGTGGATGGCCATAAACTGAGAGGGAGAGCTGTCTTCTGCTAGTCTTCCTGTATGGTTCGATTTGTCTCACCAAGTGTGTGCAACTCACCATCAAGTGAATCAGATCACCATTCCATCCCAACACCTGATGCATTTCTGTTTACATCCCACACAGGTGGTGAAACGAATATCACCATACAGGAAGATCAGCAGAAGACAGCACCAACTCTTAGATTATGGCCATCCACTGCCCTCCTTCCCGCCAACTGCCCCCAACCGCTTATAATAAGAAATAGACTTTAAATAAGTAAAATAAAAGTTACATAAATATTTCTGTATGTGTAAAGAATGCGCCTGAAGACGAGGAAAATAACTGGAAACGCTTGGTGCTATGTTAGTTTATGTCAAGTAGGTTCCTTTTTTAAAAGACTCGTACAGAAAAGATGAAATCAGGTGCCTGAGTCCTCATTCCACCATCCTCACAAAAAATTTAATATTCATATTCACGCTCTTTTAACCCAAAACAGACTAAATCCTTTCGACCACATTTATTGTCTTTCTTCTACTGTCCTTTTTCTCCATTTGCCACTGTCTCTTTCCTTCTCACAGTCTGCCATTGGATTTCTTCAGTCCCCGTTCCCTCCTTTCAACGCATGTCCGTGTGGATGTTTCCTCGAGCTTGTAAACTGTAAAGTAGAGAACATAAACACGTGAGTTTCACTGACTGTTTCCTCACTCTTTCACCGTCACTTTCTACCATTCCTTTCAGCACAAAACACCGCAAATATGTTCGACAGAAAAAAAAGTGTCAGGAAAGCGACCGAGGATTCAGGCAGCTGATTCCCATTTTACAATCAGAATATTTTAAAAAAGAAAATTTTTGGTACTTTTTTTCCACCGATTGTAGCGTTTTTCACCTGGTTCTCTTCTAGCTACAGCAGGGTAAGCTGCTTATATGAGACAAATGCTGTAGCTCAGTAAAGATTTGACAGATTTGACAATTTATTTAACTCCTCGTGTATATTTGTAGGATATTACGAATAACTAAAATAAATTCAGATATTTATTTAGAGAAGTTATCATACTGTAACGTGTTCAAAATAATTTTTTCATCGAATAGTTTTCTTAAAATTGATGTAGATGGTCGATGCGAATTCATAGCACCGTGAGTGGAATGACAAAAATAAATAAAGAAGTAAGTAAAAAGATGTTGTGAAAAAGTGGAAGTTGAATGTGCACACACAGCGTTCTTCTCAATACATGCAAGTTTCAAAGCGCAAATGAAAGAGCTTGATCCGCTGAGCTTTCGTAGACAACATGAACTACGTACCTTAATTAGATCTGAATACATAATAAACTTAAGCCATTAAAATAATCACAGTAAAAAAAGAGAAATGTCGCGTTTTAATATAAATTAAAATGGCGAGAGTTAATTCTGATTGTGGATGACAAATCTGTGGATGAATACCTTTCTTTTGAAACAAAAATTAAGAAAATTGAAAGACTTACTTTAGGTACAGCAAGATTATTCCCACAAGAAATGTACAGAAGGAAATCGCGTCTTAGTGTAAATAAAGGAAGCCGAGAGTTGAGTAAATTCTGATATTCGATGACAAATCTGTGCATGAATACCTCCCGTTTAAAACAAAAGTGGCGGAAATGGGCTATACATATATATATATATATTTCTGTAACTGAACAAGATGGCACACCATGCTGGTTCGTGGTTACGAAACAGCTTTTCGAGAACGCAATGTAATTATGTTGTGTTGTATTTTTCAATAAAATTTTGATATCGTAGTGATGTATTCATCCTGTCACGTAGTGTGCGCTGATACGTAACTTCCAGACATTAAAAAGTGTGCCAGGAAAAGTTTTCATCTGTCAGGAAGTATAAAAATTTTGTTTCATACTGAATTTCATACGCTGTCATGTACGAACTGAGAATAATCATACGCAAAGTTTACACAATGTACCCCAGAAAACTCATTAAAATATATTTCAATACAATTCTTAATTCTATGCTGCCCAATAGCAGTGAGGTAAAACGAAAGTAAAATAAAATCTTCATTGAGCCAAGATAAAATACTGTAAAGTAGACAAAAATTAAATTTCGCCGAGTAGATTTTTTATGAATGGACGGACAGGATATTTTGAACGCACAACAAATAGGTCTTAGTGCCCGCACAATTAAAAATTGTTTTCACATTCATTATCACGATATCAGGTAACGGATAAAGATTTTTGTAAACGAAAGTTGTAGATAAGTAGCTAAAGAATATATTATTAAAATTATATCCTTCTGCTATCGTATTTAGACATCTAGATATTTGCGGCACACGTGAAAAAATTACTTAAAAGAGATTTTTGTGATATCGGTCATAAGACATAAACTTTTGACCTCTGGATGTCAGTATCAGATAAAGATATTGAAAAATTAAACAAATATACCTAAGAACGTACGCTGAAAATGTCAACGGTTTGTAACGAATAAAAAGTATCCTCACAAATCCTACTTTTTTGGAGCCAAAGAACATGGTTTTCGCGTTTTACCAGACACTATACATTTACGAATGGTATAAGCTGCATAAAGCCGACCTACACCAATGTGAAAAAAAAAATCGCTCAATTGGCTCGTCTATACTATACTCTTTGTTCATTCTTCTTATAAATATAGGAATCACTAGGCCGTGAAAAATTCCAAACACTTTACCCTATTTTGCACTATCGTACGCCGTGTTACGACGCCTGATGTTATATGTCAGATGTCTTGCTTCTGTCCGATGTAAACAGAAGGTAGAATCTAACACGCCCAAGTGTCTATCATGTCACATTTCTTGAACTTTGTTCA
This sequence comes from Locusta migratoria, assembly GCA_026315105.1. Lineage (NCBI taxonomy): Eukaryota > Metazoa > Arthropoda > Insecta > Orthoptera > Acrididae > Locusta > Locusta migratoria. The sequence continues at coordinate 545,471,510 of CM048747.1, read as the reverse complement.
GTACAGTAATGTAATTTTGCAGGGGTATTACTATTCCATGTAGATACTGTCTTCAAAGATTGATGTGAATAGAAGTTATGAAGAATCCACTATTTACGATGGCATGAAGAGCGATTATGTAGTGACTCATAATCTTTATTCCTTCCATTAGTTTTGGGAGTATTGTAACATGGCAACTAGAATTATATACGAAGGAAGAGAAGAACGGGTGGAAATTCAAACACTGAAATGTTTGTAGACCTAAGGAGACAAACGTCCGTGGTAATCTGTCCCTTGACTAACAAACTACTTAAATCTACTTACGCTAAGATAACATACACGTACAGACACACACACACACACACACACACATATATATACGAACACACACACACACACACACACACACACACACACACACACACACACAAAACTATTCCCAAAGGATGACTCGAACCTACGGCGGGAGCGGACGCAGAATCTGCAACATGGCGCTTTAGACAGCGTGGTCATTTCCGCGCTCTAGAAACTAATCTCGGGGAATCTGAATGTAGCTCCATACCGTGTGGGATTTTGATTCACCAACAGCCGTAAATTTTGATCGCAGTATGTAAGTTTTTAGTTTACAACGATGTTTAATAGTTACTGTCACGTGCGAAGGGTACACATGAAGGTGAACCGCGAATTCCGGCAAAAACATATATCGAGAATATATGTAACTGGATGGACGTCACTGATTTGCCTAAAGATGATACCGGTGGAGTCTCCAAATGGGTAATTTAAAAAATGCGGTTGTTGGAGCATGTAAGCAAATTTTTGAAACGCAGTCTCAGGGAAGATCTGTTTGGATTCCGAAGGAATTAAGGAAGTGACAAGGCAACGCTGACACTAAGATTTTACTTACGTCAGGGAAAGGCATAGTCGCGGTGTAGTAGCCGAGCGGTCTAAGTCGCCTCACTGCGGAGGGCAGGATTGCTCGCCGTCGGAGGTTCGAGTCCTCCCTTGGGCATGTGTGTGTGTGTGTGTGTGTGTGTGTGTGTGTTGTCCTTAGGTTTGGTTTACCTTAGTTTAAGTAGTTTGTAAGCTACGGACTAATGACCACTCAGTTTGGTGCGATAGATTTACAAACATTTGAACATTTTTGAAGGAAAGGCATATAGCTAGGTTTCTAGCTTTTGTAGATTCGTAGAAGTTTCCACAATACTGACTAGACGACACTCTCTGAAATTCTGTTGGTAGCAGGAGAACAATACATATAGAATAATGAAAGTATGTATACAACTTGTATAAAGAAGGGAGTGCAGTAAAAAGAATTGAAGGCCGTAGGAGAGAGAAGCACTGTCTGATTTGGGAGGGAAATACTTTTGTAGCTGACCCAGGATTTTTTGAATCTTTGCATTGAGTAAACTCTAAATGAAACCAAACAAATATTTGCAGAAAGGGATTTCAGGGTGACGAAATAAAAATTGATAGGTTCGCCGACAGCGTAACTCTGTCTGAGACAGCATAGGACTTGGAAGAACAGTTAAACGGAATGTATAAAGGAGAATTTCATATGACCGTTGACAAAAGCAAAACGATCACAACGGCATGTACTCGAATTAGATTGTGTTGAAGGAATTAGCTTAGGAAAGAAAACAATAAAAGTAGCAGATGGGTTATTATTATTTGGGCTACAAAACATCTATGATTGTGGAAGTACAGTAGATGTACGAGGGTCGACCACAAAGTAAGTTCCGCTTCTATTTCTATACGCGGCAGCGCTACGATCGCAGTTTAGATCATGTGAGGCAGTTACACTGACTCAAGGAGAAGACATGTACGCCATTCTCAGATCGCTGCTGCCGACGTGTGCTTTGTAATGCTTTTTTTCTAATGTCAGCCGTAAATGAAATTGTCGCCGCTTGCGAAATAAGATGTTATTCGTTTTGTAAATGCAAAGAAAGTTAAACCAAAGCAAATTCATCGGAAAATCTGCTAGGTTTACGAACAAAATTGCCATGAGTGATTACTGTCAAAAGGTGTTTTTTTTTCACGATAAATCCCGACCTCACACGGCGAATGTGACCAAACAACTCTTACGGGAATATTACTGGGACGTGTTCTATCATCCTCCGTACAACCCGGACCTCGCTCGTAGCGATTTTCGTCTGTTCTTACACCTAAAATCTGACCTTCGTGGTCAACGTTTCAACCATGATGACGATCAGAAAGAACATGTTGCCACTTGGGTAAATACACAGGTGGTAACCTTATACGAAGGCGTACAAAAACTTGTGACACGCTATGACAAGTGCCTACAAACTTTCGGAAACTAAGTAAAAAAGTAATTTAATAGTTGTATATTTTAGTATAATAAATACCTTTTCTGTATCTGTACACGTTTGTTTTACATAACCAAACGGAACATACCTTGTACGTCGTAGAAAACTGGAAACGGCAAGAAGAATCTTATATATTAAAAGAATCTACAAAAAAAAAGTCAGTTGTCTAAACCAAACTACATTTTTGCGTTGAACGAAAAGTATTCATCCACAGATTCGTCATCAAGTATCAGAATTTACATAACTCTCGCCTCACTTTTTCTTAGTCCTTCTTTATATTTCCTATGGGGATGTCCTCGCTGTAAACTATAGTCAGTCGGTCAGGCCGTTCTATCCGACCGATTTCCTTCATTTTTGCTTTAAACAAAAGGTATTCATTTGCGGATTTGTCATCAAGTATCAGAATTAACTAAAGTCTCTCCGTCGTTTAGTTTTATTCAAACGCGGTATCCTTCCGTCCTTGCATTGAATAATTTAATCGGTTTGTTTCACGATATGTTCGCTTCTAATTAAAGTACGCATTTCTTTCTGACCTAACAACACTCATAGGATCAAGATCTTTCGTTTGCGATTTTAAACACTTTCACTGATTGATTCTGCAGAAAGTTATTCTTGAAGATTCAACTTTACTTCAATTTTTTTCCGAACTTTCTTGTCATTCCACTAACGGTGGAAAGTATTCGCATGGGTCTTCTAGTATTCCTTAAGAAGAGAAATTTGTTGATACCAAAGGCAGTTTTGTGTGGAAGGGAGTTTTGAAGGTATTGGAAGGAGGCGTGAGAGGATGGGATGGGGCGGTTGGGGGAGGGGGATAGAATGAGTAAAATTTGTAGTTGAAAACTGAGAGATGAGCACTGTAAGCAGATACATATGAACTGGTTCAACCAAAAATATTTCTCACTAGACGATGCTCTCTGAACGAAATTGGTTGTCAATAATGAAGCCCCGCGGTGGAGTAGCCGAGCGGTCGAAAGCGTCTCGCTGCGGAAGTTCGAGTCCTCCCTGGGGCATGGGTGTGTGTGTTGTCCTTAGGTTAGTTTACCTAGGTTTAATTAGTTTGTAAGCTACGGACTGATGACCACGCAGTTTGGTCCGAAAGAATTACAAACATTTGAACATTTTTGAATAATGAAGCAGTAATTGTGTCATGATTTTACGGAACCAAATAAGGTTTTCAAATTTGAATGAAACATTCATCACACTTTCAAATCGAGACGGACGTTTTCAGTTATTGTGCCTCGCAATAAAAGGGATTCGAGCCTGACGTCTGTTTCACACATTACATGAAACTATGACACACGTCGATACGGAAAGGATGCTTGTTGTTACATCGAAGACACGTTGTCCCGACCTACTCTAGGGCTGTGGTGGGTGTAGTCGACTAGATTACTCGGGACAGCTAATTATTTTCGCTACGTAACGTGGTAAACGAGCCACCCCAGTCCCCCAGTAGTTATCGCTGCCCCCTCTGATTGCGCGACTCGGGGAGGCTCAAATTTATAGCCCGGTTTTTTTCCCGATAACGTAATTAGCCCCGCAATAATTATGCGAGCTGGTTAATCAGCCCTTGGCCGGCAGTAACATCGTCCATCTTGTGGGACGCGGTTGCGGGTAGGTGTTCGACATCAGGAGTCACTTCCGCTCCGATGAGTTCCGATCCCGGCGAGTCGCCACTTGTTCTCGTAGGACTTTGTGTATAATGAATGGTTATCTTCAAAAATATTGTTATTCATTTTACACAAGATTAGTAATTATCTGTGTACATATTTATAGTTCAAACAGTCATTGGGAAAAAAGATCATATAAGTATACAAGTAAATTTAAAGCAAGAATAGATCAAAATTGTGTCTATACTATTGCAGGATATGAACAAATGAACTTCTTAAAATCGATTTCAGTGAAATGTTAAACATGGCTACGTTTCCTCAGCGACCATTCACGTATTCAGAGATAAAATATGAGAAGGTTGGAACTTAAGTAGTGGCAACACTGCTGCGGAGGCACTCTGCAATGGAATTTACTATTGTCGCAATTAGAACACATTGTTCACGTACCTACTGTGACGTACTGTGGGTACTTCGTTTTTTTTTTCTTTTATTTTTATTTTTATTATTTTTTTTCTTTTATCGTAGGCGACGGTTATATGATGTGCAAGGCTTTCGTCGTCGACGATGTATTGGTTTACTAAGCTCTCAAAATTTTAGTTGGGTCGTACATCAGGAACTTAGGTTGGTAAGCCTGTCAAATCTTAGTGTATTGAATTACGGCTTTTTGTTTTTAACGTGAGTACGTGAGTACAAACTTTGAACCAAATAAAGTCTTTAGATAACCTTTAGAATGTTTGAGCATAAGAATTTTGTCTCTCGGGGCTTTTAGTTAAATTTCAAAGTCTCTTTTTTATCTTATTTGTCCCGGTAGTTTATTTTATAGAAGTACGTCACATAAGAAGTTAATTACTAATTCTTTAGTGAAAAATAGTCTTTGCTAACTGGCGTTAACCTTGATTTTTTTACTGTATAATGTTTTTAATAAATTTATCCTCCATATTCCAATCTCAAACACAGTCAAAGATGTTATTTAAAAGTAATTTTTAAATATCATCAATTTGATGAAAGGGTACTATCTACGTAAGAAGGTTTTCGAGATTTTTTTTAACACAACTCCTGTTGCATTTTTCACTTTAAAAGCACACAGTTACAACATACATTGAACAAAGTCACACGTTATTTGAGACACAAGTCTCAAAATATATTTCTTCACTTGATAGTTCATTATATCTCTCGTACAATCAAAGTCCATAATATTCTCCCAAAGCCAAACTAAAGTTCCTCAATACACTCAATCCTTTCTCAATGAAATTAATTGTCAGTTTTTTAAGTCCCCTTGAATATTAACTATCTCGACGGGAGGCAGAATTTTTCTACGTTCCGTAGCCTAATCCCGAATTAAAGTCCTTAGATAATGTAACGCAATCGCGTAACCTTTCGATGATTCATTGTTAACTATCAAAGTTTTCAATTTCTGTAGGAAAGATTTTTATATATTGCACCAAAGCTGCTTTTATTTTAAATGCTGACTAGTTTCGGGCTTTGCCCATTTTCCTAAGCCACATTCATATATATTTTTATTTGGATAAATTTGAGAATCCAATTAACGTATATATGAATGTGGCTTAAGAAAATGGGCAAAGCCCGAAACTAGTCAGCGTTTAAAATAAATGCTGGGAGTGCCTTAATAAGGAATAACAATAACAACAAACAATGAATAAAATTTAAAAAAAAAATAGAATAAAATAACGTGTACGTGATGAACCCTGAGTCACATTAGTTTCAAGTGAAAAATGACAGGCTACTTGCAACAAAGGGCTGCTTAGATGCTTGAAAAAGGCATGTAAGGAGCCCTCAGTAATTGTGACATGATTTTACGAAACCATAAGGTTTTCAAATTAGAATGAAGCATTTATCTCACTTTCAAATTGAGAAAGACGTTTCCTGTATTGTACGTCGCAATAAAAGGAATTAGAGCCTGAAGTCTGTTTCAAACAACAGTACAAAACAACAGTACAAAAAAGTACATGACACTACGAAACACGTAAATAAGGAAAGGATGCTACTTGAGGCATCGACCACATGTTGTCCCGACCTAATCTCTGACTGTGGTGGTTGGAGACGTGGAGACATTCATATATATTTTTATTTAAAATAAAAGCAGCTTTGGTGCAATATATAAAAATGTCTTTCCTACAACATTTAAGAGCTGCAAAACGCGACGTTATTCACTTTGAAGGGCAGTAACAGGTGCAAGCACGTAACTGTTGAAGAATCTGTTGTGAATAAACAGGTGCCACTATTTAAGTTCCAACCCTCGTATTTACCAGGTTTCGGCAACTGATAGGAGTGCATTCAATAGAAATAACAAAAAAAAAAATCGTGTAGCATGATAGATAACGTGTCAGCAAATGCTGGCTGGTTTCGGACTTTGCCCATTTTATTAAGCCACATACATATATATATTTTTTTGGATAAATTTGAGTTTCGAAATAAATATATAAATGAATGTGGCTTAAGAAAATGAGCAATGCCCGAAACTAGTCGGAATTTAAAATGAAAGCAGCTTTTGTGCAATATATAAAAATGTCTTTCCTACAACATTTAAGAGCTGCAAAACGCGACGTATCAAAAACATTTTAGAAAATATTGTTATTCATTTTACACGAGATTAGTAATTATCTAACTATTTATTAGCTCAAACAGTCGTCGGGAAAGAGTTCATACAATTGTACAAATAAATTTACAGTAAGAATAAATCGAAGTTGTGTTTTTACTATTGCGGGATATGAACAATGATGTATATAAAATGGATTTCAGTGAAATTTTAAATATGGCTACGTTTTCTCAGCCACCATTTATGTACACAGAGATAAAATGTGAGAAGGTTGAAATTTAAATAGTGGCAACACTGCTGTGGAGACACTATGCAATGGAATTTACTATTGTTGCTAATAGAACACGTTGTTGACATACCTGTCTCACCTCCACGCAAATGGACTCGCCCTATCCCGTATCACCGGCACGCGTGCAATCGAGGGAAACAGTCACTTGTGAGCGAGCGATCTAAAGTAACGGTGTTATTTTCCCCCATGCAAAACCGCCAATGCGCACTATTATCGTTTGTTTTTGGAGCATCACCTGCGACCAGCTTTGCGAAAGAAGCGGCTACACTTTATGCGCTAACCTCCCATCATTTTGCGCACGACAATGCGCGGGCGCATACTGCGCAAGGTGTGGCTGCTCTGTTCGGTCGAAGGGACTGGGAAGAACAGTACCATACACCGTACTCCACGCACTTAAGTCCTTCTGCGTTTCATTTGATTCCGAAGATGAAGGAACCACTTCGTGGCATTCGCCTCAGAACTGTTCCAGAGATTCGACAGGCAGTAGACCGTTCCATTCGCTCCATCAAAAGAACAGGCTCTGCTAACGGTATACTACGCCTTCTATATCGTTGGCTGCGGGTTCTACACAATGCAAGTGACTACTGTGAAGGGCAGTAACAGGTGCAAGAATGTAACTCTTGAGGAATCGATTGTGAATAAATAGTGGCCACTATTTAAGTTCCAACCATCGTATATACCAGGTTTCGCAACTCCTAGTAGTGCATTCAACAGAAATAACAAAAACAAATAAATAAATAAATAGATAATAAAAAATAAAATAACATAAAAATGCGTGTCACATGATAGGATAAGGTGTTAGCATTCCAGGTTAACTCACACTAAAGTTAAAAATTACAGGGTAACCACTAAGGGCTGCTTATATGCCGTCTTCAAGCAGTTAAAACTAATGTGACTCAAGGTCCATCGCTTACACGTTATTTTATTCTATTTCACTTTTGTTTAATTATTCATTTTTTGTTGTTATTGTTATTCCTGATTAAGTCACTCCCAATAGGTGTCGAAAGCCGTGGTGGAGTGGCAGAGCGCATTGAGGAGCTATGCTCCGATGCGCGAGGCCGTTCCCAGCCGTGGGTTCGAATCCCAACCTCGGGCATGGATGTTTGTGCCGTCTTTAGTATAAGGTAGTTCGCAAGTAATTTTTAACCTTCGGACTGATGACTCCGCAGTTAAGTCCCATAAGCTTAACAAATATTTGAATTTTTTGAGTTGTCGAAATCTGGTAAAAACAGTTTATCTCTGCGACCAAAGGCTGTTGTACGACTATTCGAATTCAGTGAGTTTTCTTACCATAGAGCTAGCTGCCACCAGTCTTACACCTGTAAGCGCTAAGTAGCATAATATATGCAAACGTAGGCTTCCGCGGCTGTTGTCACTATCAATAAAATTCTTCTTGGTCTGAAACCGCGTCGTCATTTTATAAATTCCACCGACGTTTCGGCCGCTGTTGCAGGCGGCCTTCATCAGGGTCTGTGTCTTACACAGACACAGACACAGACCCTGATGACGGCCGCCTGCAACAGCGGCCGAAACGTCGGTGGAATTTATAAAATAACGACGCGGTTTCATACCCAGAAGAATTTTATTGATTGCATAATATAGTTTTTCTGTGTTTTCATTACCGGTCAATTTCTTAAATTTCGTTAGTGCCCCTGCTTTTAAGATCTCCATTCTCACGCATTTAGTATATTACCTTAGTGCTTGTTAGTGCTGTGGGACTGGAGTATTCCCAGTGGGAAGGAACTTATAAAATGGGAATATTGCCGGGAATTTTTCTTTGGCCCGGGAATATAGCAAAATATTGGGAATTTATGCAAATTTTTAGATTTTGAAAGTTTAAACACTTATTAAAGTTAAAGAACCTTATACGTAGGTTAAATGAGTAAATTCATACATTTTAAGCCAAGATTTATCATTCTCTGCATTAGTTTCCTTGCTAATTCCATGCAGAACATCATTTATTTTAAGTCTGATGGGAAAAAATAATTTAAATTATTCGCTAGGGCTAGACTTTTTCGGCAAGTTGAAACCCCACATTTCTCTGAATGAAACCTAAACTTTCAAAATATTTCTCTGGAGGCATAATTCTCAATCGGACGTCACCTGTAGTCTTTAATTTTTTGAAACGAATGACTAGAGGCATTTCACTTTCAGACTTCAAAGACTTCTCAATTCCTGCAACGAATTATGGTTTATAAAAATTTATTTTCTAAAATATCGCTAGTAATTTGTTTTAGAATCTTTAATTGGTGTTTTACAATGTCCTCTGTTGATAAAATTACTTTTCAAGTAAATCATACATCTCGGCTGGTTTATTTGCATAATTTTTCCCCGACATGCCATTTTCATTGGCTAATGTTTACAAATTTCGCACCACTTTAAATTTTAGCCGCGGTTGCACAGTGGTAGAGTGTCAGACTATAAATCCAAAGGTCGCGGGTTCGATCCCCGCCAGGTCCTAGGATTTTTATCTGTCACTTTTCACTTATTTCACCTCTGGCAGTATTGCTGATGTGAAAAATACCGAGTAGCACCGTGGTTCGGAACCCACGTTAAAACTGTAGGTCCCCCTATAACTGGTTGGGTAAGTCAGTTCGAAGGTCGGAGGAAGGCAACGGCATACCACCTCCAAACAGGACCATACCTAGTAAAGCATTGTGGTGTTCAAACCAATCTTCGGATTGTTGACTGCTTTACCTTTTTAGCGAAAAATATCACTAACAATGACAGATTACTTAACAGATTTAATAAACAAACATCCCTGTGTATTTTAGTATTTAGTATCTACTGACTAGATAGCTTATCAGTTCAAAAATGTTTGTAAATCTATCGGAACAAACTACGTGGTCATCAGTCCGTAGCTTACATACTACTAAAGCCTAGATAAACTAACCTAAAGACAACACACACACCCATGCCCCAGGGAGGACTCGAAACTCCACGGCGAGCAACCTCGCGGTCCGCAGCGAGACGCTTTAGCCCGCTCGGCTACTCCACCGCGGCTAGCTTATTAGTATTAGAAATTCAGATTTTCTGAACGTTGATTATTTCGATGTTGGCAGTTCTAGGAAACATAATAATCGTAAATTTTGCATTGTAGCTCTTCTTTTGCACCTTTTGTTCAATTATAATATTTCAAAAGTGTTTGTTTCTATAAAACAGTTACTACATTGACATATTAATTTGAGCGATCTCGTTTTTACAATTATAAAACCCCAAGAAATTAATATAATTATATTTTTTTAATATATTTCAGTTTTCGAGTTTGATTTGACAATATAATTACAACCTTAAACCTATTAATTTTTATTGAGCTATCTCGATAATTAATCATAAATCCCTGGGAATTTATGGTATATTATGAATTTATGAATATTGCTGGCAATATTCCCTGGGAATATTTCCTCGATTTTAAATTCCCGGGAATTTAACAACAGTAGTGGTTGTGTTTTCGAGGTGTATATTCTCGTGTATATACCGTAATTTTAAGTAACTTGACAGAGATGGATAGGGACAGTGCCTGTTCTGTGTAGATTCGGAAGGTGCTGTTTGTTGTCTTTAGGCAGCTGGAAACTGTGTTGGCCACGGTCGACGGCCTTCAGGCTGCTGGCTTGGTCTGCACTGTCTCCCGGGCTCCTGCCGCCATTGCTGGGGTTCCTCTGGTGCCTACTGCAACGTTCCCGGTCCCTGATGCCACTGTGGTTACAGTTTCCGAAGTCCTTCCAAGGCGACAGTTGCCTGACACAGACTGTCGAACTTTGCCGGAGTCACGAAACTCTGGACAGAAGGCGAAACCGTAAACCGGCAGTAAGCCTCTTTCGTTACGCGCACGTGGTTCAAGCATTTAGGAGAAGTGACTGCAAAAATTAATACTTGAAAACAAAAAGTACGAGTGTGTAGGAAATTAAATTTCAAATAGAGTTTCTATTTTATGAAACTCGGGCCTAGATGGAGAAATTTTCCAGAAAAATCGAAAGTTCCGAAACGGTTTTTATTAAATAAATAAAAAACGATAACTCCGATGGGAAAATGTTAAATTATCGAGTTGTATCCCTTAAGATAACCTGTATATTGCGTTTTTGTATGTATCGATTGATTTGATACGTTTCGATTTATACGAAAAAACACTTAAAATTCATTAAAAACTAGATTCTGCTCTTACTTTTAGACAATCACAATGCCCACATTGTACAAGGGACGGAAAGCTGGATCAAACCAGTCAATGGTAATGAAATCCTTGTGAAGGGGGAGGCTTGTTTATAGCGATCGAGAATACGATTGCATTGAGTGAATCGGTATAGATTCTGAATACGAAATAATGTGAGCGAACTTCAATGTGAAAAGTGACGTAAAACTTTTTCGTTGGAAGTTATTATAGATTTCTTGGCTCAGAAGCCGTAGAGGTGAAATATTTTAGGGAAAACTTAGCGAATATTTACTGTAATTTCTTAGACATGTTACATTTTTATTTGGAGATTTCAACTTACGTGATATAGGGTCGGAGACGTGTTAGAGATAGGAGGCAGGGACAAATAATAGAGAAATTTTGTTTAAATACTTCCTCGAGCAGTTCAATAGAGAGCCATTTAGACTATTACAGGATCAATGAAGGCGGCCGTAAATAGATATATAAAGAAAGGTAGGAAAATCTTATTTAGTAAAAGCAAAAAGGGGCAGATTTCACAATACGTGACAGCTAAACAGGGTAGTCTCTAATGATGACAGTGTTGAGTACTGCACAATACTTGTTAGTTAAGTAACTGTCGAGTGAAATTGTGAGAGAGGGGATCATTCGTAGCCCTACAAGTAAATTAGGAAACTGTTACGAAACGAAACAAAACTTCACAGCACATAATACCAGAACTACAGTAAAGGCTGCCATATGAAAGGCTTTCAACTATTTCGAAAGCAATGTTTTCTGTAAACGCTAGGCGAAAAACCCTAGGGAATTTTGGGCCTTCGTTAAATCGTGTCGAAACAAGAAATCCAGACACACTGTTGCCATACTGCTGTTGAAACAGTGGATGACGCATAAAAGACCGAAATTTTACATATCTTTTTCCAAAGCTGTTTCGAAGAGGAAGATTCCACTGTTCTTCCTACTTTAGGCCATCACACGAGCGTCAAAATGGGCGATATTGAAATGTCAGAGGGATAGCAAAGCAATTAAAATCGTTTAACAGAGGAAAGGCCGCTGGACTTGATGAGAAACAAAGCTGTTTCAAAGAGGAAGATTCCGCTGTTGTTCCTACTTTAGGCCATCACACAAGTGTCAAAATGGGCGATATTGAAATGTCAGAGGGATAGCAAAGCAATTAAAGTCGCTCAACAGAGGAAAGGCCGCTGGACCTGATGAGAAACAAATTAAGTTTTTCACGAAGTATGCAATGAAAGTTGCTTCTATTCCAGCAGCATTTTACTGAATTATTGTAGAGGATCGAAGCTTTGATACGGATTGGGAAAAAGCGCAGGTCTTTACCGTTTACAATAAGAGTCGTTGACCAGATGCGCAAACTATTGGCCTGTATCTCTGACATCAGTCTGTTCCACAATTTTGGATCTAGTATTATGATAGCGTATTACGTCATTTCTCGAGACCGGAAAAGTCCTTTGTATGAATCAACAGTGTCTTCGAAAGCAGCGATCATGTGAAACACAACTCGGGCTGTTCATCCAGGAGATCCAGAGGGCAGTTATACAGGATCCCTGAAAACGCCGTGTTTCTTGATTTCCACAAGGCGTTCGATGCCACTTCGCACTGTCGCCTGAAGAAGAAAATGCGAGCATTTGGAACATCCGACATACTGTGTAATTGGATTGAGGTGTCTCTAATTAAAAGAAGGCAGCATTTTATTCTCAACAGAGAAAGTCTTTAGACGTTACATTGATTTCAGGCGTGTCCTAGGGGAGTGTTATAGTACCAGTGCTTTTCATAAAATAAAGTAGGGTGATAACTATTTATTCACAAACGATACAAAAGCGTTACATATTTGCACCTGTTACTCTCCTTCAAAGTAGTCACCAGCGTTGTGTAGAACCTTTTTCCAGTGACGGGCAAGGCATAGTATATTGTTAGCAGAGCCTGTTCTGTAGATGGTACGAATGGAGCGGTCTACTGCCTATCGAATCTCTGGAACAGTTCTGAAGAAGCGAAAGCCAGGAAGTGGTTCCTTCATCAAATCAAAGCCACAAGAAGACCAGTCCCATAAACCGAACAGAGCAGCCAGAGCTTCCTCGTGCAAAATGATGCGTGGATTGCGCAAAAAGAATTTGCCGCTTCTCCTAAAACAAACATCACCAGCGACTAGCTTTGCGGTCTACACAATGCTGATGACTACTTTGAAGGACAAAAACAGGTGAGAAGATGTATCGATGCAAATACAAATATACAATCCCTGAGACGGATTTTCGTCTCGAATATGCCCAAAACATTAATGATAAATCTGAAGCATTGAATTAAATTTGTGATGCGACCGTGAATCGAACCCGGACTTCCATGCTTACTAGGCAGACGTCATACCGCCACTACTGCCAAGGCTCTCCATGCAGTGGAATAGGCAGTGGGTACATTGGAAAATTCCTGTTGAAGTTGATATAAATATCAATGTAAATACAAATGTACAATCCCTGAGACAGATGTTCTATGGAACAAAGAAGCTGAATTACATTTTGTGACGTGAAGTAAATCGTGCTTAGACTATTCTGAGGCGCCTTATTCGCTAGTGATCCTGTGGTCTAGCGGTAAGACGTCTGCCTACTAAGCATGGAGGACCGGGTTCGATTCCCAAATTTTAATTCAATGCTTCAGATTTATCGTTAATGCTTTTGTATCGGGTGTGAATAAATGTTTGCCACTATTTAAGTTCCAACCCCCGTATATAAATGATCTAGATAACATCGGAAGTGTAATAAGGCTTTTTGCGGATGATGCACTAGTTTATGGAGAAGGCCGAACACTGAGAAAGGATAACAAAATGCCGGATGACCTGCAGCGTATCGACGCTTGGTGCAAGGAATGGCGATTGACTACGCAATGTCAGGACAAACCCTGGAAGCAGGTACTTCCATAAAATATTTGAGTAGAAATAAGGGCGATTCTGAAATGGAACCACCACATGAAATCGGTCGTGGGTAAAGCAGACGCAAGACAGATTCATTGGAAGCATCCTCAGAAAGTGTAGTACGTCACCGAAAGGAAGTGGATTACAAAAGTTACGTTCGGCCAGTGCTTGAGTATTGCTCACCATTGTGGGATCCGTAGCAGGTCGAGTTAGTAGGGAAAGAGCAGCACGTCTCTTTACGGGTTCATTTAGTAAGCGGGAAATCCTCTCGGAGATGATTAGGGACCTCTAGGGGCAGACGTTGCAAGAGGCATGTTCTGTATCACGTTACGGGCTTCTGTCGATGTTCCGAGAGCATACGTTTTAGGAATATTGAACCTCTATTCAAGAAAGGGGATAAAGAGATACCATCAAACTATAGACCAATCTCGCTTTTACCGGAATTCTCAAAAATTCTAGAAAAGGTAATGTACAAGCAGCTTCTTAACCAACTGACCTCAAATGACATATTGTCTAAAACAGAGTTTGGATTTCTGAAAAGTTCCTATATCGAGAAGGCTATTTACACTTATAGAAAGAATGTACTTAATTCATTAGATAATAAATTACAAGCAGCGGGGGTTTTATGTGATTTATCAAAGGCATTTATTTGTGTGAACCATAACATCATTTTAAGTAAATTAGAATTCTATGGTGTCACGGGAATTACTGCAAAATGGTTCAAGTAGTACCTTGCTAACAGGAAACAAAGGGTGTCAGTGCAAGGGACTAGTGAATTAAGCCAACAGTCATCATCAGATTGGGAAGATCTTACATGTGGTGCTCCACAAGGATCCATCTTAGGGTCATTGCATTTTCTTGTGTACATTAATGACTTCTCATCAGGTACACTGCTAGGAGCAGAGTTCGTTTTATTTGCATATGATAAAAGTATTGCAATAAATAGCATGTCGAGTTTACTTTTTAAAGGTCTGCCAACGATATTTTCATTAACATTAATAAATGGTTTAAACCCAAGTCATTGGCATTAAACTTTGAAAAGACTGACTACATGCAGTTCAGAACATGTAAGAGATTTCCATCCGGTATATGCATAAAGTACGAAGAAGAGCCGATAGAAGAGGTTGACAGTATAAAATTCGTGGGATTACAGCTTGATAATAAATTCAGTTGGGAGGAGCACACCACAGAACTGCAGAAACGACTTAACAAATCTGTATTTGCAATACGAGTGATATCAGACATTGGAGACCTAAAAAAAAAAACCTTGCGTACTATGATTACATTCATTCCATAATGTCATAGGTATAATATTTTGGGGTAACTCTTCAAGCAAAAGTTCTCAGAGTCCAAAAGCGTGTAATACGTATTATTTGTGTTGTAAATTCACGGAGATGCTGTGGAAGCCTCTTCAAGGAACTGGGTATATTAGCTACTGCCTCTCAGTATATTTATTTCTCAATGAAATTTGTCATAAATAATGACAACAAAAGGCCCAGTTCGTACCTACAATACTAGGAACAAAAATGATGTACACAAGGACTGAAAAGCACTTACATTAGTTCAAAAAGGGATCCACTACTCAGGAACACACATTTTCAAAAATTTAACAACAACCATAAAAAATTAGCTAAAAATAAAGATCAGTTTAAGAGGAGCCTAAAAGACTTTCTAGTGGCTAACTCCCTCTACTCCACTGACGAATTCTTAAATAGAATCAAATGATGCATGTATCTGTATTCATACTATTAGCATTATTATATTCAGCTTGTAAAAAGAGTATGTACCTGTATTTGTAATATTATATTATCAACTTGTAAAAAAATTAAATAAACAAAATATGACGTTCCACATCCACGAGGATCACCTCAACACGGATCTAAGGAACGAGCCAACTAATCTAATCTAATCTAAAAGACATGTATACGTCGCTCCTATGTATACGTCGCGAAACGACCACAACATAGATTAAGCCGCACACGGAGACATAGGGTCTAAATGACGGCAATCATTTCTACCGCGAACCATACGCCATTCGAATAAGAGCAGGAAGTGATAATGGTACGCACAGCACCCCCTACCTTCCGGTATAGTGACGTAGATGGACGTAGGTGTAGAAAGTCGACGAACATTGCGCGATGCAGAGTTGTGTTCTCATAAATAAAAAAAAAAAAAAAAAAATTAAAAAAAAAAGTGTATAAAATGAACACAAACTGAAGTAAGCATTAAATCTGTTTCTATGAACCTAATGACATAATACATTTACAGTCACATCGTAGTAACAATATAAACGAAGTGGACTGTAATCAGCAATTCTCAGTTGCTTTCTTAAGTGTAGTTCCCTTTATTCCCGAGGAACGCAACAGATCTCATTTACAGTATTTCTTATTTCAGTAGCATAAACTCAGTCGCGCGGAATGCCCTCGTTGTCTAAGGCGTCGTGCTACGGTCTTGGCGGCCGTTTCCGCCGGAGGTTCGAATCCTTCCTCGGTCATGTTTCTCTCTCTCTCTCTCTCTTTCTCTCTCTCTCTCTCTCTCTCTTTCTCTTTGTGTGTATACGTATGTGCGTGTGTGTGTGTGTGTGTGTGTGTGTGTGTGTGTGTGTCTGCTGTCCTTGATAGTCTGTTAGTAGTTGGTATGTCTAGTGACAATAGTTTGGTCCAATAGGTTTAATCATTTCAATGCTATGAACTGGGCGGCCGTTCCCGCCGAAATTTCGAGTCCTCCCAAGGGCATGGGTGTGTGCGTTGTCCTTAGTATAAGTTAGTTTGTAAATCTAGGGACTGATTACCATATCAGTTTGGTCCAATAGGTGTACAAACATTTGAACATTTGAACCTCCTGAAGCACCCTGTCTTTTACCGCTGCTACCTTGAGAATTTTAAAGAGAGTCCAGTCAACATTATCAAAAGCTTTCTCCAAAGCTAGAAAAGCCAAAAACATAGGTTTTCCTCGCCTTAATCTGTCTTACAAGATTCGTCGTAAGTTGAGTATTGCCCGACGTGTTTCTGCACTTCTTCTAAATCTAAAATATTCCACGAGTTTGGATGCTACCACTTTTTCTATTCCTCTGTAAATAATTCCTGTTAGTATTTTGCAACCGTGATTTATTAAAATAACATAAGTATAGATGCCAAGATTGTAATATTTTATTCATTTAAGACCAGTTTCGACACTCTACGTTGTCATCTTCTGGTCTCCTACAATTATCATCAAACTGCTTAATAAAGTGCTCCACGTAAAATCTGGTAGGTGTACTTGATGATAGTCATATATAAAATCATGTGCTGGCGGATAGTTAGATATAAAATGGCTGACTGGTCAAAATTAAAACAGTAAAATATACACCATAATGCACATTTTATATCTGACTATCCACCAGCACATCATTTTATATATAACTATCATCCAGTACATCTTACACATTTTATGTGGAGCACTTTAATAAGCAATGTTCATAGCAATTATATTACGATGATATCATAGACAATTATGTTCACGAAAAATTATCCCATCACGACTAATATTTCGATTGATTCCGTCTTTACTAACTAGTCTATTCGCTAGGTTTTTGCAGACTCTATGTAGATATACCACTGAACGTAATTTCCAGATTATTTATAGTACGGCTCCAAGTTCAGGAGACACGCTAACAAAAAATATCAAGTGAATGAAAATTCGCCTCATTACGCATGATTACGTTTAAAGACAGTTTCCCAATACTGAAATCATTCCACTCCTTTTTTTATGGCGGCCGCACAGCAACCGTAACATACCGAGTGATCAAACACTCAGTATAAATTTGAAAACTTAATAAATCACGGAATTATGTACATAGAGAGGTAAAAACTGACACACATGCTTAGAATGACATGGGGTTTTATGAGAACCACATCTACCGTTATCGGGCCTTTTTCCTTTGAGTGACTGTGTGACTCTGGTTTTGTAACTGCTACCGTGACGGGTGAGAGGTACAGAATCGCATCATCTCTAGCCTTGCTGATAAACACCTGCCGGAACTTTCGATTTTTTTGCAGGATGGCGTTCCACCCCATATTGCCAGACGCTTGAAAGATCTCTTGCGCGCGTCGTTTGGTGATGATGGTGTACTTAACCGCCACATTCGTCATGCTTGGCCTCTCAAGTCCCTAGACCTCAGTCCGTGCGATTATTGGCTTTGGGTTTACCTGAAGTCACAAGTGTATCGTGATCGACCGACATCTCTAGGGATGCTGAAAGACAACACCCAACGCCAATGCCTCACCATAACTCCAGACATGCTTTACAGTGCGGCTCACAGCATTATTCTTCAACTACATCTATTGCTGAGGAATGCTGGTGAACATATTGAGCATTTCCTGTAAAGAACATCATCTTTGCTTTGTCTTAATTTGTTACGCTAATTAATACTTTTCTAATCAGATGAAGCGCCATCTGTCAGACATTTTTTGAACTTGCTTTTTTCTCATAAAACCCCATGTCATTCCAAGCATGTGTGTCAATTTTTACCTTTCTATCTACATTATTCCGTGTTTTATTAAGTTTTCAAACTTATATTGAGGTACAAAACCTTCATCCCCCCCCCCACTCTAAAACGTGAATGTCGTCATGTGGCCTGCAGTTTTATCAGCCTGCATATTCCTCATTTCTAATATTTCTTGCTTTTGAAAGATTTTTAATTAATTCTGTTTTTAAAGAAATTTGTAAATTTCCACTTAAACGTCTGATGATTCCTAGAAGAGGCGAACGCGTCATCTATAAATAAGTGAAACAACGCTTTTGTGCAACCAAGACTGTTTTTGACCCAAACGTTTCCTAATATTTCACTCTACGAACATGGATATTTATATTATTGTAGGAGATACGACGTCATAAGGATTGAGCTTCGTGAAATCGAACTAGATATTTTGCGCTCCATGTTGCAATCGCGTGAGTTCCTACTCTGACTAGTGATGGGAACAATCGAATGAAAACAATCGATTCATTCGGTTGTTGGAAAAAAATCGATCATTCGGTTATAATTTCTAGTATCGGTTGAATTATTCATTCATTCTTCTGAGTGAAACCAGTCGGTGGGATCAACCGAATGAAACAACCGATTCAGTCGGTTGGACTATTCATTCGTTCTTTTGAGTGAAACCAATCGGTTGCCATCAAGTGAATGAAAAAATCTACGCAGTCGGTTGGACTACTCATTCCTTCTTTCGAGTGAAATCAGTCGATGGGACCAACCGAATGAGAAAATTGATACTGTACGTTGGCCTCTTCATTAGTTCTTTTGAGTGAAACCAATCAGTGGGAGCAACCGAATGAAACAGTCAGTCGGTCGTAGTTTTACTATGTTGGATTAATATTCCTTTATTTCTTTCGAATGAAAGTAGTCTTTGGGGACAACCGAATGAAAACATGTGACACTTTCGCAGTTTTGTACATTGACTGAATTACTCATTCTTTCTTTTCAAGTGAAAACAGGCAATAAGTTCTTCTGTCGGTTGAACCATGTAATCATTATCCCAACTGAAACGACTCATTACTGTTTTAGCTTACAGAGCTATCCATTTATTTGTATGAATGAAACTGGCATGCACTTCAGATACCTACAGCAGTGATACATTATACCGCCATGGAAAAGGAGTATGCCAAAGTTAAAATACGTATTACAATGTTCACTTCATTATGTACTAAATGTAGTAACTTTTAGTTTTATAATATACAGTAATAGTGATTCATATTTTGTTGTAGATTAAATTGTTTGAGGAGCCATCAACGAGTAATTCATTAGATGTCATATCGCTGGAGCAGGCCTGCGATCACTTTAATTGTCCACCCCAGACTTCAAAAAGCCGATCATCTGGGCCCGATCAGATTGCTTTAGCAGACACCCACAATCTGTAGAAAATAAGTGACCAATGACCATGAAGTACCGCGGGGAGCGGGGACACGAGAGGGGGTCTGCCTCACTTGCGTTTTCACTGCTGACAGCGCCAGCAGGCGCGCGCCTAACTCCACACAACAGTGTCTGGCCAGGGGGGCGCCGCGTGCCATTGTTGTCGATTTCTTACTGTCTCAATAAAGCAGCGTGGAAACTACATGGTGTTCCAAAATGATCGCTACAAGTTTAATCTCGCATACTGTATTTCCGAAGTGGGAACAGGGAACAGGTAGAAACGTGCGGTTTGCGGCTTTTTGTTAATACATATCTAAGGTTCTAGTAGGACAGAGTTAAGTATGTTAACTTTGAGCATATTTGCTAGATCCAAATTCGAAGATCACTAAAACATTAGGTATTGTAATAATAATAATAATAATAATAATAATAAGAGACTTCATTAAAGTGTTTTGTATAAAAATATTTCTTATAAAATATTTTTGTCAATTCCATGTAATTTGAAGGAGTACGAGAAGACATACAACATTTATCAGTGCTGTAAATTTTCTTCAGCGTGTCTGTATTCGTCAACAGTATATGGAAACATTGATCTCAAGTTTCATAATTATTCATTCTTGTCACGTATTTCTGTGGTTATTTGTGAAACCATACAAAATCTTAGATGAAAAGTGAACTGCCACTTGTTTTGAAAGTCAAGTCTGCAAAATTTCATCAAGATTGGAATAAAACTCTACATTGGCGTCAAAGTCTGGAATACCTTCTGTCATGCATCGAACTAAAGTAGATATAGACGTTGACCATTCTCTTTCTTTGAAGGTGAAGAGTGAAATACATCATAAAAATTCGATAAAAAAAGGAATTTGTCAAAGTTAGTAGGTAAAGTACCCTCCGCCATTCACCTTCGCCTTGGTTTCAAAGTCAAGTGTGCAAAATTTCATCAAGATCGCAGCCAAATTGTGGGTTTTGTTGAAGTCAGTGCGTAAAGTACCCTCCGCCATGTACCGAATGAAATTTGGTGTAGACAGTGACTTTCCTCTTGCTTTGAAGGTCACGTGTGCAAAATTTCATCAACATTGGAACAAAACTGTAGATTTGCATGCAATAGAAACACACACACGGACACACTGCTATATTTATAAGATTTGTCTCTAAGAAAGTTTCATGCTGAATCACGGTTCATTTATAGCCGATAAAGTCACACGAACTCGGTGAATTAATGAAAATATCCATATAACTGCACAAACCGACAGAGACATTCCATCCGGTTGTATCGCATCAAAGGACAGAGACTTGTTTCATTCGGTGGTCGCGCATCCACTGAAACCACTCAAACAACACGGAATGAGTGAAAACATTCATATAGCGGCTGGAATCGGCAGACACTGGTTTCATTCGATTGTTTCGCATCGACTGAAACTTTTGTATCCCATCCTCGTCGCAACTTTTGTGTCCCAGCCTCGTCGCCGCTTTTGTGTCTCGTTTCCGTCGTAGGTGTCGGTGGCCGAGTGGAATGAGACCGACACAGGAATAAAGATAGCACGCTGGTGCAGGTACGGAGAGGAGCAGCCAGAAACTAGAAACACTAGAGTAAATTAGAACGAGATATATATTGCACAGAATTTATACCATACTTAACTTTTACATAGTACTGCAGAATGTTGATACATAGTTGAGCTAGAGTCCTGCCTAGTGCCTAACTGATAGCCAAGTCTTCACTGGTGCCTATCTGATTACGAAGGTCCTAACTGGTTGCTATCTCAGTCCCAAGTGAACGATGTCGTTCACTGGTGGCCACGAGCGGAGTTGCCGCAGAGGGCGCTCGTGGCTGTCGTCGTAAGAACGCCGCGCCGTGCGTGGATGGCGGCGCGCGGCGAAAGTAGGTGGCGCGCACTTTGGACTTGCGCGACACCACAGAAACCACTCAAATCCCGCCAGTGAGTGAAAACATTCATACCGCCACAAAGACTATTTTCATTCGGTTGTTTCATTCAAATGTTAAAATGTTTGTAGAGATTATGGGACTTAACTACGGAGTCATCAATCCCTAAACTTACAAAATACTTATGAACTAGCTAATACTAAGGATGGCACAAATATCCATGCCCGAGGGGGGATTGGAATCCCCGACAGTAGTGGCCGTACAGACTGTGACTGACGCACCGCAGAGTGCTCGGCCACCGCGGCCGGCGGTTGTTTAATTCGCCTGAAAAAACCGATTGAACGAAAAAAAAAACAACCAATTCACCAGTCGGTTGTTAAAAACAGTCGGTTGTCCCATCACTAACTCTGACCCTGTTGGCTGGGTCCCAGCTTGTACCACCGCGCTTTCCACGGTAGGGGTCGCATGTTGACATCGCCGGCAACGTGTATGCGCAGGCACCTCGTATTTGCTACGGCTGTTAAATATTCCTCCCTAATTGATTGGTAAATAATAATAACAATAATAAAATTATTTAAAATGATAAAAATCAAATTAATGGTTCAATGTAATGATGTAAATTTAGAAAAGGTAGTGCCTGAGGAAGTAAAGTTCCTGGAAAAGGAAGTGTACAACGAAAGCAAATAAAGTTTGAAACTGATCGTAATTTTTTTAATGAAAATTAGTGATGGATGCTTAGGGTTTAACGTCCCGTCGACAGCTTGGCCATTAGAGACGGAGATAACGCTCGGAGTTTTTGGGTTACGATGAGGAAGGAAATCGGCCGTGCCCTTTGAAAGGAACCATCCCGGCATATGCCTGGAGTGATTTAGGGAAATCACGGAAAACCTAAATCTGGATGGCCGGAGGTGGATTTGAACCACCATCCTCCCGAATGCGAGTCCAGTGCGTTACCACTGCGCCACCTCGCTCGGTATGAAAATTAGGGCGCTAAAATTACGACGGGAGAAATATCTCAAGTTAGTGGCAGGGTTGCAAATCACTGTTATAAAAAAATTGTGCCTGCAAAAATGTTTTGCAACTTAATAGAGCTGGTAAATGGTACAGAAATATTTAATTTTAGCCACCCGCCTAAATTCCTGGCAGATTACGTAGAGAAGCAGCTCGACATGTACACATTTCACAGAAACTAACTGTTGGCACGCACTCGTAAAACACCTATTTATCGTACGTCCACGGCTAGCTAAAAAAATTGAAAATAGTTAAATTTCCATAAACTGGCGTATATCTCAGGGACGTTTAGTGCGGAACAAAAGATTCTAAGATAATTATGGAGTATTGTGCTTCGTTCCAACATTTAATTTCGCACACTGCAAGAAAATGGCGGCCGGTGGTAATCTGTAAGAAAATGTTCACACACTATTAATATATTGTACCATAAGGAATAATGTGGTGGCTTTTAAATAAAAAAAATATTGAGGAATGCAAATTTTCGTTAAACGGAATCAGTTGGTATATATTTTCAGATTACTGAACGTACACTTACAATAATGCACTATTACATCCGAAACCTGTGAATGGTAGGCGAAAAGGAAAAAATAATGGAGACTGCTGCTCCTTCTTACTGAGTAACACATACGATAAACCTAAATGCACAGATAATAATGTGCTTGTTAACGTTATACTTTCTTTTTATGTGTGTCTTATCGATATGTAATAATTTGCATGAAATAAACACAGAATAATCGTAACAAATACAAGAGAATAATTATGCAGAATAAATAAATAAATATTGAAATAAAGTCCAGGTGGCCCATAAAACGTTACATCGGTTTGTAAAATACAGGACCATTCACCGAAGTTTCAGGACGCTGGTTCTACTTTGACGACTGCAATGAGAAGTCTAAAGGTCACTGAAAACCTCATTGCCTTAATGCCCTGCATACAGAAAATACCGACAACGTGTTATGCGTGGATTGCCGACGATCTCGCCTTATTATTGGTCAGTTGCACGTCACGTGGTACTCGGCAGCCATTTCTGGGCCAACCTGGCTATTACGTTTATTGCAGAAATGAATTCAAGGTTTCTTTGTCGATGCGAATGTGTGTCTCAGAAACGTTCATTTTGTATTAACTAAATATCATGATAAACTGTTTTATGGTATAGAATTCGAGCCTACACGCGCCAGCATCGTATGTAAATTAGTGTGGCGCAGTGAGATATATAGTTCGTATTTCCGTGTTTGCGGAAAGCTCTGCTTAACTCACGTCTCTCTGATGTTTAACAGTCTCGGTGGAGTAGCCGATCGGACTAAGGCACCACGCTGCGGAGGTTCGAGTCCTCCCTGGGGCATGTGTGTGTGTGTGTGTGTGTGTGTGTGTGTGTGTGTGTGTGTGTGTTGTCCTTAGGTTAGTTTACCTTAGTTTAAGTAATTTGTAAGCTAAGGACCACGCAGTTTGGTCCGACAGATTTAGAAACATTTGAACATTTTTTGCTGTTTTAACATAATCTCTGTGTGACGTCTTTTGCATATTAAAAAAAATTACTTTGGAATTGTAACCTATAGTTTCATAACACTCTTACAAAACCATGCTTACTGTGTACGTCTTACATCTCCCCTAGGTTGTTATAACGGAATAGTTTTATTATTTTTTTAAGAAGAATCTATGCGGAGGTACAATCCTCACCAAGCGCTTTTTTATTTTATTTTATTTTATTTATTTATTTATTTATTTATTTTTGTACTTGTCTTATACGTAACATTTCGAACAACATATCATGACCAATGAGAATTTCCATTAAATCAGACTATTTTCGCAAGATAACTAAGAAAACTTGTGTTTGGCATGCAGCTATTACACTTACCGATCTCTTTTTTACCATTGTGATGACTCAACACCAGATTGTGTCTACAAACTATTCAACATCCCACAAAGGAAAGCAATATGGGATGTCGCGGGCTGTGTTTGTATATATTCGCTAATGAATCACCCCGACTAAGTGCGCTAAGACGCCACACCTCTGTAATACTGTTATTATTACATCAAGGCGTGATTTCACGTTCTGAAACTGAGCTTTTGTTTCACGTCAAACATATTCTTCTCAAGCAGTTGTGTGGACTACAAACTTTCGAAGTAGCGTAATCGGATTCTACGACAACAAATTATTACAATATAGTAGCAAGAGTACTAGCACGCGAAATACAAAATGAAAGAGCAGGCATTGCATGTAGGGGAAAGCAACAGTTGGAAATTGTTGAAAATATCAAACTGTCAAGCTGTCGTACTGCTACTATTTCAAATTACTGTACTGACATATGATTATATAAATAGACAGCTGTTAATTAATATCAAACTATTCTGACGTTGCTCTTGTGTAAAGAGTGAAACCGGTTTATTCAATAAATAATTACAGCTACTTGAAAATGAATTCGTAAATATGGTGTTAAGTCAGTTGCCATAGCATTGAAATAATAATTAATTTTTTCAATTGATTACTTTTTATTAAATCGTTAGTAATATGTAATGTAAAAGTCGAACTGACATATTTGTCATAAACCCACAGTTTCGTAAAAAAATTTACAATTTTTAAGAAAAGCTATTAATTTCAACAGAATTTTTTTATGCTTTCATTCCTTCTAGAAATCAAATGAAAGCTCTAGCAGAATATCTGTATCTCTAGCATTTATTGACGCAATACCGCGCTTCAATATATGTTTTTACCATCACGATATTGTTTGCGTTTTCAGTTCTTTCGTAATACGATGATATATTCGGTTTAAAGCAGCGACCCTGCGGTACGCTATGGGAATACGACAGCCGCATGGCGCTACAATGGCACTGCTTCCTCCACACAGGGCATTGCTTTCTCTCACTTACATTTCCACGCAAAAATACCATACAGTGATTGTTGATTTCGAGTTCTCGAAGAAGAGCGTCCTCTCGCTCAGCCGAATCTTCGCTTTGTAAGTCATTAATTTCTCAAAAGGTCCAGAAAAAAATTTAAAAAAGTTCAAATGTTTGTAGAGCTTATGGGACTTAATTACGGGGTCATCAGTCCCTAAATTTACACACTACTTATGAACTAGCTACTACTAAGGACATCGCAAATATCCATGCCCGAGGGGGGAATCGAACCCCAGACCGTAGTGGCCGTGCAGACTGTGGCTGACGCTCCGCAGACCGCTCGGCCACCGCGGCCGGCGTCAACAGGTCAATTGGGTAAATATTTCTTTTTCTTTTCACGCTCTTAAAATAACTTCCTCCAAGTAATAATTGTTGCTTAAAATTTTATATAGGTATATATGAAATTAAATTAGTTTTTGGAAGAACTTATTATAAGAGCGTGATGGTAAATTTTCAGGGTAGCTTCGCCTATGACAACAATACATAGGAAGATATTAGGGTGGCTCACGTATAGTAACTACACCCCTGGTCATTAAAATTGCTACACCACGAACATAATGTGCTACAGACGCGAAATTTAACCGACAGGAAGAAGATGCTGTGATATGCAAATGATTAGCTTTTCAGAGCATTCACACCAGGTTGGCGCCGGTGACGACGCCTACAACGTGCTCACATGAGGAAAGGTTCCGACCGATTTCTCATACACAAACAGCAGTTGACCGGCGTTGCCTGGTGAAATGTTGTTGTGATGCCTCGTTAAAGGAGGAGAAATGCGTACCATCACGTTTCCGACTTTGATAAAGGTCGGATTGTAGCCTATCGCGATTGCGGATTATCGTATTGCGACATTGCTGCTCGCGTTGGCCGCGATCGAATGACTGTTAGCAGAATATGGAATCGGTGGGTTCAGGTGGGCATTACGGAACGCCGTGCTGGATCCCAAAGGCCTCGTATCACTAGCAGTCGAGATGACAGGAATCATATCCACATGGCTGCAACAGATCCTGCAGCGACGTCTCGGTCCCTGAGACAACAGATGGGGACGTTTGCAAGACAACAACCATCTGCACGAACAGTTCGACGAAGTTTGCAGCAGCATGGACTATCAGCTCGCAGACCATGGCTGCGGTTATCGTTGACGCTGAATCACAGACATCAGCACATGCGATGGTGCAAGTAACGACGAACCTGGGTGCACGAATGGCAAAACATTTTTTCAAATGTGTTTGGCGACGTCGCGGTGAACACACATTGGAATCATGTATTCGTCATCGCCATACTGGCGTATCACCCGGCGTGATGGTATGAGATGCCACTGGTTACACGCCTCGGTCACCTCTAGTTCGCATCGACGGCACTTTGAACAGTGGCGGTTACATTTCAGTTGTGTTACGACCCATGGCTCTACCTCTCATTCGATTCCTGCAAAACCCTACATTTCAGCAGGATAATGGACTACCGCATAATGCAGGTCCTGTACTGGCCTTTCTTGATACGGAAAATGTTCGACTGCTGCCGTGGCCAGCACATTCTCCAGATCTCTCACCAATTGAAAACGTCTGGTGTATGGTGGCCGAGCAACTGGCTCGTGACAATACGCCAGTCACTACTCTTAATGAACCGTGGTATTGTGTTGAAGCAGCGTAGGCATCTGTACCTGTACACACCATCCAAGCTCTGTTTGACTCAATGCCCAGGCGTATCAAGGCCGTTATTAAGGCCAGAGTTGGTTGTTCTGGGTACTGATTTCTCAGGATCTATGCATGCAAGTTTGGTGAAAATGTAATGTAATGTAATGTAAAGTCAGTTATAATATAATATGTTCGTCCAATGAATACTCGTTTATCATCTGAATTTGTTCTCGGTGTAGCAATTTTAATGGCCAGTAGTGTGGAACCAACGTATTTTAAAAAATTCTCTAAGAGAGCATGTTTTTATTTTTATTTATGACGTTATTATCTTTATTGTTAATGTCACATAATACACTACAACAGCCCCGCTGCTAGCAAATGTAGTGCTACCACTATGATCGGTCACAGTGGCGTTAAGTAAAGTGCGGGAACAGTACTTAAAACAGAAAATTTTTACGACAATTGCATTTAATCATTTCCTTTTAATCCTTTCCTCAATAATTTAGGCCTAATTGCCTTAGGAAACAGGCATACAGGACCTACGTGGCAAATTGAAATATCAAAGTAATATTAACAGTAACAGTTAAAATGTTTTCACGGCTTCGAAGGCAGTGGAGCGGTCGTATTTCTGGGTGGCACTGGTGACAAGAGTAACGAGTACAGTTGGGTTTGGTAACGGATGTAGAAATTTTCGTTACTCTCACAGCTCTACAATACAAACCAGCTTTCCTCTCTTGATTCACTCACTCAAGCAGTGTTGCCAACACCCAGTGACAAAATGTGGCTAGAACTGAAAAATGGCCAGGAATGGCTAAAATCAGAGTGACCATGTTTCTCAGTGGCTTTGCTGCTGTTAGCAACTTCGGTACTTCATTGAAAATTAAGCTTACTTTGTTGTACAGAACTGAAAGGCTTAGCCGCAGAAATATGTTTGCTTGTCGTAATGCGTTTTTTTAAGTCATACACTTTATACCTGATTTCTAATTTAGAAAGTTGCAAAACGCTTTTTTTTCTATCCGAGGGAATAGACTGAATCCAATCTTTGAAATCCGCATTGTTTTCCGATTCTTGTCGGTAATTCTGTGCATATCGAACTTTCGGCATCCTGTAGAAATAAAACTCACTCAAAACTAACAAAAAATATAACAATGCTAGATCTACTCTGCATAAACGCTTTTGTTCCACCACCCACACCCGACATCCAATAAAATGAGACACATTCGACTTAACAAACCAAAGTAGATGCACGTGCTAAAAGAGGTCATATGAACGGTTAATCCACTTGTTGCCAATCGCGGTGCAGTGAGGTCTTACGAAGTCCGGTAAATCAGTAACCAAGAGCGCCTAAATTGCATTTAAGGGGAAATGAAAATGGCTAAGAGTGGCTAAAGAGGAGGGAGAAAACAGCCAGAAAAGCCACTGGTGGCTTTTTTTAATAAATTAGTGGCTATTTACGTTTCAGAATGGCCAGATCTAGCCACAAAATGGTTAAATTGGCAATACTGCACTCAAGCCAGGAAAAAGCGAACCCTGATTACACCGTACTTCAGGAGTAAATAATCTCTATTGAATACGAAATAATTGACTTTCGACTCTACATTCAAACACTTGCAAATCCTATCCCTCACGTCGCTTAAATTAATTCTTGAACCTGACGAAGCAATACCTTTTTATTGAGAACAATCAGCATAATAAATTTGCTGATGCTACACGTTTTTATATACAAAGTCTTTGTTTTCGACTGCGCGATATTCGAGAACAGTCAATTATATTTCCTTATGTGCGGGGAACTGAAGAAAGAATGTAAAAAGAAAGGAGTGGGGCGTACGGCGTCATAATTTCGGCCAACGTTACGGTGCCCTCATAGTGACTCGTGTGGCCAAACCACAGCAACATTGTAATAATAAAAACAAAAGAACACGACACATAGCTCAGGAGATGTGACGTCAAAAATAATGAAGAGGTCACCGCGTGAGAAATCCAGATTTATGCGTCAATTATTGGAAAATGAGTTAGGGACCTGAAACAAAGTTTGCATTAATTTCGGGCGTTTATGAAGCGTTCTGTAACTGAACACCTCACCCCTCCCACAAAATAATGAAACGGAAAAAGTCTACCACACACAACAGTTTCGCTGTAGATGCCTTAAAATTGTTGCATGAAATTGTTGTATCAAATAAAATTAGCATTACAGATTTGCATGTTACTATTTATTTTTGTTTGCAAGTCTCCCCTAATTCTCTTGCATCCAAAATTAAGCAAACTGTTTTCTTAATCTCTATCTACATAAAAGCGAAGGGACACTCACTCACTGACTAAACACAAAGTCTCGAAAACTACTTCACCTATGCAGAAAACTTCAGCTAAGAACGTATTTTGTGATAGGTGCATGGCTGAGAATACTTCTCCTACAGACTCACGAAACCTACAGTTTCCTTTTTGTCTTCACGAAATTTCCCACGCTTAACCTTCCAAACAAGAGGAAGGTCACCGTCTACCTTAAGTTTCATACGGTGTATGAAGGAGGATAGTTTGCAATATGAAAATGAAACTCCAAATACCTTGGTCGCGCCATAACTTGAGAACGGCTAGACCGATTTCACAGAATTTATTTCTTTTATTTACTTGTTTATTTATTTATTTTGCTGTTTTCGTTATTCTCAGAACAAGGGTTGTATGAAATAAAACCGGAATATTTGAAAAACAAAGAAATTGCGATTTTCAATGTTATCGTGGGTTTCTATAGCACAGACATAGTTTTCTTCCAATATTGATGATATTTTGCACACTCTACCGTAAGAACAAGAGGAATGTCACTGTATACATTTTTTACAAAATTTATGAATTTTTCCACACTTGACGTTTAAACAAAGAGGAAGATCACTGGGCACACAAATGTTTGTATGGTACATGACAGAGGGTGTAAGTTTGTAAGTTTAGGGACTGATGACCCCGTAGCTCTACAAACAAACATGACAGAGGGTACCTTGCAGAAAACTTTATCGAGGCAGGAAAAGGTGTTTGTACAGAGAGATGTGAGAGAAAGAGGTGGATACAGAGAGGGGGGGGAGGGAGGATGTGCACTACGAGAGTGTTCAAATGTTTGTTAAGCTTATGGGACTTAACTACAGAGTCATCAGTCCCTAAACTTACAAACTACGTATGAACTACTTACGAACTAGGACGGCACAAATATCCATGCCCGAGGGGGGATTCGAACCCCCGACCGCAGTGGCCGTACTGACCGTGACTGGAGCGCCTCAGTCACCTCGGCCACCGCGGCCGGCTACGAGAGTGTAGGAAAAATAAAAACCCGGGCAACCCAGTGTTTACAGCTAATATTAAATAAATACTTTATATCGTAACCACCAAGCGGAAATTTATATTATTATTTATCAAATAAATCACAATTTGCGATCACTTATGGCATCATTGTATTGGGTTTAGATGGAATACCAAAGGGCGGCGAATGAAAATTTGTACCCGGGCCATTAGCCGAGCTTAAATTCGAGCCCGACTCAATTTTTTTACACAAGGAATTAATTGACTCCCACTTTTCCGGGACACCATTCCCAATTCTCAGCTGAAAGTTCTTTGTACGGTATACCGCAAATATGAAACTTCCTGGCAGATTAAAATTGTGTGCCGGAACCGGGACTCGAACCTGGGACCTTTGCCTTTCGCGGGCAAGCGCTCTACCACTGAGCTACCCCGACACGACTCACGATGCCGCCTCACTACTTTACTTCCGCCAGTACCTCGCCTCCTACTTTCCAAACTTCACAGAAGTTCTCCTGCGAAACTTGCAAGACTAGCACTCCTGGAAGAAAGGATATGATGGAGACATGGCTTAGCCACAGCCTAGGGGATGTTTCCAGAATGAAACTTTCACTCTGCAGCGGAGTGTGCGCTGCGGAGGAAGTTTCATGTCAGCGCACACTCCGCTGCAGAGTGAAAGTTTCATTCTGGAAACATCCCCTAGGCTGTGGCTAAGCCATGTCTCCACCATATCCTTTCTTCCAGGAGTGCTAGTCTTGCAAGTTTCGCAGGAGAACTTCTGTGAAGTTTGGAAAGTAGGAGGCGAGGTACTGGCGGAAGTAAAATTGTGAGGCGGCATCGTGAGTCGTGACGGGGTAGCTCAGTGGTAGAGCACTTGCCCGCGAAAGGCAAAGGTCCCAGGTTCGAGTCCCGGTTCCGGTACACAATTTTAATCTGCCAGGAAGTTTCATATCAGCGCACACTCCGCTGCAGAGTGAAAGTTTCATTCTGGATACCGCAAATAGCTACAATATGACAGACGTTCGAAAGAGTAGACAAATGAGTACTGGTAAGAGCTAAGCAAAAAACTTTCACGCTATGTTCCTGTAATTCAAACACAAAGCGAAGATCTAAACCTCTCCGTCCATCTCCAGCATCGGCTCTGCGCGTGGCTCTGCGAATTTGTTATATGTTGCCTAGTCCGTCAAGTCGTCTTCTATACCTTCTAGGTGTATTGTTGACCCAAATTATCTGTGTTACTGTAGCCTACAAATTTTAACTGATTGCGGAACATGAAATCAAATATTTTCGTTGATTGGCAGTTTATACTGAGTTTGGTAATACAGGTTGTACCAAAATTATTGCTCAGTATTCAGCGATGCGACAGGAGTGATCACACTAAACTAGAAAGTCCCGTACATATATTTTGTGTCCCAGCCTCGTCGCCGCTTTTGTGTCTCGTTTCCGTCGTAGGTGTCGGTGGGCGAGTAGAAAAGTACCGACACAGGAATAAAGAATGCACGCTTGTGCAGGTAGGAGGTGACCAGCCAGTGGGACAGCAGAAACTAGAAACACTAGAGTAAATTAGAACGTGATATATATTGAACAGAATTTATACAATACTTAAATTTTACATAGATCAGTACTGCAGAATGCTGATACATAGTTGAGGCCTGCCTAGTGCCTATCCGTTAGCCAAGTCTTCACTGGTGCCTATTTGATTCCGAAGTGTTCACTGGTTCCTATCTCAGTCCCAAGTGAACGATGTCTTCAGTGGTGGCCACGAGCTGAGTTGTAGCAGAGGGCGCTCGTGGCTGTCTTCGTAAGAACGCCGCGCCGTGCGTGCATGGCGGTGCGCGGCGAAAGTAGGTGGCACGCACTTTGGACTTGTGCGACAACACAAATTAATTTTAAAAGAACATACCTTAAAAGCCATGATATCTTCTCCATCTTTGCTAATGTCTGAAGTAAACATGTTTTTAAGGTCCATAATGAAACCTACATTATTAGATTTGGAGAAAGCTTTTGACAATGTTGATTGGAATACACTTTTTCAAATTCTGAAGTCAGCAGGGGTAAAATACAGGGAAAAGAGAATTTTTTACAACTTGTGCAAAAGCCAGACCGCAGTTATTAGACTCGAAGGGCATCAAAGAGAAGCATTAGTTGGGAAGGGAGTAAGACATGGTTGTAGCCTTTCTCCGATTTTATTCAACTTGTACATCGATCAGGTGGTAAAGGACAGCAAGGAAAAATTGGAATAGGGATTAAAATTCAGGGTGAAGAAATAAAAACATTGCGTTTTGCTGGTGACATTGTAATTCTGTCAGAGACAGCAAAGGACCTGGAAGTTGAAGTTGAATGGAAGGGACAGTGTGTTGAAGAGAGCGTATAAAATGAACATTAACAAGAGCAAAACAAAGATAATGGAATGCAGTATTAGAATATCAACTGATGCTGAAGGAATTAGATTAGGTAACGAAACAATGAAGGAGGTAGGTGAGTTTTGTTACTTGGATAGTAAAATAACATATAACGGTCGCAGTACAGAGGATATAGAATGCAGAATGCCAATGGGAAGAAAAGCATTTTTCAAAAAGAAAAATTAGCTAACATCGCATGTCAATTTAAGTGTAAGGAAGTCTTTTCCGAAAACTTTTGTGTGGAGTGTTGCCTTGTACGGGAGTGAAACATGGACGATAAACATTGCGGACAGGAAGAGAAATAGAACCTCTTGACATGTGGTGCTAAAGAAGAATGCTGAAGATTAGTTGGGTAGATCGCGTAACTAATGAAGAGGTACTGAACATAATTGGTGAGAAAAGTAATTTTTGGCATACCCTGACTAAAAGAAGGGATCGCTTGGTAGGACACATTCTTAGACATCGAGGAATCGTAAATTTAACAATGGAGGGAAGTGTGTGAGGTAAAAATCGCAGAGGGAGACCAAGAGACGCATATAGTAAACATATTCAAATGGGTGTGGTTTGCCGTTCTTATGAGGAGAAGAAAAGTCTTGCTCAGGATATAGTAGGGTGGAGAGCTGCATCAAACCAGTCTCCGGACTGATGACAATAAAACAACAATTAACAGATTTTTCTTATGCGAATGGTCGTATTCCTATCACATACGTGAACATCAGTCTTGAAATGATTACATTTGTGAATCAAGTACTGGTAACTGTTTGCTTCCGCGCACTAAAAGGTGTGTTACGGGATCGCACGATGTTGCCGCGGTGGAGTAGCCTAGCGGTCTAAGGCACCTCGCAGCTCGCCGTCGGGGGTTCGAGTCCTCCTTGGGGTCTCTTTCATTGTGGAGCGCCTTTGGCGTCTTGATTTGGGGCTTCCAAATTTCGAAAGTTACTTTTTTTATAGTAATACATGTATTTACAACTTGTTTTGCCTCCGGGCGTGCAGCAGCCTTAGTCTTCCATTATATGTGTGTAGTGTTGATGTTAGATTCTAGAACTAGATTTCTAGAGACCCGACTTTCAAGTCATCTAGTCTTCCAGCCTCTCGGCTGCATTAGTCCTATTGGGTTGGCAATGTGCGAAAAGCTAGTTTAACTTTGAGGCAGAAAACTACTTTTGCTAGCTTCCCGCTGACTTAAAAGAGTTGAAATACTCTATACCGCTGAGAACATATTAAATCTGTTTCTTATTTGGTGTGTGGCGTAGGGCATTTTTGGTTGCACTTGCATCTCTCTATATCAACCAATGTTTCTTGGTTAGAATGATTGATGGTAGTCACTGTGCGACTAGAAATTCGCTAGTTTTTATCTTTCGATCTTTTCATGGCATATACTTAGTACGAGCAAACATGTTGATTGATACACAGAACGACACTGAAATAAACATAAAAGTTACCACATACTGCTGTAATATCGGGATAACGTTAAGGGTAAAGCAGTCAACAATCCGAAGATTGGTTTGAACACCACAGTGCTTTACTAGGCATGGTCCTGTTTGGAGGTGGTATGCCGTTGCCTTCCTCCGACCTTTGAACTGACTTACCCAGCCAGTTATAGGGGGACCTACAGTTTAACGTGGGTTCCGAACCACGGTGCTAATCGGTATTTTTCACATGAGCAATACTGCCAGAGGTGAAAGAAGTGGAAAGTGACAGATAAAAATCCGAGAACCCCGTGGGGATCGAACCCGCGACCTTTGGATTTGTAGTCTGGCACTCTAAACATTATGAATCAACAATTTATCTCACACTAGACAAAAACCAGCAATTAGTTATTTAAATATATTTAAAAGAATTATAACACGTTTTTAAAACTTATGAAATAGTATAAAATAACGTCGTCTAATTCCATTCCAATTCCTAGCCCAATACACTTAAAATGTGTGTCTGTGAATTTAAAATACCTACGAATATACTTGTACAATTTAAAACGAAAAGCGTAAAGTCCATCGATTATATAAAACTAGGAAATAGGTATTGGTTAGAAAAATATCATTTGTATGGCAACAAAATCGGTTGTGAGTTTTGACTGTGGTGAACTATTAGTATCTCAGCTATCTAATGCATGTGTCCCGCTCTTGTAATTTTCAATATAGCAAATATTATGATAGCTATTAAAAATTCACAATCACAAATTTTCAAAACTATAAAATTACTATAATAGCGTCACTGCCAGAGTCTCTATATAAAGTACAACAGGCGGCAGGGTACACAAAAAAGGCACGTTTTCGCCAGCCCACCGAATGATTCAGTTTTATTCCACACCCGAAGCGACTTGGCATTACGGAAGACTCGAGTCGCGTCTGTGTGGATGTGGTGAGCTACTGCAGTCGCAGAGTCTCCTGGTTTTTCAGCTGGTTGGAGACATTTGCTTATCCCCGTGTGAATTGGGGCTAAAGGCTTCCAGCCATCAGAGGCTTGAAGCGAGCGCGTATATCGCCGAGTCAGCGCGTGCAAATATAATGACAATGTTGGCAATGTCGCGGCACCCAGTGACGTCACCGGCGTCTGCTAGCGTATATAAGGGCGTACTAGCAAGCTGACGTTCCGCAAAGTGGCATTCTGTCCCCACTACTGTATACACAGCAGGTAACGCTCCCACAACAACCGCAGACGAGACAGCCGCATTATATGGAAATGACACTGCATACTGGTACACTTCCCTACGGACGACAGTGATAAAGAGGAAGACAGATACATACTTAAGACGACTAGAATATTGGATGGAAAAATGGCGAGTACGACCAAATCCTACGAAAACGCAAACATTACTTTTCCTACACAGACATTGGACTAAGAAAACAAAACGATGAGGCTGGATAATACTTCCAGGTATCTCGTCGTGTTCCTAGCCAAATACATGAATTGAAGAATGCATGTCAACCACGTTTTAGACAAAACACGAAATCGACAAGACCTAGTACGACAGGTACATGGACGTATACACGGATGTAGCACCGAAAGGCCATATACAAATATAAAACGTCTGAAAGACTTGTCTTATAATACGACTATGCCCCCCTGAGAGGTATTCATAACTCGGCGCAACGTCTATACCACACTGAAGGACATTAACTCCGTAACTTCGTAAGGCTCCCATCACTTACACACAGTTACGAACTCTACAACATCGTAGATGTGGATCCATTACAAACCAGACTGACTAAACTCCCCACGAAGTACAGAAAACAAGCACGAAGTACGGAAAACACAACCTGACAAAAAGACCGGACGTAGTATTACTACTGTGACAGGACCACACACGATTACGCGCCTTAAATTCAAATACAGCAGTAGCTCAGAACACCGCCCTAACATTTTCAGACCATGATATGAATAACCAACGCCGGCCGCGGTGGCCGAGGGAACTGAGGAGCTCCAGTCACGGTCTGCAAGGCCACTACGGTCGGGGATTCGAATCCCCCCCTCGGGCAGGGATATTTGTGCCGTCCTTAGTATTAGTTAGTTCATAAGTAGTTTGTAAGTTTAGGGACTGATGACCCCGTAGTTAAGTCCCATAAGCTTAACAAACATTTGAACATTTTTGAACATAAGCAACACCACATTGACATCAATACAGGGGAAAGAAACAAAAAAAGAACAATGGCAAGAAACAGATCTCCACAGTCAACTCAGACAACAACTCACTGAAAACGGTCGTAGGCAGAAGCACGGCTCCACCAAAACACACACACACACACACACACACACACTCACACACAGATCCCACCCTACGCTTACATCCAAAACACAGTCACAACATGTCAAGGGTTACAGAAATGTTGGTGGCCAACAGAAATATCTTGCATCTTATAATGTAGGCTGTATTTAGGTTCCACATCTCCTAATATAAACTACTGGACCGACTTCAACTACACTTAGTACACATGTTCTTTAATATCAGACAAAAATCGCTATCGGGGTAAGAATCACCTACGACACATACGTAAGGAGTTATGACGTCATAAACAATGAGATGCGCGAAAAACTGCTGCGTCAAACGACAATGCTACACATTTTCTCCTACCTACTGGACCGATTTCAACCAAATTTGGTACGCATATTTCGTACGTAAGAACTGCTGTAGGAGTACGAAGCATGTACGACACATGGTTCAGGAGATATCACAAAAAACTGCTACATAATGCGCTCAGACTTAATAAATACACTGTATGAGAATTACAGTACTTGGTGACTTGCAACAAACTTTAAACATAATTTCA
Organism: Locusta migratoria; assembly: GCA_026315105.1. Taxonomy (NCBI): domain Eukaryota; kingdom Metazoa; phylum Arthropoda; class Insecta; order Orthoptera; family Acrididae; genus Locusta; species Locusta migratoria. Next base: position 545,434,435 of record CM048747.1, on the reverse strand, counting down.
AACCTTTATTAAACTTTTTCTCGCCGACAACCACATCAAAAATGATAAAAGGAAGAAAGTTCCTACTACTTTTCTGCTGTTCATGGAGCAAATCTATGGCATTCGGTATAACGTTACAATTTATAATTTCTACACTTCCAATTGTACTCGCAGGAAATTTTGCAGACAGAATACACACTGAATGTACGTTCGAAATTGTATCAAAGTACGACATGTAGTTCGTGAGATATGAGGACGTAAAGAGTAACGTTCATGGAAAACGGCCCCATCAAGCATCACGTTTTAATCTATTACTTCTTTACTCATTTGCTCATTTGCTCATTTTTTTTTTTTTACTTATGGGACATAACTACGGGGTCATCAGTCCCTAAACTTACAAAGTACTTACATACTAGCTAATACTAAGGACGGCACAAATATCCATGCCCGAGGGGGGATTCTAACCCCCGACCGTAGTGGCCGTGCAGACCGTGACTGGAGCGCCTCAGTCCCCTCGGCCACCGCGGCCGGCAATTCTTTACTACTAACCATATTAACAACGGATTTTACCAACTTAAATCACTTATACAAATCAATATATTCTTGAAAAATTTTACAATTGTACAACATATCTATACTAACAACAAATTTGTAAATGTAGCCTTGTCGCTGTTCGCTTCAATCTTCAAAACTACTGGACGAATTTTGGTGCGGTTTTCAAAGGTAACATGAGCGAAGATTGGTTCAGGATCTAGGCATGATTTCATCAAAATAGAATCACGAAGTGTTTCCATAGACCGTCGTGTCTGTCTGTTCATCTATTAGAAACCACTTCTCCAAATCTACTTTACGAATTCGCTTCAGCGTACTTTGGGACAACATATAGACTTAGTTTTATAAATCGGATCACAGAAAGAAGGACACCACAATTTAACGTTTTTCATCGACAACCGTCGTGTCTATCTTACTCTTTCATCTCCAAAACTGATAGACGAATTTTCAGAGGGTTTTCTCAGGAAACGTGAGGGTATCTTGCGGTTAGAGAAACGCTTCATTTCACAACATCAGATGAGAAAAAGTAAGATATCACAATTTATACATTTCTCTCAAAGCAGTCGATGTATCTATTTGTACAGAGTAATCTCCAAAAGTACTAAATGAACATTCATGGGGGTATCACAGATAAATAGAGAATATCCTCAGGCAACATATAGACTTCATTTCATCAAAATCAGAACAGGAGAGTAAAAGATATCGTAATTTGAAGTTTTAGGTGTACTTCATGCTTGGAAAGAACGGCGCAGCAAAGAAAAATTAGATAGCGCTGCGGGTGTTCGTGCGAACTTTGACTTTTCAAATGTACCATATTTCTGAAAATCCTTTTTCTTGGTTGCTATGTTCTACGAAACATGATTCGACGCAATGAATATAAAACTTATACAATCCTCGTCGGGTTTAATCCATATATTTACATACCGATATCACAGTCTTACGTATATGTACAACTTCTATGGAAGTCTCACGCTTGGAACGACAATAGCGCATCTAACAGAAAGAGGGACAACCTCAAGAATAATAATTATTTTCAGTGATATGTCTACTTCATTCAGGGAATACTTATTACTTACTATATTTCCGTTTTCCATGCCTCAGACGATTGTCCAGATCATAAAATGTTTCAAATGGCTAATATAACTGATATATGATGTAAGCTACACGAAATTCATGAAGAAAGCCTTTTGTGTCCCAACTTCGTCGCCGCTTTTGTGTCCCAGCCTCGTCGTAGGTGTCGGTGGCCGAGTGGAATGAGCCCGACACAGGAACAAAAATAGCACGCTGGTGCAGGTACGGAGGGGAGCAGCCAGAAACTATAAACACTAGAGTGAATTAGAAAGAGATATATATTGCACAGAATGTAACAATACTTAACTTTTACATAGTACTGCAGAATGTTGATACATAGTTGTTAAAGGCCTGCCTAGTGCCTGTACGATAGAAAAGTCTTCACCGGTGCCTATCTGATTACGAAGGTCCTAACTCGTTGCTATCTCAGTCCGAAGTGACCGGTGTCTTTCCGTGGTGGCCACGAGCGGGGTTGCAGCAGAGGGCGCTCGTGGCTGTCGTCGTGAGAACGCCGCGCCGTGCGTGCATGGCGGCGCGCGGCGAAAGTAAGTGGCGCGCACTTTGTACTTGTGCGACACCACAAAGCCTATTTCTAACACGTGTCGCAAACGTATTAAAACATCTACTAACACATTTTTATGCGGTTTTCACCGGGATTTGAGCTGAGATTGGGGCAACATATAGGCGTGATTTCATTAACTAGTCTCCTAAACTACTTCACGGATTTGCATTGAGCAACTTCGTTTCATAAAATTGGAATGAGGAAAATTATTTTAGATGTAGGTTATGCTTGAAGTATGGATTGCGTAGTACAGCAAACAGGCAATAGAGGCGCTGTAGTGTACCAAAGAACTAATAAACACCGCTGCTGCATAATGAGTGTGGAGTAGTACAACAAGGAAGCGAATGTTTTTGACAAAATTAAGCAATCTTCTGTCTACGAATACCAACGTTTCACTTTTTGTATCACAATCTTTGTAAAGATACATCGTTTCGGACATTTGGCATCTTGGCTAGGACAATTGACAGAGCTATCTAACAAGGATTCTGTTTTTACTGACTGAGGTCCGGAACCCTACAATCCATGATACACACAGATCCTCCTTCAACAACCGTTGCGATGCATGGGCATATAAGCTAGTCTGCAATAAAATAAGCCAGAAGTAGCCCCGAGGTAACGAACCCAAAACTACTGCGGCGACACGCTATCTTTGACTGATCCCCTCGTTATAAATCTTCCAACCTCAACAGTATATAGAACGAGGAGTAACTTTTCAATACTCTCTAAAATACTTGAACATTGCAACCTGAAAAATACTAAAATAAAGTAAGTTCTTATGTATAACATGTAACAAGTTCAACAGATGTAAATAGTTTCTTTTTATTATATCAGTACTTAATTAACTAGCTCTCAGTTTGTAAGAACGAAAGATTTTAAAACATGAACGTACCTCAAATTATACGAGGGTCGCCCAAAAAATAAGTTCCGTTTCTATTTCTATCCGCGGCAGCGCTACGATCGCATTTCAAAGCATGAGCTGCAGTTACTCTGACTCGAGGAGAAGACTTGAGCGCCATTTTGAGATCGCTGCTGCGACTTGTGCTTTGTAGTGCTTCTCTATAATGTCAACCGTAATTGAAATCATCTGTGAGTCGATATCTAAATGCAAAGAAAGTTAAACCAAAGGAAATTCATCGGCAAATCTGCGAGGTTTCCGGACAAAATGCTACAGGTGATCCAACGGTTCGAAGATGGGTCGGACTGTTCAATCAAGGACGTAATCAAGTGTAGCAGTCCTCTTTTGAATAGTCTGACCCATCTTCTAACCACCAAGTGTACGACGGGCAGACGCAGCGGAGCATCGGAGCGGAGAGGATTGCTTAGCGGAGCAGTCTTCGAGTCGACGAGTCTTCAGACCACGCTCAGGGAGCCGGAAAGACGGGTCATTGGAAGAAGACGGGCGGCGGCTACGAAGACTTCACACTGACACGCGCCTACAGGCGTACAGTCAAGAAGAAGAAGGTGAAGAAGAAGAAGCGGGAACATCGCAACCACTCCGCACACCCAGTGTGCCGCTGTTCAGAAAACAGCAAACTGTCGTGTTTACAAGCTCCTGCCACTTGGGGCGGCGGAAGCAAATTGTCGTGTTGTGTTATCTTCAGCCCTCTGTGACGGCGGGAAAAGCAAAAGTGTCGCACGGCTATCAAACTGCCACACTCTCCCCTATTACCACTTCATAATGATTGACCCCTGATTTGATTTGATTTTCTCATGGAAGCCAAAACAGTCTTGGTCCAACCCGCCACTGCCCGCCCCGAAACTAAGTTTATTGTGCGGTATCGCTCCCTGTATTTCTAGTAAAGCTAACCAATGCCCTTGAACATTGCAAGGAGTCCCTTCACCAGTTCTTTATTAGACAGAATTTCTTCGGGTCTCGTTGTCCCAAATGTTCTGTGTCTTTTACTCTCCAATGCAATGCATTCGAAGATTAGATGTGATGCAGTTTCATCTCCGTCATCACATATCCTACATTTAGAGTCCTCTTCTGTTATTCCCATTGTGTGTAGGTGTTTTTTGAAATTCCCATGGCCTGTCAGCAATCCAACCATGAGTCTAATCTCTCTCCTGTTCAGGCCCAGGATTGCAGAGATTCTTTTAAAACATGGCTTTGGCATCATTACCTTGCCATGTTTTTGTTGATGGACTTCGGTCCAATATTCTACGTGCTGTCGTCTGGGCCAGTTACGTAGTTCCAATTTCCTCATTGCCTTGGTTATTGTTAGGACAGGTTCCGGTCCAATAAATGGAGTCTCTGCCCCCAATCCTCGCTAATCTGTCAGCATGTTCGTTGCCACTGATCCCCAAGTGGGCAGGGACACACAATATTTTTAGTTCATATTCCTGTCACATCGTACGACGATCATCGATGTTATATACATCGCCGGAATCTTTGAAATGTCTACTTTTATTTCGTGTATGAATAATACATCTTATTTCAAAAGGGGATGAGATACGCGGTAATATTTAAGAGAAAGCGTGATTTTTTCTGCCTTTTTTGGCGAGTGTCAATTTTAAGGATGCACAGAAATCAGACCGTAATTATGAGAAAGTTTTCCTTTGCACAGTTCAACGATTCAACCTTGTTCTATTTACAGACGGAGTGTTGTTATTTCTGATAAATCGTTTTGTCCTAATAACGATAGGCGTATACTGCTGCATTTCGGGTAATGATGACACGTATTATCAAGACGAAAAGTGCAAATGCTAGCTCTGATCTTTCCTTTCACAGCTGTTATATTTTTATGATCATAAATCTACACCAAGCGCTAATATCACATGATTAATTTATTTGATTTTACGTTCCTATGCGCTACGTGCTCGTTTGTGCTATGTTGTCGTTCTTCACAGTTGAATAAACGCTTCTGGCGCATTGCAACAGTGGCGGCGCGCTGGTGTGACAACTACGCTCCGCCATAGCGTCGCATATACTGCAGCCACTAACACAGTAGCTTTACAAACTCTTAACAGACAAACCCGAAGACAGTATGTTAGTAATAACATCCGATGTCATCAACAAAAGTTCAAGCTTAATAGAAATGCCCTCTCCGTCTCAATAGCTACAGCGGTAAGCTTAATCGCAGCTGCTTTCGTTTTATATTATAGCGACGAAACGACTTATCAGAAAAGAACTAGACTCCGTCTGTAAATGGTACAAGGTTGGGCCTTTAAACTGTGCAAAGGAAAACTTTCTCGTAATTACAGTATGAGTTTTGTGCATCCTTAATGTTAACATTCGCCGAAAAAAGCCAGAAAAAGGACGCTTTCTCTTAAATATTACCGCTTATGTCATCCCCTTTTCAAATAACATGTAATATCCATACAGCAAATAAAAGTAGACATTTCAACGATTCCGGTGAGGTATAAAACATCGACGTTCGTTGTGCGATGTGATCAGAGTATGAGATTAGGGCCGGATATACTGCGTGGATACCTTCAAACCGCGACGACCGCGTTCGTTAGCAAACGCTGCGAAAGGGGGCGTCAACGCAAGATGCCAACTAAGCGCACGTTCGGCATTTCGCTCATTGCGACCACACACACACACACACACACACACACACACACACACACACACACTTATCACACGGAGACTTAAGCCCCTTTTACACGACGAACCTCCTTGTCTCAGTTGAGTAATCGAGACGAGTTGAACTACTGCAGGGCCCCTGGTGTGCAGTTCCTGTACTACGTCAGAGTAGTCGTTTTCGTTCAGCTGTCTGTAGTTTCGCAATTGAATGAAGAAGTGAAGTTATAAGGGCGCTTTTTACGAAGGAGCCAGAAAAGTATAATTCAGTATATTAATGACGAAAGGTTAATTCATAGTTGGTGTTGTCCTCAAGTGTCATGTAGTGAATTTTGTAAACAATTGAAAACCCAAATAATAGGAAAAGTGTCATTCAAACTTTTGAAAACTTACGCGTTTATACCGTAAACACTTGAAACAATATAGAGAATGAAGTAAAAGTGACTATTTAGTTTTTATGTCTTGTTTTTTGGTAACGGTCAAAATAACATGTAAAATAAGCTTCTCATCTAATAGTTCTGACTCTCCCGTTGATATAATTTTCGGTAAAACGCGTATATATTTTTTCGCTCCTGTATGTACATAGTGTAGGCTTTTTCGTCCTTAAAACGAAAATAGTTTTTTTGTTTGCAGTTATATAGTCTCTTTTGCAGGAGTAAATTAGTAGAAATATATTATGCTCGGGTACAACTTTTTCGCTGTGGCGAAAACACAAAGCAAACAACAGAATAAAGTTAAAAGGAGATGAGTGTATTTCTTTACTATGAATACGCTCGACCAGACTAGGTTAACTTCCGATTTTAGCAGACACCACTACCGTTATTTGCTTCTGCGCATGCGTGTTCTCCAGCAGACTCGAAAATTAGAACTCTACAATCGGCACACTCTATTATAGATCACTGACGTCATAGACTCAGTCGCGATGCGGATGGTTGCTGATTTACACGTAGGCACGAAACGTGTACGGACTTCGAGTAGTCGATTTTCACCACAAAGTCGATTGTGTAAAACGGTCATTACGCAGACAGACAATAGCCGATCACCGGCAACCGAAGTTACGCGGTGATTGCTAGGGCCAGACCACCACCATCACCATCATCAATCCCCTCCCCATCTTCAAGCAGAAGCGCTTCCCCCACGGCACTACAATTTGGACGTTTGAGGGATCGTAGGGCAACTACATACTAACTAAAGAACCTACCTAAGTGAACCACCCAATCCGGAGCTGTCAATAACGATACGGCAATACGTGAAAAGTGACATCATTGCCACTCTATCCAACCTGAAGATTGTCTCAGACGGGACCCGAGCAACAATCTGGTGTGAATTCCGCTGTATCGAAAACGAGATTCAAGCCGACTTTAGGAAAGCATGTTTCCCAGAACTCGTGGTCCGTGGAGATAGGAGAGATCAGAAAAACCCCGTCCTTCTAAAGGGCATTCCGCGCGATACAACCGAGGAATCAGTTAAGGAGCAGTCAGAAGCACAAGGAATCTCAGTAGTGAAAACCTTTCGCATCAAAGTTAGGGCGAGAAACGCAAACACAATGAAATTCATATGCTAATTTTTTTTACGGTAGAACGGCGATCTCTTTTCTTTCAAGTATTAAAATGCCAAGATCGCAAATATTGATTTATTTTTTCTGACGGCCGGTTTCGATACACTAAGGTTGCCTATAGACGATAACTTTGTAGCTAATTTATTTATTTATTTACTATGTATTTAGGATCCTGAGTCACCTTACAAATATATATATACATATATTTTCTTGACATATACTGCAAACCCTACGTATAGGGGTTACACATACAACGAAAGTACATCATAAGTATATTAAAACCTAAACATTGAGTAAAACGGCATTGTACTTGTGTTCATAGGTTACGTCTGTTAAATGACTTTGGAATGATACATACTAATTTGTACGTTTTCATATGATTTGTGGTTTACTACTTCATGGTCATGAAAATAAATTACTCATGAGAGTCGAATACCCCAAACCCCCACCTTCTAATGGTCTCACCTAGACCCTGAGGTAACCAAACAACTAAAATTTATGTTGTGTATCTAATTTTTAAGCATTTTATATTCTGTGTTGTCTGATTTACTGTTTTAGTTCAATATATAGGTAGCAATGTGTATGTTTTAAATCCATATATGTAATTACGTTGGATCATATGTTTCAGTCCACATATGTAATTATGTGCAACCATAGATGCATATTGCTTTTATGGCTGAATTTTACTTTGAAATCTGTAACGCCTATGTATCTTTTTATTGGCAAGTACGTTGTGAAGTAGTATAAGTTTCATAATATGCATTAGTGTCTTGGCAAATAATCGTTGATAATAAGCGACTACAAGATGAGACAACAGCACACCCTGGTGGCAATAAAATCTTACCGGCAAGCCTGAAACCGCTAATTAGTTGTAAGAAGGCGCTCGGTCAACATGATACAATGGAGAATTTGTTTTAAGTATTGTAATTGTTATATGTGTGATGTACCATTGGACAAAGTGAATTGTTTCATGACTGACGTAACATTTTAATGTCATACGCCTTCACAAAACGGTAACATACGACACAAGGTATAAGTTGTGTATATTAATTTGTAGCATTATTGCTGTATTTGATATTGTTATATTTGAAAAACTGTAATTGAATGTACCTCCTTTCTTCAGTGACCAGATGATGATACCTTAGTGTATCGAAACCGGTCGTCAGGAAAAATAAATAAATCAATAGATGCGATCTTGGCATTTTAATACTTCAAGGCCACAGTCGACAGACTACTCAGAAAAGGAGCGGTCATAGACTTTGCTAGGACAATGTGCGAACTATCAAGGGCTCCCCAATCGATACCAGTGCAGCGCGGAAAGTGCCTCTCCGTCTCGCACGCAAACCAACAAATGCGACCAAGACCGATAATGTCCCCCAATGCAGTGGCCCGCATGACCTATCGCGGTGCTCACTCAGAGAAGTGCGGTGTGCAAACTGCGGCCAAGAACACTCTGCCCTATCTCAAAAATGTGCAGCAAGACCCAAGGAAATCGCCTCGGTCGAACTGCGCGCATTCTTCAAGGTCATCGATGAACCAGCGCCACTCCCTGAGAACGAGACGGACATCGAAACAGAAATTGAAATGAAGGACGACATACTTCGAGTCATGGCGACGGTGTTTGTTGCATTCCAAGAGAGAAGAGAGACCATAGAGAACAACCCTGCGACATGTCGCGAGGAAAGACGACCCCGACGTCACACAAACCCGAAACAAAGTACACTTGACAATCGACAAAGACGGCGGCTGACATTTAGAAACGAGATTTGTGAGACGCCCAGCACGCTCGCCGCACACACCTACCCGCCGGCCAAACAGTGCCTCAGCACAAACAGCACTAACCACACACAGACCAGCCCTCTGGACCACATAACACAACGCCCACCAGACACTCCACAACACACACAACCTCGCCCGCACCCTCCCCCCACCACTCCGCATTACCTCCCCCAATAGCTAATACCACAAAGATATACAGACGGGACACCTCCATAAGAGCCCGGTCACACGCGCAAGGGTGTAGAGAGGGGAAGGTTCCGAATGATGTCCCACGATGGCGCTGAGATCAGAAGCAGCCCTTTAAAACTGGTCAGAGCAGGCGGCAGGTAGCGGCTGTCCCCAACACCACTTCCCCTCAAACTCTGGCAAGCCGGACACAGCCGTGGCCTTTTGGCAGGCGGAGTGAGTTCTCCCTTAAGCCTCCCCACCACGCTACCCTCTGATGTGCAGAGGCACCCTCAGAAGCGCCTCTAGTGTGGTCTACCGGTACTAAACCGGGGAACCGCCTGACAACTGCTGACACCTTACGGAACTACGAGGAGCGTAGGACAGTGGTATGGGGGAGGTTTCATCTCTGTATATGTTACTCCATGCTAATACACCGCGGCTTAAATTCCTCTATGTAAATGCACAAGGAGTGAAGCCCAAGAGCACACTAATTCTGCTTGATGTGCAACGGAAAACATACACATTGTAGGCATAACAGAGACATGGCTGTTTAACAGAGTTAAATTCAACTTACCAACCTACAACACATACAGGAGAGACAGACCAGATGGCAGTAGTGGCGTGGCCATATTTGTCTGCAACACCATACCAGCTAAAGAGCTTTCCCTCCCGGTCAAGCATGCCAGCGTTGAGGCAAATTAAAGACCGAAACAGACAAACACTGCCTATACAATCCCTCAGGCTCTCCACTACCTTCCTCAGATACGCGATGACGCTAAATAGAGTGATTTTAATTCTCTCCGTAGTGGATGGTTTGGGATGCAGCTGATTCGATTATATAGATGCATGAAGATACCAGCAGCTGTATTCAAAATCTTTATTAAATTTGTGCGATCGGTTTTGGTGTTAATTACACCATCTTCAGGCTCCCATTGTGTGCTTATTATTAAAAGCACATTTGGATTGGGTAGGCATTAAAACCAGTAGCTCTAAATTTTTTGCTTTGTTCATGCCACACTCTACATCTACATCTACATACATACTCCGCAATTCACCGTAAGGTGCGTGGCGGAGGGTACACTGTACCACTACTAGGCATTTCCTTTCCTATTCCACTCACAAATTGAACGAGGAAAAAAAGAATGCCTATATGCCTCCGTACGAGCCCTAATTTCTCTTATCTTGTCTTTGTGATATTTACGCGAAATGTAAGTAGGCGGCAGCAAGATCGTACTACACTCAGCTTCAAATTCCGGCCCTCTAAATTTACTTAACAGAAATTAACGAAAAAAACGTCGTCTTTCTTCCAGCGATCCCCAATTGAGTTGCCGGAGCATTTCCGTGACACTCGCGCATTGGTCGAACCTACCGGTAACAAATCTAGCTGCTCGCCTCTGAACCGCCTCTATGTCTTCCTTCAAACCGATCTGCTGCGGGTCCCAAATACTTGAGCAATACTCAAGACGTGGTCGTACAAGCGTTTTATACGCGGTCTCCTTTACAGGTGAAGTACATCTTCCCAAAATTCTCCCAATAAACCGAAGTCGGGTGTCTGCCTTACTCACAACTGTCCTTACATGCTCGTTCCATTTCATATCGCTCTGCAATGTTACGCCTAGATATTTGAACGACGCGACCGCATCAAGAAGCTCACTACTGATGCTGTATTCGAACATTATAGGATTGTTTTTTCTACTCATGCGCATCACCTTACATTTTTCTACATTGAGAGCTAGCTGCCATTCTTCGCACCATTCTTCGCAACCTGTATGCTATTACAGTCAGTTACAGACGACACCCTCCCATACACCACAGCATCATCAGCAAACAGCCGCAAATTACAACTTACTCTGTCCATCAGATCATTTATATAGATAGAAAATAATAGCGGTCCTATCACACTCCTCTGGGGCACGCCTGACGATACACTCGTCTCTGATGAACACTCGCCGTCGAGAACAACGTACTGGTTTCTATTACTTAGGAAGTCTTCCAGCCAGTTACAAATCTGTGAACCTATTCCATAAGCTCGTATCTTCGTTAGCAGTCTGCAGTGTGGCACCGTGTCGAACGCCTTTTTGAAGTCGAGAAAAACACAATCCGCCTGTTGCCCTTCGTCCATGGCTCGCAAGATGTCATGTGAGAAAAGGGCAAGCTGAGTTTCACATGAACGATGTTTCCTAAACCCGTGCTGATTCATGGAAAGAAGCTTTTCCGTTTCAAGGAAATTTACTATATTCGAATTGAGAATATGCTCCAAAATTCTACATGAAACCGATGTCAACGATATTGGCCTGTAATTGTATGGGTCAGTTCTCTTTCCTTTCTTATACACGGGAGTCACCTGCGCTTTTTTCCAATCACTCCCAACAAGTTGTTGAGAGTATGGCATGAAAAAAGCAAGAAATTTAAGGCTACTGGTTTTAATTGATACCCAATCCAAATCTGCTTTTAATAATAATCGCACAACAGGAGACTGAAGACGGTGTAATGTAACACCGAAACCGGTCACACAGTTCTCTTTCCTTTCTTATACACGGGAGTCACCTGCGCTTTTTTTCCATCACTCTCAACAAGTTGTTGAGAGTATGGCATGAAAAAAGCAAGAAATTTACGGTTACTGGTTTTAATTGATACCCAATCCAAATCTGCTTTTAATAATAATCGCACAACAGGAGACTGAAGACGGTGTAATGTAACACCGAAACCGGTCACACAGAATTTAATAAAGATTTTATATACAGCTGCTGGTATTTTCATTCATCTATCAAATAGAGTAATAATCCTTGCAGACCTAATCGCACGCCACCACAGGCTAGGTGATACGGCCGACAACTATTCGACCTCCTTACAGCCCCTTGATAGGCTACCCGTTAACCAACTCACCTTCATCAGCCACCAGGGTATGTCAATGCCAGGCCATGTACTCTACAGTCCTAACATCGGCGGCGACATGTCAGAGCCAAAGGTAGGGGACTCCATTACCAGTGACCATCTTCTCATACGTTTTTCGACCACTGCAACGACACCCCGACACGACGCCCTGACACGATGCATAATACCCAAATGCAGGCTGGGAAAGGTACAATACCCTCGCGACCTCCCTCGCAGTACCCCTAACCACCACAGACGACGAAGACCTACAGCTAACGACACCTACACCAGAAGCTGCAATCCAACGAAGCAGTTCCCACTGTCATAGTGGAAAACTGGAAGTAAGCCATTCCACAAGAAGCCCTCGATAAACGACTATACAGAGAGAGAGAGAGAGAGAGAGAGAGAGAGAGAGAGAGAGAGAGAGAGAGAGAGAGAGAGAGATCAGAGGATAATGGAATAGACTGAATGTCAGAATAAAAAGCATCATTTTAACTCACTTAAAAAGAATATGAGATGACGCCTGCAGACAGCTACACAAAGGGGGGGGGGGATTCTGGAGCCGTTTCAAAACCCCAACCGGACAAAGACAACCAACCAACTACACTCTCACGATAAATGAGGAACCGACGACAGACAAGCTCTAACAAGCAGAGTCCTTTTGCCAAGTAATGCAAAAGGTCTACTCCTTTACACTCGACAACAACTTTGACGACAACTTCCGACACGAAGTAGAGAGACAGCTACCGCAGATACTCAACACACTAACAATAGAGATAGAAGATGAACAGAACCTAACAAAAGAAATTAGTGAAACAGAAATACTTGTCGCAATACACAAAGGACGCAATTCTGCACCCGGACCAAATGGCATCAAAAGCATCCACCTCCAAAAAGCACCCTCACAACATCTCATACCCATCCTACCCCTTATGTAAAACTACTGCCTATCCAACGAAACCCTTCCCACATCCTGGAAAAACAACACAACCATCATGATACCCAAACCTGAAAAACCTGAAACCGACCCTCACTCCTACCGCCCCATATCATTACGGTGGATGTCATAGGGAAAATGTACGAACGAATACTGACTGACTACCTAAAGAAATATCTCGAATAAAAAGGACTTCTCTCCCTCACACAATCGGGCTCCCGGCAACATCATTCGACCAATGACCATCTACTCAAACTAACTGACGGAATCACTAAGGGCTTCAACGTAGGGCACCGTAGGCGTGCAGGCTTCCTAGACATAGAACGCGCATTTGACAGCCTCTGGCACTCAGGATTACTATACAAACTGACCACAATAGGACTCCCAAACAAAACCGTTAGACGCATTAAGACCTACTTAGAAAACAGGAAGTGTGGAGTACATGTCGCCGGCGAATATTCCCAAGAATCACCCCACAAGCTGGTGTCCCACAGAGAGGAATACTCTCCCCACTTCTGTACGCGCTGTACACCGCTGTTATCCCCACGATAACCACCTCAACAGCGACTGTAGGACTTTACGCAGACGACACAGCTTACTGGTACAACGGAAAACTTCAACTTACCCGAGACGGCTGGAAACGTGCATGGCCGAGTGGAGGATCTGACCCAACGCCAACACGACCCAACTGATAGTATTCCGACATAGACACCTTACCAAGAAACGACAACAACTGGCGGACGACATACAATTGACCTTATGAAACACACTACTAAGACTTTCCGACACGACGCGATACCTCGAAGCATTGACAGACCAATACTTGAAATGGAAGACACACCTAACCTGCCTCCTCAACAAAATTAGAAAACGACAAAACCTCATAAGACTTGTACAACGACGACTATACGGATGCGACGACCAGACAGCCATCCACACATATAGAACATACATCAGACCTGTAATGGAATACGCTGTGGCCCCCCTGGGAGGACTCCATACATCAGTAGCTGAAAGACTAAACCCGACAGAAAGACGACTTCTAAGCAGCATAGCAAAACTCCCAAAACCAAGTAACGACGTTTCTGAAATCACTAGAGTTGAACCACTGCAAGACAGACTAACCAAGCTGAGAGCAAACTACGGACGACATATACTGACTACACGAGCTGACATGGAAGATGACCAATGTTCAAATACATACAACCAGCGCATACAGTAGCCCAAAACACCTCCACGGAATTCCCAGATCTAGCCGCAACCATAGAACCCTTGATTAGAAACCTCCCCACATTACATCACCTCACTATACGACAAAACATGAGTAATCAATAGCCCCAACATACACACACACACACACACACACAAGTACCAACAACACCCACTCAAGACATCCCCTCCCCATCCAAGATACCTCTACACGTAACGACATAACGTATCTACCCAAACAACACTGTGAGAAACATGATGGCATAAGCCATAAGTCTTAAATAACCACTATTTGACAAAATTTCTTAAGGAATAGCAGTATACATAACATGAAATAGTTAATAAAAATACTGTAAATGCCACCCCCCTACTCTTCTCTCTTTGAAGCTTTGAATTTTTTATAAATATTTCTAATTTTCATAATGTAACTGATTTATAAAAATTCTGTGAAATTTTACTACCCTAGTAAATGTTACAAAATTATTATTTTGTTCTTATTTTATATTTTTATATTTTCCTTATCTATTTTAATGTATTTCATATTTTAAATTACTTCAACTTACTACACCTTCTTGCAAAATTTACACGAAATTATATTTTGAAAATTGTAAATTATATACCTAACCAATATATGAGCACTGTTAAAAATCCTAAAATGTGAAATAATGAAAAAAAAAATATTGTTATATATGATTCTTGCACTAAATCAAAAAATGTGAAATAAAAAAAATGAATGTAAGCTGTAATACCTTTGGCTGAAAAGGGCAAAGCTGGCACTAGAACAGCCGGTTCCATCCCCTCAGGGTGGAGATAAAACGTGCAAAAAAGAAGGCATTCAAAAACCTGTGCGACGCTATGACAAGCGGCTATGTAGAAAAGTAACAGTAGTCGATTTTTGTACAGTAAATATTTTCTTCTGTATCTGCGCATGTTTGTTTTATATAACCAAACGGAACTTACTTTTTGGACATACCTCGTATATAAAAAATATATCGAAATGTGAAATTGTGAATGTTCAACATATGAAGCACTTAAAGCAAGCCTTTAATATAGTGTAATAAAGAAAATAAAAATGTGTAACACCTGTCCCTAGCTAGAAAGTGTGATGCTCCCTCGGGGGAAGGATTGACAAGTGCTAAAAATCTAATTATGGCGTTACTGCGGTTTTTTTTTTTTTCATTCTTATAACTATGGTGTAATACACTACAAGAAGTGGTACAATTTTACTTACGGCGGCGGCGTTGTGCGCTGATGTTGGCAATGGCCGTTGGTCGCTTTTTCAAAAATCAGTCGAATAACGGGAATAATTCCTTACGTTCACGATGAAATAAATAATTTATGATGTTCTGGCCAGTAAATTAATCATCCTCCTAAAGCGAATAGTTCGTTGCCAAACTAAACCGCTGCCACTGCAAGTAAATTGTTGCCAGGGAGTCCAAAAAAAAAAAAAAAAAAAAAAAAAAAAAAAATTTCATGTAATGGAAGGAAAAGATGTGCATCTTTAGACGGGTATAACCACTAAATTATACATAGAGTAGAAATATCTATGGAGTGAGCATTGGTTTCCGCGCATCTTCTCAACATTAAGCTGGAATTACCGAGTGATACTGAGACAAATCCACTCTTTCCACACATTTATTTGCTCTTAGGATTGGTTGCAAAGAAGCCCCACCGCCTTTTGGGAGAGCAATCACGTATCATGAAATAATACCTAATAAATGTGTCAAAGAAACAACAAGAAAGTTGAGGAAGCGTCGCTAAAAGGGCCATTAACACATAGTAATCCGTCTTAACCGAACAAAATTGTACCAAGATAAAGTCAGCGATTAGTACATTTTTCCCAATATCATGGGACATTTCCACCTTCATGTTGAGCACAGAAAATCTGTTCTGCCTATCTGAATGCTCACTCCAATTTCTGCTCTGTGCCTGCCACCAGAGATAATATACATAAGCGAGCGACAAACTCATTAGAAACCTCCCTTCTTTCATAATTGTTCGGTACAATATAGTGTGATTACTTTTTGTGCGAACTATATTAAGACAGAGAAAGACGTCTGCTGTTGCAAAGACAATTTTACTTAGAGTTATAATCCGATTTTTAAATATATAGTTCTATTACACAAGATCGAGTTGAACTTCATGCTTTACGAAGTAATCACTGCAGGACGTGGGGACATGTATTAGCTGAAAGAGTGGCAGATGCTGCTAACATAGTCAAGAAAATTCACTGGCAATACTACTATATTTAATGGAAAGTTCTATACAGACGATCAGCTGACGCCATTCCTTCAACGATTACCCAGACATACTTTATCGCACATTGACACCTCCATGACGTCTTAGTTAAACAGACATGAACTGTTTTGTTGATTGAATTACCAGACTATCAGTATTCGTCGACTTCTCGATAATATGGAACACTGCATACAGAATAACTACATTGTCCCCAGCGCAACACTGCAACATTCTAATACTTCAGCATATCTTTACTGTGAGAGATAAACAGTTTACTACTACACCACAGAACCAATACATGGCGCTGTTATTATTATTACTATTTCTCATCTCAACGACAGAAGTGTTTTCAGAAGTTTATTCCAGACAGACGATTCCACACCTCAGTTTTAACTTTATGAACACAAACTAACAATAAATTTACATTGTTACGGAGTACGGACTTAAATTAATTTCATTCTTTGTATGAAAACGTTTATGAGCATGCATCGTTTTCGACATTGACTTCTACTTAAATTTGACATCTAGGAGAACTGAGTTAACTGAATGAGCGGCCCAACAAGGATTATGTTTTTGCTGACCTAGGTCTGGATCCCTAAAAAATTATGATATACATTTTTGACAACTGTTGCGAAGCACGGGCATATAAGCTAGTAATAATAACAATTCCGCCACTGGGAAGGGCACAATTTGCCACTTTTCAAACACTCTGAGTTGGCTGTAGGAAGCACCAGGAGTTATCCGTGATGTGGTGCCTGTTTCCTTCACGCGTTGATACTGCACCAATCCTTATGGCGGTAAAAATTCCCTATTCATTGAAATGGGGGCTCAGAGTGGATAAAAATGACCTGGTCTTTCCTGGTGTATTATTTTCTCCGGCATTGCATCACTCTACTGTTGTTGTTGTAGTTTTCAGTAAGGAGGCTGGTTTGATGCAGTTCTCAGTTTCAGTTGAGGAGAAATGTATGAACACGGGAGGCAAGACTCACTTTACGGCTTTTCTTAGAAGATAGATTAAGAAAAGGCAAACCTACTTATCTAGCTTTTGTAGATTCGGAGAAGGCTTTTGACAATGTTTATTGGAATAAACTCTTACAAGTTTTGAAGCAAGCAGGAGTAAAATATTGGGAGAGTAAGGTTATTTATAACTTGTACAAAAACCAGACAGCAGTTGTCAGAGTTGAAGGGCATGAAAGGGATGCAGTGGTTGGGAAGAGAGTAACACAGGGTTGTAGACTTTCTCTAATGTTATTCAATTTATACATTGTTTTAGCTATAAAGGAAAGCAAGGAGAAATTTGGAGAAGGAATTAAAGTTCGCCTGCCGCGGTGGCCGAGGGGACGGAGGCGCTCCAGTCACGGTCTGCACGGCTACTACGGTCGGGGGTTCGAATCGCCCCTCGGGCATGGATATTTGGCTGCACATCAGTACAACAAAAGATAAATATATTGTAAAAAATCTTATATATTTTGTAAACTACTGTTTGAATTGCCTTTGGAGGACTGTAAACCATATTTCTGTAAGATGGCATAAGGTTATGCAAAATACTATGGCTGTAATTTCTACTGAAACTTAGTTGGTGCACTAACGCACCACCGGTCACATGGGTATACAAACTGCCGAAATGGCAACTCAGTTTTCTAGACCAAATTTCATGAATGATTATACTAATAGCTTAATTTATACGTTGCTTTTCACACAACAAATAGCTTATTATTGTGATTGCAGAGGCCTAAGTCTGGAAGAGATCTTGCCTTTTCTAGAAGAGTCCGATATTGAAAATTTTGAAATGGCAAATTCTTTAGATCTGTGCTTTGCTCCCCCTGATGTTAGGGACAACACAGATCAAGACAGCGTAGATTAGGATTGAAGTGGTGACATCAATAATTTGAATTGCCATCAGGTGACAGCAGAATGTGAAGCAGTTATACGAAAGGCTAACGATTGACTAAATATGGTGAAGTAGTACCTGTAAGAAATACTAATGAAGACAAAACAATTAGGTTCCAGTAAAACAGAACAACTTCATCAACAGATGTACCTCATGTTACAAAGGACAAAAACAATTTGCAGAATATGTTTGGCTTCTGAGTTGCCTGAAAGAAATCAAACTGTGACGTGTGGATCCCACCTGTAAAGTGCAAATATAATCTGCTGCACTAAGAAAGAAAATTGTTGTTTCACAGCAACATATAATCAAGTCTTACAATTATTATATGGGTGGAACAGACAGAATGGACCAGAATGTGAGTTACTACAGATCAAATATCAGATCCAAGAAATGGTGGTGGCCAATTTATTTGTGGTGTCGACATCTGATAATTCAGAATTCGGGGCTACTTTACAGACACACTGGCAATGAAGAAATGGATCTACTCAAACTCGGAAGAAGTGTAGCAAGAGAACTTTTGCAAAAATATGGGAAACAAAAATATAAAAAGCAGGACCAAGTGTCACTCCAGTTGCTAGTAGAGTTTCTTTGGCGGTCCGTTTCGATGAAAGAAGTAATTTCATTATTCCTCAGAACAAAAGAACAAGATGTGCACTTTGTAAATCACACACAACTCGCAAGTGCACAAAATGTAATGTAGCCTTACATGAAAAATGTTTCTATTCTTTTCATTCTCTAAAATAGGATGTTTGATATTCCATACGCTCAATGGTGCGTTTGTGCACCACATCATATTTTGTAATGTGTATATAGAAAAAAAAATCAATTTATTCACGCTTCTTTTATCTTATTGAACCTATCCTAGTAAAATGAAACATTTTACTCACAAAAAAAGTTCTGGGCAGTAATGGGTTTGACAGTAAAACATCTTCAGTGGTCTGTAATAATAGAAATCTGCAGTTTGTTTTGTTTTGAGATCTAAAAGTAACTTAAGTGACAAAACATTAGGCCTACTTATCATGATTCATTAACGAACTAGTTTCGATCTAAAAACAAAACAAACTGTAGATTTCTATTGTTACAGACCACTGAAGATGTTTTACGCGTCTGGTGAGAAAAATCGCATTTTTATTGTAGTTGCAAAAACGGACAAACACTGCTATTCATAATTAGAAAAGATCTTAGTTGTGATCTAGAAACTTAATCTAAAGACGACCGTGATACACGTACAAATTTGCCTCTCTGGTGAATTGTTTTACTCCTTTCCAATTCCCTCGATTACCTTCCCACATGTACTGAATATGTCCTCTGAGATGAATAAATTTGTGAGATTTTGAATTACAATAATTACGTAAATCTTACTAGTAGCGGTCTGTTGGCCATATCGTTTAACTACAACCACTGTCTGTACTCGCACGTAATGAGTCAGTGAACCAAAGCCCTGGCACATATTTTGTTACCACGGAGCCTGCTTTCCTGTTTTGTTGATTTCATGCACTGGTGGCAGAAATCGGAAACAGCCTTGCGTAATGGCAATTTTCGATTTCACGATTCACTCACATATTCACCGCTCTGGGAGCGAAGCTAAAATTGCACGCAGGATGAGCCAAATTGTGGTCATACGTCCATTGGAACAAACGAAGCTAGATTAAAACTTTATGCCTCAGATAGCATACGCAGCCCCTACCCCGCAGAAACGTAAGTGGGATGGAATTCGTTGTGTGTATCATCTGTCTAAATTTAACGAGCCGCCTGCACCGTATTTCCATTAAAAACAAATGAAATAATTCCACAAGCTCAAGTAATACTTTAAAGCCCCTAACATTTGTTTAATAGAACGAGGAAGGATACGAGCTAATGTAAAAAATGTAGTATATAGATTTATAGCTTCCACGGAGTAATTTCTGTGACAGAATTTGTGACGAATTGGAACTCATTTTATTGTGAAACAAGGCCGACGCAGAATGATTTGCCTAGGATATCTAGTGTTGCATTAAAAAGCCACAAGTTTCATAAAAACGTTTTCTTCTGTTCAGTTTCGCAGGATTGCAAATACTGAAGTACGGCCCTGTTAGTGCGCCCGATCCAGAACATGAATCTCTTTAAATAACGAATGACGATTCCGGCTGCAGCTCAAGATCCGATCCGTTAAACAGACAAATAGTTACTTAAATTACTGACCAATATTTGACACAAATTTGACACTGAAGATAAGTGTGATCATGGGTGGAGTAAGTGACGATTTTTAACAGCGAGTGATAGAAATAGAATAACATGCAATGGTATGGTACAGCAAAACGGTTAAGTTGACGATTATGTACCCTTTAATTATTTACAGACTAACGTTTAGATTACTAAGGTGACACAGACTGAGCATGACTTCTATAGCGACCTTAGTAGTGACTGTTATTTATAACGACACGTGCTGTGGATAAGAATTAGGGCACCTCATTAAGAAACTATAGGCTGTGGTTTCAGAATAGTTAATCTGCTAAGTAGGATTCAAACCAAATAATACTGAGTATAAATCTGCTCATGAGTAGAATGACAGACAATCTATAACAATAACCGATACGAACAAAAGGAACTTGTGCAGTGTATCATAGAGTAGAAACGTCTAATTGTGTAATTGACTGCCGCGGCGGATTAGCCATGCGTACTGGAGCGCCGTGATGTGGTGCGCGCGGCATTTCGCCGTCGGGGGTTCGAATCCCCCCTCGGGCAAGGATGTTTGTGCCGTCTTTAGTATAAGGTAGTCCATAAGTAGTTTGTAAATTTAGGGACTGATGACCCCGTAGTTAAGTCCCATAAGCTCTACAAACATTTGAACATTTGATAATATTCATCTCGGGTATGCAGCCGGATACCGTCGTCAACCAGACACGATATTTCAGCAGACCAACTGGCTGCCATCTTCAGGTGAGAGCGCAGAACACTAACTCGCCGGAAACTGATAAAGAACAAGAAACAGCAGCCCCTTTATACACTGCTGACGACCCACCTCGCGTGCGCGAAACCAAAGTAGAAGCCATCTAGGCGCAATAGAACCAGTAGCGCGCCGGTGGAGAAAAACGGCAAAAACGAAGGGTCGAAAACAAGGCTAGTTGAAAGAAACAGCAGGTCGAAATGTAGACCGTTGTTGCTTGATGTCAGATAAAATCGGGTTCCAAGTTTTACTTAGTGGAAAATCCTTGTCTCTATTAATAATATTATCGGCCATACGAATTTCAAATTTCAATTGATTCTTTGAGAACACATTCCCAGTAGCGGGAAGCAGGAGCAATCAGTTTAGTTTCATCGTATAACATCTTGTGTCCCTCATTCAAACAATGTTCAGCAACAGCCGACTTTTCAGGTTGGAGCAAACGAGTATGACGGTGGTGTTCCACACACCGATCCTGAACTGTGCGGATCGTTTGGCCAATGTAAGTTTTACCACAATAACACGGAATACTATAAACACCGGGTTTCCTCAGTCCTAAATCATCTTTGACTGACCCAAGGAGGGCCCTAGTCTTAGGTGGGGGCATAAAAACACTTTTAATGTCGAATCTTCTTAAAATTCTTGAAATTTTCGAGGAAATATTCCCGACGAAAGGCAAAAACGCAATAGACTTGTAATTGTCTTCTAATGGTTCACTTTTTGGACCGAATTGAAATGCACCACAAATTTGTTGAGCAGTGTACCCATTCTGTTGAAAGACCACTTTGAGATGCTCCAGTTCTTCACCCAGATGTTCAGCATCAGAAATGGCGTACGCTCTTTTTACTAAAGTACGCAATACCCCCATACGTTGGTGTGGTGGATGACAGCTCGTCGCATGAAGATAAGGATCGGTATGCGTTGGCTTGCGATACACTCCATGTCCTAAGGTCCCATCACTGTTCTTTTGAACCAAAACATCCAGAAAAGGAAGTTTCCCATCGTTCTCTACCTCCATCGTAAATTTAATATTGGGATGGAGACAATTAAGATGGTCTAAAAAAATGATTTAAAGCATCCATACCATGAGGCCAAACCATAAAAATGTCATCGACGTATCTCCAAAAACAGGTAGGCTTAAGAAACGACGTCCTTAAAGCCATGTCTTCAAAGTCTTCCATAAAAAGGTTTGCGACTACGGGGGAAAGAGGAGTCCCCATAGCTACACCGTCAGTTTGTTCAAAAAACGTATCATTAAAAAGGAAATACGTCGAAGTCAGCACATGACGACAGAACGTGACTGTTTCATCATCCAATATATTACTAATTAATAACAATGACTCTTCAAGAGGAACCCGGGTAAAAAGGAAAACGACGTCGAAACTGACAAGTTATTTATCAGTTTCCGGCGAGTTAGTGTTCTGCGCTCTCACCTGAAGATGGCAGCCAGTTGGTCTGCTGAAATATCGTGTCTGGTTGACGACGGTATCCGGCTGCATACCCGAGATGAATATTATCAGTTACTACGCCGGGAAAGTCTACGCAATCACATTTGAACATTTGATTGTAACTGACTAATTATTTAAAGTAAAGATCAAAGTTTATTAAATGCCAAAGCTGACTAAGTATTGATTCGATTGCGAGCTTAACAATAATTGTGTTGTCAGCAAGTGGCGTAATTGATATTTTTATGAGAAAAGCGTTTCGTACGATAGAAAAGAAATACTGATACCTACCGGATAAACAAGTTGTTTACTACTTCTAAGACTGAACGTGTATGACAAAACAAAAGAGAATAATAAGCAAGTGGTGGAATTAATTTGTTATGTAGTGCATTTTCCAAGAGTCGTAAGAAATATTGGTTGGTATCTGATAAACTAGTTGCTAACGATTCGTCAATCGAAAATGTAAGGGCACATGAAACTGGGGTACCAAGTATTTGCATAAAGTTTATCAGACATTCAGCAATCTGCCTCCCTACTGGGAGTACGAATTACAAATAAATTTAAATTTCACTCACCTGTTTTCCGTAGACAGCAACTTGGCCACATAAATTATGAAATATGAATAAAGTTGAAACTTTAACTGCTAAAACTCACAACCTAAGACATCTCTTTATTAATGCTCAGTTTAAAAACAGAAATTAATCTAACATGAAGCGAAACAGAATTATAAGTTTTGATTATGATTATTATTATTATTTTTATTATTTCTTTTAAAAACACCACCACATTTACAATAAAAAGTATATTGAAAAATCAAAGGTAGCAACAATCATAATCGCTTAAAACAACTCTCTGTCTAATACTGTCCACCAACTCCTGACTCAATCTGTCTACTTCCATTCTCAGACTCCTTCAGTCTACCACTTACCACCGCCGACTCACACGTCAAAACAACCAACCTCACTAACCAGAGAATGACAATTACGAAGTGTAGTGTTGCCACCTTTCAGTGTGTAAATCCAACTATAGTAATATTGCTGTACAGTTAAGACCCTTAAAAACTGTGGAAATTAAATTCATCTGTGGGGGCAACAACTTTACGAATACAAAAGATACAAATCCTAGCAAGACCAGTTAGTTACTAAAAGGGATGCATATACATTCAATCGAATGGCACAGATAAGACAGAATAGTGGAAAGTACATTCTCCTAAAGTCTTCAGGGCTGTAGCCAAGTGGTGGGCGCTAGGCTCCGCTGACCGAATAGTCACTGCTCTTTACTGCATAAGGTATTTGGTACGAAGCGTCGCACAGTCGGACGGAATCTCCAAAACGTGGCCAAAACCCCGATGAATGTTATTCCATACAGTCCCATCGTAGCTCGTAGTATACTGTATTACTTAAAGTCCATTTTTCCATTAACAGTCTACTATAGTAAATCTAAGGTTTCTTTCATGGAGCTGCATAATTGGGTTAATATTACTACAAAACTGAAAGAGTGCACAAAATTATGTTTTATAACTTGTAGTTGCTCCATCAATCAACTCCCCCTCCCCCCTTTTTACTTAAAACATTCATTCATTTCAGAAGTCTTGATTGTAATGCATTTGATCAGTATAGCTTAAAACTGTTTTATTTCATGTTTTATAATAGAGGGCTAACATGTGCAATACACTTATGGAAGATGATATTTTAACTAACCTAAGAGTTTATATTGAAGATATTGTTTCACATCAGCATTGCCTAAACTGCAATACTGTACATAGTACTTCCTCATGTTACAAAGAGTAATCAAATTTATATTGGCGTGACACTGCTTTGACATATTGCATTGCTGTTGTTGCCAGCATTGTGGTTTGTACGAGGGAGGAGTGCGGGCGTGTACGGTGTGGAGGCCACCGTGTGGTGTTTGTAAGCGGATGGTGCTTGGTGGCTGTTCTTCCTTCCCAGCACTTTTATGTCTGTCTCCCTTCACCCCTCCCCTCCACACACTTTCCTCACCAGAATACTGTGTAGATAACATGATTTTGGTTACTGCCAGCAATGTGTCACTAAACACTATCTTTCCTAATGATGTCAAAATATAGTATGGAAAAATTTGGTGCAGCACTCATATAATTGTATAATGTAAAAGAAAAGTTTTGTACACAGTGATTGTAAAGTTTTATAGTTGTAAGTTTATAATTGTATTACATAACAGTAACAAAATAATGTGCATGTTTAAGGTATTATTATTGGAAAAAATAACAAAAAAAAATATTCCAGAGGGAGTGAGTGCGCATACGTGAGTGAGAGAGAAGTAGAATGACAACATTGCCATCTGGTGGATTCTCCACTTAATAACTGACCGCATCGCTGAATTTAGTATGCACGTGACCATCCTACAGGGATGTACTGGGGGAATATTAAATTTATTTTATTTTTGACATATGTCTCTGAGAGTGATTTTTTAAAAGGAATGTTTAGTTTCACTTTTTAATAAGTTTTAAAAGATATGGTGAGTGTGATGATTGGGTTCTCATTTGTGTTTTATCGAAATGTTTGATGAATATTAATTCCATTGTCTTGCTGTAGCCTTCGATAATGACGGAATGTCGAAACGCGTAAGGCCTCAATAAATTTAAGTTAGTGGTCAAGACTCTAAAGTTTATCCAAGCCCGATGAATGAATTTTCGATTCTCGGAATTTAGATCGGTGGGTTGGGTAGGGGAAGGATTTGTACATCTCACTCCAGAAGGAGAGGTCGCCACCTGGGATACCTGTCGAGTTACGTCAGTTCAAAAGTGAACTTCGCCGAGAGCAAACGTGGAGATGTGAAAGCGAGGCAAATTTATGCTCGGTTTGTGAGTGAATATTTTGCTTGTGAAGTGAAGAATTTCAGTTCTAATTAAATAACTGAACACTTGTCATTGCCTTGTTTCGAAAAACTTTATTTTTATGACCTAGGTTTCGGGATATGAGCCTATTTTCAAGTACTTAGCTTTCAGTTTCCAATAGGCTGTGTAACATTTTGAAAGCAAAGCACTTTTCAGTATATATTTCTATGTCCCACATAAGTTTAGTAGAAGTCTGTTCAATTCAACGAACAGACAGACAGCCATTATGAACAGTGGTGTATATGAAATCAATTGTAAAGAGTGCCAGTCCTGCTATATATAACAGACAGGTCGGCCAATATGTAGCAGGCTTAGGTAACACCACAGGAGCTAGAGATTAAGAAAACCAGTTTCTGCCTTTGCCCAACACTACTTAGAACAAGAGCACAAATACGCCATAGATGTAAAAGTCTTACATGTTGAAGGTAAAGGTGCAAAACTGAACCAACTAGAAATTTTGAAGATTAAAAAAACAGATGCGCACAGCCCCAAATTTGATACTGAATGAACAGACAGAATTCCATTATTCACCTCTTTTAGACAATGAGTAAATTCTACATAGTAGGTAATAACGATGTCACAACTTCTTGTGCTATAAACTGTTCAATTTTTTGAGGTGCAAAAATGATCAGTAATTTTACTAATATATAACATTATTAAACACAATATTAGTACAATAGATAATTAAGGTTATTCTAATAAGGTAATGCAAGTGTAATAGTTCCTAAATTGCAAGGTAAAAATATTTTCTTCCAATGTTAAAATCGATAAACAGAGACCTTTAGTATCATAGTGGTTTGTCTTCACTGGTGTAACAATATTGGAATCAGTAAAGTACTTGAAAATTGGCTCATAACCCGAAACCTAGGTCGTAAAAATAAAGTTTTCTGAAACACGGCAATAACAAGTGTTCAGTTATTTCATTTGAAATGTTTCATCAATAACCGACAGTAGAATCAATCAAATTTCAGTTCTACAATATGGAAACGGTTGCTACAGGTATTTACAAAATGTTCGTACACTAAATCGGTATAAATTTCATGGTTATCCTATTCATATTATACTTTTTTACGATGCCTGTGCAAAACGACCGTGTTTTGCCGAACTTGCATTTTCAACTAGAGCAAAAGTAGCGTACACCGCAATATACCACGGAATTTCCATTCCCAGACTAGAGATTGATTAATTATCTGATGGAATTGACAAGAATCAGTTGCCGAACTCTGCCATTTCTCTTGTATAACGAATGTTTACAATTGCCCGTGCAGCCGACATTTCGTAGCACATTATGGTCTATGCAGGGCGCGGCACGGTACGCTACGGAACTCTATGTTTTCCGTGCCACACGCTTATGATATCTGACCATTTGTCTACACTTAATGTGTTACGAATGTTATTGTTAATATCCATGGTATTAGATGCCTACGTCCACGATCCCCAAATAATAGCCCACCCACTGTTGCCGATCGCTCAATTATCCGTAAAAGGGCAGGAAACGAGGAACACAGACATTGAAAGATGTCGGGAAGGCTTTTCCAGAAAATGTTCACGCGTAAAAATAATAGAACACTATTTAATGTGGCTTCTGGTAACTTCTGATCCACATATATCGAGTATTATACAACTGTCACAAACACAGTGGCCGAGGAGACTAAAGCGCTCCAGTCACGGTCTGCACGGCCACTACGGTCGGGGGTTCGAATCCCCCCTCGGGCATTGATATTTGTGCCGTTCTAGTTCGTAAGTAGTTCATAAGTAGTTTGTAAGTTTAGGGACTGATAATCCCGTAGTTAAGTCCCATAGACTATACAAACATTTGAACATTTTTTTGTCACAAACACATGCGAAAAGTTTGTCAACGCTGTTACTATCTCTGCAATTCCAATTACACCACGATCGCCCGTGAAAAATTCCGATACGAATTCTGACTCTGAGAACTTCGAGAGCGATATTGAATCTGATTGCTAGGTGTAAAACAAATCATTCCATTTCGTATACATCAGAACAATATCTTCAATCATATCAAGTTTTGAATGTTAAGAACAATTGTGTATTAGCTACACTTATTACTTCTATAGCTGATTACACTGTTACATTTATTATTTGTGTCCTGTCGCCGACTTTGAAGATAGTTTCATTGTGCAGGGTGTCCCACTCAACTGTTTCACCCCAGGTATCTCTGGAACTACAAGAGATACGGAAAAATGACTTTCAGTGTCCTGAACGTACGACAGGGGCCTATGAAAGAAGGTATTTTGAGACACTGAAAAACGTGAAGAAGTATCATTTTCAACACAAACTTATGTCTTTTTTATATTATTTCTTAAGCAATCGATAGAATGAAAAATCACAAAAAGAATGGCGTAGGTTTGTTCGCAATTCCTAAATTATATTCGGGGAAACTGCGAAGCTAAGTTGACGTTTGAGACACTAGAAGCGCGCAGGTAACGCGTCTCGAGGCTCAAGCGAGACTCACAGTTAAGTCTGGAACACGCGCTAGCAGCGCGCCTCATGTATTTCAAATGTCAACTTCGCTTCGCAGTTTCCCCGGATGTAACTGACGGGTTGCGAAGAAACCAACGCCATTCTTTTTGTGATTTTTCATTCTCTCGATTGCTTAAGAAATAATATGGGGTATCCATTTAAAAATGGATGTTGTGTTGAAAATAATATTTTTTCACGTTTTAGACTGTCTCATAGTACCTACTTTCATAAGCTCCTGTCGTACGTTGATGACTGTGAAAGTCGTTTTGTAGTATTTCTTGTAGTTTCAGAGATCTGTGGTGAAAGACTTGAGTGGGACACCCTGTATTACTGAATTACAATGTGTGTGGTATCAAAGAATTTTTGTCCGGTATATTTTCGACAAAAATTCTGTTATTTTGTTATAATAAACAAATCACGTTGACAATGTATTAAATATTAGTGTCTAAATACTATATATACGCTATTATAAATAAATTACTGTGGATTTTCATGGGTCACGTAGCTATATTAGCTCCACCATTTTGTTTAGACCATTTGTACCATAAATTTCGTAATCAGCGATCTCAAAAACCCCCCTGTGATTAGTTTTGTATGAATTATACGTCTTATTGGGATTTTGCCCACCTTTTGGGGATTACGTGCCACTGTGCGTCGTAGCGGCACGGTTTGAGGGGGCGCGGACGGAGGCCTCCGATGCCGGAAAATCCAGCTTGTCAGCACTGATGAATTGAAAATGGGATTATGGGGCATCGAAGCGGTGAAATCTTGTAGGCCTACATCCTCTATTTGTCCGTATTATTTCCCCGATAATTTCAGACGCCTTGATGGCAACTGTATGACGTTCAACGCAACTCTTTAACAAACGAAGCATCTGTGCCATATACGACATCATTCATTGCCCTTAGTTCGTCGAACAACACTTACTGATTTGTGTTTTGTACTTGATTCTGCCCATTTGACCCGGTGATCGTTCTTGTGGTTCCGCATATGCGTCGGTGAAATTGGAACCTCTACAGCACGGCCTGGTCGAGGGTCTGTCTGTCAGACAATTAAGAGTCATCATTCTCATGAACGGGTGAAAGTAAAACGTTGAAATTTTAACTGGATACTATACGGCTCCTTTTACGTTTACGAAAGTATGTGACTGATAACCATCCAAAGATGCAACTGTTTCGCAGAGTCACTGTTCAAAATGGCTAGAAGTTTTCACCAAAAAGTTACAGAAAAGATCAGAAAGTTGATTGTGTAATGTTGTATTACACAAAAATATTTTGATCGGTACAAAGTTAAATTACAAAATACTATCCGAAACGGAAACAACAAATCGCTGTTCCTTAGTCCCGTCTCGAATTCACAGTCTAAATGTGGTATAAAAATCTTGTTCCTTCGGGGAATTCGTGAGGATACAGGGTTTGAGGTTAGTAACCTCTTTGTTAAGTTTTGGCCGAACGATAGTTATCGTTGGTGTGCAGCGAGAGCTGCTGGCAACAATACTTAGGTTGGAATGTTCTTTGTTTGTTGGCTGGTGTGCGGCAGTCTCCCGCCGACCGCAGAGCGAGGCGGTAGCATGTCGGCAGTGAGTTCGTAACCTGCGTTTAGTGGTGGCTAAAGTTTTTGCCATTCCGTCGTATCGCATATGGGTTGCAGTTGCATATTGAAATGTTTCATTGTGGACTTGTAGATATTCATCGTAGTGGCACGCAGTTATTTAATCAGTATATTTAAAGAGAAGAGTTTTTAACATTTGTCGTTCCATAATAAAGGAAGTTAACAAAGTTTACTGTTATGGATCAACATAGTAAATGTCCGCATCCCATACCGTCAAATCATTGGCACAATTATTAAATGATTAAGCATAAAATAGAATGTAACGGCAACTTCGCCCATCGACGATTAGGTGGACGCAGCGGTGGCGTTACAAAATGACATTCCGGTCAGCAAGTAACTACGCCAACAATGACACGAGGACACCTATCAGACGCGGTAGTTTTTGCTTGGTAGCCCCGCAATCACTATGTAGACTATTTAACGTTTCTGCTATGTTGCGCGATCCCTATAACCCCGTTGCCAAATTAAAGACGTAAAAATGTGGAATCCTAAATAAAACTTCACCACAGGACATGTAAAATATTACATTTTTGCGTTTAGTTTAAAATTCTATTAACACTATTAGAAAAACACGTTTAAGAAATAGCATTACTTTGGCTGTCTTTATACTTGTCTTCCAACTTTGATACTTTCCTAATAATAACTACAAACACTAAAATTTCATTATACTTAGTTACGGAATATGCTGAGCCTATAAAGATACTCATTCATATGGAAATAACACTACTACAGGTTAGAACTATTGCACAACGTTATTACATATTTACCTATTGTTTAAATGAATTATGGCACTCCATGTTTTATAGCCGCAGCGGAGCGGCCGAGCGCATTGAGGCGCTAAGCTGCGATGTGCGAGGCCATTTCGCGTCGGGGGTTCGAATCCCCCCTCGGGCATGGATATTTGTGCCATCTTTAGTATAAGCGAGTTCATAAGTAGTTGGTATGTGTAGGGACTGATGACCTCGCAGTTAAGTCCCTTAAGCTTAACAAACATTTGAACATTTTGAATATGTTTTATATATCACTGGATTCTAATACTTATCATGATTCCCACACACTATTTACTAATCCGTTTGGTACTAAGAAACTATCGTTGAAATAAACAAAACTACTATGACTTTATACAAATCCGTATTTACAAAAAATTTGACCACAAATTGAAATACATTAAAAGTACAAGCCTAAAAGCAAAACAACAAATTTGCTAATTACAAACTATTGACTTACCTATGTAAAAATCATATATGAAACCCATAATTTGAGTACGCCCATTATGTAAATTTATGAAGTCACGTTCATACTTGTTATTTATATGCCTAATTTAAATAAAATTATCGCAACAGTGTACAACCACATTACTAAAATTGATTCTTTTTATGAAGCCCAGTTTCAGACAAAATTTATGACCTATTTTTGATCTTGGTTTAACAGGTAAATATAATTTATACGATAATTTTTTTCATGTTTATGTAGTAACGGTTCAAACGTTTGGAGAGAGGACACATTGTGGTAGATTATATTGGGCTGTGTTGCGGACAAGGTGTGTTTCACTGGTTATCCGTAAATGTTGTTGTGCAATATGCAACAAGGCAATGAAACATTTATTAAGAAAATTTTAAATAAGTGAGTTCATCATTCAACATCGATCACCTTTACATTGTCAATAGTTAATGTAGCTTCCAGGAAACCTTGATCTATGGACTTCAACTAGAACGCAGACCGGCCATCTGAGACAAGCATGTAAGCCAAGTTAAGTAGTTTTTCTAAGACAGGCCATCTGACCATTGCCTGCCTCCTCTTAATAGAACTGTGTCTTGCAATACGGACACAGTTCGTCTGGACCTAGTATAGGGATCGGCAAACGAGGGACTCTTTACAACAGAGATGACTCCTACCAGAATCTCTGCGATGGAGGACCGTAGGAAGAATGGAATCAGGGCAGTCTCTGACTGATAGGGCCCAAGGGCTTAATGCCAATCCTTCAACTGTCCATTGGATGTGGCGACACTTTATACAGACCGAAACTGTATCCTAAATGTCAGAGCTTACCCGAACGAAGGCGTGTGTAATCAGAAACACAGGACCGTTTGGTTGTAAGGGTTCGTCGGTGACGCTGTACAACTGAGTCACAACTGGCATCTGATATCGCAGCGTTTTCAAGAATTTATAAAGGCAAACGGTGTACAGATTTTTCTATCAGTGTACACTAGCGACTATTAAAGCTACTAGACAAAGAAAAAATGCAAATGGACAAATATATTATAACCGACATGTGATCACGCTTTCATGTAATTTAGATTCATAGATCCGGAGAAATCAGTACCCAGAAAAAAAAATCTCTGGCCGTAATAACGGCTTTGATACGCCTGGGCATTCAGTCAAACAGAGCTTGGATGGCGTGTACAGATGCCCATGCAGCTTCAACACGATACCACAGTTGATCAAGTGTAGTGACTGGCGTACTGTGACGCGCAAGTTGCTCGGCCACCATTGACCAGACGTTTTCAGCTGGTGAGAGATCTGGAGAATGTGCTGGCCAGGGAAGCAATCGAACATTTTCCGTATCCAGAAAGGCCCGCACAGGAGCATGCGGTCGTGCATTATCCTACTGAAATGTAGGGTTCCGCAGGGAATGAATGGTAGAGCCACGGTTCGTAACACATCTGAAATGTAACGGCCACTGTTCAAATTTCCGTCGATGTGAACAAGGCGTAACCGAGACGTGTAACCAATAGTATACCATACCATCACGCCGGGTGATATGGAAGTATGGCGATGACGAATACACGCTTCCATTGTGTGTTCACTGCGATATCGCCAAACTCGGATGCGACCATCATGATGCTGTAAACAGAACCTGGATTCATCGAAAAAAATGACGTTTTGCCATCGTGCAGCCAGGTCCGTCGTTGCATACACCATCGCAGGCTTTCCTGTGTGTGATGCAGCGTCAAGGGTAACCACAGTCATGGTCTCCGAGCTGATAGTCCATGCTGCTGTAAACTTCGTCCGTGCAGATTGTTGTTGTCTTGTAGACGTCCCCATCTGTTGACTCAGGGTTCGAGAAATGACTGCACGATCTGTAACAGCCATCCGGATAAGATGCCAGTCATCTCGACTGCTAGTGTTACGAGGCCGTTGGGATCCAGCACGGCGTTCCGTATTGCCCTCCTGAAGCCACCGATTCCATATTCTGCTAACAACGAGCTAAAGCGAGCAACAACGTCGCGATACGATAAACCGTAATTGCGATAGGCTACAATCCGACTTTTATTAAAGTCGTAAACGTGATGGTACGCATTTCTCCTCCTTACACGAGGAATCACAACAACGTCTCACCAGGGAACGCGCCGCGGTGGAGTAGCAGAGCGGTCTAAAGCGTCACGCTGCGGAGCGCGCGGTTGCTCGCCGTGGAGGTTCGAGTTCTCCCTGGGGCATGAGTGTGTGTGTTCGTCCTTAGGTTAGTTTACCTAGGTTTAAGTAGTTTGTAAGCTACGGACTGATGCTCAAATGTTTGTAAAGCTTATGCGACTTAACTACGGGGTCATCAGTCCCTAAAGTTACAAACTACTTATGAACTACTTACGAACTAGGACGGCACCGTAGTGGCCGTGCAGACCGTGACTGAAGCGCCTCAGTCTCCTCGGCCACCGCGGCCGGCACGGACTGATGACCACGCAGTTTCGTCCGATAGATTTACAAACATTTGAACATTTTGAACCACGCAACGCCGGTCAAATGCCGATTGTGTATGAGAAATCGGTTGGAAAGTTTCTTCATGTCAGCATGTTGTAGGTGTCGCCACCGGCGCCAACCTTGTGTGAATGCTCTGAAAACCTTAGTATTTGCATATCACAGCATCTTCTTCCAGTCTGTTAATTTTCGCGTCTCCAGCACGTCATATGCGTGGTGTAGCACTTTTATTGGTCAGGAGTGTATTATCTTTATCGTTTTAATTCTGCACTCGGTGTATTTTCGCGTCAATGGTATGATCTGCGCTGTAGTGAAGCTGCTGTCACAGTGAAAAACGATGCCTCATGTATAGCGTGATGACAGCTGTGGGGCGGCCAGTTCCGATGCCACACCCTCTCACTCTGCATACAAACATCCGCGGCTTAATTTCGCCCGTAACACAACGTAATAGCGTTCCGGCCTCTCCCGGGATATTTGCGTGAAACTCAGTGGAACACATCGGCACCGGAGATGTAAAGCAGTACCCGTTTGTTAAACCGCTGCGACGCCAGTGCTACTGAACGTGGGAATGGACGATCAGCGTTGTTCAGAGCGTGGGTCGAGGTGCTGTGTGTGTGTGTGTGTGTGTGTGTGTGTGTGTGTGTGTGTGTGTGTTTGTGAACAGCACACATAATATACTGTAATGTCGCCACCGAGTCGGAATCGTGTTACGTTGCATATACAGTCGGTGGTCAAAGCAATATCAACAACATACAACACCGAGACGCCACTGCAGTTCACGAATGTACGTGGTCTTCGTCAATAGCTTGCTCCATATTACACGTTTTGTGCTGCGACAGTAAAAAAGAAATCGTAGGTGAAAAGCGTGCAGTACTCCAAAGAGGCCAACTCAGTGTGACGAATAACGGCATCCAATGAAGGAAGTTATCCGCTTTACTTCCGAGGATGCCTTACGCAGTCGAAGACTAAACATCAGGGGAAAGTTTTACGCGTGGACCACGGCATCTCAGCCCGGAAATTACAAGTTATGATTGTAACGGCTGCAGAAATTTTAAAAAATCATAAATTGTCGGTACACAATATAGAAAAAAAATGCTAGGCAAAGCAGCCTTGGAGCTAAATGAGTTGCGGAGGATAATGAGGAAGAACTGGAATATCCATGTAGGCAGTTTTAGCTAAGGTATGATTTATTAAATCCAAACTTTGAAGCGTTTTTTTCTACAACGTAAGGTTTTCTCTTTTCAGGAACACATACATCAAAAACTATTAAAAGGATTAAGATGAAATTTGGCACACCTATTCTTATATATGGAAGCAATATTTTTAATCTAGAAATTGTAAACTGTTTTATGGCTTATAATATATTGAAGAGAGCGTATAAAATGAACATTAACAACAGCAAAACAAAAATAATGGAATGCGGTTTTAGAAAATCAGGCGATGCTGAAGGAATTCGATTAGGTAACGAAACAATGAAGGTGGTAGATGAGTTTTGTTACTTGGGTAGTAAAATAACATGCGATGGTCGCTGCACAGAGGATATAAAATGTAGAATGGCAATGGGAAGAAAAGCATTTTTGAAAAAGAGAAATTTGCTACCATCGAATAGTAATTTGAGTGTAAGGAAGTCTTTTCTGAAGGCATTTGTGTGGAGTGTTGCCTTGTACGGGAGTGAAACATGGACGATAAGCAGTGCGGACAGGAAGAGAATAGTGGCTTTTGAAATGTGGTGCTACAGAAGAATGCTGAAGATTAGGTGGGTAGATCGCATAACTAATGAAGAGGTACTGAACAGAATTGGTGAGAAAAGGAATTTTTGGCATAACCTGACCAAAAGAAGGGATCGCTTGGGAGGACACATTCTTAGACATCGAGGAATCGTAAATTTAGCATTGGAGGGAGGGAAGTGTGTGGGGTAAAAATCGCAGAGGGAGACCAAGAGACGCGTATAGTAAGCAGATTCAAGTGGATGTGGGTTGCCGTTCTTATGAGGAGATGATAAGGCTTGCTCAGGATAGAGTAGTGTGGAGAGCTGCATCAAACCAGTCTCCGGACTGAAGACCATAACAACCCAATATATTGAAAAAATTGCGCGTAAAAATCTTCGAATCGAAAATATCACAAAAAATAATAAACTCATTATTTTCCAAAAATATACTTCACTTAATCGTAGATTCATTAGTGTAGATTACCTTATCAATAAATAAATAATGAGACAGTGTACCTTAAAATATTAATGGACAAAAAATTTTAAATTCACTCACAGCATTAAAATGTTAATAATTCTGACGTTTTTGAGCGTATTGGATCCCTATACATTAGTGTGCAAAACTGCAGTCAGATTCAACCAAAGGTGACAGAGATATGAAATTACAAAAAAAGCAACCGACTCCCATTAACGTTTCATTAGCGTCGCTTCCTCGGTAACGACACCGTACGAGAAACTAGGTAAAATATCATTGGTGAAGAGGAATAACGAGGGAAGTATGATGTTAACTGACAACAGTCGAACTTTAAAAAAGCCGGCTGCAGTGGCCGCTACGGTCGGGGGTTCGAAGCCCCTTCGGGCATGGATGTTTGTGTCGTCTTTACTATAAGATAGTCCATATTTAGTTTGTAAATTTAGAGACTGATGACCCCACAGGTAAGTCCCTTAAGCTTAACTAACATTTGAATATTTGAGCATTAAGAACGATTATGGACAGAGTGCATAAAACTACCACGCTCAGTGAGTACAAAAATCAACACTCATTTGAGTATTACTGCTGCGAAAGAAAACATTAAACAGCTGCAATTTTTAAACCCTTAAT
The DNA here is from genome assembly GCA_026315105.1 of Locusta migratoria. NCBI lineage: Eukaryota > Metazoa > Arthropoda > Insecta > Orthoptera > Acrididae > Locusta > Locusta migratoria. The sequence goes on along the minus strand of CM048747.1, from coordinate 545,398,253 downwards.
CACATAAAGGAACGAAAAGATGCAGAATATGACGTGCCACGGTCATAAAACCCGTACATTCTATTGGAACCTTCCTATCGGAACTCAGCAATAAGATCTGGGCAATACATAACTCAGGGTAGTAAAATGTTTATGGCTCATTGTCTCTGTTCATAGGGGCGAGTTATGTATGTCAGCCTCTATGCCCTGAACAACTACCCAATCTGTTTAAATAAGATCAATACTTAATCTGTAGTTTAGCCAGTCTATCAATCTGCAAATGATGACGTGAAAATATATCTAAACAAACACAAATTAAACCTCAGAATAACCAACAAAATGGGTTCTAAGGTAAAGAAGTGATTCACTCACGAAGTAATTTTTTAATAGAGTTTATTTCTCTTTCTGGACATGAAAATGCGGATGTGGTCCTACTTTATACATCGGTAAATAACTGAATATTTCTCCAACTGTTGTTCATGAGAGGCACTGTAAGTATCACACGCACTCGAGAGTAAAAGTTCCAAATTATCACTCGTAAATAAGTAAAATTCCAAATTAATCCGCGATTATAGTATTACTGATAACCCACAGTTTGCCATCACACGTGTGCACGATTGCTGATTTATCACAGTTCTACAGCCCTACTACCGTGCATAGTTCACCACTTTTCACCAGGGACTAAGTTCTGCAGTGACAGTCCCGTAAATTTTCTAAGTCCACACTTGCTTATCTCTTCAAATCACAAGATCGTAACGCGGCTTCAGACCGCCCAGCGCCACAAACTTTCACCACTATGTCCAAGTTACCAGTCCCTTCGCAAGCGTTCGAAAGCATGCTCTTCCTGCTCCCAAAATTGTATCCTTTACGCATCCCACAGTCTCATCTTTAAGATACAATTTCCCTTCCAAAATGTTATACATTTGAATATCACAGAATCAAATGCTTTGACCACCTCCCTACAAATGTTGTTTACATATAAAAAACAAATATATATTTAACAATACTAAAAACAGTTGAGACTGAAGCTCTTTGCGCAGGTAGCGTCTCACTGTTCAAATATACTGCCACTGTCAGAATACAGATACACAATTAATATTTATCACGGCTTATGCAAATGTATTCAGTTCTTGTCCACATACATAAATAATAACATAAATTATTTGCTTCATGTCTACTATATTTAGTCGGCCATGATATATTTACGTGGCAGTCACAACATAAAAAACGAACGTTACTAAGAATAATATTAAATATAATACACTACATATATAAATGTAATGCGCTTTTGTGGGTTCATGTTTTGTGTTTCTGTGGTGGAATCTATGTTCTGACATAAGAATATTATTACCTCAATGAAAAGCAGAACAAGAGAGTAAAACAAATTTTATTGAAAGAATACGGAAATAACGTGATACGTCTTTTAAGATAGGTAGCGTGGTGCAATGCTGCCCATTTACTTCTTAATCCGTTACTGATAAATACTATGTATCAATAATTGTAAATGTCTTATAATATTATTATTATAGTACTGAAATTTGTCGGCTTTTTACCTCTAAGGGATGTTGAATTTGTAATTACAGCGTTTGATTCTTCCATTCATATAACTTTATCTGCCGTACGTTCACTTCCTGATTTTATATAGGTTTTCAGAATAATGTGTCTGGCTATATTGTATTTCAGTTGCAATCGGGGTTAGCCGCCCTCGCTAATCCAAGACAGTCGCTTCCTGTTTCCGAGTACATTAGGGAAAATCTGACTACCCGTATCCCATTCACTAGGTCCAAACTGTTAGCCAGCCAGGTGGGGAACCCAACTGCTTTGCAAAACGCGCCTTTCACATGGATACAATCACTTACCCCTTTATCTGTAATGTCATACTATTATTAGGAGGATGTGATACGGTCCGACGAATCATCGTTTAATTGCTCGTTACAGCAGACCGTGTTTATGTATCGAAAACAAAAGCTGAAGAAACGGCATTGCTACTTCCTTCTATTAAGCATGGGAGAGATTCCTTCATGATTTGGACATCCATGTCGCGATACTGATCATTTATTCACAACAAAGCTATAAACACAAGATACTGATGCAAAGTCTCTGCGAACACCAATGTAGGTCGAAGTTAACTGAAAGGTACAAGGTCCATTCCTTGAAAGCACAAAAGAATGTACCTCATACTTTTGTAGGGAATTCGAGTGGCTTAATGCCTCGGTTGCATAGTGGTAGAGTGCCGGACTACAAACCCAAATGTCGCGGGTTAGATCCCCGCCATGTCGTAGAATATTTACTGTCACTTTCCACCTCTTTCACCTCTGGCAGTATTGATCATATGAAAAATAGTAGCACCGCGGTTCGGAACCCACGTTAAACTGTAGGTCCCCTATAACTTACTAGGCAAGTCATTTCGGAGGTCGGAGGAAGGCAACGGAATACCACTTCCAAACAGGACCATGCCTAGTAAAGCACTGTGGTGTTCAAACCAATCTTCGGATTTTGGACTGCATCTTTCTAATGCCAACAATTGGTCCAAAAAGTTACCCTAAAACAAAAGTCCTTCAGGCGACAGTAATCAGTATACAACTTTCACTCTGCAGCGGAGTGTGCGCTGATATGAATTCGTGGCAGGTTAAAATTGTTGGCCGAAACGGGGACTCCTACCTGAGAACTTTGGCTTTCGTGAGAAAGTTTGGGAAGTTTGGGAAGTAGGAGACGAGGTACTGTCAGAAGTGATGTTTGACGACGGTCCGTGAAGCGTACCGGGATAGCTGATTCGGTAGAGCGCTTTCCCGCGAAAGTCGAAGACCCCAGGTTCGAGTCCCGGTTCCGGCACACAGTTTTAATTTGCCAGAAAGTTTCACTACTCAGAGGTTCAGACAGAGTCCACAGTATCCAAGGGAGTCGGCGAGTAGTAGGCCAGTGGCGGTAAACTGTCGTTGTCCAGGTCGTAACACTAGGCTTATCTCGCCGCAGAAGAGTGGCGGCAGCATCAATGCAAATTCCTAATGCAGGTCACTTAGCAGTCGGTGTAAGGATGCTGGTTGTGTGTTCGGTAGATAGCGCCAGCTGTGAAATATACTTAGTATTCTCTCTGGCACAGAGGTCTACTAGTTCCTCTCTGGCAATTCGGTGTTCGTGGCTTAGCGCCTGCTCTGCCGCGGCCTGCGATGCATGGAAGTTTACTGGGTTGTCTGCTCGTCAGGGGTTGTCCATCCCAGTATAACAGTTTCTATCATTATCCTGACTGGATAATCGTGAATGTATGTCTCACAATCCTCGTACTACTAACATGTTATTAAAATGCCACCATATTCCAAAATTAGCAAACTATAATGACACTTTCGACTCAGTTCTTCGAACAAGAGCAGATGTTCACAAAGTCAGTGATGGGTATGACTGAAAGCTGGCGTACAGGGACGATGAAGCACAGGAATACCCTCCATACCCTCCCCCCTCCCAAATATTTGGACAACTCAACAAAGCTCACTTTAAGAACTAATTAACTTCTTTATAGTCCAGTTTCAGTGTCACAATAATACAAGGAAAAAGAATAAAGATTAACTTAACTGTGCTTGGGTATTTCGCAACAGTTACGATGAACTCGAGATAATTACTTTCGTTGAAAAACTGGTGGTGGTGGAACAAAATAAAATGAATAATTGTTCATGTACCATTACACGGTACTTCAAAAACAGCAGCTGATGGGGGACATGGAAATTGAGAAGCTGTTGCGGGGCAATGTAATAGGGCCATTGAGAGAGTCCAGAGATTGCCTAAAAACAGTCTGGCTATTTCTAAAATACTTAAAATGTTAACAGGTCGCCTTCACATTAGTCGTGCTATTGCGATTTTTTTACTTTTCCTTGAACTGTACAGCTTTAACGAATACCTCGGCAGTAATTATACAAGTGATCCAGCAACATAAAAGATTTGCATTTCTCTCCTACAACGCTTGACTAACTACGGATATGGGCCGAAACAGGCAGGTAACAATAGGTCACTGTCCTCAGTTGTTGCGACGTCTGCAGTATTCTCTTTTCTCTCAGTCGTAAGTATTTTTCTTTTATAAAATCGTCTCATATTCGCTTATTGTTAAAATTGCGACTAAAGGAAGAACATTACTTTAATATTGAGAGCCCCGACATCCGAGGATCATTATGCCAACAATATTGCAACAATATATATATATATATATATATATATATATATATATATATATATATATATGAATGTTTGTCTGTATGTCCTCTATGTGTGCATAAACTATTCATTCGATTGCAATGAAACTTCGGTGAACCATTAGTCGTACGCCCGCAAAAGTTCCTGGCTCAAAACAAAAGAGCACGACACATAGCTCACGAGATATGACGTCATAAATAATGAGAGGCCACCGCGTGAGAATACCCACATTTATGCGTCAATTATAGGAAAACTGGAGTAGTTAGAGACCTGCAACAAAGTTCGCACACACACAAAATGAAACGAAAAGACGTCTACCGCTCATAATAGTTTCCCTGTAGATGCCGTAAAACTGTCGCATCAGGCATGACCATGAATCAAAAAAAGTTATAATTGCAGATTTGCATGTTACTATTTATTTTTGTCTGTAAGTCTCTCTTAATTCTTTTGCTTCCAAAATTAAGCAATCTTTTTTTAATCACTATCTATATAAAAGCGAAAGGACACTCACTGACTAAATACGAAATCTCGATAACCGCTTCACCTAAAACGCTGAAATTTGCAGGAATGTAATTTATAGGTAGAAAACGTCAGCTAAGAAAGTATTTTGTGATAGGTGCATGATGCAGCATACTTCTCCTACAGACTCACGAATTTTACAATTTCATTCCGATCTTCAAGAAATTTCGCACACTTGACCTTCAAAACAAGAGGAAGGTCACCGTCTACCTTAAGTTTCATACGGTGCATGGGGGGCGGTGCTTTGCAACATAAAATGGATCCCTAAATACCTTGGTCGCGCCATAACTTGAGAACGGCTCGACCGATTTCACAGATCATTTTTTTTCCCTTGTTTTCATTATTCTCAGAACAAGGGTTGTATGACATACGACTGATATGTTTGAGATCAACAAAGTGCGTTTTTCAATGTGACTCTGCGTTTCTATTGCATAGAAATCTCTAGTTTTGTTCCGATATTGATAAAATTTTGATCACTTTACCTTAAAAACAAGATTAATGTCATTGTGTGTATAAAATGTCGTTCGGTGCACGGTGGAGGGTACTTAACTTACGGAATTTTGCAAAATGCATTGTTTTACTCCAGTCTTTATGAATTTTAGCACGTATGACTAAACCAAGAGGAAGATCACTAGGTACAAAAATGTTTGTATGTTACTTGACAGAGGGTACCTTACAGACAGAGGGAAAGGTGGAAACGAACAGAGAGATGGGAGACAAGGAGAGGAAGAGGTGGATGCAGAGAGAGTGGGGACGGGGATGTGGGCTACAAGAGTGTAGGATAAATAAACACACGGACAACGCCGGGCTTACAGCTAGATTCATAATATAATTTTTTGGTTTGGTAATAATGTAATGATAGAAACACTTAATATATGGTTAGAAACCAATTTTTACGATTCTTGAATCAAGGGCAAATAAATCTGTCAGTGAGAACCGTCTGGAAGTCTATCACGTCCGAGTGTCGAAAAGTTTGTAAATCTATCGCACTCAACTGCTTGGTCATTAGTGCGTAGGTAAACTAACCTAAGGACAACACATACACCCATGCCCGAGGGGGGACTCGAACGCGTGACGGCGATCAGCCGCGCGCACCGCAGCACGGCGCCCCAGTGCGCACGGCTAATCCGCCGCGGCGTCCGCGTGTCCACCGATAGCGGCGGGCGCTTTTCCGCAATGAGGCAGACACCTCAGGCGTGGTTACTTGGGAGGGGATGCAAGCCAACCTGTATCTGAATCACCCTCACTACGTCCTGTGTCAGTGCAATTTCCGACTACAGGTACATTTGTGAAGCACAGCGCTCCTCTTCAGACGTCGTCTCCCATTCCTTGCTTCTGACAACGAAATATTGTGAAATGTAACTCAATGGAGTCACACAAGTAGCCTGTTATCAAAGACAGACATCTGTCGTTTGCCAGAAACCTAGATAAACGTCATTTTTATTGGTAAACGTACAGCTAATTTATAAGCTGATTTGAGCATTATCAACTTTAATACTCGAGGAGTTATACCTGGAAGTGGCTAATATCAATTCGATTACTCAGTTACCTTACAATTGTGTTTGAAAATACAGATGTCCGCCTTTGAAACCAAAACGTGTACGTGTCTGCTTTTGATGTAAACACGCTTTCAGATATCCGTTTTTGATATACGGATATTCGCTTACTGCAGACGCGAATCTCTTACAGGTGTATAATCCGGGAAATTATAGGAATATCGACATAAAGTGGAAAATATTAAATTCTGAACTTTATTACTTATTGGACAAATGAAAAATACAATAATCATAATAATCTTTTTAATTTTATTTACAAAATGAAATATTACGGTACTGAATCTCTAAAATTGTTAGCATAAGGTCTGTTGAAACTGTCGCCAGATTTTTCCGTAAACATCCTTACGTTATTTCTGACATCGAAGATCTTTCCAACAAGTGACAATTTCGTACAACACACCTTACAACATAACAGTGTAGTTTACAAGCTAGTGTTACCTTTGTTTCTTTTCAATGTTTTTATTTCCACTTTTCAGTTTGTCTCAACCGCCTCCTAGCTTTTCCTCCGGACGCTGGTGATACGTTCCATTTCACTCTCTTTAACACGATTATTAGTAATAATACTATTAAAAATTACTGAAAACCGTAAGTATGGTGTAATAAGTCTTAGTACCTGCCACATACTGTCGCCATGTCTGATTTTTGGGGTCATGTGATCATACACTGTGTTCCCTTTGGAGCCCACTGCTTCATTCAACACGTGTCCGAATTTCATATCATATACTCTGTTCCCATTGGAGCACACTGCTTCATTCAAGAACTGTCAGAATTTCATATCTTTTGATGTGAACAGTGAAATTTAACGTGTGATTTATCACATTTACGTCAATATTTTTTTTTTCTTTTTTTGTGTGCAGAAAACGGATTTCACCAATCAAAAGAGCGGAAAAACTTCCTTTAGGATCGACTGCTAACTAAATTTTGACCATTAGGTCAGATGTCAGGTATGATATTAAGCTACTCACATAACCACTCAATAGAGCTGATGTATATGGCGACTATAGGATTCGTGCGGAGAATATTCTCAGCAGCAGTGAGTATTAAGACTTTATTTTTTTCTGTCCCCTGTTGAAGGGTTTTCGGTAGGTTTCCCGAGTCCTTCCCTTGGACACCCAAAGAGTTATCAAACCACCACGTACCCATGCTGTTGTCGTGGCTGGCCACAGGAGAACAAGGTGGTGGGAGAGCCCTCTTGCTCTTCTGGGTGTGCGCCTATGTTACTGCGCAAGCAGATGCACTCATCCCAGCGGGCTCTTACTGTTACAGCCTTATTACGGCATCTTGAATGTGACTAATTCTAGAAAGGAAAGAAAAGTAACTTTTCCAGATATAGTCCACCACCATATTCGTTCTAAATTATCGACTCTGTTTGCATGTTACGTATTTCAACAGCAGAAATACGTTATATTAATTTCTTAATAATAATAATAATTTGATTGTCAATGATTTCGTACCTACGGAAATTAAATTTATTTTCCTGTCACCGGACAACGACAGCAGAACGATTCACATGTTTCATTTCTGTGTTCTTTTATGAGGTAAAAATCTTCAGTTCTTTTCTTTATGCAGCTAAGTATATAGTAATAATTATTTTCATTACTTCATTTCGTCTTGTTATAGTATGCTGTAACCGTAATACTAACATAGATGGCGGATGTGGTTAATCTAATTAACTGGATAAGAAAGAGAAGGAACAAACACATAAATAAATTTTGTATATCAAAAAAGGTATCGCTTTGTCTGTAGTGTACAGTTGGGTTTAGAGACTATATAAATCATATTTACTCCTCATCACAGTGAGATATGGCTCTCAATAGTAGCAATGTTAGAAATCTACTGAGAAAGCAAAGACTGTTGCACTCTCGGTTCAAAAAAGAACACGCAAATGATGACAGGCAAAAGTTAATAGAGATTCGTACATCTATAAAAAGATCGATGCGCGAAGCATACAATAATTACCACTGCCATACCTTACCAACATATCTTTCCGAGAACCCGAAAAAATTCTGGTCCTATGTAAAATCGATAAGCCCAGTATCCAGTAACTCGATCATTCCGGGGCAATAATAGAAGAAGGAAAGCTGATGTTCTAACTTTAACCTTTAAGAAATCTTTCGCGCAGGAGGACCACACAAATGTACCATCATTTGATCAACGTACTAATTCCGAAATGGAGAACATAGTAATAGGTGAGAGAGCTAAATACGAAAAAGTCTGCTGGTCCGGATGGAATGCCCAGTCCGGTTTTACAAAGAGTATTCTGGGCTTTGGCCCCTTACTTAGCTTGCATTTATCGCGAATCTTTAATTCAGCGCAAAGATCCTAGTGATTGGAAAAAAAAAACGCAAGTGACACCCGTTTATAAGAAATGAAAAAGAACTGGTTCAAATAATTACAAGCCAATATCGTTGACATCAGTTTCCTGTAGAATTTTGGAGCATATTCTCAGTCGTCAGTCTCCTTTGTGGCCCCAAAAAACGGCGAGTAGCACATCACCAGCAGACGGAGTGCTTTTGAACTTCCTTCGGAAAGGTGATGACGGATGTATCCATTCCATGGAAGCGGCCTACGATTCGGGCAAGTGACCTCCCAAGTGACCACGCCTGAGGTGTCTGCCTCATTGCGGAAAAGCGTCCGCCGCTATCGGTGGACACGCGGACGCCGCGGCGGATTAGCCGTGCGCATTGGGGCGCCGTGCTGCGGTGCGCGCGGCTGAATTGTGGACCCACGTTTCGTTCCCCGTCACAAACCGAAGCAGAAAGTCATTGCCATATTCCAGGACGACCTCTACCCAATGGTGTATCGGTGTCTTGCACGTGCGCGTTCACCTGCTGTGACGACTTCGGCCCATAGCCATTCAACACTTCTTCCTTACGCAACGACCTGATTTTTTCCTGGACGGCGTTTTGAAGCTTATAAAGCGGTTTGACAATAGTGTCAATGTACTTGGAAATTATGTAGAAAAAAATAAAGATATGTCTTATGTTTAATGTCTCAATCTATCATTTGCCTTTCATACACAACTCTGTCCACAGTCGACAGGGGAAACTTATCGAAGTCAAACCCTGACTACGCCTATGCGCATTAAAGCTGGCTAGTAACTTAGAGGGTGAGCGAAATGTTTTCCCAGGTTATAATTTTTATTTTCTAAGGAACTATGGTAGATGGAGGTATGCGGTTATAACAAATTGTAATTTTAGTCTCTAAAATTGTACATGTGCAATCTTTGCAGTATTTAGCGAATTGTAGCTTGATTAATTAATTTCATTTACGAATATGTACTTCTAGATGGTCCGCGACAGCACCTGAGGCGCTTTCTCTGTTGTTTCAGGTAGCGTACTATATGACCGTTGCTGTGACACCCGCGCCTCCGCGGAGGTCTTTGCGGTTTCATGACAAGCGGTCACCAACTGCAGTTCCGCGAAAGTTAACAAGTGCGTGCAGTCGAGGTGCGCCGCACATGGCGAACGTGAAGGAAAGGTAGGAGAAGTTCAAAGGCCGGGCGGCGGAGTTGGCAGCCAGTAGCAGGTCTGTAGTATGTGACGTCATCGCGCGACAGTCCGCAGAAATCGCACTGTTGTGTTTGCAAAGGATTAGGAAATCCCTGATATTTTTCCCGCGGTAGTCTTTACAATTACAATTTCGCCAAATGGCACAGCTCTTAGAATAAATCTTCCGTGCCCAGTAGTGGCGGCTGGTGCTTCACACTGGGCGTCTACTTCAGTGGCACCTCCGCTCCCCCCTCTCCGCTCAGCGCGTTGATGTTTCGGCGCCCCTCACCCGTTTTACTTACATTTTCCTTAAAAGATCTGCAGAATGTCTTAAATCGGTTTGTTTGCGCCTGCTTCGAGCTGAGGCGTCAGACCACCAAGCTTCTTTACTTGACACTTCTCTTCCATGCTTAAACCTGACTTTTTTTTTCTAAAACATACTGAACATTGTGATTCTTCAGTTTCTCCCGGCTTGGTAATCAAAATATCCACGGGTGTACTGCCGGTCTATAGTGTCCAATGGGCACAATATTTCGGCGATCATATATGTCGTCATCATGAGGTGAACTGACGGACTGAGCTCCTGGAAACGCGCCGGCACGGAGATCCGCACGCTACGGCTGCCCGAAGGGAACTGGGTTCTAGCCCGGTAGCGGGCCATTTAAATACCCTCGGCCCACGGAGCGACCCCTCCGTGGTCCGCGCCCCGCGCCGCGGTCCCGCAGTGGAACCGATTGTGACGGCGTCTGAGAAGACGTTGATGTGAGGACTCTGTCCACCGTGGTCGTCACTTCGTTACGTTTCCTAGATTTACTCTTAATTAACCCAATCGCTGGTTCCCAAGCTTTGCTAAGATTATAGTCACAGTCACAGTTTATGAGGTCGTCACTTGTGCGAATTTCAATGGCCTCTCTAACGACGCAGTCCCAGTATCTCGACGTCTGTACCAGAATCCTAGTGCGTTCATACTCCATCGCGTGATTCTCCGACAAACAATGTTCAGCGATCGCCAACTTGCTCGGATACATCAATCGTGTGTGCCTCTGGTTTTCAACGAATCGATCCTTGACGGTACGTATCATCTGTTCAATATATGACTTGCCACACTGACACGGAATCTGGTACACGCCGGCCTTCCTCAAACCAAGATCATCTTTGGCGCTCCCCACCAGTGCACGAATTTAATTGGGCGGACAAAAGACAGTTCCAACCTTGCATTCCTTCAAAATGCTGGCAACTTTCCCCGAAAGTGTGCCGGTATATGGAATAAACGCAGTGCCTACATCCTTCTTCGTGTTTTCACCCGTTTCCAAAGATTGTACTGTAGAGGGTGGGCGGAGACCCTGCCGAATCTGCCACTCTGTGTACCCATTTTTTCGGAATACAGTTCTCAGGTGTTCCAATTCATGGGGTAGACTCTCTGCGTCGGAGATACTGCGCGCCCTATGTATTAGAGTTGTAAGTACCCCATTCCTCTGTGAAGGGTGGTGACAGCTGTCTGCGTGTAAATACAGATCAGTGTGCGTTGTCTTCCGATACACACCATGAGCCCGGGTGACATCAGCTCTTCTGTTGACCAAGACGTCAAGGAACGGCAATTTACCCTCCGTTTCAGTCTCCATAGTGAATTTGATGTTGGGGTGTATGGAGTTCAGATGTGTAAGGAAGCCAAGGAGTTTATCCATACTATGTGGCCAGATGACGAAAGTGTCGTCCATGTAACGTAAAAAGCAAGTTGGTTTCCATTTAGATAATGACAGGGCTTCGTCCTCGAAATTCTCCATGTACAAATTTGCGACCACAGGGAAAAGGGGGCTACCCATGGCGACTCCCTCCGTTTGTTCGTTGTATTCGCCATTGAAAAGAAAATACGTGGAGGTCAAGATGTGCCTAAAACGTTCGGTGGTCTTCTCGTCAAACTTCTGACCAATCAAATCTAGTGACTCTCGATGGGGTACCCTCGTAAACAAGGCTGTCAAGGCGTTTAGCAAAATCCACGGAATTACGGATGTGATGAAGGCATTTACCCATATAAGGACTTAATATTCCCGTCAAGTATTTGGCCAACAAATATGTAGGTGCTCTGATGTTAATGACAATGGGGCCTAACGGCACCGCATCTTTGTGAACCTTAGGGAGTCCATAAAGTCTTGGCGATACCGGAGCTGAACATAGTTCATTGTTCTTTGCTAATAAACACCAAGAACATATGAATGTACATATGACAACTAAAACACAGTAAGTAACTGATTAGACTGTTTCGTGATTGTAACAAACTGAATCTGTTACGACGAAGAGACAATTCACGTGACACTGGAAGCAGCACCTCCTCCTAACATTTTCAAAAACGTCCAAAGTATATGTAGCAAGTAAGAATACAAAAGTTATTATTCCCGTATCTATTAAATAGATAATTGTGTTTAAATGTAATTGCTTGCAGTCGGTCTCGAGCCCACAACCTCCAACACGGCAGCGGTGCTGCTAACCACACGGCTATTCTTGCTAGGTGGAGAGTATTGACTTCATTATTAATCATGATCGTATCTTCAGAAGGTTTTTACAGTTGATGCGTCTTTAATTTATAGTTATACTAGCTGAACCCCCCCTGCATCGCGCGCGTAGGCTGTTTGGTCTTAAGTTTCGTAGTTATAGCTTGAAATTTGAGTTAACAGCCACATATTTTTGAAAATCAATTTGTTGCGTCATCTATTTTACCCCCTTATGTGTCGAATTTCAAAAAATGCCGAAACACGTGTCTTTTAAATTCGAACCCTGAATTAAAATCCGAAAAAAGCTCTAGCTTCAAAATTGCCTAAATAGCTACGTATTTTTAAAAAAACGTTTCATCCCCTATTTCACCCCCTTACGGACGGAATATCGAAAAATGGCTTCTTAAATGACGCCTACAGGGTAACATCAACACCCTCCACAAATTTCAAGTTTCTATCTTCAGTGGTTTGAGCTGGGCGATGATGAGTCAGTCAGTCAGTCAATCAGTCAGTCAGTCAATCGGGACACTTCCTTTTTTATATATAGAGATTTTATCAAAAATGACGTTTCTTTGATGAATCTTGAATGCTCCAATAATGAAGTAGGAAGGAAGCATGTTGCCTTCATGGAGGATTTACTCATGCACAAGGCGAGGTGCGCAGTAGCTTCGTTATCTGGCTTCGAGACCATTCGGTAGTAACCGTCAGGTTCGAGTAGTCAGGAGTAGGTGTCTCGACCGGCTAGTGTTAAAATCGGCGTTTCCCCTCGCCCCTCCCTGCAGCCCGAACGCCTATATGATGCCTCGAGGGGGTTCAGAAGAGAAATTGAACCTAACCCGCGCATGCGCATGCGCATTACCACCTCAAATCGTGCAACATTTCCGTGACGACCCCCCCCCCCCCCCATAGCGTGATGAAGCAAAACGAGCTGCCCTTCTCTGATCTTCTCAATGCCTTACCTCAGTCCCACCTGGTGAGAGTCCCATACTGGGCAACAGTACTCCAGGAGAGGACACATTAAATACTAAAGAAAAAGTTACTAAAGAAAAAGAAGATACACATGATCTGACTATTTCAAAATTACAAATTCGCTAGGAATGGATTTTTTTTATTTTAAGCTCTTACTGCAGATGATGATAGGACGACTTATTTCAAAATTCTGTGTTTCACAAACTTTCTGTGACTTCTTAAGTACGTTTCAATAAGTGTAATGGAATATTTATCGGTGCTGAAGGTGGCAAAGATGATGTAATATTATCACAGTCTGTATAAACGTATTTAAAATCTGACATGTCAGTGCAATATTATCGTTAATCTTATTTCCTTCACGAATAGATAGGGGAAGAATTTTAGAAAATGCAACGACGAAAACGAATGAGCATTTCATGTAGTAAGGAACAATTAAAATCTGCACTTCATCGAAAGAACTTCTGTAATAGGATAGTTCAAATAGTTTTAAAAGTAGTGTTCACCCAATTTAATTCTAGGTTATTGCAAGAATAATCTTTTGGGCGGAGTAAGCTACTTATCGAAATGTGTGGACCACGATGCTCTAAGAGCTGTAACAAATAAAAATAGTACCCACAACGAAGGTGACCGGAAAAACGTAATGGAGACAGAGTAGGAAAAAATTGTCATATTCTAAAACTAAAAATAGGAGCATGGACGAAGCTTAAGGTTTAACGTCCCGTCAATAGCTTGGTCATTAGAGACGGAACTAGCGCTCGGAGTTTTGGGTAAGAAGGGGAAGGAAATCGGCCGTGCCCTTTCAAAGGAACCATCCCGGCATTTGCCTGGAGAGATTTAGGGAAATCACGGAAAACCTAAATCTGGATGGCCGAAGGTGGATTTGAACGACCATCCTCCGTTGCCACTGCACCCCCTCGCTCGGTGTAATAGGGGCATGAGAAAATATTTGTAAACTGTAAAAAAAGAATAAAAAAAATAAAATGTTTGTAAATCTATTGGACACGCCTGATGGGTTATTAGAACATAGCTTACAAACTACATAAACTAACCTAAAAACAACACACACAGCCATGCCCGTGGGGGGCGGGAGGGGGACTCGAACCACCGACGGCGAACTGGCGCGTGCACCGCTGCACGGCGCCCCAATCCGCAAAGGCTAATCCGCTGCGGCTGAGTTGTAAATAAATATTGAATACTGATCGACCCAGCAATGCTTCGCAATTGTTAATATGTATGTACTCTTTTTTTGAACGTCAAATATGCAAAATTTTATCGTAATCGTACGAATGATACTGATATCTCAAAGAAAAGAGCTCTTCCAGTTTTCCAAAAAATTTCCTATTTTCTGGTCAACTATTCCAAACTTTTACTTCACTCAAACCTTCCTCTCTCTTTGAAAGTCGAATGTGCAAAATTTTATCGCATTCAGATGAATGTAATTCATATTTCATAGAAAAATCTCTTTCTATTTTTTTCTGAACTTTCCAATTTTCTGGAAAACTTTACCAAATTTAATTACAAAATTTTATCTCAGTCAGGCGAATTATATTGATATCCCATAGAAGAAGGCTCTTTCAGTTTCTCGCAAATTTTCAAATTTTCCGGGTAACTTTCCCAAATTTTTAGTTCATAAGAACGTTCCTCTTTCGTTAAACGTCAAGTAATCAAAATTTTATCGCAATCGGATGAACGATTCTCAACTTATAGTGTTGATTGCATTTAGAAACACATTGAAAAAGAAACTAGATCGAATTTTGCGACTTTCAAACTGAAATCTTTTCGAAGACCATACTGAACAAAACATCCCCTCTATGTCGTGCGAATAGTCAGTTACAGTGCTGAATTCAATCAGAAACACATTGAAAGAGGCACTTTCAGTATTTGTCAAATTTTTCTATTTTCCGGCATTTTATGCTAAAAAAATTATTTCATACAAATCTTGTCCTGTCAAGCCGTACTCTAGTGATGCAATTACAACCATGTGGCAATTGATTTTTATTCTCAGAAAAAATCGCTTTCGGTTATTCCTAAATTTTCCTACTTTCCTGGAGACTTTTCCAAATTTTTATTTGATGCTTATCTTCCTCTTCCTTCCAACGTAAAATGTACAAAATTTTATCGCAATTGGTGGAACGGTATTAATAGCTCACCGGATAAAGCTATTTCAGTTTTTCCCGATTTTCCTCTTTTCCGGGCAGCTTTTCCATATTTTGTCACCGTTTAAACCTTCCCTGAACTTACACGAACATTTCAAGACAAAATTAGACAAATCGGTTCAGCCGTTCTCGAGTTTTAGCGAGACTAACGAACAGCAAATTATATATAAAAGAATGAAATGCCACTCATGTTAGATATGTTACATTAAAACTAAATGAGTAAGCCTACTCTGCTCGCCTAAGTTTTTCCTAGTTTCAGAACAACTGGTACAACGTGTTAGTCACCTGATCTTACAAGGAAATTACTTGGGCTCGAACCAAAGTCGTATGAGAGATAGTATAAAGATCCCTTATTTCACTAGTGATACTCCCGCATCTGCAAAACTCTGCAGTCGTCCGTTAGAGGCCTCTGCGTGTGCCTTGCCAATTGCACTTTGACCTGTCGGTTCGCCAGTAGGGACTGTGCAGTGTGCCGCAGAAGTTGAATTTTGTGATGTTATTTGTGTGGTGAAGCGTCGGATGGGAGGGGGGGGGGGCGATTGGTAATCAATTCTGCTAATGTATTGCTATAAATTAATTGAGATGAAGTTACGAAGAACACTTCTTCGTGAAGATGGTATTAGTGTAGAAGATGAATCATTTGCATGCTTTCTCGTCTCTGTAATGGCACAGAAATATGAGCATAAGTTAGATACTGTTGTTACAAACTCATAATAATGATAATAGGGATGATAATGACGAACAACTCATTGCAAGCGGTAGTGCTACGGTAAGTGCGGGACGAGGCGATGGAAGCAGTGGCAGTGAATACCAACACTACCACATTGAGGTGTACGTAGAGATCCTGTAACCAAACGTTCATACAGATATGATTGTTCTAGCCAATGTACTTTCCTTGTTAGTCCTTCTTCACATCCTGAACGTGTCCCGCATTCGGTTTTCCAAACGTTGACCGTTTAAAAGCAAAATGTAGCAAATAACTAGTCACAAAATTCATCTCCCCATGCCTCCCCCGCCTCGTCCAACAGGGGCGGCAAAGCAGCAACTGCGTTGCCGTCCGTTCCCCACGTGCCTCGCGCCAGCTCTGGTGACAGTAACATCAAGGAAGCTGTTGTGATCAAACTAACAAGTGACCTTAAAAACAGAGACTGCCGGGGTTCTACATCTACATCTATATCTACATCTACATACGTACTCCGCAATTCACCGTAAGGTGCGCGGCGGAGGGTACACTGTACCACTACTAGGCATTTCCTTTCCTATTCCACTCCCAAATAGAACGAGGAAAAAAAAGAATGCCTATATGCCTCCGTAAGAGCCCTAATTTCTCTTATCTTGTCTTTTTGATCTTTACGCGAAATGTAAGTAGGGGGCAGTAAGGTCGTACTACACTCAGCTTCAAATTCCGGCCCTCTAAATTCACGAAAAGAAAGTTGTCTTTCTTCCAGCGATCCCCAATTGAGTTGCCGGAGCATTTCCGTGACACTCGCTCATTGGTCGAACCTACATGGTAACAAATCTAGCTGCTCGCCTCTGAACCGCCTCTTCCTTCAAACCGATCTGCTGCGGGTCCCAAACACTTGAGCAATACTCAAGACGTGGTCGTACATGCGTTTTATACGCGGTCTCCTTTGCACGTAAAGTACATCTTCCCAAAATTCTCCCAATAAACCGCAGTCGGCTGTCCGCCTTACTCACAACTGTTCTTACATGTTCGTTCCATTTCATATCGCTCTGCAATTGTACGCCTAAATATTTGAACGACAGGGCAGAAATTCAGCTGATGCGAAGTGTCCGGGTTTGATGCCCGATGGCAGTGTCCCTAACTGCGACAGTGGCAAACTCACTACGTGCTGAGACATTTCGGATGGTGAAATACTTACACCTGTGTGTTCGTCTCCACCACCCGGCCGCGTCTGCCGGTGTGACGGTTAGTGGTGGGGGTTCGCCGATCGCATCCCTGTCAGAGCATTCGTGCCGCGTCTCACCAGCACGTCGATCCTGTACGTTCTGCGGATATCGCTGGATTCCACGCCGCGCTCGCTCGGTTGGTATCCCTTGTCCTTATTTGCAAAGACTCTGGTATACCCGTATTGCCGGCCGCGGTGGCCGAGAAGACTGAGGCGCTTCAGTCACGGTCTGCACGGCCACTATGGTCGGGGATCCGAATCCCCCCTCGGGCTTGGATATTTGTGCCGTCCTTAGTCTTAGCTAGTTCATAAGTAGTTTGTAAGCTTAATGACTGATGACCCCGTAGTTAAGTCCCATAAGTTCTTCAAACATTTCAACATTTGAATACCCGTATTTCTAGAGATTCTTTTCTGACGCTGTCCCATCAACTGACGGCTCGGCACAGCACCCTGGGGTTCTCCAAATCGAAAGTGTGGTTATCTTTGATGCAGCACCTGAGCGCTAAGATCCGTTATACTTAGGAGACACGAATGTGTTAAAAAGATTTTTATATATCTGAGTTGCTGGTCCTGTCCTGACGTCACGTCGGAAGACCGTAGAAAATTGATAGCGTGGAAAATATTTGCAAAATAAACATGTGAGTAATAATGATGAAGCAAAGGCAGGCGCTTTATTGGCAGGATTTTGGGAAGGAGTGATTCGTCTGTAAAGGAGACCTCATATAAAACGCTTGTACAATCCCGTGTCTCAGCTTGCCCTTTTCTCATAGGACATCTTGCGACCCATTGATGAAGCGCAACAGGCAGAATGTGTTTTTCTAGACTTGATAAAGGCATTTGACGCGTTGCCGCACTGCAGACTGCTAACGAAGATTCGAGCATATGCAGTACGTTCACAGATTTGTGACTGGCTGGAAGACTTCCTAAGTGGTAGAACGCAATACGTTGTTCTCGACGGCGAGCATTCATCAGAGACGATTGTATCGTCAGGCGTGCCCCAGGGGACTGTGATACGACCTGTTATTCGATCTATATAAATGATCTGATGGACAGAGTGACTTGTAATTTTCGGCTGTTTGCTGATGTACTATGGTTTATGGGAGGGTGTTGTCATACCATAAAGGAAAACACGATGGCTTAGCCAAAATCTCTAGTTGTGTGAGGAATGACAGCAAGCTCTAAATGTAGAAATGTGTATGGTGATGAACATGAATAGAAGAAACTATTCCATAATGTTCGAGCTTCTTGATACAGTCGACTCGTTCAAATATCTGGCCGTAACATTGCAGAGCAATATGAAATGGAACGAACATGTAAGGAGAGTTGTGAATAAGGTAAACAGACGACTTAGTTTTATTGGGAAAATTTCGGTAAGGTGCAGTTCATATGTAAAGGAGACCGCGTGTTAAACATTTGTACGACCACGTCTTGCGTATTGCTCAGGTGCTTAGGACCCGCAACAGATCAGTTCAAAGGAAGACTTGGACGCAGATCAGTTACCGGTAGGTTCGACTAATGCGCGAGTGTCACGGAAATGCTCCGCGAACTCAAATGTGGATCTCTGGAGGAAAGACGACGTTCTGTTCGAATAATTCTGTTGAGAAAATTTAGAGGGCCGGAATTAGAAGCTGACTGCAGAACGATCTTGCTGCCGCCTACTTACATTTCGTATAAACATCACAAAAACAACATAAGACGAATTAGGGCTCGTACAGTGGCATATTCATTTTTCCTTCGTTCCATTTGGGAGTGGATAGGAAAGAGAGTGCTTACTGGTGATACAGTGTACCTTTTGCCACGCATATTACGGTGGTTGCGGAGTATATATGTAGATGAAGATGGGTATTCCTCAAGTGTTTGGAATCCCCATCAGATGGTTTTAAAGGAGGACATAAATTCAGTTCAGAAGCAGGAGGTAAGGTTTGCAACAGATTTGATCAACGCCTAAATGTTACCTAAATGCTTCGGGAACTCAACTGGGAGTGTCTCGAGGGAAGGAAACTTTCTTTTCTGGAAACACTGTGAAGAGATGTAGACGGTCGGAATTTGAGGCAAGCTGCAGAATGATTCTATAGCCGCCAACCTAAACTTTGCGTTAAGACCACAAGGATTACATAGATTAGGGCTCGTACGGATGCATACAAGTATTCGCTGTTCCCTCGTTTCATATGGTAATGAGAGAGAAAAGCAAGTAACTAGTAGTGGTACAGAGTACCCTCCGCCACGCACCTTTGGGTTGATTGCGAGTATTCATGTAGATGGAGAGGCCCGATTTAGCACCACAGGACATTGTAATTTACACTGTCTATACTTTTACAAATAAATTCATAAAACTTTGTCGGCTTGACCAGGAAGGATTCAGGATTCATACTTATAGTAGTGAAGGTCCAAAAATAACAAACAAACAAAATTTATATTTATGAAATTTTATTATTTTTTCGCTTATTATCGGCTGCTTTTGTTGCTCTAGGTACACTTTTCTTCGTAAGCAGGATGTCATATAATGATTTTCCTGTTGGAATTGTTGAGAGGCTGTGTGAGCCACAGAGACGCACTCCAGGCTGAGAAATAGTGACCATTGCAGATAACAGGCTAAGACAGACACGTATATCTTACGGGATGTAAAGAAATCTCCTAGCAAACCGCTGATGCCCTCAACCACTTTCCCATGGTGGAGATTACCTTTCGGCGAAGATGGGCGTAACATCATATAGCGTCTAGACGCTGTTGGAAGACTTGGTGTCCAACAGGCACGTTTTAATGTACGTAGCAAAGTTGATACCAGTTACTGGTGAACAACAACGTCAGTTGTTTCACGAGGCTAGAGTGAGAGGGTAAAGAAGAAAACCTGCAAATTAGCAGCTCCCCAAAGACGTGGCCTAAGGCGGAGTCTAAAGCGTGGCCGCTGAAAAATGTTGCTACTAAGTATGGATTTTGTTAGTGCACAAACAAGCCACCTCCCCACTCGGGGAGTGGCATAAGGGACAGGGCTGAAACCTGGTTCGATAAAGGACTCAGAGAGAGGGCAAGCCACATTTTAGATTGGTTCAACCAAGATGCGGCCAATAGGAAATTCTTAACTGTCGGAAAATGGGAAAAGAAGTGCGCCCACACCGGTCGTTAAAACCCCGGTTTTTGGATCAAAAGGGGAGTTCTCAGTCAGACGACTCGGGCGCCAGCCCGTGACTATCGCCGTCGGCCTCGGTTGCTCCACGACAGTATGTTTCTCGCGGGGAGTGCGTCTGTCTAGGGAATGCTGCTAGGGAATGTAATTACTGGCTTTTGTTGTGGCAATCGATTTATACTTCTTGTTTTTTAAATAACTAACCCCATTGTAGTAGACTTAGTACGGGATGCAATAAATTCAATGCCAGGTACCTAGGAGTTCCATAAAGTTTCCTAAACAAGTATCCTCAAAACAAAACAAAAAAAGTTCAAATGTTTGTATAGCTTATGGGAGTTAACTACGGGATCATCAGTCCCTAAACTTACATACTACATATGAACTAGCTAACACTAAGGACGGCATAAATATCCATGCCCGAGGGGGGATTCGGACCCCCGACCGTAGTAACCGTGCAGTTCCCTCGGCCACCGCGGCCGGCAAGTATCCTCTCGAGTACCGAAATCCGCATCTCTGGTAGATGACTGTACTGTCTCTCTGCAGTCACTCCTTCCCGCTCCGGATATGCAGACTACCTTGCTACCTCTTCCCTGTTTCCTATGTAGGAGACATTTTTCGATGAATTTTGCACAGCGTACAAACCAAAGTTAGAGGTGTATGAAAGTCTCGAATATGTGTAAAAAAGAATGTGCAGTTACATTTTAAACCTCATATTCATAAAAAGAGTCAAATGTTATAGTTAATTATCTCAATTTTTAACACAGATCTCATGGATTTAAAAAATTCTGGATTTTATACACCTATAAGTTTGATATTAACAGTGAACTCCCTAGCCTAAGTCAGTCCATTAAGAGCAAACGGTCTGGACTGAACACGGAGGGAGTGATTTTGCTCCATGATAACGCGCGTCCACACGTCTCCAGGGTCACACAAAGTGTACTTGCCGACTTCAAGTGGGGCCAGCTAGAGCATCCGTCGTAGAGGGCCGAAAATGTCGTACTGTGAGTTCCATCTGTTTCGTCCGCTAAATCTCAAAGGAAATCGCCTCAGCTCCGACGACGAACTGAAGGAGACAATAGAGGATTGGCTCTTGTCATAGTGTCTACAATTTTGGGAACGGAGAAGTCTTCGGCTCGTTAAACAATGAGCTAGTTGTGGTCAGACCTCTGCTGATTACTTCTGAACGAAGACTTCAGTTATGCGTGCAGTGTCGTTTCGTACCTTTTCATTCGAACACCCCTCGTAATAATGATGATAATAATTTTGTGGAATATCTGTGCTACTGGTCACCGTTCATCCCGGCCAGAATAGTAGAATAAACCTTGCTTCCATGCGAATAACATATTTGTAGACTATTCCAGATTTCTGTTGTAAAGTATTTCATTCACCAAAGCAATGTATCCTTAAATAACAACACTCAACGTACTACCCACTGGTACGTATTTGGGTAGTGTGAGAGATGGATACGAATTGTAAATAAATGGATACTGCCAAAACTCATAGAAATGCTTCCACTAAAATTTAATGAAACAACATCCTGTATTTACGCGCCAGCACCCGCAATTAATTTTACTGTGAGCGTAAAAGTGTTTTTAATTCCAGCTGCAGCTGTCGGTAAGTTTGGCCGGAGACATAAAGGTCGACGTTAAAAAGTTTTTACGTTCCACCTCTAATTGACGGTAGCGAGACATCCCCCATAAAACGGACCCACCCCCTCCACCACTATAGGCCCATCCTGCTCCGTCGCGACCCACGGTGTTTAATTTCCGCGCTATGCGCTGTCCCGGCGGTGCTACCAACTCGTCCACACAGACGAGCTATTTACGAAATTGACGCTTTGCAAACACGCCCCACAGCGGGTTGTTCCTGCTTGAGCGCTGTAGCGGTGGCGTATTGTACTGGAGCTCTGGTAAACGTCCCTACATGAACGTAAAGATTACTACGGATTTTTATGTTGGGATTCCGCCAACGCTGAAGAGCAACATCAGTGACTCTAATGGGCCAACAATAACTGAAGATTTACGCGTGTCAGCTGATACTGAGCGAGTTATTTTCCACCGAATTCTGTAGGTAAAAACCTGTTGGGAGCAGGGTTAAAATTAATGTCTGACGATGAATATTGCCGTTGTTCCACATTGCATTGTATCTATAAAAGCGGCTACTTAATGTGACTATCTTGGCAAAGACATGATCGAATTTTTCCATCAACCTTCTGCAGTTCGTACTGCTCCCCTGAGTTTGGGGCTCATAATTCGTTCGTTTTTTTCTATTTTAATTTATTTAAAATTTTATTTTATGTATTTATTTATCACCTTGTTGAGTATCTTCTCACGCTTCCATCTCATTCGACATGTTGGCATCTCTGTAGGGGAAAGTTTTCAATCTGTGGGTGACAGCAAGGATAAGGGGAGGTAGTAGTGTCTTGGCTTTCTTGCGAATAACTACAAGAAGTATTCGTAACTGCGCTCTCCTTACTTGAACCCACTCCGTGCAACGACGCCTCATCGATTGATGTAACGATTCAAACAACCCTGGCACCAAGATGGGGAAGGATGGTTAGATCAGAGACTGTCAAAATAAATGTTGTTAGATCGTCATTCTTCTCGATAACTGATTCGTAAACAGCATATTGCTGAGATCCTCAAAACGAAGAAAATCAATGCGGCAAATAATGCCTACAGCCAAATGTTAATGGATGTGCTTATGGATTGATTTGTTATATTGTTTATAATGAACCATTCTTCCATGTGTCTGATTTGCTACACTCGTTTCAGGTCAACCCTGTACATGAGACAGCTACAACTGGTTGTACGTGTTCAGGTTGCCCAGTTTAGACGTTCCAGCTCAAAAATCCGTTCACATGATATTGCAGAGTGATGAGAAATGAACTACACTATTGTTGTTGTTGTTGTTGTCTTCAGTCCGGAGAATGGTTTGATGCAGCTCTTCACCCTACTCTATCCTACATCTACATGCATACTCCACAATTCACCGTAAGGTGCGTGGCGGAGGGTACACTGTTCCACTACTAGGCATTTCCTTTCCTATTCCACTCCCAAATTGAACGAGGAAAAAAAAAAAAGAATGCCCATATGCCTCCGTACGAGCCCTAATTCCTCATATCTTGTCTTTGTGATCTTTACGCGAAATGTAATTAGGCGGCAGCAAGATCGTACTACACTCAGCTTCAAATTCCGGCCCTCTAAATTTACTTAACAGAGATTCACGAAAAGAACGTCGTCTTTCTTCCAGCGATCCCCAATTGAGTTGCTGGAGCATTTCCGTGACACTCGCGCATTGGTTGAACCTACCAGTAACAAGTCTAGCTGCTCGTCTCTGAACCGCCTCTATGTCTTCCTTTAAACTGATCTGCTGTGGGTCCCAAACACTTGAGCAATACTCAAGACGTGATCGTACAAGCGTTTTATACGCGGTCTCCTTTACAGATGAAGTACACCTTCCCAAAATTCTCCCAATAAACCGAAGTCGGCTGTCCGCCTTACATAGAACTGTCCTTACATGCTCGTTCCATTTCATATCGCTCTGCAGTGTTACGCCTAGATATTTGAACGACGCGACAGCATCAAGAAGCTCACTACTAATGCTGTATTCGAACATTATAGGATTGTTTTTCCCACTCATGCGCATCGCCTTACATTTTTCTACATTGAGTGCTAGCTGCCATTCTTCGCACCGACTAGAAATTTTGTCTCAGTCATCCTGTATGCTATTACAGTCAGTTACAGACGACACCCTCCCATACACCACAGCATCATCTGCAAACAGCCGCAAATTACAACTTACTCTGTCCATCAGGTCATTTACATAGATAGAAAATAATAGCGGTCCTATCACACTCCCCTGGGGCACGCCTGACAATACACTCGTCTCTGATGAACACTCGCCGTCGAGAACAACGTACTGCGTTCTATTACTTAGGAAGTCTTCCAGCCAGTCACAAATCTGTGAACCTATTCCATAAGCTCGTATCTTCGTTAGCAGTCTGCAGTGTGGCACCGCGTCGAATGCCTTTTTGAAGTCGAGAGCAAGCCTCAAGCCTCTTTATCTGCTCATAAGAACGGCACCCAACATCCATTTGAATCTGCTTACTGTATTCATCTCTTGGTCTTCCTCTGCGACTTTTCCTCCACACATTTCCTTCCATCGCTAAATTCTCCATTCCTTGATGTGTAAGACTATGTCCCACTAACCGATCCCTTCTTTTAGTGAAGCTATGCCAGAAATTCCTTTTCTCCCCAATTATGTTCAGTACCTCCTCATAAGTTATGCCATCCACCCACCTAAGCTTCAGTATTCTTCTGTAGCATCATATTTAAAAAGACTTTATCAGCTTCCTGGCCGCACCGTTTATCGTCCATGCTTCACACCCATACCGGGCAACACTCCACACACTTACCTTAAATTGATATTGGATGTTAACAAATTTCTCCCTTTCAAAAATGCTTTTTTCCCCATAGCCAATCTGCATTTTATATCCTCTGTACTGCCCCCATAATATACTATTTTACTGCCCAAGTAACAAAACTCATCCACTTCCTTTATTGTTTCGTTATCTAATGAAATTTCTTCAGCATCGCCAGATTTTCCAACACTGCATTCTATTATCCGTGTTTTACTCTTGTTAATGTTTATCGCATACGCTCCTTTCAACACACTGTCCAATCTGTTCAGTTGCTCTTCTAGCTTCTTTGCTGTCTTAGGCAGAATTATAATGTCACCAGCAAAAAGTAATGTTTTTGTTTCTTCAACGTGAACTTTAATTACTTCTACAAATTTCTTCCAAAAATTACCTGTAATTTCTTGCCGATAAGGCGTTGGAGCGAAAGGAGAGTGGCATCCTAGGAAACGCCTCTGCTGAATGTGTAACTACCGGAAGTGTCATTATAGTATGTCTCTTAGCTATTGTTCGATGCTGTATTGAGTAGAAAGTTATGTCGCTCAGTTTTCGAATTTCGGGATGGATGAGTTAGAGGAGCAATGCGTCTGCATTAAAATTTGCGCGAAACTCAAGAAAATCTTTACACATGATGCTGGGAGCCAACACCGACGACTACTTCAGCCTGACCCGGTGATGAGATTCTTTCAGGCGGCTTAAAATGTTCTGATGCAAGACAAAGGTCACCATCTTTTAGAGCGCTCTCGACGGCTTCCGAAGACGCTCATGCCTTGAGCATCAACGAAACTGTACCTGCTAATCGAAGAATGATTGAGAGATTCCAGAAGAATGTGACATTTGACGTGGATCATGTCACAAAATCCTGGCACACCGTCTTCGAATGCATAGTGTTGCCGCGAAGTTCGTCCCACGTTTCGTGAGTCATGACCATAAACACCACTGCCTCGTAATATGTGTAGAACTTTAAGATCACGCAAATGAAAAACGAACTTGCCCTTTCCCACTTTCGAATAATTTCCGACTCTGGATACGCCATTAAAAAGGACGAAGATTTGTAACTGTAGACGTAATCACACACACTCCAGCAGCACGCTCAATATCTACGTTCTATTCTCGTATACCACGTGTATTACTCTCCACACATCACCTGTTATCTAAACGCTGTTATTATATTAGGTGTTACGGGACGAACAGAATAGGTGGTCGTGTAGACGATTGCAATAAAAATGCCAAATAACATGTTACCAATTTTTATTAAGTACGTAAATGCAGCTTTTAGTACGTAACACTAACAAACTAAAACAAAAGGCAAATGGGGACTTTTCACTGATTCTTCCTTCTGTCCTTGGTAGAAGACAATTATGCATAAATGCGAAAGAAGCTCCATCAGTAACTCACGTTTAACTGATTTTAATGAAATCTATAAAGATAACTTGAACGCCGAATAATAAAAACGGTTGCTTTAGAAAGTGTGTAATTTACATTATTTGTTAACTTCGGTATATAACTCGAAATATGGAACAGCTGAGCATCAACGTTTCTCTTATAGCTTCTGACAAGAAGACTTCTTGGAAAAAGCTTTTTATTCTTTGGCTTTCTTTATCGCATTTAACAAAATATATTTAGTGAGTAATACGTCGAAAGTAATACCAGTCAACACAATGAACAGAATGCTTACACAACACGTCAAACTCCTGAAAGCTTCTGACTAGAAGACTCCTTGGAAAAAGCTACTTATTCTTTATTTCTATTTTTTTAATTTATCGCATTTTATAAAATATGTTTAGTGAGTAATACGTTGAACGTAATAAGAATCAACACAATGAATAGAATGCTTACACAACACGTCAAACTATTCATACCGCCGCGCAGATCCGGTTTCAATTAGATTTGAATCCTGCATAATTTACTTAATTTAAGGTTTACTTATGATGTAACAAACAGATTTACCGTCATTTTACTCACGTTTCACATTTAAACCCGAAAGTTGGATACTTATATTTTAGCTTTAGCTCTAGCTTTATCCCGGTCCGTCACTTGTGAATGAAGTTCCGAAGTTATTGTACTTTCGATGGTCTTTCACACGTGTTTTTTTTTTCATCAAAATAAAATTTGGAGACCTCCACAAACTGATTTAATTCAGTAAGATAACGTTCTAGCAAGAACAGACCGAATAATAAGTGAAAGTGTTCTCATTTTCCTTTCCTTTAAGTTTGTTTTAGTTACATACTAACAGCTGTAACTCTGAATCAAATGTGCAAATGTTTCTATAGCTATGGACACAAACCGATCTGTCGTCATCGGTCCCTAGAACTTAAAACTACTTAAAACAATTTCCACTAAGGTAAACACACACACACACACACACACACACACACACACACACACACACACACATGCCCGAGGGAGGACTCGAACCTCCAGTGGGAAAGGCGGCCCAGTCGATTGCATGACGCCCGAGACCGCGCGGCCATTCCTCGCGGCCATTGAACTACTATCGTAATTTTATAAAGGGTTCTATTCAATAGTGAGATGATCACGAATTGTATGTAACAAAAAATGTCCTGCCTGATAAGTTAGCAGGCTCATTATGGCCCAGTTCCAACCTCTAAACACAGGAACTTGAGATTGGAAGTGTTGAAAATTTTACCGTAGGCTTGTTATGAGAACAGCCTTTTCGAAAATAGGGGCTGTATTTTTCTTTGAAAATATTTCGTTTTACACATTTTTAAAGCTAAATTTCAACAGACCATACAGCTTTCATACGTGACAGCGACAGAAAGGTATTTAAATTACAGCACATTCGAAAAATTGTGGAAATTGTTCTACGCTTACCTTTTATTTATCGTGTCCTGTGCATTTAATAATGGCACGCAAAACCGATTTCTTTTTAGAAAGCAGTCTTAATACTTATTTTTCTCGAACGTGTCAGTAGCCGTTTGTGAATTTCCTGTTTTGTCTTCTATCGTTGCAAATCTTTGTCCGTTACGCTGTGCTGAGTACGGGGAATGAGGCAGTGCAGTGATTTTTTGATTTTATTTTATTTATTTATTATGCCATAGTCACGCCAACAGTGATCCATTTGCGTTATGGTGATGCAAGAGACACGAAATATCCGGCATATTTCAAGCCGTTGCCATAGCACATTTCTGATGAACTAATCGTTCAAAGGGAAAGGGAACAAACAATCAGAATGACTTCGACATATCATGTGTCCTTACCAGCCATTGTGAAGATTGGACCTCGGTGTAAATATCATAGCAGCAGACCGACGTGACGTCAGCAGTTACGATTCACTTAAGGAACACGCGGTTCTCATTTGCGCAGTCCAAAGGCTCTTCACAGATTACGAGGCGATGATCTGTATGGTCTTGACTCATGAATCATGAGACGAACGTGGCGGTAAGGCGATGCGTTCAAGGATGCAATGTCAGGAATACGAGACGATCCAACTGAAATGTTGATTGTTATAAAATCTCTCACACAGTCAGGCTTCGATTGGCATTCACGATTTCGTTTACGTTCCTAAAATAATCGTCGCTGATTGTGTCCCTTCATTTGTTAAATCACCGGAGCCATTCGTAACACCGAATACGGATGAAGCACTATTGTAACTGGTAAAGTTTTTCTAAAGAAGATTTAGCAAGAAGGGTTACTGCCTATCGCCTTTCGTCTCAGACAGGAAGTTACACTCACCTACTGATCTGCTGTACTTGGACCGTAAAGGCGTCGGTCTTCTTCTCTTGGCAGGTGTTTCGTCGCCTTATTGAAGATTCCTTAATTGAAAAGAGGACAGAAGGAAAGGTACAGAAAAAGTAGGCAGAATTGTGGTCAAATCTGTATAATAATATTACAAATGTGATGTAGCCCTGTTGCATGACTAATATTATTTCACAAATAAGATTATTTTGCCACGAAACCACTTTGCTGTAGGACAAGGAATTACTTAATAGTCAATAATGAAACACACTAAAACAGTTACATTTGCAGTTCCTAGAGAGAGAGAGAGAGAGGAGAATGGTTGAATCAGAGAGAATGTTGCTTGCTATGAAGTCGTAATACTATAACCAGGGCAGGGGCCAAACAGCCAAGCTTACCTCACTATAACTAAATGGTAAATGTATCGGATGCTTCCACTTCCGCCATTATAACAGACGCGGACGGTCCTCAAAGTCACACTTTACTAATAAGTCGTGAACTTCCGCCCTATACTTCGAAGCTCTGCAACACAATGGCGGTGCGTGTCTGTTCGCCGGGCACGACAACGCAGTGTGCTTCGCTCTTCAAAAGTAGACCTTGTAGCCGTTTGCGAAGCTTAGCCCTTGCGGACACACAGGTGGGGACACCCGATTGGAGCGCGGGAAAAAGCTGGTATGCCTCCGCCAAGGCGTCGCTTCCGGTTGCTTTTAGATTTAACGGCTACAGGAAATTCTCCACTTTGAACAATTTCTAGATTAACCAAACGGGTTATGAAGAAATTACTGTGTCCCTTCCATTCGATTGTCCTCTAAGTAAGCAATCATTCTGTGATGCTCCATGGTTGGTGAAAATTAATAAACCGTCCTAAATTAATTGATTTAATTTTGCTACTTTGTAATTAAGGTGCCCTCAAAGAGTCTGTGCGTTACAGTATCACTGTACGTGTCATACAGCATTTCGTTTATCTCTGTTAGGGTTTTCGTGAGTTTCACGGAAAATTTAATGCCGACGCTTTGTTTTTC
Organism: Locusta migratoria; assembly: GCA_026315105.1. Taxonomy (NCBI): domain Eukaryota; kingdom Metazoa; phylum Arthropoda; class Insecta; order Orthoptera; family Acrididae; genus Locusta; species Locusta migratoria. The sequence continues at coordinate 545,368,743 of CM048747.1, read as the reverse complement.
TAGCTTTTGCCACATCGAAAATCGTAAACTGCGCCGCACGACGCTTGACTCAGTACAGTACTGAACAATAACTAACAGATTATATATTTTTGACGACTTTCAGCGTTCTATGAATGAAGTAAATCGCAATCTGCGATCAGTTATGGCTTCACTGTGCTAGGTTTAGATGGAATACCAAAGTGCGGCGAATGAAGATTTGTGTCTAGTCGGGATTCGTACCCGGTATGTCCTGCTTACTAGGCAGACGCGCTGACCACTTCGCCACCGAGGACACAGTGGCCAACCCTACTACAGAGGACTCTTCTCTGCACGTCTCCCGCCACACCCAAGTCTCCATTCGCGACGCTTTCTGTTTCCTATTATCAAAGACTATTTGTTCTGTAATGCTCGCAGCCTGAAACCTGTATTCCCACATCAAGGAGACACAATTAACTGTCGCCAGGAGCCTAGCCTCATCTTGTATACAATTATATATCTTTGACAGCTTTACAGCGTTCAATGAATGAAATAAATTGCAATTTGCGATCATTTGTGGCTTCAGGGTACGAGGTTTACATGGAACACCAAAGTGAAGAGAATGGTCTGTTCTCCCTGATGCGGGAATATAGGTTTCAGGCTGCGAGCATTAGAGAACAAATAGGCTTTGGTAATAGGAAAGAGACAGCGTGGCGAATGGAGTTTTGGGTGTGGCGGGAGACATGCAGGGAAGAGTCCCCTGCAGTCGGGCTGGTCACTGTGTCCTCGGTGGCGGAGTGGTCAACGCGTCTGCCTAGTGAGCAGGAGATCCCGGGTTCGAATCCCGGACGGGCACAAATATTCATTCTCCACACTTTGGTATTCCATCCAAACCTAGTACAGTGAAGCCATAACTGATCGCAAATTGCGATTTATTTCATATGTAATAGACGTACGGCAATTACACATTAAACACAAGCTTGTGAAGGGACACGAACCGCGTTCGTTCCAACTCTCTACTGGCGAGAAATTACAAATGTTGCGGCTTTCTTTGATCGTGTAAGGAAAGTATTGAGTGCCGGTCCAGTACGACGACTGCGCCTTTCCTGGATGTATGCAGAGCGCCACGAGCGTATTTCGCGTCAGAAGAGAAAAGAGGCAAGAAGGGGAGGGGGTGGGTGGTGCTGGTAGGGTGGATGTTATTCAATGGAGAGCGTCCGGTCGTCTGGTGGGGGCGCTCCTCGGCGGTTGACACAGTAAGAGGTGGAGGCCGGACAGCAGGGGGGGAAGCGGAGATGTAGGGGGGCAGTCGTGTCGGGGATATGATGCAATTTATATGCAGCGCGGGGGCGGATTTCCGTGTGTGCCGTCGGAGGCCCGAGTCCCGCGGGGGGCGGCAGGGGGTGGCGCTCAATCTCGCCCCCGCGCCTCCCCCACTTGTCCGCGCCAGAAGACTCTCAGCATGCGAGATGGCGCTCCCTGTCTGCGATGGCAGCGCGCGGGATGACGCAAATATTTCTCAGGCACACAAGGAAAGCGCAAGAAAGACAATGGCGATTATACTCCGCAAAACCACAGTAAAGAGCGTCACCGAGAGGGAACATCCGAATGTCTCAGTTACTGTTGGCTGTTCATCATCGAGGACGAGTGGCTGTGCGGTCGTTCTGCGTAATGCGCGTCTGTTCCCCGCGGGAGGTTTGAGTACTCGCTCGGGCATGGGTGTGTATTTTATCCGTACATAAGTTAGTTTAAGTAGTTTGTAAGGGTAGGGACTGCAGTGTGGTCACGTAGCTTTACAAATATTTCAACATTTAATTAACATTCAAAAATACAGCTGTTATTGTTATGGTCTTCAGTCCGGAGACTGGTTTGATGCAACTCTCCACCCTACTCTATCCTGAGTAAGCCTTTTTATCTCCTCTTAAGAACGGCAACATACATTCACTTGAACCTTTTCACACCGACGGCCGCGGTGGCCGAGGAGACTAAGGCGCTCCAGTCACGGTCTGCACGGCCACTACGGTCGGGGGTTCGAATCCCCCCTCGGGCATGGATATTTGTGCCGTCCTAGTTCGTAAGTAGTTTGTAAGTTTGGCGACTGATGACCCCGTAGTTAAGTCCCATAGACTATACAAACATTTGAACATTTTTCTATTTACACCTCATCGGTTGCAAATTTAATAAAGGGAAACCAATACGGAATGTCGGAGAGTTTGTTTGCATACGTTCGCTTACAAATCAGCTAAACTGTCTAAAAAAAAAAAAAAAAAAAAAAAAAAAAAAAAAAAAAAAAAAAAAAAAAAAAAAAAACCACACTTCTGTAATTCTATTATTACATCTAGGAGTGGTTTCATGTTCTGTCACTGAGCTAATATTTCATTTCAGACCAATACTTCCAACTGAATTTAACTTGGAATAAGTGCATACTTTCGAATACTTAACGTAAACGTCTGGAACGACAAAAAATAGTTACAATACAGCACCAAGAGTACTAGCATAAGAAATGCTAAACGAGCTCCTAAAATTGTGCAAATGATGTTAATTCAGATTCCATTACTTAGTTTTTCCATTCATAATTTTTATTAATGTAATAGTAATATATAATGTAAACGTTTACTTTATAGTAATCTGCACTTTTCATTCTACTCTTTCATTTGAGGCATTTGTCAAAAGCCTATAGATACGCGTAATCCTGTCTTTCAAGTTATCAACAGATAATTGTTAAAAAAAATGTTTCATTTAACGTACCTTCAAAATTACTTCATACTACGACATAGAGTTCATGGCATATGGCGTCAAAAACAATGAGAAGAATGAAGTATTTTATCCATTTCAGCAACTATTCAGATTATAAATTAACGAAATGCAGCAACCAGTTGCTTGTGGTTACTTATTTTTAACTTGTACTACCGGTTTCGCGCGCTTGAGTGCCCTTCTTCTGGTCTATTTTTGTACTGTTGCTTAATGAATGTACATGCTAGTAGGAGAATCAACCTTAAGTGCAGAGCTTATGGAATGAATATTCCATTAATTCCATAATCTCTGCACTTAGCGTTGATTCTCCTACCAGCATGTACATTCATTAAGCAGCAGTACAAAAATAGATCAGAAGAAGGGCACCCAAGCGCCCGAAACCGGACGATAAAGTTAAAAATAAATAACGACAAGCAACCGGTTGCTGCATTTCATTAATTTATAATGAGAAGAATGATATACTGCCTTATCACGCATGAAGCTTTAATTCAAATGTTAAAGTGTTTGTATAGTTTATGGGACTTAACTACGGGGTCATCATCCCCTAAACTTACAAACTACTTATGAACTAACTAAGACTAAGAACGGCACAAATATCCATGCCCGAGGGGGCATTCGAGCCCCCGAACGTAGTGGCCTTGCAGACCGTGACTGGAGCGCCTCAGTCCCCTCGGCCACCGCGGTCGGCAAGCTGTAATTGATTAAATATTTACTATCAACACCATTCACATCAAATTTCGCAGACAGTTTCCTGATTCTCCATTCAGCGAACACGGAAAAATATATTATTGTAGGACTTAACCATGATTTCGGCTCCAACTAAGGAAGCCTTCATCAGAAGCAAAAATATTTTGTTACATGAAATGGACAATTGTTCTTGAACAACAGAGCTCACGTTCAAGTTACAAATGTAAAGTTACATGAGTCAACATTAAAACGAACACATTTCATGTAACTAACACGCCACCCGTAAAGACGCATTTTAGTTACATGAAATCGTTTTAATCTTGATGCATGTAACTTTACAATGTGATCCACAGTATTTTCAGTTTCGTCAACAAAGTATACCTACTGCTCTTTTACCCAACGTTCAGCTTGTTTGAGTATTTCCACTTTATTTACGATAAGATCGACATTAGCACTCTTTTCATAAGCCGTTTCACAATGTCTTTGTTTTCTCCACGACTATTGTGACTCATGTTTAACTTTACCGCTGTTATATGATAATTTGTCCGCAACTTTAATACTGCAAGGCACCAATTTGGAAAAGAAACAAAATTACTTTAAACATGAAACTTCCTGGCAGATTAAAATTGTGTGCCGGAACCGGGACTCGAACCTGGGACCTTTACCTTTCGCGGGCAAGCGCTCTACCGACTGAGCTACCCCGACGCGACTCACGATGCCGCCTCACAACTTTACTTCCGCCAGTACCTCGCCTCTTACTTTCCAAACTTCACAGAAGCTCTCCTGCAAACACGCAAGACAAGCACTCCTGGAAGAAAGGATATGGTGGAGACATGGCTTAGCCACAGCCTAAGGGATGTTTCCAGAATGAAACTTTCACTCTGCAGCGGAGTGTGCGCTGATATGAAACTTCCTGGCAGATTAAAATTGTGTCCCGGAACCGGGGCTCGAACCTGGGACCTTTGCCTTTCGCGGGCAAGCGCTCTACCGACTGAGCTACCCCGACACGACTCACGATGCCATCTCACAACTTTACTTCCGCCAGTACCTCGCCTCCTACTTTCCAAACTTCACAGAAGTTCTCCTGCAAACACGCAAGACAAGCACTCCTGGAAGAAGGGATATGGTGGAGACATGGCTTAGCCACAGCCTGAGGGATGTTTCCAGAATGAAACTTCACTCTGCAGCGGATTGTGCGCTGATATGAAACTTTAAACATATTTCAATACATTGAATAGAAAGAGAGGCGTTCAATTGAAATTTCAATCTAACGCAACTTTTTCTATTTATTATCTTTGTTATAATGAAACAATAGGTGTCAGAAAATTGATTTATTGATAGAATTTATAACCATTTCACGAATCATGTCTTCATGAAAATCCCATGTTTTATTTATTTATTTATTTATTTTTTTTTTTTTTTTACAAATGAAAATCACGTCAATATTTTCTACTAAACCACATTTGCTGCTTACGTGCGCAATAATTAACCTGTTCCCCTTCATCGTCAAATTCTTAATCCTTATGATAGACGTACAAGAAGTACTTGTCTCTTCTCAGTCACTGTTTGATCAGTCCATGTCCTGCATTAACCCAACTCTCGAATCTGACGAAAGGTACGACCTCTTACAAAATGAAATATCTTCTCTGTTATCACACTGTTAAATTTCCTGCCCTCGAATTGGAAACCAATCTCCCTTATTCCCTTCTAAAATGTAGATCTTTTAAAAGTAGGTAAGACTTCCTCGTCATTTACAAGATGGAGCATCTTGTTTACTGTATGCGTTTCGTTTCGGAACGAAATCGTCTGCACTTAGGAAAGAACAAATTTTTTTTATGAAATCGTCCAATTTTCTTAGAACACCTGTCTCCTGTTCCTCCCTGGAGAGGATAGTTTTCCGGTATCCAGTTTTCGCACCGAACACACCTCACAAGAAACACAAGTCATTACTGAAATCTGATGTATCGGTATCGACGGATAATACTTCACTACTGAATTTTCGAAAACATTGACATCTATGTTCCTCGCCGTGGTTTTCACAACCGAAGAGGAAACAGCTGCAGTCAATGTCACGAAACGTTCCCACAGACTGGCGTGAGCATTACTGAAGCGTGAATATACAGAGGAAGAAACAAATGAAGCTTTAACATGCAACTTCAAAGGAACGTTGATAAATGTCAATTCATTAAAATATGTTGAAGTGCTATTCACAATAGCATACAATTATTGTATACTTCTAATGACGTAGGGGCGTTAAGGAACGTGTGATGCGTCCGTTTACCAATCACGGAGTTTCTGCCTCTTTACTCCCACGCTGAATAAAGTATGGCGGCCATCCCCGTATTTGCCGGGTGTGTATTTATTCCTTTCTTATGTTAATGTAACTCTTTATTTCCTCTGTGTCCATCACCTCCCAATCCATTTCAGTTTAGTTTCCATGCAGCTCAATCCTCATACCGCCACATCTCCTGAATTATTTGTCCTACAACAATATATTTTTCCAGGTACGCAGAATAGAATATCAAGAAACTGTCTGCGGAATTTGATGCGAATGGTGTTGATAGTAAAGATTTAATCAATTATAGGGTCATGCTTGAAGGGGCAGTATATCATTCTTCTCATTGTTTATGACGTCACAGCCCATGAACTCTATGTCGTACTATGAAATAATTTTGAAGGTACGTTCAATGAAACATTTTTATCAATTATCAGTTCATAACTTGTTGACAAATAGGTAAAATTAAAGAGCAGAATGGAAGGTGCAGATTACTATAAAGTAAACCTTTAGATTATATATTACTAATAGATTAATAAAAATAAGAATTGAAAAACTAAATAATGGAATCTGAATTAATATCATGTGCAAAATTTTAGGAGCTTATTTAGCATGTCTCATGCTAGTAGTCTTGGTGCTGTATTGTAATAATTTTTGTCGTTCCAGCCGATTATGTTAAGTATTCGAAAATATGTACTTATGCCGTTCTCTGAAATGAAATATTAGCTCAGTGACCGAACATGAAACCAGTCATAGATGTAATAATATGAGTATTACAGAGGTGTGGTTTCTTAGCTCAGACAGTTTAGCTGATTCGTAAACAAATGTATGCAAACAAACCCTCCGACATGCCGTATTGCTTTGCCCTTGTGGGGTGTTGAATCGTTTGTTTACACATTCTGGAATGGGGGTAAACGGCATGACAGCGAGGCAATTTTTCTGTGAGAGTAATGAAGTGAGAAGAAAGTTGGATTACAATACTGATAGTTGTACTTGCTGACTATCAAAATAGTCTCAAAAACAATGTGATAAAAAGAAAATTCCATTGGTCATGAAGTGTTGTTTGTCGAACTGGTACTTATCTGAAAAGTAGAACGAAATAAAAAGGCATTCGCCGGGAATCTAACCCGCGCACAGATTTGTCTGTGTTAAATAAGGTCAGTGTCAATTATTGCTGTAACAACTGCAACCCACCGCAACTACTGTTCAGTTCACTTCCATTTCCTTGTCCGGCTCTCTTTCCAGATTTTTTGTCAGATTAATACGTTTCCCTTTTTATTCCCATTTCATTACTTCCTAATAACAAATAACGATACAGCATTCAAGACACGAACAACACAGTTAACGAAATATCTACTCATGCACAGCACTAAGCACATGTTACTGAATACTTTTGAGCGAGCCATGATATCACATAAAAGTATTATATAACCGATATCAGCCTAAATTTTAGTATGATTTACTTGAAAACAAGCTGCCTGAGGACTTCAATTCACTGTTGTTACTGGACGTGTGCTGTTACAGAAGTGATAACCTAACAGCGTAGCATATTGGTATATCATACAGTCATGGCCATTAAAATTGCTACACCACGAAGAAGACGTGCTACAGACGCGAAATTTAACTGACAGGAAGAAGATGCAGTGATATGAAAATGATTTGCATTTCAGAGCATTCACACAAGGCTGGCGCCGGTGGCGACACCTACAACGTGCTGACATGAGGAAAGTTTCCAACCGATTTCTCATACACAAACAGCAGTTGACCCGCTTGGCCTGGTGAAACGTTGTTGCGATGCCTCGCGTAAGGAGGAGAAATGCGTACCATCACGTTTCCGACTTTGAAAAAGGTCGGATGCAGCCTATCGCGATTGCGGTTAATCGTATCGCGACATTGCTGCTCTCGTTGGTCGCGATCCAATGACTGTTAGCAGAATATGGAATCCGTGGGTTCAGGAATGCAATACGGAACGTCGTGCTGGATCCCAACGGCTTCGTAGAACTAGCAGTCGAGATGACAGACATCTTATCCGCATGGCTGTAATTGATCGTGCAGCCTCCTATCGATCCCTCAGCAGATAGATGGGGACGTTTGCAAGATAACCACCATCTGCACGAACAGTTCGACGACGTTTGTAGTAGCATGGACTATCAGCTCGAAGACCCTTGACGCTGCATCACAGGAGCGCCCGCGATAGTGTACGCAACGACGAACCTGGTTGCACGAATGGCAAAACGTCATTTTTTCGGATGAATCCAGGTTCTGTTTACAGCATCATGATGGTCGCATCCGTGTTTGGTGACATAGCGGTTAACACACAGCGGGAGCGTGTATTCGTCATCGCCATACTGGCGTATCACCCGGCATAATGGTATGGGGTGACATTTGTTACACGTCTTGGTCACCTGTTGTTCGCATCGACGCACTTTGAACAGTGGCCGTTACATTTGAGATGTGTTACGACCCGTGGCTCTACCCTTCATTCTATTCCTGCGAAACCCTACAGTTCAGCAGGATAATGCACAACCGCTTGTTGCAGGTCCTGTACGCCCCTTTCTGGATACGGAAAATGTTCTACTGCTACTGTGGCCAGCACATTCTCCAGATCTCTCACCAATTGAAAACGTCTGTTCAATGGTGTCCGAGCGACTGGCTCGTCACAACACGCTATTCTTGATGAACTGTGGTATTGTGTTGAAGCTGTATGGGCATCTATACATGTACACACATCCAAGCTCTGTTTGACTCAATACCCAGGCGTATCAAGGCCGTTATTACTGCCAGAGGTGGTTGTTCTGGGTACAGATTTCTCGGGATCTATGCACCAAATTGCGTGAAAATGTACTCACATGTCACTTCTAGTATATTTGTCCAATGAATACCCGTTTATCATCTGCATTTCGTCTTGGTGTAGCAATTTAAATGGCCAGTAGTGTAGATTCTCGTGTTGGAATACCTGGGTTCGAGTATTAACGTAGGCTACTACTTTAATTGCTATATCAAAATTACATCAATTCTTGTTTTTATTAACTAAATTTTATTATTTTTCATACCATGTTAGGTATATTTAATAATTATATTGACTTTTTTATTCCTTCTTATTTTTCATCGTGTGATATTATTTTTCGACTGAAACCTGCTTGTCTCCTTAATAACCTGTAATTTAGTAACAAGCATGATTGCTGACAGGTTCGTAACACGGCAGCCCATATACCCACAAGACAGTGAGAGGATGTTTTCAGGTAGGCAAAGCAATGTCACCGTAAACTTACGATTTGCTTTTAGCACTATATCTGAAATTTTTCTGTCCAAGTTTGCAAATAGAACTATGTTTTATCCTCCGTGAACAAAAATTTTCATTTTAGCCTTGCTGGAGATGGTTCAACCCCCTTTTGCTGGATACGTAGTACACAGTGGCGTAACTAGGACTTGGCTTAGGGGGGAGGGGGGGGATAGATCTGCTTGCCGAGCAAAATTTTAGTCAGTTTCCAGACAGACTACCATCTACCACTCTCGTTGAAGAAACTAATTCACTCCCTTCCAATGAAAGCTTATGGTAAAACAGCGCAAGTTTCAAATCTTCACCTTTACCAGATTGCTGTTATACGATTTCTTTTTCTTTTCTCTCTCTCTCTCTAGTTTTTTTTTTTTTTTTTTTTTTTTTTTTTTTCTGGGGGGGTTCTATCGCCCTCATACCCCCTATAGTTACGCCACTGGAAGTACATCACGTGTTGTTGGGTTACAACATGGGATTAAATTGAGAACTACAAAACAGCTCTTCTGGTGCAGTTGTCACTGATCACAAAATATCTGCAGTCGAGAGAGTTTTTCGCATTGCCGCCAGTACCTCTTGGTGGCCTCTTCCAACAGTGCACCGAGTTATGGAGTAGTTTGAAAAGCATATTTGAAGTGATGCGCCGTGCTTGTGCATGGCCAACAGTCGAGCGCAATCCGGCTGCCTTTGTGACAACACAGTAACGCCAAGCGACGAACGTCTACTATAGTTGGCGTCATGTAGAAAGGCGGTTCTACGTATAGAGGCGATGCAATAGCGTGAAGGGACGTAGGTACGGCCGAGCGCAAACGGTGGAGTCTGCAAGAGAAAGTGGCGGCCAATCACGCTCATAGCGAATGAATATTATTGGTTGCCTGTGCGGTAATTGAGGGGGATGCGGAGAACGGCGGGAAAAATGCGCCGCGTTCCTACGTGACGCCGACTATATCAAGTAGTTTTAGTCAAACTGTACGTTTCAATTTTATATCATAAAAGAGTTTATTATGTTTTTTAGTCAATACAAAATTAACTTTTACGATACACAATCTTTAATACGAGGTATGTCCACAAAGTAAGTTCCGTTTGGTTATATAAAACAAACAGTAACGAGTGCTTAGTGCTGTGTATGAGTAGATATTTCGTTAACAGTGTTGTTAGTGCCTTGAATATTGTATGGTTACTTGTTATTAGCAAGTGATGAAATGGGAATAAAAAGGAAAACGTATCAATCGGTGGGGGGGGGGGGAATCCAGAAAGAGAGCCGGACAAGGAAATGGAATTATTTGAAAGGTATTAGCGGTGGGTTGACAACGGACAACAGCCCGCAGTTGTTACAGCGTAATTGATACCGTTCTTATTTAGCTCAGAATAATCTGTCCGTGGGTTTGATACCCGGCGATTATTTTTATTATTATTATTATTATTATTTCGTTCTACTTTTGAGATAATTACCAGTTCAACAAACAAGACTTCATAACCAATCGGATTTTTCTTTTTATCATATTCCATTTTAAGTCTATTTTGAGAGCCTGCTAGTACAACTACCTGCATTGTAATCCAACCTTCTTCTCACTTCATTACCTTTACAGAAAAATTGCCTCGCTCTCATGCCGTTGTACCTCAATTCCAGATACAGAAAAAATATTTATTGGACAAAAATATACAAATATTAATCTCCTTTTCTACATAGCTTCCGGAAATTTGTAGGCATTCTGTCATAGCGTGGCAGAAGTCTTTGTATGCTTTCTTCATAGAAGGTTGCCGCCTGTGTATTCAACCATGTGACCAACACGTTCTTTCAGCTCGCCATCATCGCTGAAGTGTTGACCACCATGGACTGGTTTTAGGTGTAAGAAGAAAGTCTCTAGGAGCGAGACTGTATGGAGGATGATCAAACACGTCCCGATGCAATTCCCGTAAGAGTTGTTTGGTCACATTCACCTTGTGAGGTAGGGCGGCAACGTGAGTGGAAGATGAAGACTCATTTCACCTCTTCTTACACCTAAAATCTGTCCTTGGTGGTCAACACTTCAACGATGATGAGCTTAAAGAACATGTTGGCCACATGGTTGAATACACAGGCGGCAACGTTCTATGAAGAAAGCACACAAATGTCCCACGCTATGACAAGTTCCTAAAAAATTTCGGAAGTTATGTAGAAAAGTTGTTGAACAGTTGCAGAGTTTTATACAATAAATATTTTTTCTGTATCTGTTCACTTTTTCTTTATATAACCAAACGGAACTTACTTTGTGGACATACCTCGTATAAAGATACAAACCCTAAATTAGTATATTTCTGTAATATATGTAGTGGTGAGGTTGGTGCAAGAATCGCGCCGTGTACCACGTGATACTGAAGATGCTTAAACCCCTCCCCCCCACCGCCCCGCACCCATGCATTTGTGACCGGGCCCTACAGTGGCGGCGCTAGACGAAAACTGGGTGTCGGCGTACTCGTCTTTGCGAGGCCCCTTATATTCTTTCAGTAAGGAAGAAAGAGTTAAATAACGTGAGATGAATTATACACCAATAATCATTATACTATAATATACGAGTATTAGTGAAATGACAAAAATTAAAATAAACAAACAAAAATTAGATAAACTTTTCAGCTTTTCGTCTCACTGAATTCTTTAAGATCACATCTTATACTAGTCGCTATTTCGGCTTCAGTTGATAGTACTGACAAGGCAGATAGTCTTTCTTGGCTCATTGTGCTTTTCAAGTTAGTCTTAATTAATTTTAACTTTGTGAAGCTGTACTGACCGGAACTGAGCATGATTCTGATTGTTATATAAATATTTGGATATACTTGTTCCATATCGTTTTCTAAACTGTATTGAAGAAATTGTTCTGTAAGTATTTAACTGAAAATTGCATCACTGCTGCACTCATATGGAAATAAATACGGACAACTAAATAGCTGCCGGCCGGAAATGATCAGGCGCAGTAAGGCGTCATACCACGGTGAGGGAGATCGCTCTCGTCGGGGGTCAAATATCACCCTTGGGTGCGGATGTTGTGTTCGTCCATTGGTTATGCTAGTGTAAGCTAGATGTAGGTCGTCGTTACATAAACCATTAAACATCAAATATAAAAAAAGGAACAAAAAAAGCTAAAATTTGAACAATGCTTTGCGAGCCCCCTCAGGCGCGAGGCCGTCGGCGGTGGCCGACGTCGCCGACGCATAGCGTCGCCACTGGGGCCCTACGTGGAGGTTTTCCATCTGTATATTTGTGTCTGTGGCTGCGGCCACTGGGGTTGCAGTTGGGCCCGCAGCGAGCAAGTTAGTAATGAGGTGGGCAGACTGCGCAGCTCTGGAGCACCGGAGCAGCGCCCTGCTGTGCTGCACTGTGCCAGGGCGCGGTAGCAGCGGCAGGTGGCAGGTGGCTAGCTACCCGCTGAGGTGCCCTGCTTACGGCCACCTGCCGCGGTCTCGTCGCTATACATCTACGTGGGGACTTCAATGCGTAGTGCAGTACCTTTCTTCTCAGCCATTTCTGAACATTCCCACTTCGTCTCGTATAGTCTGATTGACTTCCAATACATGGCAGCGCTACACGGAGCTGTAACACTTACGTCTGTAACTAGGGTGCATTCCAAACAGCGGACCACTTAACGCAACTAACAAATTTGCTGCTCAGATTATAAAGAGTATGAAAAAATAGGAAATTTTTAATTTTTACGAACCCTACATCATCAACACTTCGAGCGCCATTGATAAGCTATTCTCCGATTCGCGAGGCTGTTCCCCGTCGGTTTTTCGAATCCCCCTTCGGTCATGGATGTATGTGACGTCTTTAGTATAAGGTAGTTCATAAGTACGCTGTTACTTTAGGGACTGATGACCCCGCAGTTAAGTCCCTTAATCCTTTCAGTCCCACATTACGAAACCAGCTGTGAAAAAAATCTGTGTTTTCTATATTAACCCTAGCACTGCTAAGGGGGGGGGGGGGGCTGCACAAATTGCCTGCGGTATTTGTTTTATTTGTTTAATATATCCAGTTGTTGGAGTAAAGAAGCAAGAATTTAGGTAGTTGTAGAAAAATATCTAGAGTATATGCTGTCACGGTTTTATAATGTTTGTGAATTATTTCAATCTGCCTACTAAATTTAATTTAAGTTCGGGCAGTTTTTGGCCCCCCTTAAACATCGGTGAGACAACTTTTCTTATTAGAATATTACTCAATACGACAGAAAGAAATGCAGTTTCTGAGTGTTGGTACCACTGTATTACGTTCCCATTGTTTTGAAATCCATTGCTGTTAGAGCAGTTCTACATTACTTGCAGTTCTTGTCGGTTATTACTGCAACTGTTCAAGCTGTTGACTCATTAAAGAGGAAGATGTCACATCTGTTTGAAGACTAAATACTCTAAAAGGGAAGAGGACAAGATGACAAAAGTGTCTATTGTTTGTTGCAGGTGTTTCAAGTATGTGTGTTCCACTCATTCTACAAAAACAATCATATGCACAAATTGTGAAATTGAAAGTGAAAGTGAGTAGGAAGTAAAAAATCAACTGTAATTTTTACTCTGATTTTCTGTTTTCGTATTTGTGAATCGATATTGTAGATTCTTTATGATTTCTTAATACGAGTCTGATGTATATCTAAGTGTTAGTTTCATGATAAAAATATAATAACGTTTCTCATATTCATTACATTATTTGTTGTGTTTGCATCTGTTATAATGTTCCTGATAACTATGGAAAGGGTGTTGCAACCTAACAAAAAAATTCTTAGTTCATTAAATAATAAAAAAATAAATAAACAAAAATAAATCGTTAAAAAGTGAAAAGAACGTGCGGGCAATTTTTGCCCCCCCCCCCACCCTTAGACATCCATGTGACAGATCCGAGCTTAGTGGTGCTAGGGTTAATACAGTGCAGTAAACATAAAAATATGTGTTTTAAAATTTTTGGCGGAGCTATCGGTTTTTTCACGTCATTTATTGCATTCGCAACACAGATGTTTGTATCGAGGTATTTTATTACTTGGACGTTATGTTGTTGATAGGTAACCTGCCAGATCAATGATGCTAGCATTATCTTCGCCACAGCACCGAAGACAAGGCAGTTCACTGCTGGAATAAAGTAAAAGGAACCACACTCACGCTCACACTCTCAGCCACGTACACACGGCAACGCAACACAACCTCCAAGATGGACAGATTAATGCCTCAGAAGTGGCTCCACGCCGTACCAAGCGACAAAATGTCGTATTAGAAGCATGTTTTTCATCAACAAATATGCGACATTAAGGATTGATGCACAAAATACGGTATAAATCAACTTTTTATACGTTGTTGTCCAGTAACGGCACTGGAAAGCTTCACAAACATTTCGACATTTTGAACATCGAGCGCAACCCAAAGTATATAAACAATTAATCACTATACGACCTCTTGTCAACTGTATAGATAGCCCAGCTTATCATAGAAGCTAAAATAAATTTCACACTACTCAATAAACTACAAACATACAAGGAAAATACAGAATAAAAATTCAATTAGTCTTGTGAACATATTAAAAAAATCATTATTTCACCAAATAGTAAATTTGTATCTTTCGACTTGATAATTCTGTGTAAAAACATCCCCTTAAAAGAAACCATACAAATAGAAGAAAACGTTATATGCAAGAAAAGCCTCAGTTACAGAAACGTAAGAACTGATACGTACATTGGCACTATTCTTAGTCCAAACTTAGTGTTAGTTAATGGAAAAATATATAACCAAGCAGTTGATGTAGCAATGAGGACTTCAGTAGTGGAAATTTCAGCAGATATATTTTTAATCCAATTACAAACAAAATTCTTCACCACTAACTCCAATACAACAAATAAAATAACATATTATTTTCATTACGTTGGTGACATTTTGATTCTGATACAAGGAACTGCTAATCTAATGAAACAAACAACTCACAAAAAAAAAAAAAAAAAAAAAAAAAAAGAACAGAAAGAAATGGCAATGAAGTGCTCAATAAATTTCTTCGAATTGAAAATTACAAAGAACCACGATCATTATTCATTTGAAATTTACTGAAAACCAACAACAAGAAACTACGTAATAAATCCCACTTCATGCCATCCTAAATCACAAAAATATACACAGTTTCATTCAGTGGTAAATAGAGTAAATAACCTGCCCCTCGGAAAAAATCCAAATTTTAAAATATGTATCTTACTAAAACGATTTTGGTCATGACATAATCAATAACATTTAAAAATCTCAAGAAACTAAAACCAACATTTCTATACATCAAAAGATAAAACTTGAAAAAGAAAAACCACAGCATAAAAAATCAGATACATTCCTACAGACTTCATAGGTAATATACAAAAATTAATAAATAAATAAATAAGTAAATAAATGCAATCTTCAAACGCAAATAAAACTTGCATTTCGTACAAATAATAACTTACAAACGAAACTGCACATAAACATAGAAGTCATAACGAATTTTAACTCTTTATAAATTCATAAAATCATATGCGAATATAGTAACAAATTTTATATAGGTCAGATGGGACGGAAGTTTAGAACAAGGTTCAGAGAGCAATGCAAGAATAACAGAATGAAATCCATCTAATTTGTAGCAGCATTTGTGAAACTGAAAATCACACCACCACAAACATCAAAAGAGGTATAAAAATATTACACAGAATGTTAAAAGGCACAAATATAAACGTTGTCCTAGAATAAGAAATATATATAGACATGGACGCTTTGCCTCACGAAATTCACAATAAAGACAAACATTTTAAATACAAAATTTATTTAGAAAATTTCATCGATATAATTAAGCTTTACGACGGATAATTTCCATGATGTTTTTTTACACTCAAAAATACCGCAAAATTCCGAATATACAATAGGTCAGAAACCAGAGAAACATACTATTTTATAATTAAAGATTCTTCAAAATTAGAAATTGCAGAATACAAAATTTTTGTAAGCGTATTCACAGTGAAATATAGCACAAAATTCGAATATTTAGTTTCGTTTGGCGATAACCAAGGCATGTCAGATATTTGTAGGCCCTGCCAGAATTACTAGGGTGATCGGGCAGTAAACAAAAGCACGGTG
Source organism: Locusta migratoria (assembly GCA_026315105.1). Taxonomy (NCBI): domain Eukaryota; kingdom Metazoa; phylum Arthropoda; class Insecta; order Orthoptera; family Acrididae; genus Locusta; species Locusta migratoria. The sequence continues at coordinate 545,352,706 of CM048747.1, read as the reverse complement.
AGTCGTTGGGCAGAGCGTGTTTCATCATCGCCGCTAGGTCAAGATGACCAGTCCGATTCCCCGCGGTCTGGCCGGCCGTGGACAGCTACAACTCCTGCAAAGTCTAAGCGTGAGGACAGTCTGACGTGACTGTCGGGTCACAGCCAAACACCTCGACGCTCATCCTGACGTGTCTGTTGGTAGTGCTGTGACAAACGTTTAGCAAAGGTTTGTTCCGACTGGGTCACTGGATGTCTACCGAAGACCATAAACAGCAAAGAGAACCATCTGTGCGATATTGCATGCTCGTCATGAGGCTCATAATGACGATTTTCTGTCCAACATTGTTACTGGCGAAGCCAAACCTCAATCAATGGAGAGGCGAAGCACCCACTACCCTACCAAGAAAGCCGGTAAAGTCATTGCTACAGTTTTCTGTGAGGCTGAAGAGGTTATTTAGTCTGTTGTCCTTCGGCACTGTGAAACTATGAACTCTGATCTGTTGTTGTTGTGGTCTTCAGTCTGGAGACTGGTTTGATGCAGCTCTCCACAATACCCGATCCTGAGCAAGCCTCTTCATCTCTACATAAGAACGGCAACCTACATCTGTCTGAATCTGCTTACTGTATCAATCTCTTGGTCTTCCTCTGCGATTTTTACCCCACACACTTCCCTCTAATGCTAAATTCACAATTCCTTGATGTCTAAGAATGTGTCCCACCAATCTATCCCTTCTTTTAGTCAAGGTATGCCAGAAATTTCTTTTCTCCCCAATTCTGTTCAGTACCTCCTCATTAGTTACGCGATCCACCCACCTAATCTTCAGCATTCTTCTGTAGCACCATATTTCAAAAGCCTCAATTCTCTTCCTGTCCGCACTGTTTATCGTCCATGTCTCACTCCCATACAAGGCAACACTCCATACAAATGCCCTCAGAAAGGACTTCCTTAGGCTTAAATCAATATTCGATGTTAACAAATTTCTCTTTTTCAAAAACGCTTTTCTACCCATTGCCATTCTGCATTTTATATCCTCTGTACTGCGACCATCATTTGTTATTTTAATGCCCAAGTAACAAAACTCATCTACCTCCTTTATTGCTTCGTTTCCCAATCTAATACTTTCAGCATCACCTGATTTTCTTACACTGCACTCCATTACCCTAGTTTTGCTCTTGTTAATGTTCATCTTATATGTACCTTTCAGCACACTGTCCATTCCGTTCAATTGCTCTTCCAGGTCCTTTGCTGTATCTGACAGAATTACTATGTCGTCGGCAAAACGCAATGTTTTTCATTCTTCCCCCTGAACTTTTATTCCTTCACCAAATTTCTCCTTGCTTTCCTTTATAGCTTGTTCAATGTACAAATTGAATAACATTGGAGAAAGGCTACAACCCTGTCTCACTCCCTTCCCAACCACTGCATCCCTTTCATGCCCTTCAACTCTGACAACCGCTCTCTGGTGTTTGTACAAGTTGTAAATAACCTTACGCTCCCTATATTTTACTCCTGCTTGCTTCAGAACTTTAAAGAGTTTATTCCAATCAACATTGTCAAAAGCCTTCTCCAAATCTACAAAAGCTAGAAATGTAGGTTTGCCTTTTCTTAATCTATCTTCTAGGATAAGCCGTAAAGTAAGTATGGCCTCCCGAGTTCCTACATTTCTCCTGAACCCAAACTGATCTTCCCCGAGGTCGGCTTCTACCAGCTTTTCCATCCGTCTGTATATAATTCGTGTTAATATTTTACAACCATGACTTATTCAACTGATGGTTCTGTAGTTTTCACACTTGTCTGCACCTGCTTTCTTTGGAATGGGGATTATAACATTTTTCTTGAAGTCTGAGGGTACTTCACCTGTTTCATATATCTTACACACCAGGTGAAACAGATTTGTCATGGCTGGTTCTCCCAGAGTCTTCAGTAGCTCTGAGGGAATATCATCTACTCCAGGGGCCTTGTTTCGACTTAGGTCTTTCAGGGCTCTGTCAATTTCTTCTTTCAGTACAGTATCTCCTATTTCATCTTCATCTACATCCTCCTCCCTTCCTACAATATTGTCTCTGAGTTCATTTCCTTTGTAGAGCCCCTCTATATACTCTTTCCACCTTTCAGCTTTCCCTTCTTTGCTGAGAACTGGTTTCCCATCCGAGTTCTTGATATTAGTAGTGTTGCTTTTCTTGTCCCCAAATGTTTCTTTTATTTTCCTGTAAGCAGTATCTATTTTTCCCCTATTTATACATTCTTCTACATCCTTGCATTTGCCTTCTAGCCACTCCTGCTTAGCCATTTTGCACTTTCTGTCAATCTCATTTCTTAGTCGTCTGTACTCCATTTTGCCTGTTTCATTTACTGCATTTTTATATTTTCTCCTTTCATCGATTAAATTTAGTATCTCCTGTGATATCCAAGGATTTTTTGTAGGTCTTGCCTTCCTACCTATTTTGTCCTCTGCTACTTTCACTATTTCATCTCTCAATTTTACCCATTCCTCCTCTACTGTTTTATTTTCCCTTGTTTCTGTCAATTGTTTGTTTTATTTTCCCTTGTTTCTGTCAATTGTTGCCTAAAGCTCCCTCTGAAATTCTTAAGAACCTCAGGTTCCTTCAATTTATCCAGGTCCCATCTCCTTATTTTCCTACCTTTTTGTAGTTTCTTTAGTTTCAGCCGACAGTTCATAACCAACAAGTTATGGTCAGAGTCTATATCTGCCCCTGGGCATGTCTTACACTGTAGAACCTGGTTCCGAAATCTATGTCTTACCATTATTAAATCTATCTGGTATCTCCCGGTGTCTACTGGTCTCTTCCACGTATACAACCTTCTCTTGTGATTCTTGAACCAGGTGTTTGTTATAACTAAATTATGTTCCGTGCAAAATTCTACCAGGCGGCTCCCTCTTTCATTCCTTTTGCCCAGACCATATTCTCCTACTATCTTCCCTTCCCTTCCTTGTCCTACTACCGAATTCCAGTCTCCCATAACAATTAAGTTTTCCTCTCCCTTAATTGTCTGAATAATTTCCTTTAGCTCCTCATATATTTCTTCGATTTCCTCATCATCGGCAGAGCTAGTTGGCATATAAACCTGTACTACTGTTGTCGGTGTTGGCTTCGTATCTATCTTGACAATGATAATGCGATCACTGTGCTGCTCATAGTAGTTTACCCGCATTCCTGTTTTCTTATTCATTATCAATCCTACTCCTGTGATACCCCCAATTGATTTTGTATTTATAATTCTGTACTCACCTGACCAGAAATCCTGTTCATCCTGCCACCGAACTTCACTAATCCCCACTATATCTAACTTCAACCTATCCATTTCCCTTTTTAAATTTTCTAATTTTCCTACTCGATTAAGGGATCTAACATTCCACGCTCCGACCCGTAGAATGCCAGTACTGTCTTTCCTGATGATCACATCCTCCTGAGTAGTCCCCGCCCGGAGATCCGAATGGGTAACTATTTTACCTCCGGAATATTTTACCCGAGAGGATGCCATCATCATATGTTCATACAGTAGAGCTGCATGTCCTCGGGAAAGGTAACGGCTGTAGTTTCCCCTTGCTTTCAGCCGTTCGCAGTAGCTGTGTGGCAAAGCCACATTAGCTGATCTTACAAGGCCAGCTCAGTCAATCATCCAGACTGTTGCCCCTGTAACTACTGAAAAGGCTGCTGCCCCTATTCAGGAACCACACGTTTGTCTGGCCTCTCCACAGATACCCCTCCGCTGTGGTTGCACCTACGGTACGGCTATCTGTATCGTTGAGGCACGCAAGCCACCCCACCTCGGCAATGTCTGTGGTTCATGGGAGTGGAACTCTGATCTATATTATGCCTAGGAACACACCGATGTCGTTTCATAAATTTTCGAAAATAGCATAATAACTCTGATCTATATTATGCTATTTTCGAAAATTTATGAAACGACATCGGTGTGTTCCTAGGCACAAAAATCGGAACGAACTTTTTTTTCATCACAAGACATAAGTCTTCGTACCCGAGAGGAACACACAAGACTGTTCTTCCTCATACACCTCATAGCCACGATCTCCCACTGTCGGTTTACCCAATGAAGGACACAGTCCATGAATGATGAGGAAGTAACTGATGGAGCGCGACGCTGGCTCCGAGATGGACCACTGGAATGGTACTGTACAGGCCCTTACTTCAAGCCCTTACATTGAATGTAGATTACGTAGCAAAATGGTGCTATATAGATAAAAGATCGTGGAATAACATGGTTTATTTGAGTGCTGAACAGAACAACCACTGTTTGAGAAAAAAAAGTGTTGCATTTGTTATTGGACTTCCCTTGTATAACGCCATTGACTATCGAACACCCCCAGTGACGCTGCTCCTGATGTCTTCACTGCTCCAACTGAACCCCGTAAACAAAGCTGTATTTGACCTATCATTCTTCGTTTCATGCAACCGAATTTTCAAAGTCCTCGTGTGTTCGTCGCAGGAGAAACTTTTAAGTCGTGCATATAGCTCTCATACGTGCCAGAGCGTTACCCGGGCCTGCCGAGGCTCACGTTCTCTTCTGAACCTCCTGAATGAGCCAGCGGCCGCTCCTTTGGCACGGAGGACCCAGGGGAAACGTCGCTTGAAACCGCGCGTTCGTGATGTGCGTGGCGCATGCTCCTATGCTACTCGAACTCTCACGGAAACGCACAAGATTGCACAAGATCATGATAATGTACCTAGTTCCGGAACTCACGTTGCGCATGCACAAAGCCCCCCTGATTGCATCATCCCCGTCTCACCATTTGTTTTCGGCGCCTTGATGATTTATCATAAACACGTCATATTTCATACAAATTGTTGTAGCAATATGTGTACTAATGACGTATCATCTGTACAAGGTTAAAGAAGATTTCCGGTTTGGGACTCTCAGATTTATGGTTCTTGTAAGAAGTTTCCATTACGAGTCATTGCTCAAACCACCGCATGTAATAATAATAATAATAAACCTCTGATTCAGTAAAAGTGACGGAAAATTGGCACTGAGGAATAAGGAGAACTGTAAGGTGTTGGAGCAGTACTTCACAGAACTGCTCAACTGCTCAGAACCCACTGACAGATTCCCAGCTGAAGAACCCACAGACAGCCACACAGAGTCACTGCCCCCGACACAAGAGGAAGTTTAAAAGTACATACTCAGACAAAACTAGCAGGACATCTGGCGAATATGGCATAGTGGCCGAACTACTGAAACACCTTGGACCAAACTCACTCCGAGAACTCACACAGATCATCACAGACATAAGAACATTAGAAAAGTTACCAGACGACTGGAAATGTGCACTGATCCACCCACTGCACAGAAAGGGTGACTCCACAGATGTTAACAATTACAGGGGCATCTCAATACTATAAGTCACATACAAAGTATTCTCAGCGTGCCTACTCCAAAAGACACGACCAGCTGGAGCACAAGATTTGCGAGTACAAAGTGGACTTCCGCCTGGGTCGCTCCTGTGCAGAACAAATCTTCAATCTGAAGACTACCCTGAAAATCTAAGCCCTCAGAAATACAGCATTCATATGACACCTTCGTTGACTTCAAGAAGGCATATGACTCCGTCCACTGCCAGTCATTTACAACATCCCACAGGAACAAAGTTTGGATGGCAAAACACTGCGACTGATGAAACAAACACTGACAGACACGACATCTAAGGTGAATTTCAAGGGAGAAATCTCCGAACCTTCCCAAATCAAGACAGGCGCTCGACAAGGTGACAGACTCTTACCGCTCCTCTTCAACAAAGTGCTCGATAAAGACATCAAGAAGTGGGAGAAGGAGCTGAAAACACAAGGACACTGGAAGCAGTGTGACTTGGACGAACGAAGGACAAGCTAGAGGTTGGCTGTCTAGCCTTCGCGGAGAATCTGGCACTACTCACGGATAATGAAACTACAGCAAACAGACAGGTAGAAATACTCAAAGAGTGCGCGAAAAAAGTTTGGTGACAAATCTCCTTTCAAAAAACTGAGTTCTTCTGCACGAAGCTAAACATACCAAATTTGAACACAAAGTATGGCAAGATAACCAGGGTTGCAAACTTTAAGTACCTAGGTGAAGTGATCGAACCTAGGGGAAAAGAGAAAATTGCGCAGAAGACTAGAGTATTTAAAATGAAGATAGCTTTATACAAAACGCAGAATATCTATAACAAGAAATGTCTTTCGACCTTCACCAAAATTCGTCACTACAACACCGTAATCAAACCGGAGGTGCTACATGCCAGTGAGACACTGATGCTGCACAGAAAGACTGACCTTAAGAACATACTCATGCAGGAAAGAAAAATTATTAGGAAAATTATTGGACCAAAATTAGAGACGAAGGCTAAAGACTTCAGGGATACGACAGCGAGGTTCTCAAACATCGTAGCGGACATTAGAAAGAAGCGACTAAAATTTTATGGACACATCAGCAGACATCCACAGACCAGACTCACCAAGAGATTCCTCAGGTACGAGTCAAAATTGATCTGGAAAGGGCACATATAGATTCAGAAGACATCATAGACAAAGTCGTCTTTAGACACAAGGTGTACAAGTGGGAAGTGATGTCAGAGAAAACAGCACCAAATGCCCAATGATCAGAGTGGTCTGAGGATAGGAAGAGAGCGTTTCGTGAAAGAATGAAGGAGTACTGGAAGAATAGGAAGTAGTCATGAATGTTTCGCTTGGCCTGATAAAAGGCTTGTAACATGTGTAATAATAATAATAATAATAATAATAATATTAGAAATTTTTGCTTGGTACTTTATAAATATTTATTTAAAACTATAGCATACATATTACTTTTACTGAATTGTGATCAGTGCTGTTACATAAAAAGTCATGTATGGTGTACATTAATCTTCAACTCAGGTCAAAAAGTAATTCATACCACACATGAGATATGTATTTCAACTTTACAATAGTTTAAGCGGTGTATACGGGTTTCCCAGCACTTGAAACTGCATTGGGACGATAATTCAATGAATAAAATCTATATGTTTTATTTTTAGATAAATGTTTTAGGTCTTCCTTTTGTTTTGATGGTCAATTGTGCAAAATTTTATCTAGATGGGGTAAATGGTATTGCAGTACACAAAATAGGAACAAAGAAACAAACACTGATATTTATGTATTACTGTTTGATACCTATACATCTGTACAAATTGTAACGATATCAACATGAGAGGAGGACTGGAAATACAGGGTGAGTGAGAATTCCCAATACATCTTTTCATTAGTAATAATAATAAAACTCTGAAGTAATTGTGAAAGCTGAATATTTCAAAAAGATTTGTCTGAGGTGCTCTATCTCTTAGTGTTCTTCAACCTGTGGGTCGTGACCCACTGGGGGAGGGTATGTGTTCTGAAAGACGTACTCGGGGGGGGGGGGGGGATGTCGCTGTTACAGGAGCAAGTACCATAAAATGACTAAAGTTTCACTAATATAAAAACATATCCCTAAGTAAAATTTATTTATTGTTAAATTTACGAAATTTCTTGTGTAACATTAGTTACCAACTAAATGGATCATAGATTGTTTTATAAAGCAGTGTGTTAATGATGAACGCATAATGACGAAACCTAAAAGCTTTCAGGAACAAATCAATAGGTAGAAAATCATGTAACATAAAACGTTTTACAATCTTACAGATGTTCTGTTCACCGACTCAGTGATTGTGGTCTTCACGTCTTAATAAATCTCCACAGCATGAAAGTTCAGGACAGTTACCTTGATATCTCGTGGATGTAGAATCTTGTTAAAACACAGCATCTGCATATCCTGCTCACAGGAATCTCTAAAATTCATTCAGAATACGTGCAGCTAGAGAAATGTTCTCTATCTTATGTGTACGTCAAAATTAAGACAAGAACTCAGAGCAAACACCAGGTATCTGAAAAGCTGTTTAATTTCATAAATTTTACCCAACAATGCATTACAACATCGGTGCCCAAACCAGCATAAGCTTGGGAATCTGTTACAAGACTGCCTTTTTCTATCTTTATGTGGCCTCCTTTGATAGTCTGGGCTACAATACCATACATAGTTACAACTATTAAAGATATGAAAAACAATTAGTTTGGCCATGTTATGGCAAGATAATAGCAGCTTCACATTCAAAATTAAGGTAATTATTTACATCGATTGACAATAACCCTGCTTTCATATATTGAGTTGCAGATCTAAAATAAGCTTAACTACAAAATACAACAATACATTGTTTGTTTATACTAATCTCTTGAAAAATAGTGAAGGGCAAATCTTCGTACCATGTACAGAATAATGAAATAAAGTATTAGTTTTTTTGCTGTATACAAGAACATGGGAAAATTACACATAGGCTTAGTTAATCGACAATTCTGCCCATGCTGGCAAGTTTATATTCGAAACATTTGTTTTTTCATGGCCAGTTCCTACTCAAATATACAATAGAATATATCTCTAAGCATACTGTTTCACTTTATGTTTTCCTAAAGTGCATATCAGCAGGTTTTCGTTTCATGGCCATGTGCTCTTGTTTATTTTCCTATTTTATGATGAAATGTTATTTGTTTACCTTCCTAGCAATGTATGTATCTTCTCTTAACCATTAACTTATCTAGAAATCATGTTTCTTATATTACACACACTCTGAGATCACAAACTGCCATTTAATAGTTGAGATTCTAATAAAATAATTTGTTTAATTTGTTATTTGGGTAGTGATGTAGTAAACATTTAGCTCTGTAGCTTGCCTATTACATCTCACACACTAAGTAATTCAGTAAATTCGAAAAAGGAGATCTAATTCTTTAGATTTTTAATGAGCTTGATTCGCTTCTGAGTCTTACCTGCAACGCGAAATACTCGTTACGCAAAATATGTTTGTTTCTGTCCGAAATCGTGTAAAAATAGGATAATGTGTTCCATTCCGAAAAAAAGCTTTGTTCTACAATTTAAAAGAAAGCTGTAGCAAAATAAAGAAGATTAAATTCGCTTCCTTTCTTTATTAACAGCAAATCGATTTTAGTCACAGAGTGATCATCATCAGTAAAGATCTTCAAGCACTTTTGTCTGACTCAGTTAGAACAGATAGAAAATGTATATCAAATTCTACAACAGAATATGTATAGTATTCTCTTCTGTAACCAACTTCACATGAGTGCTTGAAGATCTGCACTGAAGATTGTGATTGAATTCAATTTTCTGTAAATAAAGCAAGGATTACGGCGAATGCCGCTTATTACAAGTGTTATAATAATAATACTATGATCGTGGCGCACACCGATCCATGAAATGGAATCATATCTCTAGTTAACATTGTTTTGTTACTAGCCGTGTGGATATGGGGGAGGGGAAGGGGCAACAGTATTTTTATTTGGAAGAGGGTAGCCACAATAGCTTTACTTGGAAGGGGGCCGTATATTCGAAAAGGTTGAAAAACACTGTCTTAGAACGCCATCTTGTATCTAAGTGAAATGCTTGATCGGAAATGGCCCGTGTGATACATCAAATAACAGTGGCGTTTTCCGACAAATTCATCTCTGTAAACAGATTCGACATAGCAGTTGTGGTTAAAAAGTTACAACACATTTTGTTTAGAGGTAGATGTTCCACCGTTCTCCATAATGAACAGTCACTCAATGTGTTTATCATGCCAGTGAGCGCACATTTGGAGATGCACTAGCAGAAGGATGTCCGTAAAATGCTGGCACAAGCCTCTTCAATGAATTGCGCAACATGGTGTATTATTTCACTGTATGTACGATCTGCTTTAAATGTCCCCACAGATAAAAGTCAAGTGCTGTAAAAACTCAGCTGATCTGGGTGGCCATTCCACAGAACGATGTCGGCCAACCCTGTGACCAGCAACCTGGACACTGACGATTAACTTCTCCGTAGTGTAGTGCAGCTTCATCCTTTTCATAGTAAGAGGGAAAGGTGTTATCTCCATGAAAAATTTCGGGAAGCGAAAATTCTTGCAGCATTTCCACGTAGCTTTCATCATTTTGGTTCTAGCCAATGAAGCTGGGTCCAGTTACAGGGGTACCGCATATTCAACACCACGCCATAACCTTCACATTCGAAGATTGCATCCACTTTGGTTTCTGGTCTCTGTAGAATTAATAGTTGTGGCGCTTGCCTTCAGAAACGACAAAAACGTTTGTCTTATCAGGTAACTCCTGCCATGGAGGAATCTTGCTGAACCTTCTCTTAGGGCCCATGTAAAGTATTCCATTCGTCTGTCTCGGTCATCCTCTAATAGGTATGGAGTACAGCATCATGAACGAAATGGCATTTACAAGCTTAAAGGATTCGTATATTATATGACTGGCTTGTTCCACAAAAAATATGTTCGAATGTTTGTAAACCTATTGCACCAAACTGCTGTGGTTATCAGTCTATAGACTTACAAACGACTTAGATTGATTTTAGAAAAGGCACTTTATGAACGATCAGTTGTTTGCTTTAACTTCGAGTGGTTTCGCTTCTAAAACATCTTAATGAACTGTAAGCTAAACACACCATTGAAGTGGATACGTTACCTACCATCCTATCCATGATTACAGGCAAGTCTATCAGTAAAAATTCGTAACATGTCACTTGACGTATAGACTTGATGAAGACTGGACGAAGTTTTAATAAACAGCTGACGGTTCATAATACGCATTTCCTACAATATCTTATACTGTCGCCTATTATGTCAATAAAACTTTGTACTTTAACTAACGTGCGCTACGGACCACACACGATAAATGCACGAGGGAGGAATCGAACCTCTGGCGGAAACAGCCGCCCAGTCCTTATCATATAGCATTTGGCTGCGCGGCAACAATTCCACATTCTGTCCACAAGCGTCGTGTGCTGCGGTATGGACTTTACGTGAAAGATTCAGAACTATAGGTGAGGTTGTATTCAATGCCTTGAAATGTACGTTGAGCGAGAGGGACAGCGTGTTGAAATGAAATGAGTGTTTTCTTTTTAACGTCAAGCAATATGTGTTGTAAATTTTGAACCATAATTGCTCCGTGCAGTCTGTCTACTGGACGAAACTTGACTGCTGGCGGCATTTGATACACCACATGACCCCTTTTCCATTAAAAAATTGACGTAGATTCAAGATGGCTCATATGAAGATTACGCCGTGAAAGATAAGCCATTCAAGTTCATGCACAGTGTTTTTAAAATAAAAATATGGACCGCGATTTCACCAAGAACAGAGGAATATATAAATGCATACTCCAAATCACCGTAAACGACTGTTAAGCGATTGTGAGAAAATCACTCCTGTACAGTGAACAGACACGGCTGACTTCCTACTAAACACTGCAGCCAAGGCTGCTTTCCCAACCCCGTCTGCAATAGTTAAACTTTTGTTTAAAGAAATGTGGCAAGTAACAAAGCAAAACCCACTGCTCGTTCGAAACTCTACTATTAACGCGAAGATGGAAGAAAACAACCTGGAGCCGGACACAAACCATTTTCCTCTTCCTTCATAACGTATGAGTATTGTCCCAGTTTTGGTTTATCAGCATTTTGCTACGAGTCGTGTGCGGGTATCATAGCGATAAACACAATACTTTATTCATCGGACAACCACAGTCATTTTCTTCAAACAACACCGGCGCGACTGTTGAAAATTCTTTATTGAGAACGCACGATTCGTTTCGTAAAATCAATTTGCATTCTCAGGTGCTCAATTCACACAAAACCATATATTACACGGAGTTGGAACTAGCTGATCCCCATCATTTATCTCCATTTAAAACCACCTATAAAATCCGCTTTGTCCAAAAAAAGTATGGGATGAATTTGGATTTTATTCAATTTCTCATTATTCGTTGACGGAGTCCCACTTTTTGGGCAAAAGGGATTTTATAGATGCTTTTAAATTACAGGTTGGTGGTTTAACCGATCACTGTGAAAGTTGGCTTATGTATCTTTGATTCCATGTTGAACACCGGCAAGCCGCCGTATTGTCGCTTGGCGGAGGATATAATGAAAGTCAGGTAGAGATAATCTTCGACTTACTACATAATTTCAACATTTAAGGGTTTATCTTATAAACACTTAAGTTCATTTTATCAGGGGTTGCTAATGTCTTACAAACTACTTATGAACTACCTTATACTGAAGACAGCACAAACATCCATGCCCGAGGGGGGATTCGAACCCCCGACGGGGAACGGCCTCGCGAATTGCAGCATATCGCCTCAATGCGCTCGGCCGCTCCACCGCGGCTGCTATTCCAATTTTACAAGGAGCCCACATGGGTATCGGATTTTAGAATTTTTTTCATACTTATGGTACTTGAAGTTCATGAAACAAATAACAATCATACAAATCAATTCGACCCAATTCTCAAAATATCTTGAAAAAATGGACAGAAGTTTAGCAAGTACACGTAAGTACCAATAATTAAAACGGTTGCTGCATCTGCCGTTGTAGCTCAGGTCGTAGCGTTCTGACTTTACAATATAGGGTCTGTTGTTCGTATCCCGCAGTACAAGATGTTTTATACTTTTTCTTTGCGTTTGAATACTTCCAAAATTTTAATATTTAATGGTAATTTTTACGTAAAATGCATGTATTTTTGTCTATTCGTAATTTTGTATATTTTACGAAAGGTTGTTAATCACGATGGTTTAAATCAAAATAATAAAAAAAAAACTACATCTTTTACAGTATTGGCTGGACTATTATTTTTGGATGTGAACTCTTAGCTGGGAACAGGGGCCTGGTATCCCAGTAGTTTAGTCCCCTTTAAATACCCAACAAATGTTTCTAAAGCTTATGGGACTTAACAGCGGCCGCGGTGGAGAAGCCGAGAGGTTTAAGGCGCCTCGCTTCAGAGCACATGGTTGCTCGCCGTCGGTGGTTCGAGTCCTCTCTGGGGCATGGGCATTTGTACTTAGGTTAGTTTAACTTAATTTAAGTAGTTTTTAAGCTACGGACTGATGACCACGCAGTTTGGTTCGATAGATTTACAAACATTTGAACATTTTTTTTTTCTTCACAACGAGGCCATCAACCACTAAACTTACAAACTACTTGACAATGTTGTTTCAAATTTTCAAATGTTTGTATAGCTTATGGGACTTAACTACGGGGCATCAGTCCCTAAACTTACAAACTACTTACGAACTAGCTAATACTAAGGACGGCACAAATATCCATACCCGAGGGGGGATTCGAACCCCCGACCTTAGTGGCCGTGCAGACCGTGACTGGAGCGCCTCAGTCCCCTCGGCCACCGCGGCCGGCTGACATGTTGAGTAAACGGGTTTACTACCGGCTGTAAACCCGTTTACTCGACATTGTGAATTACCTTATAGTAAAGATAGCACAAACAGTCATGCCGGAGGAGGCAAATACCCAACAACAACAACAACAGCTTCACTATAATTGATCACGATAGTTGATGTTCAGTTCATAAAGAGTTAAGACGCTGGTTTTAGAAGTCATCTCCGCAGGTTCTAATGGCTTTCCAAGCAGCTGACCTACTCAACCATCATTAATGACGACAATGTGTTCACCTCGTCTACATACACATAAACAAAAACTGTCACAACAGATGGAATTAGAGATTCGTAAGGGTTTTCTATAACTCATTTCGAAAACAACGAAAAAAGTATTTGTCACCGAAGGATTCGAAACAGCGACTGTGTGTTTGTGGGGCCAGAACGCTATCATTTGAGCTACACGGACAGATGGTGTAACTGTTCTTATTATCGATACATACGTGTAAAAATTCAAAGTCGATTCCCTCGAAAATTTTTGAGAGCTGCGACGAATGGATTTGGATGATTGTTATTTACGTTCTGAACTTCACGTACCATAAATATAAAGGAACTAGTTGACCTGTGCAAATATTTCGCGCTCTACCCTGATCAGTCACAGACAGCTAACATAGTAATGGAGAATAGGCGGAGGAAAGTACATATACAGGGTGTTTCACTAAGTGTGTTTGCCTCTGTAACTTATAAAATAATAGGTGGCGGGAAATTTAAATGCGGTAGGTCAACACATGAAATGTTACACTCTCTGCGGAGCTGTGAACATAGTTTATTTTATCATTTTCCAAAGCGTTACACCACAAAGATATAATTTTTTGAATGGAACAATAGTTTTTTCTATCGTGTATTGGGTTCCTTTTAACCAGCTGCGTCCAAATCAATTTAAACTACATTCCTATCACTGTTAGTTTTGGACCTACAACCCTTCAGATTTCCGTGGGCGGAGACTCCGATAGCGTAGCTGACTGACTGTTTCATGACCACCAGCCGGTCAGTTACGCTATCGTAGCCTCCGCCCCCAAAACTTTGAAGGGTTGTAGCTCCCAAACTAACAGTGAGAGGAATGTAGTTTAAATTGATTTGGACGCAGATGGTTGCAACAAATCCAGTGCACGATAGAAAAACTATTGTTCCGTTTAAAAAATATATCTTTGTGCTGTAACTCTTTGAAAAATGATACAATAAACTATGTTCATAGCTCCGCAGATACTGTAACATTTCTTGTGTTGACCTATCGCATTAAAATTTCCCGTCACCTATCATTTTATATGTTACAGAGGCAAACACAGTGTTACACCCTGTATATAAAAGACAATAATATTACATGCATTGTCATGAAGCGGGGAATTGAAAGTTAAATAAATTATTCTAATAGTAAGAGGTACTTACCTGCGTAATGTAAACAACTGCAAGAGCTTACGTGCCAAGTTAAATTATTTGTGAATTTTTCGTCGTTACTTCGACGTGTATAACCGAAATCATATGACGAACTATGCTTGCATCAAACAATGGCGTTGGCTTGCATAAGAAACCTGAAAAACTGCAAGAGATAACGTTCGTGTTACTTAAACAGATTGTCAACAGAAGGGGCCTTCTACACTGTTGTTATATCGGCCGCGCAAACTAAGCTGATAGTCGGTGCAATGGCTGATGCGAGCAACCATAAATAGATGTCCCATTTACGATCGATTGCTGGGCATAAACGTAGGTTTAATTCTCTCCATAATAGATGGAATTGGGATGCAGCTGATTAGATTATATATGTGGATGGAAATACCAGCAGCTGTATGCAAATGACTTATTAAATATTGTGCTGTCGGTTTTGGTGCTTCAATACACCATCTTCAAGCCCTCGTTGTGTAACTGTTATTAAAGGCACATTTGAGATGGGTAGCCATTAAAACCGATAGCCGTAAGTATCTTCTTCTATTCATGTTACAACCTCATTACTCAGCTACTGGTATTTACATTCACCTGTATCAACTTACGTTGTACGAACAGTACATTTTTCAAATTAAGGTTTTTTTGTGAAACCAATAACTGAAAAGTATCTGTGTATTTTTCGTCATTAGAAGAGATCGGAAACTTGACAAGGATACATCAATAATTAATTTTAGGTAAGGGTGGTACCCACGAAAAACATCGATGAGAAATAATATACCGGGTGATCAAAAAGTCAGTATAAATTTGAAAACTTAATAAATGACGGAATAATGTAGATATACAGGTAAAAATTGACACACATGCTTGGAATAACATGGGGTTTTATTAGAACAAAAAAAAAGTATTGCTAGACGCGTGAACGAACTCTTGCGCACGTCGTTTGCTGATGATCGTTTGCTCAGTCGCCACTTTCGTCATGCTTGGTCTCCCAGATTCCCAGACCTCAGTCTGTGCGATTATTGGCTTTGGGGTTACCTGAAGTCGCAAGTGTATCGTGATCTCTAGGGATGCTGAAAGGCAACGTCCGACGCCAATACCTCACCATAACTCCGGACATGTTTTACAGTGCTGTTCACAACATTATTCCTCGATTACAGCTATTCTTGAGGAATGATGGTGAACATATTGAGCATTTCCTGTAAAGAATATCATCTTTACTTTGTCTTAATTTGTTATGCTAATCATTGCTTTTCTGATGAGATGAAGCGCCATCTGTTGATTTTTTTTTTTGTTCTAATAAAACCCCATGTCATTTAAAGCATGTGTGTCAATTTTTACCTCTCTATCTACATTATTCCGTGATTTATTAAGTTTTCAAATTTATTCTGACTTTTTGATCGCCTGGCGTCTGATGATTCTAAAATTTCGACACCAATATTGTCTCTAAAAAATGTTCATATCTTTGTATAGCTTATGGGACTTAACGACTGGATCATCAGTCCCTAAACTTACAAACTACTTATGAACTAGCAAATACCTAGGACGGCACAAAAAGCCATTCCCAACGGGGGAATTCGAACCCCTGACCGCAGTGGCCGTGCAGACCGTGACTGGCGCGCCTCAGACCGATTGGCCACCGCGGCCGGCAGTCTTAAAATGTTCAAAATGTTTGTTAAGCTTAAGGGGTCATCAGTTCCTAAACTTACAAACTACTAATGAACAACCTTCTACTAAAGCGACACAAACATCCATGCCCGAGGGGGATTCGAACCCCGAACCGTAGCGGCCGTGCAGACTGTGACTGGAGCGCCGCAGACCGCTCGACCACTGCGGCCAGCCCAGTTTGGTCTCCTCGTTAAAGTTGAGAAAGTGTGTTTCAAAGTTTCTGTAACTAAGGTACCAGATAGCTAGTGTCAGCGCTCCCTAACTTAAAGGAAGTTATGCTAAGGACAACGCACACACCTATGTCGGAAGTAGGATTCGAAACTTCGGCGGGAGCGGTTTGCGCAACCTGTGAGGTAGCGCGTTAGACTAAATGACCATTCCGCGCGGATTAGAGGTGGATTTTTTTTTCTATCCACTAGAGACTTCGTTCGGAAGGAGTTGATCATTTCACGCCTCAATATCGGGTATCTCCTCGTAAATTCTAAATGGTCACAATGGGAGGTGGATGCTGAGTGATGAAGGCCAGAGAGCGAGATATCGTAAGAGGCTCCGTCCAATCTTCCACCTACTTGCCCCTCACGCCTCACGCACAGGACGACCAACAGTGGAGAGGCCGCAAGGTACCCTAGGCGGGCCATACACCACCAGAAGAAAGCCAGACGGGCGCGGCTAGCTGCAACTGCAGCTGGAGCGCTTCCAGCAGCGAGGGGCCTAACTCTGCACTCTTCCCCTCTTCCCTCCCCTCCCCACCCTCCTTAGACCGTCGTAAATACGGAGGCGCCTGGGCTCCTTCAGCGGCGGATATATCACTCCAATTTGCAGGAGGAAAATGCTGCATCCCATAACTCGGCTGGGGCCCTATCCCAGGCCCCGCTCCCGCCTTACCTCTCGCAATAAAGTTCTCTCGCGGAAGGGAGGTGGGTGGGGGGTGGCGAGCGCGGGAGGAATTGTGCGATTCCATTTTCTCATTCCGTTTCGTCCGTTTGCGCAACGAAGACGCGATTATCCGGTATGAAAACGACGGTGCTCGCGGTATTAGGGTGTTCGTGGATGCACGGATGCACGGATGCACGGATGCACGGATGCGATAAACGGATCTGTATGCGGATGAATTGTGTATTTACGAGCATGTGATAAAAAGTTATGTCACGTCAGTGTCTTGGCGCGAAGGGACAGACAGTAGTTGAAATTTATTGAAAAATTTTCATAATTTCATGCCAAGGGAGGAGAATTGTATCGAAGAATCACTTTGTTCATCTTAATTACGGACCAGGAGCTTCAGCTGTATATCTTCTAACGAAAAATAATACCATCAGCTGCGTTAAATGTATTTATTTAGCAACCAGTTTCGACGGTCAATGCCGTCATCTTCAGGCCCTTAAAACAAGAAACCGGCATATTGCTGGATTACAATCAATATAACTGGTATCGCACATTTGTCGAATACTACATTTGTAATTCAGTCAATATAATTGGTATCGCACATTCGTCCAATATTACAGCTGTAATACTGAACGAATGTGAGATACCAGTTATATTGACTGTAATCTAGCAATATGCAGATTTCTTATTATAAGGGCCTGAAGATAACGGCATTGACAGTCGAAACTGGTTGCTAAATAAATATGTTGAACAAAGCTGATGGTATTACTTTTCGTATCGAGGGGGAAATGGTTGGACAAGCTGCGACTGTGTCACAAGTCGAAGAGTGATCCATTAGTGTTAACTGATTTCCTTCAGTTACGACAATGTTCACAAAATTTTCATCCTTAGATTACCGGTATTTGGCAGAAAACATGCAAACATTAAAAAAATATTTCTCCAGTTTCACTAAATGAATTATTTGGGCCAATCGAGATACTCCTAAAAATCTAACACACGTATGTAATTCAAATGGGTTTCTATCTTCAAACGAGAAATTCTTGTGTATACAAGGTGAGTCATAAATGAGGATACATATTTCGTGGAAATTGTCACACACTGAGCAACGAACATAAATTCGTTATTCGCATTTTCGTATGTCAATAAATGACAATGCAATTGAATGGTAAAAATTTGGAAATATTAAATGGATTTACAGTGCGCCAACATTGGCCAAGGGCAACAGGGTACAAGTTCCTTTCCCTAGACAACTAGTCACGATACTTAATACCGGCCAGCGAGAACGGAATGAGATATATGTGAGCGCTGTCGTTGCTCGCAGTGTAACAGAGACCGTCGCTTCATGCCACACGTCTCGCCTTCTCATGAGCAGCCAGGCTACTTACAACACTCGCATGTTGTGCTCTGTTGCCAATTTGTTACCTTGGCCAATGTCGGTGCGTAGTAACACCCAAAGTCCAATTCATACTTCCAGATTTTTACCATTCAGTTGCATTGTAATTTATTGACTTATGAACATACGGAAAACGAATTTATGGAGCTCAGTGTGTGACAATTTGCACGAAATATTTCTCCTCATTTACGACGCACCACATATCTCTATACTTATGAGACGCATTTGTTGTCTGTCTGCCTGTTCTCTTATAACTTTAGATCAAGACAACCAAATAACGTCGAAGTTGGTACACGTACACAAAATAACACGGGGAAGGGTCTTAAACAGGTTTCGTTTCATTTTTTGAAAAAATAAACTGGAAAATTGTGTCCGTATTGACACTGATCTTGATGAAATTTTGTACACTTGACCTTGAACACAAGATGAAGTTGCAGCTAATATATGTCTCGGTAACGGCTTTAACGATTTCGACGAAATTTTGTATTTACTCTGGATTTTTCTGTAGCAGTACACCTACACAGTTGTATTTTTCGTAAAAAAGGCGATTTTCCAAAATTATATATATATATATATATATATATATATATATATATATATATATATATATATATATATATATATATATATATATATATATCACAGAAGACATGTTAGCCTCGAAAACGCGGTGAGTAGCACCTCACTGAGGCTCTACGTCCTGTGACAGAACGTCATTACCGTCCTGATGACGTATCGTGTATCATTAAACGAATATTTGATCACGCTTGTATATTAGCTGTCTCGCAAAAGGCTCTGACGATTTCGATGAAATTTTGTATTTACAGTGGAGTCTTGTTTAGAAGTTCACCTCCATAGTGCTATTTTTCGTAAAAAAGCTATATTCCAAAATTATGGTCCAAGACCAACCAAAAGGAGCACTTCAATTTACAACAGAAAATCTTAACACTGTTAACTACACAAATTGAAAATTTAAGAAATCGTTAATAATGTTGTTGAGAGGTACAGCACGTTTTGCATTATTACAATAATTGTTAGATTACAATAATTGTTAGATACTAACGAACTGAAACCGTTTCTGCATTTATAGCCAACATTGAAATATCGAAGAAATTTTGTAGAAAAATATTTGCTGTCACACTGAACTAGGTACACTTTTTTTTATTATGTGTGCATTTCTTTCATTTAACGTTTGCAATTCCTGCGTACATAGTGTTGCAAAATATTTATATATCAATACCACTATGTAACATAAAATTTTTTCGAGAAATACTCGTGCATCCGATATTACACAATAATAAGTGTATTTAAGGTAACTGAGGAGACAACCTGCTGCCTGGTGTCGCGGCGGAGTGCCCGAGCGCACTGAGGCGCTATGCTCCGAAGCGCGAAGCCGTTCTCCGTCGAGGGTTTGAATCGTCCCTCGGGAATGGATCTTTTTGTTGTCTTTATAATATGTTAGTTCATAATTAGTTTCTAGGTTTATGGACTGAAGACTCCGCAGTTAAGTCCCATAAGCTTTACAAACATTTGAATTTTTGGTATCTGGTGACGTAAAACTGAGACCGCGTACCAACAGTTCCGATCAAGGTTACCACACGTGAGCGCAGTTGCCAACTGACAGAAATTTTTTTTGTTAAAAAAATTCACGTGATAGAGGAAACGATCACTAACTTTGTTAAGAACACAGTTATGTCTCCTTACAACTTGAAATCATATTTAAATCAACACTCAACCACGGATGAAGCTACTCTGACGCTGCAACACGTCACTGGCACCTCGTTCGCAATACAAATGGCGTATTATAATCATTATAGGAACAATAGCAATCACTGAAAGGAAGGCAATCAGTATCCCATGGTCTATACGCCACAGCGTCCCTATAAATGAAAGCTTCAAAGCATGTTATGATTACAGGGGCTTTCGGGCGCTCGACATCTAGGTCTTCAGCGCCCTATCGAATTATAGAATATAAGAACAGCCTTCAAAACAGCATTAACAGTCATCAGAAGTCACAGCCATCCAAAACCACCAAATACCACCGTACCATTATATGTAAAATAAAATGTGGCTTGTACAAAAGACGTGGAACCAGCCAAAATTTCCTTCTGAGTTGTAAACCTCAATAATTCAGTATTACAAACCCCAGAAGTAAAATCCATAAACAGGCTACAAGATACGGCGACTACATTGTAATTTACTTAATGAATTAAATGATCCTTTTTTCAATCTGTGAATTTTCAATAAAAAATAATTAATTAATTAATTAAAAAATAAAAAATTCAAGATATCCTAGGCAGTTACACTGCAGATTTCGTGACTCAAGTGCATTTATTACTGTGTGTTAACTTTTTTGATTACTTACGTTTGCTGAATTCATCAAATACAGCAATCGAAGTGTCACTCAACGAAAGTGAGGTGCAGGGCAGAGTTGCCTCCCGGCAGTCCCAGCGTGCGGCTCTAATGGTAGAGGCGGGCGTATGAATATGCAGAGCAGTCGCTAATGGCATTCATAGGCAGGGCCAGCTTGTATGGCGGCAGCGGGGAACAGATTAACGATGGAGTTGGCATTGTGGAGCGAGGCTACAGCGTGCAGAGGTGATGAAAGCTTGAACTATATACGACAGGATCACTGATTACTCTAAAGGACGATCCGACATATGTATAGGGAGCTATGCATCGTTGGTCTACCTCAGAAAAGCACTCGAAAGACACTGGCTGTCTTGTACGTAAATGCTGTTAAATCTTCAGGTTTGTATGGTAATCGTCGAAGAAACATATTTGCTCCTGAAGTTTCGTCCAGAGCTGCACTAGACATCCTCAGAGGTGCTTCTGGTATCGGTGAGTCTTGCCGACTAACGAGTCGGGCTATGGAGAGGTGTATAATTCCTGCCTAAAAGGGGCGTGGTCAAGTGTTCAGATGCACAGCAGAGACAAGCCTTGTCAAAGATAAAACTATCTACAGTCTATGGTCAAGGATAAAAGAGTAACTACCTACACTGAAGAGCCACTGTCCATATCTCACTATAGTCGATAGTCAAGGATAAAAGCGTAACTACCTACGCTGAAGAGCCACTGTCCATATCTCACTATGGCTAATGGTCTAGGATAAAAGCGTAACTACCTACGCTGAAGTGCCACTGTCCATATGTCACTGTAGTCGATTGTCAAGGATAAAAGCGTAACTACCTACGCTAAAGAGCCACTGTCCATATCTCGCTACAGTCGATGGTCTAGGATAAAAGAGTAACTACCTATGCTGAAGTGCCACTGTCCATATGTCACTATAGTCGACGGTCAAAGATAAAAGCATAACTACCTACGCTGAAGAGCCACTGTCCATATCTCACTATGGCTGATGGTCTAGGATAAAAGCGTAACTACCTACGCTGAAGTGCCACTGTCCATATGTCCCTGTAGTCGATTGTCAAGGTTAAAAGCGTAACTACCTACGCTAAAGAGCCACTGTCCATATCTCACTACAGTCGATGGTCTAGGATAAAAGAGTGTCCATATGTCGATATAGTCGATGGTCAAGGAAAAGAGCGTAACTACCTACGCTGAAGAACCACTGTCCATACGTCACTATAGTCGATGGTCAAGGATAAAAGCCTAAATACCTACTCTGAAAATCCACTGTCGATGGTCAGGATTAAAACGTAAGTACCTACTCTGAAGAACCACTTTCCATACGTCACTAAGTTTCATAGCTTCTTCCTTTCTAAAAATTATCCTCATGTCTGTATATTTCGATTGCTTCTCTGTACAGTCGTGGATAATAGTTCGTCGTCGTAGATAAAATTTCCGTCTCGGAAAACTTCATGATTTCCTGATAGTAAAATATGTTCAACTACTGCTGATTTCTCTGTTTTAGCTAATAGGCAAAGACTTTTGATTCCTTTCAGTCTTGTATTCACATTGCGATTTGTACTACCAATATATACTTTTCCACAAGAACACGGAATTTTCTACACCTCAATTGATAATAGAGGAGGGTGTTTGTCCTTTACAGATCGCAGTACCCGACTTATCTTTTTCGTTGGTTTAAATAACGGTCTGATATCGCGCTATTGTAAAATCTCTCGTATTTGATCCATAACGTTTTTTAATAAAGGGAAGAAAATCCGTGTTCTTCCGTCGCTGTGCTTTATTGTTGTCCTTTTGTCTAACGTTCCGTGGTCGTAGACCTATTTACTTCTTTTCGTGTATATTGCCGCGGCGGAGCGGCAGAGCGCATTGAGGCGCTATGCTCCGATGCGAGAGGCCGTTCCCCGTCGGGGCTTCGAATTCCCCCCTCGGACATGGATGTTTGTGCTGTCTTTAGTATAAGTTACGTCATATGTAGTTTGTAAGTTAGGGGCTGAGGATCCCGCAGTTAAGTCACATACGCTTTACACACATTTGAACATTCCGTGTATACTCATTCTTCTCAAAAGCCTGCATATGATTCAGCCGGTCGTGAAATCCTTCACTGCATGTCTTGTATGTAGCCTACTGGATCTTCTCACGTAGGACAGCAGAACTAAAGAACAACTTCAGAGCGTTCACACGCCCGCCTGTTTCCTCTTTAAACAGCGCGAGCAGATGGCGTTACTGGCGGCGATGGACTGCGCTTGAGCTTAAACTTCAAAATTATGTTTATTTTAGGCAAATGAATGTTATAACATTTAGCCCCTTATTATATACGAGGCGTGTTTTTTAAGTAAGGTCCGTTTGAACATATGTACACAACAAAGGTTATTTCAAAAATGTAAATTTCTTTTCACACTCAAATCTTTGTTTTTTGCTGTCCTCTGTTAGGAGTTTCGGGACCCAGCGGCAGCACGTTTCCTAAACTGTAGGTGTTCAGAAACAATTTTGTAAAGCACTGATCTCGACAAGTCAGGAAATTCGTTTGAGAGACCTGTTACTGTGAAGGTGCTTTTCCTACGAATCCTCGCTTCAGCTGAAATCTCCAAATCGTCTGTAATCGAAGAGGGGCGACCAGGGCGCTCCTCATGTCCATCTTTGAATTCTCGTATCCACTTACGCACTTTGCCTTCACTCATAACAGTATCACCGTACACTTCACAAATCTGTCGATGAATTTCTGCAACAGACAGGTTCTTTGGTGGCAAAAACAATATCACTGAGCGAACCTCACACGCGGCGGGCGAGTTGCTGGTCTTAAACATTTTGAAAGCACGGAACAGAACCGTACAAGTCAGCTACAGAGCTGAAACTGAGCACAGATGTTCCCGAGGCATGCCGGTACACGACGCACGCGCTCGTTGCGGTATGCACACAAACTACTAGTCTCTACAACAAAATGGACGTTACTTAAAAAAACACCCTCCTTACATTGGGCATTAAGAGAAACATAACAATCTTATTTTTTATACATAAACAGTTTAAAAGAACGAATACATTGAATAGTGTCTGAGATAAAACTTCTGTCTCGTTAAGTTCATGTGTAGAATCTTCTAAAGGAATTTCCGTCTTTGTTAAAGCATAAAAATACCTCCCACTTTCAGTTCGACACTCACACTTTCAGTTCGACTCTTATTTTACATCGTCCACGGGTATCTTTCGTCACTGGCCAATGCTCTAGCTTATCTTTTTGGCAGTTCAGTACAGGTGGAATTGTAGTAGTTGGTCTTCTCTTGGTTTCGTGCATGTCCTCTGCGCTTGGTCGAGCTCCATTTAACTCTCCAGGATCAGCGCTAACCAGCACTGCAGCAAGCTCAGCTTGAAATTTTCTCAAGGGCATTTTGAATTCTTTCCTGTATTTCAACCAGCTGTTTACTACAGCGACTTTTAAAAGGAGTAAATGTATCTGTACCAGAGACGGTATCTGAAGTGATTCTTATACAGGGAAGTAAGCACGTCATTATGATCAATGAATCTTATATGTTTCTTATAGGCCTTCACTACAGATGTGTTCCATCTTCTTCTTGTCCCAACGACGTACTTAATCCATAGGTTTAATTCCAACGAAAGAAGACCACAATGTAAATGCTTTATTGTCTAATCATCTTACTACAACAATACCGCTCTCTGGTATCTATGCTGACGGACACTGAAACTTGAAGTTGTGTCTTTAGTCTATTTTCTTCTTTCAGCTGAAAGTCTTTCAGTCTGCCAAGGTTCCATAGACTGTGAATTATCTCGTCCTCTGATAACTGAAATTTTGAAAGAAAGAATAGAAATAAATAAATAATGTTAGCTCGTGAAATGTTTTCAATCACACTATCTAACCCAACCTATTTTACCCATGTTGCTATTATGTTACAACATACATATGTTATTGCTAATAGCACAACACATGAGCAATATTTAGCATTATAACAGACATAAACACGTATATAAACATTTAATCTATCGTAAGACTACATTATGTAAATTCATGTTGCTTTACATTTACAAAATCGACATTATTGTCATACCTTACAACCCCATGGTTTCCCTTAAACAAAATGGTTGAATTCAAACTGATATAATCGTCGATAGAACAAGGTAGTTGCAAAACCGATGAACAGAGTGCGTTGCAAGCGTTTTTCTAAGGATGTACACTACTGGTCATTAAAATTGCTAAACCAAGAAGAAATGTAGATGATAAACGGGTATTCATTGCACAAATATATTATACTAGAACTGACGTGTGATTCACGCAGTTTTGATGCATAGATCCTGAGAAATCAGTACCCAGGTCCTGCAACATGTGGTCATGCATTATCCTGCTGAAATGTAGTGTTTGGCAGGGATCGAATAAAGGGTAGAGCCACAGCTCAAAGTGCAATCGATGCGGACAAGAAGTGACCGAGACGTGTAACGATTGGCACCCCATACCATCACGCCGGGTGATACGCCAGTATGACGAATACACGCTTGCAATGTGCGTTCACCGCGATGCGCCAAACACAGATGCGACCATCATGTTGCTATAAACATAACCTGGATTCATCCGAAAAAATGACGTTTTGCCATTCGTGCACCCAGGTTCGTCGTTGCATACACCATCGGGGGGATTCCTGCCAAGGGTCAAGGGTAACAAAAGCCATGGTCCCCGCACTGATAGTCAATGCTGCTTCAAACGTCGTTAAACTGTTCGTGTTGTTGTCTTGCAATAGTCCTCATCTGTTGACTCAGAGATCGAGACGTGGCAGCAGGATCCGTTAGAGACATGCAGATAAGATGCCTGTCATCTCGACTGCTAGTTTTCCGAGGCCGCTGGGATCCGGAACGGCGTTCCGTATTGTCCTCCTGAACGCACCGATTCCATATTCTGCTAATAGTCATTGGATCGCGACCAATGCGAGCAGCAATGTCACGATACGGCAACCGCATTCGCCTTAGGCGACAATCCGACCTTTATTAAAGTCGGAAACGTGCCACCCTTGTGTGAATGATCTGAAATGCTAATCATTTGCATACCACAGCATCTTTTTCCTTTCGGTTAAATTTCGCGTCTGTAACACGTATTCCTCGTGGTGTAGCAATTTTAATGGACAGGACTGAAACAGTGGTCATTAAAAGAAAAATTGTGTGTTCCAGGTATTGCAAATTTCCAGTGTTACATATGTGTAACAAAGGGCATCTGAGTAACCGTGTCCCGATATCTGTAACCCAAACTCACGAAATGTTACGGACTGTACCTGGCATGTATGTCTATCCTTCATTGCCGCAAACGCATCCTGCAAATTTCCCGTGGTCTAGCTGCTTCTTTCGGAATGTTTATTTTTGGGAGTCTATCAGAATACGCACTCACTCGGCTTGGGTGTGTCACTGTCACGGAGAGTGAGAGCGACCGACAGGTGGGCATCAGAGTGCACCGCCTCGCCGGCTGTCACCGCCAGCCAGTAGGGTCTATTGTGGGCGGCGCGCGGCTTCACGGCAGGTGGCTGCTTTGATCTCGCCGGCGTGAGCCTGACACGCTGGTTGCCGCCGCGGCTGCAGCCAGGCGCTAACTCTGCTCCCTGCTGCCCACTGTGCGCGCGCCTGTTATGTTGGCAGCACTGACCTACTAGCAGGCGGCACCGGCACAGCAATGTCCAAGTTGCGTCTGGAGTTGTACCAGTCAGAGCTGTTAACTTACGCAGTGTCTGCTGTGCGGTATTCGAGCTTAGCTATTGTCGCCTATTTAGGATCAAAGAAACGTAACTACAAAAACAGTGTTTTGAGATAATTCGACTTAAAGGTTTTGTCCAAAAAACTGAGTACTTTCTAATAGTTTTTCACAGACTTTTCTATCGTAGATAAAAAGCATTCGTCATAGACTGTTGTTTTCTACTAGGTGTTACATATTCCAGTGACTCGGTGGACACTAATAAAATATTTTGATTTTGCTACTGGTGATCAAAATATTTTATTGTGGTCCACCTGGTGATGGAAGGATCTGCCGTTAGGATTTATCCTAAGTCTTGGGTACGCCCTATCGTTGTAGATTCCATATTTCACGTACGACCTTCGGGGAGGCTGTTTCCTTGTACCCAGAGAACATCAAAAAGGAAGCTGCTGAAGGATTTCATCTGCCGTATGCAACATGGAAGGCACTAAACAGGAGTGTCACACCGAAAGTCGAATCTGAGAGAGTGGGGCTTCACAAACGAATATGAGCTCTGTGAGTGTGGCGATGTGCAGGACCAAATCAAATGTTCAAATGTTTGTAGAGCTTATGGGACGTAACTTCCCTGCACCATAGAGGACCTACACGCAGCAAATGATGTGGCATCAAGGCAACAGAAGTTTGGAGCTTGCGTTCCATCCAGCAGAAACTAGCAGTGTCCTACAGAATTAGTCACCTCTTTACAAATTTTATGTCTCTAATTTGTAATTTGTGTATTTTAATTGTATATTTATTGAATTTTTCATTTTTGGATTGTAATTTGCTCAATGTAGTTCTACACTGTAAACATATATTTAGTGAATTTTGTATCCCTAGATTGTAAATTGTTTATTATAATTGTATTGTAATCGTATCTTTATTGATCGAAAGATATGTCTTAGTCCTGGACACGTAAAATAATAAATAAGTAAATAAAATATTTTATGAAATTATGTACGTAGTTCGTTTGTCTGACCGTTAATGACTTCTGCTGCTGAACATATGAATGCCAAACATATTATATGCAACTTCAAGCAATATTATCATATGATAGATTACTGCAGTTTTGTTAAAAATATCTTCACAAACACAGATGACACAAAACAAGCTATGGGAATGTGTGGCATTTTCTATGAAAAAAGTACATTTTGCAGAGAACTGTTTCTCAGGAAGTTTATTAGCCGTATATGATGGATAATACATAAAACTCGTTATTATTTCCACTTTGGATTATTTGTCTGCAGTATCCTTGAACATACAGTATGTAAGTTACAGGTGACAAAAGAATGTACATATTTCCTACAGACGTAGGACAAATCATTTTAACGAAACACAGTTCTCTCCCACACCGATTTTTTCTGTTTGTGAATTACATTTTCAAAAGTAATACAATACAGACATTTAAACAAGCCAAAATTAATAGTTTACTTGAAACAGGTAAGGTGATGAACTAGCAACAATAATAAAGGAGACAAAGAACAGTTACTAAACATGAAGTCTATTCCTGAGATTTTCCACTTTTTCCTGAGTTTCTAAATTGTTAGCAGCATTGAGTCCTTGGTATAATGTGCGATACCTAAAAGATATAATGAATGCTCTTATTACATAATTATAAGGCCTTGTATATTTTTTCTTTTCTTTACTTATGCAGTGAGAACTGTCATATGCTGGGCACGAAGTACTGTTTTCAGGTCCTGAATTCGAAGAATTTCTTAGGCCAGCTCTTTTCTTTTCTAAGAAACAGGCAGGAATACAAGAGTCCGTTAAATTCTCCAGGCACATTTTCACCATCTTCTTTCCTCTCGACTCCATAGCGCTCCTCGTAACTTGTCAACGCATTCACAACGGAAACAATATTAATTTCCCTTGCCAGAAAATCGCATCTCATTGTGGTCACAGAGCGACGGCGACAATGCGTCTAAAGAGAAGGGGCGGGAGAAGCAACTTTTAACGGTTCTGTTAGGATCATAGAAACGTAAGAGCAGTTTCTTCTCACAAATTATCTGTAAGTCCTGTGGTCGAAAGGCTAAATGGGCGTGTTGTTGACTTCTCGACTCACAATAAATATACACTGTGCAAATAAGAATTAGTACAACCTCTTAAAATTTCCCAAATCACTCGAAATTTGTTGTTGAAACACTGAATACATGAAGTTATACATTTACAGCAATAGTTCTACTGAGATATCAGGTGTCAATCCGTGTTGGAGCACCCATATTAACACGTGATCTGTCATTGACGGTTGTAATGGAGAAGCTGATTCTGGTATCCATTCGCTGATGCTGCAACAATACTGTTATGGGATTTATTATTCCACGCCTGTTCGAGCGTTTCACATAGTCGAGCGCCAGTTGCGCACAGACTTGCTCATTTCAGTTGTCATCCCATCTTATTCCATGCGTTGAGTTTCTTGCGTGCGTGCGTGGAAGAGCATTATCCTCCTGGAACAATACCTCACCTTCCTGTTGCAAGAATAAAAAAGAATGGGACTTGCAACTTTCTGAACGTTCCGAGCTGAACATTATTCCCTCCACAAACTCCAAAGGTGAACGAAGGTTGTAACTTACGGAACCAAACTGTTCAATTTTTTTTTCCTAATCTACGTTGATCATCAGTTCCTACCCTATCAAACTACTTTTAACTAACTTATGATAAGGACAACGCAATAACCCATGACCGAAGGAGGACTCGAACCTGTGACGGCGAACAACCACGTGCTCCGCAGTATAAAAATTAGGCTCCTTTCAGAGTATACTTATGCAATACCCCCTACCTAGTCATTATTTAGGGTAAGGTGTTACAAATTCGATATAACAACACAAGGTTTCGTGCCTCGTACAGTTGGTAGCACTTGCCATTGTGTGGGGTTGTGGTTTCTACAGCTTCTCCTGTCTTTTCCAAGAATACAACACTTTGTGTTACGGAGAAATAATTTGTTTCCTGTTCAGAGGCAAGTGAAGCTACTTAGTCTAAAGCGCTCTTGTAAATTGTATAGTTAAGGGTGACTGGAGTCTCAGCCAAAAGTGAAATGTTTCATACCACGAAGTATGCGTTGGTGCCCGAGTGAAAAAGTGCTTTTTGTGTGGAAGATGCCATTGATCAAAATTGTACCAGGAAGTGATCACAATTGTACCTAGTGTGGTTCATTTTCGACCGATTTTTCTCAATACTGTAACCTTTCTTGTGTCTTTACACCAACAATTGTAATTGTCTAATGTTTGTGTTCATATTAATTAAACATTTTAAACATCCAAGAAAAAGTTCTATAGTTAAAATTATTTCTTTTCTCAATATATTCCCAATTACAATGGCATTTGTCCGAAATGATCGCAATTGTACCACTTTACCCTACAACAGTTCGCTAAGTTAAAGATTCGTACCCAAAGACTGGAAACTTGTATAGATCGTTCCAATATTCAAGAAAGTTAGTAGGAGTGATTCGCTAAATTACAGGCCTATATCTCAGACGTCGGTTAGCAGGAACATATACTTTCCTCAAATTTTATTTACTACCTATTTACCCATAGTCCACAAGGACGTCGCGCTATCGACAGGGGATGTCAAATAAATTCCGTGCTTCTTGATTTCCGGATAGTTTTGACACTGTACCTCACAAGCTCCTTCTAACCGAATTGTGTTTTTATGGAATATCGCCACAGTTGTACGATTGGGTTGTGATTTCCTGTCAGAAAAGACACATTACGTTGTAATTCACGAAAAGTCATTCATTAGAATAAAAGTGATATCTAGCGTTCCCCTACTGTTTCCAATTTTTATAAACGATTTACAAGACAATCTGAATAGCTCTCTGAGAATATTCGCGGATAATGCTTACTTTTATCGGTTAGTAAAGTCGCAATAAAATCAAAAGCAACTACAAAATGATGATAACATATCAGCGTCGTTTCAAAAATTGGCAATTGGCCCTTAATAATGGGAGGTGTGAAGTCATCCATAAGAACACTAAACGAAATCCGTTATACTTAAATTACCCGATAAACAATCAGCTCTACTGGTTATAAATTCAACTAAATAACTTGGAGTAACAATTACGAGCAACTTAGAAAGAAAACATATTGTAGAGAAGGGAAGCAAAGACTACGTTTCATTGGCAGAACACTTAGAAAATGCAACAGTTCTACTAAAGAAACTGCTTACACTACACTTGTGCATACTAGTTTGGTGTATTACTTCGTATTGTGGGATCCACACCAGATAGGACTGACAGATGATTTAGAGAAAGTTCAGACAAGGCCAATTTCTCTTGTATTATTGCGACTTAGGCGAGAGACTGTCACAGAAGTTATGCACGACTTGGGGCGTATATCATTAAAAGAAGGGCAATAATTCGTTGCGACGAGAACTACTTGCAAAATTTCACCAACTTTCTCTTCCTAATGGTAATATATCTTGTTAAAACCCACCTTCACAGGGAGACATGATCATGACAATAAAATAACAGAAGTCAGATAGAAAACGGAAAGATACAGGTGTTCCTTTCTCCCGCGATCCATTACAGAATGCAACTATAGACAGATACCATAAAAGCAGTTCGATGTACAGTCTGCCAAGTACTTCAATGTGCCCTGCAGAGTATTTATGTACATGGCGCCTCAGAACGCTCGGCCACTCTACCGAGACGCCTACAGTACCCCAGGCATACTGCATGCAGAGGGGCCAGTGTGTATTCGACGAATGCACTCTACGAAACAGCGCTCAACAGGTCTCCGTCGCACAAGCAAACGACCATCACAGAAGGCTGCAGCCCAACATTCCATCATCGCAGTGGTCCTCTGATAACAACAGTCGAGCCGAAGACGTCGCTGACCCCCCGTGGTACACAAAACAGGTCAGAACACTGTTGCAGAAAAAAAAAACACCCGCATGCAAAACTTAAAAAGAGACAGAATACAGAAGACTGGTAATCTTTTACTGAAACTCGCAACCTAGCGCGGACTTCAATGCGAGAAGCCTATAGTAGTTACCACGACGAAATCCTGTATCGTAATCTTGTAGAAAATCCAATTAAATTCTGGTCATATGTGAAGTACACTAGCGGCAAAATATAAACTACGCGATAGCAATGGTAATACTACCGATGACAGTACTGCTAGGGCAGAATTACTAAACACAACTTTCCGAAAGTCATTCACCAAAGACGACGAAGTGAACGCTCCAGTATTCAATCCAAGAACAGCTGCCAGCATGCGAAACTTAGAAGTAGATGTTCCTGGAGTAGTAAAGCAACGTAAGTCACTAAACAAAAACAAATCTTCCGAGCCAGATTGTACATCAACTAGATTCCTCACAGAGTATGCTGATGCAATAGCTCCGTACTTACCCATTATTTATAACCGATCACTCAGCGAAAGATCCGTAACCAAAGACTGGAAAGTTGCCCAAGTTATTCCAATATTCAAGAAAGGCAATAGGAGTGATCCCCAAAATTACAGGCCAATCTCACTGACGTCGATTTGCAGTAGGATTTTAGAACATATACTTTGTTCGAATATTATGAACTACCTCGAAGAGAAATACCTATTAACAAATAGTCATCACGGATTCAGAAACTATTGCTCTTGCGAAACACAGCTTGTCCTTTATTCACAAGTTTTAAGTGTCATCGACAATGGATTTCAAATAGATTCCATATCTCTGGATTACCGGAAGGCTTTTGACACTGTACCCCACAAGCGGCTTCTAATGAAATTGCGTGCATATGGAATATCTGCCCAATTGTGCGATTGGATTCACGATTTCCTATCAGAAAGGGCACAGTTCGTTCTAATTGACGGTAAGTCATCGAGTAAAACAGAAGTGATACTTGGCGTTCCACAGGGAAGCGTTATAGATCCCCTGCTCTTCCTAGTGCTTATAAACGCTTTAGGAGACAATCTGAATAGCTCCCTTAGACTGTTCGCGGATGATGCTGTCGTTTATCGGTTAGTGAAGTCAACAGAGGATCAAAAGCAACTGCAAAGCGATTTAGACAAACTTTCTACATGGTGCGAAAATTGGCATTGACACTAAGCAAAGAAAAGTGTGAAGTAATACTCATGACCACTAAAAGAAATCCACTGAAATTCAACTACGCGATAAATCAGTCAAACCTTAAGGTCGTAAATTCTACCAAACACCTAGGAGTTACAATTACGAACAACTTTGACTGGAGAGAACACACAGAAAATATTGTGGGGAAGGTGAACCAATGGTTACGTTTCATTGGCAGAACGCTTGACACACTTGTGCTTTCTCTCCTAGAGTACTGTTGCCCCTTGTGGGACCCTCACCAGGTGGGACCGACGGAAGACATTGAGAAGGTTCAGAGAACGGCAGCTCGTTTTGTTTTATCTCGTTACGGGGGGCAAAGCGTCACGGAAATGTTGCACGAATTGAGGTGGAAATCATTAAAAGAAAGGCGTTATACATTGCGGCGTGATCTGTTTGCGAAGTTTCAATCACCCACTTTTACTTCTGAATGTAAAATAATTTTGCTAGCACCCACCTACTTAGGGAGACATGACGATCCCAATAAAATACGAGATATCAGATCGAAAGCGGAACGATTTAGGTTTTCTTTCTTCCCGCGCGCTATTAGAGAATGGAACGGTAGAGAAAAGTTATGAAAGTGGTTAATGAACCCTCTGCCAGGCACTTAAATATGATTTGCAGAGTATCTATGTAGATGTAGATGCTGTGGTGCGGGATAGAGGCGTGCACGCCTTTAGTCCGACTGCTAATAACCGGTTCGCAACAGTTCATGTTCATACTTCTGCACTCACCAGCACTTTTATATGTACCGTGATAGCTGTACGAACTGCCACTGCTGCCTTTACAATACGGGAATCTTGACGGACACCCAGAACCTTGCCTACAGCTATGTCGACATGACCATTGCAAGCAGTAATGTGTGCAGAACTGACGCAGTACGTCCAACAAGTTTGGCAGTTCACCAAAACTTCACTCCCACCACTAGGTAGGTCACAGCTTGACCCTTTCCAAAGTCTAATAAAATGCATCTTCTACCATCAGCTGTTTTATTGAGCCCTTAAAATCGACTAATTTCGGTCCAAGACCGTCATCGTAGATAAACTACAGAAAAGTACTGAATAAAATAAATAATGTACACAATAAAAAAAAGGAAATTAAGAAGCAAAATAGCATACATAGGATGGAAAAGTGAAAGTATCAGACTACTTTGTGTTATAAACACTTACAAGCTTACTCAAAATAGATCTGGCTGAAAACAGTAGGAGTCACTTTCACCAATATTGCAAACATCTACATCTACATGGGATACTCTGCAAATCACATTTAAGTGCCTGGCAGAGGGTTCATCGAACCACAGTTATACTATTTATCTCCCATTCCATTCTCGATTAGCGCCCGGGAAGAAATAACACCTGAATCTCTCTGTTCGAGCTCTGATTTCTCGTATTTTATTCTGATGATCATTTCTACCTATTTAAGTAGGAGTCAACAACATCGTACAAGATTATCATAGCAGTCAAAACAAACAAAAAATACGAGAATGGACTGTGCTGATTGCATGAGTCAAAAACCATCACAACCTCTACCATCGAAATTGAATATACAATTATGGAGTCATTCTTAATGGGTGTGGAGTGTCTTTGGCGGAACATCTTTGTTTACAGCCTAAGTAAACAAAGTAACACAGTGTAAGGATGTATATTGTGTTACTAGTGACAAAACGAGAGTGGTCATCGTCTTAAAAAGGTTTACATTACAACAAGATAATTATCAATGTTGTAGCGTTAAGTCAGCGCCACACACCAGACATAAGAGAAATATCGTGGTGATGACAGCGATCGACTACAAGCTGCTATATCTAGGCTGACATACGTCTGGACGCCCGGCAGTTACTACTCAGGAATACGACAGTTACTAGTGAACTAGTGAGATCTCGTCAGTTACTAGCGAGAACCCAGGCAGTTACTAGGTAGCTACGAAGAAAACAATAGGACAGTACTAAGTCAGAACGTGGTTATGAACTTAGCAGTAAAAAGGTCTCAGCGCAGCTAGTATCATTCGGATGAAGCCATGAGAAGCGAGAAGAGAGAACAAACAGACATATTTTCTAAAGATGAGTACTGTAAATTTTAGTCAATAAATACCTTGTAATACTAACTATATCAATGTTATAGATGTCAAAGAATCCTGCACCAGTACCTTTATTGACAACTAGACAGGGACGAGTACTCAACGAAAGACGACGAGGACCCAACAATATAAACAACCTAAATCTCACTGTTGTGAAAATTGAGACTTACTCTTCCTATCAGATATAAACTTAATTTGCACAACATTGGAATTAAGGTTGTTTATATAATTATCAATCGTGTTGACGTACACCTTTCATATACAACCTTCTGAACTTTCTTACGATTCTGTGATAGGAGACCTCGCGGCATATTATGAACAGCAAATCAATGTAGTGGCTGCAAGGTGTCAGCACTTCAGATGTAGGAAAAATCCGAACCAAACATACAGGCAGTGGATAACAGATCTTCAAGGGCTCACTAGGAAGTGTAAATTTAAATGTTCGGGTGGAGCTTTGTATTCAGATGTCATGTTGCATGACACAATTGTCTATAATATTCCTGACGGTAGACTTAGAGAGAAGATTCTAAAAATGTCGTTCCACCAACTAGAACAGATTTTGGAACCGTACGATACAAATGCCGCAGCAGCGGAAAACTTTGATTACACTCTACTGTGTAGTGTAATGTCACGTGCTGGCGAGTGCCAGGTAAACCGCCGTGTACTTCAGTCTGCCCACTCTTAAGTGAGAAACTAATTGCTAGAAGCGGAACCTTGCCAAAAAAGGAAGTGAAACTTGCCTGCAGTGTTTCTCACAGCACATACAGTTTCGTAAATGGAACAATGCCTATAGACAGTAAGAAACTAAAGGTAGGGTGCGCTAGATTACCAGTAGTGTTTGCTGCAGGATTTTAGTGCAAGTCGTTTACGAGATATCGTCTTTTGAAACGTTCCCCAAAAATATTTCTGTGTGCCAACTCGCATAGTTGCTAGGTATGATGATGTTATGTTTGCTTACAGCGTGCTTGTGTGTTCACTGAGTGCACTGCGGATTTGGCGCCTGTAGAATTTATTCTGCGGGGAAAGCTGAAAGATGCTGTCTACAAAGACATATCATCCACACCCGATGATATCCAACGACGTATTACTTCAGCCTGCTCGGATATATCCTCTGAAATGCTAGCACCTGTACAGCGTACGTTACAAATCAGACTGACAGCGTGTATTTCTGCTGCCGGTAGAACACAATCTGTGATCGTCATTTGTCGTGTTACTGGTTGGAATCCAAATAACTAGTGTATGCTGTAAAGGGAGAAGTTTTACTAACGAAGAATAAGCAAGAAGGCTTGCGACCTGTCGCCTTTCCTCTCAGACAGGAAGTTACACTCACCTGCTGATCTGTTGTCCTTGGACCATAAAGGCCTCGGACTTCTATCTTGGCAGGTATTTCGTCGCCTTATTGGATGATTCATTAAATGAAGAGAGAACAGTAGGAAAGTTACAGAACAAATCAGTAGAATTGTGGTGAAATCTGTATACATAATGATATGACAAATGTGAGGTAGCCCTGTTGCATGTTTAATATTATTCACAAATAAGATTATCTTGCCACGAAACCACCTTGCTGTAGGACAAGGAATTACTTAATAGTCAATAATTAAACACACTTTAAAACAGATACATTTGCAGTCCCTAGAGAGAGCGGAGAGTGGTTAAATCAGAGATAATGTTGCTAGCCATGAAGTCGTAATACTAAAACCAGAGCAGGGGCAAACGGCCAAGCTTACCCCCACTGTAAACTGAATGGTAAGTGTACCGGATACTTCCACTCAACCAACATTGTAACAGACGCGGACAGTTCTCAAAGTCACCATTACCTAATATGGCGGTAACTTCCGCCCTAGACTGTCCACGAGGTGGATACCTCGAAGCTCTGTAACCAAATGGCGGTGAGTGTCTGTTCGCCGGTCACGACACCACAGTGTGCTTAAGCTGTTCAAAGGTAGTTCCTGTAGCCAACCTTACAGGTAGGAGAGAGAAACCGTTGGCGAAGTTAAGCCCTTGAGGGCGGCACTGTGTCTCGGACACTCAAGTTGGGACACCTGTTTGGAGCGCGAGACAAAGCTGGTATGCCTCCGCCACGGTTTCGCTTCCAGTTGCTTTGAAATTTAATGGCTACAGGAAATTCTCCGATTTGAGCAATTTCTAGATTAACCAAACGGGTAATGTAGAAATTGTCTGTCGCTTCTATTCAATTGACCTCTAAGTAAGCAATCACTCTGTGATGCTCCTTGGTTGGTGAAAATTAATAAACCGTCCAAAATTAATTGTTTTAATTTTGCTCCTTTTTAATTAAGGTCCCGTCCTGTCTGTTTTTGGTATCGGGGATTTTGTAATTTTACTGGCACATTTAATTTTATTTTGAATCTCTTACTTTGGGCACAGTCGTTGCGGCCAAGCAAGGTGTGCCCTCAAAAAGTCTGTGCGTTACAATGCACTCGTGTTGTTCTTTAGTGTGTGTTACAACAGTTATTGTATAAGTGTCGGTGTGGGAACGTCTCAAAAGACGATATCTCGTAAACGACTTGCACCAGAATCCTGCAACAAGCACTACTGGTATTCTAGTGCATCCTATGTTGAGTTTCTTAATGCCTGCAGGCATTGTTTCATTTTAAAAAACTGAATGTTTGCATAAAAAATACATTTCCTAAGTAATATTACAATGTGTTTGTCGGCTAAAAGTACGAGCCCCTGACTACCAATCCATTCCGGAATCCCGCATATCAATCGCAATTTCCGTTTCCGCATTATTCGCGATGCAAGTTACATCTCAATGAAGAACATTAACATCATCAAGGAAATGTATGACGACTATGAATGCCAAGTAATACATATTGGAGAACTGACACAGCCTTTCCAAGTTAATTCGGGAGTCCGACAAGACTGTATTCTCTCGCCAACATTATTTCTTTTGGTTTTGGATCATGTGATGAAGAGAGTAACGAGGGGATG
Source organism: Locusta migratoria (assembly GCA_026315105.1). NCBI lineage: Eukaryota > Metazoa > Arthropoda > Insecta > Orthoptera > Acrididae > Locusta > Locusta migratoria. The sequence goes on along the minus strand of CM048747.1, from coordinate 545,314,950 downwards.
GTAGAGAGGTGTGCAATGGTGGATGCGGGATACGCTCGAAGACCTAGATTTCGCAGACGACATCTGCTTAATGGCACAGCGATTTCAAGACATCGAATAGAAACTGGCCAGGTTACAGAGAGAAGGAGAAGGTGCATTCCTGATGTTCGGAAAACCAAAGAAATGTGGATAAACTCGACCACCACCACTTGGCTGTCCATTATTCCTCTACCTCGGAAGTATAGTCACGACTACAGGAGGCGCCGAGGAGGATGTCGGTAGTCGCATCCGCATAGCAAATGGTGCGTTTGTCCAGATGTATCCCATGAAAATGACTAACCACATCAAGAACCAGCTCCAAGTTTTTATTAACCGTTGTCTCTGGCGTATTTTAAACGTGAGATGGCCGAATATAATGAAGAATGAAGATCTTTGGAGAGAGACAAACCAGCCAGGGAAAGAAAATGGAAATGGATTGTGCAGAAAAGCTGATGAAACTGTTGAAAAGGTGGCGTTGGACTGGAACCGTCAATGAGTTAGGAATCGCAGTCGTCCCAAACATACATGGAAAAGAACGATCCAGAGAGAAACTACAGAGGATGGGATAACCTGGACTCGCTAGAAATCGCATCATGTGGAGAAATTTCGTTTCGGTGCTATGTTCCAGAGGGAACGACAGGAACTAAGTCAAGTAAGTTGTTAAGTGATTCACCCTGTGTAGCTATACCACATGCCTGAAAGTACTTTTTTCGTATTTCACATGTTGTTGTTGTTGTGGTCTTCAGTTCGGAGACTGGTTTGATACAGTTCACCACAATACCCTATCCTGAGCAAGCCTCTTTAACTCCACATAAAAACGGCAACCCACATCCGTCTGATTCTGCTTACTGTATCCATCTCTTGGTCTTCCTCTGCGATTTTTACCACACACATCCCTCCAATGCTAAATTCCTTGATGTCTAAGAATGTGTCCTACCAAGCGATCCCTTATTTTAGTCAAGATATGCCAGAAATTCCTTTCCTCCCCAATTCTGTTCATCACCTCCTCATTAGTTATGCGATCCACCCACCTAATCTTCAGCATTCTTTGGTAGCGCCACATTTCAAAAGTCTCTATCCTCTTCCTGTCCACACTGTTTATCGTCGATGTTTCACTCCTATACAAGGCTACACTCCAAACAAATGCCTTCAGAAAGGACTTCCTTAGGCTTAAATCAATATTCGAGTTTAACAAATTTCTCTTTTCGAAGAACTCTTTTCTACCCATTGCCATTCTGCATTTTATATCCTCTGTACTGCGACCATCATTTGCTATTTTACTGCCCAAGTAACAAAACTCATCTACCTCCTTTATTTTTTCGTTACCTAATCTAATTCCTTCAGCATCATTTGATTTTCTTAGGCTGCACCCCTTTACCCTTGTTTTGTCTTGTTAATGTTCATCTTATATGCTCCTTTCAACACATTTTCCATTCCGTTCAACTGCTCTTCCAGGTCCTTTTCTGTCTCTGACAGAATTACTATGTCATCGGCAAAATGCAAGGTTTTTAATTCTTCATCCTGAACTTTAATTCCTTCTCCAAATTTCTCCTTGCTTTCCTTTATAGCTTGCTCAATGCACAATTTGAATAACATTGGAGAAAGTCTACAGCCCTGTCTTACTCCCTTCCCAACCACTGCATCCTTTTCACGCCCTTCATCTATAACAACTGCTGTCTGGTTTTTGTACAAGTTGTAATTAACATTACGCTCCCTATATTTTACTCCTGCTTGCTTCAGAACTTGAAAGAGTTTATTCCAATCAATGTTTTCAAAAGCCTTCTCCAAATCTACAAAAGCTAGAATTGTAGGTTTGCCTTTCCTTAATCTATCTTCTAGGATAAGCCGTACAGTGAGTATTTCCTCACATGTTCCTACATTTCTCCTGAACCCAAACTGATCCTCCCCGAGGTCGGCTTCCACCAGCT